>CM057458.1:1198852500-1200102500 GCA_016271365.2 Neoceratodus forsteri | reverse complement strand
GAACCTGGTGCCTATGCCCTGAGAAGCTACTCCCTCATCTACCTGAAGGTACCTAATCTAAAAACCCATCTCAGGAGATCGGCCATAAGTTTTGCGCTGCCCTCTTTGTGGAATACTGTACAAAAAAACTTTGAAGCTCAGCTTCCTGACAGCCTATTTTCTTTAAAACCCTCTACGACCACTTAGTGAAAGAATTCTGCAACTGTTTCCCCCGTCATTAAAAAAAAAAAAAGGCACCATGGCTGTCTACGCCAACTTGGGCCATGCAATTCAGCCTAGCTCACCATCCATCCATGTCCTTCCCCTAGCTCACCTTTGCACTACACGCTCATTGCCATGGGCCTTGTCAGTGGCCCTTTGTCCTGGTATATCCCTCTTCCCCATATCAGTGCTGTCCCGGCCACATTACCTATCCCCTCCTCTGCCATCCTGTCCCAATTTTTTTCTCCCCCATCTCCTGCCCTTCTGGGCCCATGAGAACAAGTAGGTCTCCTATGTATCTTTTGATCGTGTATGTGTCACCAGTTTGTGTATGTTATGCCTGTATTGACCATCTCCAAACGGAACTATGTCCATGTTGACTTGCACTCGAACACTTTTTATTGTTAAAGTTGTATTGAACTTTTGTTCCTTATATGTTCATAACTGTGCATCATTACATTGTTTGGATTGTATCTGCTTTTTTATCACCTTGTGTAACAGGTCCATCTTGTAAATAAGCTTGCTCAACGATGTTCACCTGTATAAATAAAGACTTTGATTGATTGATTGATTGATTGACTAGTGGGGGGTGGGGTGGGTGAAGAATGGGGTCACATGCTGTTGACAGTAACTGTTAGAAGACAAGATCCAGAAACAAATGGTTTAATTCCTTTCATTGGACCAACATAGATGTAACAAAGAAAAACAGTGCCTAAGCTTTCAGACCAACCAAGTCCTTCCTCAGAGGCTTATGCCAGTGGTTTGGAAAACAACACCCAGAACATAAATAAAACAACCCAGAAAGAATTATCTTTGGTTTAAATTACCTTTTGTAAACAATAACTGAGGTTTAAATGGAAAAATCAGATTATGCCTGCTGCTAGCTGCTGTGAATTATTCCAAGGTCAAATGTCAACAGAGGCAGATAAGAGGAATCCTTCTGGAGGCCAGAAAGTTTCTATTAACTTACATTATGAATGAGTCAGTGTGTTATGTGAATACACTCTTAAATAAAAGCAAAATCTTTAGATCTAAACCCACTTAAGTACATGTTAAAAATGTGATAGTATTCCATGTTAAAAAACATACAACAGAAATGTTCTATCCATGACAATAGGAGGGTACAAAGAAAAATGTCCCTAGTGTGAACCAACTGTTACACACAGTCATACAGTATTAAACCTATCTGGAGACATTTTATAACTATATACTCAACCAGTTAATATATCCCATAAACATTAAAACCTTCAGTGCTGTAACAAGATTGTTTTACAAGCTTTTATCAAAGGTCAGTATTAGTGCCCAATAAAAAAACAAACTTACCAAGCACCCCCCAGAAAATGAGATAAGGCATCCTAATATTATTAGAGATCAATAAAGAGTCAGTATATAATCAGTCTACTAAAGGTACAGTAACAAGCCTAGGAATCTGAAATGAAATCTAATGGAATTAAACTCTCCCCACAGGGAAACACCATGGTATACCATTAAAAGAGCTGCTGAGATTGAGCAACTCAAATATGAGCAACTTAATCTCAGTGCCTGAAATGTGATCTACCCTTTAAGGGTAGCGATGGGTGAAGAAGAAGGTGAGCAGAAGAGGAAGAGGGGGAATGGAAGAGGACAGCAGTTGAATGGAAGAGGACAGCAGTTGAATGGAAGAGGAGGGCAGGTATGTGGGAGACAGTGCAGCGACAGGCTGCTGGGCTGGCCATGTGGTGTGGTGGGGAGGGTGGCCAGCCATAGTGGAGATGGTGCAAGACTGGGGACTGGGGAGGTGCACAATACTTTTTGGTGCAGCAGGGAGAATTTATTTTTTTCAAAGTTTCACCCCCTCCCAACATGCACGCCCCTGGAGTTGATTTTCCTTAGTTAGGGGGTTGTGCCAGGGGGGCATAACTAATAGATTTGTTTTTGGCTGCTTGTCATAGCTGCAAGTGTACATCACCATTTTTATTTTTGGTGATGTACACTCGCCCTAACAGTGTTCGCCATTTGTGATTGCTGTTATGAAATAGAACCGAACACCATTATAAATAAAATTAGTTGGAAGGAAGTATATATTAACTATGTATGAGAACCAAGAGAACTAACACACTGTAATATCAATACATCATGTACCTGAATATAAGGCTTACCTCATATACCCACAACCCCCCCCACACACACATACAACCCCCCAAAAAAAAACACACAGTCCCCTTACCACCCCACAGAAACATAGTTTTGGGTGTGAAACCAACATATTGATAACTAGTTAGAAGGGACTGTTTAACCATACTTATTAAAACAAAAAGACACTGAAGTTCCATTATATGTCCATCCTTTACACTCAGGGTCCGCATAAGTTTAAGTAGGACAATGTGTCATAAAACCCAAATTTATGTTCATGCCATCTTCTACCACATTGAGAAGTAAAATAAGCCTGACCTCAAAAGCCTGTCTCTGTTGCATATTTTTTGAAATGTTCTTTTAAGACCATTACTGATATATCTGAGATGGAGTGATCAGTCTGAGAGAAGTTCTGCCCCACTGTTTTTTCAGTCATCTTCATATTAATAGTATGTCTGTGCGAGTTCATTCTAGTGTGGAGAGGTTGCTTTGTCTCTCGCACATACCCTGTTTGTGAACATCTCTTGCATTGAATGAAATAAACAACATTTCGTGATTCACATGTGTAATTCCCCTGTATCCTGAATTGTCTATTTTGTGAAGTAACTACTCAATCTGAAGTGGAAATGTGCTCACAAGTCCTACATGTGGGGTGGTTAGAGGGTCATGTACCATTCAGTGTTATAGTATTTATTTATTGAATTTTGTTGACCCGGTAAGCCCACTGGGCCTAGAAGTCCCTTTTTTCAGGGGCGACAGGGATACAGATGGTAAGCAACTGAAATTGAACCAGATTAAGCTGTTGGTGGTATTTTTAGTGAATGGGAGAAATTTGGCCAGGACACCGGGGAAATTTCCCTGCTTTTAAGTGCCATGGGATCTTTAGCATCCACCTGAACTACCACCAATACAGGCAGATGGGACCTCGGTTTAACATCTCATCCGAAAGATGGCACCTCAGAAGTGCAGCACCCCTCTCATGCTTCACTACAGTGTCGGTATTGGGATATTAACCCAAGTGCCAGATGTGGGAACTGAACCCACAGCCCTCTGATCTCCTGGCCTCAGAAGCGAGTGTGCTACCTACTGAGCCACTGACACTGTAAATGGTATTCTGTTCTGGTACAAGTTTACTCCTAACAATCAGGTTTGCTAAATTAGGTGGTTATTTAAAGATAGTAGTGGTATTGAAAAATAACATTTAAGGTCTCATCCTCACTAAATAGTGGGTGGAGGATCTTAATAATCTTATGCAGAAGTTCCAGGTCAGAATAATGGGTGACTACTAAGAATATTTTGTTGGTAGTGGTCCCTTCTTTATGCTGAAGTAGTTGTTCCCTTGGTACCTGTGTTGCATGTTCTACTGCTCTGTCGAATTCTCTGGAAGAGTGTCCCTGCTCAATAAAGGTTTTTTCAACAAGCCAAATGTGTATCTCTGTCTTCCTCGCTGGAACAGATACAGTGATATCAAAGTGCTTGACTGTACATTACAGATTTTCTTTTGTGTGGCTTGGGTGAATACTATTTCTATGCAAGTATCTCTGTCTGTCTGTTGGTTTCCAGTAAATACATATATGTAAGGTTCCATCCTTGATGGTGACTGTGGTGTCCAGAAAATCAACAGTGGTGGCAGAATATTCCAGGAAAGCTTTATGGATGAGTGGAGGTTATTAAGTTCCTTATGAAACTCCTTAAGTGTGTCCATGCCCTCTGTCCAAATTATAAACAAATTAGATACATAGATACATAGACAGTGTCGGCAGATAAGGGCCTATGGCCCACCCAGTCTGCCCATTTGAGCTTGTAAGTTCAGTTTGTTTTCCTAGAAGTCTATTTCCCCTTACCCCTGACCTCTAGAATTCCTTTATGTCTATCCCATGCATTCTTAAATCCCATGATTGTTTCAGCCTCCACCACTTCCTCTGGCAGGGTGTTCCACTTGTCCACCACCCGTTCTGTGAAGAAATTCTTTCTCATGTTTCCTCTGAATCGTCCTCCTTCCAACTTCATCCCATGCCCTCTAGTCCTGGAACATCTTTTTCGCTTAAAAATAGTGTTTTCCTGCACCCTGTTCCTCCCTGTAAGATACTTGTATGTCTCTATCATATCCCCTCTCTCCCTCCTCTCCTCCAGGGAGTACATGTTCAGTTCCTTCAACCTGTCTTCATAGGACTTGTGATGCAATCCATGCACCATCTTTGTTGCCCTCCTCTGAACCTTCTCTACCCTTTCTATGTCCTTACGTAGGTATGGTCTCCAGAACTGTACACTGTACTCCAGGTGGGGCCTCACTAGTGTCTTGTATAGTGGAATTATGACTCCCCTTTTCCTGCTGGTGATGCCCCTGCCTATACATCCCAGCATCCTATTTGTTTTACCTGCTGCCTTGTCACACTGTTTCCCTACCTTGAGGTCATCAGAGATGACAACCCCAAGATCCCTTTCCTGCTTGGTGCATGCCATATCCTCACCCCCCAACTGATATATTGTGCCAGGGTTTTTGTGCCCCATATGCATTATCTTGCACTTCTTCGCATTGAACTTCAACTGCCAAACCCTTGACCATTCTTCAAGTTTCTGCAGGTCCCTTCTCATTCTGTCTACACCCTCTGGTGTGTCTACTCTGTTACAGAGCTTTGTGTCATCAGCGAACAGTGAAATTCTGCCTTCCAGATCCTGCGCAATGTCACTGATGAAGATGTTGAATAGGACCGGTCCCAGCACTGATCCCTGTGGTACCCCACTGGTCACTCTTCCCTCTGTGGAGTGACAGCCATTTACCACCACCCTCTGTGTCCTGCACCCAGCCAGTTACCTACCCACCACACTACTGTCCTGCCCACACCCATATTCCCCAGTTTGTGTAATAGTCTTCTATGTGGCACAGTGTCAAAGGCCTTGCTGAAGTCCAGATAGGCCATGTCCACTGCCCTCCTCTGATCCACCTCCTAGTCACCCAGTCAAACAATTCAATGAGGTTGGTCTGACATGACCTCCCCCTGGTGAAACCATGCTGCCTTGGATCCTGTAGTCCATTGACAACCAGATGTTCCACCAATCTCTCCTTCAGTAGTGCTTCCATGATCTTTCCCACTACCGAGGTGAGGCTGACTGGTCGGTAGTTCCCTGCTTCCTCTTTGTTCCCACTTTTGTATAAGGGGACTACATCTGCTGTCCTCCAGTCTTTGGGTACCTCCTGTTTCAGTGATTGGTTAAACAGGATGAGCCAGAGGTTCAACCACCACCTCTCTTAGTTCTTTAAGGACCTGGGTGCACCCATCTGGCCCCATTGCTTTATCAACTCTTATTACTTCCAGTTCCTTCAGGACCCTTTCTCGTGTAAAGGGACTTGTGTCCATTTCTGCACCATTCTCACCCTTGTACTCCCTTCAGACCCATTACCCCCTCTTCCTCAGTAAAGACTGAGCAGAAATACCTGTTCAATATGTCAACTTTACTGTTGTCATCCTCCACGCTGCTCCCATCCTCCCCTTCAGTCTCACTATCCCTCCCTTGTCTTTCTTTTTCACTTATGTACCTGTAAAGTTTTTTCCCCTTTACCCACTGATTTTGCAATGTGTTCTTCTGTCTGAGCTTTGGCTTCCTTACTGACTTCCCTGCCTCCTTTGTTTCTCCTGGTACTTCTCCCTATCACCTTCTGCCTGTGTCTTTTGTATTGCCTGAATGCAATCTTTTTGGCTTTCACTTTCTTTGCTACTCTTTGGAAAACCATAATGGTCTCCTCTTCCTTTTCCTCTTGCTAACCTGCTTAATGCATAATTCTGTTGTTCTTATAATCCCCATTTTAAATACTGCCCACTGTTCTTCAACCCCTGATTCCTGTCCCATTCCCTTAATGCCTCTTTCAAGTATCTCCCATTTTCCAAAGTCTGCCCCTAAAATCCAGGATACGTGTTTTTGTGTGGTTTGGTTCTGCTTTTCTGTGATTTCAAACCACAATGACTGGTGGTCACTGTTACCCAGGTGCTCCCCCACTGTTACCCCATCACACTATCCCTGTTTGTGAGCACAAGGTCCAGTATTGCTTTCTGCCGAGTTGGTTCCATGACCAGTTGCTTGAGAAAGGCACCCTGAAGGAGTCCAAGATAAATCTGCTCCTAGTTGATGCTGCTGCTGGGATGCTCCAGTCCACGTCTGGAATATTGAAGTCTCCAACCAGTACTACCTCACCCTTGTCTGCCATCCTTTGGATGGCTAGCATCAACTCCTATCTGTTTCTTCCTCCTGGGCTGGTGGTCTATAGACCACACCTGTGTGGATGGCTGGCCCCATTTTCCTTTCCAGCCAACCCACAGTATCTCTCCCCATTTTGTTCCTCCTGGATCTCTGTGGCCCTTATGTCATTTTTCACATACAGTGCCACTCCTCCTCCTCCTCCCTTCCTGCCTGCTCTGTCTCTTCTGAATATGTTGTAGCCAGGTATGGCCATCTCCCAGTCATGGTTATCATTACACCAGGTTTCAGTGATGGCCACAATGTCCAGGTCTGACTGTACCATGACAGCCTCCAGATCTTCCATCTGGTTGCTAAGGCTCCTGGCATTTGCACACATGGCTTTCCATGATTTGACCTCCTAGACTGCTTCACTGTTCTACTCCAGCCCCTTCCTTGGTTGTCATTTATCCCTGGTTCTCCTTGCTGTCTGCCCTTCTGCTGAATTTTGCCCTTTCTGCTTATCCACCTTTTGGACACTAATCTCCATCTTTTGCACTGCTTTGCAGAGATAGCCACTCCTCTGGTTCACTGGTTCCACTGCTAGCTGGGGGGTGAGCAAGCAGGTACCCTCCTTGCTGGTCTGCCACCCCTTTGCTAGTTTAAATTCTTGTCAATGTAGCATTTAAACTTATCATTGAGTGCTTGATTCCCTCCAGGATGGATGCAGGCCATCAGGCTTGAACAAACCTCCATCCTCCAGGTGGGTCCCCAGTCACCAATGAATCAAACCCTTCCTCACAGCACCAGTTCTTCAACCATGAGTTAAAGTTCCTGGTGCATGCACTCCTGCTCTCCCTTGCCTCTACAGGTAGTACTTCTGAGAAAGTGACAGAAGTAGCTACTTGCTTGAGACCCTCCAGTTTCCTAAACTCTTCCTGAACTTCCTTTGGCTCCCCATTTGCCAAGTCATTAGTACCTAGGTGGATAATGACATCCAGCTCACCCTCCGTCTTGCCTTCCCAGTGATCCCCAGTATCTTCCTTCCATCCCCCACTGCGGGCACCTGGTAGGCACCTCACCTCCTGTCCTCCCTCCTGTGTTCCTAGCTGGATCCCTCTATGATGGAGTCCCCACCAGGATTCACTTCCTCCTCCTCTGGGGTCCACTGCTTTCCCCACTGAGGTCACCTCCTTGGCTAACCTCCACATCCTTTCCTTCTACTTCTCTGGGTACCTCTATTTGGTTGTCCTTATTTGCCAGTGTGGCATATGAGTTCTTGAGAGGAATAGGATCTGGGATGTGCCTCTGCCTGCACTGCTCTAACCCTCCCTGAGCCCACTGTCATCCAAGTGCTCCTCGTTCTCGGCATCCTTTGAGGCAGCTGCATTGGACTGGTGGTCCCTGGATAGGGGTGATGGTACTCCTGACCCAGTTTACTTCCGCTCGGAGTCTGGCTACCTCATCCCACAGTCCAGAGATGCATGCAGATAGGGCAGCACCTCAGTGTCCAGAAGGTCTGCCTGAATATGGTTGCTCCACAGCCACTGCATTGCACCACTCCCCACATTATACTGCAATTCCACTACTTGTCTGCTACTGAAGCTCTCTTAGTTCTCTTTTTAGTAATTTACAGTACTAAAAATCCTGTAACTGATCCTCAGATATATATATATTTTTTTAAGGAAAAAGAAACCAATAAATAAATAAATGAGTCAAAACACTTGTCGTGCTAAGGGTGGTCTTCTTCCCCCTTATGCCCCTCCTACTTCACACCTCTTACTATACCCTGTGTTTAGCTCCTGTCAATCAGATTTATCAGGGCAAAATTTGCAGCAATTAAAGACAGCACAGAATTACACCACCACTATATTTTAAATTTTCAACAGCCCAAAAACAATTATAAGTAAAGACAACAAAGAAAGAAAGTATAGTGTCAATACAAGCCTAAATCTAAGTTTAAAGGAAAAATACCAATTACCAGTTACTCTAAAGCACTGAACTGAATATGTTTCCTTCCTTCTCCTTCTGGCTTCTTCTTGATTATTGATGTACTAGAAATAAGCAAGTGGTTTGTGTGTACATTGCCTTAAAAAATCCTCCTCCAGATTTTCCATAAAGAGATTGGCATATTGTGGAGCCATCCTGGTGCTCATTGCTATTCCTATAGTTTGAACATAGTGTTTACCATTGCAGCTGAGGTTATGTGTCAGAATGAATTCAATAGTTTCCCCACCAGTTCTGAGTCGATGTTTTGGTCTAGTCTTTTCTCATGTAGGTATTTAAGGCAGGCTGAAATGCTATCAGTATGTGGAATACTAGTATAGAGGTGGGTTACATCCATTGTGGCTAAAATGGTATTAGGTGGTAAGTCTTTACCAGGAAGTTTATGCAGGAAGTGTATAGTGTCCTGGATGTAACTTGTCCCTTTCTGAAACCAGATGTTTTAAAATGGTTTCTGCAAATCCTGAGATTCCCTCCGTTAGGGCACCATTGCCAGATACTAAGGGTATATGGATTTTAGGAAGCATGTAGAATGTCCCTGGCTTGGGTTCAATAGGGATGAGGTCAGTTATTCTGTCTTGGAAATGGTTTGGAAATGATCCAGTTAAGCCCTGTAGTTCTCTTGTGTATTTTGTAGTGGGATCACTCTCCAGTTCTCTGTAGTAGATGTGGTCAGTTAGCTTTCTGTTGGCTTCATTAATATAGTTCTCTCAGTTTAAGATCACCGCTACAGAATCTTTATTAGCTTTTTTCATGACAATGTTGTGATTTGATTTCAGTGTTTGTATAGCCCTCCGTTCCAATGGAAATAGGTTATAATGGGCCTGTTTTTGCCTATTAAGGATCTTACAATTCACTTTCTGCCAAAAGCAATGAATATAGTTGTCCAGTTTCAGATTACACCTACTTGGGGGGGGGTTAAAACCAAACGATTTCTTCCTCTTAACCATTGAATCGTTACTGTCTGTGATTCTTCTCTGCCATGAAAGAATTCTTGTTAAAAGACAAGAATGCTTTATGATAAAGTACTCCTTCAACCCCTGCCCTAAGAAAATGAGTCCAGTGTCATAGCTTGGTAGATGTCATGGTTGGGAGGCCTGTGAATTCAGCATCACAATTTAAATGGAAGGAGAGTATAAGCAACATGGGCTATTCCACTTCAAGACCTGTGACACTGACACCAGACACCAGAGACAAGAGGTAGCCTTCAAATCTTATTCAAGAGGCAAGGAAGAAAACACAAGGGAGGCAGAGTCCCCCCCCCCAAGAATATGGAGCAGCAGAGAGGAGAAAACCAAAGGAAATAAATTTCTTAGGGGTATGGGGCATAGGGGAGAGGGAAGAAAGGAAGGGAGGGCCAGGAGAAGGATCTAAGGCTGAAAGAAGAGTTGAGGATGATGGGCAAAGGGAGCATGAAAAAGGGGAGAACAGTACCATGGAAACAGGAATGATGAAGGATGGAATCAGGAAGGGAAGGCAAAGTAGGGGGAGGGAGGGAGGGACAAAATGAGCGGAGAGCAATGTGTACCAAGTAAAGGAGCCTAGGAAATAAAATGCTTAACCCTAAGACAGACTTGGATCTGCTGGCCGTAACAGAGTCATGGTGCACCAACAACCACAGCTGGGATGTAACAATTCCAAGTTACACCTTTTTCAGGAAGGACAGGACAGGGAGGAAGGAGGGGTGTTTTATATGTGAGAAAATATATGAGGGCCATTGAGATACATGAAGGAGGGGTAAGGAAGGCTTGGAGTTTTTTTATGTTGGCTTACAGACAGGGTCAGGAGCCTTTATCCATGTGTGGGTGGAGTACAAACCACCAGCACAGGGGGGATGAGTTAGACAAGGTTTGAGGAGAGGCCACTGGCAAAATTCTAGCAAAGGAGTGGTCTTGATTATGGGGAACTTTAACCTGACAGATGTACAGTGGAGCATTATGGCCCCAGCTCCAACAAGAAGCATGGCCATTCTTCACTCCCTTAAGAGTGCAATTCCTAGGCAGTTGGTTACTGAACCCACTACAGATGTGGCAGTGCTGGGCATAATGCTTACATATCGGGACAGCATTGCAGATGTCACAGTGGGTTGTCCCCAGGTACAGGTGATCACAATACAGCGTGGTTTGGCATATGGATTGGGCAAAGAAAAAACACCCTAGGATGAGGGTTCTGGAATGCAGGAGGGCAGATTTTAAAGAAATGGGAGACTGCCTCAGTAAATACCTTGAAGTGGGGAATGGATGGGAGGACTGGAGGTCCAATGGAAAAAGATCAAGGAGGGGATAGCTAAGGCAACAGCAACCTGTTTGATGGATGTAAGCAAGGGTAGTAGAAGGAAGCTGACACTAATCTTCTCAAAGGAGGTGGCTGAAGTGGTAAGGGAGAAAAAACAACTTTTAGGAAGTACAAGGGCATCCAGATGGAGGGGGACCTGGGGGTATATCTGGATAAATAAAGGGAGGCAAGAAGGAGAATGTGGGCAGCTAAGGCACAAAGGAATGGATCATTAATGAGGTCAAAAAAGAGGATTAGACTTTTGCAGGTATGTGATTGAAAAGAGGAAAGCAACAGGGGGATAGTGAGGATCAGGAGAACAGGGGGGTGGCTGTGCAGAAGAAAATTAAGAAAAAGCAAAAAACTGAAATGAGTACTTCTGGTCAGTCTTCACGGTGGAGGGAGTGGGGATGGGACAAAATGTATCAATAAGCACAGGGGAGGAGTGGGAGTGGACACAAGTCCTTTGCAAAGGAAAGATTTTGAAGTGGATTAGAAGTCATAAAGAAAAACAGGACAATGGGGCCATATGGGATTCACCCAGAGGTTCCAAAAGAATGGAGCATGGTGCTAGCCACCTTTCTGAAAAAAATATTCAGTACCTTACAGGAGATGGGAGTTGTTCCACAGGACTGGAGGAGGGCTGATGTGGTCTATCTGCCCAAGAGCAGCAGCAGGGAGGAAGCTAGCAATTTCAGGCCAGTCAACCTCAATCAGTGATGGTGAAATTAATGGAGAGCCTACTGAAGAAGAGACTGATGGAGTCTCTGAAGGTTAATGGGTTACAGGATCACTGCAGCATGGTTTCACAGGAGGGAGGACATGTCAAACAAATTTCATAGAATTTGTTTTGGCTGGATAACTTGGGAGATGGATCAAGGGATGACAGCGAATGTGACTTATCTGGACTTCAGAAAGGCCTTTGACATTATACTACACAGAAGATTCATAAAGAAACTTAGCAACCTGGGGATTGGGGAAAAGGTGGTATGCTGGGTATCAAGCTGGGTAAAGGATAGGAGTCAGACAGTGGTGGTAAAGGCCAGTCACTCAGGGGATTGGAGAGTGACCAGGGGTGTGCCACAGGGATTCATATTGGGACATAGCCTCTTCAATTTCTTCATAGGTGACATTGGTGAGGAACTGAAGGGGAAGGTGTGTCTCTTTGTAGATGACACAAAAATCTGCAACAAGAGAGACACCCAGGAAAGGGTGGAGAAAATGCAAAGAGATCTGGAGAAACTAGAGAAGTGGCCTAGGGTATGGCCAAGACCCCGCGTTTTCCGTGAATCCGCTGCCATGGTCACCCGTGGAATTTAGGGCTGCCTGTAGAATTCACAGCCACCTGCAGAATTCATGGCTGCCCACAGATTTGTGTCCAATCATGGAATTTTCAGAGTCAAACTGCGGAAGTTACTTAGCTGTGAACACTGAGTGGTCACATAGACTTTTGATCCTTTGACAATAGCCCTTATGTGCTAAGCAGGTCATGATTACTCGCTAGGAAATACACTTGAAATAAAATCAGTACGGTACCCAATACTGTCTAACAGCCATTAATTCAAATACCACAGTACATGTAAATGAGGGAAATTAAATCAGAACCAGCATCTGAACTGACAAGTCACATGTCTACAACCAAATGAAGCATACTGACTGAAGTCTGTAATAGAACATTATCTTGGGGCTTCCATTACTGTAGATTTTATTCAATTTGCCAGTTAAACTAACTAGGTTCATAGGTATCATACAAAGTCGAGGGAACTAGCCCATTATGACTTCTCCACCCATTAACTAGGATGGAAGTAATATTTATTTTCACCCATATAATTGTCCAAGTTTTTTTTGAACACATTAAAACTAGGACTATTTACAACATCCTGTGGCAAGGAGTTCCATACTGGAATTACTCTTTGAGATATGAAACTTTTTCTTTTATTTGTTTTCACATTGAATGTCTTGATTTTAATGTTATGAGATCGAGTAGAGCCTAAGCCATTTCCCCATTCTAGACATAAAGTTTCAAATAAAGACTCATTTTTTAAGGCACGAAAAATTAGACATAAGTCACCTCTCATAGACCTGTATTCTAATGAATAAAGGTTAAGTTTTTTTAGTCTTTCCTGATAGAGAATATGTTTGAGATTTTTAGTATTTTTAGTAAATCTGCGTTGTACTCATTCTCTATTTATTTTATCCTTTGTAACTGTAGGTGCATAAAAGGGAGAACAATAATCAAATTTAGACCTTATCAAACTACTATATAAAGGAATAAGTACCTCTGGATCTCTACTCTTTACATTTCTAAGCAAGCAATTTATTAGACGGTGGCATTTTTTAACTATTAAATTGTTATGATCAGTGAATTTTAGGTCATTGCTAATTACAACACCCAGATCACTTTCTGATGAGACTTTAGTCAGAGGTGCATTTTTTAACATCTAGTGTGACATTTGGTTATTTTTGCCAAAATGCATAACTTTGCATTTGGCTATATTTAATGATAAGTTGTTATTAGTAGCCCAGTTTAATATATTATTTAAATTTGTTTGAACATTTTGAACAGAAATTGAATCATTTACAGTGCAGCCTAATTTGACATCATCTGCATATTTATTTAACCATACCCCATTTGATGTAGACATACTAGAAATCACAAAATTAAATAAAATTGGTCCCAGCACAGAACCCTGATGCACTCCACTAGTCACCCTACTCCATGCAGAATCATAACCTCTAATACTAACCTGTTGTTGTCTTTCTACTAACCATGATGTAATCCATTTAATTATGTTTTTACATATCTTTTGTTTCATTAAACAATCAATTATTACCCTATGTGAAACAGTATCGAATGCTTTTTCATAACCTAAGAAAATAACATCCACTGGAAAGCCAGTATCCAAAGCCAGGCTTACTGGTTCAAAGAAGTTTATTAGGTTTTCCTGACAGGATCTACCCTTTCTAAATCCATACTTGAAAGATGTCAATATCCCCATTACTTTTAATATGTTCCTCAAGTCTTTGTAAGATAAGTTTTTCCATAATCTTACCAATACCTGACGTTAGACTAATAGGTCTATATTGTTTAGTATAGAATTTTGACCCATTTTTATGAATTGGTATAACTCGAGCAAATTTCCCTTCCCAGGGTACTATACCACGTTGTAAAGATTTATTGAATAGAAAGGTCAAAATATCGATCAACTCAGCTGCCAATTCTTTGAGAAATACAAAAGGAATATTGTTGATACCAACAGTGGATGAGGTTTTAAAGGACATCATGGCAGAAAAAAACCTCTGTGGACGTAAAAATTATGTTTTGATTTATACTGTGATCAAATGCAAAATCTAATTTTTCTTGCTTTTTAAATACGCTGGAAAATTGCTTATTAAAAGCATTTGCCATATCTAATTCAAATGATATTAATAAATCATCAATGATCAAAGGTCCAACCTAAGTCTGTGAATTTTTCAAAGAACCAATATAATTAAAAAAAGATTTCTTATTATCTAGTCTTTTGAATAGTAACTAGTTTCTTCAGCTAAGAATAACAGATATATTTTATATCAACAATGCAGTAATTTCAAATGGAGACTGCCGTGTGTAAAGATTGACAGCAAGCAGGTAAGCACTGTTACGAGAAACTTACTGCACGTGCTTTCAGCAGCTCAACCGAGATCACCTTGTGAATGACCATAACTGTTATGAGCCCAGTAACATGCTCATAACATGCTCTCATTTGAATGATGTTGAAATCCGTTCATTCATGGCGGCCGCACTGCAGTCAGTATGGAGATTTCAACAAAAAAACTGCAACAAGCCTAATTAGAGAAGTACCTTTTAAGACAGTGTCTCCCTTTAAGAAAAAAAAAATAACAAAAAGCTGAGGTACTTGGGCTGTACTGTAATTTTTAGTCTGTTTCTGCCCATGTCATGGACAGCTACCCTGATCCCTGCTCTCCAGTGGGCAAGATGTTTTCTTTAATGTAACAAAATAAAAAATTTCTCATCATTGAAGACAAAATTCAATTATCACCCACCCTCCTGTCATGAGGCCAGTCCAGGTGGCTGTCCATGACATGGGCAGAAATGGACTAAAAATTACAATACTGCCCAAGTACCTCTGCTTTTTGTTAGTTCACAGAAAGCAGTTTCAATTTCAATTATTTTTTTCCCACCTGGGTTGGCTGTCAGTGACATGGGGCAGAAAGGGAATCGAATTTACAGAAATGCACAACTAGCATCATTTTTTTGTTAAATTATGTCTCTCCATGGCTCCATTCTGCTGCTTCTATTACCCCAGTTCCAGACATCCTGAATAAAATTATTTCCCCAAGTCCCCGTCAGAGTCCACGGGAAGCAAAGGAGGCTTCAGGTCACAGAAAACTTGTTGAGCACTGGAGTTGCTAAGTTCCTCCCTAGCTCATACAACATTAATAAATAAAAACATTAATTCACCAACTGTCTGTATTATATTCACAGATGATCACATAATTACCTCAGACAAAATAAATAAATAAAGTAAAGAAAGAAAGAAAAAAGAAAAATGCGACATACAGATAGATCACTCAGGCTGTCTCGGGCTTCATTTTTAAAATATCAATTATGCATAAGTACTGACTACTTTTGCACAGAATGCAGCATTCTGGAATGAACACTATGATGAAAATGGACCCACTGTGTACTGAAGTGAATTGCGGTCTACTGTGATTAACAGTTCAAACTGAAATTGCTCCCTCTCAACTGTGTAGCCTGTGCCAGATTTCAGTCAGCGTTTAAACATAAGAACTTGTCTGAGAGTGCTGTCTCAGACTTCTTTTTAGGCAAACAACTTGGGCCTAATTCTAAGTTGTATGAAGCAACTTGCTGGTGAATGTGAGTTGCAACATAAGCCACTATGCCAAGGACCTTGTGCCAGATTCCAGAACAGGCAGGATCCCCAGCAACTATGCTCTGTGACTTGCAGCACCTCCAGCATTGTACCACAAGAAGGGCACACCTAACCTGGGTACTACAAGCTGCTGACAAGCCCAATAACAGGGTACAGCCCCCCCAGCCCCAAGCCCCAGGACATGCCTGCAAGCCCCTGTGGGCCATGGGGGTGGGGGTGCTGGCAGAATCACACTGGCACTGGGGGTGGCATCCTGCCATCATGGTACCAAGAGCTGGTGGGTGGAACCCAGGGATCGCCAGGGGTGGGGGGGCTACTTTGTGGTGGGGGGGTTGGTGTGGCATGGCAGTGTGTGGGTCAGGGCCATGCAGGGGGGCATCAGGCAGTTGGGCACAACAGAAGTCCCTTATGCCAGCACAGAGCTAGTCTAACCTCACAGTGCCGCAGGGCCTCCTGGAATGGTGTTGAGGGGTTATAGCAGCTGCTCTTTTGGAATTGGGTGCAGATGATGCTGTAACCCCCCTTCCACCATGCTGTAGGGACCTTGGGTGGCATAAGTCCCCCTGGGCGCAGCCAGCCTGTGCCATGGCACAGGCCACCTCTTAGAATCCTGGCCTGTGGAAACTGTGGCACAAAGTGCGACTTATGCCATATGTGTTTGCACAAGTTGTACTGCGCCACAGGATATCTGTCTTGGAATCGGGCCCTGGTGTGTAAACAGTATAAATATATATATATATATATATATATATATATATATATATATATATATATATAAAAGTTTTAAGCTTCAGTCTGACAGCTTCATGTTAAATTTCAATTAGTATCTAGGTCAAAGTGCAGTACATCAACTCAGATTGAACTGGGAGGACTGTTAACACTGATTAGAGAAATATGTTTGATCTGTGGTGGCATCCAAGTTTAAAAGTTAACTATCAGCTTCTGTTTTTTTTTTTAACTTGAAAAGACAGTTTCTGACTTCTCTGGCTTGCTGTATTGTGCGGAGTTTGAACAAACTTATTAATGTTGATTTATGGTATAAGAAGTATTAAATGAATTACCGAGTACCTCCTTGCCACCACCTGTCTAGCCAAATTCAAAACGGACCTCAAACATCATCTAAGTACAATCTTTAAATGCTCCTGCAACTAATCTCGGGTGTCTTCAGTCCTCTGCCATTCCATGACTGATGCAGCACTTGTCTCCCCATATCTTGCACCCTCTGGCTGCACTTTGTTAAAACAAGGCCCCCCACAGCCTACCCTTAACACCAACCTTTTGCTTTACTACCTCCCTGACCATTTCCCCTCCCTCATACCCGATGACAAGGCTCCTAGGGGCTGCACTATTCTCTGCCTCCATAACTGTACACATGTTACCCACCACTCTATCTTGTATCCCACAATGTTTTTGTGCATCTGTTAAACAGGGTGTTTTCTGTACGTTCCTCTCTTGATTACTGCTTTGTACGTTGTCTAGTCACTGACGTGGAACCTTTGTAAAAGAGCTTGGGCTCAAAGGTATCTTCCGAACCAATAAAATTGAAAAATTGAAAAAAATTGAAGTGCCTTTTTTTGAAACAGAGAAGAATAATAGCATTTAATTAGCAGAGCAGTACTTGCTTGCTTGGAAATTCTGCAGACTTGCACCACATTTGAAACGCTGTTTTTCAGGACTTCGTTTTGAAATACAGTCCTTAACTGTATCATTGAGCTTTAAAAGCAAACCAGCAGCTTTGTTTTTTGCTTGAACCAGTTCATTTACATCTATTCATCCGATAAGAAGTCTCTTTTTAAAAAAACAGAAAAGAATAGTAGTGTCTAATTAGCAGAACTGTACGTGTTTGCTTAGAAATTCTTCAGCTTTGTATTGAATTTGAAATGGCATATGTCAGGGTTCTGTTTTAAAGTGAACTACTGTGAACACTTATTAAAACTTTTTTCCAGTTCAGCAGTACCATTTTGAATTTAATACAGTACTTTGGTTGTAGCACAAGATATATACTTTAATACTAGTTGTGGTCGTATCCGCCGTTTGTGCTCCTGCTGACATCAATTGCTGTGTGCCCATCAGCTTCTGATTTTTTTGCTGATATCTGCAAAATGCTTTGTGATTTTGTTTTGGGATTTTGTAGTTCATTAGAACCAGATTTTAGGCACTGAACAAGCATAGGTTTGCGCAATTCCTGTAGACAGATCCATTTTTATGAATGGATGAAAGTTGCTGTGCAACAGAGCTCAGACTTAGGCTGGCATCCCAGTTAGAAGCTTGTATATCTGCCCCTGGTGGTATAGTTTTCTATTAAATATTATATTTTATCATGAAATTGATTACTAAACAAAGCTCAGAGCTTCCTAAGTTCCTACTTGATATCACTACTTGAAAAGAAATGCTGTATCACAGCTTAGAGTTTACTGCTTCAAAAAAAATAATTATATAATTAAGCTGTTGCAGAAATATTGTTTGAGTAGGAAGTATAGCTACCACATAATCAGCCAATACAGGATGTCGCAAAAAGGTAAAGGAGATATCTATACAGGGGCAATTCCACTTCCCTTTTCTGCTGGAGATATCCCTTCCTATGCACCCCAGCATCCCACTAGCCTTCCCAACTGCCTGACACCCTGCTTGGTTATCTGTAGGTTATCCAATCTGATTACCCCATCTCTTTTCTATTTGGTCATTCTCAGTACTACCCCTCTCCAAGTGGGCAGAGGTTTGTTTCGTCTTTTTTTAAACTGATAAAGGGTGAATGTTACAATGTAAACACTAGACTTCAAAAAAGAAATGGCAAATATGGAGAAAAACAAAAAAAATATAAAAATAAGAGGACTAGTGTGACAAATTTATGCCGCAGAATTGCCACAGAAATAACTGTACAGTGCCACAGAAGTTCTGTGGCAAATGGTAATCCTGATGCAGAACTTTTCTCCAAAGTACTACAGAAAAATTGGGGCCTTGGGTATAGCAGCTGGCTTTCTAAGTCAAAAAGAGCAGTCATGCACCTGGGGTGAGGAAACCCTGGAGCTGTGTATAAGATGGGAGGGAGGTACTTCTGTCAACAAGCAAGAAAGGGACCTCGGGGTAATCAGATCTGATAATCTCAAGGTGTCAGGGTAGTGTGACTGGGCAATAGGCAAGGCTAGTGAGATGCTGAGATGCATAGGGAGGAGGATTTCCAGCAGGAGAAGGGAAGTGGTGTTTCCCCTGTATTGCTCACTAGTGAGACACCAACTAGAGTACCGTGTCTAGTTTTGGAGGCTGCACTTCTGAAAGGTCATTGACTGCATAGAAATGGTCCAGAGGAGGGCCACCAAAATGTGTGGAGGTTGCATGACAAACCATATGAGGAGAAGCTGTGGGAGATCAACGTATACTCCCTGGAAGAGAGGAGAGTAAGAGGAGACATGATTGAGACCTATAAGTACCTCACATGGCGAACAAGATGCAGGAGGGGACTCTGTTCCAGATGAGGAGGAGCAGCAGAACATGGTGGCATGCCCTGAAGCTTGGGGGGAGGAGGGAGTTTAATAAGGATGTGAGGAGATATTTCTTCACAGAGAGGGTGGTGGACACCGGCCAGACTGCCAGCAGAGGTGGTGGGTGCAAAAACAGTGGGGAGCTTCAAACATGCATGGGATAGGCACATGGCTTAATTAGTAGAGAAATGGCAGGGGGGAGAACACCAGTGACCAAATAGGGTACAAGGTGTAGTAACAGTAATAAGCAGAGGAAAAATAAGGCAGACTAGTTGGCCCTACTGGTCCTTTTCTGCTGACAAATTCTACATTTCTATGTTTCATTCCTGCTGTCTTGTTAAATGTTTTCATTAAGTTTGCGGTCCATCTTTACTCCATCCTTCCTCAATGCCTTTTACAGTGTTTTAACTCAGCTACATATTCTTATATAGTTTGAGATATGCTAGTTGCTATCTTGCTTGCCATAATGGGCTCTGCAGATACAAGCCATCAACGTGATGACCAACTGGTGGTGGAACACCTGGCATAACAACAAAAATGCAAAAAAAGTGCAATGATGGTCAACTAACTCTCATTTATGTATAAATGCCTGCACCCAAAATTTTAAGTAAAGGTGCAATGCATCACACACACACACACACACACACACACCATGCGCACACACACACACACACTCATTCTCACTTACACTCACACACCTAAATAATAAACTGAGTTTGTTTTGATATACAGTCAGGGCTATTGCCAACTGGGATTCATCAGGTTTGAACGAACCTCCCCCCGGCTTGAACCCTCATTTTTCTTTTCTCTCTGTTGCTTCAGAGTTCTGTTTAAATTCTCCCTCCTTCTGCCAGCACTGTACATGGTGTGCACACAGCACAGTTGCCCTGCTCCAGTCTGTCATGCTTCCCAGCCCCAGTTATGCCAATGGGCCAGTCAGTGTGTGGCTGATGTATTTGAGTCATGCTGATTGAACCCTACAGCATGTTAAGTGCACATGCAGCCGTATCCCAAAAGCATGCCACAGTCGATGTCAATGTTAAGTGATTGGTTTCCTTTCCTGCCCTGGAGGTTCCCATTTTTTATTAGCCTTTCTGATCCTTCATGCACCTTCCCTGTGTCAGCAGTCCTTATATGTGTCACACAACTCCATGCCATCCTACTGTACCTTGCATGTGTGTGCTGTTTGTGAGCTGGGCTCTCTCTGCACGGGCAGCAGGTAGGAAAAGGTATCTCGTGATCTCTGCACTGGCATCTGGTTAATAGATTGTCATCTGTTGGGGGGGTAACAATTGTATTCTGAGATGTTTGGGGATGGGGGTTAGTTTCCTGAGTGCTGGGTATATACCAGACACCTGCATGGACAGCAGAGTATGTGCTCATCAGTCTCTACGCAGGCAGCAAGTGTTGAACTTAAGTGTCATGGAATCTTGTCTTGCAGAACAGATCAAGGAGGTCTTCCTTGTTAGTCTGGGGTTGTGTGACATTTAGCTTTTCCAGCACTTCCAGAAAGTTGCTAGTGCCTCCTCCCTGTTAGTTGAGAAATATGCTATGCTTTCTGAATTTCTGGCCATTTGTTATGCATTCTTTAGGCTAGTGCTGCACATTTAAATTCTGACAGAGTGAGAAGTATAGTGTTTTGGTACTCATGAATGTTACTAATATTGCAGTCTCTCAGATTATTATCAACTGCTACTTAAATGCCACAGACTAAAGAGTTAGGATAACAGTGTGTGTGTGTGTGTGTGTGTGTGTGTGTGTGTGTGTGTGTGTGTGTGTGTGTGGTGCAAACAGGTGTGTCACACTGGCAGTAATGGATTTAGTTGACTCTCTAACCCTCCTGGTAGGGCTGAACCTTTTGTCGCTGATGTATGGCAGACATCAAAAAACATTGAGGTACAGGCTCAGAACAATTATGGAGACAACACATTTATTTGTGTGAAGCATTATTTTGATTTTGCTTACATTATTATGAATTTCAGCTTTAATGTCTGAGTTTACGATGTGCGACAATAGAACCTTCTTTGTGTGGGCTGCATCTATTTCATGGGGGACAGAGCAATTCTGAGGGGCAAAATGAGGAGTGTCCCTTCTAATGTGGGAGAGTTGAATTGTATGGACAAATAGGTTTTAAGAGGTTCAATGAGGTGTGTCTGTCCTAATGTGGGACAGTTCTGAAGTACGAACAGAGTGGAAAAATGAGGGACATCTACCCTAATGTTGGACAGGTAGTGTGGAGGTATAGATAAGGATTCTTTTTGTTTTCTTTTCTTTTTTTTTCTTAGTCATTTTTCTCCCCCTGGGCAACCAGTCAGCCTACTTTTCATGTCTTGGCATCCTCCGTGGTCTCTGGTCGCCATCCCAAGGACCTTCCTTGGCTCCTATTCGGGTCCTGCAGCTTCATCCCCATGGCTTACCCCCCATGGTGGGGAGGTGGTGAGCCCCCCTCTTGCTCATCCACCAGGACCAGATCCAATGTTGCTGCACTCCACTTAGAGCCGAAGCTTTCTCCCATAGAGAGGCCATCATGTCGCGTCATGACTAGTGCCCAATTTTTCCCTATTCAGATTGCCCCAGACGTGTGTGGTATACAATGATGCCAAGGGACAGGAGCACGCGTGCTTCTGCATGCACTCCTTCCCGGCGTCTGCCCCAGTACATTGCCCTGTACTGCCAGGAGCACTGCATCGCCCCCAGCCTCCAAAAGGGGCTGCCAGTGCTCCGACAGCTGCACACCCCCCTCCCCAGAGAAGGAGAGCAGTCCTATGGATGCTCAATCCCTCTCCTCCCCTGCCGACCCCCGATGATCCAGGTCTGCTCCCGAACCTGGGTTGCCGGCGGGGCTCGAGGTGTGGCATCCAGTGCCTCAACCCTCAGAGCCACTGGGCCAGCCATAGATAAGGATTCTGAAGAGTAAAATGAGGGACATTTCTCCTACTTTAGGATATTTGAGAGGTCTAGGATGTCACTCATTTCACATTTTATTTATTTATTTAGTTTTTGTATACTGGGTAGGTGCACTAGCCATAAAATGACTATTTTCAGGCACGACTTGGGAGAGTACAACAAAGTATAGAACACAACAATACATGAGTGCAGGACATTTCAGGTATGGTCGGTCAGAAACAGTAAACAATGATATAACATGAGTATTTAAACATTACAAGCAGTAACAATGACTTAACACAAGAATTCAAAATGATTAGGTATGGTAGGTCAAATACAGTGGCAATGATATAACAAGACTATACAAAACAATTCAAGAGGTAACAATGACTTAACATAAGTATTCAAAAACAATTACTAGAGGTAAGGATACCAAGAAAAGTATTGAAACATACTGGAACCAGGAACAGCCACAGTAGTACAGGGATATGATACAGCAAAGCAGGTGTGACAAAAAGAGAGGGAAGTCAGTATAGGAAGGAGGCAGGTGAGGGTAAGTGCAATAGACAACAAGCATAGAAAAATAAATAATGGACAGCATTGTAGGCCTTAGCTAGAGGGAGAAATGGACTGGTTCAAGGAGTTATGGGAAAGGATTGAGGGGAGAGAGGGTGGGGGAGGAAAGGTAAGGTGGTGAATAGCAGCAGTGGAATTGAGGAGGGGCATTAAGGGGAAAAAGGGAAAAGCAGATGCACAGTGATATCAAGTGGGGTCAAAACAAGTGCATGAGTCAGCGAGAGATAAATACTGTTATTATATATGTCCCCTATTTCAATTAAGAGGAAGGGAGGGGTATTGACCCAGGTGTCAAATACTTCACTGTGTACAAATCCACTAGCTGAGCTTCCAGTAGCCACTGAAAATATAACACAGTCCACCACAGAATGGTTTTATTTATTTTGTGTACCAGTGAAGGTTGACTAGGATGATGCCTAATTTACAGTGACATCCCTGAAAGTTACATACTTTATTTTTTTACCAGGAAAGGCACACTGAGCTGGGAACAGCTCGTTTCCGTATGCGTACTTGGGGGAGAATGAGAGTGTTGCACAACAATAATAAAGAGTTTGTAATAAAGTAACAAAATTAAAAACAGAGCAGTAATGCAAGTCAGTCTGCTATCAGCTTACAAAGATTCTTGATGTCAAAAGGAACAGACTTGACCCAACCAGCTGGTTCTATTAGCATGGTGCATTTGGCTATTTCACTTAAGATTTACAAGAACTTGCCTGTAATGATCATGGTATTAAGTGTCTGCTATTGAACTTCACTGTGAATTAACTTCATACAGGTTTTGTGACAGTAGTGATGCTCAGCCCCGTATACCTAGACAAGATGGGAGGTATCACCCGCTAGCTCCTATAGTGCATTGTTTGGCAGTTGGTTACTGCTTTGCTCCATTCCATTGAGGCACTTGTTTTCCAGTTCAGACAGAGACATCTTTAGAATGTTACTTTTTCCCCCTTGGAGTTGGGGGGGGAACTAACGGAACTTTGTTTTATCTTCAATATAAGCCTTAAAATGCACCACAGAGCACCTAAAATCCCAGAGTTTCTGGCGGCCTAGCAGCTCCCAGACCCCCAACCTTTTACAAAAATGTTTCACATGCAACATGCCCATACCACTCACTAAAAGAACCCCCCTGCAAAATTCTGGCAATGGCCCTGACAGTATTGTATACATTCTATTACTTAAAGTTTTCCCTTATATTAAATAACTATTTATGAATCCACAATCAGCCTTGCCTCAGCATCTATAATGCCTAAAACCAACTACTACTAATTTAATGTTTGTGGAATAGCAATGGGGTACTGTATATAGTGCTTGTGTAACTGGTAGTACTTTTTGTGGCTTTACTCTATTTCCACCCTTGAGTAGTAGGTATGTAGATAGTAATTTGTAGGGAATAGAAGGCCCATGAACAGGGGTGAGAAGAGCACCAGAGAAGGAGGAGGAGGAGGGGATGGTGGTGGACAAAAAAACACTCCCTAAACAAGGGAGGTGTGTTAGTGGAGGGCTTAAGTAGAGGTTGCGGGAGGAGCTATTCCCCACATTGAACCTCGAGCCAAGCCCTCCCATTCAATGTTTGTGGAATAGCAATGGGGTATATAGTGCTTGTGTAACTTGTAGTACTTTTTGTGGCTTTATTCTATTCCCACCCTTGAGTAGCAGGTATGTACAGTAGGTAGTAATTTGCAGGGAATAGAAGGCCCTAAAAAGATACCTCCTCCAACTCATGGAGAATATGACCCTTGGCACTCAGCAGAGGAAAACCTCCCAGGTGGAGGAAACCTTTGAGACTCATGGCCATAGATCTGCCCGTCCTCTGGGCATACTAGTGGAGAAGAACCTAGGTTCTATTAACCATAGCTAATTTGAGGAAGGTGAGCTTCTTGGAGAGATGGTGGCCATCCTTAATCTATGGACGATGCAGACTGAACGATGATCCTGAAGTTGAAGAGTAGATCCTTTCTGAAGAAGCAGTAGAATCCCAAGTGTGAAGCAGATCCAGTTGAAGAACAGCAAATGAAGTCCAGGTTTCCATGGTGATGAAGGATGCTTGTCCCACAGGATTGCATGGGTGTAATGAGCAGAGAGAGCATGGATTGATCAATAAATTACTAGGCAGTGAACGGTGGACATGCTATGATATGAGAAGTCATGGGTGGATAATCCATTTTGTGTAAGGTTTGACTTTCAAGGTAAAGTCTGGAGGCAAGGAATTTAGTTGTATGCAATGAGTCACTAAATAAGCACCCATGATGTAGAAAATTAGTAGAAGAGTCTTTGAATGCCTGATGGGAGTAATATCATAAATGATTAGTAAGTCAATGGAGGAAGATTTGCAGATGCAGGCTAGATAGTGACCGGATATATAGAGAGAATGATTTGAAGTTTGGTATATGGCATTGGATGGCTTATTTGAGCATAATAACATAACTATACTTGGAAATGCTCTGCTGGTATGCTGGCTGGAGTAAAGACGGGTATTTCTGTGGCATGATTGTCCATGAGATGCACTGTGGTGGCTTATAGTTGATTAGGTTTACCATTAACCTGATGCAGAAATACTTGAGAGCAGCTTGGAGGCAGATATATGGAAGAGTCTGCAGGCTGGATTAGGTGTGAAGTTGAGTAGTGTGGAAGCCAGAGGATCTTAGTGCTATGACTGATTAAGACCAGTTGGGAGGCAAGACTGAGATAATGAATTCACCTTAACTGTTGCATATTTCTGGATGGAATTTGGAGGAGCTTGTTCATGGTGATATTCTTTACCAGAGAAGATTCATGAAAGATAGCTGGAGAATCCACTGGAAGGGCACTAACTCAACTGAAGGTAATGGACGAGGAAATGTGGATGATTGTATGAGGTATGGTGATGTCCAGGAGCCAGAAAATGCTGGTTCAAATAGAATGACATTAGTAAGTAGCTAAGCATTGGAGATCCAACGATGAATGTTCTGGAAGGCAGCTGAAAGGTAATAGGACAAGCAACATCTGTTAAGGAAATAGGAGTCGAGTAACACAGTCAACAAAGTTGGTGATGGTAGGAGAGGCTGCAGAAGGTGACTGGATAATATCCGAGGTGGAGTAAGGTATCTTGTGAGTCCTGGTATATGAAACAGCAATAAAGGAGATTAAGTCGGAGCATGACAGAACTGAAGTCCTTTCCATGCAGGAGGATATCCTGTGAGGCACTGTAGATGGGGAAGTACACAAAGACTAAATAGACAAGGTTCATAGGGAGTATCCAATAGAAAGAGATGTGAATCTTTCTGGTGTCCAGTCAAATTAGATCCTGAAATGTTCTAGGGAGCTGATTGGGCAGTATGGAAAACTCTATGGTAACATAAGAGTTTCTGAGCCATGTTATCCAAAGGATGTGTTAAAAGTAGTGTCCTCAAGTGAAATGTACAGTGATCCATCAAGTAGTGGATGGGAGATGCTAGAATGACCACAGTAGGAGTATAAGATGGATAGACTGGAGTAGTAGTTGACTGGGTGGGACTACTGGCCAAATATGGTAGGATACCCAAAAGAGTGACAACAAACAAGATGCTATCCGAAGATGGAAGGAAAGTGCAGAGTACATCCCGATGGATTGAAGGACTGATTCAGGATGGAGTCAAGGTGAATGAAGCTGGATGTCATATTGAGCAGGAAGGATCAGGACCAGGTCGGCTCCTCAGTGAATGACAGCAGAATTCAGGAAGGCTGTAGCAGTCACTAGAAGATGATTCATGGAGGGCTGAGGAGCAAAGCAAAGTATGAAAAGCGACAGGGTAGAGGTACATAGGTCCAACAACTGATGAAGATTTCGACCCCCAGTGAAGGGACGAAAGTGCTGGAGCGAAAGAGTATATACTGTAGTTCCCACATCTGAAGTAGACAACAAACTCAGACATCAACTGGACAGGTGACCAGCAGCAAGGAAGTCCCAGAGGCAGTCAACTGGATCAAGATAAATACTGGACCAGCTGGCAAGATCCAGATCATGAGGGAAAGGATGCTATGATGGTCCACAGATGAGCAGGATGGAGAGTGGTCAGGATGTAAGGTAGTTGGAGGAAATAGGTAGTGAATCTGGAAGAAAGTGGTAGTCAGGCAGGAAATGGAAATTGCATGAGGAGGGACCAACAAATGCAGATGTAGGCTCCAGACTGAGGTAGATGAGGGGAGATGATCACACAGGACGCTCCAGATACGATTGAGGGTGATGGCACAAGTGGTACATGCCCAGTTTCAGGAGGGAACAGCAGGCAAAGGTCCGGTGGAGAGCAAATGCGATTGAAATAGATGATTGTAGGATTGAGGTTCCAGGCTTGGGAGGTGAGGCAAGGCGAGGCTAGAGAACTAGCCTTTGAAATCATTCTGTTGAGGTAGGAGGATGGAGGCAAATGAATTGCATAGGTCCTTTCAGACAGGAAGTGGCAACCGGACCAGGGACAGGGGAAGCAATACCTAGTGGATCCAGAGACAGGGTTATCACACCATGATATCGATGAGATGATGTGTAGTTGATGTCTCTAGTCAGAGCTGAAGGTGGAAGACAGTTGAAGGTTAAAGGTCCTGATCCCGAAGGGAAGCAGTGACCTGTATTGGATATAGGATGCATAAAGCTGAAACAGGGATGCAAGCTCAGGCTGTTGACCTAGTAGGGTAGTGTGATGAGATTTGAGGGAAGGCTGTGGGCAAGGAAACATGGAGACTACAAGCAGGATGAAGTCCAGATCCTGATGGGTTGTGGCATCCAATAGCAGTTCGAGGATGGACACGTGTGAAGCAGTGGAAAGGAAACTCAGGCATCCAGTAGCGACAGTTGAGGCAAGATGAATCTGACTGGATGCAGGTGGGAGAGATAGGATTATGAGTATGAATTTGAAGGTTCTATCCACAAAGGGAAGCAGCAACTTGCAGCAGGAAGCAGATGCAGACAATGGAAATGGTCCAATATGGTTTTGCACTCCCGGTCGTGGAAGTTAGAGTGATAGGACTGGGAATCAAGGTTGCAGACCAGGTTGGGTGGAGAAGGCAAGTCAGGCAAAGTCCTTGTCCGAAATGGGAGCAGCATCTGTGTACCAGGCTGAAAAATGTGAAAGGAGTAGGCAGTTGGGTATAGACTCATGGAGCCATCATGATGGTCAGGAGGATTGATCCTGACTTGAGGGAGTTAGGCATGTGTAGGATGATGAAGGCACATACTGTAGGTGTAGAATTTCCGATCCCGAAGGGAAGCAACAACTGGTATGAGGTAGAAAAGGCATGGTAAGACTCAATAGATTGTAGACATGGCTTCCATCCCTGGTAGTCGGGGTGAGCTAACCTTCACTCGATGCTGTCCAGCAGAGTTAGGGATGGAGAATGTCAAGTTAGTAAGTAGTAGGAGGTAGCGAATCTAACAGAATCCCATCCCCAGTAGACAGGGGAAGTCTACCTTCACTCAGCACCTCAGAAGGCACGAGTTAGGGACAGAGTACTGCTGGTATGGGCTGGCAGAGAGTGCAAAACACTGCTGGAAAGAGAAGAAGATTTAGGAATGAAATAGAGATAGGATGATGAATCAGTACTTGACATTGTAGTAGAGACGAAGAATGGGAGACATGGTATACATAAATCAGAACATGAAGTATAGTGGAAAGGAGTAGAAGCATGAAGATGGAGTGAAGACAACTAACAGAACCAGGAGGAATGAAGGAAGGCAATGGGAATTGTGGCAACAGCTGGTCAGTGGCTCGAGCAGCTCCCCTTCCCCGGTGCACCGCATGCCTGGCAGTGGGATGTGAGAGGAACTCTTGCAGCTGCTAGACTGCATTGTGGAGTAGTCTCATGCAGTGAGATACAGTACAGTATACTAAACAGTAGCAACAATGTCCATGTGGGAGGGAAGACCTCCAAACAGTGGCACCAGGTAGGGTACTGGTCGAGCCTCCCCTCCTCTCTATTTAGAGCAGAATGTTTCTGTTCATCATAGAGAACCTATTTGAACAGCTCAGAGGCACCAGCTCTGCATTTCATTCCCACAGCTAAGGAGAAGTGTTGCAATGGGCTTTCTGGCACTGGCGAGTGGGGACCAGCTGGATAAGAAGGACGGGTGACCGATAGCAGAAAATAAAAATACAACAAGGATTTGCTGTAACATAGCACCAATCAGCAGTGAATATGGAAGTACAACACACAAATGAATGCTAGAAAAATAAAACCATTAACAGAGTCGACTGTTGGGCACCACATTAGTAGGACAGATTGAAATGCAAATAAGTAGCAGACAAAAGGGGAGTTGGTTACCAAGGGAAAGCTTTGTTGTGTCAGCAGAGGACGATGTCAGCATGTGGTATTGCAGTGTTCAGCCAAGCCCAAGCTTTATGCCTCAGCCTGTGAATTCCAGGTATTTATATACTTACTGTGCAAGCTGTGACACGGCTGCAGCCGAGATAGGAATGAGGTGAAGAAACATGACACTACACATCGTAGTTCCTGGGTAGGTAAGCTGAGTGCTCAAGGCTGATGGTTGAAGAGAAGAAGGGGCACTTGAAGGGCATACATAAAGAGGGAGAATATGCAGAAGGGACTGATGACAAAATGGGAAAATGAGGGGTCAGAGTGGGAGAGCTCGCAAGCACCTTTGGTGAGAGTTGGGCAGAGTGGGGAGGCTCTCGCAGTAGCGGGGAAAGGAAGAGTCCAAAAAGGAACAACAGAATGGCAACCCCAGGATACCAGGGAAGAAGGGAGCTTGGAAGGAAGCAGGGAGGCGGCTGGAGCGGCCATGGGGAGAAGAAAGGAAACCGCATACAGGTAGGGAAAAATGAGACAGGCAAGGAAGCACACAGGAGAATGAGCAAGCACGGGAACTGGGAGGAGAGGGGAGATGAAAAGAAACAGAACAATACTAAAAGGGGAGACAACCAGAGCAGCAAGTGCAAGGCAGCACAGCACATGAGCCATGCAGGGAGCCCAGACAAAAAACACTCCCTAAGCAAGGGAGGTATATTAGTGGAGGGCTTAAGTAGATGTTGTGGGAGGAGCTATTCCCCACATTGAACCTCGGGCCAAGCCCTCCCATTACCCAATTTACTGCATATCAAAACATATTAGGCAGCAATGTTACTGAGAGGCAGATTCAGTGGCTACAGTGTAAAGCTATGAGCTGAGGAAACGTATGATTAAATTCCACTATTGCCACATATGTATCAAGAGACCCTGGGCAAGCCACTTAGCTGTGCCATGATTTGCCTCTGAGCTCTTAAAATTTCCCAATACCCTTGAAAAAAGCTGAAGCACTTATTTCCCCTCACATACATGGACTGTAAGGAATTATGTAATATAGTTTTTATGGAAGTTACTAAATACTGTATGCCTAAATTCCCTACACTTTCCTGCTGTAATTGAACTGGTTATGGCACACTGCTGTCCTCTTCATAGTGACTATCTCTGTTTTTTTATGGTTGCATGATGATGCCACCATGCTGATGTACTGCTGAGACTAAGAGAGAGAAGGGACTCTGGAAGCACGTGATCAGATACCCAGACTGTCTCCATCCACTGAGTGCTTTGAGTGGAAATTAACCACATCTCTCTGCCTCTCCTCTGTAGTGCTGTTCCTTTGTCTCCTCCTCCCCCCACCACTACACTAATAGCACTATTTCCTTGAGAAGGAAACGCTTCAGCTGCAGCAGCAATTGACTGGTAGCAGTGTCACTTGGAGTCTTCATTTAAAATGTGTCTTTAAAACCAGAGTCAAGAAGGCAAGTAAACAATGGCATTTGGGGTGGGTGGTTCTAGCTGTCCGACTGTGTTTTGTTTACTTCTTCCTCATGTAGTTATTTCAGTTATTTCTCAGGTTTTGTCTCCCTTCCCACCCACCCCACCATTGCACTAGCCACACTATTTCCTTGAAAAGGAAATGCCACCACAGCAACAGCAATTGACCGGTAGCAGTCTCACTTAGAGTCTTCATTTAAAATGAATCTTTCAAACCAGAGTCAAGAAGTCAAATAACACAATGGCATTCAGAGTGGGCAGTTCTAGCTGGCTGCCTGTGTTTTGTTTACCTCTTCCTCATGTAGTCATTTCAGTTATTTCTCAAGGAGTTGATTGCTGACTGCAGCTGCTGCTGAAATGTTTCCTTCTCTGCTCCATCAATTATTCTCCCCACAGCATGTCTGACAGGGCATCTCCTTTCATCTTCAAGTCCTCCTACACTGCTCTGCTTCTTATTCTATTGTTGTGACCCACTCCAAAGTGGTTAACCCTTGCAGGGCTGTGGACTGATATATCTGTCCAGAACTCCAGTGTCTTCTAACTCTGTTGGCAGTCTAAGGGTTAATTAACCCTTGTGCTGCTGGCAAAGTTTGCAGGTACTGGAAATCTGCACTGATATATCAGTCAGTGGCAAAGCAAGGGTTAACAGTTTTGTGATGTGGTCAGGTAATACAGCACTACCGTAATGTTATCAAAGTCTGCCCAGTGGGGGAGGGGGACATTTCTTGGGAGAAGTTCACACTCCTTCCTTTAACTGTTGATCAGCAAATAACATTCCCAAATTTCTACTTCACTGCTAACTGTAGGATTTACACTTAGGTGATGCGCTAAGAGTGTGGCCATGGGGGGACGGGTCAAGGGATGTACATCACATTACCTGATGAGGAGACCAGCAACTGCACATAGCATTCTCTTATTTCTACTGCACTGCTAAGTATAGGATTTCTATTAGTTCACACTTGTCTTCTTTGCTGAATTATACATTTCATAATCAATCAGATATAATAACATAGCTAAAAAGAGAAACAGGTCCATGCTAAGTTTGCCTTACTAACATGTATCTATCTGCAGTCTACTCTTAACTGCATACTGTAGCTTTCCATTGCTCTTGTAACATTTTTCAACTAAGATGGATGACAAGCATTCCATATGCTTGGCTTTGAGCTCATTACCTTGAAAAAGTCTGAGAAAGTTCTGCAGTCAAGACCAAATTAATTTCTTAGAACTTTATTGTAGGCTCTTACCAATCCTGATGCTTGGCAAAGAAAACTCTGAACACAGCTGACATGTTTTAAATGAACAGTTGCATGCAAGAAACTCATCACAGCCTAAGGATATGATTTTATTAGAAATGCATAATAATTTATGCAGATAGTGATATTGGGCCCTATGCACGATAAAAGCAGAGTGGCTATGCACGTGTATCTGGGGTAGTAGCCACTCCACACCCTATGTGCCCCCATGTGGGATGCACAAAGGAAGGCACACAGAACTATGCACCCAATCCTCCTGGTCCATGGTCCATACCATGCTGGGGTTGGGCTGGGGGCATGCCAGCACTACGTGGCATGCACAGCCCCGTGTAGTGCTGGCTGCAGGGGTGCAGATGGGTGCACAGGCTATGCCAGGGAGAACCCTGCCATAAGCCTTATACATGCACCCCCATCCATCGGTGGAATGGCCACCCACCCCAGGACCATGGCAGCCTTGCCCACCCATGTCCACTAGGCACTGCCTGGCCCAGCACACAGGTGTGCAGACCCTACAAGGTGCCCCCCTCATAGTGACCCAGGGTTGCAGGGGCATTGACTCATGAATAGTGCCCACCCAACTGCACCACCATCCTACCCCAACACCAGCCCTTCATGGCATATGGAGGGGTACAGTCCCCCTCCTCCTCCAGGCTCACCACTTCAGTGCCCCATCACAGACAAGCTGGCAGCATACCCACCTCTCACTCCCACAACTGCCAAACATCCATGGGGTGCACTGCCAATGTGCACCCCACCATGTAAGGGATCCTGTGCAGGACCCGGTCTGGGCATCTGATTGGATGCCCAGCTAGACTCGTGACCCCACCCCCAGTCACACTGCAGAGTCCTGTGCATCAAGGGGGTGGGGCCATGGACAGGTGGCCAGCAGTCGTAACTGCCACAAGTGCACACCTGTTCGCAGGTGTGGAGCTCTGAGAGCAGGTAACGTGCCTCTAGCACATATTACCCACCTGTTAGTGCATAGCACCCATTGTTGGTAGCATGTGCCAGCAATTATGAGTGGAACTATGCTTTATATGTTGGGGGGGACTGCACACCACTCAGTTCTGTGCACAGTTTTGCTTGCTGGATCAGAATGGATTGGGAGTGGAAAGCCAAGCATTCTGAGCAGTAAGCAGCCAGTGAGTGCACTTCTTCAAAATCATATCACATGAGGAAGGAGAGATTTAATTAAGGGAGGGGGCAGCAACTGAGTGTTCTGGAGCTGGAATAGTGAAGTGAAGATAGTATTGCCAAATCATGAAGTGTTTCCAGTGCTAGGGGACACACTGCAGTGTCCCTAAAGACACCAAAAAGGTAAAGAGACAGGAGAAAAAGATAGGCTCAGTGCAGTGGTGTGGAGACTTTAAAAAGTGGAAGGAGAGAGGAGGTTATAAAGAGCACAACAGGTAGAGAAGTTAGGACAATGTAAATATTTATTTACCAAGGCCAGGGCCAGATTAAGCTCCTGGGGGGCCTGGGGCACTTGGACCTCTGGGGGGCCCATGCGTGTGCAGTGTTTATGACATGTGAAAATCCCCAACCCATCTGGGGGGGTCTGGGGGCATGCCCTCCCAGAAAAATTTGAAAAAAATGGTTGAAAATGGTGCACTTTAGGGGGTTTCCTTATCGTTTTCTGATTTTGTTTTCCTACTGTAAAAAGTGACACTTTATACTGGAAAAATACTGTACATGCCACTGCCTCAAATCAAATATTGTATATTTCCATGTTCACATATATGTATGTGCTTTCAGAATATGAATATATAAACATACGGTGGATATTACTACAAATATATATAATATTTGCAAAGTGAGACAGCGTGGATAAGGGCAGTGTTCAAACTTTGGGAGGTCGTGGAAGGGGCTTGAGTCTGGAAGTGTTTACTACTCCATTCCAAAGAAAGGTGCTACAACAGCTCGCTAAGTTCAGGGTGGACAAGGCAGTGGGACCTGATGGCATACATCCCAGGGTACTAAAGGAGCTAAGGTTGGAGCTAGGATAGCCATTAGCCATTATCAGAACAGTTTATTGAGTCTCTGAGCACAGGAGAGGTCCCATTTTTTTTCTTTTTGTTTTTTTGAGTGACATCTTGGAGTGCCTAAAGAATTGCTAGTACAGAGAGTACTCAGCAGCCAAAGACAAGTGTAAAGATGATTCACTGGCCACTGAGGTGGACGGCAATAGGGATAAGGCACTGACTCCAGGGTCTGTTGGTGTCAAAGCCTCACATCACTTCTGCTGGTGCCAAGAAAAGGGCCAGAACTTGGCCACGTCAGAGTCCCTATGGAAGATATCTAGGGCAACAAAAAAAATCTCTGTATTTCTCCTATATTATAGTGGCCCATCCGGGCCTGAATGTGGACAACCTCTGTAAAAGTGGTGAGGCCCCAGAAGAAGACAAGACTCAGTGTGTACATCAGGGGAACTTAGAAGAAAGGTGAACCTAGATGAATATGGATTTGCAGGACTGGACTACACAGTCAAAGGTAGTAGAGATGTGTTCATCTACCCCAGCATCCTTACAGGTAGTGTGCAAACAGCCCAGTTACACAAGAATGAAAGGGCATACTAATCAAGACAGTCTGACATAGTCAATAAGAAACAATTTCATCAAGAAAATGGGCCAGCTTCTCCATCAACCATAGGGATGTACCCTGTGTAAGAGGTAGTGTAGTCAATCCAAAAAGGTGCATAGGATGTCCCATGAGCAGAACAACTTCCAAGCACAGTTACACTGAATAGTGCACAGGGCATGTGCTGCATTTAGTAACTATCAGGAATATACCCCAGGCAGGGGGAGGAGGAGGAGGACAAGAAAGAAAAAGTAGAAATAAGTTATGCTCCAGAAAATCCCTTGTTTTGGTTGGTGGAAGGCCATGGGATCCCTCTCCCCTGACACTTGGTCGTTTGTCACCCCATTCTCTATTCATCATAATTTCCCCAAAACAAAATCAATTTATGCTACTAGAACATGGCATTTGCGTGACTTAGCAGTTGCAAATGTATCAATAATGTCATCAATGCTGATTTGTCGAAGTATATCACTTTCAATACTTAGAAGAGTGAGTGCACTGAGATGGTCATCTCGCATTGTAGATCGCAGTTTGTTTTTAATGAGGGCCATTTTGCTGAATGAGCGTTCACCAGAGCAGTTAGTCACCACCAGTGACAGGTACATGCGAAGAAGCGACAGAAACATTTGGAAAGGTCTCTTGCAGTTCTTCAGTATGAAGTAGTGATGCTCGAGATAGTGGTGAATCACAACCTCTTGCCTTTGCAAAGCTGATGAACTGAGACATTTCAACAGGGGAAGACCTCAACAGACAAGTCTGATGGGTATTCTTGAGCTAATTTCTGAGCCTCAAGATGTATTGCCTCATCAGTTAAGACGTCAGAGTCCACTATAACTTTGAAGAGATCATAGACACTTTGGTAAGCTGAATCCTGTAATTCAAAGCCATAATGAGGCAATCTATTATAACCAAGTAGGTCTCAGTCCGGAATTTCTCTCTGCCAGTTAGAACAACTCCTTCAGATTGCACATCGTCATACTGCATGTTTCTTTTCCTTTTCCTTGACTGATCAGTTCTGTAAGTAGAGGAGCCAGATAATTCTTGTGCTCGCATTTCAAATGTATCGAAACTATCACGTAATGTGTTGACAAAGGTTTTGAGAGATGTCAGTAATTCAACTGCTGATTTAAGATCAATTTTGCTATGTTGCAAAGATTTGTTGTCAGATTAAATCTGACAAGAATGGTATTCCACAGATCACAAAGAAATGCTGTTTTGACTAACTCCATTGTTTGGGACAACAGTCTGCCTCATGTCTTGAGGTGCCATTCTGATGTTCATCATCAGCCATTTCCTCTAGAGCAGCTTTGATGTCGGCATAGCTGTCAAAGAGTGCCTGGTTGCATCAGCCCCTGCAGACCACGCGTGTCAGACAGTGACTTCAGTGTCAATCCACCACCTTTCTCTTTTAAGTGTTTCATCAACACTGACCAACGGGTGTAGACGTGGAGAAGAAAGTGTATACTTTCTGCAGAAAGCCAAAGAAGCTGACTGCCTCAACACAGCAATCAACAGAATTAGAACCAACTAGGTTCAGAGAATGGGCAGCGCAAGGTACAAATATTGCTAGAGGGTTCACTTGTCTGAGTCATGCTTGCATGCCAGAGTATCGTCCAGCCATGTTGTTTGCATTGTCGTAAGACTGGCCACGGCAATCCATGAAGTCAATGGCAGCTGAATATGTATAGCCTCGAGGAAGGGAGGGAGAAGGGAGACATGATAGAAACTTTCAAGTACCTCAAGGGAATCAACAAAGTCCAAGAGGGTAGCATCTTTCAAAAAAAGAAGTGTGCAAGAACAAGGGGGCACAATTTGAAGATAGAGGGGGCCAGCTCAGTGGTAATTTAAGGAAGTATTTTTTCACAGAGAGGGTTGTGGATGCATGGAATGGCCTTCCGGAGGAGGTTGTGCAGTCAAAAACAGTGGTGGAATTCAAGCATGCATGGGACAGTCATAAGGCAATTTAGGGGTGGGGTAGGAGTAGTATAGGCTGCTGGTTAACTAGGATCTGCAGCTTATCCACTAGGTAGGGAAATGGGCAGACTGGGTGGACCAAGCGGTCCTTATCTGCCATCAAATTCTGTGTTTCTATATCATCTTTTACAGAGTACAATCCCAGTGTTACTATACAGAAGTTATCCATCAGATGTATCTTCCTATCAATTACTGTCAGTATTTATATGTTATCATGAACACTGCAAACAATACAATAAAAGCTGGTAAACACCAGCAACTGAATGGTCTGTGTCTCCATTATTCTATTCTATGTTCTAGTATTTGTGTTTGTTCTCCCCTTATTTTATTAAATCCCCATTGGCCCTTTTTCTCCAGTTTCACAGTACCCCAGTTCCTCTAGTATAGCTTTTTACCCACCACCCATAGTACCCAGATATCTGTCCCAGTCCCTTTCAAATCTCTTCCTTTCCCTTCAGGCTATATGTTAGCTTTTTTACTGTTAGTACCATCATAGTAAGTCCTTTCCATTGTTCTAGTGTAGAATCAAAGCTTGTAGTCTGTACATTTTGTATCCCCTGCCTTGCAACCACCAGAAGCACTCTTATCCATCTAGGGTATAATACCTATTCACCATTGTCTATTCTTTGTATCCCTAAGAGCAATGATTTTTGAGAGAATTCAATAGGTTGTCCTTTAATTGCTGATATTTCATGCGCTATCCCTTTCCAGTGCTTCACAATAATCAGACACCCCCAGTAGTAGTGTATATATGTCCCTCGCACTATTTTACACTTATTGCACAATGGGGACACTTCAGGAGAAAATCTGTGTACCATATGGGGGGGGTAGTGTAGTTGCTGTATGAATTTATACTGTGCTTCCTTATATTTATTACAAACTAACATATATGTGACTCTAATAATATTTCCCAATTAGATTCAGGATTTCTTCCCCTATACCTCTTTCACAGCTTTTTTGTTCACTTGTGAAGGTTATTTAAAGTATTTTCTATCTAGTTTTATGGCCCACCCCTTTAACTCCCTTTCATTCTTAGCTGTTCCCAGAATCTCTCCTTCAAGTTCCGTAAGTGGCCTCTGATCACTTTCTCTCAGTCAGTAGCTCCTCTGAAACCTCCTTGCCTGTTCCTCTCTCTCACAGTCTCGCTGTCCCCCACCCCCCGGGCCTTTAACATATTTAATTTCACCATCTGCAAGAATTTAGCCCTGGTACCAGCCCAAGTCTCCCTGCTGGTTACTCTCTACTCCCTGCTCTCCCCTTCCCCGCATTAGCTCATACCCTAGACTTTAGTTAGGAAGCCAGCCTCCTTCCGATGCTTTCTGTGTGCCCCTTTTAACTCTTTGCTTGTTCTTGCCCCCCAGGGTCCCATATCTGTTGGCACTCTCTCCTGCTGCTGCCAGCTGCCTGAAATGGCAGGAAGAATTCCTGAGGGCACGGTGCTGTCTGTCCTGCCCTCCACAGCAAAGGTATATACTGCCAAACATACTTCTCAATGAACTGTCCCTGATTTTCAGGGATGTCCCTGATTTTGCCTCAAAGATTTCTTCTGTCCCTCGTAAAATGACTCTTTTTGTGTGACTAAACAAACAGTGGGGACTGTAAGCACAAAATAATGTTAATAAACATAAGTTACAGACTTGTTCTTCTTCAAAAAATATTTCCTATACTAATCCCCTTGAAGGTCAGAACACTATAGCTATCAGAGCACTAATGTTCATAATGTTTTTGTATAACTGAGCATAATAGATTATTATGAATTTCTACTTTAAATTCTCAGTGTGGAATGTGGAATATCACTTTCCCCATGATAGACAAAGAGTTTCTGAGAGGTAAAATGAGTGACGTACCTCATAATGTGTGACACTTGAGAGGTATGTATGCCAATATTCCTTGCTAATCTATGATACCCCCAAAAAAAATCTACAAAATAAAAATTAAACTGTGGATTTACTGTGTAATAAAGAGATTAGCTCAGTATATAAACTACCAGTTCTCCATTTTAAATTGCTATGTTTCTTTGGTCCAAGAAAATGTGCTGCAAAAAAATAGTTACAGGTCTTGAGAAAAGTGACTACTACCGGGGGCTACTAAAAGTGAAAAATAAAGAAAACTAAACACCCACCTTTGACTGCCACGCTGCGGGTTTAACATATTTATTCTGTCAGCTTTTTCAGTGAATATAAATTTTAAGATCATAAGATGTGTCCCTGATTTGGGTCTTTGTCCCTGATTTTTTTAAGCCTTGTGATTGTCCCTGATTTAAGACTAGACTAGAGGTTGAGAGGTATGTATGCTGCCAATAAAGGACAAAGTGATTAAGTACCTCCCGAGTCCCACCACACCACCTCCTCGTCACTGATCGCTATCTATCGCTATATTTTTTTTTTTCTTCCGTAGGCTGTGTTGTTCACCTCTCTGCTCTCTCTACTAGTCTCCCAGACCCAGTCCATCCTCTCACTACTTTTAATTTAAATAATAATGTCTAGGGTTTTAGCCGAGGGAGGCCCGTACCAACTTCCAGTTCCAAACACAACAAGCAAGAATCAAGATTAGCCCGGGGGCGGGAATCCGGGAACCCGATCGCGAGACTCAGTCCACCCAGCAGCGCCAATACCAGTCCCAACAACACACGTCTGCTCTCAGCTCTAATTTCTCCTACATCTGCGTGGTGCATACCAACGGACAGGAGTTTTGACTTACTGGGTGATGATGCCATCATGCGCAGACGCAGTCGGTCCGGGAGGGTCAGACGAGAGAGACGAGCACGCAGCGACGATGAGGAAGGAGGCAGTCGCGCTGCGACGCGACCTCGGACCACATGACTTCTCTCAAGTTCTCTGCAGCATATCATGTGATCTCGATCCCCCCAGCCCATTCCATATTGCAGTGAATCAGAGACAGCGCCAGCGCAGCGGCGACACTCTGGCAAGCAGGAACAGCAGGGGCCGCCGCCAGCAAGGATTAAAGCACCGGCAACCACCACGAAACTTGCAGGTTTTTCTGGGCCCGCGGGGTACCCCTCATGGTGGGTGCCTGGGGCATGGTCTCATTTGCCCCCTCTTAATCTGGCCCGACCAAGGTTTCTTGAATAGCATGTCAAATTCCTCAGTGTTCCAGGTATATGACATTGCTGGGTAGAGTCAGAAGAACAAGTAACGAATAAGCAAGCCGGGGGGGCAGCATTTTTGTGATAATGAGTACAAAATGGAATTTGCTGGCTACATCCTGGGAGTCGTGCACAAGCCTCCTGGTGCTTCAGCACCATTTTGTATTGTGACCATGCTGTGGCGGTTGGAGTGCTCAGTTCAAATGGCCTGCTAAGGTTTCAGTTATGAGGAGGAATTATTAAAATATATCAGTTTTTCATACATGATATTGTTGCTGGGCATTCTGCATTACTAAGGGAACTGATGAAGGCACTGTATTCCCGTTTCTGGATACCCTTATGGAAAAGTAAGACAATGGCCTGACAGTGTCCCTTTGAAGCAGCATAGCAGCTGTGTTGGGTCTGACCAGCATTTGTTTAGTTAGCTGCAGAACTTATTCTGTGTGTGCTATATACAGTGTCTGCACTGTTCTGGCTCCAGTTGTTATCAGGATTCACCAGGGTCATCTTATGAGGCAAGGTAACTGTGAATAATGATGAGTGCATGTTTGAAGATAGTACCATTTCATTAGGGAAGAGCAGACTCCACTCTTGTAGAAACCCTGTGGCTCACTGTTTTCCTTGTCTATAAACAATAGCCTCTTTGCATGAAGGGTGGAGCGGCTACGTGCCACGTATCTGTGGCGAGGAGCCACTCGGTACCCATTGTGCCCCCCACAGGGGATGCAGTACGGTGGGTGCACAGCCCTTATGCACCCAATCCCCCGGCCTCATAGACAGCAATGTGCCGGGGGCATGTGGGGTGTGTAGTGGCACTATGCAGCAGTCACTACCACAATAGTGCTGTCTGCAGGGGTGCAGAGGACAGTGCAGGCTACAGCAGGGTGGACCCTGCCATAACGGCTGTACGTGGCCATAGCCACACACCCACGGGTTCCCCCCCGGCACTACCAGTCCTGTGCTCCCTCCCTCCAACAGTCAGAGCCCCCTCATTCCCACAGCTCAGGCTCCCCCTGCACACATACACCCCATCCCCAGTGCAGGCAGTGGAGGAGGTGTGTGGTGGGTATTGCCGATGGCAGCCCATGGCCGCAGCAACTCCTGCCAGGTCCTAGGGTCAGGGGTGGTGTGAATGGTGCGGTAGGGGGGTGTCTTGTCTGTGTGCCTGTGGTGGTACCACAGTCCTGGGGCCAGTGCCCCCTGTGTTCCAGGGGAGGGGGGATTCTGCTGATGGCAGCTACCTGCACGATGTGCGGGTGACGATGCACAAACCCAAACCCACCCCGTCATGTGTGGAGGATCCACTCTGGGTCCCAGGCAGGCCATTCAATTGGCCACCTACCTGGGACTGCAACTCTGCCCCATGTGCACCTGTGCACTGGGGGGTGGACTCGTGGACATGTGACCAGTGGTCATGAATGCTGCCGGTGTGCACCTGTCCTCAGGTGCTGAGCTCTGTCAGTGGGCTACATGCCTGTGGTGCATAATTTCCACCCCTATGTGCATAGAGGCCAATGGAAGTATCTGCACACTGTAGGTTGCTTGAGTTAATGGTTCATTTGTTCAATACAAGGAACAGCACATATCATTAATACAGCTTGGTAATAAATAAAAGGAAAGACAGGTTCATAATAGTTTAGATATGGTTTGGAAGTTTAGACATAATTTGGGGGAGAACATGCTGTTGTTGCCTCTGAATATTTCAAACAGAAGTTCACATTATTCATGATTTTAGTTTCAGATGTACATACAATTTTTTTCCAGTGCATGGATGTATCTGGTCCATAGTGAGATTTTACTTGGTACCAGATTTACTGTAACACCTCAGTGAAAATATAAATTTGTGTTCAGTTGTTCAGTAAAACAAAATTGTGAATGAAAGTGCAGCTAACTTTTCATATTTAGTTATGTTCTACATATTTCAGCAGCATGTTTGCACTGATTCAGAGACTATACATTGTATATTAACCTTGAGTGGCTTAATTACAGAAAAGGTAACCCACTCAATGGCCACTCCAAGATGGCAGAGGGCTAGCCAACCAGGGTGTCTATCTGACTGGAGGGGTCACTTGATCACCCTTCTAGTCTGTTTTTTTTTTATCTGATCTCAAGGAAAGTCACCTTGTCAATGTATCTTCACTGACCTTTATTTGCATTTTGTTGGTTGGAATTTAATAATAAATATTTAAGTGCCTGCTGTGTTTGACAGAGAACTTTGGTTTCAGAGCAAGAGACAGCAGTCTAGAACTACAGATTTTTTACTGATAAATCACTTCTATCTCAGCAGGAGTCAGTACCTGTTTGGATTAAGCAAACAGATACTTTATTAGAAGAAGGGGGTCTCATTTAAGTAAAAAAAGAAGAAAGTCACTATGTGTTTCTCTGAGGAAGGGGCTGTATCAGCTTAATTTACTGAGTCAGAGCAGAGGGTGAGTCTAATTGGGGGTGTGGCTTAGCAGCTTAGGAGTACAAAAGCAGGGGTCTCCAATTGCAGCTTCCTGCTGTTTTGACAGAGAACTTTGGTTTCAGAGCAAGAGACAGCAGTCTAGAACTACAGATGTTTTACTAATTGCCCTTTGACTGACAACAGGAACTTCCTGTTTGGCAGTAGATAGGGAAGGATCACTGAGACACATTAGTTTCATCAACCTTGAAGGATCCTAAAAAAATAACTCTTTCTTCACCCCCCCCCCAGCTGCTGGAGGTCTAAATCCAAGCACTGAAGAAGGAGACTACTGAAGACCACAGGAAGTTCCTGTCCCACAACAGGGAGAGCAAGAGTTGTAAGGGCACATAGGCAGTAGAAAAGTAAGTGTAAAAATACATAGATGGAGGAGACAGTAAGCATACAAAGCAACAGGAGAGGGGACACAAAATAAGTCAAGATGGGAGTGGTGCAGTGCAATGGCTGTGGGGCAGCAGTGTTCTGGGAGACATTCTGGAGGCTGTGATGCTGCCCTGTTTGCAGGCACCTCTCTGGTCTGAGGGAGGAGGTTGCCCGTCTCCAGACTGACCTGGCTAGGATTCGTGAAACCTCTTCCCCCACCCAGGGACCACCAGGGCAACCATCGCTACCTCAGAGGTTGCCAAGAAAGAGGAGTGGTTGGACCAAGGAGGGCTCAGGGAGGGAGAGGGTGGTGGAACAGAGGTGCATCCCTCCAGATGTACCTCTCCACAATTCATATGCTGTTCTGGCAAAGAGTGGTTCCTCTATGGAGACACCTGCAGTGGAGACCAAGGAGGATGCTGGGAACCTCCACAAAGGAGACCTACAGAAGGGTTGCACGAGACCCCACAGGGGAAGGAAACAACTCCTGGTGGGGGACTCGATCATTAGTGGGGTAGAAGTGGGGGAGGAAGGGGATAGGGAGGTAAGGTGTCTGCCTGGCACCACGGCTCAGAGGGACAGGAAGCAAATCCTCAGGATCATGGGAGCAGCTGCACAAGGGAGGGAGCTGGATTTCATTGTGCTTTATTATAATGGGGGGGCTGCTAGACTACCAGGGATACGAATAATGATAATAATAATTAAATACAGATCGGGGAGCCACTAGACTACCAGGGATATAAACAAGAAATATAAATGAAATACACATGGGGGAGCACTAGACTACCAGGGATAAAAAAAAAGCAATATTAATAAAGTACACATTGGGGGGCCACTAGACTACCAGGGATAAAAAAAAGCAATATTAATAAAATACACATTGGGGGGCCACTAGACTACCAGGGATACAGAGATCGTTATCTATGTTATCATGATTGGGGGGATGCTAGACTATCAGGGATATTGAAAACTTATTTTTTTTATTCAGATGGGGCAGAATGAAGCCCCCTGAGCAAAACCCACCCTCATATAACTTTCTAGGGCACCTCTGGGCTGAAAAAACTCTATTTTAAAATCTGTCCATCTCGTCCCTCACTCTTTGTTCGCGAGTGAGCAATTTCTTTGATTGGGAGCCTGCAAATTCTTTGATCGCGAAATTCTTTGATCGCGATCATGCATCGCAAGGGAGGGATGAGCTGGCCAGATAAAAAAAATAAATTTTCTTAGCCGAGGGATGTCCTAGGAAGACAAATGAGGGTGGGTTTTACTCAGGGGTCTTCATTCTGACAAACCATGGTGGTGGTTTGCCGCAATTCTGTGAATTTTTTAAATTAGAACAGTTTTTATTCTTTGTCCGCGAGCCTGCAAATTCTTTGATCATGAGCCTGCAAATTCTTTGATCGTGAGATTCTTTGATCGCCATCTTTGATCACGAGGGGGGACAAGATGGCCAGATTTGTTATAATGCAATAGATAGGGAAATTTTGCCAACCTTTAAGATTGAATATCTCGGAAATGGTTTGGTCTTTTTACTTGAAATTTGGAGGGTGTTTACAGCATGTCATGTACAGTAGATATGAATTATGGTGTTTACGTGTCAGAGAATTTTTTTTTATGGAGATATTGCAAGACGCACTTTCCATGTTGCAGACAGTGTTTTGGATTCTGCTGGTGGCTTGAAATTGATAGGGTGCCTAGCCTTAGTGTCATGGATGTAATTTTCAGTTGTTGTGTGTGTTAAATGTCAACAGGTGTGGAACTCTGCCAGTCTGAAAAATGAAAATGTCAAATTTTGACATGTTATATCACAGACATGGCTTGGTCTTTTTACTTGAAATTTCGAGGGTGTTGATAGTATGTCCTGTAGATGTCAATAGTGATGTTTATGTCTTGGACAAAATATATTTTTTGTGGAGATATTGTGTGGCGCAGTTTACGTTTTGTGGACAGCGTTTTCTATTGCTCTACTAGATTAACATTTGTTTAGTGGGTGGTCTTGCTGTTGTCAATGTACTTTTTAGTCATTGGGTGTGTAATGTGGCCCAACACTTACAAGTTGGTGGGAGCGTGGGGCCTGAAGGGCCCCACGCTCCCACCAATGTGCTCAATGTTCTACTTTTCTACTCTTTCTTAAAAAGCAAGGAAATTCTATGCAAACAACTTCATTAATGCATCAGTTAGGGTTCTTCTACATTGAAAAAAGTGAGAAAATTTGATTTTAGGGTTCCCACCCCTTGCACACCACCCCCAGCCTGCCCCCACCAACAGACATTGGGGTGTGTGTTGGGGTTGTCAGCCCTAACTCTCACCCTATTCTCCTACACTGCACCACCTCAGCTTGTTTACACATGGAATGCACACCCGATGCCTGTTGGTGGGGTGGGCTGGGGTGGGGTGCAAGGTGGGAACCCTAAAATCAAATGTCCTCGCTTTTTTCGCTGTAGAAGAACCCTAACTGATGCATTAACGAGGTTTTTTTGCATAGCATATATATATGTGTATATATATATATCCTGAACTGAAGATCTTTAATACTGCTGTTGCTGTTTGCTGGGGTCAGTAACATTTGAAACTGTAAAGATTTAGTACAATTACTTGCTGTAGCAAGATGCATCAGAATCCCAATATTATGCAGATGTCATGCATGAGGAAACAGATGTAAAATGAAAATGGAATAGTAAACCATGAACATAGTGGGAAATAAAAATAACCAGTTGCTTTAAACATAATTTGTTTTCTAAGAAAATAGACTTTTGCTGAATGAGCGGTTTTCAGCTGATGTAATGTGCAATGGCAATGCATTTGTTTAAAGGAGTACTACTGTCAAAATTTATAAAAAACATATGTTGTACGGAGTGTTTTGATTTGTGTGTGTAGTCCTGGTGTGACTTTCCCTTTGTTTGCTATTAGGAGTTGTTTTTAAATTTGCCTGTTAGTTTTATGGTCTCTGGGGATCTCCATGTTAGCATGGTTTATTGCTTTTCTTTTCCCTTCATTGCCTCCTGTTTCATGTGACAGTGATGTATCCAGGATCACTGATTCAGTGAGGGAAAGTACTGTGGCAGTGATATGCAGATTGAAGCCTAATGTTCTGGCCTCAAATAAATAACTCTAGTTCAATATTTTTGTTTTCTATGTTTGTCTGGGTCTAGCCAGCAGGAGTAAATGTTTTGCTTTTAAGGCTTTTAATTTCATCAAACTACAACCAGCCATAAAAAGCACATACAGTGGTGTGAAAAAGTATTTGCCCCCTTCCTGATTTTCTCTATTATTGCATATTTGTCACACTGGATGTTTTCAGGTCTTTAGACAAAATGTAATATTAGATAAAGGGAACCTGAGTGAACAAATAACACTTGTTTTTTTTTTTTATTTCACTTATTTAATGAAAAAAAGTTAACCAACACCAATTGGCACTGTGTGAAAAAGTAATTGTCCCCTTACACTTAATAACTGGTTACGCCACATTTAGCTGCAATGACTGCAACCAAACACTTCCTATAATTCAATATCAGTCTTTCACATCGCTGTGCAGGAATTTTAACCCACTCTTCCTCGCAGAACTGCTTTAATTCAGTAACATTTGGTAGGTTTTCGAGCATGAACTGCTCGTTTCAGGTCCTGCCACAGCATCTGTATTGGGTTTAAGTCTGGACTTTGACTAGGCCACTCAAAACTTTAATTTTACTTCTTTTAGCCATTCTGATGTGGACTTGCTTTTGTGTTTTGGATCATTGTCTTGCTGCATGACCCAACTACGCTTCAGCTTCAGCTGACGGAAGGATGACTGGACATTCTCTTTAAGAATTTTCTGGTACAGAGCAGAATTCATGGTTCCTTTAATTATGGCAAGTCATCCAGGTCCTTAGGCAGCAAAGCATCCCCACACCATCACACTACCACCACCATGTTTGACTGTTGGTATGGTGTTCTTACTGTGGAATGCTGTGTTTGCTTTATGCGAGACATTATGGGATCCATGTTGTCCAAAAAGTTCCACTTTGGACTCATCTGTCCATAGAACACTTTCCCAAAAGGCTTGTGGATCATCCAGATGCTTCTTGGCAAATGAGAGATGAGCATTTATGTTCTTCTTGGTTAGCAGTGGTTTCCGCCTTGCTACTCTCACATGAAGCCCATTTTTGCCCAGTCTCTTTCTGATTGTGGAGTCATGAACACTGACTTTAGCTGAGGCAAGAGAAGCCTGCAGTTCTTTGGATGTTGTTTTAGGATCCTTTGAGACTTCTTGGATGATTTTACACTGCGCCCTTGGAGTAATTTTGGCAGGCCGCCCCTCCTGGGAAGGTTCACTACTGTTCCAAGTGTTCTCCATTTGGAGATTATGGCTGTCACTGTGGTTCGATGGAGTCCCAGAGCCTTAGAAATAGTTTGTAACCCTTTCCAGACTGATAGAGGGCAACAAAATGTTTTTCTGATCTTTTCAGGAACTTCCTTTGATCATGGCATAATGTGCTTGTTGAATCTTTGTGCTGTCAATGTGACTCTGATGGTAAGGCCAAAATAAGTGAGGTTTATATTGAGCAGGGCTGGCTGTAATCAAGCCTGGCTGTGTTCAATCAGCTGACTCTAATTATCCCTTTAATTGGGTTGATTTAACTAGGGGGCAATTACTTTTTCACACAGTGCCAGTTGGTGTTGGTTAACTTTTTTCATTAAATAAATGAAATAAGTAAAAAAAAAAGTGTTATTTGTCCACTCAGGTTCCCTTTATCTAATATTATATTTTGTCTAAAGACCTGAAAACATCCAGTGTGACAAATATGCAATAAAAGAGAAAATCAGGAAGGGGGCAAATACTTTTTCACGCCACTGTAAATCACCCAAGGTCATCTATGATGTCATTAGTAAAGACACTAGGGGCTCCATATTCAAAGTTTTGTGCACCATACAAAGTGTTTGTGCCTGCACTGCACCTGCATAGTGCCACTATCCTGTATTCAGAGGACATCGCTGCATGTGTTACTTGCACCAGTGCACTAGCACAGAGGCAATGTATGCAGCACCTGAACTGGGGGTTGGTAACCTGCATAATATGCACAGCATGATATTCAGTGTGATAGCACTGTGCAAATGGGATTGCGCAGTCCAACAGCAAAGCACAATTACCACCTATAAAAAGGCAGCCTAAACCCAAGGCAAACCCCAGAGGCTGGGGGAGATCCTGCAGGCCACACACCAGGAAAGCTTATATGGCAGCACACATCATTCACCTTATGCATCAGATCATGTAGGATGAGAAGAAGGTCAATGCCCACACTGGCACAGGCCATGGAAGCGCTATGCTACAAACAGACAGTACCACCCATGAGCCAAATTCGAAGTCCTCAGTGATGACCAGATCATGGCTGATACAGGCTCAACAGGCCCATGCTCATGCAGTTGTGTGAGCTGCTGTTTGATCACCTCTGGACAGATGCCCAGTATAGCCATGCAATGTGTGTAGAGCTCAAGATAACGGCTGCACTGTGCCTCCTGGCTACTGGAACATTCCAGACGCTGGTAGGGGATACCACCAGTATCTCCCAGTCAGCCATCTCATAGCTTTTGGCCTAGTTTCTAGATGCCCTGCTTGCCCATGCTGGGGAGGTCATCATATTCCTCAGCAAGCTAGCCTAGTGAACAGCAACCATGCAGCAGTTCTATTGAGTTGCATATCTACCAGCTGTACTTGGTGCCACTGACTGCACCCTTGTTGCCATTCAGGCACTCAGCAGTATAGGGGTGAACACCTATGTCAGTAGGAAGGGGTACCAGTCCATTAATTGTCAGGTGGTGTGTGATGCAACAGGGTGTATCATCAGTGTCCTGGCACACTATGCTGCCAGTTCCCACAACACCTTCATATGGCACAGCTACATCCTGTGCCAGAAATTTGAAGATAGGGACATCCGTAGTGACCACCTTGTTGGTGAGTCTACACCAAAGGCCTCTACCCTCTCCCCATGTTGCAGAAAATGACACCAACTCATGCCCTTTGCCTACACAGGGGACAGTGCATATCCCCTGTGTCCCTGGCTCCTCACACCTGTCCTACGACCCACATCCATTGCAGAGGACAGGTACAATGCATCACAAGCTCCACAGGCAACATCACTGTGCATGTCTTTGGCATGCTTAAGATGTAGTTTCGGTGTCTTGATCATTCCAGTGGTACCCTACAATACACCTTTCAGGAGGTCTGTGCCATATTCCTTGCCTACTCTATACTACACTACATGGCACTCACCATGGGATATGCATGTCAGTCCCAGAGGAACACCCTACAGCACATTATCAGCCAGAAGATCAAGGACTACAGGAGAAGCTTGACAGGCATGACCCTAGGATGGCCAGGAGGGCCCAGGAGTACAAAGCCTGACTCACAGTAGTCCTTTTGGGACACAGAGGGTGAGTACAGACCACACAGGAGACTATAATGTGTTTAGTCAAGGTATTAACACATAAAAATAATAACAGAACATAAATAGAGGCCAGCAAGACAGAAGGGTGTATCAAAAGAGATGTAAACAAATATACATGCTATCCAGGGGTTCACCCATGTTGGTGCACAAACAAAAAGTACTCAGTAAATGAGAGCACAGGCAAAAGGGTGACACCAAACGTGAGTGGCATGGACTGGGTCACCTCCCAACCAGACTGCACACATTGTCTGCAGTATTTTATGCAGGGGACTGTGTGCCCCGCATCACCCTTCAAAGTAATATAACCCCCCCCCCGGTCACACAAGTTGGGGGCAGAGGCAAAGAGTTACGGCCCCAGCACTGACAATACCAGATGGTCTGGAATCTGGCATTTCAATATAGTACATGCCATGATGACTACACTCTGATGATGGTGCCCTACTTGCGGCACCGTCTCAACGGCATAACCTATCCTGGTGGGGGGGCCAAAAGGGGGTAATCATAAATACAGGCCATCCAGACAGGGGACAAAAGGAGGTGTCAACACAAATGCATTCCATCCAGGTGGGGGTCTAAAGGGGAGTAAACAAATATACATGCCATACAGGTGGGGGGTCCAAAAGGGTGGGTAAACAGAAATCCAGGCCATCCAGGCAGAGGGATATCAAAATGGGTGTAAATACATATACATTCCATCCAGGTGGGAGATCCAAGGGGGAGTAAACAAATATACACACTATTCAGGTGGGGGGGCACAAAAGTGGGGCTAAACAGAAATATGGGTCAACCAGGCTGGGGAGGAATGGACTGGATAGGCCACAGGGGTAGGGGGCAGTGGCACATCAGACAGTATGTACACGTGGTAAGCGAAATTGTTGGGGTCATCATCCACAGTATGAGCAATGAGCATGGGATGGTGTTAGCCACCGCCAGCCACAGTCCCATGGGGTAATGACTCTGGCAAGGAGCAGGCCAGGTCCAGGTGTGCACAGTGTCCTGGGTGTTCTGGGTGTCCCAGGTGTGCCGGGCAGTCGTGTTCTGGCACTATGTGGCATGGGTGTATACAATGTTGTCTTCTGTGGGGCAACGCTACTCCCACTGGACTGACCAGGGCTATGGCTGGATCCCCCAATGCCTGCCACCATGACTATAGCCTCCAGCACAGTGTCACACAGGCAATCCATACTGGTAACAATATCCTGGCACAGTTTGTGGATGGCCGCATTGTGTTCCACATGACATGCACCTACCAGCTCCTTGGTACACTACATGTCATCGTGCAGCATGTGGCATATACTGTACATGCTATTTCCTGCTGCTTGACACTCTGTGCCTCCACAGCAAACTGCAGTAGCTGCCAGTTAACAGCCACCTCTTGCTGTCATTGGAGACTGTCCATTGGGACAGGGTTAAGTTGCACCCTTGGTCACTGTATGGCTCAAGGCTGCAATGCAGTCAGGACTGTGGTATATTGGGTACATTGTGGCCTGGCTGTGGCCAGGCTGGTGGGATGGGCCTGAGGTGGCGAAGCAGTGGTTGTGCCATTGGAGGGGTCATGGGGTGGCACAGCAATGGCTTGCCCTGTGAGACTGGCCAGGGCGGTAGGAAAATGGCCATGCTGGAGGTGGTGTCATGGAATGGCACCGCAGCGGCTGGGCCAGTGGGGGACTGCACCACTGTGAGGTGGCAGGTAGGGTCAGTGGCTGGGCCCAATTTTTATGGGGGCTAGCAGGGGTGGACAACCCCTCCTGGTCTGAGGTGGAACCTTCTTTTCCTAAGCCCTCAATGAAGGTCTCATCATCATTATCCTCTTCACTCTTTTCATTGGTGTCAGTTATCAGTTGCACATGGGTGGCCAGGGTACTGGGTCAATACCGCGCATGAAATAGAGCACAGCATTAACCATGCTGTGTAGCACGCACTTGTGATTACAGCGACAGGGGTGTAACAGTGGTAGGAAATTACTGCTACCCTTGTCGCTGTATGCTGTAACTGTGTAGGGATCTAGTTGCCATCTGCTGGGTGCCTGGTCGAGCCATGGTGAAGTGGCTAAAGCACTAGCACATGGTGGAATTGGGAGACCTGGGACCCTGGTTCAATTCCCTCCTAGGTCATCCTGTGTTACTACTTTTGTGATTCCCCCTCCCAAGTTTCTCCCCATCCCCTAAGTCCACCCCCCAAGTTTGTTATATAAATTCCGGGGGTGCAGGTGGTGAAGTCCCCTGCAAAAACACAAGGAATCCCATTGCAGTGAACAGCATGCACTGTTTGCCTAGGTCGGTGTTTTACCCATCCTTCCTTCAGAGCACGCCATTTTGCCTGTGGCATCTATTGCCATGCTGTTTTTGTTTTAGGCCACATGACCCCATGCCGGTGGCCAGCAGTGGTAGCTGCCACCAAGATGGACCTGGACCATCCTCCACCATGTCTGGTATAAAAGGATAAGCTGTTGAGAAAGGAGAGAAGAGATGTATAGCAATGCAGTGTACATACCTGTGTGCAGGCTGAGGCAGCATGCATGCCAAGAGTATGTTGACACAACACCCATGCTGTTCATGTGGTGCACTGCCCATACTCCCTGGGGCCATACACACCACACATCTCTACACTGGTAGCACACACCCCTACACTACTGAGCACACACTCCATCACTAGTGAGCACACACCTCATCACCAGTGAGCACACAAGTGGCAACACGCGGGACACAGTAGTGGATTCCCACACCAATGGCTACACACCAGGAGACATGGAAACAGTTGCATGGCCTACACCCAATGTGTCACACAGCACTGGCACATGCATGCGCCCATACATATGCCCACACACAGACATGCCTAGTGTGACTGTGTGCAGTCAATCACTCATGTGGCTGGGCTGGACCCACTTGGCTCTAGTAGCTAACCCCTGGCACTCCTATCACCTCCTTGAGCTGTAGGGTGGAGGCTATTGCCTCCTCTGCAGGGCCTACAGTACATTCAGCTGCTGATGCCTGTGGACCCCCACCTGTTACATGCAGCTTCCTGTGTGTAGTCAACAGGACCTCCTTTGTCTCCTCATGGCCCTGAAGTGCTTACCGACTGCCTTCATGAGCCTGGTCTGGCCACCGACAGCACTTACCTTGTCCTTTGTTTTGACCCAGGTCTGCTGCACCTGGGCAATTGTGCTCTGTCTCTGGGACAAGACCTCCTCCCACCTAGGGACAAATGACTTGGCTGAGAATGGAATCAGAGCAGTGCAACAGGAGTTTGTGGAGTTGGGGAAGGGCCTTAGACAAGTAGCACACATGGTAACTTTCTCAGAAGTGCTATCTGTCTATGGCATGGATGAGGCTAGGGTACTCTGCACCTTGGGATTCAATGACTGGTTGAAAAACTGGTGCAGAGCTCAGGGATTTGGCTTCATCAGGGAATGGGGCTCCACCTGGAGGGATGCAGGCCTATACAGGCATGATGGTCTGCATCTATCCAGGAAGGGAACCAGGATCCTAGGTGATAGGTTTAAATGCTTCATTGGCAAGCATTTAAACTAGGCACTGAAAAGGAGAAGGGAAATCCTAGTCTCCCCAAAAAAAATCAGGGTAGTTAGTGAGGTAAACACCAAGATAGAGCAGTCAATAGGGAGAAGGGCAGGAGTAAATGGAGAAAAAGAGAAAGGCAGTAAGGACAGGGATGGGGCAAAAAGAAATAAAGCCATAAAAAAGGAGGGTAATGAGTACCAATGCCCATAGTCTAGCTAAAAAGCTCCCCAAAATGGTGGCCTTGATGGAAGAGGGATGCCTGGATATCGTGGCAGTCACAGAAACATGGTACACAGAGAACCATGACTGGGATGTCAACATACCAGGGTACACAATCTACAGGAGGGACAGGGAGGGAAGAAGAGGAGGAGGAGTAGCTCTTTATGTAAGGGAAGGGATCAAAGCAACAGAACTAAAGGGTAAACAGGGGGGAGAGGAGGCATTGTGGGTCACCCTGGAGACTGGAAATGGCACCACAATCTGCACAGGGGTTGTATAGAGACCCCCATCTCAGGGGGAGGAAATGGAAAAGGAAATGATAGAAGGCACTCTTGGGAGGGCAGAGAAAGGCGCGATATTGCTGATGGGGGACCTGAATATGCCAGATGTTAACTGGAGCACCTTTGCTGCAGCCACATCCAAAAGCAGGGCCATTCTTGATGCCCTGCAGGTGGCATGCCTCAGACAGCTAGTTTCGGAACCCACTCGGGAGGGAGCAATCTTAGACCTGGTACTCTCAAATGGGGATGGAGAGAGGATCTCCGATCATGAAGTGAGTAGCCATCTGGGAACAAGCGACCGTCAAACGGTGTGGTTCACGATAAACTTAGCTGTAGACTCAAGCCATACAAAAGTGAAGGTACTGGATTTCAGGTGGGCTGATTTTGTCAAAATGATAGAGTGTCTCAGAAAAGTACCAGCAAACAGGCAAGAAGGTGGGGTGGAGTAACAATGGGGAAACATCAAAACTGCCATCACAGAGGCAACAAGACTTTGAGTGAAGCAAATAAACAAATCAAAACGACAGAAAAAAACACTATGGTTCTCAAAAGAAGTGGCGGGGAAGGTAACGGAGAAAAAGATAGCATTCAGGAAGTATATAGAAACACAGAAGGAGCAGGACAGAGAACAGTACCAGTTAAAGCAGAAGGAAGCGGGGAAGGCAGTCAGAATAACAAAGGCCCAAACCAAGGAAAAGATAGCCAACTCGGTTAAGAAGGGGATAAAACCTTTTATAGGTACATTAGGGAGCAAAGAAAGACTAAGGCAGGGATACTGAAGCTGAATAAAGAGGAAGGTGGTTGGGCAGACAGCGAAAGTGAAAAGGCAGGGATACTGAATGAATACTTCTTCTCAGTATTCACAATGGAAAAGCAGGGGGAGATACTTAATGCAGTCAATAGAAGCACTCTGGATAGAGGGGTTGATATTAGTCCTTTTACAGAAGAAAGGGTTCTGAAAGAACTCTTAAAACTGAAGGTGGATAAAGCAATGGGGCCTGATGGGATTCACCCCAGAATTCTAAAAGAACTAAGAGAAAAACTAGTAACACCACTGACTACTCTTTTAACAAAATCATGAGGGGATGGTGGTACCTGAGGACTGGAGGAGGTGGATGTGATTCCTTCACAAAGTGGGAGCAAGACAGAGGCAGGAAACTACAGACCTGTCAGTTTGACCTCAGTGGTAGGGAAACTGATGGAATCACTTGAAGAAAAGAATTGTTGAGTACCTAGAGGCCAGTGGGGCACAGGACCCAAGGCAGCATGGATTCATAGCAGGAAGGTCATGTCAGACAAATCTAATTGATTTTTTTGACTGGGTGACCAAAGTAGTAGACCAGGGAGGGGCCGTGGACAAGGCCTACCTAGACTTTAGCAAGGCATTTGACACAGTCCCAAAGAAAGGCTTAATAAACAGATTAGTCAGCCTGGGAGTGGGTCCCAGGGTGGTAGCCTGGATAAAACACTGGCTGGACAACAGAACACAGCGGGTAATAGTAAATGGAGTCTACAGTGAAGAAAGGGGGGTTACTAGTGGGGTACCGCAGTGTTCAGTACTGGGGCCGGTCCTTTTTAATGTCTTTATAAGTGATATTGCAGAGGGACTGGAAGGGAAAGTATATCTCTTTGCAGATGACACAAAGATCTGCAACAGGGTTGATACACAAGGTGAGGTGGAAAGGATGAAAAGGGACTTGGCAAGGTTGGAGGAATGGTCAAATGTATGGCAGGTTAGATGCAACACAAAGAAATGCAAATTAATGCACCTGGGAAGCAAAAACCCCGGGTTAAGAGTACACAATGGGGGGTGAGATACTGACAATAATAAAAATGGAAAGGGACCTGTCGGTAGTCGTATTAGATGACCTAAAGGTGGGCCAGCAATGTGAGAAGGCAGTAAGAAGGGCTGGGGGGATACTGGGATGCATAGGGAGAGGTATCATCAGTAGAAAACAGGAAGTTGTTGGCCCTCTGTACAGACATTTGGTAAGATCACATCTGTAGTACTGTGTACAGTTCTGGAGACCCCATCTCCGCAAAGACATAGACAGGGTGGAGGTTGTCCAGAGGAAGGCAACCAAAATGGTGCAGGGTCTGCACCAGAAGACATATGAAGAAAGACTAAAGGAGCTTAAGATGTATGTCCTCAAGGAAAGGAGGGAGAGGGGGGACATGATAGAAACTTTCAAATACGTCAAGGGGATCAACAAAGTCCAAGAGGGTAGCGTCTTTCAGAAAAAGAGATGTGCAAGAACAAGGGGGCACAATTTGAAGACAGAGGGGAGACAGCTCAGAGGTAATGTGAGGAAGTATTTCTTCACAGAGAGGGTAGTAGATGCATGGAACGGCCTTTCTGAGGAGGTCATAGAGTCAAAAACAGTGAGGAAATTCAAGAATGCATGGGACAGACATAAGGCAATTCTAGTGGGGGGTAGGAGGAAGTAGGCTGTTGGTAACTAGGATCTGCAGCTTATCCGTTAGGTAGGGAAATGGGCAGACTAGGTGGGCCAAGTGGTTCTTATCTGCCATCAATTTCTATGTTCTATGTTTCCTCCCTGGTCATGAAGGCTTTGGGCCCATAATCTTTTTGTGTCAACCACGGTACCCACCAGATATGTGGGCAGAGAACAGGTGAGCAGTGCATATAGACAGCACAACACAGATGAATGGTACATTGGGGTGAAGCCCTCACTTGCCCTGTCAGGGAAAGATAGGTGTCCTGGCATTGCATTTCCCAACAGAGCCTGTGGCTTCTGTGATGCAGGTCTGCCCATGTGCAGATACAGTCACAGTCAAGAGACAGGAGATAAACTGGGCAGTAGCCCACAGGAACTCAGTTCCACCACCTCTTAAAAAATTGTGTAAATTCTACTATCTCCATCATCTTTCTCCATTGAATACTACAGGAGAGGTCTTCCACCTGGAAATGACAGCACTACCACCAATAAATCTAGATGTGAGAGTTGCTCCACCTAAACACTTCCAGTGTAACCACAGCATACAGAATACACATAGTGCCATGATCACCCACATCCCTTTCTAGGCCGTTCCACAAAACACCTACATCTAGCCACTTGTTGTTCACTGTTAAATTGAGGTGGTGCACGTTGTTCCTTTTATATGCTACAGGCACAATTAGACATGCTTACGAATGTATACATTCCAGTAATTTATTTAATTGAAAATTGGTAACTAGGAAAGGCACACTGAGCCATAGCTTATTTCCAGGTGTGACCTGGGGGAGGGGAACAGTTGGAGGAGCGAAGCACAATGCATATTAGCAAAACACTGAACAATATTCATTAAAAAAATGAGTAAAAATTTGAATAAATACAAAAAGTTGTATGTGCAGAGAATAAAGTGCAGCATAGCTCAATAAAAATGTATAGAATGTGCATATTCAGAAGTCCTGGTGAATAAGAACAACACTGCCAACTAGCAATTGAACTGAGGGGCAAGTTATTGCCTGACCTCACAAAAGAGAGAGACACTGTAGTGGTGTGGAAGCTAACCCAAGAGACCCAGCCAGCTGCTGAATGGAATGGTTAAGGCACAGCCATGGAGGTATCAGTAGGAAGGGTAACAGAAACAGATGGGGAAGGGTTGAAATTATAACTGGTTTCTGAGGAAGACAGGGGATGGGGGAGGTGGAGGGAGGGAGGAAGGGAGTTGGTTCCAGAGTGAGGGAAGTTGTTAGGAGAAGGCAGATTGTACAACAGAGGAGTGGAGGTGAGGAGTGGCAAAAGTACAATGGTCCCTTGAACAGAAGGAACAGGAGGCACAGGGGAGTTGGGAGAGGCGAGAGGAGAGGTAAGAGGGAAGTGAACCAAACCAGTATTTGGGTATGGAGATACAGTGAGCCTGGCAATCAGAGGGCAGAAGGAAGATTGATAGGGATGAATACAGTGAACAATGGTGGGTGTAAGGGGGAGGCAAAACAGCAGAAGGTGTTGCAGAGGGTATCCAGTCTGGCAAGGGAAGTGGAAGGGGTAGTGCCATAGACCATATCCACATTTTCCAAGACAGGGAGCACCAGTTTGATAACGAGCTCCCTGTGAACATGTGAAGATAAACAGTCTTTGTTGCAGTACAGGGCACCTAGCTTGGAATGGAGTTCTGCATGGATGGCATTGATGTGGGCTGAGAAGTCAAGCTTTCTGTCTAGCCACACTCCAAGGTACTTGAAAGACTGAACTGCTTCATGAGGCATGCCATCCAGAGTGATGAAAATGGGAGACAGTGAGTTTGGCCAGTTTCTGACTGGTTCCAAAGGTCACAGACACTGTTGTTTTAGTATTGACTCTGAGTTGGTTGGATTGGAACCAGTGCAGAACATTGTTGAAGCCCTGCTGGAGTAGGTCTTCTACAGCTGTTATGGAGGGACCAGAAGTGAAGATGAATGTGTCTTCTGTATACACATGGATGTGCAAGTTGGCACAGGTGGGGGGGGGGAGGGTCAGTCAGGAAGATGGAGAAAAGGATGGGACCCAGAATGGAGCCTTGTGGGACCCCAGCCTGGATAAGGAAGGGAGGTGACAGGGTACCTCCAACTTGTACCGACTGTTGTTGGCCTGTGAGGTAGAAACTGAACCAAGCAACAGCAGGAGCTGAGAGGCCAACAGTAATGACATGCTAATGTGGGTGATTGCCCTCAGACTGCAAGAATAGCCCTTTGCATACACTGGTTGAATATTGCAGGTTTGCCCCAAGCACTAGTGTAGTTGTGCTTGTGCTAGCGCTAGCACCAGCACCAGCACTGCGTCTGAGGTATTGCACATATCCAGTGCAGACGTGACGTTACACCATGAAGATGATGTCGTTATACAGTGCAGCCATGTGCACTATACTGTTGTGCAAGGTCTGCACAGGATGGCATGCATGCACACACTGCACATGTGTGACCCCATGCCTGTCGCTTGCTGAATGCCTCCTACCAGAAGTACACTGCACTACACGATGTTAGCAGAGTGCTCACAACCAAATGTGTTGCGCAGACAGAAGGCCACACTAAGACAGCCAGAACATTGCTGTTAATGCTGTGTTGCTGCTGCCAGAATTTTGGCCCAAACACAATAGCAGAGAGGAGGAGACCTATCCTGTAGAGGGACCCCAAGTGAACCATAACTGAGCTGGCCAACCTGGTGGAAATTGTGGATGCCAGAAAAGACCATTTGCTAAGCAAGGGGGTGAATATACCTTGTACTTGCTATATCTCTTACCCCTTCTTTATTCCTCATACTATAGAGGTATCTTTATTGCACCACGGGTGCTTAGTCTCGGTATCAGTAAATACCACTGATACATAGTCTCGGAACTAATAAATATTACTCTGAGGTTCAATTCCCTGTAGAGGCTCACCTGTCGGGTCCACTCCCCCAAGCTTCGTAGTGTTTAACCTCCCTCCCACTGCTTTTGTATGCCTATCTCATCCATTCATTTTCCTCCTCCACTCCCTTCTGTTCCCTGTTCATAAGGTGCCACCAAATTCATTAGGTACCTAACTGTGTTATCTAACAGTGTATTGACTGTCTGAGTAAGTTTAGCCTCATACTAGCCCCATCACCTCTTCATATGGGATGATACTCCTCTGTAACCAGTATTGCACATGATCTTATTCTGAATACTGTAGTAAATTATCTCATATTCTGAATACTGCAGTGAACATTTCTTACCCTGTAACAGCATTATCTTGTATGCCTCATGTTTATTATACTCATACTTTATGCTTGATCTGTACTTGTATATGTATGTACTGTTCTGCACCTTATATAAAATGTAGTATATGTATGAATATGTCTAGAAATGTATGTACTTATGTATTTATGTCCTTCTGTTGTGTATTTTATTGTCCAGGTCCACCTCGAAAATGAGTTTTTCTCAACGGTGTTTCGCCTGGTTAAGTAAAGATTTTGATTAATTGATTGATTGATTGATTGATTGACTGACAGGCCCAGAAGGGAATTATGGGCATCTGTGGGTAGGAAGCTCACCTGCAGGACCGGTCTTACCTGCACAGGTGACCAGTGCTGTCACAGGTACAATGACCTGTCAAGGAGGGAACATTGCTGCCTACAGCAGCTCAGGGCAATGGTAGAGAGTGGCACGGTGCCCAGGCCAGGTGAGTACAGGGAGCTGTATCTATGCCTTTTGTGGGTACCATTGAGCAGTACTCTTTCCAGGGTTATATACCTCCCAGGTCGTGTTCATAAGGGACTTGCATAGGACTGGTGTCTCCCTGTTGTGACCCCTCTGCCCTGTGGGACCCTTTCAGCTGTATGGCCTGCTCCTATCAATGTTTCTGTGTGGAACACTGTACTAATGGATGACCACCAATGCCCTGTACAGTATGGGACACACTGTAGACCCCTGAGACATGCATCTGCCATGTTAGCACGGTTGTGTGCTACCACAGTGACATGGCTACAGTGTCAGAGTGGATGACAGCGCGTAATGTTTCATGTAATACTATTTAGGTTTTGTTCACTGGGTACAGTGCACTGGACATGTTCATGCCTATTGGCAGGTATGACCCAGGAAGGTATCACATATGTTCGGAGTATCCAACAGCACATGGATGTGGCCACTGTCTGTTTTGTGCACACTATCCATGTTATGCCACATGGGTGCTGGTATGTATATGTCAGGTAGTGGATGGGATACAATTTACTGCACAAGGTGAGCCAGGTTTGTGCTGGCCACTGTGCTAGGCTATACCTACAGAACCATGTCCTTCCCTGCAGTTGCAGTGGTATGCCTCTTGTGCCCTGTTGTATGAGATGTGGTACTCCATGTGTCCTAATGCATAGAAGGAGGTGTACAGGGCCTGTAGCCAACAGGTATGGGTATGTTGTACAGGGATGGGGAGAATGGCAGGATAGGGTGACTACTTGGACCGGTGTACACTGTGCTAGGATATACTTACAACAGTGGGATGTATTATTCCTGTTGCAACTGGGCCATGGCATGCCTTTGTGTGATGCCACAACTGTTCACAATGGAACAATGTGGCCCTGCTCAGTTCTGTCCATCCAGAACATGCACATGTGGCAGCTGGTGCATAGTGCAAGAATATGGGTGTGTATACTGTTTAGGGATGGCACTGTGCAATGTGTTCCACTGCATGACAATGATCACATCTCCTTTGTGCCAGGGAATGGACAGAGCAGGGATGTAAATAGGACTGGCCCAAGGAATTAGCAGGCTGTGATGGGGCCCAGTGGAGCAGTTCAAGACAGTTGTCCAAGTAAGTACCCTGCATTGTGTGTTTTGCACTCAGGGTTGCATGTCTACACTATGCTACGTGCTTCTGCAATTGGAGACAGATGTCCATGTGTGATCTGCCATGTGGCACACATGCCTGTGGGGGCATCAGCTACACAGCTGAGGTTGGGGACAATCACCCTGCACTTGGTGCATTGTCCCACTGCTGACACTGTGGTGTGTGATGGTCTGTGCTGCCTACTGTTGTGCACCTATATGTGACAGGCATGCTGCCCCGTGTGTGTGTATACTGTGCCATGGCACGCCTAGTAGCTTGTCCCCATGTCACCGAACTGGTGCACCAGGGAGTTGGTGGTAATGTTCACAGCCTCAGTTGTTACACTGATCAGTATCGGTCAAGTCTGTTGTGCCACATGCTTGGAACTATGAATGCGTATAGTCATCCAGAGGTAGGCGTGGTCCAATGTAGTACTAGTACACCACTGCATCATGCCTTGTGCATCTTACAGCGCCCATGGTAGTACACTTACAGTGGTTCCACATTCAGTGCTATATGCATTGGATGCCATGTCATTGCATCTCAACAAAGCTGGGCATATGTGCCATGGCATCAGCAGCAGGCAGGCATTGGTGGAGTTGATTGTGTTTTACCATATGAGACCAATATTGTGATGCATGGCTGGTAGTGTCTGACCAACACAGTGATGATCAGTGTATGATTATTCCACTATACGCTGGCTGGGCTATGCATACATTCGGATCCAACTGTGTCTTCACAGGGCTCACTGTCCTGCACTGGCTCTTTATGGGTGGGACACTGTACCAGGATGTGGCCAGCAGCTGCTGAGATGGGAGGTCCTCCAGGCAGCTCTTCATGCCACACCACCATTGTTTGCTGACACAGTACAGAATGAAGTGCACACATCTACATATAACACTGCTGCACATGTGTTACCCTTGCTGCACACAGTGCTGCATGACAGTCCTAGCCATATACAGCTGTGTTGTGTGAGCCATGTGTGTACCTGGGCCTGCCCCTGCAGTCAAGCAGAGTGGCTCATGGATGTGTGTTGGCCTTCACACCTCTGATGGCCTGGATGCTGGATGGCTTGTCTGAGGGCACTGGGTGTATGTGTGTGGCTCAAAGTCACTTGGGCCATCACACTGCCTATCAGTCTCTGGCTTGACACTGTGTTACTTGTGCTGCATTCCCTCATCTGGCATGGCCGCCATTGACATTTGTCCCTTGCATGTCTCAGTTGTGCTCCGTTGCAGCATGGCACACTCAGTGTCCTTTACTGTTGTGGTCAACAATACTGTCACTGGTATGCCACGCACATTCCATTGTAGCGATTTGACTCCCTCCACCCATGTGTGGCATGGTGTCCAATGTGTCTGCTGGTTGTACTTCTGTTATGCACATATGAACTATTGTGAGTTCTGTTGTATTCATTGGTGAGAGCAGTGATTTACTTTCCATAAAGTCTGTTATACGAAATGATTGGAGGTAATACGACTGACTTTTTGCTACTACTAGTAAAGTGAGCTCAATGCTAGTGAAAGAAGCATCAAACAGTAAGAAGAGTCACTGACTGGCCTGTTTTTCAAATCCCCCACCTTTTCTGGTGCTGTACTTCCCATTGGATGAAAGAATGCTGGCCATATAAGTGGGGTGGTGGTGAGAGCACCACTCTAGCTTTCTCTTTCTTTAAGACACTATCCACTGTCCAGTGTTTAGTGGGACTAAGGAGTTGTTTCTGCTGGGACAGTAAAAGCATTTTTTGCTAGATTAATTTCTTCAAATTCCTACTTAAACTGATGGATATTTAGCTCCACATAGGAGCAAAATATTAACCTCACAGAACACTTTTTGAACACTTGCTTTTATATTTGACTCCACCACAGCTGTGGTTATATTTTATTATAGAGTGGGTGGTGTGGTGTGGGTAAGGGACTAAGGGTTTAGTTAGTGTATGGCTGTTGTGTGTTTGTGATTAACGGTCTTGTTTTGTATTTAGAGAGTGTCTGGTGAATGTATGAATATTGTAGGGTTTCTTTTTCCTTTTTTTGTTTTGGTTGGATGATTTTAAGAGGTTTTAAATTGTTGGAAAGGAGAGAATGTGTATAGATCTCGGGCCCCCTTGTACCATCTATAAGGCGTCCCTCCTGCATGACCTCTGCCCCTTTGTGGAGGTTCCCCTCCCAGTGGTTGCGGTGAGACAGTATGGGGAGGTGGGTATTGAGAGCGGGTGGAAGGGCATGCAGCAGGGGACTGCTAGCTCAGCTGAGGTGAATAATATAGGGGGGGGTTGGAATAGGAGGCACACTGGAGTAAGACAGAGCCTCAAGTGGGGCCCTGCATGCTTGGTTCCTGTCACCAGGTCTCCCACTGGACCATGTGGGCAGGTAGCTAGAGGGCCAACAGTCTCTGCTAGTCCACTTCTGTCAGTACTATGCAATGCCAGGTCGATGAGGAACAAGATCACTGTTATGGTGGACTTGATTTCTTCAGTCGACTTGGCTTCCATTACTGAGACCTTGTTGTGGGATGATGCTGGGCCAGTATTGGAGGCCTCTGTTTCTGTCGGGTACTTGGTGGCGCACTGCCCAAGGAGGGAATGCAGGGGTGGGGGTGTGGCTATCTGTTTTAGATCCAGTTGAGCTTCTCCCTGCACCCAGTGAGTTCTACCTCATGGTTTGAATGTGTAGTAGTGCATGGGGGTCCAGGTGCAGGTTGCATGGTTCTCCTCATTTATCGTCGTTTGGGATTGGGGGGAGATTTCCTACAGGAGGTAGCAGACTTTGTCACTGACCGGGTGCTGGAGTCCCTCAGATGGTTAATTCTGGGTGATTTCAATGCCTGGATCAACAATGAATCCTAGCTCTTCAGTTACAAACTCCTCCAGACTATGGCATCTCTGGGTCTGACACAGGTAATTACCTCTGCGACCTACCAACACGGCCACACCTTGGACTTGGTATTCTCACTGGGGCTTGATGTTACTGACATCAAGACTGAGCAGGTCATTTGGTCTAATCACTGCATGGCGGAGTTCTTCTTTGGAGCAACCCTTCCCCCCCCAGTGTCCCCCCCCCATTGAGATGATCTAATATTGCCCTTTAAGGGGATTGTCCCCAGAGGGACTTTTGGCGGTGGTGGATTTTTCTGGCATGAGTACTGCCTGTGTGATTGGCATCGGTGAAGTGGTGGCATCCTATCAAGGGGCTGTTACTGAGGCACTCAATGCCATTGCACCAGTCCATATATCACCTAGGTCTTCTCACTTAAAACCCCCATGGTTTGATGGGGCTCTCAAGGAGATGAAGACCAAGGGTCAGATGTTGCAGCATTGCTGGTGGAGGACCCAGTCTATCGAGGATAGACTGGCCCTGAGAAATCATTATCATGACTATCAGGGAGCAATCAACCATAAGAAGGCAGAATTTCTGTCCAGGAGATTGCTGCTGGGAAGAACAAACCAGCTCAGTTGTTTTGGACTGTGAACAGGTTGCTAAGTCCAGTCTCTCTGTAGCTGAAAAAAGCATTTTAAATCGAATTGTGCGAAGAGTTTGCTCTATTCTTCTCAGACAGGGTGTCCTCCATTCAGGCAGGACTCTTCCCAGTCGGGCAAAATTCATCACGCAGTGGAAGGTGCCCTGGTTCAAGCAGAGGCATTCCAATTGCCTGGAGGGAGTTTCAGCCAGTTGAGGTGGCTGAGGTCATTGAGGTGATTCCAAAGCTGTGGCCCACATACTGTGAACTGGACCCTGCCCTGACTCATCTCCTAGTGGGAGGGTCCAAGACCATTGGTCCAGTGTTTTCTGGGATAATCCAGTGTATGCTCTCAGAGGGGTGTTTCCTCAACATCTTGAAGGTGGCACTGGTGAGGCCCCTTCTGAAGAAACCATTGCTTGACCCAGATGTCCTGATGAATTATAGACCTATCTCCAACCTCCTATTTGTGGTGAAGGTTGTTGAGAAAGTAGTGGCTCTGCAGCTCAAGGTGCACCTCTCGGCCTTTGACATCTATGAGCCATTTCAGTCAGGCTGCAGAGCTAAGCATAGCAGTGAGACTGCATTAGTTTGGGTGCAGAATGATCTCCTCAGGGCGAGGGATAAAGGAGAATGGTCAGTTCTTGTTCTCCTCCATTTCGCCTCAGCATTAGACACCATGGACCACATTGTGCCATTGGATCACCTTAGAGTGCACTGTGGACTCACCAGAACAGTCAACACATAGTTTGAGTCCTATCTCACTGGTAGGAGGCAAAAAGTGGTGATGGGGAATTCCTCCTCCTCCTCAAAGCCCCTGCCATGTGGAGTGCCTCAGGGTTCAATCCCCTCACCGATGTTGTTCGCAGTGTACATGCTGCCCCTGGGACAGCTCATTAGACAATAGTCTGGGGTTTCACTGCTATACAGATGATACCCAGCTGTATTTGTCATTTGCCCCTGGAATTGAAAATGCTGTCAAAGTGCTAAATCAATCAATCAATCAATCAAAATCTTTATTTATCCAGGTGATCACTGAGCAGAGATCATTTGCAAGATGGACCTGGTTATGATAAAATCTCAGACAAAATACAAAAGATGAGGGATACAACTAATGACAATGGGACAATTTGATACATGTAAGTCACAGCATACAAGACATCAACCAATAGCATAGAACAAACAATATTGCAGCAGTATCATCTGCAAGTGACTAACTGTGGATATCTCAGATTTAAGTGATATGCCTGGCTGAGATTCAAGATTGGATGTCATCAAACTGGCTGAGGCTGAGACCCAACAAGACGGAAGTGCTAGTGACTGAGTTTGGTCAATGGTGTGATGGGGAGGCTTCTGGGGTGGTAACTGGTTTAGTCTTGGGATCCACCCCATTGATGACCTCCCCCAGAGTGAAAAATGTGGGCATTGTCCTTGATGACGGATTGACTCTGGAAGCCCAGGTGTCATCAGTCATCAAAAGTGGGTTTTACCACTTAAGAAATTAAACCCCTGATTCCACCTGAAGACCTGCCATCACTGGTACAAGCTTTTGTGACTTCCAGGCTGGACTACTGTAATGCTCTGTACTTCGCAGTCAATGGAGGGATCATCCACAGACTTTAGCTAGTGCAGAATGCAGCTTCCAGACTGTTGGTAGGTCTACCTAAGTCCTGCCATATGACCTCAATCTTACAGGATCTGCACCGGCTGCCTGTCAGGTGGAGGATCATCTTCAAACTGGGCTTGCTCATCTAGAAGGCTGTACATGGTCCGGGTCCTAGTTACCTGTCTGACTTTCTAACTCCAGCCATCCTGGTGCGTCCCCTCTGCTCCTCCACGAGGGCCTCCTGGTGATTATAAGGGTCAGGCTAAGGTCCTTGGGGGATCGATCCTTTGAGTTGGCTGACCCATTCGCTGCCAAGGTCTTTAAGGGAGGCCCCAATGGTGGGGGTGTTTAAAGGGGGCATGAAGAGCTATCTTTTTGAGAAAGCATTTTATGAGAACTGAATGAATTATTTTATATATAAATCTGATTTTAGTAATTATGTGAATTCTGTCTGTACTGTCTGAACTTGCCGTGAACTGTAATGGCACCCAGAGCCTCTGGGACTGGGCACCAAACTACAAATAAAGCATTACTTACTTACTTACATTACTAATTATGACACATCATGTCCCTTGCCCTGTGTAAACAGTTGGCTGAGTTCAGTGCATTTCCTTTCAACAGGTGCCCAGAGGGATGCAGGATCTTGCAGGGGAAAGAGAGATACAGCCTAAACTGAAGGATGGGGTGACCTCCTATGATGGCAGGTGTGGCTGCTACAGCTGGTAGTGCAGTGTGTGGGGAGTGCACATGCACATTCCAAGAGTGCATCAGAACAATACATGAACTGCAGCAGCAGCCACCACCTGCAGCCCCTTGATGGGGCACTGGACAATTTATTTGAATTTTGTAGTGGGCAGGTGCCCTTTATTTTTCAGTAAGTGTTAATGAGTGGTAACTCATGCTGTTTTGTACCCCCATGGGTGATTGCCCTTTTTCTTTTGTTCTCCACCCCCACATGGATGGTTGCCCTTTCTCTTTTGGTCTCCACCTCCCCAATGCAGCTGCCCTTTTTCTTCAGTTCTCCATCCCCATGGGTGGTTGCCCTTTTTCTTTTGTTCTTCACCTACCAATGGGTGGGGTCCTTTTTCATCCCCCCTATGGGCAGTTGCCCTTTTTCTATTGTTTCTTCCTCCATGGATGGTTGCCCTTTTTCTTTTGCTCTTCACCCCCCATGGGCAGCTGCCCTTTTTCCTTCATTCTCCATCCTCCATGTGTGGTTGCTCTTGTTATTTTTTTGTTTCTTCCCTCCCCCTTGTTGTTGCTGTAGTAGTAGTAATTATTGCTATTGTTGTTGTTATCTTTTTGTATGGCCTGTTGCCATGTTTTTTACACTAATGTTTATTTTTTATATCTATGTGTCTGTGTTATGTGTCTTTCATTGGTGCCCTTCTCTCACTCACTGATGCCACCTGTGCTCAGTGCTATGCTCAGTGCTATAATCAGTGCTGTGCAAATGCATTGCTTTCTGTGTTCCATGCTGTCCTCAGTGCTATATTTAGAGCTGCACAACTGCATTGCTCTGAGCTGAGCAATTCATTTGCCTAGCACACAGTCAGTCCTATATTCAAAGGATATAGCACCAGTTGAATTCCTTTGAATATACTTCAGTTGGGGACCAGTGCTAGTGCAAGCATGGCACAATTACGGCTGTAGTGTGCTTGTCTGAATATGGGGCCCCAGCTGTTTCTTATAGAATACCTACTCAATTAGCCCTCAAGTGTTTGGTAAACTGTAAATGAATCCATCAGTGCCCATTGGATAAGGAAAGTTACCTAAAGGCACAGCTCTGTTGTTCTAAAATTGACTCTAGGAGGTGCTGCAGAGCAGCCAACAAAGCAGACATTGTTTAGCATGGCTTTGGTCATCAAAATTATTAAAACAATTTATTTCCTGCCAGAGTGAATGGTACTTAACTCTTACACTTCACCTCAAAGGGGATGACACCGGGGCATCAAAATGGGTCTGAACCGGGACTAGAAGCAGAGCTCTCTCAACCTAAATGCCTACCTCTCGCCAGCAGCCTCGGTGAAGTGATAGAGGCCTGCACAGCTTGGCAGAACACCTCAAGCTGATCTCCCAACCTTGCAGATCTTAGTGATGCTGATGAAAATTCAGGTAACAGAAGAGGGCATTAATAAATATCTAGCAGTGGTAGAAGCTAAACTTACTGAAATTGGCTCTTTTTTTCTAAATGTATCATACTTTACTGATTTTCAAGACAAAATACATAAACAGAGGACAAACCAATACACACTGTGCAATGGAGCAAACAGTCTGGAATCTTGAAACATACAAACAAATGTCAAACAACAAAAACCCTCACCACCACCCCCCCTCCAACTGAGTGCTGCTCCTACAATAAACCCTTGTAAAATCCCATATGCAGTTAAAGTACAATGAAGAAAACCCAAAACCACTATAAAAAGAGTAACATTGGGGATCAAAAGAAAAAAATACAACAAATTCCTCAGAAAGATAGTTGTATGAAAAAAGACAAAACTTGACCAGGCATATAGTAGACCCGAGGGCCAGGATTCACAAAGGGAGTGCAAAGTGGGTACAAACATTTGCGCTGCACTTCCCAGCTGCGCTGGTGGACAATGGAGCTATTCACAGTCGGATAAGGGCTAGTGGGGGCAGCACTAACCCAGGAAAATAAGTGGAATACCCAGTAGTGCTTTCCCCACAGCCAGTCAGAAGAATGGCCCTGCAGCCAATAGCGCTCAGGCGCTAAAGTGCTATTCATGAAAGGAGGCATGCAAAAAGGCTGATTGGATATGCAAGGTGCTAGTGGCCATTAGCATGCTCATTATGGGCTTATTTGCATGCCATTAGTGTGGCAGTGCATTCCCCTCCAGCCCAAGCCCCATGCAGCCACATTCTCCCATAGTTTAGTGGTGCCCCCCCACCATAATCGCGGACCTGATGATAAAAAAAAAAAAATTCCATAGTGTAGGGTCTCTCCCTGGTCCTTGATCACCGAATTACCCACACAATAATAAAATAATTTCATTTCCATAGTGTAGTGTCCCACCCCAGTCCTCGATTGCCCGATTACCCACCCATTATTAAAAGAAATTATTTTCCATAGTGTAGGGTCCAACCCCAGTCCTCAGTCACCAGCCCAATATGAAAATTCATAGCTTTCCACAGTGTAGTGGTCCTCCCACCCCTCCACCCACTCAGGTAAGCACAGACCACTCTCGCCCCCAGCATGGCTGCCAGTTGGCGTAGCAGCACAGCCTTCTCCTCACACCTCCATGGCTGTGGTTGACTGAACTGTGAATGACAGCTTACAGTATACACTACAAGCCCACTGGTTACTGTTAACCAATGGGCTTGTAGTGTATACTGTAAACTGCCATTTACAGTTCAGTCGGTGGGCAGCCGTGGAGGTGTGCGGAGGGTTGTGCCGCTCACCGATTGGCAGCTGTGTGGGGGGGACAGGGTGGTCTGTGTTTATGGAAGTGGGTGGTTGGGACCACTACAGTATGGAAAGCTATGAATTTTCATATGGGGTGGGTGATCAGGGACTGGGGTGGGACCCTACACTATGGAAAATCATTTCTTTTAATAACAGGTGGGTGATTAGTTGATCGGAGACCGAGGTAGGACACTACAGTATAGGAAAGAAATTATTTTAATATCAGGTGGGTGTTTGGGTGATTGGGACTGGGTGACACTACACTATGGCAAACTATTGTGCTTAATGGGGTAGGCGATAGGGGACTGGAGGGGTGTGGGAGAGCCACAGCACCTCCACCAACCACAAGGGTTGTGAGGATTACCACCAGTTGTTTCAGCTGTAATTTGCTTCACCAAGGAACTCTGCAAAGGTCCTTGCATGGAGAAAATCCATTGTGAATGGGATTGTGGGGATATGAAGGTCCCCTCCCCCTCATTTGCATTGCGGGCCCTACTTACTCCTTTGCTCAGGTGCAATCCCAGTTTGCGGAGTCAAACTGGGCATTGTGAGCACCAGCTATTCACAACGCCCAGTTTGCCCTGGGCAAACTGGGTTTGCACCCGGGCAAAACTTTGTGAATCCTGCCCCATTTCTCTAAAAAAGATTGACGTCTATGCCTTACTTTAGCTATATGCAATTCTACATTTAAGGCGCTAAAGATTTCAGCATGCCATTCTGACCAGGATGAAATTTTGTCATTGAGCCAGTGCCGTAAAAGAACTATCTTCATGGCTGCGAAGATTAGGGCAGGAAAGCCATTCTTATATCCCAGGGAGCTGCCCCAATAAACAAACATCAGGAGTGAAGGCCTCTGCCAAGTCAAAAGATGGGTCTAAACAGGTCTTGATAGCTATCCAGAAGGGTGTGGCCTTCTCACAAGTCCATAAGATATGAACTAGAGATCCAACATCCTGTTTTCACCTGGAACAGATGGATTGGGCTTGTCTACCCATTTTACAAAGTCTCTAAGGAATAAAGTAGAGATTATGTAAAATTTTAAAGTGAAGCAGTCTGTAATGATTCTGTTTCACAAATTTGTATGGGCCAGATCAGACTTTTTGGCAATTCACAGTGGTCCAGTCCGGATGAAAATTATTTTGTGAATAATAGCAAATTCCTGAAGATTTAAGTGGTCAGCGGTTTGGAATATATTATATAACTGGAGACAGCATGATGAGAGCCTGCAGCTTGAATCAATTCCTCAAAATTGTGTTGATTAAAAGCAATCCATGAAGGAGAGCCTAAATGGAATAACATCACCTGAGATAATTGTAGATATTTAAAAAGTGCTTTGTAGTCAAGTTACATCTAGATTTAATTGAATAAAAACTGAATTGGCGATCAGTGGCAGAAACCATAGCCATGGTGGTGGCTACACCAAGGGGAAGAATGATTGGCAATTTTAAAATTGTGGTTAAGGAGCATTGGTTCCTCTAAACTATGTGTAGCCAAGATATGAAAATATTGACATAGTTGTGCATGAGCACGTAAAGATCAATATATATGTGGGTTCTTTTTTAAGGAGTTAGGGAGAGTGAAGGAGTAAGATATAATAAAAGCTGAAGCTGAATATTGAAACCTCTATGTAAGGGTCTTACAAGGCCTAAGCATTGTGGTTCATAGAAATCATATAGTTCCCAGAGATAGTATGTCCCTATTTGAAGTACTTAAACCCTAAAGGTTAAGTAATAAAAGAAAAGATGGGGAGACAAAGATCACCCTGTTGTGTTGGGAAGTTAAGTTAAAATAAGCTCTACTAATCAATTTATCCTGCCATAAAAATGAATTAAGAAGTGTCTATAGTTGTTGGAACCAATCTTGTGGCAAGATAATGTTCAGCATCCTCAGGAGGTTCAGAATATGAGGTAAGGCATTCAGTTTCACTACATTTATCTGTCCCCATGAGGATAAAGGAAGGGCCATCCATCTAGATCTAGATGTAGATCCTGTTTAATAGAACGTAATAAGGGATCTAAATTTAATTTTTTTTTAAATCAGAGAGGTGCCTTGAAATAAGGAGATCCAGATGTCATAATGCCTTAGATTCCCACTGGAGCCCTAAATCAATAATATTTTGTTTAGTTACAAAAGGGTTTAATGGCAACACACATGTTTTGCATTTAATTTATAAGTAGCGACTTTCCCAAAGGAATCAATCTCAGCTAATGTAGTAGGAATAGAAGTCTCTGGGTATGGCAGATGTAATATAATATCATCTGCATTAACAGAAAGTTTTTCTTCCACTTGCTGAAGGTGAATTCCCTGAACCTGAGGGTTCCTCTTTAAACTGACAATTAAAGGCTCTAGATATAAATTAAAATGTAAAGGCAACATGGGGCATCCTTGTCTGGTGCGGAGGTAATATAGAAAGGTTTAGAAAGAACCCTATTGCATAGTAATGTGGCTGATGGACTACCATTATGGAGTTTCACACATCAAATAAAATCCTCGGGAACATTATAAGCTCAGAGTACCTCAAATAAATATGGCCAATAAATCTAATTGAAGCCCTTCTCGGCATCCAGGGAGAGCAGGGCCACAGGAGTCCTGGTCTCCCTGAGGCTGAGATTAAATGAAATAGTTTGTGGGTATGATCCTGGAAATATGGCTCTACATGAATCCAACTTGTTCAGGTCCAAATAAACTGGACTATATGCCTTCCAGTCTGTGGCTCAAGATTTTTGTTAAAATTTTAAAATCGGTATGAATAAGGGAAATGGGGCAAAATCTGGAGGGAAGGGTTTTAGAAGGGTAATACAAGCTTGTTTGAGAGATGGATCAGTGACATCTACCAATACTGGGTAAGTTCTATAAAAGTTTTATAAAAATTAGCAGAGAAACCATTGGGTCAGGGAACACGATCAGTAGGAAGAGGAGTAATAGCCCAGTGCACCTTTGTGTCAGTAATAGAACCTTAAAGTGAGGCACTTTCCCCATCAGAGAGATGCGGTAAAGGTGTGCTACCTAAATACTCTGAAATAGAATTATGGAGGTGAGGATCAACCTGAGCAGAGGAATACAAACACTCATAGTAAGTTCTAAAAGCCTCTACAATGTCCTGTGGTTTAGTAAAGTGATTTTGTGAGTCCTCCAGCTTGAGACCACAAACCTCCCAGACAGATTCCTGCTGCCTTAATCTTGAAGCTAACAATTTGATGACTCAGACACTGAGCACGATGATGAGGGGTGATGTGCCTATAAATATAATGGGACATTTTTGCTATACACTACCTGGACATATTAATCCACATTTGCAGTAGTTAACTTGTTTAAACCTTGTTACACCATTGAGCTGATCTGCTTGCCTTTCTCATTATGCTATGTTGTAATGTTTGCTGTTCTTCACCTTATTGTTGAAAATAGAGTTATAGGTGGGGTGGTAGAGTTGGTAACACATTATAGTGTGTTGTTACACACTGCTTAGTTTGTAAACTTGAGTACAGTATCAGTCAGACCGGAGGCTCTCCCCCAACCCCCAAGGACCGATTCCATTGCCGCACAGGTAGATGCCACTGAAGCGCTCCCTGCATCCAGGGGTGCACAGAGATTTGCATTTTGGTGCCTTTTCATTCATTTGTTAGAAGCAAACCCGAAAGAGACAAAAACTAAAATTTAGTGTAAATCCTGCCCTACAACAGTGAAGCAGGGGGTTTGTCTTTCTTTGTGCTGCGTCTGACTTAATTAACTTTACCTGCACAGTTGCCATAATATTTTTTTAAGCTATTTCTTTGACTGAAAGCCTACACCTGCTTTCTGATTGCATGCTAGCAGCTATTGTGTTCACTTTTGTAATCGGACCAGCCCCTGAATAATTGTACTTAACGTGTCCTACCTCTCCTTTCCTCGGCAGTTGTTGGATCCTGCACAGGGTCAGGGCTCACCCCCACCCTCCGGAGATTGCGAGGGCCGTTGGACCGGAGGCTGTCCCCCACCCCCAAGGACCGATTCCATCGCTGCACAGGTAGATGCCACAGAAGCGCTCCTGCATCCAGGGGTGCACAGTGTAGTCCCTGCAGTAGCTTCGCGACTGCTCCCCGCCTGCCCCCCAATACCCTCCAACCCTTTCCGCCTTAGTTATATATAGAAGCGCCCAACCTCGCTAGGTTGTGCGGTCTCGCTTTTTTTCTAACAGCACTGTTTCCCATTTTCTGTTATAATGTCTGGCCACTAGAGGACTCAAATTCATCAGTACTCAATTACACACTTTGATACTTCAACCCACCTATCCTTCCTTTTACTACAGGAACTCCTGGCCTGCAGCGGATGCCTATTGCTGTAGGGGCTAACTAACTGTTATATTTACTACCGCCTGCTCGCTCCATTCACCATCCCATCTCACCTCTTGAATTCTTCCATTCCTACACAATGGCTTACACTGCTATCTTGACTCTACTAATGTGTGCCTTCTCCCTTCTGTTACTTTCTGCGCTCTCCAGCCCTGTCACACTTACCTCACCTCCTAATGTTTACTCTCTGGACAACTTTAACTTTTCCAACCTACTGGCTTCCTCTTCACCATTCCCTATCCCCCCTACTGCACTTATTAGCAAGCGCCTGTTCCTGTTAACTAGGTCCCGCACGGTCACGTTAAAATTCTCCCCCCGAGCTTCTATAAGGGCTTGCTTCAGGATATCACTTTGTACTTGTATCCTCTACCTCATGCTAGCTGGAGATATCGAGGCTAATCCTGGTCCTCCTAGGGCACCCAACCCAGGACAACCTCCCCCGTTGCTATACCTCCCTAAATCCAATGGTCTCACCCTGGCCCATATAAACACTAGGAGCCTTCTAGACAACCTTCCTGACCTTCAGGTCTGGATGAATGTAAACTGCCCGGACATCTTAGCTATCATCGAGACTTGGCTAAAACCCACAGTTACAGACTCCCAGTGCTCCTTTCCTGGGTATAATATGCTCCGGGCTGACTGCTTGGGGACAAAAAGAGGCAGACGGCTAGCGCTTTACTACAAATCACACCTTAACATCACACTCATACAGGACCCCCCTCTGCCAAATTGCGAAGTACTCCACACCCTCCTTTTACTTGGCGGTGTAAAGAAACTCCATATCTTCTGTATATATGTCCCTCCCAAAACTCCAAACAGGGACTCTCAGAACTCATGGATAACTTGCTATCAGGTACAGGCAAAAACGACATTATCTGCCTTGGGGATTTCAACCAAGACTGGTCTGAGAATAACTCAGCCCACCTATCATCAATCACTAGTAAGGCCAACCTCTCCCAGCTCATACAGGAACCTATGAGAGTCTCTTGGGGGGGTGCCTGCGCCACCCTGCTTGATTGGATCCTCACTAATAGGATGGAATACGTGAACACGGCAGGCGTGCTCCCAGACACCATAAGCGATCACTATCCCATTTACTGTGTATGGGACACCTCAACCCCTTCATTTCCCTCTAAAGTCATTTCCTTCCATGATGTATCACACCTAAGGGTTGATGCTTTCATAACTGATCTCAGCCTTGTTAACTGGTCGCCTGTCTACTTAACTGAAGACATAAACCAGGCCACTGACTACTTTAACTCCGTTCTTCTCTCTCTGCAAAACCTACTCATCCCTGTCTCTACACGCAGGGTGGCAGGAAGGTGACCAAGTGGTTCACGCGCCCCCTGCTTCAAATGCTGAAATGTAGGGACAAACTTTGGGCTGCATGGAAGGTCTCTCGCCTGCGAACTGACTTTGAAGCCTACAGGGCTTCTCAGAACAACTGCAAAAAAACACGTATGCCTGGCTCAAAGCACCTACTTTAGGAACCTCCTAAAATCCTCTGCTGACCACCCTAAGATGTACTGGGCCCAAATCAAGGAAATTCTTGGCAATAACAAGCCTCAGACTCCTATTGACATAAATATACAGGGCACTCACTGTAGCAACCTGCTCACCATTGCCAATGCTTTCAATTCCCTCTTCTCCTCACTACCGGCTGATGCTCCTGAGGATACCCGAGTTAATTGGCCCGCTGCCCCAACTTCAAGCCCCACTCATCCTACCTTTGCATTGTCACTGACCACGTACTGTGAAGTACGTAAACTTCTTAATTCCATACCAGCCTGTGGGGGCCCAGGCCCTGACAGCATCCATCCTGGGATTCTCAGGCAGTTTGCTCCCTGGCTTACCAAGCCGGTCACCAGGCTTTTCAATCTTTCTATCAGTACCTCCTCCATCCCATCAGCCTGGAAAATGGCTAGAATCATCCCTATCCTTAAGAAACGCGATGTCAAACAAATGACCAACTACCATCCCATCTCTCTCTTGCCCACCTTTAGTAAGCTTCTTGAGAAACTAGTTCATCGCCAGCTCTCAGAACACCTCGGCAAGTTCAGTCTCCTAACCCCCTGCCAACATGGCTTTAGGCCTGGACACAGCACCACCACGGCTCTAATCCAACTTACCAGTGACATAAAAAGCAATATGGATATCAGCCTACCCACTGGCGCTGTCTTCATTGACCTGTCCAAAGCTTTTGACATGGTTCATCACCAACTTATGCTGTCAAAGCTCCAGTCCACTGGTGCCTCTGACCCCACTCTATCTTGGTTCCATAGCTACCTGGACAATCGTACCCAGGCTGTAGCTTTCCACAAGGCTATATCCTCCCCCAGACGGATCACCCGTGGCGCTCTTCAGGAGTCCATTCTTGGTCCTTTACTTTTCTCCCTCTTCCTGAACGACATTCCCTACTCCTCCTGACACAGCTGTATTCTCATGTACGCTGATGACCTGGTTCTCTACTCGGCATCTAAATTGATTGAGAACATCAACCTCTCACTCTCGAACGACTTTCAGGTCCTTCAACAATGGCTACTGAACAACCATCAACATCTTAACCTGGACAAAACACGAGCCATGCTGTTCGACTCTACTAAAAAACTACCCCCCCATGGCTTCAAAGCTTCTGGTTCTGTGCCAGGACAGCTCTTCGGTCACCAACACATCCTCCTTCACATACCTGGGGGTCACCCTTGATCCCTCCCTTGACTTTTCTACGCATATCAACTCAGTCTGTCACACTGTTAATGCGAAAATTGGTGGTGCCTACCAGATGCGACACTCCCTCACACCATCTGCTATACTATCAGTAGTAAGGGGGGTGCTTCTCCCGCAGCTCCAATATGGACTACCTCTTCTATACTCTACTAACTCAAGCGTGCTCAGCAGATGGGACACCTCCTATAATAATATCTGCAGATTTGCCTTATCCGCCCCACGCCTCACTCTTCACTGCCTCCTTTAATCTGGGTTAAACTGGCTGTCACCCATGGAGCTTCGGGCCTTCTCCCTGGGCTGCTTTATAGACTCCCTAACTAGACCCCCAAGACCGGACTCCCTGGCTCAACTGCTGACCCCCGCTTCCCAAACTCGCTCCCTCAGATCCTCCTCTGCACCCCTGCTCCCATGTAGACCTTGCACCACAAAAATGGGTGAACAGGCTTTCTCTTGCTTTGCTCCTAAGTTCTGGAACTCTCTCCCCCCTCAGGTCAAAAACGCCACCTCCCACCGGGTTTTTAAAAACTCGCTGTTTTCTCACCTACACGCCCTTGGTCACTGCTGATGCTCATAACATAACCTCATTTGACCACCGGCCTGTTGCCAGGACCTCCTCCCATTTGTCGCAACATTAAAGCTTTTTTTTATGTTTGTATCCTGGAGTACCAACTTGTTGTTCTTTCCACTATGTACTGCTGTTATATTTTTTGCTTGCAATCTAATGTTTTCTTTAATGTTACTATGTCATGATGTATCACTGTAATTTGTTGGCATCTTTGTCTTGTACTCTCCTGGGTCATGCCTGAAAATAGGGAGGATTGTTGCCTAGCGCACTGACCCAGTTACCAAAAGCTAATAAATAAATAAATAAATAAATAAATCTTTTTTCCTGCTGTATCCTTATGTGGCAGAAGTTATCTGCCACCATAAGTAGGGATAGAAAGCAACATAACTGAGCCCAGGCAATCTGTTATTTTCCTGTACTCTACCACCCACTGCCTGGCTTTCCAACCATAGCTATCCTACAAGTGGTGTGGAGTGATGGTAATATCTCCTGCTTTACTAATTCTCTGCAGTGAGAGTGCAAGTGCCTATGTTATTACCACACTAGACTTATCTCCTGAATTATTACATGCTGGGGCACTTCTGCATTATTGATGGGTTAAGTATCCTCCTCAGCTGTCTGTACTCTAAAAATGGACATAAATTTTGTGGTCCTGCATGCCTGGTTTTGCTATTGTAATATAGCTTGTGCTGGTTATCATAGAAAGTATAAATAAAGTTTACAAAAAAAAAGACTCTAAACGAGTACTTGCTGAATATATGGTTCTGGATGCATCACTGTCACATGAGACAAGAGGCATTATAGGAAAAGAATAATAATAAACCATTCTAACATAGAGATCCCCAGAGGTCATAAAACTAGCATGCAATTTTAAAAACACTCATAACAGTAAACAAAGGAAAATACACACAAGGGCTGCACACACAAATTAAAACATGCTGCACAGCATATGTTTTTGCAGATTTTGACTGCAGTACTCCTTTAATGACTAGGAGTAAATCCTGAACTGTAGAGTTACACATTATTTCTTCTAAGCTACTGTATGCGAGTGTTAAATAGCACTAGTCAATCAAACATGATATGGGTGTTAATTGCCAAAATGATGAAAATCTGGTGTTGGCTAAAATAGGTCTTAGATTTTAAGGCATTGTTGGCACACATATTCCACTTTGGGAAAAGATTGCTAACATGCCCAATAGTTTCTTCAGAATGTCATTGTGTTGCATGTACAGAATACTGAGTTAATGAGCAACTCTGCATTTTAGCACGTGGTTTCATAAATACAATGTTTCAGCTGTTACAATTTACTAGAGAATAATTATTTTTCATTTTCGGTGTTCCTTTCCAAGATTTATAGCACATATTGGTATCCCACCTAAAAAGTCTGTATAGAAAACATTTAAAAACATTTGTCTCTCCCGTTAACCTCACAGTGCCTTTGTTTATGATATCATAGTGCTCACCATGGTGATAGACTGTGATGTCACAAACAGCAATTGTGTGTTTAGCAAGGGAGAGTCAGATACATTTTGGAAGACTTGGTAAAATAACTGCTGTATTATCTACAATATTTAGTAGACCAACAGCAGGGAAATGTAAATAAAATAACAATTAACTAGAAAGCAATAAAGTTAGAACATAACTGATGTAAATCTAGTGTTTTTAAGCTTTTTATTATAATAGAGAATTGCTCTTTAAGCCACTTAAAGAAGTTATTTTTTTTCTCATGTTTCATTGCTTTTACATTTGTACTGTATGTGATGTATTGCAGTAGGGTATTCTAGAAAAGTGTGAGGACTGGGTTTATCCTGAATTCCTTTTTTTTTCCCATATTGATTTTTTTCCTTCCGCACATCTCAGGTGGCTGTTCAGCCCAGTCCCTTTCTCCCTTACCAGGCTACTGTCTCTCCAGTTCTGCCGAGCCCCATTCCCCCACAGATTGCCTCTAATGGTGGGGCCAGGAAGAGGAGGGCTGTCCTCCCCCCACCCAGTGATCTTGCGTCCAGATTGGAGGCCATGCTAATTGGTGATAGAGCAGTGTGAAGGCAGGCAGGGCTTCATTGATTCTGAGACTGCCATTTATCCTCTGCTTTTCTCGCCATTGCCACGGCAGCTGTAAGTGCATGTGAGCGGAGCCTCAGCCCTCTATGCCATTGGGGCATACTGAATTATTTTCTGTGCTGGGCATTTTTCATTTGGCTAGTGGACACTTGTACCATGTGGAGAAATCCCACTGAGCAGGCTTTTCTTCAGGAAAGTAACCTCTTCCAAAGGAATCAGTGACTAAATCCTTACCTCTTACAACATTTAATAGGCACAGAAGTTTAGTATCAATCTGAAGGCAGCATAATAAGTCAACAGTGGAGAAAATATTGATGTTCTCATAACTTAGTCATACCCTGTCTCCAAATCATCAAGTTGAGCCTTCAGCACTATATTGTCAAAACTTCAGTGGGAGGGCAGCATGAGGCTTCATAGAAATATACTGCTCAGCTGTCACAGATTTTTCAGGATCAGCCCTGATATTGACACAAACATTTCCTCTGCACCTCCTAAAGTTTGCATTTTTGTCATGGCAGAGTTAATATAAAAACTAAATTGATGTAAAATATTAGCGCTACAGTTAAATATTCCTTCAGAAAGGGGGTTTATTTGGGATGATCTCTACAGTGGGAAGATGGTTTTCTTTGTTTCTTTGTTTAGTTTATTTATTTTTTTCCGATTCAGACATGATCCATGGCAGTGGCACTGGGGTTTGGGGGCTTTGGGCAGAAGGGTGAATGTATTAGAGGGTGGAAAAGGAAGGGGATTTCATTTATGGTGTAAGAGGCTGGGGTAGGGAGGTGGTGGGACATGTCAGGGGGGAATGGCTCATGTAAGCAATAAAACATGAGAGGGTATGCAGTGTGTTGGGAATTCTGCATGCCCAGGAGTGTACTGAGGCACAAGGCCTCAGGACAAGTGCTTCAGCACCTGGAATGTGGTTATCTCAGTACATTGCACCCTCACAGTGTCTTATTGCACTTATAAAATGGGGTTTTAATAAAAAAAAGGGTTAATTAGTACAATATACATTTTTTACCATGTTTTGTCTTGTTTTTACTTTGTGTCATTTGACTGGAGCTTGAAGTTTCATCTGGTTGTCTTCTCCTTTCTTTCTAACCAGAATCAAGCTAAACATTTCCCATTTACCTAGGCTAAGGTGTTTGTTTTTTGAAAATACGTAATTTTTATATCTTTTACAGCTTAATTGTTAAAAAAAAAAAACACAAGATGGTGGCATCAGGACCTGAAAATCTTTTCTCATGACACAAAAACACAATTAGTCATGACCTAAAACCAGTTCCTGAGAGAAGAATTTGTGAGTCGTACCAGACAGTTCTCCAGTAAACCCTACTGAACATGCTTAGAAGCCAAATTTCAAAACTTGGGAACAGATTAATATTTTTTCATAAAACCTTTGAAAGGCATGCTATTGGTACAAGCCCCTTTAGCCCTTTAAATTTCAGAACAAAATTTCATACCATCTTGGCTGTAGATGAGAGCACAAAATGACCGAAAAGAGGTGTTTTATGCATTTTTGACTTTTCCGTATCTTGGAATCCAGATAAGTTCCCAGCATGAAACTTCCCACATCTTAAGAACTTGCCACTTGGACTGCATATGCAACATTTTCTGTAGCTGAACATCACCAAAGTTACTAAGGTACAAAGAGGAGGGTTTAATATTGAGCACTCCTCTCAACCCTAACTATAATCCATGGTAGCATAAGTATAATAGCTAGCTAGCTAGATAGATAGACATACAGAGACATAGACAGACATATGGATGGATGGACAGACAGATAGATAGATAGATAGATAGATAGATAGATAGATAGATAGATAGATAGATGAAATAAGCGTGGACATAAAAGACATTTTATAAATTCATTTACTTGGGCTGCTGTTTAATAAATATTGTTTATGTACATAGTAAACTCATCATCACCATTTATGTACACAGTAAACTTGTCATTGCCCGTTATGTACACAGTAGAGACATCATTCCTGCCCCCACCTCCCTCTAGCTGGCTGGCACTACCTGCATACTTTCATTTTACAGTACAGTTCAGCAGCCTAGCCTACAGTGAACAACCATTCACTGATTTAAAAAAAAGGCTTTCAATTACATCATATTATGTTAGAACAATAGTTGAAAACATTTTTAGAAATGTACCTTATAAATTTGTTTCAAAGTCATTTTCTTTTAGCATGTCAAATTCCAATATCCAGTCCTACCCACCCGATTTCATTTAAAAAGAACCTGACAGATATTGAGCACCTAACTGTGCCAAAAGCCTGGAACAAAAGAAAAATGCATTTTTTTAATTTTTTTAAATCAGCTCTGAAACCACTTGCTCTCAAACCACCACACTCACCCCACTGCTCTCTCCTCTCTTACATATTTCCAGCTTACAACAACTCATTCAGTTTAAAATAAAATAAAAATCAAGGTGTGACTTTTTGAGCAATTTCAAGGGGTTGACACCTGGATTCTATACACCTATCTAACTTGCTATAAATGTCCAACACTTTAAAACAATTCTAAAAAGAGACAAGTCCACCAATAGAAATGGACACTGAGCTGTCATGACATCAAGCATTATGTCATGTCCATGACAACACCTACAGTAGCAACCCTCTAGGACAGTGCATAAATACCAGGTAGAGCACAAATATGTTTGCACAATTTTTTTTTATTTAAAAAAAGAAAAACACACTTAACATTAAACTATATCTAGTTACTCAGTCCTTATTATTGCATAAATTGAATATATAACATGGACCCCTGTTGGATAACTGATTTATTTATACTTGAGCATTTTGACCTCGGACACATTACTCATGGCTTATGCCACTCATGAGGTTGCCATGGGTCAGACTGCAATTGTACAAATAAATCAGTCAGCTAACAGGTCCCCATTGTATCTATCTAGATCTATATCTAAATCTATATATATATCGTTATAGATAGATACGCATACATATATATTCTTTGCAAAAAACTATGTTAAAGGGACACTGTCAACCATTTTTGAATCATATTATTTCTAGTTGAAAAAACATATTTTATGATTGCTTGCCTTCTCTAAAATTCATTGATGATAATTGTTGTTTTATCTGCCCCCTTTTCAAGTAGAACTAAAATACATGCTAATAGTGTAATTATACCCAGACTTGTTTTGTTTTTGCTTTATTCTTCTTGCATACTTTCAGAACATTAGGAACATTCCAAAACAATGCATTCACTCATGATGCAATAGTCCCCTCTCCTCCCACTGCACTGTAAGTGGCTAGGCTCTGTAGGGGTGCTCCCAAGTCCAGGAAAGATATAGTGGGTGTTGATTAAAAATGTAAACAAACATGTTTTTGTGTAGTAACACCAACATGATGGGCAGTCAGTTTTTCAGTTTTTAAAAGAAAATAGAATCAGAATCAAACTACCAACTACTTTAGCAGTCTTTGCAGAATGTGATCAATCCTGAAATATATGTTTTTAAACTAAAGACACTTTGAGGCCTAAGAGGGTTGACTTGACAGTGTCCCTTTAATGCACCAGTTAAGGTTCAGATTAAAGGTTAAAATGTAGGGAAATGTGGTGTTAGGGTTTCCAACACTAACCCCCACCCCAACCCCCCAAGCAGCAAAAGGAAAAAAACATTATAGTTTTGGCTGTCTTGAGTCTTAGCAAATCAAGAACAAGGTCTTCCTTGGGGTTCTCAACCCTAATGATCAGCCCATTCCCTGAGCAAATACATTCAGATGTGATCTGTTTTCTTCAGGCAGGGCTGAGAGGTTGTTGGCAACATGTGGGGAGACACAGTTCTGTACATTGGAAGACTACATCAAAATGTAGTGAGCATTAGGGTTGAGCACCCCAAGGAAGACCCCACTCTGGCCAAGACTCAGGACAGCCAAAAACTGCAATGTTGTTTTCCGTTTTGCAGCTTGGGGAGTGGGGGTGGGGAGTTAGGGTTGGAAGCCCTAACACCACATTTCACTACTTTCATTGCTTTCATTTGAACCCTAACTGTGGCATTAATGCAGTTTTTGCAAATAATTTTTTTTGAGACAGTAGAATCATTTCTTCATTCACTCAGGTCCCTTTGGGACTTGTGTGAACAAATCTATCTGGCTGCAGAAGCACAGGGCCCTCTGGGCCCTGTGCTTCCATGCCTCCATAGAAACACACATCCATCTGGCTGCAGAAGTGCAGGACCTTCTGGGCCCTGCGCTTCCATGTCTCCAGAAAGTCAATTTATCTGCTCTGTATAATTTTTTTGTGGGGCTTGTTTCAAAGAAAAAAACATATATAAAGTGTGCCTCTTAACTGCTGGCAGTTAATTGTATATGGGCAAAGATGTGTTTTGTTTAGCCATAAGTCAATACATTTTTGCTATTTTGGTTTGAAAGGTTGCAATGCTTGTAGTCCAAGATGAGATATGCCTTTGCTGCATTTTTGATGATGATCAGATTTTAACTGTGGATTTGGCACCATGGCAAAATTTGGAGGCAATTGTGTTGTGCAGTGCACACCCTATGAATAATTGGGGGTATTATGTGTTACTCTTGTAGTAGTCATCCAGAGATGTATAGATTGTCACTTAACTCCAAATATTGACAGAGGTATGGCTTTTTAAAGTTGCAATGTTATCTTAAGGAAATTTTCATTATTTCATTTATATCTTTTTATATGGCCACTGATTTTTTTTTTTTAGGGGGGGTATTATGTGCCAATCTTGTACTACTGATTGAGTCCTATGTTTTGATATAGAGATAGTCCCTTAAGTCTAAATACTGATGGAGTTATGGCTTGTTAAAGTTGCAATGTTATCGTATGGGAACTTTAATTTTTTAATTTTTATGTTTTTTATATGTCTAGTTTCAGTTATTTCTTAAAGACTTAGGCAGGATTCACAAAGAAAGCCAAAAATCCAGTAGCTGTGGGAAAAAGACTTGCAGCAGTGTGGAAACACAGTTGCACAGTATTCTTAAAGAAAACAGGCGCAGCTGCAGATTTCCACAAACAGTCATATATAGTTTGTCCCTTAACTCAAAAGATTTGATGGAGATGCACCTTTTTAAAGTTGCAATGTTATCCTTTTGGAATTTTTAAATTTTATGTATTTTATTTGGACCCCACATTTTTTAGGAGGTTATTATGTTAGTCTAGTAGTACTCATTGAGACCTTCATCTGTATGTATAGATTGTCCCTTAACTGCAAATATTGACAGACTTATGGCTTGTTAAAGGGCAATTGTACAAGAAAAACTAAGTCCAGCTTCTTCTTTCATATGAACCAGTCCTGTTTTGTGAGATTTTCATGAGCTCACGAAAGAGGATTAGTACATACAAAAGAAGAATGTGAAAAAAAACAAACTTAAACTTTTTGTGTCATATGAACCAATCCTCTTTCATGAGATTTTCATGAGGATTGGTTCATATGAAAGAAGAATGTGAAAAAAGTCCAACCTTTTTCTTATGAACCAATCCACTTTAGTGAGATTTTCATGAGTTTATGAAAGAGTATTAGTTCACATGAAAGATGAATGTGAAAAAAAGTCCAACTTCTACTTTCATATGAACCAATCCTCTTTTGTGAGATTTTTGTGCAGTCATGAAAGAGGATTAGTTTATACAAAAGAAGAATACAAACACAAACTAAGTCCAACTTCTTCTTCTTTCCCATGAATCTCATCTTCTTTTGTGAGATTTTCATAAACTTATGAAAGAGCATTGGTTCATATGAAAGAAAAATGTGAAAAAAACGATGTCCAACCTCTTCTTTCATATGAACTTAATCTTCTTTCATATGGCCCTATTCCCTTTCTTGAGCCATACAAAAGAAGAAAATTGTCTCATGAAAGAGGATTTTTAAAATGTTTTAGAACTACTTTTCTGGGTCTTTTTTTAAAAAAAAAAGAACCCAAGAATCCAGCTAATGGGGTTCCTTTAACAAGATACATGTGTTGCTGTCTCTGCAGGATAACATTTTCATGGGTTTTCGAAAACTTTTTTAAACAGAAACAAGATGGCTGCCATACGAAATAATTTTCCCTCACGAAAGAGGATTATCCCCTCATGAAAGAGAAATCTTCTTTTGTATGGCCAAATTATTTTTTTTTATCAAACAGATATCCAAAAGACCCTACTGAGCATGCTCATATCCAAAACTTCAAATTCTTGTAACTCTGGAATAGAATAATATACATTTTTTACCAAACTAATGAAAGGCATTATTATGGAGCAAGCTCTTTCTACCCTGAAAGCTTCAGACCAAAATTTCAAATCATCTGGCAGCTAGGTGATGATAAACAAACAGCAAAAAAAAACAAACAAACAAACAATTTGGTCCACTTTTTGCACTATCTTGATCTTGGAATCTGCACATCTGACTGGAACGAAACTTGGCATATCAAGAAACTTTGCCACGCAGACCACACATGCAACCTTGTGCAACTCTGTTGCATGGGGTTGACATTATTAAAATGCAAAGTTAGGGGATTAACATGAAACAACCTACTCAACCCTTACTATAGTGGCTCTACAGTGCCAGTATATTTATATCTACAGTGTATATATATATATATATATATATATATATATATATATATATATGTCTATGCCTATGCCTACATCTACATCTACATCTACCTGTCTTTCTGTCTGCTATCTAGCTATCTATCTATCTATCTATCTATCTATCTATCTATCTATCATTTTCCAGAAAACTTCATTAATGCTCCAGTTAAGGTTAAAGAGACAAATGTTTGAAATGATGCATTAGGGTTTCCAACCCTAATATCCTACCCTCCCAAACCAGGCAGGATAGCAGATGTGGGGTGTGCCTTGGGCTTCTCAAGCCTAACACTAACCCCATTCCATCTGTAAATAAGGTCACATGTGTAGACTTAATGAGAATGGGGTGTGCATTAGACTTGAGAAGCCCAAGGCACATTCCACACATGCTGTCCTGCCTGGTTTGGAAGGGTGGGGTGTTAGGGTTGGAAACCCTAATGCCTCATTTCCCAGCTTTTGTCACTTTGACCCTAACTAGAGCATTAATGATGTTTTTTGCAACTTATTTCCTTACTTTTGAGATCTTATAATAGTATTCTTATTTTACTGTGGGAGCACAGGGTCCTTTAAGCCCTGCACTCACACCCCTCCATAGATACATATGTGTGTGTAAACATATACATATATGTGTGTATACAGGCTTTCTATCAATTTTTACAAGGCCCTCAGAGAACACTTGGCCCTGCACTTAACCACTTTTTTCAATGATATCTATATGAAGGGTCATCTTCACCCATCCTTCAGGGAGGCCTTTATTATCCTCTTACCAAAACCTGGCAGGAGCCCAGATCTGGTGCAAAACTATAGCCCTATTTCACTACTAAACACCAATATCAAAATACTCACAAAAGTTCTAGCTCAGAGGTTGTTGGAGGTCTGTAAAGGCCTAATTGGTCCTGAACAGACTGGGTTCATGCCGAGCCAACATTCTTGAGGCCACCTTCGTAAATTGGCACACCTTATTTCTTCTTCCAGGAACTCCTATGCCCCCTTGTTGCTGGTGTCTCTTGACACAGAAAAAGCCTTCAATAGGATCTACTGGGAGTGCCTATTCGAGGTGCTGAAGCAATTTGGCTTCCCTGTCAAGTTTATATTGTGGGTGAGACTATTATACTCACATCCATCTGTTCAAATTTACTGCAACGTTTTTCTTTCAGACCCCTGTTTTTAAAGAATGTATCCGACAGTGCTGCCCTCCATCACCCTTGTTATTTAATTTATACCTGGAATCTTTTACCTGAGCTATTAAAGAGCACCTGCATATGCATGGGATTCTGGTAGCTGGGCGGTCTTTTGCTATATGAACATATGCAGATGACAAACTGTTGCATTTATCATCTCTGTCAGTCTTTCTGCCCACTGATTTTGAGGTTTTGAGGGAATTTGGCTTGTTTTCAGGATACAAACTAAGCCTTAACAAAACAGTTTTTATGCCCTTTAAACCCAAACGCGTTCAAGTCTGAAGTCATGAGATAAGGTGGTTCTTGGGTCCCTGATGAACTTGATTACTTAGGAATTAAAATTTGTAGAACTATGCATGCCATGATTAAACATAACCTTTCCCCACTCTTGTCCAGCATGAAACAAGACTTAGATGACAAAAACTTCCCCTTACACTCAGGGCATGTATTAACATAATAAAAATAAACATTTTGCCACATCTCCTCTATCCCATCATTATGTCTGGAGTCTTTCTTCCAAAGAAATGGTTCAGTGTCTTGCACACTACAATCTCCAACTTTTTGTGGATGGAAAAGCGTTCCTGGAGGGCATATAATAAACTTGTCCCTGGTAAAAAATATGGAGGGGGGTCTAAGCTTTACCCAATTTCTTTCTTTATTATGTTGCTGGTCATGCCTCACAATTTCTATGGTGGGCTCAAGCAACTGACTTAGAAACTCATGCTAATCAACTTCCAGCATACCAACTTACTGAATTAAATCTAAACGACAACATCTGGATTTAGGATTCCTTATGAGCAGTGCCTACTGGCTGCTCCTAACAAGTTGAAGACTATTGGCACCTCGATTAAAGTATGCAATCAGTTGCACACCTTTTAGGTACCAGCCCTACCCATTATTGGGCTCAATCAATTAGACACATTCTTAATTTTCATATTGGCACTAAACCTATTAACTTGGCCTTTCTTTCAGGTATTGAGTTGGGCTCTCTCTCATTACTAGTGCAGAATGATAACTTTGTTGTTCAATGCTTTTAAAGACCTTTATGCTGTATCTGACAAAGCAGCTTTTACATATATGCATACGAAGATACAAAATTTGCCAGCAGATAAAGGCCTAGAGGTCTATCAAGTCTGCTTGAATGTGCAGCTAGCAACCCTTATTCTGCAGCATACCCTCTCATTCCACCACCCTTCCCCTCCCTTGACCCTCCCCTTGCCCTGTACCAGCCCCTTTTGAAGCAGTCCACTGTTCTACTGGATACCACTTCTATCAGTAATGCATTCCACCCAGCTACCACCCTCTCTGTAAAAAAGTGTCTCCTCATCTCCCTCCTGAACCTTCCCCCCTCCAGTCTCATATCATGGTCCCAAGTGTCCCTCTCCTCCCCTACTTTCAACAGCCCCTCTGTACCTGTCTTGTTTATTCTTTTCATGTACTTAAAGGTTTCAATCATATCCCCCATCCCTCCTCTCCTCCAGCGAGTACATGTTCGACTCTCTCAGCCTCCTCTCGTATGGTAAGTCCCCCAACCCCTTGATCATCTTTGTTGCCTTACACTGCACCCCCTCCAGTAACTTAATGTCCCTCTTCAGATACAGGCACCAGTACACCATGCAGTACTCCAGGTGCAGTCTAAATAATGATTCAATTCAATTCAATTCAGTTCAATCTTTATTTATAAAAAAGTGCCTTTCTTGCAACCAAGGCGCTTTTACATACCAAAACAATTACTGTAACCAATCAAATAAAACAGTAAATCAATAAAACCCCACGATTTAAAACTGTATAAATTACAGCAACAACCTAAAAATCTGGATAAGCCAGATCAAATAAATAAGCTTTCAGTGCAGTTTTAAAGCCCTGGATGGTTGAGCAATTCCACAGGGTCGGGGCCACAAAACAAAAGACCGGGCCCCACATGTCTTTAAACAGACCCTGGAATCTCTAGCAATCCCTCGTCAGTGGATCTGAGAGGGCAGAGGGACAGTAAGGGCAAAGGAGATCTTGCAAGTAACTGGGTCCTTGATCATGTAGAGGGCTTTATAGGTCAGCAAACCAATCTTGAAGGTGATCCACCACTGAACCAGCAGCCAGTGCAGTCACAGAGCACAGGCATTATATGACTGGCCTTTAAGTACCAGTCAATAGCCTGGCTGCCACATTCTGCACTAGCTGCAAGTGGTGGATATCAACCCCAGTAGCCATAGGTAAAGGGCATTGCAGCAGTCAAGGAGGAAGTAATGAAGGCATTGACCAACATTGGAAGATCTTCAGGAGGAAACAGATGTTTCACCCTGGCGATATTCCTCAGATGGTAAAAGAGGTTTGACAACTGCTGACACCTGATATTTATGGGTCAAGCCATCATCAAAAATAAAACCCAGGTTCCGCACTCCAGTCTGAGGTAGTCAGCTGAATGCCCCAAGCCACAGTCCAGAAGGTAGTCCTGACAACAAACCCGCCTCCCAAAGATCTGGGTCCACAACCAGCATCTTTGTTTTAGCTGGGTTCAACCACAGACAACTCACACTCATCCAATCCTGGATCTCGGCTAGACAGTTGTTAAATACTGAGAGGAAAACATCCTGATCGGGTACAAAGGACATGTATAGCTGAGTATCATCTGCATAGCAGTGAAAACTCACACCGTACCACCTAATAATCTCTTCTAACAGCAGCATATGCATTGCAAACAACATTGGTGACAAAATGGAGCCCTGCGGCACCCCACAAGATAGGAGGAGAGGGGCCGAGATATAAATCCCAGACACCACTCTCTGAGTCCTACCCTCGAGGAAAGATCAAAACCATCTTAGGACCATACCAGACAGTCCACAGATGAACCACTGGTGCTGCAACAGCACACCATGGTCTACAGTGTCAAATGCTGCAAAGAGATCAAGGAGGACCAAGATGGAGCTGGTCTTCTGATCCCTTGCTATTAGGAGGCCATTTAGTACCCAGACAGCTGTCGTCTCGGTACTATGTATTTTCCTAAATCCTGACTGGAGAGAATCATAGACATTGTGGCTGGTCAAAATGATCATCCAGTTGTGACACAACCACTTTCTCAATAACCTTACCCACAAAGGGTAGGTTAGAGACAGGTCTATAGTTCGCCAGACAGTCCGGGTCAAGGGAGGGCTTTTTTAGGAGGGGCCGAACAACCGCCTCTTTCAGGGGATCCAGAAAGATCCCCCTCTCCAATGACCTCCAGAATATTTCAGCTAAGACAGGGATGATCTCATCCACGCATCCTACCTGAAGGCGTGTAGGACTTGGATCCAAAGTACAGCTGGTTGGTCGCAACATCTGGATGATCATTACAATGTTAGTGACTGTGGGCCGGCTAAAGTCAGACCAGGTGAACTGGGTGCATGACATCTCCTGCCAACCTCTGCAGCTCCCATTAGAGGGAGCCAGACAGATGCTGGATCTGATTGTGGCAACCTTATCTGTGAAGAACTGAGCAAACTCATCACACCGTTCTTGTAAAAAAGCTCCCCCAGGCTGGAGACACATTGGACTGTACAATCTATCCACAGTCTAGAAGAGCTGAGCTGGTCAGTTCTGCACAGCAGCAATCTCCCTGGACAGGAATTCTGCCTTCTTACAGGTGATTGCTGATTGATAGACTACATAATGGTCCATCAAGCTAAGTCTGTCACACTCCAAGCCCAATTTCTGCCAGCTCCTCTCTAGCCATCACCTCACTCTCCTCAACTCCTTAAAGGTCTCATCAAACCAAGAACAGAGGTGAGGGGCAAACACAAACAGGCACTATGGAATCCAGAGCCACCACTACCACCTTATTATAGGCAAGTACTAGATTCCCTGGATCCATGCATTCACTTGGTACATCCGATGGGTCCAGCACCACCATTAGGCCATCTGGGGTAACACCCCTCAAAGGGTGGTACCGGATCATCTCTGTAGGGGCAGGCCTACTGGGGGAAACTATGAAACTGAACCCAATGGTGTGATGGTCAGGCCACCCGATTGGCTCCACCATCAAATCAGATATCTCCATCCCCAAGAGGAACACCAAGTCCAATGAATGACCAATGATATGGGTCAAGGAGGTAATAACCTGTGTAAGACCCAGCAAACTCATTAGCTGGAGGAAGTCTTGACCAAATTGCAAAAGTTCATCGTTGACCCAGGCATTGAAATCCCCCAGGATCATCCATCTGGGGGATCCCAATGCCAGGTCAACAATGAAGTCCACGACTTCCTGCAGGAAAACATTTCCATCTCCTGGTGGATGGTAGATGAGAAGAATCCTGTACCCTACGCCCTCATCCATGATACATTCAAAGAAGTTGGTGATCCCCATTGGAACCTCCACAAGGTTTGGGTCTGATCTAAAACAGATGGCTACACCTCCACCCCTATGATCCATCCTCAAGCGGTGTATCACCGAGTACCCAGCTGGAATTGCTGAAACCAACACTGGATCAACATTTTCACCCAGCCAGGTCTCAGCGATGCAAGCCAGGTCTGATGATCCAACAAGATCTGCTAATAAAGCAGTCTTGTTCTTAATAGACCTGGCATTGCATAACAGCACCCGAGTAGGATGAGTGACCAAGGAAGACCGCATTTCTTGCCTGCCAATGGCAAAGACCTTGGGTGTGAGGACCAGGCAGGGAGGACCCCTTTCCTGGGCTCATTTCACCCCAGGGCATCTCCTTGTTCCCACTATCCCAAACTGCCCAATCCTTTCCATTCCCCATCCAGACCCAGCCCTCACCCTCCTCCTCCTCCTCCTCCTAACTATCCCCATGACCTATACAGTGGCAGAATCACCTCCCCCCTCATTGAGGATATACCCCTTGCAATGCAACCTAGCATTTTGTTGGCCTTTGCGGCTGTCTTCCTACATTGTACTGCATTGCTCATTGAACCCATAATGAGCACCCCAGATCCTTCTCCTCTTCTACCTTGGCTAGCTGCACTTCCCCAGCTGGAACTCCTTCTTGGGTTTTCACCTCAAAATGCAGCACCTTGCACTTTTTGGCATTGAATCCCAGTTGCCAGGTGTTTCACCAGGTTTTCAGCTTTGCCAGATCATCCTACAAACACTGCCACCCCTAGGTCATCCACCACTGCTCCCATCTTGGTGTCATCAGAAAACAGACTGATCTTGCTCTTAATGCCCAATGATATGTCTGCAATGAATATCCCAAACAACACTGGTCCCAACACGAGCCCTCGCGGAATACTGCTCATCACTACCTTGGGGATGAGAGCTCCCCACCCACCACCACCATCTGTTGTCTTTCCTGAAGCCAGTTCCCTACTCATCTCACCAGCTTTGCACCCACCCCATGATTACTTACCAGCCTCCCATATGGCACTGAGTTGAATGCCTTACTGAATTCCAGGTACAGGACATCCACTGCATGGCCACCATCCAATTGCCTAGTTACCCAGTCATAGAACTCCACCAGGTCAGTTTGGCAGGATCTGCCATGTACAAAGCCATGCTGTCTGCTGTCCTGTAGTCCTTTGGCCTCCAGGAAGGCCACCAGCCTCTCCTTCAGGATAATCTCTACCATCTTACCCATGATGGATGTGAGGCTCACTGGTCTGTAGTTTCCTGGTTCATCCTTGGGGCCACTCTTGGATTGAGTTGCATCATGTTATCCACAAGGATATGGGTCCTTCTCCCTGGTCTTCCCAGATGGCAGACATATGGGAAGAACTTTTACTGGATGCAGACCAGCCATATGCTATTTCCCAGCTTTTCAAGAGGCTGCAACTTCATGCATCAGTGAAGCTGGACCAGGATTTCACTTACTGGGCATCTATTTTTGGGAAACTGAAGGATCAAGCTGAAAAGTTAACCATCTGGAAGAATCTGCATACTTTATAAAGTTTGACAGCCTCAAGATAAGCTTCTTTGCAGTATGTGTTATAGCCCAGACAGGTTAGCTACATTCTGAATGGTAGATAGTGCCACATGTAATAAATGCAGAGTGGATAGGGGAACCCTCAAGCACATGTTTTGGGATTGTGAAATCACTCAGTGCTTTTGGCAAGATAGAAAGGTGCATGTGGACCAACTGCTGGGCCTTCAGGAGGCATTCTCCCTGGAGCTGTATATAACGGGGCTGGGGTTGGAGCACCTCATGGGACAACAGCGCTTCCACATGGCTCTGATCACAGCTGTGGTGAAAAGGGTTATTGCATGGCATTGGCTGGATCCTTCTCCCCTACCCACCAAGAAAGACTGGTTGTGACGTTCAATGCCCTGCATATGCAGTATATGATTTCCAGTATTTGCAACTCTGGGAAGTCATACTGTTCCTGTTGGAAGACTTTGCATACTCTTTTGAAACTGTAGTGCTAAAAGTTGCTTGAGGCTCCCCCTGCCCCCCCACTTTGGCTTAGATCTTATCATGATAGTTCCATTTAGGTCTGATATTAGTAATGATCCCTAATAGTTCCTCTTCTGATTCATATCTCCTTGTTTCTATGTTTCTTCCCTTTCCCTATTGTCTTCCCAGTTCTCCTGGCATTCATTAGTTTTCTATAGTGCTTTCTTTTTTTAACATCTTTCCTTTTTTTATTCCTTTCTGCTTTTATTAGAGTTTTAGATAGTTCATTGATTGAATGAAGCTAGTGTTTGTTAGGTTACTTCTATATTGTATACTTCAGCTTAATATGTTTACATAGTATGTATACTCATGTAGCATAAGGCAGCTTGACCTTTCAGCTCTCAGCTCTAGACATTTAGTAGTGTAAAGTTCATCTTATTTCTATTGTTTATGGACATAGTGGTAACCTGGCCTGCCTATAATTGTTGTGTTTGCAACAGGTCTATTCTTAATAGTTATTGTAACTCTTGTAGTTTTTACTTGTTAAACTTTCAATAAAATTTACTTTGTTCAAAAAAGAAAGAACATTTTTGCAAAAGAACTGCATTATTACAGCCGTTAGGATTCAGAGTAAAGCAACAAAAGTAAGAAAATCTGGTGTTAAGTTTCCATCCCTAACTCCCACCCCATGCCCCTAGTAGCAAAAGGAAAAAGATTACAGTTTTGTCTGTCCTGAGTCTTGGCAACTCAAGGGTGGTGTCTTCCTTAGGGTTCTTAACACTAATGCTCACCCCATTCTCATATACTCTTCAAATGTTCAGAACTGTCTCTCCCACATCTTCCCAGCAACCTGTGGGGCTGGCTGAAGAAAACAGATCACATCTGAACTTACAGTATTTGCTCAGATCCAGAAGCAAATGATTTGATACCTTTTAATGGACCAACATAGATGTAACAACAATAACAAAGTGCTTTAGCTTTCGGACCAACCAGTCCTTCTTCAGAAGCTCATGGCAGTTGTTTAGAAAATACAATACTTATAACAGCTAGATAATGCAGAGAAAAACAGAAAAAATTCCCCATTGATTTAAAATACTCATTTAAAAAAAAAAAAACAAGATGATGTCAGAGAAGTTCAACAGTACAATACTGCCTTCAGCCAGAAAAAAAACCTTGGGTTCAGATGTACTTGGTGGAACCCACATACAAAGAATCCTACTGCATGTGTATGTATAAATTTAATTGACATAAGATAACACTGCTGAAGCAGATAACTCTTAAATCAAGCTACGAGTGTCACAGTTAGTATAAGGATGTGATTAATGAAAGACAACCCCCACCCAGATTAAAGACAAACTAAGATTGTTATAGGGCTCATGAAATTTCAATGTTAGCATTATAGACAAGAATTTACCAGTAAAGTTGTCTTAAAAACATCAGTGCACACTGTGTGATGTGTAAAACCTAGCTGGACATGTCACCCAGCTGTATTATCAAGCTAGATAAAAGGCCCAAGAAATTTCAAAAACCTCAGGACTATATAAATGATAATTTAAATATAAATTGATAATATTAGTGTCAAACAAAAAACTCTAGTCGAGGAACCTCAAGGAATTAAGACCATGTAGCCTGATATGTACTGATGTCAATATATACTGAGAATGTAGCAACTAGATGTACCACAAGTGTCTAAGGAATCTGAAAAGAGATAAAAATGTAATTTCTCTCCTCCTCTTCATGCAAACAATACATCATAACCCACCCACATCACAATAATGTGGGTGGGGAGAATCATAACAAAAGAGATGTTTTCTCTCTCTCTCTCTCCACCCTCCTTTTATCTCTCTCTCTCTCACACACACACACACACACACACACACACACACACACACACACACTCTTTCTCCTAGTGAACCTATATTAACTACAGTCACTGCAATTGGTCCCCAAAGGAATTCAACTAGTCATGAAATCCTGAGTAGAAGGGCTTATGTCTCTTATTATCTACAGAGTAAAATGTAACACTATTTAACCATACTACTATCTGCAAAGTAACATTTCCAAGGATATAGATAGAACTACCATGAAATAAACCTGCCACCCTCCCAGGATAAGGTAACTAGAATAAATATAAAGTATATGTGTGAGACCAGAGGTCTAACATACCTACATATCCACAAATTACTACAATATTAGCCTAATGTAAAAGATCTGGGCAGGACCCCATGCAAATGAGATCACACACCCCAATATGTACAGAGTCACAAAATAATATATAACATTATAAGATAACACTCCTGTATGTACACTAGCAGGCTAGGTGATCTGAAGTATTTGCTCAGGAATGGGATGAACATTATGGTTGAGCACCCCAGGAAGACCTCACCCATGATTCAGCAACACTCAAGAAAGGCAAAATCATAACCTTTTTCCTTTTGCTGATTGCATTGTGGGGTGGGGAGTTAGGGCTATGAAACCCTAACACCGCATTTCCCTTCTTTTGCTGCTTTTATCTGAACCCTAACTGTTGCATTAATGCAGTTTTTTTGCAAAGAATATACATACATATTTTTTCTTTTGGTGGTGTTGTTTCTGGGATCCCCTCGCCTTAACCCTCTGATGTACCCCCTTCATGCCAACCGGGTATTAGACCCCCTCCTCTTCAGTCCCCATGACTTAACCCTCATGGTGGGGGGTTGGGGAGGTACTCACCCACCAGTCCAGATCCAATTTGGGGGAGGTGCCTTCCCAGCGGAGTTTTGAGAGCGGACCCTCGTCATCCATGGTGAGGGCTCCATTTTTCCCTATTTTCTCCCCTGCAGAGAGAGGCAAACAGGAAATCAGTGGAGAGAGCGCTCATGCATCTGCATGCACTGCCTCCAGAAATTGGCCCCATCTCTGCCTTGTAGTAATTACAGCATCGGTGCACTGCCCCCCAGCTGCCGCTAGGTGCCAGTCAATGCCGATTGCTGGCAAAGCCCCCACCCCAGAGAGGGAGAGCAGTCCCTCGGATGCTCAATCCCTCTCCAACCCTGCCAACCCCCGGTGACCCGTGCTCATTCACAAACATGGGTTGCTGGCATAGCACAAGGTAAGGCGACCAACGTCTCAGCCCTCAGTGCCACTGGGCTGGCTAAGAATATACATATATTTATGAAACCTTAAAACAAAATTTAGTCACAAGGTATGAGCCCTCATATCGCAGCTCCTTTAGAGAGTTTTGAATCTGGCGCTCTTTTCTTCTGACTTTTTACTGGCTATGTCCATCTTATCTAGGCTACAGCTGTGTAAATTGTGTTGCTGCAGTCTTAGCACACAGGATGAAAATGCATTAATTCATGTTTTTTTAAACTAGTGAATTTATTCTGAATGAGTCTGCAAACTGTAATTAACTTTAGTTTGCAAGCTGTTTTTATTTTACTCTACCAGAGTCTGCAAACTGTATTTAACTTTTGTCAAGCAGATCAGTGAATCTATTTTTAGCAGAGACAGTGGGAATTAATGCTGCTTAAACAGTACAAATTAATGCTGCTTAAACCTGTCTGTATGATTTCTTTTTCTCTTTAGAGAGCTTCAGCATTTATTCTATAAGAGTCTGTAAACTTACACTGCTTAAGCCTGTCTGAATGATTTGTGTTTCTTTCTGAAAAGAGAGTTACAGCTTTATTTTAATTTCTCTCCTCTCAATCTTTAATTATTGCCTAACTTCCTTCCTCTATTCTACCCATTTGCATCCTGCCTCTGCTCCCCCCCATAGCCCTTCCACCGATTGATAGGGTATTTGCATGCCATTAGTGTGGCAGTGCATTCCCTTCCAGCCCAAGCCCCATGCAGCCACATTCTCCCATAGTTTAGTGGTGCCCCCCCACCATAATCCCGGACCCAATGATAAAAAAAAATTCCATAGTGTAGGGTCTCTCCCTGGTCCTTGATCACTGAATTACCTACACAATAATAAAATAATTTCATTTCCATAGTGTAGTGTCCCACCCCAGTCCTCGATTGCCCGATTACCCACCCATTATTAAAAGAAATTATTTTCCATAGTTGGTGATGAACCATGTCAAAAGCTTTGGACAGGTCAATGAAGACAGCGCCAGTGGGTAGGCTGATATCCATATTGCTTTTTATGTCACTGGTAAGTTGGATTAGAGCCGTGGTGGTGCTGTGTCCAGGCCTAAAGCCATGTTGGCAAGGGGTTAGGAGATTGAACTTGCCGAGGTGTTCTGAGAGCTGACGATGAACTAGTTTCTCAAGAAGCTTACTAAAGGTGGGCAAGAGAGAGATGGGATGGTAGTTGGTTATTTGTTTGACATCGCGTTTCTTAAGGATAGGGATGATTCTAGCCATTTTCCAGGCTGATGGGATGGAGGAGGTACTGATAGAAAGATTGAAAAGCCTGGTGACCGGCTTGGTAAGCCAGGGAGCAAACTGCCTGAGAATCCCAGGATGGATGCTGTCAGGGCCTGGGCCCCCACAGGCTGGTATGGAATTAAGAAGTTTACGTACTTCTTGTTGGCCTTTGCGGCTGTCTTCCTACATTGTACTGCATTGCTCATTGAACCCATAATGAGCACCCCCAGATCCTTCTCCTCTTCTACCTTGGCTAGCTGCACTCCCCCCCCCGCTGGAACTCCTTCTTGGGTTTTTCACCCCAAAATGCAGCACCTTCAAATTCTTGTAACTCTGGAATAGAATAATATACATTTTTTACCAAACTAATGAAAGGCATTATTATGGAGCAAGCTCTTTCTACCCTGAAAGCTTCAGACCAAAATTTCAAATCATCTGGCAGCTAGGTGATGATAAAAAAACAGCAAAAAAAAACAAACAAACAAACAATTTGGTCCACTTTTTGCACTATCTTGATCTTGGAATCTGCACATCTGACTGGAACGAAACTTGGCATATCAAGAAACTTTGCCACGCAGACCACACATGCAACCTTGTGCAACTCTGTTGCATGGGGGGTGACATTATTAAAATGCAAAGTTAGGGGATTAACATGAAACAACCTACTCAACCCTTACTATAGTGGCTCTACAGTGCCAGTATATTTATATCTACAGTGTATATATATATATATATATATATATATATATATATATATATATATATATATATGTCTATGCCTATGTCTACATCTACATCTACATCTACCTGTCTTTCTGTCTGCTATCTAGCTATCTATCTATCTATCTATCTATCTATCTATCTATCTATCTATCTATCTATCATTTTCCAGAAAACTTCATTAATGCTCCAGTTAAGGTTAAAGAGACAAATGTTTTGAAATGATGCATTAGGGTTTCCAACCCTAATATCCTACCCTCCCAAACCAGGCAGGATAGCAGATGTGGGGTGTGCCTTGGGCTTCTCAAGCCTAACACTAACCCCATTCCATCTGTAAATAAGGTCACATGTGTAGACTTAATGAGAATGGGGTGTGCATTAGACTTGAGAAGCCCAAGGCACATTCCACACATGCTGTCCTGCCTGGTTTGGAAGGGTGGGGTGTTAGGGTTGGAAACCCTAATGCCTCATTTCCCAGCTTTTGTCACTTTGACCCTAACTAGAGCATTAATGATGTTTTTTGCAACTTATTTCCTTACTTTTGAGATCTTATAATAGTATTCTTATTTTACTGTGGGAGCACAGGGTCCTTAAGCCCTGCACTCACACCCCTCCATAGATACATATGTGTGTGTAAACATATACATATATGTGTGTATACAGGCTTTCTATCAATTTTTACAAGGCCCTCAGAGAACACTTGGCCCTGCACTTAACCACTTTTTTCAATGATATCTATATGAAGGGTCATCTTCACCCATCCTTCAGGGAGGCCTTTATTATCCTCTTACCAAAACCTGGCAGGAGCCCAGATCTGGTGCAAAACTATAGCCCTATTTCACTACTAAACACCAATATCAAAATACTCACAAAGTTCTAGCTCAGAGGTTGTTGGAGGTCTGTAAAGGCCTAATTGGTCCTGAACAGACTGGGTTCATGCCGAGCCAACATTCTTGAGGCCACCTTAAGTAATTGGCACACCTTCTTCTTCTTCCAGGAACTCCTATGCCCCTTGTTGCTGGTGTCTCTTGACACAGAAAAAGCCTTCAATAGGATCTACTGGGAGTGCCTATTCGAGGTGCTGAAGCAATTTGGCTTCCCTGTCAAGTTTATATTGTGGGTGAGACTATTATACTCACATCCATCTGTTCAAATTTACTGCAACGTTTTTCTTTCAGACCCCCTTGTTTTTAAAGAAATGTATCCGACAGTGCTGCCCTCCATCACCCTTGTTATTTAATTTATACCTGGAATCTTTTACCTGAGCTATTAAAGAGCACCTGCATATGCATGGGATTCTGGTAGCTGGGCGGTCTTTTGCTATATGAACATATGCAGATGACAAACTGTTGCATTTATCATCTCTGTCAGTCTTTCTGCCCACTGATTTTGAGGTTTTGAGGGAATTTGGCTTGTTTTCAGGATACAAACTAAGCCTTAACAAAACAGTTTTTATGCCCTTAAACCCAAACGCGTTCAAGTCTGAAGTCATGAGATAAGGTGGTTCTTGGGTCCCTGATGAACTTGATTACTTAGGAATTAAAATTTGTAGAACTATGCATGCCATGATTAAACATAACCTTTCCCCACTCTTGTCCAGCATGAAACAAGACTTAGATGACAAAAACTTCCCCTTACACTCAGGGCATGTATTAACATAATAAAAATAAACATTTTGCCACATCTCCTCTATCCCATCATTATGTCTGGAGTCTTTCTTCCAAAGAAATGGTTCAGTGTCTTGCACACTACAATCTCCAACTTTTTGTGGATGGAAAAGCGTTCCTGGAGGGCATATAATAAACTTGTCCCTGGTAAAAAATATGGAGGGGGGTCTAAGCTTACCCAATTTCTTTCTTTATTATGTTGCTGGTCATGCCTCACAATTTCTATGGTGGGCTCAAGCAACTGACTTAGAAACTCATGCTAATCAACTTCCAGCATACCAACTTACTGAATTAAATCTAAACGACAACATCTGGATTTAGGATTCCTTATGAGCAGTGCCTACTGGCTGCTCCCTAACAAGTTGAAAGACTATTGGCACCTCGATTAAAGTATGCAATCAGTTGCACACCTTTTTAGGTACCAGCCCTACCCATTATTGGGCTCAATCAATTAGACACATTCTTAATTTTCATATTGGCACTAAACCTATTAACTTGGCCTTTCTTTCAGGTATTGAGTTGGGCTCTCTCTCATTACTAGTGCAGAATGATAACTTTTTGTTGTTCAATGCTTTTAAAGACCTTTATGCTGTATCTGACAAAGCAGCTTTTACATATATGCATACGAAGATACAAAATTTGCCAGCAGATAAAGGCCTAGAGGTCTATCAAGTCTGCTTGAATGTGCAGCTAGCAACCCTTATTCTGCAGCATCCCCTCTCATTCAACCACCCTTCCCCTCCCTTGACCCTCCCCTTGCCCTGTACCAGCCCCTTTTGAAGCAGTCCACTGTTCTACTGGATACCACTTCTATCAGTAATGCATTCCACCCAGCTACCACCCTCTCTGTAAAAAAGTGTCTCCTCATCTCCCTCCTGAACCTTCCCCCCTCCAGTCTCATATCATGGTCCCAAGTGTCCCTCTCCTCCCCTACTTTCAACAGCCCCTCTGTACCTGTCTTGTTTATTCTTTTCATGTACTTAAAGGTTTCAATCATATCCCCCATCCCTCCTCTCCTCCAGCGAGTACATGTTCGACTCTCTCAGCCTCCTCTCGTATGGTAAGTCCCCCAACCCCTTGATCATCTTTGTTGCCTTACACTGCACCCTCCAGTAACTTAATGTCCTCTTCAGATACAGGCACCAGTACCCATGCAGTACTCCAGGTGCAGTCTAAATAATGATTCAATTCAATTCAATTCAGTTCAATCTTTATTTATAAAAAAGTGCCTTTCTTGCAACCAAGGCGCTTTTACATACCAAAACAATTACTGTAACCAATCAAATAAAACAGTAAATCAATAAAACCCCACGATTTAAAACTGTATAAATTACAGCAACAACCTAAAAATCTGGATAAGCCAGATCAAATAAATAAGCTTTCAGTGCAGTTTTAAAGCCCTGGATGGTTGAGCAATTCCACAGGGTCGGGGCCACAAAACAAAAAGACCGGGCCCCACATGTCTTTAAACAGACCCTGGGAATCTCTAGCAATCCCTCGTCAGTGGATCAGAGAGGGCAGAGGGGACAGTAAGGGCAAAGGAGATCTTGCAAGTAACTGGGTCCTTGATCATGTAGGGCTTTATAGGTCAGCAAACCAATCTTGAAGGTGATCCACCACTGAACCAGCAGCCAGTGCAGTCTGCAGAGCACAGGCATTATATGACTGGCCCTTTAAGTACCAGTCAATAGCCTGGCTGCCACATTCTGCACTAGCTGCAAGTGGTGGATATCAACCCCCAGTAGCCATAGGTAAAGGGCATTGCAGCAGTCAAGGGAGGAAGTAATGAAGGCATTGACCAACATTGGAAGATCTTCAGGAGGAAACAGATGTTTCACCCTGGCGATATTCCTCAGATGGTAAAAAGAGGTTTTGACAACTGCTGACACCTGATATTTATGGGTCAAGCCATCATCAAAAATAAAACCCAGGTTCCGCACCCAGTCTGAGGTAGTCAGCTGAATGCCCCCAAGCCACAGTCCAGAAGGTAGTCCTGACAACAAACCCGCCTCCCAAAGATCTGGGTCCACAACCAGCATCTTTGTTTTAGCTGGGTTCAACCACAGACAACTCACACTCATCCAATCCTGGATCTCGGCTAGACAGTTGTTAAATACTGAGAGGAAAACATCCTGATCGGGTACAAAGGACATGTATAGCTGAGTATCATCTGCATAGCAGTGAAAACTCACACCGTACCACCTAATAATCTCTTCTAACAGCAGCATATGCATTGCAAACAACATTGGTGACAAAATGGAGCTCATGGCACCCTCAAGATAGGAGGAGAGGGCCGAGATATAAATCCCAGACACCACTCTCTGAGTCCCACCTCGAGGAAAGATCAAAACCATCTTAGGACCATACCAGACAGTCCACAGATGAACCACTGGTGCTGCAACAGCACACCATGGTCTACAGTGTCAAATGCTGCAAAGAGATCAAGGAGGACCAAGATGGAGCTGGTCTTCTGATCCCTTGCTATTAGGAGGCCATTTAGTACCCAGACAGCTGTCGTCTCGGTACTATGTATTTTCCTAAATCCTGACTGGAGAGAATCATAGACATTGTGGCTGGTCAAAATGATCATCCAGTTGTGACACAACCACTTTCTCAATAACCTTACCCACAAAGGGTAGGTTAGAGACAGGTCTATAGTTCGCCAGACAGTCCGGTCAAGGGAGGGCTTTTTAGGAGGGCCAACAACCGCTTCTTTCAGGGATCCAGAAAGATCCCCTCCAATGACCTCCAGAATATTTCAGCTAAGACAGGGATGATCTCATCCACGCATCCTACCTGAAGGCGGTAGGACTTGGATCCAAAGTACAGCTGGTTGGTCGCAACATCTGGATGATCATCATACAATGTTAGTGACTGTGGGCGGCTAAAGTCAGACCAGGTGAACTGGGTGCATGACATCTCCTGCCAACCTCTGCAGCTCCCATTAGAGGAGCCAGACAGATGCTGGATCTGATTGTGGCAACCTTATCTGTGAAGAACTGAGCAAACTCATCACACCGTTCTTGTAAAAAAGCTCCCCAGGCTGGAGACACATTGGACTGTACAATCTATCCACAGTCTAGAAGAGCTGAGCTGGTCAGTTCTGCACAGCAGCAATCTCCCTGGACAGGAATTCTGCCTTCTTACAGGTGATTGCTGATTGATAGACTACATAATGGTCCATCAAGCTAAGTCTGTCACACTCCAAGCCCAATTTCTGCCAGCTCCTCTCTAGCCATCACCTCACTCTCCTCAACTCCTTAAAGGTCTCATCAAACCAAGAACAGAGGGTGAGGGGGCAAACACAAACAGGCACTATGGAATCCAGAGCCACCACTACCACCTTATTATAGGCAAGTACTAGATTCCCTGGATCCATGCATTCACTTGGTACATCCGATAGGTCCAGCACCACCATTAGGCCATCTGGGGTAACACCCCTCAAAGGGTGGTACCGGATCATCTCTGTAGGGGCAGGCCTACTGGGGGAAACTATGAAACTGAACCCAATGGTGTGATGGTCAGGCCACCCGATTGGCTCCACCATCAAATCAGATATCTCCATCCCCAAGAGGAACACCAAGTCCAATGAATGACCAATGATATGGGTCAAGGAGGTAATAACCTGTGTAAGACCCAGCAAACTCATTAGCTGGAGAAGTCTTGACCAAATTGCAAAGTTCATCGTTGACCCAGGCATTGAAATCCCCAGGATCATCCATCTGGGGATCCCAATGCCAGGTCAACAATGAAGTCCACGACTTCCTGCAGGAAAACATTTCCATCTCCTGGTGGATGGTAGATGAGAAGAATCCTGTACCCACGCCTCATCCATGATACATTCAAAGAAGTTGGTGATCCCCATTGGAACCTCCACAAGGTTTGGGTCTGATCTAAAACAGATGGCTACACCTCCACCCCTATGATCCATCCTCAAGCGTGTATCACCGAGTACCCAGCTGGAATTGCTGAACCAACACTGGATCAACATTTTCACCCAGCCAGGTCTCAGGATGCAAGCCAGGTCTGATGATCCAACAAGATCTGCTAATAAAGCAGTCTTGTTCTTAATAGACTCTGGCATTGCATAACAGCACCGAGTAGGATGAGTGACCAAGGAAGACCGGATTTCTTGCCTGCCAATGGCAAAGACCTTGGGTGTGAGGACCAGGCAGGGAGGACCCCTTTCCTGGGCTCATTTCACCCCAGGGCATCTCCTTGTTCCCACTATCCCAAACTGCCCAATCCTTTCCATTCCCCATCCAGACCCAGCCCTCACCCTCCTCCTCCTCCTCCTCCTAACTATCCCCATGATCTATACAGTGGCAGAATCACCTCCCCCCTCATTGAGGATATACCCCTTGCAATGCAACCTAGCATTTTGTTGGCCTTTGCGGCTGTCTTCCTACATTGTACTGCATTGCTCATTGAACCCATAATGAGCACCCCCAGATCCTTCTCCTCTTCTACCTTGGCTAGCTGCACTCCCCCCCAGCTGGAACTCCTTCTTGGGTTTTTCACCTCAAAATGCAGCACCTTGCACTTTTTGGCATTGAATCCCAGTTGCCAGGTGTTTCACCAGGTTTTCAGCTTTGCCAGATCATCCTACAAATACTGCCACCCCCTAGGTCATCCACCACTGCTCCCATCTTGGTGTCATCAGAAAACAGACTGATCTTGCTCTTAATGCCCAATGATATGTCTGCAATGAATATCCCAAACAACACTGGTCCCAACACCGAGCCCTGCGGAATACTGCTCATCACTACCCTTGGGGATGAGAGCTCCCCACCCACCACCACCATCTGTTGTCTTTCCTGAAGCCAGTTCCCTACTCATCTCACCAGCTTTGCACCCACCCCATGATTACTTACCAGCCTCCCATATGGCACTGAGTTGAATGCCTTACTGAATTCCAGGTACAGGACATCCACTGCATGGCCACCATCCAATTGCCTAGTTACCCAGTCATAGAACTCCACCAGGTCAGTTTGGCAGGATCTGCCATGTACAAAGCCATGCTGTCTGCTGTCCTGTAGTCCTTGGCCTCCAGGAAGGCCACCAGCCTCTCCTTCAGGATAATCTCTACCATCTTACCCATGATGGATGTGAGGCTCACTGGTCTGTAGTTTCCTGGTTCATCCTTGGGGCCACTCTTGGATTGAGTTGCATCATGTTATCCACAAGGATATGGGTCCTTCTCCCTGGTCTTCCCAGATGGCAGACATATGGGAAGAACTTTTACTGGATGCAGACCAGCCATATGCTATTTCCCAGCTTTTCAAGAGGCTGCAACTTCATGCATCAGTGAAGCTGGACCAGGATTTCACTTACTGGGCATCTATTTTTGGAAACTGAAGGATCAAGCTGAAAAGTTAACCATCTGGAAGAATCTGCATACTTTATAAAGTTTGACAGCCTCAAGATAAGCTTCTTTGCAGTATGTGTTATAGCCCAGACAGGTTAGCTACATTCTGAATGGTAGATAGTGCCACATGTAATAAATGCAGAGTGGATAGGGGAACCCTCAAGCACATGTTTTGGGATTGTGAAATCACTCAGTGCTTTTGGCAAGATAGAAAGGTGCATGTGGACCAACTGCTGGGCCTTCAGGAGGCATTCTCCCTGGAGCTGTATATAACGGGGCTGGGGTTGGAGCACCTCATGGGACAACAGCGCTTCCACATGGCTCTGATCACAGCTGTGGTGAAAAGGGTTATTGCATGGCATTGGCTGGATCCTTCTCCCCTACCCACCAAGAAAGACTGGTTGTGACGTTCAATGCCCTGCATATGCAGTATATGATTTCCAGTATTTGCAACTCTGGGAAGTCATACTGTTCCTGTTGGAAGACTTTGCATACTCTTTTGAAACTGTAGTGCTAAAAGTTGCTTGAGGCTCCCCCTGCCCCCACTTTGGCTTAGATCTTATCATGATAGTTCCATTTAGGTCTGATATTAGTAATGATCCCTAATAGTTCCTCTTCTGATTCATATCTCCTTGTTTCTATGTTTCTTCCCTTTCCTATTGTCTTCCCAGTTCTCCTGGCATTCATTAGTTTTCTATAGTGCTTTCTTTTAACATCTTTCCTTTTTATTCCTTTCTGCTTTTATTAGAGTTTTAGATAGTTCATTGATTGAATGAAGCTAGTGTTTGTTAGGTTACTTCTATATTGTATACTTCAGCTTAATATGTTTACATAGTATGTATACTCATGTAGCATAAGGCAGCTTGACCTTTCAGCTCTCAGCTCTAGACATTTAGTAGTGTAAAGTTCATCTTATTTCTATTGTTTATGGACATAGTGGTAACCTGGCCTGCCTATAATTGTTGTGTTTGCAACAGGTCTATTCTTAATAGTTATTGTAACTCTTGTAGTTTTTACTTGTTAAACTTTCAATAAAATTTACTTTGTTCAAAAAAAGAAAGAACATTTTTTGCAAAAAGAACTGCATTATTACAGCCGTTAGGATTCAGAGTAAAGCAACAAAAGTAAGAAAATCTGGTGTTAGGATTTCCATCCCTAACTCCCCACCCCCATGCCCCTAGTAGCAAAAGGAAAAAGATTACAGTTTTGTCTGTCCTGAGTCTTGGCAACTCAAGGGTGGTGTCTTCCTTAGGGTTCTTAACACTAATGCTCACCCCATTCTCATATACTCTTCAAATGTTCAGAACTGTCTCTCCCACATCTTCCCAGCAACCTGTGGGGCTGGCTGAAGAAAACAGATCACATCTGAACTTACAGTATTTGCTCAGATCCAGAAGCAAATGATTTGATACCTTTTAATGGACCAACATAGATGTAACAACAATAACAAAGTGCTTTAGCTTTCGAACCAACCAGTCCTTCTTCAGAAGCTCATGGCAGTTGTTTAGAAAATACAATACTTATAACAGCTAGATAATGCAGAGAAAAACAGAAAAATATCCCCATTGGTTTAAAATACTCATTTAAAAAAAAAAAAAAAACAAGATGATGTCAGAGAAGTTCAACAGTACAATACTGCCTTCAGCCAGAAAAAAAACCTTGGGTTCAGATGTACTTGGTGGAACCCACATATACAAAGAATCCTACTGCATGTGTATGTATAAATTTAATTGACATAAGATAACACTGCTGAAGCAGATAACTCTTAAATCAAGCTACGAGTGTCACAGTTAGTATAAGGATGTGATTAATGAAAGACAACCCCCACCCAGATTAAAGACAAACTAAGATTGTTATAGGGCTCATGAAATTTCAATGTTAGCATTATAGACAAGAATTTACCAGTAAAGTTGTCTTAAAAACATCAGTGCACACTGTGTGATGTGTAAAACCTAGCTGGACATGTCACCCAGCTGTATTATCAAGCTAGATAAAAGGCCCAAGAAATTTCAAAAACCTCAGGACTATATAAATGATAATTTAAATATAAATTGATAATATTAGTGTCAAACAAAAACTCTAGTCGAGGAACCTCAAGGAATTAAGACCATGTAGCCTGATATGTACTGATGTCAATATATACTGAGAATGTAGCAACTAGATGTACCACAAGTGTCTAAGGAATCTGAAAAGAGATAAAATGTAATTTCTCTCCTCCTCTTCATGCAAACAATACATCATAACCCACCCCACATCACAATAATGTGGGTGGGGGAGATACATAGCTTAAAGGAGATGTGCTCTCTCTCTCTCTCCACCCTCCTTTATCTCTCTCTCTCTCTCACACACACACACACACACACACACACACACACACACACACACTCTTTCTCCTAGTGAACCTATATTAACTACAGTCACTGCAATTGTTCCCCAAAGGAATTCAACTAGTCATGAAATCCTGAGTAGAAGGGCTTATGTCTCTTATTATCTACAGAGTAAAAATGTAACACTATTTAACCATACTACTATCTGCAAAGTAACTTTTCCAAGGATACTAGATAGAACTACCATGAAATAAACCTGCCACCCTCCCCAGGATAAGGTAACTAGAATAAATATAAAGTATATGTGTGAGACCAGAGGTCTAACATACCTACATATCCACAAATTACTACAATATTAGCCTAATGTAAAAAGATCTGGGCAGGACCCCCATGCAAATGAGATCACACACCCCAATATGTACAGAGTCACAAAAATAATATATAACATTATAAGATAACACTCCTGTATGTACACTAGCAGGCTAGGTGATCTGAAGTATTTGCTCAGGGAATGGGATGAACATTATGGTTGAGCACCCCAAGGAAGACCTCACCCATGATTCAGCAACACTCAAGAAAGGCAAAATCATAACCTTTTTCCTTTTGCTGATTGCATTGTGGGGTGGGGAGTTAGGGCTATGAAACCCTAACACCGCATTTCCCTTCTTTTGCTGCTTTTATCTGAACCCTAACTGTTGCATTAATGCAGTTTTTTTGCAAAGAATATACATACATATTTTTTCTTTTGGTGGTGTTGTTTCTGGGATCCCCTCGCCATAACCCTCTGATGTACCCCTTCATGCCAACTTGGTATTAGACCTCTCTCTTCAGTCCCCATGACTTAACCCTCATGGTGGGGTGGGAGGTACTCACCCACCAGTCCAGATCCAATTTGGGGAGGTGCCTTCCCAGCGGAGTTTGAGAGCGGACCTCGCCATCCATGGTGAGGGCTCCATTTTTCTATTTTTCCCTGCAGAGAGAGGCAAACAGGAAATCAGTGGAGAGCGCCATGCATCTGCATGCACTGCCTCAGAAATTGGCCCCATCTCTGCCTTGTAGTAATTACAGCATCGGTGCACTGCCCCCCAGCTGCCGCTAGGTGCCAGTCAATGCCGATTGCTGGCAAAGCCCCCACCCCAGAGAGGGAGAGCAGTCCCTCGGATGCTCAATCCCTCTCCAACCCTGCCAACCCCCGGTGACCCGTGCTCATTCACAAACATGGGTTGCTGGCATAGCACAAGGTAAGGCGACCAACGTCTCTGCCCTCAGTGCCACTGGGCTGGCTAAGAATATACATATATTTATGAAACCTTAAAACAAAATTTAGTCACAAGGTATGAGCCCTCATATCGCAGCTCCTTTAGAGAGTTTTGAATCTGGCGCTCTTTTCTTCTGACTTTTTACTGGCTATGTCCATCTTATCTAGGCTACAGCTGTGTAAATTGTGTTGCTGCAGTCTTAGCACACAGGATGAAAATGCATTAATTCATGTTTTTTTAAACTAGTGAATTTATTCTGAATGAGTCTGCAAACTGTAATTAACTTTAGTTTGCAAGCTGTTTTTATTTTACTCTACCAGAGTCTGCAAACTGTATTTAACTTTTGTCAAGCAGATCAGTGAATCTATTTTTAGCAGAGACAGTGGGAATTAATGCTGCTTAAACAGTACAAATTAATGCTGCTTAAACCTGTCTGTATGATTTCTTTTTCTCTTTAGAGAGCTTCAGCATTTATTCTATAAGAGTCTGTAAACTTACACTGCTTAAGCCTGTCTGAATGATTTGTGTTTCTTTCTGAAAAGAGAGTTACAGCTTTATTTTAATTTCTCTCCTCTCAATCTTTAATTATTGCCTAACTTCCTTCCTCTATTCTACTCATTTGCATCCTGCCTCTGCTCCCCCCCATAGCCCTTCCACCGATTGATAGGGTATTTGCATGCCATTAGTGTGGCAGTGCATTCCCCTCCAGCCCAAGCCCCATGCAGCCACATTCTCCCATAGTTTAGTGGTGCCCCCCCAACCATAATCGCGGACCCGATGATAAAAAAAAAAAATTCCATAGTGTAGGGTCTCTCCCTGGTCCTTGATCACTGAATTACCCACACAATAATAAAATAATTTCATTTCCATAGTGTAGTGTCCCACCCCAGTCCTCGATTGCCCGATTACCCACCCATTATTAAAAGAAATTATTTTCCATAGTGTAGGGTCCCACCCCAGTCCTCAGTCACCAGCCCAATATGAAAATTCATAGCTTTCCACAGTGTAGTGGTCCTCCCACCCCTCCCACCCACTCCAGTAACACAGACCACTCTGCTCCCCAGCATGGCTGTCAGTTGGCGTAGCAGCACAGCCCTCCTCACACCTCCATGGTTGTTGGCTTTACTGAACTGTGAATGACAGCTTACAGACAGTGCACTTGCAAGCCCACTGGTTACTGTTAACCAATGGGCTTGTAGTGTATACTGTAAACTGCCATTTACAGTTCAGTCGGTGGGCAGCCGTGGAGGTGTGCGGAGGGTTGTGCCGCTCACCGATTGGCAGCTGTGTGGGGGGGACAGGGTGGTCTGTGTTTATGGAAGTGGGTGGTTGGGACCACTACAGTATGGAAAGCTATGAATTTTCATATGGGGTGGGTGATCAGGGACTGGGGTGGGACCCTACACTATGGAAAATCATTTCTTTTAATAACAGGTGGGTGATTAGTTGATCGGAGACCGAGGTAGGACACTACAGTATAGGAAAGAAATTATTTTAATATCAGGTGGGTGTTTGGGTGATTGGGGACTGGGTTGGGACACTACACTATGGCAAACTATTGTGCTTAATGGGGTAGGCGATAGGGGACTGGAGGGGTGTGGGAGAGCCACAGCACCTCCACCAACCACAAGGGTTGTGAGGATTACCACCAGTTGTTTCAGCTGTAATTTGCTTCACCAAGGAACTCTGCAAAGGTCCTTGCATGGAGAAAATCCATTGTGAATGGGATTGTGGGGATATGAAGGTCCCTCCCTCATTTGCATTCATGGGCCCTACTTACTCCTTTTGCTCAGGTGCAATCCCAGTTTGCGGAGTCAAACTGCACAGGAGCACCAGCTATTCATTAACGCCCAGTTTGCCCTGGCAAACTGGGTTTGCACCGGCAAAACTTTGTGAATCCTGCCCCATTTCTCTAAAAAAGATTGACGTCTATGCCTTACTTTAGCTATATGCAATTCTACATTTAAGGCGCTAAAGATTTCAGCATGCCATTCTGACCAGGATGAAATTTTGTCATTGAGCCAGTGCCGTAAAAGAACTATCTTCATGGCTGCGAAGATTAGGGCAGGAAAGCCATTCTTATATCCCAGGGAGCTGCCCCAATAAACAAACATCAGGAGTGAAGGCCTCTGCCAAGTCAAAAGATGGGTCTAAACAGGTCTTGATAGCTATCCAGAAGGGTGTGGCCTTCTCACAAGTCCATAAGATATGAACTAGAGATCCAACATCCTGTTTTCACCTGGAACAGATGGATTGGCTTGTTCACCCATTTTACAAAGTCTCTAAGGAATAAAGTAGAGATTATGTAAAATTTTAAAGTGAAGAGTCTGTAATGATTCTGTTTCACAAATTTGTATGGGCCAGATCAGACTTTTGGCAATTCACAGTGGTCCAGTCCGATGAAAATTATTTTGTGAATAATAGCAAATTCCTGAAGATTTAAGTGGGTCAGCGGTTTGGAATATATTATATAACTGGGAGACAGCATGATGAGAGCCTGCAGCTTGAATCAATTCCTCAAAATTGTGCTGATTAAAAGCAATCCATGAAGGAGAGCCTAAATGGAATAACATCACCTGAGATAATTGTAGATATTTAAAAAAGTGCTTTGTAGTCAAGTTACATCTAGATTTAATTGAATAAAAACTGAATTGGCGATCAGTGGCAGAAACCATAGCCATGGTGGTGGCTACACCAAGGGGAAGAATGATTGGCAATTTTAAAATTGTGGTTAAGGAGCATTGGTTCCTCTAAACTATGTGTAGCCAAGATATGAAAATATTGACATAGTTGTGCATGAGCACGTAAAGATCAATATATATGTGGGTTCTTTTTTAAGGAGTTAGGGAGAGTGGAAGGAGTAAGATATAATAAAGCTGAAAGCTGAATATTGAAACCTCTATGTAAGGGTCTTACAAGGCCTAAGCATTATGGTTCATAGAAATCATATAGTTCCCCAGAGATAGTATGTCCCTATTTGAAGTACTTAAAACCCTAAAGGGTTAAGTAATAAAAGAAAAAGATGGGGAGACAAAGATCACCCTGTTGTGTTGGGAAGTTAGTTAAAAATAAGCTCTACTAATCAATTTATCCTGCCATAAAAATGAATTAAGAAGTGTCTATAGTTGTTGGAACCAATCTTGTGGCAAGATAATGTTCAGCATCCTCAGGAGGTTCAGAATATGAGGTAAGGCATTCAGTTTCACTACATTTATCTGTCCCCATGAGGATAAAGGAAGGGCCATCCATCTAGATCTAGATGTAGATCCTGTTTAATAGAACGTAATAAGGGATCTAAATTTAATTTTTTTTTAAATCAGAGAGGTGCCTCGAAATAAGGAGATCCAGATGTCATAATGCCTTAGATTCCCACTGGAGCCCTAAATCAATAATATTTTGTTTAGTTACAAAAGGGTTTAATGGCAACACACATGTTTTGCATTTAATTTATAAGTAGCGACTTTCCCAAAGGAATCAATCTCAGCTAATGTAGTAGGAATAGAAGTCTCTGGGTATAGATGTAATATAATATCATCTGCATTAACAGAAAGTTTTCTTCCACTTGCTGAAGGTGAATTCCTGAACCTGAGGTTCCTCTTTAAACTGACAATTAAAGGCTCTAGATATAAATTAAAATGTAAAGGCAACATGGGGCATCCTTGTCTGGTGCGGAGGTAATATAGAAAGGTTTAGAAAGAACCCTATTGCATAGTAATGTGGCTGATGGACTACCATTATGGAGTTTCACACATCAAATAAAATCCTCGGGAACATTATAAGCTCAGAGTACCTCAAATAAATATGGCCAATAAATCTAATTGAAGCCTTCTCGCATCCAGGGAGAGCAGGGCCACAGGAGTCCTGGTCTCCTGAGGCTGAGATTAAAATGAAATAGTTTGTGGGTATGATCCTGGAAATATGGCTCTACATGAATCCAACTTGTTCAGGTCCAAATAAACTGGACTATATGCCTTCCAGTCTGTGGCTCAAGATTTTTGTTAAAATTTTAAAATCGGTATGAATAAGGGAAATGGGGCAAAATCTGGAGGAAGGGTTTTAGAAGGTAATACAAGCTTGTTTGAGAGATGGATCAGTGACATCTACCAATACTGGGGTAAGTTCTATAAAAGTTTTATAAAAATTAGCAGAGAAACCATTGGGTCAGGGAACACGATCAGTAGGAAGAGGAGTAATAGCCCAGTGCACCTTTGCGTCAGTAATAGAACCTTAAAGTGAGGCACTTTCCCCATCAGAGAGATGCGGTAAAGGTGTGCTACCTAAATACTCTGAAATAGAATTATGGAGGTGAGGATCAACCTGAGCAGAGGAATACAAACACTCATAGTAAGTTCTAAAAGCCTCTACAATGTCCTGTGGTTTAGTAAAGTGATTTTGTGAGTCCTCCAGCTTGAGACCACAAACCTCCCAGACAGATTCCTGCTGCCTTAATCTTGAAGCTAACAATTTGATGACTCCAGACACTGAGCACGATGATGAGGGGTGATGTGCCTATAAATATAATGGGGACATTTTTGCTATACACTACCTGGACATATTAATCCACATTTGCAGTAGTTAACTTGTTTAAACCTTGTTACACCATTGAGCTGATCTGCTTGCCTTTCTCATTATGCTATGTTGTAATGTTTGCTGTTCTTCACCTTATTGTTGAAAATAGAGTTATAGGTGGGTGGTAGAGTTGGTAATACATTATAGTGTGTTGTTACACACTGCTTAGTTTGTAAACTTGAGTACAGTATCAGTCAGACCGAGGCTCTCCCCAACCCCAAGGACCGATTCCATTGCCGCACAGGTAGATGCCACTGAAGCGCCCCTGCATCCAGGGTGCACAGATTTGCATTTTGGTGCCTTTTCATTCATTTGTTAGAAGCAAACCCGAAAGAGACAAAACTAAAATTTAGTAAATCCTGCCCTACAACAGTGAAGCAGGGGTTTGTCTTTCTTTGTGCTGCGCCTGACTTAATTAACTTTACCTGCACAGTTGCCATAATATTTTTGCTATTTCTTTGACTGAAAGCCTACACCTGCTTTCTGATTGCATGCTAGCAGCTATTGTGTTCACTTTTGTAATCGGACCAGCCCCTGAATAATTGTACTTAACGTGTCCTACCTCTCCTTTCCTCGGCAGTTGTTGGATCCTGCACAGGGTCAGGAGCTCACCCCCACCCTCCGGAGATTGCGAGGGCCATTGGACCGGAGGCTGTCCCCCACCCCCAAGGACCGATTCCATCGCTGCACAGGTAGATGCCACAGAAGCGCTCCCTGCATCCAGGGGTGCACAGTGTAGTCCCTGCAGTAGCTTCGCGACTGCTCCCCGCCTGCCCCCCAATACCCTCCAACCCTTTTCCGGCCTTAGTTATATAGGCGCCAACCTCGCGTTAGGTTGTGCGGTCTCGCTTTTTTTCTAACAGCACTGTTTCCCATTTTCTCGTTATAATGTCTGGCCACTAGAGGGACTCAAATTCCATCAGTACTCAATTACACACTTTGATACTTCAACCCACCTATCCTTCCTTTTTACTACAGGAACTCCTGGCCTGCAGCGGATGCCTATTGCTGTAGGGGCTAACTAACTGTTATATTTACTACTCGCCTCTGCTCGTTCCATTCACCATCCCATCTCACCTCTTGAATTCTTCCATTCCTACACAATGGCTTACACTGCTATCTTGACTCTACTAATGTGTGCCTTCTCCCTTCTGTTACTTTCTGCGCTCTCCAGCCCTGTCACACTTACCTCACCTCCTAATGTTTACTCTCTGGACAACTTTAACTTTTCCAACCTACTGGCTTCCTCTTCACCATTCCCTATCCCCCCTACTGCACTTATTAGCAAGCGCCTGTTCCTGTTAACTAGGTCCCGTACAGTCACGTTAAAATTCTCCCGAGCTTCTATAAGGGCTTGCTTCAGGATATCACTTTGTACTTGTATCCTCTACCTCATGCTAGCTGGAGATATCGAGGCTAATCCTGGTCCTCCTAGGGCACCCAACCCAGGACAACCTCCCGCGTTGCTATACCTCCCTAAATCCAATGGTCTCACCCTGGCCCATATAAACACTAGGAGCCTTCTAGACAACCTTCCTGACCTTCAGGTCTGGATGAATGTAAACTGCCTGGACATCTTAGCTATCATGGAGACTTGGCTAAAACCCACAGTTACAGACTCCCAGTGCTCCTTTCCTGGGTATAATATGCTCCGGGCTGACTGCTTGGGGACAAAAAGAGGCAGAGGGCTAGCGCTTTACTACAAATCACACCTTAACATCACACTCATACAGGACCCCCCTCTGCCAAATTGCGAAGTACTCCACACCCTCCTTTACTTACAGGTGTAAAGAAACTCCATATCTTCTGTATATATGTCCCTCCCAAAAACTCCAAACAGGGGCTCTCAGAACTCATGGATAACTTGCTATCAGGTACAGGCAAAAACGACATTATCTGCCTTGGGGATTTCAACCAAGACTGGTCTGAGAATAACTCAGCCCACCTATCATCAATCACTAGTAAGGCCAACCTCTCCCAGCTCATACAGGAACCTATGACAGTCTCTTTGGGGGGTTCCTGCGCCACCCTGCTTGATTGGATCCTCACTAATAGGATGGAATGTGTGAACACGGCAGGCGTGCTCCCAGACACCATAAGCGATCACTATCCCATTTACTGTGTATGGGACACCTCCACCCCTTCGTTTCCCTCTAAAGTCATTTCCTTCCATGATGTATCACACCTAAGGGTTGATGCTTTCATAACTGATCTCAGCCTTGTTAACTGGTCGCCTGTCTACTTAACTGAAGACATAAACCAGGCCACTGACTACTTTAACTCGTCTTCTCTCTCTGCAAAACCTACTCATCCCTGTCTCTACACGAGGGTGGCAGGAAGGTGACCAAGTGGTTCACGCGCCCCCTGCTTCAAATGCTGAAATGTAGGGACAAACTTTGGGCTGCATGGAAGGTCTCTCGCCTATGAACTGACTTTGAAGCCTACAGGGCTTCTCAGAACAACTGCAAAAAAACACGTATGCCTGGCTCAAAGCACCTACTTTAGGAACCTCCTAAAATCCTCTGCTGACAACCCTAAGATGTACTGGGCCCAAATCAAGGAAATTCTTGGCAATAACAAGCCTCAGACTCCTATTGACATAAATATACAGGGCACTCACTGTAGCAACCTGCTCACCATTGCCAATGCTTTCAATTCCCTCTTCTCCTCACTACCGGCTGATGCTCCTGAGGATACCCGAGTTAATTGGCCCGCTGCCCCAACTTCAAGCCCCACTCATCCTACCTTTGTGTTGTCACTGACCACGTACTGTGAAGTACATAAACCGATTGATAGGGTGAATCAGCTCCTTTGTCCTCTAACAATAAATTTACCTCTGACTCTCTCTTCCCACAGGCAAGATGTGAGCCCTGATCGGGCATCCCACTGCAGACTGCTCCTCTCATCTCATCTTCTCCAGTGGCGAAACCAGGTTTGGGGGCATTTGGGAGCCGGGGGGGCCATTCAAGTCAATCACGGGCTCCACAACGGGCACTAAACAGTGAATAAAGATGATGGCAGGGCACCACTACTCATACTGGGGCAGCCAGGAGGGGCAACCGCCCCCCAGCCCCCCTCTAGCTCTGCCACTGATTCTCTCATCCCTGCCTGCCCACACAGAATTTAGCTGCAAAGTATGAGCTCTCTTAGCGCAGCTCCTTCAGAGCATTTTGAATTTGATGCTGTTTTCTTCTGACTTTTTACTGGTTCCTTCCATCCTATCTTTATTTATTTATTATTTATTGAAATGTTTCATCAAGAAGGCATGTTGAGCAACAAGTTGCTCATCTCCCAGTGCAATCTGGGGAGTATGGGGATATAAGGATAGTTTTGAGATTTGGTACACAATATAAATTTACAGTACATTACATTCGAATAATTTGAGCAGACTGTACAGGAGTAATGAAATAGTAGAATGCTAACAGTTTTGAACTAGATAGATAATATGCCAGTGCTTTTAGACTTGATAGATACAACAACACAAAATAACATTTAGGCATACACTAAATGACACATAACTGTATAGCTGGAAAATGGCTAAATAGAACTGTTGTAGGTTGATCTAGGGAAGTTAGTGAGGAGTAAAGACAGGCAGAACAGGTAGGCTTAGGTATAACAGAAGTGCAAGTTAACTACAAGTGTATTAGAGATTAGGGGTCAGCTATAGATAGGGCTACATAAGGGGGAGAAGGGAAGGTGAGAGAGAGGTAGGTATGACAGTAGGCAGAGAAGTGGGGGTAGTAGTGGAAGGGGATGGAATAAGGAGGTGAAGGAAGAGGTAGGAGGAGAAAGGTCTGCTGGGGCCTGACCCCCCGGTATGCTGAGGACCTTGCCTGCACAAGGCAGGGGTCAAGCACAACAGGAAGGGAGCAGATTGTGACAGTGAGAGGTAGAGTACAATAGGAGGGAAGCAGGTTGTAGGCAGAAAAGGGGAATAGGCTTTGGGAGGATAGAAGAGAGGGTGAAGGTGAGAAAGAAGAGAGGCCGGGATCCCAGCCCTTCAGGATGTGATTAATTTTTTTATTTTATTTATCAAGTCTAGGATTACAATACCTTTGAGCCTTGGCTCTTTTACAAAGGTTCCACGTCAGAGAAATACAAATTATGGGTAACATCAAGACAGACATTACAACAATGTGGACATTGCAAACAGAGTACAGATTAATACAATTCAAGGGTAGCATTGTAACAAGGCAGCCAGCGGCATTTGTCAGAGAAAATAGACAACAGATAAGAAGTGCCAGAGTCATAGGGAGAGGGAAGAGGGGAGGAGGGGAGAAGGAATGTAGGAAGGGTGGGGAGAGGGTGAAAAGTGCAGCATTGCATATACCAAGATGTGAGGGTAGAATACAGTGAGGAGGGAAGGGGGGACAGCTAGATCAGAAAGGGAAGTGGAGAAACAAGGTTAAGTTGGGCAGTCACAGGAGCTGTTGGTAGTGAGATAGTCCCGGAGCCTAGTTTTAAACATACCAATTGTTGGGGCAGAGGAGATGGTTGGGCCGAGGCCATTGAACCAGAGTGGCACTCAATAAGCAAAACAGTGTTGTCCCTGTGAAGTGTGACAGTGGGGGACTTTCAGTAGCTGTAGCGTGGATCTCCTAAGGCACCATTTGTTAATTCAGTGTTGTAACAGAGGTCTGACCCCAGAAGGTGCAAGGCCAAGGTAGATTTTTTCACCATGCAGCAGGTGAGAAACTTTATGTGGTTTGATAGTTGGAGCCAGCCAGTCTGAGTGTACAGGTCACATGTGTGGGTGAGATGGTGAGCACCAGTGATGAGTCAACATGCTTTATTTAAGGCAGTTGAGAGGCGTCTAAGGGTTGTGGTTGTGGCCGAGCCATAAATGATGAGACCATAGTCTATTACAGAGATCACAGAGCTCAGGACTGCAACCTTCAAAGCTTCTGTGTGAGGTGTGGTCTGTGTTTGTAGAGGAGACCAAGCCGCAGTATTAGCAGCTCTAGCTAACATTATCTACATGAAGTCCATAGGAGAGATTAGGGTCAAGCTGTATCCCTAAGTATTTGAAGGACCTACCTGATCTAGAATGTTCTGGGTGGTGGAGATAGCTTAGTGGGTTATGAGAGCTGCAGAAGAGCATAGATTTGATTTTCTTGTCATTGAGGACCAGTTTATGATTAAAAAAACATGTCTTTACAGAACTGAAACCAAGTTGAAGGTTGTGTTGAAGAGTTGCAGGATCTTTGTGAGTGGAGAATACAACAGCATCATTGGCATATAGCATGATCTGCTCAGAGCAGTGGTAAAGGATGGAGTTTAAGAAAAGGCTAAAAAGGAGGGGGCCCAGTTTGGATCCCTGTGGGACACCCAAGAGACCAGGCAGGGTGTTAGAAAGAGCATCTGCAATTTTTACTCTCTGTGACCAGTTTTCTAAGTAGCTTTTAAACCAGAGAGAAGAGTCAGGTGATAGCCCGGCATTCAGTAGTCGGTGTATTAGTAGTCCATGGTGTACTGTTTCGAAGGCCTTGGAGAGGTCGACGAAAACGGCCCCTGTGAGAAGGCCGTGGTCAAGGGATTTGTGCAAAGCTCCAGTGAACACAAGAAGGGCTGTGGTGGTGCTGTGACCTTCCGGAAGCTGTTGTTGTGGACAAGGTATATTGTATTTATCCAAGTGGTCAGTAAGTTGATCAGCCACATATGCACCTGTTGCCTTAGAGGAGTGGGGTATGGAGATAGGGCAATAATTTGAGTGATTTGTCTTGTCCCCACTTTTATGGATGGGTGTCCACGGTGGCTATTTTCCATAGGTCCGAGAATTTTCCACAGCTGAGAGAGAGGTTTAGGATTTCTGTTAATGGATGAATTACCTCATTGAGGGTGAGCAACAAGCTTAAGGTCCAGGTGTGCTATCTAGATCTAGATTTAGAGATAGCTGCAGTATTATAGTGGCGAGCTTCATTCAGCCTTACCTCCTGAAGCAGAAGAGGGATGGTTGAACTGAGGGCTGAGGTATTTGGGGAGTAGACCCTGTTTTCAAAAAAGTAATGGGGTAGAACAGCACTAAGGTCTGAAAAAGCTGTGTTAAAGATGTTTTCGATCACCTTGGAGTCGAGGGTTGAGGATCCATCAACCATTAACATGGCCAGAGAGGTTTTTGGCTGCTTCCCTATGACATCCTTGATATTGTCCCAGAAAGCACGACCATTTCCCCTTGTATTGGTGAGAGCATCTTTGTAATAGGTGGATTTCATTAGCTGTATGGCTTTTGTGCAGGCATTTCGTGCTTGTTTGTAATTTTGGATGTCCAGTTGTTTGCCAGTGGCCCTGGCAACTGCTGAGAGGTGATTCCTTAGTTTCAGCTGTGAGAGAAGAGCCGCGGTGACCCATGGGTTAGAGAGAGATTTTGTTTTGTGCCTTTTAGCAGGGGCAAAGAGATCGCATGCTTTGTTGAAAATTGAGATGAAGTGATCAAGAGCCAAGTTAACATCTGTTGCTTCATAGATGGGTAGCCAGTGTTGTAGAAGCAGGTGTTGTTTGAGATGTGGAAGTTTGCCATGAGGAAGGACTCTGCTAGTGATAATTTTGGGAGGGAGCTATGAATTTGTTAAACCATGCACACATGACTGGGGAGTGGTCACTGAGAGAGTCTGGGAGAATGGTCGAATAGAAATCCTTGTGGGTGAGTGGTGAAGACCCAATCAAGAGGGTACTGGTGCCAGTCTTGTAGTTAATCCTAGTAGGGGAGTTTACCATTTGCGTGAGGTTAGCAGCTGAGATGGAGTCTTTATAGGCACTGGCGCCAATGCTAACCAGTTTATGTTGAAATCCCTAGTAGAATAAGTTCAGCTTTGGAAGGATGAGAGTTGATAAAGTTTAGGACGTTGTTGAATCCATGATTAGGGTCCCTAAGGATGATGTATACGGAGACAATAGTCAGGGCTTTATGGTTGGGACCCAGGATGATTTTTATTGGTAGAATCTGGGCTGAGGCAGAAAGTGATGGAGTGGCTACAGGGTGCCAAGACAGGGAGTCTTTGATATAGACTGTGCAACCACCACCTTTTTTGGATATCCAGTCCAGCCTGTGGGCATTGTAGCCCTGCATTGTTACTGCTGAGTCAGGAACTTTAGGTGTCAGCCAAGTTTCCACCACTGCAAGGATGTCAGGGTTGTGTTGGCATGTGAAGGCTTGGAGTGCATCCAGCTTTGGTAGTAGGCTGCAGATATTAATGGTTGCAAGGATAAGGGCACCTGGAGTTTGTGTGTGGCCTGAGCTTCTAGGGCCAGGATTGGGATGGACGCTGCCTGAGATGAGAAGGAGAAGGAGTAGGAGTTTTAAGGAGCAGAATCGCAGCTCTTTGAGAGATAATTTTGATGTTGTTTCCTGGAGTAGAAGTTGCAAGCTTCCAGGCGGTATCCCATACGGACTGCAAAGTGGTACAGTGTAGAGAGGTGGCCACCTGTTGAGAGTAGTGGCTGTGTTAAGTAACCAGGAATATCCAAATGGTGCACCAAGCACAAGTCTTGAGTGGAAGTGGAGAGTTCCTTGAGTAGCAGGAAACCAGAGTAGAGGGTGGCAGGGGTGGGGGGTGGGGTGGCTAGGACCAGGGAGAGAGAAGAGGGGAGCAGGGCAAGGAGGAGGAGAAGGAGAGGCAAAAGAAAGGCAGAGAGAACCCACATGGCTTACGTACTAGATAGAGAAAGAGATAGAGCTATAGCCCTCTAGTGGTGAGAGGATATAATCTCCTAATGGAAAAGTCAACAGTTAAAAAAAAAGCTACAAATTCACTTCTAATATCACAAATTTACTTCTAATATCAACTCAGAACTTAGAATGACTGAAAATATTAAACAAATTATTAAACCCTAGCACATAAATCCAACTAGAGACACAGAGGGAGATACAGTAGTTAGAGATGTGTTCAGCAGGGAGATAGTGGGCCACTTGGAAATCATCTTCCACTGGTACCAAATCCAAAAGTCAGGGCTAGTACCTTGCAGTACAGAGGATTTCTGAAAAACTGTTTAGGTTCCAGAAATTGAGGGGTACGTGGCCTGGTCAAGGCATGCTGGATCCCTTGCTGTACAGAGGATTTCTGTAAAACTATTTAGGTTCCAGAAATTGAGAGGTCTGTGGCCTGGTCAAGGCACGCTGGATCCCTTGCAGTACAGAGGATTTCTGAAAAACTGTTTAGGTTCCAGAAATTGAGGGGTCTGTGGCCTGGTCAATGCACACTGGATCCCTGGCAGTACAGGATGTGGAGAAGTGGAGGGAAGAGTTGGGTTAATGGTGTAAGGATAGGGTAGGGACTGGCCCTTGGTACAACTTTGGATGATAGAGAAATCACAGTAAGAGACAATGGAAGGTCTGAAGGGAAGGAATTGGAGGAAGGAAAGGAATGCTAGTTTTTAGATGGGTGGGGGTGGAGCTGCAGCAGGGGGATTTCATGAGTACTGAGAGGGATAGGGTTTGTCAGACTTAGAGGGGGAGTTAGGGAGGGTTGTAGCAGGAACAGCTAGGTGCAAAGACATTTTTAAGTGCAGAGCTGATGAAGTAGTAGGAGGATGAGTGACAAATTTGAAAGGGAGAGAATTCCACATTTTGGGAGGCGGTGAGAGTACCCAGATTGGCCTATGAGGGTGGCTCTGGAGGAGACTGCCAGTTTATGGGAGTCAGATGATCTAAGGAGAGAGAGGGAGGGGGTGTTATAAATGGGGGAGAGGTAGGAAAGGAGTTCACCCAGCCAGTGCTTAGAGGTGAATGCAGCACAGTGGGAGAGTCAGCCTGTTTGTAAGAGAGGGAAGGATAGGCACAATAGAGATCACAGTGGTTGTGCTAGAGGGAGCATCAAAGGCAAAACAGCAGAAGAAATTGAAGAGGATATCCAATCTGGCCAAGGAGGACTTGGGAGCAGCACTGTAGAACACATCACAGTGGTCAAAGATGGGCAGAATCATCTTCTGAACAATTTCACACCTAACCATAGAGGGATGCAATTATGGTTCTTGAACAGGGCACCAAACTTGGAGCACAATTTTTTGGGGATGGCGTCAATATGTCTGGAGAAGTTTAGGTGTTGATCAAGCCAAAATCCTAGGTACTTGAAGGAGGATGTGTCCTCAAGTAAAGTCCCATCAAAGGTGTGGAAAGTGGGCAGGGAGGGAAACCTAGAGAGTCTCTGCCTTGTGCCAGAAGTCATGGAGACAGTCTTCTTGATGTTGAGAAAAAGTTAATGGTTGGTAAACCAGAGCTGAACCTTGTCAAAGTCTTGCTGCAAGTTTGATGTAACCTCATCTGGGCAAGAGCCAGATGCATACAGGACTGTATCATCGGCATACATGTGTATGGTGGTGACAGAGGAGCAGACAGATGGAAGATCATTTAGGAAGATAGAAAATAATAGGGGCCCTAGCACTGAGCCCTGAGGGAATTGTCAGAGAACACCAGGACAAGGAGCTACTATTATGACTGGACTTCTCTACTGGGACTAAAGAAGCAGAACTCTACTACTGGGACCTTCAATTTACTGGAACTTAAGAAGTAGAACTCTACTACTGGGACCTTCAATTTAGGGTAAAAAAAAATAGTTAGTGTGTTTGTCTGAGTTGGCTGAAGTGAATTATCTGAGCAGATATCTAGGAGTTAATCTCAGGTGGCTGAAGGGGATTGTTATCTGTGCAATTTAACTAAGTGTGGAAAGATATGTTAAATAGAGGGAGTAGTTTAGCTAGAAGGAAGCCAGATTAAAGCCAGATTTAAACACTGCCCTAAATAGCTTCTGCCAGAGAATTGTCAGAGAACACCAGGACAAAGCGCTGCTGTTGTGACTGGACTCTATATTGGGACTATATTGCCCTCCTTCCTCCCTTCCACCCACCCAAAGTCAGTTCTACTTTTATAGGCACAGGATTTGACTGACAACAGGAACTTCCTGTTTGGGGAGCAGGAAGTGAGTGATCACAGAGCCACCAAAGACTCACCATCCTAGAAGGACAAGAGTAGTTCTCCACCTCCCCAGCTGCTGGAGGTCTGCCTCTGAGCAAGTAAGGGGACTACTGAGAAATATAGGATCTTCTTGTCTCAGAACAGGAAGATCAGGTGCTTAAAGGGCACAGAGGCAGTAACTAAGTAGGAAGAAAAAATAAACAGAGGAAAGAGTAAGTATTCCAAACAACAGTGATGGGGCCAGAAATGCTGCAGTCTTAGCACACAGGATGAAAATGCATTAATTCATGTTTTTTAAACTAGTGAATTTATTCTGAATGAGTCTGCAAACTGTAATTAACTTTAGTTTGCAAGCTGTTTTTATTTTACTCTACCAGAGTCTGCAAACTGTATTTAACTTTTGTCAAGCAGATCGTGAATCTATTTTAGTAGAGACAGTGGGAATTAATGCTGCTTAAACAGTACAAATTAATGCTGTTAAACCTGTCTGTATGATTTCTTTTTCTTTTAGAGCTTCAGCATTTATTCTATAAGAGTCTGTAAACTTACACTGCTTAAGCCTGTCTGAATGATTTGTGTTTCTTTCTGAAAAGAGAGTTACAGCTTTATTTTAATTTCTCTCCTCTCAATCTTTAATTATTGCCTAACTTCCTTCCTCTATTCTACTCATTTGCATCCTGCCTCTGCTCCCCCCCATAGCCCTTCCACCGATTGATAGGGTATTTGCATGCCATTAGTGTGGCAGTGCATTCCCCTCCAGCCCAAGCCCCATGCAGCCACATTCTCCCATAGTTTAGTGGTGCCCCCCCAACCATAATCGCGGACCCGATGATAAAAAAAAAAATTCCATAGTGTAGGGTCTCTCCCTGGTCCTTGATCACTGAATTACCCACACAATAATAAAATAATTTCATTTCCATAGTGTAGTGTCCCACCCCAGTCCTCGATTGCTCGATTACCCACCCATTATTAAAAATTATTTTCCATAGTGTAGGGTCCACCCAGTCCTCAGTCACCAGCCCAATATGAAAATTCATAGCTTTCCACAGTGTAGTGGTCCTCCCACCCCTCCACCCACTCAGTAAACAGACCACCCTGCTCCCCCCCAGCATGGCTGCCAGTTGGCGAGCAGCACAGCCCTCCTCACACCTCCATGGCTGCTGGCTGACTGAACTGTGAATGACAGCTTACAGTATACACTACAAGCCCACTGGTTACTGTTAACCAATGGGCTTGTAGTGTATACTGTAAACTGCCATTTACAGTTCAGTCGGTGGGCAGCCGTGGAGGTGTGCGGAGGGTTGTGCCGCTCACCGATTGGCAGCTGTGTGGGGGGACAGGGTGGTCTGTGTTTATGGAAGTGGTGGTTGGGACCACTACAGTATGGAAAGCTATGAAATTTTCATATGGGGTGGGTGATCAGGACTGGGGTGGGACCCACACTATGGAAAATCATTTCTTTTAATAACAGGTGGGTGATTAGTTGATCGGAGACCGAGGTAGGACACTACAGTATAGGAAAGAAATTATTTTAATATCAGGTGGGTGTTTGGGTGATTGGGGACTGGGTGACACTACACTATGGCAAACTATTGTGCTTAATGGGGTAGGCTTATAGGGGACTGGAGGGTGGGAGACACAGCACTCCACCAACCACAAGGGTTGTGAGAGATTACCACCAGTTGTTTCAGCTGTAATTTGCTTCACCAAGGAACTCTGCAAAGGTCCTTGCATGGAGAAAATCCATTGTGAATGGGATTGTGGGGATATGAAGGTCCCTCCCCTCATTTGCATTATGGGCCCTACTTACTTTCCTTGCTCAGGTGCAATCCCAGTTTGCGGAGTCAAACTGGCACAGAGCACCAGCTATTCATTAACGCCCAGTTTGCCCTGGGCAAACTGGGTTTGCACCCGGGCAAAACTTTGTGAATCCTGCCCCATTTCTCTAAAAAAGATTGACGTCTATGCCTTACTTTAGCTATATGCAATTCTACATTTAAGGCGCTAAAGATTTCAGCATGCCATTCTGACCAGGATGAAATTTTGTCATTGAGCCAGTGCCGTAAAAGAACTATCTTCATGGCTGCGAAGATTAGGGCAGGAAAGCCATTCTTATATCCCAGGGAGCTGCCCCAATAAACAAACATCAGGAGTGAAGGCCTCTGCAAGTCAAAAAGGATCTAAACAGGTCTTGATAGCTATCCAGAAGGTGTGGCCTTCTCACAAGTCCATAAGATATGAACTAGAGATCCAACATCCTGTTTTCACCTGGAACAGATGGATTGGGCTTGTCTACCCATTTTACAAAGTCTCTAAGGAATAAAGTAGAGATTATGTAAAATTTTAAAGTGAAGCAGTCTGTAATGATTCTGTTTCACAAATTTGTATGGGCCAGATCAGACTTTTTGGCAATTCACAGTGGTCCAGTCCGGATGAAAATTATTTTGTGAATAATAGCAAATTCCTGAAGATTTAAGTGGGTCAGCGGTTTGGAATATATTATATAACTGGGAGACAGCATGATGAGAGCCTGCAGCTTGAATCAATTCCTCAAAATTGTGCTGATTAAAAGCAATCCATGAAGGAGAGCCTAAATGGAATAACATCACCTGAGATAATTGTAGATATTTAAAAAAGTGCTTTGTAGTCAAGTTACATCTAGATTTAATTGAATAAAAACTGAATTGGCGATCAGTGGCAGAAACCATAGCCATGGTGGTGGCTACACCAAGGAAGAATGATTGGCAATTTTAAAATTGTGGTTATGAGCATTGGTTCCTCTAAACTATGTGTAGCTAAGATATGAAAATATTGACATAGTTGTGCATGAGCACGAAAGATCAATATATATGTGGGTTCTTTTTAAGGAGTTAGGAGAGTGGAAGGAGTAAGATATAATAAAGCTGAAGCTGAATATTGAAACCTCTATGTAAGGGTCTTACAAGGCCTAAGCATTGTGGTTCATAGAAATCATATAGTTCCCCAGAGATAGTATGTCCCTATTTGAAGTACTTAAAACCTAAAGGGTTAAGTAATAAAAGAAAAGATGGGGAGACAAAGATCACCCTGTTGTGTTGGGAAGTTAGAAAAAATAAGCTCTACTAATCAATTTATCCTGCCATAAAAATGAATTAAGAAGTGTCTATAGTTGTTGGAACCAATCTTGTGGCAAGATAATGTTCAGCATCCTCAGGAGGTTCAGAATATGAGGTAAGGCATTCAGTTTCACTACATTTATCTGTCCCCATGAGGATAAAGGAAGGGCCATCCATCTAGATCTAGATGTAGATCCTGTTTAATAGAACGTAATAAGGGATCTAAATTTAATTTTTTTTTAAATCAGAGAGGTGCCTTGAAATAAGGAGATCCAGATGTCATAATGCCTTAGATTCCCACTGGAGCCCTAAATCAATAATATTTTGTTTAGTTACAAAAGGGTTTAATGGCAACACACATGTTTTGCATTTAATTTATAAGTAGCGACTTTCCCAAAGGAATCAATCTCAGCTAATGTAGCAGGAATAGAAGTCTCTGGGTATGACAGATGTAATATAATATCATCTGCATTAACAGAAAGTTTTTCTTCCACTTGCTGAAGGTGAATTCCCTGAACCTGAGGGTTCCTCTTTAAACTGACAATTAAAGGCTCTAGATATAAATTAAAATGTAAAGGCAACATGGGGCATCCTTGTCTGGTGCGGAGGTAATATAGAAAGGTTTAGAAAGAACCCTATTGCATAGTAATGTGGCTGATGGACTACCATTATGGAGTTTCACACATCAAATAAAATCCTCTGGAACATTATAAGCTCAGAGTACCTCAAATAAATATGGCCAATAAATCTAATTGAAGTTCTTCTCGCATCCAGGGAGAGCAGGGCCACAGGAGTCCTGGTCTCCCTGAGGCTGAGATTAAATGAAATAGTTTGTGGGTATGATCCTGGAAATATGGCTCTACATGAATCCAACTTGTTCAGGTCCAAATAAACTGGACTATATGCCTTCCAGTCTGTGGCTCAAGATTTTTGTTAAAATTTTAAAATCGGTATGAATAAGGGAAATGGGGCAAAATCTGGAGGGAAGGGTTTTAGAAGGGTAATACAAGCTTGTTTGAGAGATGGATCAGTGACATCTACCAATACTGGGGTAAGTTCTATAAAAGTTTTATAAAAATTAGCAGAGAAACCATTGGGTCAGGGAACACGATCAGTAGGAAGAGGAGTAATAGCCCAGTGCACCTTTGCGTCAGTAATAGAACCTTAAAGTGAGGCACTTTCCCCATCAGAGAGATGCGGTAAAGGTGTGCTACCTAAATACTCTGAAATAGAATTATGGAGGTGAGGATCAACCTGAGCAGAGGAATACAAACACTCATAGTAAGTTCTAAAAGCCTCTACAATGTCCTGTGGTTTAGTAAAGTGATTTTGTGAGTCCTCCAGCTTGAGACCACAAACCTCCCAGACAGATTCCTGCTGCCTTAATCTTGAAGCTAACAATTTGATGACTCCAGACACTGAGCACGATGATGAGGGGTGATGTGCCTATAAATATAATGGGGACATTTTTGCTATACACTACCTGGACATATTAATCCACATTTGCAGTAGTTAACTTGTTTAAACCTTGTTACACCATTGAGCTGATCTGCTTGCCTTTCTCATTATGCTATGTTGTAATGTTTGCTGTTCTTCACCTTATTGTTGAAAATAGAGTTATAGGTGGGGTGGTAGAGTTGGTAACACATTATAGTGTGTTGTTACACACTGCTTAGTTTGTAAACTTGAGTACAGTATCAGTCAGACCGGAGGCTCTCCCCAACCCCCAAGGACCGATTCCATTCGCCGCACAGGTAGATGCTACTGAAGCGCCTCTGCATCCAGGGGTACGAGATTTGCATTTTGGTGCCTTTTCATTCATTTGTTAGAAGCAAACCCGAAAGAGACAAAAACTAAAAATTTAGTGTAAATCCTGCCCTACAAATATGAAGCAGGGGTTTGTCTTCTTTGTGCTGCGCCTGACTTAATTAACTTTACCTGCACAGTTGCTATAATATTTTTTAAGCTATTTCTTTGACTGAAAGCCTACACCTGCTTTCTGATTGCATGCTAGCAGCTATTGTGTTCACTTTTGTAATCGGACCAGCCCCTGAATAATTGTACTTAACGTGTCCTACCTCTCCTTTCCTCGGCAGTTGTTGGATCCTGCACAGGGTCAGGGGCTCACCCCTCCGGAGATTGCGAGGGCCGTTGGACCGGAGGCTGTCCCCACCCCAAGGACCGATTCCATCGCTGCACAGGTAGATGCCACAGAAGCTCCCTGCATCCAGGGGTGCACAGTGTAGTCCCTGCAGTAGCCGACTGCTCCCCGCCTGCCCCCAATACCCCTCCAACCCTTTCCGCCTTAGTTATATATAGAAGCGCCCAACCTCGCTAGGTTGTGCGGTCTCGCTTTTTTTTCTAACAGCACTGTTTCCCATTTTCTGTTATAATGTCTGGCCACTAGAGGACTCAAATTCCATCAGTACTCAATTACACACTTTGATACTTCAACCCACCTATCCTTCCTTTTACTACAGGAACTCCTGGCCTGCAGCGGATGCCTATTGCTGTAGGGGCTAACTAACTGTTATATTTACTACCGCCTGCTCGCTCCATTCACCATCCCATCTCACCTCTTGAATTCTTCCATTCCTACACAATGGCTTACACTGCTATCTTGACTCTACTAATGTGTGCCTTCTCCTTCTGTTACTTTCTGCGCTCTCCAGCCCTGTCACACTTACCTCACCTCCTAATGTTTACTCTGGACAACTTTAACTTTTCCAACCTACTGGCTTCCTCTTCACCATTCCCTATCCCCCTACTGCACTTATTAGCAAGCGCCTGTTCCTGTTAACTAGGTCCCGTGACAGTCACGTTAAAATTCTCCCCGAGCTTCTATAAGGGCTTGCTTCAGGATATCACTTTGTACTTGTATCCTCTACCTCATGCTAGCTGGAGATATCGAGGCTAATCCTGGTCCTCCTAGGGCACCCAACCCAGGACAACCTCCCTGCTGTTATACCTCCCTAAATCCAATGGTCTCACCCTGGCCCATATAAACACTAGAGCCTTCTAGACAACCTTCCTGACCTTCAGGTCTGGATGAATGTAAACTGCCCGGACATCTTAGCTATCATCGAGACTTGGCTAAAACCCACAGTTACAGACTCCCAGTGCTCCTTTCCTGGGTATAATATGCTCCGGGCTGACTGCTTGGGGACAAAAAGAGGCAGAGGGCTAGCGCTTTACTACAAATCACACCTTAACATCACACTCATACAGGACCCCCCTCTGCCAAATTGCGAAGTACTCCACACCCTCCTTTTACTTGGCGGTGTAAAGAAACTCCATATCTTCTGTATATATGTCCCTCCCAAAAACTCCAAACAGGGGCTCTCAGAACTCATGGATAACTTGCTATCAGGTACAGGCAAAAACGACATTATCTGCCTTGGGGATTTCAACCAAGACTGGTCTGAGAATAACTCAGCCCACCTATAATCAATCACTAGTAAGGCCAACCTCTCCCAGCTCATACAGGAACCTATGACAGTCTCTTTGGGGGGTTCCTGCGCCACCCTGCTGATTGGATCCTCACTAATAGGATGGAATGTGTGAACACGGCAGGCGTGCTCCCAGACACCATAAGCGATCACTATCCCATTTACTGTGTATGGGACACCTCCACCCCTTCATTTCCCTCTAAAGTCATTTCCTTCCATGATGTATCACACCTAAGGGTTGATGCTTTCATAACTGATCTCGGCCTTGTTAACTGGTCGCCTGTCTACTTAACTGAAGACATAAACCAGGCCACTGACTACTTTAACTCCGTTCTTCTCTCTCTGCAAAACCTACTCATCCCCGTCTCTACACGCAGGGTGGCAGGGAAGGTGACCAAGTGGTTCACGCGCCCCCTGCTTCAAATGCTGAAATGTAGGGACAAACTTTGGGCTGCATGGAAGGTCTCTCGCCTATGAACTGACTTTGAAGCCTACAGGGCTTCTCAGAACAACTGCAAAAAAACACGTATGCCTGGCTCAAAGCACCTACTTTAGGAACCTCCTAAAATCCTCTGCTGACCACCCTAAGATGTACTGGGCCCAAATCAAGGAAATTCTTGGCATAACAAGCCTCAGACTCCTATTGACATAAATATACAGGGCACTCACTGTAGCAACCTGCTCACCATTGCCAATGCTTTCAATTCCTCTTCTCCTCACTACCGGCTGATGCTCCTGAGGATACCCAAGTTACTGGGCCGCTGCCCCAACTCAAGCCCCCACTCATCCTACCTTTGTGTTGTCACTGACCACGTACTGTGAAGTACATAAACCGATTGATAGGGTGAATCAGCTCCTTTGTCCTCTAACAATAAATTTACCTCTGACTCTCTCTTCCCACAGGCAAGATGTGAGCCCTGATCGGGCATCCCACTGCAGACTGCTCCTCTCATCTCATCTTCTCCAGTGGCGAAACCAGGTTTGGGGGCATTTGGGAGCCGGGGGGGCCATTCAAGTCAATCACGGGCTCCACAACGGGCACTAAACAGTGAATAAAGATGATGGCAGGGCACCACTACTCATACTGGGGCAGCCAGGAGGGGCAACGCCCCCAGCCCCCTCTAGCTCTGCCACTGATTCTCTCATCCCTGCCTGCCCACACAGAATTTAGCTGAAGTGATGAGCTCTCTTAGCTTAGCTCCTTCAGAGCATTTTGAATTTGATGCTGTTTTCTTCTGACTTTTACTGGTTCCTTCCATCCTATCTTTATTTATTTATTATTTATTGAAATGTTTCATCAAGAAGGCATGTTGAGCAACAAGTTGCTCATCTCCCAGTGCAATCTGGGGAGTATGGGGATATAAGGATAGTTTCGAGATTTGGTACACAATATAAATTTACAGTACATTACATTCGAATAATTTGAGCAGACTGTACAGGAGTAATGAAATAGTAGAATGCTAACAGTTTTGAACTAGATAGATAATATGCCAGTGCTTTTAGACTTGATAGATACAACAACACAAAATAACATTTAGGCATACACTAAATGACACATAACTGTATAGCTGGAAAATGGCTAAATAGAACTGTTGTAGGTTGATCTAGGGAAGTTAGTGAGGAGTAAAGACAGGCAGAACAGGTAGGCTTAGGTATAACAGAAGTGCAAGTTAACTACAAGTGTATTAGAGATTAGGGGTCAGCTATAGATAGGGCTACATAAGGGGGAGAAGGGAAGGTGAGAGAGAGGTAGGTATGAAGTAGGCAGAGAAGTGGGGGTAGTAGTGGAAGGGGATGGAATAAGGAGGTGAAGGAAGAGGTAGGAGGAGAAAGGTCTGTGGGGCTGACCCCAGTATGCTGAGGGACCTTGCCCTGCACAGGCAGGGTCCAGCACAACAGAGAGGAGCAGATTGTGACAGTGAGAGGTAGAGTACAATAGGAGGGAAGCAGGTTGTAGGCAGAAAAGGGGAATAGGCTTTGGGAGGATAGAAGAGAGGGTGAAGGTGAGAAAGAAGAGAGGCCGGGATCCCAGCCCTTCAGGATGTGATTTATTTTTTTAATTTTATTTATCAAGTCTAGGATTACAAATACCTTTGAGCCTTGGCTCTTTTACAAAGGTTCCACGTCAGAGAAATACAAATTATGGGTAACATCAAGACAGACATTACAACAATGTGGACATTGCAAACAGAGTACAGATTAATACAATTCAAGGGTAGCATTGTAACAAGGCAGCCAGCGGCATTTGTCAGAGAAAATAGACAACAGATAAGAAGTGCCAGAGTCATAGGGAGAGGGAAGAGGGGAGGAGGGGAGAAGGAATGTAGGAAGGGTGGGAGAGGGTGAAAAGTGCAGCATTGCATATACCAAGATGGAGGGTAGAATACAGTGAGGAGGGAGGGGGACAGCTAGATCAGAAAGGGAAGTGGAGAAACAAGGTTAAGTTGGGCAGTCACAGGAGCTGTTGGTAGTGAGATAGTCCCGGAGCCTAGTTTTAAACATACCAATTGTTGGGGCAGAGGAGATGGTTGGGCCGAGGTCATTGAACCAGAGTGGCACTCAATAAGCAAAACAGTGTTGTCCCTGTGAAGTGTGACAGTGGGGGACTTTCAGTAGCTGTAGGGTGGATCTCCTAAGGCACCATTTGTTAATTCAGTGTTGTAACAGAGGTCTGACCCAGAAGGTGCAAGGCCAAGGTAGATTTTTTCACCATGCAGCAGGTGAGAAACTTTATGTGGTTTGATAGTTGGAGCCAGCCAGTCTGAGTGTACAGGTCACATGTGTGGGTGAGATGGTGAGCACCAGTGATGAGTCAACATGCTTTATTTAAGGCAGTTGAGAGGCGTCTAAGGGTTGTGGTTGTGGCCGAGCCATAAATGATGAGACCATAGTCTATTACAGAGATCACAGAGCTCAGGACTGCAACCTTCAAAGCTTCTGTGTGAGGTGTGGTCTGTGTTTAGAGGAGACCAAGCCGTGTATTAGCAGCTCTAGCTACATTATCTACATGAAGTCCATAGGAGAGATTAGGGTCAAGCTGTATCCCTAAGTATTTGAAGGACCCTACCTGATCTAGAATGTTCCCCTGGGTGGTGGAGATAGCTTCTGTGGGTTATGAGAGCTGCAGAAGAGCATAGATTTGATTTTCTTGTCATTGAGGACCAGTTTATGATTAAAAAAACATGTCTTTACAGAACTGAAACCAAGTTGAAGGTTGTGTTGAAGAGTTGCAGGATCTTTGTGAGTGGAGAATACAACAGCATCATTGGCATATAGCATGATCTGCTCAGAGCAGTGGTAAAGGATGGAGTTTAAGAAAAGGCTAAAAAGGAGGGGGCCCAGTTTGGATCCTGTGACACCCAGAGACCAGGCAGGGTAGAAAAGGAGCATCTGCTACTTTACTCTGTGACCAGTTTTCTAAGTAGCTTTTAAACCAGAGAGAAGAGTCAGGTGATAGCCCGGCATTCAGTAGTCGGTGTATTAGTAGTCCATGGTGTACTGTTTCGAAGGCCTTGGAGAGGTCGACGAAAACGGCCCCTGTGAGAAGGCCGTGGTCAAGGGATTTGTGCAAAGCTCCAGTGAACACAAGAAGGGCTGTGGTGGTGCTGTGACCTTTCCGGAAGCTGTGTTGTTGTGGACAAGGTATATTGTATTTATCCAAGTGGTCAGTAAGTTGATCAGCCACGATGCACTCGATTGCCTTAGAGAGTGGGGGCAGTATGGAGATAGGGCAATAATTTGAGTGATTTGTCTTGTCCCCACTTTTATGGATGGGTGTCACGGTGGCTATTTTCCATAGGTCCGAGAATTTTCCACAGCTGAGAGAGAGGTTTAGGATTTCTGTTAATGGATGAATTACCTCATCGAGGGTGAACAACAAGCTTAAGGTCCAGGGTGTCGCTACTAGATCTAGATTTAGAGATAGCTGCAGTATATAGTGGCGAGCTTCATTCAGCCTTACCTCCTGAAGTAGAAGAGGGATGGTTGAACTGAGGGCTGAGGTATTTGGGGAGTAGACCTGTTTCAAAAAAGTAATGGGGTAGAACAGCACTAAGGTCTGAAAAAGCTGTGTTAAAGATGTTTTCGATCACCTTGGAGTCGAGGGTTGAGGATCCATCAACCATTAACATGGCCAGAGAGGTTTTTGGCTGCTTCCCTATGACATCCTTGATATTGTCCCAGAAAGCACGACCATTTCCCCTTGTATTGGTGAGAGCATCTTTGTAATAGGTGGATTTCATTAGCTGTATGGCTTTTGTGCAGGCATTTCGTGCTTGTTTGTAATTTTGGATGTCCAGTTGTTTGCCAGTGGCCCTGGCAACTGCTGAGAGGTGATTCCTTAGTTTCAGCTGTGAGAGAAGAGCCGCGTGACCCATGGGTTAGAGAGATTTTGTTTTGGCCTTTTAGCAGGGGCAAAGAGATCGCATGCTTTGTTGAAAATTGAGATGAAGTGATCAAGAGCCAAGTTAACATCTGTTGCTTCATAGATGGGTAGCCAGTGTTGTAGAAGCAGGTGTTGTTTGAGATGTGGAAGTTTGCCATGAGGAAGGACTCTGCTAGTGATAATTTTGGGAGGGAGCTTAAGGAATTTGTTAAACCATGCACACATGACTGGGGAGTGGTCACTGAGAGAGTCTGGGAGAATGGTCGTAATAGAAATCCTTGTGGGGTGAGTGGTGAAGACCCAATCCAAGAGGGTACTGGTGCCAGTCTTGTAGTTAATCCTAGTAGGGGAGTTTACCATTTGCGTGAGGTTAGCAGCTGAGATGGAGTCTTTATAGGCACTGGCGCTCAATGCTAACCAGTTTATGTTGAAATCCCCTAGTAGAATAAGTTCAGCTTTGGAAGGATGAGAGTTGATAAAGTTTAGGACGTTGTTGAATCCATGATTAGGGTCCCTGGGCGGGATGTATACGGAGACAATAGTCAGGGCTTTATGGTTGGGACCTAGGATGATTTTTATTGGTAGAATCTGGGCTGAGGCAGAAAGTGATGGAGTTGCTACAGGGTGCCAAGACAGGGAGTCTTTGATATAGACTGTGCAACCACCACCTTTTTTGGATATCCAGTCCAGCCTGTGGGCATTGTAGCCCTGCATTGTTACTGCTGAGTCAGGAACTTTAGGTGTCAGCCAAGTTTCCACCACTGCAAGGATGTCAGGGTTGTGTTGGCATGTGAAGGCTTGGAGTGCATCCAGCTTGTGTAGTAGGCTGCAGATATTAATGGCTGCAAGGAAGGGCACCTGAGTTTGTGTGTGGCCTGAGCTCTAGGGCCAGGATTGGGATGGACGCTGCCTGAGATGAGAAGGAGAAGGAGTAGGAGTTTTAAGGAGCAGAATCGCAGCTCTTTGAGAGATAATTTTGATGTTGTTTCCTGGAGTAGAAGTTGCAAGCTTCCAGGCGGTATCCCATACGGACTGCAAAGTGGTACAGTGTAGAGAGGTGGCCACACTTGTTGAGAGTAGTGGTCAGGTTAAGTAACCAGGAATATCCAAATGGTGCACCAAGCACAAGTCTTGAGTGGAAGTGGAGAGTTCCCTTGGAGTAGCAGTGGAAACCAGAGTAGAGGGTGGCAGGGGTGGGGGTGGGGGTGGCTAGGACCAGGGAGAGAGAAGAGGGGAGCAGGGCAAGGAGGAGGAGAAGGAGAGGCAAAAAGAAAGGCAGAGAGAACCCACATGGCTTATGACTAGATAGAGAAAGAGATAGAGCTATAGCCCTCTAGTGGTGAGAGGATATAATCTGCTAATGGAAAAGTCAACAGTTGAAAAAAAGCTACAAATTCACTTCTAATATCACAAATTTACTTCTAATATCAACTCAGAACTTAGAATGACTGAAAATATTAAACAAATTATTAAACCCTAGCACATAAATCCAACTAGAGACACAGAGGGAGATACAGTAGTTAGAGATGTGTTCAGCAGGAGATAGTGTGGGCCACTTGGAAATCATCTTCCACTGGTACCAAATCCAAAAGTCAGGGCTAGTACCTTGCAGTACAGAGGATTTCTGGAAAACTGTTTAGGTTCCAGAAATTGAGGGGTACGTGGCCTGGTCAAGGCATGCTGGATCCCTTGCTGTACAGAGGATTTCTGTAAAACTATTTAGGTTCCAGAAATTGAGAGGTCTGTGGCCTGGTCAAGGCACGCTGGATCCCTTGCAGTACAGAGGATTTCTGAAAAACTGTTTAGGTTCCAGAAATTGAGGGGTCTGTGGCCTGGTCAATGCACACTGGATCCCTGGCAGTACAGGATGTGGAGAAGTGGAGGGAAGAGTTGGGTTAATGGTGTAAGGATAGGGTAGGGACTGGCCCTTGGTACAACTTTGGATGATAGAGAAATCACAGTAAGAGACAATGGAAGGTCTGAAGGGGAATTGGAGGAAGGAAAGGAATGCTAGTTTTTAGATGGGTGGGGGTGGAGCTGCAGCAGGGGGATTTCATGAGTACTGAGAGGGATAGGGTTTGTCAGACTTAGAGGGGGAGTTAGGGAGGGTTGTAGCAGGAACAGCTAGGTGCAAAGACATTTTTAAGTGCAGAGCTGATGAAGTAGTAGGAGGATGAGTGACAAATTTGAAAGGGGAGAGAATTCCACATTTTTGGGAGGCGGTGAGAGTACCCAGATTGGCCTATGAGGGTGGCTCTGTGAGGAGACTGCCAGTTTATGGGAGTCAGATGATCTAAGGGAGAGAGAGGGAGTGGGGGTGTTATAAATGGGGGGAGAGGTAGGAAAGGAGTTCACCCAGCCAGTGCTTAGAGGTGAATGCAGCACAGTGGGAGAGTCGTCTGTTTGTAAGAGAGGGGAAGGATAGGGCACAATAGAGATCACAGTGGTTAGTGCGAGAGGGAGCATCAAAGGCAAAACAGCAGAAGAAATTGAAGAGGATATCCAATCTGGCCAAGGAGGACTTGGGAGCAGCACTGTAGAACACATCACAGTGGTCAAAGATGGGCAGAATCATCTTCTGAACAATTTCACACCTAACCATAGAGGGGATGCAATTATGGTTCTTGAACAGGGCACCAAACTTGGAGCACAATTTTTTGGGGATGGCGTCAATATGTCTGGAGAAGTTTAGGTGTTGATCAAGCCAAAATCCTAGGTACTTGAAGGAGGATGTGTCCTCAAGTAAAGTCCCATCAAAGGTGTGGAAAGTGGGCAGGGAGGGAAACCTAGAGAGTCTCTGCCTTGTGCCAGAAGTCATGGAGACAGTCTTCTTGATGTTGAGAAAAAGTTAATGGTTGGTAAACCAGAGCTGAACCTTGTCAAAGTCTTGCTGCAAGTTTGATGTAACCTCATCTGGGCAAGAGCCAGATGCATACAGGACTGTATCATCGGCATACATGTGTATGGTGGTGACAGAGGAGCAGACAGATGGAAGATCATTTAGGGAAGATAGAAAATAATAGGGGCCCTAGCACTGAGCCCTGAGGGAATTGTCAGAGAACACCAGGACAAGGAGCTACTATTGTGACTGGACTTCTCTACTGGGACTAAAGAAGCAGAACTCTACTACTGGGACCTTCAATTTACTGGAACTTAAGAAGTAGAACTCTACTACTGGGACCTTCAATTTAGGGTAAAAAAAAATAGTTAGTGTGTTTGTCTGAGTTGGCTGAAGTGAATTATCTGAGCAGATATCTAGGAGTTAATCTCAGGTGGCTGAAGGGGATTGTTATCTGTGCAATTTAACTAAAGTGTGGAAAGATATGTTAAATAGAGGGAGTAGTTTAGCTAGAAGGAAGCCAGATTAAAGCCAGATTTAAACACTGCCCTAAATAGCTTCTGCCAGAGAATTGTCAGAGAACACCAGGACAAAGCGCTGCTGTTGTGACTGGACTTCTATATTGGGACTATATTGCCCTCCTTCCCTCCCTTCCACCCACCCAAAGTCAGTTCTACTTTTATAGGCACAGGATTTGACTGACAACAGGAACTTCCTGTTTGGGAGCAGGAAGTGAGTGATCACAGAGCCACCAAAGACTCACCATCCTAGAAGGACAAGAGTAGTTCTTCACCTCCCCCAGGCTGCTGGAGGTCTGCCTCTGAGCAAGTAAGGGGACTACTGAAAAATATAGGATATTCTTGTCTCAGAACAGGAAGATCAGGTGCTTAAAGGGCACAGAGGCAGTAACTAAGTAGGAAGAAAAAAAATAAACAGAGGAAAGAGTAAGTATTCCAAACAACAGTGATGGGGCCAGAAATAAAACATGATGGGAGTGGTGCAGTGCAGTGGCTTGGAGCAGCAGTCTTCTGGGAGACATTCTGGAGGTTGCGGTGTTGTCCCATCTGCAGGCACCTCTCTGGGCTGAGCGAGGAGGTTGCTTATCTGCAGACTGAGTAGGCCAGGATTTGTGAGACCTCCTCTCTCATACAGGGACCACCAGGGCCACTGCCATTGCCTCAGAGGTTGCCAAGAAAGAGGAGTGGTTGGATGACAGTGGGCTCAGGGAGGGTGAGGGTGGTGGAAGAGAGGTGCATCCCTCCAGTTGTACCTCTCCACAATCCATATGCTGTTCTGGCAAAGTGTGGTTCCTCTATGGAGGCACCCGGAATGGAGACCAAGGAGGATGCTGGGAACCTCCACAAAGGAGACCCACATGAGGGTGGCATGGGACCCCACAGGGAAGCAAACAACTCTGGTGGGGACTCCATTGTTAGGGAAGGTAGAACTGGGGAGGAAGGGAGAGGGAGGTAAGGTGCCTGCCTGGTGCCATGGCTTGGAGGGACAGGGGAGCGAATCCTCAGGATCGCAGGAGCAGCTGCACAGGGGAAGGAGCTGGATGTCATTGTCTACCTAGGAACAAATGACCTGGCCAAGAAAGGGATCAGAGCAGTGCAGGAAGAGTTTGTGGAGTTGGGGAGGGGCCTTAGACAAGTAGCATGCATGGTAACCTTCTCGGAGGTGCTGCCTGTCTATGGCACAAGTGAGGCTAGGGTGTTCCACACCATGGGATTCAATCAGTGGTTGAAAAACTGGTGCAGAGCTCAGGGATTTGGCTTCATTGGGGACTGGGGGTCCACCTGGAGTGATGCAGGCCTATACTGGAGTGATGGTCTGCATCTGTCCAGGAGAGGAACCAGTAACCTAGGTGATAGGTTTTAATGCTTCATTGGCAAGAATTTAAACTAGCCAAGGGGGGAGGCACTGGAAAGGAGAAGGGAAATCCTAGCTTCCTCAAAAAAGTCAGGGTAGTAAGTGAGGTAAACACCAAGTTAGAGATGTCAACAGGAGAAGGGCAGGGGTAAATGGAGAAGGACAGGGATGGGGCAAAAAGGGGTAAAGCCATCAGGAAATGGAGGGTAATGAGTACCAGTGCCCATAGTTGGGGCAACAAGATCCCTGAACTGGTGGCCTTGATGGAAGAGGGATGCCTGGATATTGTAGCAGTCACAGAAACATGGTACACAGAGAACCATGACTGGGATGTTAACATACCAGGCTACACAACTTATAGAAGAGACAGAGAGGGGAGAAGAGGGGGAGGAGTAGCTCTCTATGTAAGGGAAGGGATAAAAACAACTGAACAAAAGAGTAAACAGGGAGGAGAGGAGGCACTGTGGGTCACTTTAGAGACTGGAAATGGCACCACAATCTGCACAAGGGTTACATACAGACCCCCATGTCAGGGGGAGGGAATGGACAATGATATGATAGAAGGCATTTTTAGGATGGCAGAGAAAGGGGAGATACTGTTGATGGGAGACCTGAATATGCCAGATGTTAACTGGAGCACATTTGCTGCAGCCACATCCAAGAGCAGGGCCATTCTCGATGCCCTACAGATGGCATGCCTCAGACAGCTAGTTTTGGAACCCACTCATGAGGGAGCAATCTTAGACCTTGTACTCTCAAATGGGGACAGTGAGAGGATCTCAGATCTAGAAGTGGGTAGCCATCTGGGAACAAGTGACCACCAAACAGTGTGGTTCACGATAAACTCAGCTACAGAGTCAAGCCATACAAAAGTGAGGGTACTGGACTTCAGGAGGGCTGACTTTGGCAAGATGGGAGAGTGCCTTAGAAAAACACTAGCAAATAGGCTAGAAGGAGGGGTGGAGCAACAATGGGGAAACATCAAAACTGCCATTCACAGAGGCAACAAGCCTTTGTGTGAAGCAAATAAACAAATCAAAATGAAAGGAAAAGCCACTATGGTTCTCAAAAGAGGTGGCGGGGAAGGTCAGAGAAAAGATAGCATTCAGGAAGATAAGAAAACAAGAAGGAGCAGGACAGAGAACTGTACCAGTTAAGGTAGAAGGAAGCAGGAGGGAAGTCAGAATATCAAAGGCCCAAACTGAGGAAAAGATAGCCGACTTGGTTAAGAAGGGGTAAACCTTTATAGGTACATCAGGGCGTGAAAGACAAAGGAGGGATAGTGAGGCTGAATAGAATGGACGGTGGTGGGCAGAGAGGGACAGTGAAAAAACAGGGTACTGAACAAATATTTCTGCTCAGTATTCACAAGAGAGGAGGAGGGGAGGTGCCTAATCCAGTTAACAGAAGCACTCTGGATAGGGGGTTGATCCCAGTCCTTTCACAGAAGAAAGGGTTCTGAAAGAACTCCTAAAACTGAAGGTGGACAAAGTAATGGGGCTGACAGAACTCACCCCAGAATTCTAAAAGAATTAAGGGGAGAACTAGTGAAACCACTGACTACTCTTTTTAACAAATCAAGGGAGGATGGTGTGGTACCTGAGGACTGGAGGAAGATGGATGTGATTCCCCTTCACAAAAGTGGGAGCAGGACAGAGGCAGGAAACTATAGACCTGTCAGTTTGACCTCTGTGGTAGGGAAAGTGATGGAATCACTTCTGAAGGAAAGAATTATTGAATACCTAGAGGCCAGTGGGGCACGGGACCCAAGGCAGCATGGGTTCAAAGCAGGAAGGTCATGTCAGATGAATCTAATTGATTTCTTTGACTGGGTGACAAAGTAGTAGACCAAGGAGGGGCTGTGGGCATGGCCTACTCAGACTTTAGCAAGGCATTTGACACAGTCCCTCACAAAAGATTAATGGTCAAATTAACCAGCCTGGGAGTGGGTCCCAGGGTGGTAGCCTGGGTAAAACATTGGCTGAACAACAGGACACAGAAGATAATTGTAAATGGAGTCCACAGTGAAGAAAGAGGGGTCACTAGTGGGGTACCACAGGGTTCAGTACTGGGTCCAGTCCTTTTTAATGTCTTTATAAATGACATTGCAGAGGGACTGGAAGGAAAAGTATGCCTCTTTGCAGATGACACAAAGATCTGCAACAGGGTTGATACACAAGGAGGTGTGGAAAGGATGAGAAGGGACTTGGCAAGGTTAGAAGAATGGTCAGAAGTATGGCAGCTTTGATTCAATGCAAAGAAGTGCAAAATAATGCACATGGGAAACAAAAACCCAGGGGAAGATTACACAATGGGGGGGAGGTAGTAACAACAACAAAAATGGAATGGGACCTGGAGGTAATCATATCAGATGACCTTAAGGTTAGCAAGCAATGTGAGAAGGCAGTAGGGAGGGCTGGGGGGATACTGGGATGTATAGGAAGAGGCATCACCAGCAGAAAACAGGAAGTTATTATCCCTCTGTACAGACAGTTGGTGAGACCCCATCTGGAGTACTGCGTCTAGTTCTGGAGACCCTATTTCCGCAAGGACAGAGACATAATAGAAGCAGTCCAGAGGAGGGCAACTAAAATGGTGCAGGTTCTGCAAGAGAAGCCATATGAGAAGAGACTAAAGGAGCTTAATATGTATACCCTTGAGGAAAGGAGGGAGAGGGGGGACATGATAGAAACGTTTAAGTACCTCAGTGGAATCAACAAGGTCCAAGAGGGTAGTATCTTTCAGAAAAAGAGATGTGCAAGAACAAGGGGACACAATTTGAGGCAGTTCAGGGGCAATGAGAAGTATTTTTTCACAGAGAGGGTGGTGGATGCATGGAACAGCCTTCCTGAGGAGGCTGTGGAGTCTAAAACTGTGGGAGAATTCAAGAATGCATGGGACAGACATAAGGCAATTTTTGTGGGGGGTAGGAAGAAATAGGCTGTTGGTTAACTAGGATCTGCAGCTTATCCTGTAGGTAGAGAAATGGGCAGACTAGGTGGGCCAAGCGGTCCTTATCTGCTGTCAAAGTTTACGTTTCTATGTTAAGTATTAATCGGGAGGAGAAGGGAAATGACACCAGAGATCCTGACTGATTGGGTTCTACCAGTGAGGTAGGCCTTGAACCAGCTAGTGGCTGAAGGAGATAGGCCAGCCATTGAGAGGGAGTCAAGGAGGAGGGAGTGGGAAACAGTGTCAAAAGCCTTGGTGAGGTTGACAAAAATGGCTGAGGTAATTTGGCCATTGTCCATCCCAGTAAGGATAGAGTCAGTGAACTGAAGTAGGGAGGTAATGGTGGAGTGATTTTTCCTGAAGCCAGATTGGAAAGGGGTGAAGTAGGAGGTATCAGTTAGAAATGAGGTAAGCATGGAGAGAACAAAGTGTTCTTGTAATTTAGATAGGCTAGGGAGGAGAGAGATAGGGTGGTGATTTTTCATGGGAAGATGGGTCACCGCCTTGGGAAGAGGGAGGACCACAGCATGTTTCCATAGGGTGGGGACTGAGGCAGTGAGAATTAGAGGTTTAGAATTAGAGAAATGGAGTAGGCAATGGCCAAGACAGAGAGAGAGAGAGAGAGAGAGAGGATTTTGGGTGTAGACCATCTGGGGAGGAGCCTTTTGAGAGGTTGATAGCGAGGAGGGCTTGTAGCGTGTCATTTGGGGGACTGTGCCAAAGAAGTAGAGGAAGTGGGAAGAGGGGGGAGGAGAGGTACCATTGGAGAAAGGAGAGGAGTGAGGGTAGTAAAGAAGTGATTTCAGTAGCTCAGTGGCACAGGAGGTGTAGGAGTTAGTTCAGCGGCTACAGTACCTGGGTCAGCCACAACTGTGTCATTTATTTTAAGCACAGGGGGCAGGATGTGGGAGAAAAGAGGGCATGAACCACCTTCCAGAACTTGGAAGGTGAATTTATGTTTGTGAGGAAGCGGTGTTAAAGTTTTCGGACTTTGCTAGCCTTGTGGCCCTGGTACAGGCATTACAAAGCTTGAGATAAGTCATGAGATCGCTAGGAAGCTGGGTTGCTTTATGTCATTTCCAGGCATGATCTCTAGCTCTGAGACAGGCCAATAGTTCTGGAGTAATCCAAGGTAAGTGGTTTCCCTTAACCCTTGTTTGTTTGAATGGAGCAAAGGTATTCCAATTCTCTAGTAATATATCTAAAATAAGCAAGGGCCTTATCAAGTGATGGGATGCTGGTTAGGGGCGACCAGTTGGAGAGGGCTAGGTTGCACAACAGATGTTCCAATTCTAAAGATTTAAGAGCGTAGTTGCTAGGTTTTATGTGAGGATTTGGGTCTGTGAACTTTCCTGACTATGAATATGGGATTATGGTCACTGAGTGTGTCAGGAAGGATACTAGAGATGATGACTCTGTGGGGTGGGAAGTAAGAGCCCAGTTAAGTAGGGAGTGATTTTGTGTCTTGTGGTAGGGATGTGTGGGTTCTGATATTAGCTGTGTGAGGTTATGGGCACAGATTTCATTATGTGTTTTGGTTGTTTTTGGTGACAGTCAGTTTAAATTGAAGTCACCTAGGATGTACAGCTCCCCAGAGTGAGAGAGGGCTGTGATGGAAGTTAGGAAGTCAAGAGCGGTAGAGGGCTGGATGTTTGAGCATCAGTAGATACCAGCTATTAAGACCGGAAGAGTAAATGGAAAGGTAACATGAATAGCTAGAGCATTGTGGGTCATTGGGTTGGAGGATGAGTGAATTATGGAGTACTGTAGGGAGGTAAGGACATACATGGTGACACTGCCACCCCTGCCAGCTCAGTCTTGCCTTAAGAGGGAATAGCCAGGAATGGAGACCGAGTGGTCAGAGATTGTGCTCTTTAGCCATGTTTCAGTAATGATTAGGATGTCTGGCTTTAGAGAGGCCACCATGGTTTGTAAGAGGTCAATTTTAAGTAGTAGGCTACAGATATTTAAATGTAGGATCTTGAAGCCTCTTGGGAAGGCTGTAGGAGCAGAGGAGGGGGCAGCAGCTATGGGAGCAGAGGCAACAGGGCCAGGGTTTGGATGGATATCCCCAGAGGAGAGCAGTAGTACAGCGAGGATCAGGAAGTGAAGCTTCGGGCATTTGTAAGGAGAATCCAAGGAGGCCAGGTGTTTGTCAGGAAATGAAGGGGTAGAGTAAGGGAGCAGTAGATGAAGATCAGCAAGGATAGATGGCACAGATAGTGGTGATGCATGAAGAATCATAGAGAAGTGAGACCATTGTTCAGAGGGAAGGAGAGGGAGTAATAGTGAGGAGGGGGATGTAGGGGTTGTTGAGTTATTTTGCACTGGCATGTTGTAAGCAAGAGGGGTTGTAGATAGAGGAATACAAATAGAAAAAGGGCGAGGTAGGAAACAGGGATCTGCATTGCAACTGGGGCCTGATTTTGAAAGAAAGAAAAAAAATCTAGGCTACATCTGTGTAAATTGTGTTGCTGCAGTCCTAGTACACAGGACAAAATGTACTAATTCATCTTTTTCATGTTTTTTGTCCCACCCACTCACCCTGACCCTGGCCTTCCACCCGCCAACCCGACTCTGGCCTCTATTAAATACAGTTGAGCTCCTCCCCTCCTTCTATTCCCTCTATCACTGGTTCATTCCAATAGTCTACTCTCCTGTCTACTACGTCCATACTGCTGCACGCTCTGCCCACTCTTCCTCTCTGCCTGTCATCCTTGCAGTGATTCTAGGCTGCAAAATAATTATTTCTCTTCCACATACATACTCAGCTGCATTCTAGTATTACCTCCTACTTTAACCACACAGAATTTAATCACAAGGTACAGGCTCTCTCAGTGCAGCTCCCTTCTACCTGCCACCCTTGCAGTGATTCCAGGCTGCAAAATAATTATTTCTCTGTTACTTATATACTCAGCAGCACTCTAGTGTTACTACCCCCTACTTTAACTCTTTGCCCTTCCTCTCCTACTTTCATCTGCCCCCTTACAGCTACTCTTCTCTCACCTAAATCTGTTTTTTTCTTTTTTCTCTACCACCAGCCACTTACCATGCCCCCCTCCCCCTGTCTGCCTCACCCTTTTCTTCCTGACATCCCTTCCCCTACTGATGTACCATTCACTCCCCATCCCCCCTTTTTGCCCCCTCTACCTCCCCTACCCTGCCCTCCTCCTGTCAACCCCTGCTGCTACTACACTTCCCCTGGCGCATTGCAGCCGGCATCCTTGTTTTCATTTGGATCCCGCTTGCCCTCCCTGCTTGCCCTTATTTTCCAAAGCAGCATCTCAAATGCCATGCCCACTTCAGCCCACAGCCTTCCTCTCAACCCATCTAAAAGATGGCTGGCTATCCTCACTAGATTACTTATCTTACTACTGCTACTCACATCTGGTGACATTGAGCCTAACCCCAACCCTCCCCTCCCCCATCACCTGAATTGTCAAAAGGACTAAGACTTCTACATCTAAATATTAGAAGCCTACTCTGAAAAATTGACCTTTTGCAGCCACTCATGACTCAATTTAAACCCTCTGTCCTCACCTTAATGGAGTCATGGCTCAGCTCCAAAATCTCTGACTCAGACATCTCCATCCCTGGATATTTCCTCATCCACCAGGATCACAAGTCTAGGGGCGATGGTATCACCATGTATATATCCACATCTGTCAAATTCTCTGTCTGTCCTCCACAACATCTCCCTCTGCCTATGAAATGTTACTAGTAAAATTATCCCTCCCCTTCTCCCTTCCGATCTTTGTAGGCAGTGTCTATTGCTGCCCAAACCTCCCCACTTCCTCTCTTTCCTCTCTTATTGATCTTCTCTCCTCCCTTGCTGCCTCTGGTGAATTATTCATCCTAGGGGACTTCAGTATAAACTGGCTGTCCAGCTTGTAGTCAAAACTCTGCAACCATGTCTCTTCACTAAACTTAACACAACTTATTTCTGACCCAACTCTTACTAATCACAAATAGGGGAAGCATACCCTAATCGACTGGGTGCTGACCTCTCACCCCCACCGTGTCATAACCTCTGGTATTTTCACTAATGCACTCAGTGATCATCATATGGTCTACTGTGTGAAAAAACTTCACCTTGCAAAGTCCCCTCCAATCATTCTCAAGTTATGCTCTTTCTGCTCCATAGACTTATCCTCGCTACATTATGATATGTCCACTATTGCAGAAAAAGTATTCCTTTTTTTAAATCTTGTTTTAGAAACAGCATTTATGAGAAGAGTGGGAAAAGAATGAAAAAGAGCAGAGGAAGGGAGGTAACCAAAAAGAAAGAATGAAAAATTGAAAAATTTAAATAACAACAGAGTGCTTTTTTGGGGGGAGGGGGAAGGGGATTACCAACACTTTAAAAATAATACAACATTTTAATAAAAAATGGAGTAAACATGCTATTTTTACTCAATGTAGTGGCTTATCTTGTGAATGGATACTGATATTCATTACATTGCTGCAAGTCTTTCTGACCTCAGTTGTTTACCAGCTCTGTTCATTATTGTTTGTATAATATTATGTATTCCAAATGTATTCAATGAAAAAATCTGAACATCGAAGACATAGTTAATATTGTGTGTGCTGGTGTTTTATCTGGCAAATCCCCCACTCCAACACCATAAACTGTATATACAATACTCATGCCACTGATTGTCAGTGGACATGGTATATATTGTTCCCTAATCCCTACACCTTGACTGCCCATATTACTTACACCAGTGGAATCCTAGTGGTTTGCACTGCCAGTACGTAGTGTACCCACTAACAGTAATGTTGTGCTGCTGTGTAGCTGTAGTCGTTCAGCTTCTATCATGCCAGTAGATTACTATAACTACAGTCTTAACATATAAACCAGAATGTTTTAAATTATCTGATTGCTGGTAATTGACTCCATGGCTTATGAAACATAATTTGTGATCCAAGCTTATGTATGTGATTTTGGGATGTGGAGGGGTAGTGCATGTATGTATATGTTGGGCAAGTCTGTGAATTTTACCTGTATGTGTGTGCACTGTGAATGGGGCTAAGCACAATGATGCAGAAGTGATGATGGAGGATCTGCTTCAGAATGCAACTTACTGGGGAAGGTGGCATTAGTGACACTTACTGGAGGGCTGTGCATGATGAACTGAATTTGGGGACTGGCTCTTTCTTTAGAGATTTATGAGCAGTAGCACCATTTTTTATGAAGTTATTCTGAGGCTAATTTTTCTTTGCACAAATTTCTTTATTTTTACAGGTGGTTTAACTTTGCTAATGTTTAATATTGCTAAAGAAGCCAATTGCCTAATAATCCTGAAGTGACAAATGATACTATAGGTGTTTTAAACAATGTGGTATAACAATATGTCTAATTGTCCTTTTTCTCTAAGTGTTGCATGAAGCTGAACAAACTAGTCAAATACTCTAAGTCATATAAGGCATAGCAATAACAAGTATTTATTTTTTAAACATTTATTTAGCCAAGATAGCACCAATATGAAGGATGAAGCAATGAGAGATGTCAAGGACATGGCTGTTGTGGGATCTATTCTCAACCTAGAGCTCCTGCTTCCCAAACCTGCACTGTGCTCACTTACTACATCACATTGCATCTTACAGTAGTTGTCATGCTGTGTTGTACCAAGTGAGATATTAATTCCTATCTTTTTAAGGATTAACTGTGCTTTCCAGGGTGGAAGGGCGTACTTCAAAAATGTCAACACAATTACATTTGGCATCATATCTTACAGCATTTCCCTCTAGAAATAATATAAAATATTCATTAATTTAAAAAACAACCCTCATAAACATAATTATTTCACATCCCACTGGTCAGAGACCCCTTGAAGTGTATTTTAACCAGCAAGTGATGATGCACAACCCCCTCTAATCCTGCACTGGCTATGTTGTTTTTAATGTGTATATTCATGTACTGTAATGAACTCCACAAAGCCAGGGTTTGTGTCTTTTTTTTTGTATTTTAACCACATGAACGCTGAAAATATTAAAACAGTGCAGGCATTGTTTATCCTCTCGCAGTTATAGTCATGTTCCCCATCAGAAACCACAATTGGAGGAGGTGGTAGCATAATTCTGATTGTGTAAATGTAAAACATAGTATATTGTGTCAGACACAGATGGGTAATACATTGTAGCAAAGGGTTACCATTAAGAATACAACACTTTGCAACAATGCATTTCTTATCTGTGATTTGCAACTTACTATCTAAAAATGTTTCACTGTTTCAAACATAAAAGAGAACCATTTGCAACAGTGTATTACCTTGCTATGTGTGACAGGGTTGAGATAAAACCCTGTCCCATTTCTTGTGCAGAGAGAGAGTTAAAAGCAAGGACCTTTTCTGTCCTGTCCTATTCTGTAACTTGTCTATCCCTTGCCTGTTTGATTATGCAATCACATTTTCCTTGTGGCACCTAGGAATTGGCTTGTCTAATAGTACCACAATTTTTGCTGTTTCAATTCTTTCCTTCTCCCATTGCTTTTCTGTGGTTAAAAGAGGTATACATGACTCTGTATGTGAATCTGGGATCCCTTAGTTTGCATATGCTCATAATTATACTGTTGAAATGAATGCAAACAGCTACTTGGGTTTGTTAGAAAAGTTAGCAATTTTGGAACACAGGGGGTTGACTTTGAGAAACCTTTTGACCTTCACAAACTTGTTGACAGAGTTGTGAGCAGGAAGCCAGCTCTGGACAGAAGATATCAATTGGTGGCATCTGTTAAGAAGTCTAGATATACTTTTGAGGCTGGTCACAGGAAAGGCAAAGACAAATTTTTGTTACATTGTGTAAAAATTAGAGATATGGGTTAATGAGTACAGGATGCAGAATTTAATTGCAAGGGAAAAACATCTTACAAATAAAGAGCAATGTTTTGTTAGGTTAGTTCTTTTATTTGTTTAGCTTTTGTTTACGGGGTAAGTGCACTAGGCAAAAACCTGCCTATTTTCAGGCACAACCTGTAGTTAGAGATAGGTTTAAATTTAAATTGAAAAGAGACTCTCAGATGAAGGACTTTTTTTGTTTGTTTGTTTGTTTATTTGTTTGTACTGTCTCTGTGAAGCACTATCCTGTACAATTTGTATTTACTTTATTTTATTGTTGTTAATAACAAAATGCTACTTGTGAATTTTATAACTTTTTCTGGCTTGCATATGCTTCCTAGGCTATGACTGTACCATAGTCAGTGCCAGACAAAGTGGGATTTATGTCATGCATACTCTATGACAGGAGTTTTGTGCATGGGTACTAAACCTGGTACCAGGGAAGCATAGAAGAAAGGTACGGGTCCTGCAACAGAAAGCCCAGGAGTGATTACCAGAAGAATGGCAGCCGGACTAGAAACAGAAACAAAATTCCAAAATGAGATTGTATAGCCAGCACCAGTGATGAAAGAAGAAGAAGAGCAGAAAGGGATAAAACCTGAAAGCATGTCTGCCTTCTTCAAATGGTGGGCTATATAACAAAGAGACACTGAGAAACAAAGAAGAGAAGAGATGCCGCAAAGAAAAGAAGAGATGCAGCAACAGGAGCAGCGGTGGCTGGATGACTTGTAAGCTATCAAAAAGTTAGAGGATCTGGTACAGATCCAGCAGATCACCAAAACACAAACAACTTAGAAGACATTAAACTTGACTGCGGACTTCCAGTGATGTTAGCGTCGGTAATGGGAGCTTGACCCCAAGCGCCGGTTACCTCATGGCTAAATCTATTGTAATTGGCCACCAAAATGCTACTTTTTAGACTTGGCTTTGTGGACATCTGTTGTACAGTTAATTACAATATGGGTGGCTCCAAAAAATCAGCCTCCAAGTTTTCCTAAAAGCAAAAGATCGGGTTGTCTAACTTGCGGTCAAGAAGTCCGAGTCCAGCACCATCATGGATCTTCCTGTTTACCTCAGGCTCTGCAGACGAAGAAGAGGAGTGCTGTTTGGAAGTAGGTTCAACCCATAGTACAGCCGATAACCAGGCAAGTTTGAAACTGCTACACTGAATTGATGACAAAATCACCGGTATTTGGAAAGACCTTAAACATCTGGAACAAAGGACCACCACAATAAAATCACATGTGGACACTCTTCAAAATGAGCATATGGTCTATGGCCATTCGTTAGCTTACCTTTTCAAAAGAGAGTGTGGCTTGACACTCTGAGCAGAAGATGCTGAAGCGCGGTCATGCAGGAATAATATCAGGGTATTTGGAATCCCAGAGGGAGCCGAACAGGAGGAGACTACACAGTTTATGGACTGCTGGCTGTGCAAGGAACTAGACCTACAATGCCAGAGAATTCTGAAATGGGGATCAAGCGTGCACACAAGGCAGTAGTTCCCAAGCCCAAACAGGGAATCCCTCCCTGGTTGATTATTATTAAGTTCCTCCATTACCCTGTTAAAGATAAGATTTTACATCTTACATGGGCCAAGAAAGATCTCAATTTAGATGGCCAAAGAGTGTTCGTGGACCAAGACTATCCTCACCTCCTTCTACCAAAAAGAAAGAAGGTACTACACGTGGTCAAGCAACTACAGGAGTGTGGCTTGAAAGCTCACTACAGTATCCAGCCTGGCTATGGGTACAAGACAAGGATGGTCCTAAACTCTTTGAAAATCTTTTAGCAATCACACAGTTCCTCTAGTCCCTGGACATAGCACTCCCTGAAATGAAAGAAGAAATCACTGAGGAAAAGATTGAGGAGCTGCTCTGGCAGGCTGCATCACCTGGGACTTCATCTGTAAAAAGACGCCCAGACAATCTTATCCCCTTGCATTCTGAACTAACCAAATGGTTGAAATCCAAACAGATTACCTGATGATGCAGTTTCCTTAGTTGTGGTGCACTAGTTAGTGAGTCTCGAGCCTGCCTGTTGTGAAATCCTTTCGACACTGAACTTTTTTTTTTTGTTGAACAGTTCATTAGGAGCTGAAATTGGAAGAGAGGCTGATTTCAACATTGAACCTTGCAATCCGGCATGACTTCCGGCTTTGCCCAACATGAGACACCGCAGTTATGTAAACTGAGGAGGATTTTCTCTTTACATACTTCCTCTCATCTTGTTTATACTGTGGTCTGGTCTAGACCTTCAGCGAGTGAATGCTTCTGATTTCTGTGGAGAAGTTGGACGGCTGTATCAGATGCAGGTTCCTCCAGACTTTGTTTGCATGTATGTTTCTCAGAGGATCCCAATGTAACCCTCATGCTCTGGTTTGACTTTTTTGGTCTATGTAGCATACTCTAGAGATGTCTGCAGAGACTGGACAGCTAGTAACTCTGCTCCTATGGTAAGGCTATGGCTGCTCTGAGGCAGGACTATAGGTTTGGGGACTGCACCCTTTATTTTTACCCACTGGACTTCATTTAAAAATTAACACGGTCCCTCATTGTGTTTATAATGACAAGGTTTGCATTTTAGGGGGCCTTCAATTATCTACATTTTAAGGTCTTTGTTTTATACATATTTAGGGACCACCAACTGTTTCATGTTCAGTGTACTCATCAGTTCTCTTATTACTAATAAGCAGTTTTGTTCTGGTTGGCCTAAACATTTGGTTATAGGGTTATGCTTGCTGGACCATAATAGATGGGCTGGGGGGGCACTCTTAATACTGATAAGAGGACGGATCAGTTTGTTTACCTCCCTGCTCATCAGTTGTTGTTTTTGTGATTTCTCTTAGCATTTAATACAGGTCCATGTCCAGCTAGCCTAGGATATGTTCAGCCACAGGGGTGCTTTGGTTTAGGGATCCCAGAAGTCATCCTCAAGGGAAGAAACATGAACTTACTGGTTTGTGATGGTTTGGTTCACCTTTTCTACTCTGGTGTTTAGGGTGTACTCTCTGGGGTGAACACTGTTCTTTTTGCACTTATCTGTGTTATTTTAGATAGGTGTCACTTTTTACACAACGTTGTTTGTTGTTGTAATGTATAGGTTTGACTGTTCAGAAATTTCAACTTTGAGTCTTTGTTTTATTCTGTGGCTCAATTGTTTTTATTTCTTTTGCTTTTATCCAGGATAGCAAATGGATGAGGGGTCGGGGAGATGGGGGAATGAGGGATGGCTGGGTGGATTTCTACCTTATAATAATTTATGGATAGTCTCTCAATTGACTCTCTGAATGTCAAGGGCAATGATAATATTGTAAAAAGAATGAGGATTCTATAAGAGTTACATAGGGCACACTGTGACATAGTGTGCTTACAGGAGACTAAGCTAAGTGAACAGGAACATTTGAAGCTTCGACATATGTGCATGGGTAATGTATATGCAGATTCACATCCAAATTCTAAAAAAGCTGGAGCAGCAATCTTGGTGCAGAAAAATATGCCATTGCAAATTACCCACTTTCATGCTGCATGATCTAGGAGATTAGCTCTAATATCATGTGTGCTCCAGGATGACCTCTCCAAGTGGTTTTAGTTTATGCCCCCACTCCTCCCACCAGGGAATTTTTTCAGAAGGCTGTTCCATCTCCTGTCTACCCTCCAGAGGGACAGATTATTTGTGTGGGTGATTGGAACTGTGTGGAGGATTTAGTTTTAGATAGAAGTTCCTCACATAAGAAGGGACAAAAGACTTGCTCCAGATTGCTTTGGACCCTGAGGGTGGAGGGAGGCTTTGTGGACCCTTTGAGATTGCAAAACCCAAAGGAAACAGAATTTACCTTTTTTTCAACCACATTCAACTCTTATTCCCACCTGGATATGGTATACACCCCAAAGAAATGGGCCTATACTTTTCAAGAGGGTATAAAACACCCAGTTTCACTATCTGACCATGCAATGATCTCTTGTAGGTTGTAATGGGGATTTAAGGACTCTAAAGGGATCTGGAGGCTAAATGTGAGTCTTCTTCATGATGAGGCCCTTTGTTAGCTCTACAAAGGACCTTATTAAAAATTATCTTTTAGAGAATAGAGTGGGATATTTTTCTCTCAAAAGTATTTGGGATGGCCTGAAGGCTGTAATAAGGGGCCATGCAATTTCATTAGCCTGTTTCAAGAATAAACAATATCAATCACAGGTTCAGAAAGCAGAGGATAACTTAGCACAATTGAAATCCAAACATAAAAGAACTAGGGATCCTTCCCTCATATCCATGTTGAAGAAAGCTAGGTATGAATATAATGCTTTGATGATGCATAGAACTGAAGATGCTCTTCGGGTCACATGTCAGTGATATTATGAATGGGGGGATAGGGCCAGAAAACTGCTAGCCCTTCATGTAAAAAAAAAAAAAAACAAGAGGCAGATAGGTATATACCTAGGATTAAACACATAGGAGGGCATTCCTATAGCACTACCCCTATCCAAATTGTTGATGTGTTTTTGCAATATTACTCACAACTGTATAACATGGAGTGGTGACAAGATCATGCAGAAAGGGTGGCTGATTTTTTCCAGAATACAACTATACCCAGGTTATCAGTCATGCAGTAGGAGGCCCTTGATTCCCCTTTCACCGAGGCAGATATTTGGGCAGTAATTAAATCTCTTAAAACAGGCAAAGCACCAGGCCCTGATGGGTTTATAGTAGAGTTCTATAAAAAGTTTGTGCAGGACCTGGTTCCTTTCTTAACTAAAATTTGCAATAATGCCCATGGGGGGTCCACTCTAAACTCTTGGCACAAGGCTCTAATTTGGGTGCTGCCCAAGTTGGGTAAGGATGACACCTTGTGCTCCAGTTATCAACCTATATTCTTACCTAACCAAGATGCAAAAATCTTTGCAAAGGCTATAGGGTTGAGACTCAGAATATAATTGTCACTCTGGTACACCCCGACCAAACTGGAATAATTCCTGAGAGACATATCCAGGACAACATATGCTTGCTTCTTAATACCATGACTGCAATGAAATATTTTCCCTCAGATTTACTGCATGTGGTGATATCTATCGATGCAGAAAAGGCATTTGATCACCTATACTGTCAGTTCCTGGATGGAGCCTTACAGAAGTTTGGCTTTAAATTCCACTGCTGGATCCAAAATCTTTATAGGAATCCCCAGGCCCAGGTTAAAGTAAACAGGACTTTGTCCTCTACAGTGGTAGCCACAGACATTGCCAGCTATTTCCAGATATTTAGCGAAATTTCTGAAGAGCTTCTCTCTGCTGCCCCTACTGTGGAAATGCAAAAAGCAGGAGATATTTCTGGAAATATCACATACATTTTGGGAAATAGCTGGCAGTGTCTGTGGCTGGTACTGTACTTTTAATATACAACGTGGCATGAGACAGGGTTATCCCCTCCCCCCTCCTCTTTGCCCTTAGTTTGGAGCCGCTGGCTGCCCTTATATGTCAATCCCCAGATATTTCAGGTATTCATGTGGGTGGAGAGGAGATCAGGAATTTGCTGTATGCAGACAATACCCTTCGGCATGTCTCAGACCTGAAGAGAGAAGTACTGAAATTGCTGGAATTATTAAATTACTTTGGATCTGTCTCAGACTATAAAATTAATGAAGCTAAGACAGAAATACTGCCAGTTGGCCCATACACTGTCCCGTTACCCCCCACATTGGTAATTTGAAATGGGCTGCTTTGGGTTTTAGATATCTGGGGTCTGGATTCCAAGGGATCTTTCTAGGCTCTTTTTAGCAAACATTTCAAACTGTTATCTGAAGCACAGGCCGAGTGTTCTAGATGGAGGGAATTCCCACTCTCTTTATCAGGTAGACTCAAAACAGTCGGCGTGAACCTGTTGCCATGCTTTATTTTTATTTTTTCCTCCATACCATTGTGACCCCCAAATTCCTTTTGGAAAGCCTTTAAAACCACCCTTGCTAAATTTATTTGGGCTAGGAGGAGACCCAGAATCCACTGGAGCATTCTTACTGCTCCCAAAAAGAGGGGAGAACTCGGGCTTCAGACAATATTTTTGTGCCTCCCAGTTGCAATATTGTATCCCTCATTTGCTGGGGCTGGAAGCTCCATTATAGGTAATCCTGAAGACAGACACTAGGGGTCAAGCAGTCCTTATCTTATTCATTGATAGAGTGAATTTTAAAAAACTGAATTTGAAAAATCCATGGGAAACCCATGGGCAAGTGCTCTGCAATGGACATGGACTGAAGAGTGTCTTAAATATAAACTCCTTATGCATCTAACTAAATCCACCCCACTTAGGGCCTATTTAGATTTTATGCCATTTAAAATGGATGGGAGCTTCGGGGGATGGGCTAGGGAAGGCCTTGAGTCACTGGAACAATTCTTTCAAGAAGGGGTGTTTATATCCTTCCCCACCTATGTAGAAAATGTGGATTAATCCAGAGAATTTTTTTTAGATATATTCAAATCAAAAATTATTTAACTGATGAAACCAGGAAAGCCCATCTAGCAGCTGAGGGGAATCCCCTACGGGACCATATTTTGTCCCTAACACTGGGGCCTCACACCCATGGTAGGATATCCAACATTGTAAAATTACTGTCTGACTTTGAACTAGATAACATTAGGTCAGTTAAAAACAGTTAGCACTCTGAGGCTGACATTGAGTTACAGGATCAGGACTGGGCAAATATATGAGAAATTGTTTTTAATACAGCAGCCTCCCCTCATGGTGGGAGCTTCGGTGGTGTACAGTTTTAAGATACTTCCACACACTGATAATCATAAAGCACTGTGGGGCCCACCCTTCAGATAGGTGCTGGAGGGGATGCGATGACTAGTTACCCATATACACTTATTTTGGACATGTTCACATGTTAAAGAGTACTGGAGTTGTATGGCGGCCAAGGTGAAGAAAATACTGGCAGTTACGGTGCTGATCCAGTTCCAATATTGGATTTTGGGCCTTCTATCTGTTGCACTGCAATCTAAAGCATGGATTTATTTATTTAATATTTTGGTGATAGCTGCTGTTAAAACCATTACTCAAAAGTGGCTAACCACAGCCCTTCCTTCGCTGGAGTCCTGGCTGGAGAACTGCAAGCACATTTTAGAGATGGAAAAACTTACTGACACACTCAGATTGCAAAAAGATAAATTTACTAGCAGATTGCTTCTCTTTTTTCATTACTTAGCAGATCGGGAATGGAGGGATGCTCTAGAGGTTTTAGCTGAACAGGCATAAAGGGGTTTTGATCTGTTCTGGCTATTTCTGGCTTTCCTCCTCACCCCCTTCTTATAGTATGTATTGCTGGGTGACCAATCTAATAAAAGTAGTACTATGTTCTAGCTGGAGTGAGCCCTCGGAATCCAGTATTCCTGATTGACTGGGCCTCATCCCTCTCCAGCCTTCCTTTCCTTCCCCTTGCCAGTTGGTATTCAAGTTTTTGCTTGCATATATGAATTTGCAGCTTCCAGGGTTGTTTTATGGTTTGATTGTATAATTGATAGGTCAATTAATTTATTATTCTATGTATTTATGTTTTCTTTTTCTAGCCATATACAGTTTATGTGATGTTATTTATTGCACTGTTTGTTATGGAAAAGGGGATTTCATGTCTTTGTTTACTTGGTGATAACAGATGGGGTATTTAAGGTTGACCATAACTGGATCATCATTTTTCTATTTTTCAATCTATTGCATCCATGCCAGTAGAAATTGTCCCTCTTCCATTTTATGTCTCTTTGTCTGTGGTTATTTTATGTATTTCTTGATCGAAAAGCAAACTTTAATGAAATTATGATTTAAAAAATATATATGTTAAACTTACAAAGCTGTGTCCCATGGTTGATATCGAAGTATACCTGACAACTTTTGAAAGGGTTGCTGGAGCCTACCAATGGCCAAAACAGCAATGGGCAATCAGGCTGGTACCTTATCTGACAGGTAAAGTCAAGCTTGCCTGCAGCAAAATGAATGCTGCATGATCAGAAAAGAATGGCCTTGTGAAAAGAGAAATTCTAAAAACATATGACATGTCAGGAGGGACCTACAGTCAGTGCTAGACAAAATGGGATTTATACCATGCATACTCTACGACAGGAGTTTTGTACATGGGTACTAGACTTGGTACCAGGGAAGCACAGAAGAAAGGTATGGATCCTGCAACAGAAAGCCCAGGAGTGACTACCAGAAGAAGAAGTGTAGCCAAACTAGAAGCAGAAATAAAATTCCAAACTAAGATTGTACAGCCTGCACCAGTGATGAAAGAAAAAGGAGAAGCGCAGGCAGGGATAGAACCTGAAAGCATGCCTGCCTTCTTCAAATACTGGGCTATACAACAACAAGACTGAGAAACAGAGAAGAGAAGAGATGCAGCAGAGAAAAGAAGAGATGCAGCAATGTGAGCAGCGATGGCTGGATGGCTTGCAAGCTATCAAAGCTGGAGGATCTGGTACAGGTCCAGCAGATCACCAAAACACAAACAACTTAAAACACAATAAACTTACAAAGTTGTGTCCCATGGATGATATCTAACTATACCTAACAATTTCTGAAAGGGTTGCCAGAGCCTACCAATGGCCAGAACAGCAATGGGAAATTGGGCTGGTACCTTATCTGACAGGTAAAGTCCAACTTGTCTACAGCAATATTTATTTATTTTTTTATTTATTTCAATCTAGGATTACAATACCTTTGAGCCGAGGCTCTTTTACAAAGGTTCCATGTCAGCATGTGCAACAGTCATCATTTTTAGTTACAAACATAACGTCACTGACTTACAGACATGTAATAAACCAGTACAAGACCTGAGTATGAGCAAGACAAGGGAGGGCCGATGGGGGAGAAGTGAGGGTAGGAGATCAAGTGGGTGGAGGTACAGGGGAGTGCCAGGGAGTACGGAGGTGGGTGGGGCAGGGGCAGGAGTGAGATATGGGGGGAGGTGGGTGAGGGTGGGAGACAGTGCAGCCAGAGGGCCTTGTCGAGGGAATATGCCAGGTAAGGTGTTAGGGGTGCAAAGACTGATTGTAAGTGCTGGGTGCTGGGGCATGTGCAGCTGGAATGGTGGAAATGTTAAGATGGGCAATCACAGGATACAAGCAGTGAGAGGTGCAGCTTGGACTTGAAAAGGCCGAGTGTTGGAGCGGTCACTATGTCACTGCCAAGAGAGTTGAGCCAGTTGGATGCCCGATAGGCAAATGATCTTTGTTCTTGAGTCATGCAACATCATGGGATATGTAGTAGATGGGAATTGGATCTCCTTGTAGTGACATTCCTATGTCTAGGCTTAAGGAGGGCACAGACACCAGGTGGGGCAAGTCTCATTATGATTTTCTTGGCCGTGATGCAGGTTTGGTATTTTATGCGTTTGTCCAGTTGAAGCCATCCAGATTGGGAATAAAGGTCACATGTGTGGGTATGGTGATGTGAGCCAGTGATGAGATGACAGGCCTTATTCAGGGAGGTCATGATACATTTGAGAGCAGTGGTAGTTGCAGACCCATATATGAAAAGACCATAGTCTATGATGCTGACAATGGAGCTATGGACGACCACTGACAGTGCTTCTGGGGTTAGGTGTTTCCTGTGCTGGAATAATATGCCTAACCTCGCATTGGCAGACTTTGCCACATTGCTAATATGGACAGCATATGAGAGGTGGGGATCAAGGGTGATGCCAAGGTACTTGAACAATTGTGTTTGCTCTAGGATGGCTCCTTGTTCGGTTGCAATGGAGAGGTGGAGTTGTTTGTTTTTGTTGTGGGGGCTGCAAAAGACCATAGACTTGTTTTTTCTGATTGAGAAGCAGTTTATGATTTAGGAACCAGGATTCGATGGAGGAGAAGGCCCGCTGAAGTTTATTTTGTAATTGGTTTTGGATCAGGGTCTGAGGTGAGGATCACAGCATCATCGGCGTAGAGAATTATTTGTTCTGGGCAGCTGTCCGGTAGTGAGTTTAAGAATAGGCTGAAGAGGAGGGGTCCCAGAATGGAGCCCTGGGGGACTCCTGAGCGGACCAGTCTAGGGTCCAAGAGTGTATCAGCGATTCTTACTGTTTGGGACCTTTCTTCAAGGTAGTTCTTAAACCAGCCAATGTTGTCAGGTGACAGCTCAGTGTTCTGAAGCTTGACAAGTAGGAGGCAGTGATTGAGAGTGTCAAAGGCTTTAGTTAAGTCAATGTAGATTGTGCCTAGTAGTTCACCGGAATGAAGTGCGTTGTGGATTGCACCGGTGAATTCAAGTAGGGCTGTGGAGGTGCTGTGACCTTTGTGGAACCCGTGTTGTTGCTTGCACAGGATGTTGTACGTATCCAGGTATTCTGTGAGCTGGTCTGAGACAATGCGTTCTAGTGCCTTGGAGAGTGGGGGTAGTAGGGAGATAGGTCTGTAGTTATCATGGGCAGTTTTGTCATCACTTTTATGGACTGGGGTGACAGTGGCAGATTTCCATCTGTCTGGGAACTGGCTAACTGGCTAATATGGACACTGCATGGTCAGAAAACAATGGCCTTGTGAAAAGAGAAATTCTTAAAAGACATGACATCTCAGAAGGGACCTACAGGCAGAGATTTCAGTCCCTGAAGTACTCCTCATTCGACAATCCCTGAGAAACCTTCACTCAGCTCAGAGAACTTCTCATTAAATGGTTCCGACCAGAGGGCAAAACAGTCCACAGATCATAGACTTATTTGCAATGGAGCAATTCATCAACATCCTTCTACAGACATGCAGCTCTGGGTAAAAGAATACTGACCAGAAAGTGAGGAAAAAACCATTTGCCAGAGGACTATCAAATGGCCATACAGACACCATAGCAGTGAAGTAACAGCCAAGGAATGGTAAAGCCCTCTTTTTCCTGATCCAACTCCAGATCAGTTAAAAACTCTGATGAGGTAACACATCTGCACCCATAGACTTTATTTGCTATAGCTGTAATAAGCTAGGCCATATTGCAAGACACTGCCATAAAAATAAGGATGGTAACACTGGAGAAAATGTGGCCATAGCAAATTGGGGCATGTATTGAAGATATGTCAGGGTGGAGAATAAGACTGTAAAGGGACTTATAGATTTGAGAAGCTGACAGATCCTGGTGCATGCTGAAGTTCTAAGAAAAGACTATGCAAAAGTATCAGGCACTGGGGTCATCTGCATCCACCAGCACACTCAATACTATCCCACTTCCCTAGTGGGGGTAGTACCTAAGCTACCTATACCTGTGGTAATTGGAAATGACTTTCCAGGATTTGCAGAGTTAATCACAGAGGGAGTAAATCCTGATATTTCAGCAGCTGTGATAATAAGAGCACAGGCAAAGAAAATCTCAGATGTTGCAGACTCTTTTCCTTTTAGTGACTTTGAGTTAGACTTGTTTGAGCCCAGCACCAAGATCTGGAATTCCAGGAAAGAAAGGAGATGCCTAAAAAAAAACAGTGGCAGCAAATGACTGATGGACATAAGGTGTTGTTATATGAAAATGTTGAAACTACAGTGGTAACTGATTGTGATTTTCCTAATGATGTTTTTCTCCATGGTTGTTTTAAGCAGCTAGGGATGAAACAAAAACAGGGTGAACCAATGTTTAAAAAATGTAATGGGTTACTGTAGAGAGTTTGAGTTAATCCTCGGATGCAGGAACAGACAGAACAATTGGTCATACCAAAGAAGTGTAGAACTGAGTTGATACAGATAGCACATGATAATCCTATGGCTGGTCACTCGGGGAGGGACCACACCCATGCCAAATTGCTGTACAGATTTTACTGGCCTGGGGTTCATGAGGATGTTGTTACCTATTACAGTTCTTGTGCTGAATGTCAGAAAGTAGCCCCAGTGACTGAAAAAGACAAGGTGCCTCATGTGCCCCTACCCTTGATAGATGTGCCTTTTGAGAGATTGCAGTGCCTCTGGGTTGACCCCTTAGGACAAAAGTAAAAAGGGTAATTGATTCATTTTGGTAGTATGCAATTATGCTACTCCATACCCAGAAGCAATTCCAAGGTGTACTGTCACAACCCCAAAAGTGGCAGCAGAGCTTGCCAAAATTTTCAGTAGGGTGGGCATTCCAAAAGATATTATTATAGATCAGGGTAGTAATTTTGATGCTGCTTTGCTGAAGGAGCTGTACCAACTACAAGGTAAACTGCCATAAGAACCTCCCCGTATCACCCTCAGACAGTCTTGTTGAGCATATTAATCCAACCCTAAAATACATGTTAAAAATGGTTGTGAAAAGTGAAAGGAAAGACTGGGACCAATATTTACCTTACCTGCTTTTTGCTTACATAGAAGTGCCACAAGCATCAATAGTGATTCTCTCTTTGAAATGTTGTATGGTTGACAACCTAGAGAGCCACTAGATGTAATAAAAGAACCATGGGAAGATAACCCCACTGAGAAAGACTCTGCTGCATAGTACATGTGTGCACTGAGAAAGAAACTGGTAAAATATATTTAAATCACCCACTGCAATCAGGAAGAAACCCCAAAACAGCAGAAACTGTATTGCAACCATGAGGTAAAAGAAAAGCTTTTTGAGCCAGGTGAAAAGGTCTTGTTACTGTTACCCACTACAGAAAAATGGTTAATGAAGTGTCAAGAACCTTATAAAGTGGTTAGATATACTAGTATAGTTAACTATGAGACTGAGACCCCTGATAGGAAAAAATCGTACCAAGATATACCGTGCTAATCTCCTGAAGAAATGAATTGTTAGTTTTACCAGAAACCACTAAAGACAAAATTGATACATTATTCCCCACAGGTCTGATACATCCCTCCAGGATGCATCTGGAAATGAGTGTATATTAACTTAGAATGTCTTCCCTGGTGAAACATTTGAATTAAATAAACAAATATAGTTTATGACAGACTGTATCAAACTGTAAATTCTGGTGCTGTAAAGGTGAATGCTTCCTTATCCACAGAACAAACTGCATACATTTATAGCTTGGTAAAAACATTTAAAAGTGCCAGGCAGAGCAAAAGGTGGTCAAGCACATAACAGTAACAGGGAATGCTTGCCCTATCAGACCAAAGAGATATAGATTACCAGAGTGGTTAAGAGCAGACATGATTAAGGAAATACAAAAAATGAAAGTTGGGTATCAATGAAGAAATGAGAAGTGCTTCATCATCACCAATCATGATTGTTAATAGAAAAGAAGGGGGTGTAAGAATCTGCCTTGATTTTCAATCAATCAGTCAGTCAATTATCTTTATTTTACCATGCAAAACATGACTGAGACAGATTCATTTGCAAGGTGGACCTGGGTAGGTCAGAACAAAAATACATAGGCTAAATGTTGCTATAATACAATGAGACAATAGTCCGTGTAGAGCAGATATGAGCTAGGCATAAATAACAATGCATACAATGTGGCTAACAGTACAGTAGACCTCAAAAACTCAAATACAACATTGATAGGGCAAGAACAAAAAATATATACAGAATAATACATATCAGTATTTATAATATAAACAACACCTTCCCAGTCACAACAAGACTTATGGGATAGACGAGGGTGCTGGGTGTCAGGTATGGGGAAGTCAAAGGTGTGTGTGAAGGGTAGGACAAGGTGAAGGTTAAGATGTCAGAGATGAGTGGAAGCCAAGGGGGAGGTAATAAAGGAAGGACAATAGGGTCTTTAAGAAGGGGAGGGTACTGGGTTGGCAATGGGGTGGACAGAGGAAGACTAGCAGGGCACGATGTGTTGAAGATGCACAAGGGGAGGACAATGTACAAGTAGTATACAGGGTTGAATATGCAAGGCTCAGCTAGTTAAAGCAGTCACAGGATTCACTGAACTTACAAAGGAACTGAGCCTTAAAGAAGGCCCAGTTTACTGATATGGCAAGTTTTAGAACCTTTTAGATGTTGTATCATACCGCTGGGAGGGCATGGCTTATAGCTGCTGCTCCAAAGCATATCCTGATCTTAGGGACAACCAGGGAAATCAGGGAAAGGCTTCTCAGCACGTAGCAGCCAGCAGGAGAGATGGGCAGACAGTTGGAAATGTATTGTGGATGTTTGCTTGATTATAGCCCTATAGGTCCAAAAGACTGCATTCCTATGACGTCTGAAATTAAGTGAAAACCAACTGACTATGGCATAAAGAATGCAGTGATGGGTATGATATGGCACATCCATGATAAATCTGATCATCCAATGATATAATGTGTCTAATTTAGACAAGGCAGGACTCAGACCTTGCCCATAGATAAAATATGCATAATCCATGAGAGGTGGGAATGTTTTGGACTAGCCTAACCCTTGTTTCTTGTGTAAGCAGTTTCTTAATCCTGAAGAAGAGACCAAGCCTCTGTTTCAGTTTCTTTGCAAGCTCCTCCATGTGTTCCACAAATAAAAGTTTGTGATCAATCCACAGGACCAAGTACTTAAATTTAGTCACAAATTCAAGGGGCTCACACAGTAGGGTGGTAACCTGCAGGACCATGGCAGAGTTACTTGTCTTTGGTGCAAGAACAAAGGGTGAAAACAACATTGCCTTGTTTTTTTTGGCATTGAGTAGTAACTTCAAGTGCAAAAGATTTTTCTGCAATGTTTTGAATTCATCTTGCAGGTCTGCACATGCTAATTCTGGGGTAAGCCTTGCTACGTACAGGACCGAGGCATCAGAGAAGAGATGTATATTGGCCAAACTGACCTTGGTATCAATATTGTTTATATAAATTGCAAGCAATAGTGGGTCTAAAATGGACTTTTGAAGGCTCCCCCTTAAAGGGGTTTTAGAGGGGAAAGATCCACACCAGACTTGCCACTCTGGTGGTGATCCATTAACTAACTTGTAAACCAAGTCACAGCTGACTGGTCTAACTCAAGATTACTGAGAGTAGTGATGAGCAATGCATGGTCAACTGTGTCAAATGCTTTGCTCAAGTCTAAGAACAAAGCACAGACATGTTTCTCATCCAAGGCCCTTAGCCAATCATTGGATACTTTGGCAAGTGCTGAAATTATACTGTGCTGAAGCCTAAACTCTGATTGTATTGGATTAAGAAGGTTATTACTCTCGAGAAAGTACCCGAGCTGTGTGTTAACAATTTTCTCCAGCATCTTGGATAAAATAGGGAGCATGGAAATAGGGTGGTAGTTATTTAAATCACTCTGGTCTTCAGGCTTGAACAATGGTATGATGTGTGCTGTCTTCCAGACTATGGGGAGGACACCCTGAGACAAGGACAGGCTGAATAGGTGCATAATTGGAGGAGATAAGGCATGACAGCCTAGTGTTAGGTAGTATGGCTCAATCTGGTCAGCAACAGTGCTTTTCTCATATCCAGATCCAAGAGTAAGTCTTCCATGGTTTTTACTCACACTGGAGCAAATGAAAAGGCTGCACTGTGTGTGGTACACAGGGGATAGGCAAGCTGCATCCTGACTGCACAGCTGAGTGTGAAGAGCATTGGAAGTGTAAGTATCAAACGCCAACCCCGCTGTGGTGAAGTGATCATTAGGGAAATCAAGTATCTTATACTTATCAGTATGGACAACCCCATCAGAGAAGACTTTGGATGGGAGTGAACTAGCAGGGCTGTGTCCCTCCAAACCTTTGAGTGTACTCCAGAATTAGGAGGAGGATTCAAGCTCACTATGAAAATATCTAGCCTTTTCCTCTCTGTCTAGTTTGGTGATATGATTTCTAGTCACTCTGAATGCTGCCCAAACATCTGGGTGTTTGGTTTTTCTTGCCCTTTTCCGTAGGGCATCTCTGTTTTGTAAGGTCAGCTTAAGCTCATTGGTGAACCATGGGCAGGATCTTTATCTTGTGCGGGTTTTAACTAGTGTGGCATGCTTATTAATGGTATCGAGTAAAATGCTATGAAAAGACTTGTAAGCTTTGTCCACAGTGTGGGCTAAGTAGAAGTTTTGCCAGTTGGCATGCTGCAGGTCCGAAAGGAATACATTAGAATCAAAGTCCCTGTGGCTTCTTTTGAAAACATATATAGAGGTAGATAAATGTATAGGGGGTGTCCTTCCCCATGCGATGAAGCAGTTGATCACTGAGATCCTTAAAGAAAACACCAGAATGGGTGTATAGATGGGGTTTGTTTACAAATATTAGGTCTAACATTGTGCTATGAGCTGGATTCTTGATGTTTGGATGGGTGACTTCTGAGGTAAGTTGAGTGAGCCCAATGGCATCGCAAAGGTAAAGGTTTGGAAGAACCAGACAACCAATTGAGATTGAAGTCACCCAGGATGGCAAGCTCTGAAGTCAGCCTGATTAGCAAATCATTTAAATGATCCATAACTTTTAACCCAGCAGATGGGGGCCTGTGGCAATCAATAATAGGTAGGGACATAGATTGAGAAAGCTGGATCTTTAAGATCAGGCATTCAAATTCCTTGGGGAATGAGGTGGCATCCACCACTGAGGCACTGAATTTATCCCCTCACATAGATACTGTAGCTACCCCACCTCCCCTAGAATGCCTATCTGCATGAAATATATTGTAGTCAGGAATGTTGATGGAGTGGTCCTGGGTGGATGCTCTCAGTCAGGATTCTGTTACCACCAATACACCAGGCTTGGCAAGGCAAATCCAAGCCTGAATGACATCAAACTTCTTCAATAAACTGCAAGCATTGATATACAGGAAGCTCATCCCTTTCAGTTGAGGGAGATTTGAAGGTGTTGAGATTGAATGGAGGGGTCCTGGGTTAAGTTCAATATTGTCAGCGCGTATTAGTAACAGCAGGAGCATTTTTATTAAGGTGTTTAACAGAAGTTTCAAAGGATGTGCACTGCTCCTTTTGTGATGAGAGTTGCAGGCTGGTTGGAACTTTATACAGCATAGGTCCTCGGGGCCCAGTAAGGCATGAAGTAGTACCATGATCGCAATAGGGTTTGTGCCAGAAAGTACAGAGGGTGATGAGATTGCACTAGCATGGCACCTAACCGGTGAGGGTAAACTACCATGCTGTTTGAAGAAGGCAGGGATGACAGTGAAGTCCATGTATAAATAAAGGGCATAACGATGAGGCAAAGGGCAGGGAAAGTACCAATCATTAAAGGGAGGGACTATAAGATGTGCTGAGGCATATTAGGAAACTTAATCAAGTGTCCATATTTGACAGCTAGCCTATGCCCCAGATAGATGATTTGGTTAGGAAGTGCCAGGTACATTAGTACCCTCAATCTCACCAATGGTTACTGGCAAATTCCCCTAGCTAAAGAATCCAGAAACAAAACTACATTTTCCACACCAGTTGGATTATATCAACTCACCACCATACCATTTGGTTTACATGGTGCACCCGTTACATTCAAGCAGCAAATGAATGTAATTCTAGCCCCTCACACTGGTTATTGTGCTGCTTACCTGGATGATGAACTGGTTCACCCAAAACCGACTCCTTCTAAACTATAAAAAAAAAAAAAATCAAGCACCTAACCTTGCCATATGCCAAAAGAAATGCTGAACACCTGACTATCTATAGCCAGAAAGGGAATGGCATTGAACAAGTCTCTACCTTTAAATATCTCGGAGTACATATTAATGACACCCACTCCTTCATGTACCATATAGACCGTGTAGTCAAATCCACTAATATTAAATTAGGAATCCTCTATAGGCACAGACAAGCCATGACCCCTGAGGCTCTAAGCCTAGTCACTCGAAGCTCCATTCTGTCGGTCATTGACTATGCCCTTGTCATCTACAGTGCTGCCACAGACTCAGCCCTAAATTGAGTAAAAATACTACATAACAAGGCTTGCCACCTGTTCCTGGGGGCTAAACATCGAACCCATACCTGCACCCTCTACTCCTCTACTGGTTGTCTCCCTTTACACCTAAGAGGGAAGTATCAGGCTTGCCTAATAGGCAAAAAAGCCCTCCTTGGACTCACTCCCTGCTCCACTGCAGCTCTGTTCCAGTGTTCCAACTCCTCAAAAGTCACCTGGAGCTCAGCTAAGGGTGTGCTCCATGTAACTTTCAAAAGAACCAGCCTTGCACAGTGTTCTCTCTCCTACCATAGGCCCAACTGGTTTAATGAACTCCCTCCTACCACCCTGGAACACACAAAAATTGGACCCTTTAAAAGAGAACTGCTAACCCTTGTGACCCAAAAGAATCTATATGAATGCAATTAATAAATACCTGTGACTTATCACCATCATAACATTTCACCCCTCTGCTTACCTCCCCCTTCCTTCCTCCCCACTCCTTTCTCTACACCCCTACCTGACAAAGCCTCTTGAGGGATGCCCCCTACCCCTGCTCTTCCCCTCACCCCAATCTCCTTATACTGTGACAAAGCACCCTCAGGCTGCTCCCACCTTGCTATGTGGTTCTTATCTGATTGACTCCTTTTCCTGTTTTTTAATGTGACCAGTTTAGAATGTCAAATTGCACTCCAACACTTTGTAACACTTCTGACACTGTTACTGGCGTAATTGCTTGCTACCTGTATAGCCTGTAACCAGTTGTGGACTCTGAATGTTCTGTAACCTGTTTATGTAAATTTTGTCTCTCATCCACTTGACATGGAACCTTTGTAAAAGAGTCTTCCTGGCTCAAAGGTATTAATCTGCAATTGAAATAAATAAATAAATAAAAATAAAATAAATGATGTCATGGTGTACAGCCCAGACTGGAAAAGCCACCTGTAACACTTATGAGCAGGTATCCAAACTATCAAACATGCAGGTCTGACCATTACTCATACCATATGTGCATTAGGCATGCAGGAAACCAGATATTTGGGTTATATCTTGAGAAATGGAGATGCAAAGCCAAAGATTTCCAAGACAGAAGCTATAACTACCAGTCCTATCCCTAAAACAAAGCAACATGTCTGGTCATTTTTAGGTCTTGTCAAGTTAGAAGACTAACTGCTAAAGTAATAAATCAGATTCATTCTATGTCTACAATGTTAACCAGAGATAACACTCACAAATAGTCGTAAATAAAGTATTTTTATTATACTCACAGCCAAGCAGGATAATAACTCTCTGATAAGGGTGATTTACCAATCTATTTTGTATGTACTAAACTTCTAGAGAGAGCTTCTAGAGAGTGAGAAACTGGCAAGACAGTGTTTTATATACTAAGATAAGAAATAGCTTACTGATACCCAAAACCATATACATTGGTTCTGAACTATAAACAGTATTACACAATATGTTCTCTATTGGATAATTACTTAGGAGACAGAATACTAATGAGTATAAGAAATAATGCTTCTAAAGCATAAACCTTAGACAAAGAGAAATGCTGACACTTCCAATCTACATGTGCTTATATGATAGACTAAACAAGGAATCTGTCTCTTGTTAGTAGAAATAGAGAATTGTTTACAAAGCTATATTACACATGGCATATGTGCCTGAGTGTACATACATATAATTATATGAAAGTATAAGACATAATAATCACTGATTATCCTTCAAAGACATCTAAGCAGTGATTAGGTCAACTATATATGAAAAACAAACATAATCTAGATAAATGTAATATAATGAAGAATAAATGAACCATGCATAGTACATTAGCATATATTTGCAGCAAAGCACATTCCTAGCACTCATGCTTATACGATGTGTGCTAAATCTATAATGTTAATGCAAAATAGCAGTATCACAGTATAATAGACCAGAGATATAGTGTAAGACATATATGGGGTGATAAGGGCATAACCCAGGTGCAACAGTCTGGCTGGTTACTAATGGAGATTTTTTTCCCAACTTTGCCCAGTTAGCTACTCCCTTCACTGGATTTATGAAAAATGGTATCAAATAATATGAAATGGTCCCCAGAGTGTGATAAAACATTTTGGGCCACCAAGACTGCATTATGTTCAGCACCTGTTTTAAGAAGCCCAGACTTTGTGAAATAATTCCAGTTACAGACAGATGCATCAGAGGTAGGCTTAGGTGCAGTCCTGAGTCAGAGTATCGATGGTAAGGAACATCCCATTCTGTGCATCAATAAGAAGCTGCGTGATAGAGAAAAAAAGTGCTCCAATATTGAAAAATAATGCCCTGCTGTGAAATGGACAGTGGAGTTCCTTAAGTTTTATTTACTAGGAGCTGACTTTGTAATTATAACAGATCACAATCCTCTCTGTTGGCTTAATCAAATGAAGGATAACAATCCCAGAATCATAAGGTGGTGCCTGGCAATACAGCCATTTAAATGCAAAGTGATTGACAAATCCAGAAAAGAGACTGCCAATGCTAATTCTCTGTCAAGGTATGGTTCAGGAATTGAGAATTCATTAAGTTGAAAAAAAGTGTGTGCTAAACTGAAATGTTTGCTGTAATAGGTGTGATGAAAAAGGGGATATCGCATATTCAAAGAACTGTAAATGTTATAAGGTAATGTTAAAAGAAAAATAAGAGAAAGTTTGGGAAACTCTTTTAAAGAAGAAAGGTCCGTTTTGGAGGAGATGGGGTATGTGACAGGGTTAGGATAAGACCCTGTCCTATTTGTTTTATGGAGAGAGTTAAAAGCAAGGATCTTGTCTGTCTTCTCCTATTCTGTCACTTGTCTATCTCTTGCCTATCTGATTGCACAATCACATTTTCATTGTGGCACCTAGGAATTGACCATTCTGATGGTACCAAAATTTCCTCATTATCACTCTTCCTTCAATTGCTTTTTCTATTCTTTCTTTCTCCCCTTGCTTCTCTGTGGTAAAGAGGTATATATGAATCTGTATGTGAAACTGGGATCCCCTAGTTTGCAAATTTATGTAATTATATTGTTGAAATGAATGCAAACTGCTACTGGCATTTATTAGAAAAGTTAGCACTTTGGAACACAGATTGAACTTGAGAAACCTTTTGACCTTCACAAGCTTGTTGACAGAGTTGTCAGCAGGAAACCAGCTCTGGACAGGAAGTATTAATTGGTAGCTCCTGTTAAAAATTCTAGGTGTACTCTTGAGACTGGTCACAGGAAGGTGAATGACAAAGATTTGTTACATTGTGTGAAAACAAGAAATATAGCTTAATGAGAACAGGATGCAGAATTTCATTGACAGGAAAAAACATCTTATAAAAAAATACAATTATTTTGGTTAGACAGAGAGCTTGAGACTTAAGTTGGAAAGAGACTCTCAGATGATGGACTTTTTTGTTTGTTTGTTTGTGCTGCCTTTGTGAAGAGCTATCCTGTGCAATTTTTATTTTTGTTTTACTTTCAAATTGTATAACTTATCCTAGTTTGCCTATACTTCCTAACCTAAGCCTCTACCATGCTTTGCTAGATACAATATACTGTATTTTATACTTACAGTCAGAAATGTGTTACCACCTCCCCAGTTGTTGTTTCAGATGAGGAACATGTGACTTTCAAACTGTATTAGGTAGTAAAATACTGTATTACTGCATTCCAGGATAATAAGTCTCTTTCCATCTTTCAGCCTTTTACACACACACACGTGCAATTCTGCCTCAGCTTTAGAAACATTTTTTTCAGCTGTCTTTTTTTGTTTCCTGCCTTCTCCACAAAACCAGACCCCAACTTCACAAAGTGATTCTCTCAAATGAGTTTCACAGGAGTGTAGCTGTGTGTGTGTGTGTGTGTGGGTGGGGGTGATACACAAGTACAGGCTTTATCTTGAATGGTGATGGCTATCAGCTACTTAGTCAGCATGCTAAGAGATGCAAATAGAGCAAAAGCTTGATAAAGCAGTGTGCCACTATAGCAAGGGAAGAGTCAGATCCCCCATTAAGCACTGTAATAGCTCACAATGCTCAGTTTAAGAAGTATAGGTCATCCCTAAATGACTATCTAGTTTGGGAAACAGCTCAAATGTTTGTAGGGAGATTAGGGGTTGAGTACTTTCAGAGCCTGGAGCTTGGAGGGTTTCTACACTAAAACAGACAGCTGCTGTTGTTTTTTTTGGGGGGAGGGGTTGGAGGGTTAGCATGAAATATTACATTAATTGTCATCTCTTACTTTACTATTCAGGCAGCTAGGTCCTCATCTCTTACAGTATGGGCATTCAGGATCCAGTAGCCAAAGCAATTTTCAGTCTTTCCCACAGTGTCTGCAATATCCTGTGATGGAGGAAGGATACCAGACAGAAGGACAAACAGCTTTGCCTAAACCTGGCCAAACCTTGCCCAAAGCAGAAACATTAATTACAAAAAAAAATGCAACTCATTGAATTGCTCTTTTAACAGCCAAAGCCAATTCTCCTTCTGTCCTAGGATGTGACATCCAAGACCCAGCAGCTAAAGGAAATATCAAGCTTTCCCACAGTGTCTGTAATATCCTGTGGTGTTTTATTTCATGAATGCCTCTGCTCTGGGCAAGTTTGGCTAGGGGCTTGGATGCTGGTGAGAGTGGAACAGGAAGGGAGGGTATTTATTAATATTAAACACAGGACCAGACAGGGCTGAAGGGTTGGAAACTGGCAGAGGATAAAAGAAGATGAAAGGATATTTATTAATATTAAACAATGGACCAGGCAGGATAGGAGTGTTGAATGCTGGTGAGGGTAGAAAGGGAAGGGAGGGTATTTATAAATACTAAAAGTTGGGGCCAAATAGGAAGAGGTTAAATGTTTTCACAGCATGGAGCTAGTGGCTTTCCACAATAAAACAGCCAGCAACTTTTGTTTGGGAGAGGATGAAATCTTAAATCACTTAGCAACTTTTTCTTCACTGTTCAGGAAGCTGGTCCTGGTCTGCCTCACTATTCTGCATTATCACATGACATCCAGGACCCAGCAGCCAAAGCAATTATCAGGCAGTACCACAAGTGCCTGTGATATCCTATGGTGGAGGAGGTAGGGCCAGAGAGAATGAGAAACAGCTTTGACTGTTCAAAAAGCAACTGTTTCAATTTAGTTTTGTTTGTTTTTTATTAATGTCAATATATACCTTGCTATTCTGTTTCACACCTTGCAAGTATCCAACCCTTTAACCCTGTCTGTCCCCATTTTTAAAATTAGTAAGTTCCCTCCACTCCCATTCCATTGTCACCAGCATCCAACCCTGTCTGGCCACCCTTTTTCAATATTAATAAATACCCTCCCTTCCCACACAGTACTTTATAAGCCATACACTGTTTAAGATGTCTGCTTCTTTACAGACAGGCTTTTCCAAATTATATTGCATGTTGGTCTAGTGTCAACATGCTCTTCTATTTGCCAATAACATGTTTAATAGTACTGACCCATGCAGTATAGTGTCTCTCATCTCTCCCAACCATTACCAACTTAAACAAAAGTGAATGCTTGCAGTATGGTGACTGCCTTTGTCATAGACATGAAATTAGCAACCTGACTGTATGTATGTAAGTTGAAACTGAATACATATTCATTCATGAAAAAAAAAAACAACAATTGGAGTCCTACAGAACACAGACTACAAATATTTGCTTGCTAGATAGCAATATTGACAATGGGGCTCGCAGTCAGAAGTAAGTGTTGGAAAGTGTACCCACTCACCTTCTTTTTTATTTTTTGTAGAGTCTTTTTTCTGCTCTGCCCATTGATGAACTCTCTCCAGCATCCTACCACTGTAGCAAACTCTACTTCCCACCTGAAGCTCTCTCCTCTCCTCTGCATCAGCCTGGCAGATCCCTCGGCTCTGCACCCCCCGAGGTGGGGTCAACCTATCTGTCCAGGGTGCTTTATCTTCCAATTTAATGTGCTGGCCATGTGGTCAGGCCTGGAGAGGAGTGAAGCCCGGTGCTGCAGTGTGGCTCGGTGGGGAGGAGGTGCCATTGCCTATCCCCAAGGACAGGGATTTTTTTCTTAGTTTACTCCCCTTTGGAGCATGGTGTGCAATGACACCCATGCATAGCTTCCCTCCTGGTGTCTGCCACACTCCACCCTCTATGCTGGCTGGTGTACCTGCAGCACCCCCCATCTCCATTGGGGGTCACCAGGACACTGAGCAACCCTAGATCCCTCCCCAAGGAGAGGAGAGCTGTCTTATGGATGATGCATCCACTCCTTCCCCTGCTGACCCCTCGCAACTTGAGTCCATCACCAAACCCAGGTCACTGGCATGGTGTGAGGTGTGCCGTCCAGTGCCTCAACCCTCAGCTCCACTCACCTTCGTGTAAGGAGTTAAAAACAGCTAAAATTACACAATGTCACATAGGACTGCATACTGCACAATTTCAGTACAATCTAAGAATTCATAAATTACATCTATACAGAAACTGGTTATATATGTGTGAGCATCAGGGGAGAAGACCCCAAGGCACACCCAGATGCCTGTTAGTGTCTGTAGGGTGGGGGTGAAATGGCATGAGACTTATGGCTGATGACCCCAAGGCACACCCCCAACACCTGTCAGTCTCTGCAGGGTGGGGGTGGGGTGTTAGGGTTGGTAACCCTAACACCTAATTTCTCTTCTTTTGTCACTACAGTACTCACCCTAACTGATGCATTAACAAAGTTTCTTTGCAATGAATTTCCATATTTTTTGAGATAGTATAACAGTATCTTTATTTTACTGTGGGAGCACATGGTTCTTTGAACCCTGCACTCCCATCCTTCCACAGATGTGCATATGTTTGTAGCTGTAGAAACGTCTTTAGGTTGTAGGAGAGCAGGGTCCTTTGGACCCTGTGCTGTCACAGTATCTGAGGCATCAGCACAGTGGGATGTGCTACAATGTCTTTAAGGGTGAGACCCTCCACTATCTCAATATCACAAGCAGCAGCACAGCACCCCATATATCATATATCATATATACCATATATCAGTGGCATGGTAGGGCGGAGTTGGTCCATTAGATGCCAGGGACCTAGACTGCGAACTGCAGTACATTGGAAGGGAGATTTCTTGTGACTGTGTGCAGAATAATCTACTGTCTGGCAGCACACCAGTCCCCAGTCTGAACCCTGTAGCAGGGGACTGGTTGTGGCTGCTGAAATTGGGATGAGGATTGTTGGTTTGGGAGGGAAGTTCTTTGAAGATGGGGGTGCTGCTGCTAGTACTGGTTGAGGACCAGTTGGGGATTCAGTTCACCTCATGGTGCCTTCCTAGGCAAAGTTTGGGGGGACAACACACCAATGGCCTTGGGGCCCTCACAGTGGCTTCTTGGGGTTGGGGTTACTCAGGAGAGGGACTGCAGGACACCAGGGACAAGGGTTTGGGATATTGGGCATGGGATCAGGTGTGAGAGGGATAAGTAGACACCATGGATAACATTTTTCTACATTGGGCATGATATCAGGTGAGGGAGGGACCACTAGACACCAGTTACAATATTTTTCTACATTGGGCATGGGATCAGGTGGTGGCAGGGCCACTGGACACCAAGGACCCTGTTTGGTGGCTCAGGACTGGCACGGGGGCACAGCACTTCCTCTGCCAACTGCTAGGGTTAACAAGGAGTAAATCGTAGTTTAAATTGGTATTTTTGCCATGCAAGGAAACCATGTAAAATGCCCTTTGCTCAGTGCAAATACCCTAAATATTGGACTGTGCTAATAATCAGGTCTCTACCCCTCAATTTGCATTGCATCCCTTTTAAAGTTTGCCCAGGTGCAAATCCTCTTTGCCCACACTAACCAGGCTTTTCAATATAGGACATCTGCATAAAACCCAGTTTGCAGGGGCAAACTAGGAAATGCAGCTGGGCAACCTTTTGGATATCTGGCCCCAGATTTCATAAAAAAATGACATTCTGTATCCTAGAAACTGTACAAGCAGATGTCAAAAAGCTTCTGATGTTTTGGGCAATTTCATAGAACATAGTCAAAGTTATTAAAATGCAAAAATTGTGTTTTAAAATTAAACACCCTACTCAACCCTAACTATACTGGTGCTACACACACACACACACACACACACACACACACTCACACACACTTCGTTTAGTACAGCATTATAACACAGCTATTAAGTAATTGAGTAGGATGCAAACTCACTGACAATTCTTGTATACCTGCCCCTAGAAAATGCCTGAAAACAAGTGGTTTCATCTACATAATGAAGTTTACTTAAGAAATACTTAAGATTAAGATAAAAAAAGTAGTCATCATGGTTATATTCCTGAAATTTAAATGTAATTACACTACCATGACAGTTTCTGTATGCATTATCAGCCCAAATGGAAACTCTGAATGAAGCACATATATTTGTGTATGTGTGTATATATATCTATACAGCATATTTGTATGTGTGTGTGTGTATAGATGTCTATCTATAGATCTATAAGTGTGTGCAAAAAAATGTGTTAGTGCATCAGTTTGGATTAAAGTGACAAAAGTATGGAAATGTGGTGTTAGGGTTCCCAATCCTAATACCCCACCCTCATCTTGCAGGCAGAAACAGGAAAAACCATTACAGTTTCACCACACATATGTCTTTGCAAATCATGTGTGGGGTGTACCTTGGGATTGTTAACCCTAATGCTCACACCACTGTCATATACTCTACACATATCAGTTTATTTACTGATGGAATAGGGTAAGTGTTAGGGTCAACAGTCCCAAGGTACACCCCATGCTTGATTTGTGAAGACACAGGAGAGGTGAAAACATAATGTTTTTTCCTGTTGCTGCCTGCAGGGTGGGGGGAGTGTTAGGGTTGGGAAACTTAACATCACATCTCCCTACATTCATCGCTTTAACCCTCACTGGTGCATTAACTAAGTTTTTTGCAATGAAGTTCCTTACTTTTTGAGATAGTATAATCATATCTTCATTTGCCTGTGAGAGCATGGGACCCTCTGAATCCTCCACTCCCATCCCTCCTAAGATACAGTACATACATGTATGTTGCTGTGGAAATGCTGGGCCCTCTGGGCCCTGCACTTGCATTTGTTCCAAAACAGCAACCAAACTGTCAGCAGAGCCATCTTATTACCCCAATTCATGAACACGGTAGTGAAAATTTTCAAATCCCCACCAAAACATCATTCTGTGACATTGAAACATCATTTGTGTATTGAAATGCTTCACCAGGAAGGCACACTGAGAAACAGGTTGCTTGTCTCCCAGTGTGACCTGGGGTGAAGGGGCACAACAGGGATGAGACATTTTAAATTCAAGTTACATAGCTCAACATAGCACAGAATTAATTAAGGCAGTTATTACAAACAGTGTTGCGTACATATGTAATTTTTGAGAACAATTAATAAGTGCAATGGTAATAAGTGAACAAGTGCTAACGTGAAAGAAGTGGTGAAAGAGAAGGGATGAGATGACAGATAGGGAAGAGTCATGTCCTGGAGAGACCCCTTCAGGATGTGGGGAACCCTGCAAGGGGACAGGGGATTGGAGTAGGAATCAAAGAGGGGGAGAGAGAGAGAGACAGTGAGAGAGAGGGAGTAAGTGTGATTAATACTAGGGAGGGGAAATAAGGCCTGACCCATAAAAGAGAACCTTTTGGGGGAAGGGAAGGCCAGGCAATTGTAACCCCTCCTGCAGCTAGGCATTGTAATTATAGAGGGATCATGAGAGGGGGAAATGAGAAATAACACCTGGGTGGGGATGAGGCCTGATCCTAGGAACCCTCCAGGATGCCGGAACCTTGCAAGGGGACCTGGAAGGCCATGGATAGATAGATGGGGGAAGAAAAGGTGGCACGCCAAGTCACTCTCGGACCCCTGCAGGATGTGGAGAATCCTGCAAGGGGAGTGTGAAGGCTAGGGAAAAAGAAGGTGAGCATAGGGGAAGGGAGAAAGGTATGAGAGCTAGCACCTAGGAGGGGCTAGAGTCAGTAGAGCTAGTAGAGTCAATAGAGGCAATGGGTAGATTCCAAAGGGGGATGAACTGTAAGGAGCTAAATGAAGGAAATTTAAGGTGGGTCATAACAGGAACAGCTAGGTGCAAAATAGTTGGAGAGGGCAGTGTTAATAGAATTGAGGGAGGAGGAGTGTCAGATTTGGGGAGGTAGAGAGTTTCATATTTTAGGAAAATGGTGAGAGTACTCAGACTGGCCAAAGATGGTGGAGCAGTGGGGGACAGTTAGTGTGTGAGTGTTGGTAGAGCTGAGGGAGTTTGAAGGAGGAGGGGGTGTTATAAATGAGGGGCATAAATACAAAAGGGAGTTCACCCAGCAAGTGTTTGGAGGTGAATTTATTGCAGTGTGAGAGGCATCTATTTGTAAGGGAGGGGAAGGAAAGGGCTCGATAGAGGTCACAGTGGTGAGTGTGAGAGGGAGCATCAAGGGCAAAGTGGCAGAAGGAGTTGAAGAGAGTGTCCCTTCTGGTCATGGAGGACTTAGGAGCAGCACCATAGACTACTTCGCTGTAGTCAAAAATGGGGAGGATCCTCTTCTGGACAAGTTCATGCCTAGCTGCAGGAAGGATGCAATTGCAGTTCCTGAACAAGGCACCAAACTTGGGGCACAATTTTTTCTGGATGGCATCAATGTGTCCAGAGAAGCTGAGGTGTTGCTCTAACCAAAACCCAAGGTGTCTTAAGGATGCGGTGTCCTCAAGTAAAGTCCTGTCAAGGGTGCAGAAAGTGGGCAGAACGGAGCCTAGAGAGTCTGTGCCTTGTGCTAAAGGTCATGGAGACTGTCTTCTTGGCGTTGAGGAATAATTGATGATTTGCAATCGAGAGTTGTACCATGTTGAAGTCATGCTGCAAGCTGGATGTAACCTCAGCTGGGCATGAGCCAGATGCATACAGGACAGTATCATCAGCGTACATGTGTATGGTGGAGGAGGGGGAGCAGACAGATGGCAGGTCATTAAGGAAGATGGAGAATAGAAGTGGACCAAGCACAGTGCCCTGAAGGATGCCAGTGCAGATTGGGAGTGGTGGCGAGATGGTATCTACAATCTTAACTGCTAGGGTTCTACCAGTAAGGTAGACCTTAAAAAAGTTAGTGGCAGAAGGGGTTAGACCAGTAGATGAGAGGGAACCAAGGAGAAGGGAGTGGGAAACAGTGTCAAAAGCCTTGGCAAGGTCAAAAAATATGGCTAAGGTGATTTGGCCATTGTCCATCCTGGAGAGGATGCAGTCAGTGAGCTGAAGTAGGGAGGTGGTGGTGGTAGAGTGTTTTTTCCTGAAACCAGATTGGAACGGGGTGAAGAAGGAGGTATTAGATAGAAAGGAGGTGAGTTGGGAGAGGACTAGATGTTCTTGTAGTTTGGCTAGGGTAGGGAGTAGTGAGATGGGGTGATAGTTGCCCGGGGATAAGGGGTCTCCACCTTTAGGTAGGGGGAGGACCACTGCATGCTTTCATGTGGTAGGGAAATCAGAGGTTGAAAAGAAGTGATTTAAGATTAAGGAGAAGGGGTAGGCAATGGCCGGGGCTGAGAGAGATAAGAGTTTAGGGTCAAGGTCATCTGGAGAAGAGCCTTTTGACGGGTTGATGATGAGGAGGGCATTTGGAGGATCAGGGGGACTGAAGAGAATCAGAAGGAGGGGTGTGGGGGAAATAGGAAATGGGGCAGTTTTTGGGGGAGGATAAAAGGGCAGCCATGACATTTGAGGGGGGAGGAATAGTTAGGGAGGAACTTCAGCAGTTCAGTTGCAGAAGAGGTATAATAGGAGTTAAATTCTGCAGCTATGGCATGGGCGTCGGCTACAATATTGCCATTTACCTTTAGCACTGGGGAAGGAAGCGGGACTGAGGGGTAAAGAGGGCATGAACCACCTTCCAGAACTTGGAAGGGGAAGTTATGTTAGGGAGGGAAGCATTCCATGCCACAGGTGCGAAAACACATTTTGACTAGGATTTGAAAAATGACAGTCGTCACATTCATGAGGTGGTGTAAGAAAATGGTCATGGCACTTACCCATGGCATATATGTCCATGAAAATGAAGATAAAGACTCATTAGAGTTGAAATGTCAGAACTCTGGTGTGGCTTCCTTGGCCCAGGAGGGCTGTTCTTCTTGTGTTTGGCAAATAAATGAAGCAAACTGTTTGAACTACAAATACTTGGACACTTCATTTTCATGGACATATATGCCCTGTGTAAGTGCTGTAACTGTCTGTTTTTTTGATTTATTGGTTGTCACAGAGCATTCCAGGTCACCTTGGTGCGGCTCTCTTTTTGCTAAGGTGTAAAAAAATGGCTATGTTGAAAATTTGGGGTCAAAATGTTTAAAATTACCAAAGTCACGAGCAAGCGCAGCAAAATGTCAACATATGCACATAACGTTGGGGTGGGCTGACAGGGTTGGGAACCCTAACACTGAATTTTCAAATTTTTGTCACTGTAACAGGAATCCTAACTGATGCATTGAGTTTTTTTGCAATTAATTTCCTTACTTTTTGAGATAGTTTAATAGTATCCGTATTTTACTGTGGGACCCTGCGCTCCAATCCCTCCGTAGATGCACATTTGTATGTGGGTGTGGAAGTGCAGGCCCTCTGGGCCCTGCACCTCCATGTGTCAAACAGCAGTAACCAAATCGTCAGCATAGCAATCTTATTACCCCACCTCATGTCCCCCGGTACAGAGAAATTATGAAATGCAAGGCAAAACGTAATTATGTGCAACTGGAATGCCATTCTGCACCAGAGGTGCAAAAACACATTTTGGTCAGGATGTGACAAATGACAGCTGTATTGTTCATGAGGTGGTATGAAATAATGGCTATGTTGAAAATTGGGTGACAAAATATTGAAAAGTACCAAAGATATGCGCGCGCATAGAATAAATTTAATGGACGCAGATAACCTGGGCATTTTTAGGAATTTTGCATTGCATACCAGGGCACAAAGTTGAGCCAGAAAATCCTGGCTTAAATGCTGGCCATCCATAGGCAGACTGCTGTATTGCAGGGTGTAACACAGCAGCTGACAGCCGTGGGCAGCCACCCGCCCAGCAAGAACACTGTCCACAAGCACCCAAACTGTTCCTGGTAGTCCAATGGTACCCCTTCCCTCCCATTAGCCTGATCACAGGTTTAACTGAAGTGAATAATATCCCTGGTAGTCCAGCGGTAGCCCCCTCCCACCTATAGCCGCAATCATGGGTAGAGTGACGAATATAGAATCCCTGGCAGTACAGTGGTCCCCCCCATTAGCACCAATCCCAATAATGTACAAGCAACATCTGCCCTGGTAGCCTAGTGGTACCCCCTCCCTATCCCGACCCTCTGATCACCATCTTATTTAGCTAAGAAGTATCCCTGGTGGACCAGTGGATCCCTGCTCCCCACCCGTAACCCCGGATGCTGGCAAAGTGTTAACCTACAAATCCCCAGTGGTCCAGTGGTAACCTCCATCTCCCCACCAACACAGGACCCCCAGATCACCCAGCTCTCCCACATCATTGGTGGGTGGCTGCAACCTACCCTCATACCACCTGGCTGCCTGCTGAATGACAGCTTACAGTATGCACTGTAAGCCCATTAGTCCACAGTGTGGACCAATGGGCATGCAGGGCATACTGTACAGACCTGTCACAAATATTTCTGACTGTCCCGTACAGTATGCCTTGCAAGCCCATTGGTCCACACTGTGGACAAATAGGCTTATAGAGCATACTGTAAGCTGTCATTCGGTGGGTGGGTGACTGGGCAGTATCCAGGTGGGTTGCAGCCACTTGCTGATGATAGGGGGGGAGCTGGGTGGGCGGGGTCCTGTGTGGGTAGGGGGATGGGGGTTACCACTGGTCCACCAGGGATATTTCTTAGCTAAATAAGATGGCAATCAGAGGGTCGGGATAGGGAGGGGGTACCACTAGGCTAGTGCAGCAACAATTCCCTGCAAACTGCAATACTTAACACTCTATTAATGATATGCTCATAGACAGAAATTATGAACAAAATAACAAGAGCTTTATTGGGGATCAGGATCAGGTACTAGGGGAAAAGAAAAGGTTAAGCAACTAAGGTAGCAGTATAGCACCAGCTTGTGTGCAGGTGCCCTCTAGGCTAGGGATGGAAGAACTGGTTTTGATAAGTTCAGAACCTCCCAGAACCTTTGTCATTTTCAGTAAAAGAACAAAATCCTTATCAGATTTTTTTTTTTTCAGGTTCTGATACTTTTTAACACTTTGATTTTGGAGCTCCCCCAGAAGGTCTTTATCTAGTAAGAAGGCTGGGGCAGTGGTAGAAAGACCATAAATGAGGCTGGAGGTAGTGTAGTTCCACTTCAAGTTCTTATTAGGTTCCTTTCTCTTCAATGACAATAGCTTAAGGGTGACACTAAAAACAGCTTTTATGCTTAAAACTAAAAGCTTCTGAAAGTTTTGATAAGACTCATAACTATCAAAACCTTTTATGGCTTCTCTGAACCTTTTAGGACCTCAAACCCTTTTGTGGCTTTCCTATCCCTAATCCAGGCACAGCCTACTGTAATGTAATATGCATTGACTGTTCTTTAACTGCCTTACAGGAGCAGCCAAATTATACAGCAGCCCACCACCCAAACCATACATTCCAATCCTACATGCCTGACTGTAGTGCCCATGTTACATTACCCACACTGGTACCAGTATATTGCACCCTTTACAATTAAGGGGCTCCTTTAATAACACAATTACTAGGTACCCAGTCATAGAATTGGTATAGGCCAATCCTCTGTCATAACCCAGGAGCTTGCGGTGGTGCACATTAAGATTTTAGCAACTTTACTTGTTTGCAACAAACCCAAAAGGTAAACACAAACAGCATATTTGTATTCCTGGCTGGATGGCCTATTCAATTAATTGGTTTCCCAATTAATAGAAATGCCTTTACCCCTTCATTTAGTTATTCTTGTTGTCAGATATTTTTTGTTCAATTTAATATAATGTTACTGCTGTACATAATTCTAGTCTCAATTTTTACCATATTTATTATCAGCTCAATGCTATTGTATATATTGCCTACATCTTTCACACTATTTGCATTATTCTCATGTACCCATCCTAATGGGTGGTGTGACACTTGGACAGCTGGTTCTGATTGCTGTATGATTTTTGTAATATAAAAATGTGTTATTTAATGTCTCTCATGAGAGATGTTGAGACAACCTGTGGGATGATCCCCCCTAACCCAGGTTTTAGCTACAAGGTGTTACCTGGAAGGCTAGGAGATAATTACAGGCCAGAAGAGACCTATTTATTTAGTTTTTGTTGACAGGGTAAGTGCACTAGACAAATCTTGCCTATTTTCAGGCACAACCTGGGGGAAGGGGATACAGATGAATGGCAACTGACCTTGAACCAGATTAAGTTGTTGGTGATATTTTTTTTAGTGAATGAGGAAAATTTGGCCAGGACACTGGGGAAATTCCCCTACTTGGACGCTGTGTTTCAGCCAGTAGGGGACAGGCCATTTCCAAGATGGCCACTTCGAGTGGACCAGGGAAGGAGGAGGAAGTAAGTGGAGTAGGAGAGCTAGCCTCGTCTCTTGCTCCAGGCTTTGTGGAGGCTACAGCCACGGATTTGGCTGAAAGAAATTCAGATATGGAGCTTCAGGACGCTTTTTTCAAATGGGAACAATCAGTAATGGAGAAATCCAAAAACGAAAATGAACAGATGATGACTGCAGAATCGGGATTAAAAACAGAGTTGGCGGTATTTGAACCTGGGTTCACCACAGGTAAAGCGCCCATTTATCAACGGAATGAAGATCAGCTCCGTAGTAGTGTTGTGACAACTATGCCCAGCGAAAGTAAAAAGATGATCTAACCACCACAGAAAGCTCTGAGGAAGACGGAAGAAAACTTACAGGCTGAAAGGAATAAACAAGATTTAAAAGCTCATGATCTGTTTACAGGACGTCGTGAACGGAGGAGTTTCAAAATCCTGAAGGTACTGAATCTTATGTAAATGCAAATGTTGACAGGACGGAGTTGTCTGAAAAAAGAAATGCTGCTAATTACAAAAAAATGTCTTGCCTTTGCTTGCAGAAGCTCCGCAGAGGTGCGTTGAGCTTTCTAATGGGAGCAGCTGTTTGATTAAGTGTAATGCAGAGTGCTGCGGTAGCGCTAAGGCTGATTTCAGTATTGCTTGCAGCTCTGTGGGAGAGAGCTCAATACAAAAGAGTTTGAGCTGCATTTCCCAAAGTCAAATGAACTTTTTAAACCCTGCAAAGTCTGGCATTAATGTTGCAGGAAAAAGCGAGTGCCCTCAATCAGTTTTGGCTCCCGATGAAACAAAGCAAAGTGATGACAGGCTAACTAATTACAGAACTGACCAGACAACCTTGCCTTCTGTCTTCTGTAAAAATGAAAAGGCACAGTTAAACAAAGTTACAGGCTTTGTGTTTAAGCACTCGAGCCAGGAGAATTCAGTTGCTGACCAAGCAGTAATATACCAATTAACAGAAGGTTCTCAAAGTGGGGCAACTGAGTTTTTCTTTGCTGACAAAACAAAACAAATAAAATTAAATACTGCTCCACAAATGACTGAATCCCCTCACTTGCAGGAAAAGGACAGCAAGATCTGGTCACCTCACAAAGCTTTAAGTGAGGCTGGATGGAAACAGATAGACTCAGGTGAATGGAAGCCTGACCCTACGTGGGAGTCGGATTTAACTTTATCACAGCATACCCCAGAATAGTTTCCTGGTGATCAACAGCAGAAAGGGATTATGAATGGGAAAAATATTCAGATGGAGAAAGAAGTTTTACAACTCCCTTTAGGAACTTCTAGGCAAATGGATTACTCCCCTGCATTAACTTGTCAGAAAATTCCTATGCAAAAACTTATTCAGAAGGGTACAAATGAGAATACCACACCCCCCCTTCTACCCCGGCTCAGAAGCCTTTGATGTCAGAACTTTTTTCAAATTCACATAGGGAGGCTGCGCCTAGGCATAACGCCGTGAGGTTAAGGTATAAAGGAGGGTTAGAAGTCCGGCTGGACAGGTATTATGTGGGGAAGACTTTACTAAAAGACTCTTTGCATTTTACACCACAGGATGTGTTTGCCTTCATTAATATTTCAGGGGAGGACAATTTTGATATAAGCTTTTGCTCACAACATGCTTTAGAGCTGTTCTGGGTCAGGTATAGCCAAGTTAAGTTTTCTCCTATTTGGACACCCTTTATTGTTATTCCCTTGTCGAAACCCCTTATTAAGTTCATCACAGTCATGTTCAGGAATGAAGGTGTTTGGGTGGAAGACATAACCTTTGGTTAAAAAAAAATGTGAAGAGTTAAGTGAACCTGATCCTATTTTAGACACTGAAGGGTTCTGGACTGGAGGATGGAAATATAACATAAAACTAAGACAATCCGAGACAGGGATTGAACACATACCTAATTCTTTTTTATTAGGGAAAGATAGAGGTGTATGTTTTTATAGTGGGCAGCCTCGTGCATGCTACAAATGTGGGGCCAGAACACATCTTTCAAGCGTATGTGATCAACCCCGTTGTGATAATTGTGGGGAGGTTGGGCATCTGACTATGTTTTGCAACAATCAATCAAGCTGCGATCTGTGTGAAACTAAAGGCCATATGTTCAAAATATGTCCGTGGGCTGCCCAAAATAAGTCCCCATGTTCAAATTCAGAGGTATTCATTCAGAAAGCACAAGAAACTATGGCTAAAGCTTCTTCTCTTGGTGTGTGCCCTTTACCTTCCACAAATAATCAGACAAAATTCCCTGTAGTTAAAAAGTCAACCGAACTAGAAGGGGGAATAAAAGGAAAGGTTTCGGATAAGAAGAAGCCTATAACATCAAGCAGTGATAACCAGCAAGGGTCATCCTCAGATACTGCTAGGTTAATCAAGGCTAGCAAAGGTCCTGCTAACCTCTCAGAGTTTCCTCCTGTTTGTTATTCAGAAGAGGTTACAGAGGAAGTTGGGGTTGTTGCCACAGTTTGTGAACCTGTGACTGCACCACCTCAAAGATGATCTTCGAGGAATTTACATTTAAAATTCCCTCCCCCCCCCCACCAGTGTTACAAATTGAAACCAGCAACTCATATGCGGCACTGGGGTAATACTGAGATAGAGGTCGAAGATTCGGACTCACAAAAATCCTCACTCTCAACCAGGTCACAAGTTATGGATAATTACAAGGATAGAAAAAGAAAAAGAGGAAAAAATAACAGTTTGAGCAAAAAAAAGGATGATGAGGATGGTTTGGGGTTCATTGAATGCAAATAGTTTATTAAATGCGGTTAAGAGACAAGCTCTTTTTTGTTATATTCATGAACATCCCTTTTCTGTTTTCTTTTTGCAAGAGACATGGATGTTTTCCATGGAACAGTTGGTGGCATTTAAAAGAGATTGGTTTTGGGGCCCTTCCTTTTGGTCTTTTGGGGAGGATTCCGCAGATGGCATAGGAATTGTGTTCAATTCCTATGCTTTCCAGCTATTTAATTTGATTGATTTAATTCCAGGAAGGGTTTTGATTATTGATGGGAAGTGGCAAGGGTTAAGTTACAGGTTCATTAATATTTATAATCCCCAGACTAAAGCCAGTAGAGTTAATTGCCTTAAAGCAGTACAGCCCTATTTATTAACAACAATTAGAGTATTATGGGGAGGTGACTTTAATTGTTCTATTCTGTTTATGCTAGCAAAAAAAATAATAAAAAAACATATTGTGATTCCAACGCTTTAGGTAAAATCATAAAAGATGCTGACCTTTTGATTTGTAATAATGCTTTGCAGGCGGGGGGCGGTTTTTCTTTTAACAAGGGGAAGAGCTTCACCCTGATTGATTATATGTTAGTGTCACCAAATATGCAATTAGAGTCTTTTAAAATCTTTCCCAGTGAATTCTCAGATCATTCATTCTTACTAAGTTCTTTTAGTTTTTCGGAGGGGCCAGAGAAAAGGCAAATTAGATGGAAACTTAATAATTCCTCTCTTGAACTCCCATTCATACAATCAGGGCTGAAGCTCCTCTTAAAAGCTAGATTATCAGTATCCTTTTTATATACTGATCTAGGAGACTGGTGGTTAGAGACGAAAGCAGATTTAAGGAAATGGTTTAAATTACAAGGAGTGAAAACAAAGAATTATACATTTCTACACTATTTAAGTTTAAGGCGTCAGTTACAAAGGCTCATGACTACAGCTTATACTTCTAGGTTTAATTATTCTGAGCAAATTGCTAGATTAAAAGGAAAAATGAGAGAATTTCAATATGATAGGGGGAAAACCATGCAGGCTATTTTAACCAATGGAATCAAAAAATCGCCTATTGGAATCCATTTGAAATGTGTAAGCAAATAAGAGACTCTATGAGAATGGAGGCACTTAAAACTCAGATGGAAGCTTGCTTTCCACTGTGGCCCAATTAAGGAAGTGATAGTAGAACATTTTCATTTTTAAATCCCAGTGAGTTGATTTCTAATTCAGCTATGACGCTATCTAAAAGACATTGTAATCCCAGCCAACCTAGTAGGGAGTTCGGAGGTGTGGGGTCCCATCACAAAAACAGAGATTATAAACACTATTGGGTTATTGAAACTAAACATTTCTCCTGGAATAGATGGGATTTCAAATAACTTCTATAAAATATTTTCAGAAGAAATAAGTCAGTGCCTGTGTATTTTATTTAGGTCCTTTTTGGATAAAACTGTTATTTTCCCTTCTTTTTCAGAAGGACTATTAACCTATATATTTAAAACAGGAGACAAACACAATATTGCTAATTGGAGACCAATAACTCTTCTGAATTCAGATTACAAAACCTTTGCTTGCATTTTAAATAATAGACTGAAAAATTATGCAAAAGGAGTTATTTCTCCTTTTCAATATTGTGGTCTACCAGATAGACGGGTTCAGTCTGCTTTAATGTTAATCCGAGATGTTATTGAGCATCTCACTGATACAGGGTTAACCAGATGTTTAGTAGCAGCAGACTTGGACAAGGCCTTCGATAGAGTATACTTGCCATTCCTTTTCCTTACCCTGAAGCATTATGGGGTTCCAGATCAACTAGTAAAATTAATAGAGAAATTATATGATAGTTATTCGGTTTTTCCATATTTAAAAGGTCAGAAGGCAGAAGGCTTTGAGCTAACCACAGGAGTTCATCAGGGGTGCCCCCTTAGCCCCCTTCTTTATACCTTTGCTCTAGACCCCTTCTTACAGACAATAGCTTTGAATCAGATTTGGAAGGGTATTCAGGTAAATATGCAAAAGGACACACAATTAAGAATACAAGCCTATGCAGATGATCTAGTAGTTTATTTTAAAGATTTTTCTTCAGTAACCTACTTTGTGACTGCCTTTGAGGCCTTCTCAAAGGTATCAAATGCAAAATTGAACTTAAATAAGACAAAGGGATTATTAATTGGTGCAACAGACACTGGGGAAGTATGGCAGGAAGGTATCTTCATCTCCAGGAATCCTCTTAAAATACTGGGGATCAAGTTTGGTTCCCAAAATATGCCTATTGAAAATTGGGAAAGTGTTATTGAAAAACTAGAGAGTAAGGTAAATAGGTGGAAAAAGTGGAAACTATCTAAACTGAAAAGGGTTCAGGTAATTAAACAATTTCTTCTCCCAATGATGCAGTATGTGGCTATGATTTTTCCACTTCCAGTAACTTTTGAGACAAAAATATATAGTCTGTTTTTCCAAATGCTATGGGGCAACCGCTTAAATCCTGTGAAAAGGGGTTATACGTATCTAAGGAAAAATGAGGGTGGTTTGGGAATGGTAGACCCGGTGACTTTTGTACATGCATTATTTATTTCAAACTCAGTTAAAGAAGGATTAAAAGCAGAATTAGGGGGAGAGGAGACATGGAATTTGAAATCAATGGGTAAATATTTAAAGAATTGGCATAATTTGGCCCCCAAGCTAAATCGCTTTTTATACATACCTTTGTATTTTAGGTCATCGGCTCAGAAATTGTTCAAATGGAAATTGCAAAAACAGACAATTCTGAATAATAATACAAAGGGGCTTTATCGTCACATAATGAAGTTGGTACTTCCCTCAGAACCGGGATTTAAAAATTGTTCTTCAGCATTTAATTCTACTGTATTGGCACAACTTAATAGTAACAGGATGCCACAAAAACAATGGGAAACACAGTGGTTAACTTTTTATGGAAAATTGAATATTAGAGGTAATGCAAAGTACAAGGCTTTACAGGAAAGATTGTGCCCTTATTTAGAATGTATAAATGAAGAAGAGTCAATGGAGCATTTTTTCTCAAATGTACGTACACGATTGGCTTATGGGCATACTTAGTGAACTTATGGGGGTTTAGATGGCTAAACAATATGACATATGAATTATTGATTCTAGGTCATTATCTGGTAAACTTGTCAGAGTTTCATGAAGAAACGTTATCCTTATTTTTGGGATGTCTTAGATATTATTTATGGCAAGCCAGGGTCCAATGGGTCCTCTATCAAAAGAAAATGCCTTACTCATGTGTAAGTGGGCTGATTATCAAGGAGCTAGTACAAATTTATACAAAAGATGCCTTTAGAGTAGCCCCGGGGAACTCTACGTAAATGGTAGAAAGGTTTTTTTCATTTTATTAAATTTAAATAAGGAGTTACAGATGGGCTTATTTAGTTATTGCTACAAGGGTTAAACTTAATTCAATCCCAGTTAAGAAGCTTATTTCTTTATGATTTTTAAGCTTTTTGTGATGTTCAAACTTTAATGCTTAACTATTTTCCTTTTGGGGTGTTATCTGTGATGAAAATGTTGTGTTTTATTTATTATTTGTTTTTCTCTCCCCTGAAAAGTGTTGTTTATCTATATTATTTATGTCAATAAAAACACCCCTACTCTTTTCGATAATTGCCATGGGATCTTTAACATCCACCTGAACTACCACCAATCCAGGCAGATGGGACCTTGGTTTAACATCTCATCCAAAAGGCAGCACCTCAGAAGTGCAGCACCCCTCTCATGCTGCACTACAGTGTCAGTACTGGGATATTAACCCAAGTGCCAGATGTGGCAACTGAACCCACAGCTCTCTGATCTCCCAGCCTCAGAGGTGAGTGTGCTACCTACTGAGCCACTGACACTGGTACCTAAATAAGGATCTCCTGTTTATCTAGCTTAATTGTAGCTTGCCAGCTGCTAGGATGGGCAATCATAAACTTTTATAACGTTTTGAGGAAGATAGCAGGTTATGATGCTTTAGTGCAAAATCATAAACGATTCTTTGATGTGTCCTGGGAAGAAAAGCTACTTGAGATCAAATAGGGGATGTTATTTAAAGAATGTCATAATTTGTGAAATGAGTTTTGCTGAAATTTCACTTAATTAATTTACACCCTGATTGATAAGACATCCTGGGTGTATAATTTTTTATATTCTGACAAGGAGGAGCTAGGTGACCTCATGAAAAGAGGTTAGCAAAGTCAGTTTTAAAACAGTATGCTATTTTCCACTAAGACACACATGTTTGGCCTCTCTTGACAACAACATCTATCTACCAGCACTGTTAAAAGAAATACCTTAGATAGACACATCTAAGTGTATGTTTTGGTAGGAAATTGCACTTTTAAACCTTATTATTTTAAGTGATTGTATGGTTTTGTGATATACTGTTCTGTATTTACATATGACATTTTTTTATCTCTTTTTAAGTAAACCTGTACTTTAGAGACTACTTGATGTGCTTTTGAAATTATTTTTTTTTTTTGCCATTAACTTTTTATTGGACTTTTCAAATACACTTGCAGAGACCAGAAAATGATGCAGAAACAAGAGATCACAAAATTTAAAATGTCAGGAAAATCTATAACAATTGTAAAAATAGTACGCCTCTGCAAGGCCCCCAAACCCTCCCTCCCCAACCACCCAATGCAAGGCCCTGCTTCTAGATACGGTCAAAATCCTTTAAAAAAGTAAAACACCTCATGAATATGCTATCACCAGGGGAGACCAGATTTTCTCAAAACGGGGGAGCTGGTTGTGGATAATGGCAATCATCCTCTCAGTCCTAAGGCAGAGAAGGAGTTCTGCCAACCACTCAGCATAAGTAATCCTATGGGAATCCTTCCAGTGCTTGAGTACTAGTTTTTTCACTATACTAGAAATCAGGTTATATGAAACTTCCTCCTTTTGACCGAAAATCCTGTCATGTCCCCTAGCAGGCATACCTCGGGGTGAAACATATCTTCTAGCCCTAATAAGGGGTCAAGTTTGCTCCTTATCTCATTCCACAATGGAGTGATTTTTGGACAGTCCCAAAAGACATGGAGTAAATCTCCTCCCACCATATCACATCTAAAACACCTGGGATCTTTTACTATTTTTAAATCCGCCAGCTTCTTAGGCGAATAGTAAATATTGTGTAATATCTTAAACTGCATGAGTCTAAGATGATCCTGCTGAATAAAACAATGGCAATTCTGCCATATCCGTACCCAATCTAACGCTCTATCAGGGAATATTCTGGCCCAATAAACATTTGGAGCTAAGTTCTCTGTGAAAGCCCAGTGAAACAACGTCGAGTAAATCTTAGAGATCGCCTGAGGGTCTCCTACTTAACGGACCAAGGTCCGCCAGAACAAAAAACGGGAGGGTAAGTCGGATGCCATCCAAATTTATGTACTAATGCATGACGTAATTGAAATACTTTAAAACTGTCCCTGGGTGAGACCTCAAACTTCTCTATAATATCTCTAGTTGAGAGCAAACCACCTTCTGAGTTAAAGAAATCTTTCAGAGAGCAATTAGCTGGAATGGACAGCCAGTTACGTTTAATGGTCCTATTCCCTATGGGTAACTGGGGTTACCCAAAATGGAGTTCGCCCATCTCTGGTGTAATCATATTTCAAAAAATTACATAACTGATTATGTATTCTCAACGAGACCCCAATGGGGGATTTTCTTAATGGGGAAGGAAGAAACCGGATAGGAGCATAAAGTATGGCCTTTGGATTAATATCACAGCTCCTAATGAGGCTAATCTCTAACTTAACCCATAATGGGACATAGTCAGAGGTTAAAACAGCCTCGTCACAGTACATCCATCTGCCATATTTGTTCAAATGCGCTGCCCAAAAATAAAGCGCAAAGTGGGGCAACTTCAAACCTCCCAATGTTTTGGGAGCAGCTAACTTAGAATAGGACATTCTGGCCCTTTTATAACCCCACACAAAGTCAGCCAATTCCCCATGAAGTTTCTTAAACCATGCTAAGGGAATCCAAACATTTAACATGCATAAGGGTAGAAAGCATCGGAATATATTCATCTTTATGATATTTATTCTACCCCATAATGATAATGGGAGTTGCGCCCATCTTTTTAAATCTAGTCTTATATTATGAATTAAAGAGTCTAAGTTTAATTGTCGGAGTCGATCTTGACTCTTTGTTAAAGTAAGACCTAGATATTTCAGGGAGTTGGGATTCCACCTTAAACCCAAATCCTCAATATCCTGCCTAAACAATCTACTGTTCAAGGGATACACAACCGTCTTATCTTGATTCAATTTATAATTGGCTAGAGTACTAAAGCTCTGTAACACCTTTAATAGACTAGGGATGGATTTATTAGGCTCTGAGACGTAGATCAACAAATCATCAGCATATGCCATCACTTTAATCGTTTGACCTCTTATATTAATACCTGAAATCCCAGGACACCTCACTATGCACCTTATAAGAGGTTCCAAGTACAAATTAAATAATAAGGGTGAAAGGGGGCATCCTTGTCTCGTACCAACACGTAATGGGAAAGGCGTCGAAACAGCCCCATTACAAACAACTCTGGCCAATGGATTGGTATATAGTGCCCTAATCCAGGCCACAAACTTGACTGGAAAACCAAATTTATCTAACACCGCGAATAAAAAGGCCCAGTGAACCCTATCAAAGGCCTTCTCAGCATCCAAAGAGACCAGCGCCATCGGGAGGTCAGCCTCCTCGGATGCCGAGAAGACATGGGTCAATGTTCTAAAGTGATCCATTGAGGACCTACCCTTCATAAAACCTACCTGTTCAGGCCCAATCAACTTTGCCATTATTTGGTCAATTCGGTTTGCCAATATCTTGGCCAAAATCTTAACGTCATAATTCAACAACGAAATGGGTCTATAACTGGCAGGGTTTTCGGATGGTCTATTAGGTTTTTGAAATTCTTTATCTTGACAAGTGAAGCATATATGGTTAAAGTTGACACTGTGTAAAAGCTTAATGGTGATACCAAACTGGGAAAAGGTAAGAATTTTTCCTACAGTCTTCCATAGAGTTTTTAAGGGTTCATTTTGTACCTGGTTAGGTGCCCTAGGTGAAAGATATCTGGCATCCCCCGAAGAGCATAATTATCTGAGCCTATACGTTGGGTACGCTAACAAGAGGTTCACAGTTTGAATCCCTCCAAGACTTGAGACCAAAGGTTGATTCGAACCCACAAAACAGACAGGAGGGTTACCCTGTTTCTGTTTCCTGTTCACAAGACTGCACTCAGAGGTTGGCATTGTGGGACCAGAGGGCCTGACCTGCTGAGGGGGGTTGTGACAGGTGGTACCTGGAAACAAGCCTTGGCTCAGTGCTCATTTTCCAGTTACCAATGTTAAATAAATAAATACTTTTATTTACAATTTTTTTTTACCAGGAAATGTACACTAAGCTGTGATAGCTTGTTTCCAGGTGCATCCTGGGTGGTGGGTTAGATGGATCAGTTTTATTGATGAGGCATGTCAGCCGTGACACCAGAGAAATTCTCCCAGTAAATGCCATGGGATCTTTTACTTCCACCAGGATGTGACTAGAGATGGGCAGAAGAGACCTCAATTTAGTGTTTTTTTCTGAAGGATGGTACCTCAGCTGTGCATCAGCCCCTTCTAATGCCCTACAGTGTCAGTTATAAGTACAGTATTACCCTAAGTATCTGATGTGGGGCTAGAACCCATGACCATCGGATATTCTAGACTCAGAGGCAAGTGTGCTACCTACTGAGCTACTTATACTAAGTAAAATAACAAATAATCAGTGGTAATGGTGCAGCAGGGACAAGCCCTTGATTTACTCAGTTTCTCTGACCAGCTGGATCCCCCTTGATGTAAAGGGTGCAAAGGTGCAGTTGCAGAAAATCGCTCCTGTGGTGGTTCCATTTTATCTTGATTACAGGCCTCTGTGATGGAAACATAGAAACATAGACTTTGACAGCAGGTAAGGACCACTTGGCCCACCTAGTCTGCCCACTTTCCTACCTATTGGATAAGCTGCAGATCTTAGTTAACCAACAACCTACTTCTTCCTACCCCCCCACCAGAATTGCCTTATGTCTGTCCTATGCATTCTTAAATTCCCCCACTGCTTTTGAACCCATGACCTCCTCAGGAAGGCCATTCCATGCATCCACCACTTTCTCTCTGTGAAAAAAAATACTTCCTCACATTGCCGCTGAACTATCCCCCTCCAGCTTCCAATTCTGTCCCCTTGTTCTTGCACATCTCTTTTTCTGAAAGATCCTACCCTTCTGGACTTTGCTGATTGCCTTGAGGTACTTGAAAGTTTCTATCATGTTGCCCCTCTCCCTTCTTTCCTCTAGGGTATGCATATTAAGCTCCTTTAGTCTCTCTTCATATGGCTTTTGTTACAGACCTTGCACCATTTTAGTTGCCCTCCTCTGGACTGCCTCCATCCTGTCTATGTCCTTGCTGAGATTGGGTCTCCAGAACTGCATGCAGTACTCCAGATGGGGTCTCACCAACTGTTTGTACAGAGGGATAACAAATTCCTGTTTTCTACTGGTTATGCCTCTCCCTATGCAACCCAGTATCCACCCAGTGCTCCGTACTGCCCTCTCACATTGCTTGCTTACCTTTAGGTCATCTGATATGATTACCCCGTAAGGTCCCTTTCCATTTTGTTGTTGTTAATACAGCCCCCCAATTGTGTACTCTTCCCCTGGGTTTTTGTTTCCAAGGTGCATTACTTTGCACTTCTTTGCATTGAATCTAAGCTGTCATATTTTTGACCATTCTTCCAACCTTGCCAAGTCCCTTCTCATCCTTTCCACCCCACCTTGTGTATCAACCCTGTTGCAGATCTTTGTGTTGTCTGCAAAGAGGCATACTTTTCCTTCTAGTCTCTCTGCAATGTCACTTATAAAGATATTAATAAGGACCAGACCCAGTACTGAACCCTGCGGTATCCCACGAGTAACCCCTCTCTCTTCAGAGTGGACTCTGTTTACGATTACTTTCTGTGTCCTGTTGTTCAGCCATTTTTTTACCCAGGCTACCACCCTGGCACCCACTCCCAGGCAGGCTAATTTGTTTATTAATCTTTAGTGTGGGACTGTGTCAAATGCCTTGCTAAAAATCTAGGTAGGCCATGTCCATAGCCCCTCCCTGGTCTACTACTTTTGTCACCCAGTCAAAGAAATCGATTAGATTCATGTGACATGACCTTCCCACTGTGAATCCATGCTGCTTTGGGTCCTCTGCCCTGCAAGCCTCTAGGTACTCAACAATTCTTTCTTTCAGAAGTGATTCCATCATTCCCTACCACCAAGGTTAAACTAACAGGTCTGTAGTTTCCTGCCTCTGCTTTGCTCCCACTTTTGTGAAGGGAAATCACATCCACCCTCCTCCAGTCCTTAGGTACCACACCATCCTCCCATGCTTTATTAAAAATGGTAGTCAGTGATGTCACTAGTTCTCCCCTTAGTTCTTTTAGAATTCTGGGGTGAATCCCATCAGGCCACATTACTTTGTCTACCTTCAGTTTTAGGAGTTCTTTCACAATTCTTTCTTCTGTGAAAGGACTGGTATTGACCCCCTCCATCCAGAGTGCTTCTATTGATTGAATTAGGTAACACCTCCTCCTCTTCTTTTGTGAATACTAAGCAGAAGTATTCATTCAGTGTCCCTGCTTTTTCACTGTCCCTCTCTGCCCAACCACCCTCCCCTTTAAAAGCCTCATTATCCCTCCTTTAGTCTTTCTTCACTCCCTAATGTATCTATAAAAGGTTTTATCCCCCTTCTTAACCTAGTTGGCCATCTTTTCCTCAGTTTGGGCCTTTGCTATTCTGACTGCCTTCCCCGCTTCCTTCTGCTTTAACTGGTACAGTTCTCTGTCCTGCTCCTTCTGTGTTTCCTTATACTTCCCGAATGCTATTTTTTCTCCCTAACCTTCCCCACCACCTCTTTTGAAAACCATAGTGTTTTTTCTTTCATTTTGATTTGTTTATTTGCTTCACACAAAGGCTTGTTGCCTCTGTGATGGCAGTTGTGATGTTTCTCCATTGTTCCTCCACCCCCTCCTTCTTGCCCATTTGCTAGTGCATTTCTGAGGCACTATCCCATTTTGACAGAGTCAGCCCTCCTAAAGTCCAGTACCCTCACTTTTGTAAGGCTTGACTCTGCGGTTGTGTTTATCATGAACCACACTGTTTGGTGGTCCCTTGTTCTCTGATGGCTACCCACTTCTAGATCTGAGATCTTCTCTCATTCCCCATTTGAGAGTACCAGGTCTAAGATTGCTCCCTCTCAACTGGGTTCCAACACTAGCTGTCTGAGGCATACCCCCTGTAGGGCATTGAGAATGACCCTGCTCTTGGATGTGGCTGCAGCAAAGGTGCTCCTGTTAACATCTGGCATATTCAGGTCCCCCAATCAACAAAATCTCCCCTTTTTCTGACATCCTAAGGATGCCTTCTATCATTTCCTTGTCCATTACCTCCCCCTAAGATGGGGGTCCATATACAGCTCCCTTGAAGACTGTGGTGTCATTTCCAGTTTCCAAGGTGACCCACAGTGCCTCCTCTCCTCCCTGTGTACCCTTTAGTTCCATTACTTTGATCCCTTCCCTTACTTAGAGAGCCACTCCTCCTCCTCTTCTGCCCTCCCTGTCCCTCCTACAGATTGTGTACCCTGGTATGTTAACATCCCAGTCATGGTTCTTTATGTACCATGTTTCTGTGACTGTCACGATATCCAGGCATCCCTCTTCTATCAAGGTCACCAGTTCAGGGAGCTTGTTACCTAGGCTATGGGCATTGGTACTAATTACCCTCCATTTTTGATGGCCTTACCTCTTTTTGCCCCATCCCTGTCCTTACTGCCTTTGCCTTTTTCTCCATTTACCCCAGCCCGTCTCCCTATGGACTTCTCTGTCTTGGTGTTTACCTCACTAACTACCCTGATTTGCTTTTTAAGGGGCTAGGATTTCCCTTTTCCTTTTCAGTGCCTCCCCCCCTTGGCTAGTTTAAATGCTTGTCAATGAAGCATTTTAATCTATCACCTAGGATCATGGTTCCCCTCCTGGACAAATGCAGACCATCTTGCCAGTATAGGCCTGCATCCCTCCAGGTGGACCCCAGTCTCCAATGAAGCCAAAACCCTGAGCTCTACACCAGTTTTTCAACCATTTATTGAATTCCATGGTGTGGAGCACCCTAGCCTCACCTATGCCATAGACAGGCAGCACCTCTGAGAAGGTTACCATGCATGATTCTTGTCTAAGGCCCCTCCCCAACTCCCCTAACTCCTCTGCACTGTTCTGATCCCTTTCTCACCCTAGGTGGACAATGACATCCAGCTCCCTTCCCCATGCAGCTGCTCCTGCAATCCTGAGGATTTGCTCCCTGTCCTTCCAAGCCATGGCTCCATGCAGGCACCTTACCTCCCTCTCATCCCCGTCCCTCAGTTCTACCCTCCTAACAATGGAGTCCCCCACCAGGAGTTGTTTCCTTCCCCTGTGGGGTCCCATGCCACCCTCCTGTGGGTCTTCTTTGTGGAGGTTCCCAGCATCCTCCTTGGTCTCCACTGCGGGTGCTTCCATAGAGGAACCACACTCTGCCAGAATGGTGTACAAATTGCGGAGAGGCACAACTGGAGGGATGCACCTCTGTTCAACCTCCCTCACCCTCCCTGGGCCCACTGTTGTTCAGCCACCCCTCTTTCTTGGCAACCTCTGAGGCAGCGGTGGGGGCCCTGGTGGTCACTCGGTGGGAGAGGAAGTCCCCTGAATCCTGGTCAACTCAGCCTGGAGATAAGCAACCTCCTCCCTCAGCCCAGAGAGGTGCCTGCAGATGGGACAACACTGCATCCTCCAGAATGTCTCATGGAAGACTGCCACTCCATTGCCACTGCACTGCACCACTCCCGTCATGTCTTATTTGTGGCCCCTTAACAGTTGTTCATGGCATGTGAAACTTCTTCATGCAAAGTCAGTGAGGCCTCTTCTCCTTTGATTATGCATCAGCCAGTCACTTCTGGAAATTACAGGGACAGCATCAGCCTGTGAAGCTTGACCATGTCAAATAAACACACCACATTCCAGCATCCAGTTCCTAGTGACAACCTGCCCTAGCTGTGGTGCTGGCTGGGTAGTTTTTTAGATACAAAGCTGCTCTCTGGTGAATATGGGTGCTGCAATACAGCAACAGTATATCCAAGTCTCCAGGAGAGTGTGTGCAGGGCTGCTTCCCATGATAACACCTCTCCTGCAATTTTTTTAATTCTTTAGTAACCAGGTAAGGCCAACTAGACATAATATATTTTTCAGTAGTGACCCAGCAGCACTGGCAGGTTAATTGACTTGTTCAGGGTCACACAGTATGCAAGTAGAAGTTGTGGGTATCAGACCCAAGTCTGCTGGATGTACCAAGCTCATTCACAGCTTGTTACTCAATCTCTAGGCTATACTCTCAGCCCAACTGTTAGTTTCACAGGCTACACTGTACAAGCATGCTCAGAAGGTCTGTTGCACTCCAGGAGTTAAGATAATAAACAAGACAACATAACCATGTACAAGAGCCACAGGATACTGCAAAAGATTTTATTGTGCTTCAAGCAGATACTGTTCAACCCCGATGATTTGACTGTAAGGTGAGTCTTCGTGAGGGGGTGACACTGTACATTCACTCAGTTACCTCATTTTCAGTGTCACAGAAAAAGTGCTTGCTCTGGCAGACACATGGCTTGTCTCTCTAACATTTTACTCTGCATTGTTTCTGTTTTAGCAACTCTGTGTTCTCTGTGTAGACTGACTCAGTTCTGGTACAGCTTTCACTGGGGAAATCCAGCTCTCAGTTGTTGCTCTGAGCTGTCAGTTATTCGCTGCAAGGCCGGAGGTCCATTACTTGAAATGGCATTGTGTTAAATTTGGGGACATATGAATTAATAAGATATTTTTCAAGTGAGCCATTTGTGGATCCTGCAATGGGTCCAGAGCTGAACTGACTGTCTGTCCATCCTCAGACCCCATTGCCATACTGTTGCAGCTCACAGGTGATGAAGATTGCTGCAAAATTTCTAGTTCACAGTCTTTGTTTACACAACTACAGCCTGTCAACATTACTCTGGGACCAAGATATGTCCAGTGCAATTGTTCATAGGTTCATAGGTGCAATACGGGCATTGGAGGTAAAAAGACCTATGTATAGCTCGCCACTTTTAGTGTAAGGATCGACATTTTTCTACACCCATATATCTATCTAGTGAAGTCTTAAACATATTCATAGTTTTGCTATTGATAATAGCTTTAGGCAGCGAATTCCATATGCTCATGACTCTCTGACTAAACCATTTGTTTCTCCTGGTTGTTTTGTTAACTTTTCCAGTTAACGTAAAATTATGAGATCTTGTGTTCCTTGTACTATGATATTTAACCTGTCCTATGGTTTCTCATATTTCCATTCTCTTGGTTGCACTGAAGAGCAAACACAAGTCCCCAAATAATCTTCTGTACTCTAAAGAGTACAGACCCAGATGGTTTAATCTATCCATGTAACTCATATGTCCCATATTCCTTACCTTCTTGGTTGTCCGTCTCTGTACTCTCACCACAAGTTTTCAATAACCTATACTTTGTGAAGCACATAAGGGAGAACAATACTCCAAATGAGGTCTGACCAATGACGAGTAAAGTGGGATAATTGTGGAGGACTTCCTACTTTTAATGTGTTTGAAAATGCACCCTATAATTCTATGACACATCTTAACTGTCTGATTAACATGTGTATCAAAAGAGAGAGTGTTTGTAACTATTACTCCTAGATCTTTCTCGCTTTCTGTAACCTGTAAAGAAGTATTATTCAAATTACAAGTAAAGTCTTTGTTTCTATGCCACAAATGCATCACTCTGCATTTTTCCTTCATTAAAACGTAACTTGTTTTGATTGGCCCACTGTTCTAGTTTAGTTATTTCTTTCAGTAATGATACTGCTGCTGTTTCATTATTGACTGTTGCTCCCACCTTACTGTCATCAGCATACTTACATAGCCAGACACGTTCTGATGTTTGCATTCCTGAGACAAGTATATTAAAAAGTGTCAGGCCCAGAACAGAGCCCTGGGGCACCCCACTGGTCACCTCTCCCCATTCTGAATAGAACCCCCTAAGCCCCACTCTTTGACACCTACTATCCAGCCAGCTATTAACCCATTTAATTATAGTGATAGTTAAAAGTATTAAATGTCTCATTTGGTCAGGGAAACAATCAGGAGATTTCTGATTCAGTTGGAAGTAAGGTTACTCAGAATCTCTGAATGGGATTCTTCAGATTCCAGACACAAACTCAGAATCTGAAGTTTTAGTATTGAGGGCCAAAAATCTGAATTCTGAAAAACAATCAAAATCAGAATTGGATTCTGATTCCGTTCCACTTGCTTTAGAAACCTCCCCACCGGTACAATACAAAAACTAATGGAAATTGTAAAGCTTTCCCTACCAATTACTGTGACTGGCTAACCACTGCCATTGATGCTCCTGAGTGTGTCATGCTATCTGAAAACTTCAGCCTCTTATCTTCTCCTCTGCGATGTACTCCTCATACTGTCAGCTGAGGTGGACACAGGTGAGTCACTAACTGTTATCATGTCCACTAGTCCATCCTAGCCCAGGCAGTAATGAGAGTGGACAAGTCAATTTTTATGCATGTAAACAAAAAGAGGATGACCGGGGTGGGATCGTAAGGTTAAAAAGCAAAGGTGAGAGGGTCTGTGCAGAGTGGGACCAAGAAAAGGCAGACATCCTGAGCAAATACTTTCATTCAGTGTTCACCAAGGAATGAAAAGAGGAGGGGCCACAAAAAAGTACAATAACAGGAGCATTGGAGGGAAGGAGGTGGACACTAGTCTATTCTTGGAGGACAGAGTCTTGAAGGGACTCAGTCATCTGAACATGGTCAAAGTGATGGGGACAGACAGGGTGCATCAAAGAGAACTGAGGAGCTCAGGGAGGTACTGGCTGCACCTCTAGCTATTTAACTGCATACTGGAGATGGGGAGTGGTTCCAGGGGACTATATGAGGGTGAATGTAACCCCACTATGCCAAAGTGGTATCAGGGAAGAGTCTGGCAACTATAGGCCTGACATTGGTGGTGGGAAAGTTAATGGAATCACTATTGAAGGAAAGGGTTGTGAAATATTTTGAATCCAGTTGGTTACAGGATCAGAGGCAGTATGGGAAGGTGGAGGTCATACCAATTAAATCTTTGACTGGGTGACCAAGGAATTTGATCAGGGTGGCATGGTGGATGTAGCCTGTCTGGAGTAAGTAAGTAAGACTTTCACCATTGTTCCACATAGGAAACTCATAAGTAAGCTGAGTAGTTTAGGGGTGGGTCCAAAGGTGGTTAACTGGGTAAGAAATTAGGGGATAGGCAGCAGTGAGTGATAGTAAACAGAGTTCACTACAAGGAAGGGGGGGTGACCAGTAGGATTCCTCAAGGATCAGTACTGGGACTGGTCCTCTTTAATGTCTTTGTAAGTGACATTGCATAGGAGCTGAAAGGAAAGATGTGTCTCTTTGTGGATGACACCAAAATGTGCTAATAGGGTGGATGCTCCAGCAGGAATGGAAAGGATGATCAGTGACCTGAGAAAACATGAGGAGTAGTCAAGGGTATGGGACCTGGGTTTCAATGTGAAAAAGTGCAATATAATGCACATAGGGCACGGAAACCCAGTACAAAATGGGTGGGGTGGTACTAATGACCACCAAACAGGAAAGAGACCCAGGGGTAATTATTCTGGAAAACCTAAAGGTGGCCAAGCAGTGCAACAAGGCAGTTGGGAGAGCTTTTGAGATGCTATGGTGTGTAGAGAGGGGTATCACCAGCAGAAAGAGGGAGGTGGTGTTGCTTCTGTATAGATCACTGGTAAGACCCCACTTAGCATACTGTTTCCAGTTCTGGAGACCGCATCTCCAGACAAATGTAGACAGAGTGAAGGTGGCCTAGAGGAGGGCAACTAAAATGATGCAAGGTCTACATCAGAAGCTCTACCAGGAGAGATTTAAGGACCTGAATATGTTCACATTGAAAGAGATGAAGGAGAGGGGGATATGATAAAGACCTTTAAATACCTAAAGGGGGTAAATAAGGTGTAGAAGGGAAGTATTTTTTGGAGAAAAGGTGCTGAAGAACAAAGGAACATGATATGAAGCTAGATGGGGTAAGTTCAGGAGAGGTATGAGGAGGTACTTCACAGTATCAATGGTGGACTCATGGAACAGCCTTCCAGAGGAGATGGTGAGGTCAAAAACAGTGGTGCAGTTCAGGAATACATGGGATAGGCACATGGGAATCTTAGGGGAAATGAAGGGGGGGAGAGAGAGATAATGGACTGGAGATCAAGTAGGATCTGCAGTCATACTGTAGGCAGGGAAAAATGGGCAAACTAAGTGGGCCAAGTGGTTCTTATCTGGTGGCAATTTCTATGTTCTATTCCAGACTAGAGTCTCCCCTTCCTACCAGGTCCTACTCTAATGATGAGTTATCAATTATCCCATTTCCCAGGTGGTGCAGCACAGCAGTGACTTGATCACTCAAACCACAAAAGATGATGAGGCCAAATAAAATTGGTTGGCAGGAACTAAGTTCAGTGACTCTCATTGTCCTCTCCTCATCAATCATCTGCCAGGCTGACTGAGCATAATGCACATAGCCATATGACCTGTTCTGAAATTAATTTGATTGGTGGAGGTGAGAATGAGAGACAGACATGCAACAAACCTGAGTTCTCTTAAGCCATGCGATGTGGAATGGTAAAGCTACCCAAATTTCCTTCCAAGATTTCAGGGACAGGTTGATGTGAGCAAAGATGACAAGGGCAGAAAAAGTATGTTTCTCCTTAACCAGTCGTACTAGCCTTTGGTACTGTTTGTGGGACAGCTGATAATTGGGTTGGATGATCAGGTGACTGTCCGGGTTGGGTATGATCCAGGAATAGCTCAAGATGGGCATGGTCCAGTTAGGTCCCTCATCACATATAGGGGGACTCATCGGGTCGGCGTCTCAGAGGGTTCAGTCAGGTGCCCACTGGGGATGCCGGATAGAAGACCTGCACAAAGCATGGATGGTGTTGGATCAGTAACAGTGCAGTAGTTGGTACTGGTGGTGAAAGACAGGGTAAAGGAGAACTTGGAAGGGAGATTAGGGGGATGAGTTACATTAAGGCAATTAGTGTTTTTTTCCTTTTTACAGGTTTTGTGCAGTTTGTTTTTTACTGAGTTTAATAGGAGCTGGTATTAAGATGTAGAATTAGAACCTCTGATTCCATGTCTGAGTCTGTTCTCATATCCAGCACTGAAACTGTTCCGAAAAAGTACAGGAACTCTGAATACATAAGGAAAAGCAAACATTTCTAGTGGGGTACAGGGGCATGCACCCCCACCAAAATTTAAAAAAATGAGTTTATTTGGTGAGCTTTAGTGAATTTTGGGGCACAAATGTTTATAAAAATTTTGGTAGTTTAAATTTTATGTATAATAGCCATACATTCTTATAAAAGAGGCTGATAAAGGTGCTTTCATGGAAGGTAAGTAACATGGTTATTATGATGAAGGCCTGCATGGACCACCGTGTGACTGTTAGCAATACACTTTCCTATAGAGCATGGGTTTTGCTTTTCATTAACCAGTGAGTACAGTTATTGTTGGTTTCTTTTTTTTATTTTTACATTTTTGTAGGTTTTTCCTGTTTTTCACCTGTCCCTGCCCACGCATGTTTGGGGCGCTGACGTACGTGTGTGGAAGCACACACATGCCAGGCACTGTGGTGTTCCCCACCCTACTAACCTCCCCCTTACCCACCTATGCCACCACTGGACCTCCACCTGGTGGTGACAGGACTACAGAAGGGACAGCGTCAACCCTAGAGAGGAAAGGAGAGCTACCAATAGGTGGCTCAATCCTGCTCCTACCCTCCCCCCTCGTCCAGCTCCCTGATGACATGAGGTCATTCCTAAACCCGGGTTGCCAGTGTGATGCGAGGTAAGGCTAGATGCCTCAACTCTCTGCACCACCGGGCCGGTCAGTTGTTGTTGGTTTCTAAAGTATATGATGTCTATATGTTTAGTCATATTGATCATACAAAAAAATGTTTAAATCAATATCAGTTATTTATTTTTATCTGTCTAGTACTATTATGAATAGTACTAGACAGATGATTATGTTTAAGTCAGATACTGAGGAATGAAAATTGGAATTCATTTCACTAGGCTTCCTGTCTGTGCATACATGCCCCCCACCCCCTCCCATTTGGTGCATTGATGTTGGTTAGTTAACTGGAAGCATAAGCACTGGTAACTTTGCCTCCTAGGTATGTGGGATGCTTTCCACAGTCCACCTAAAGTAGTGAGGACCATGCCTCCTGTGCACTGCAAACCTTCATTAGTGTACATCTCAGTCATTCACAGCTACCAAGTACCAGTTACATGTTTCTTGATGCTGTGGAATGCTGAATGCTGAACCCTGCTGGGTTGGACATGTAATACACCAGTGGGACGTGGGGAGAGAATGAATGAGTCAAATAATGACATTTAATGACAGAGAGAGTCAAATAATGAAACTTAAAGCAGTAGAGTTTATTATTAACAAAGCATATAGTTTTCTAGCAATAATGTTTATCTTGCAAAAATATCAAGATTCACATTTTTATTTCATTTCTCATCCAAAATACATGATGTTGAAGTTTTTAAAAGTTCACACTCCTGTGCCATGCCTACCATTGAAAAATTAAATATCTTGATACAGCATAGTGCTGTTTACAATCAAAAACATGTGGCAGCATCATTCTAATAAATCTACAGTACAAATTAAGCATGTACATTTAACAGATAGCCTGACCAGAAGAGACTTTCAAAAACTGTGAGTGGCCATCACATTTAATGACGTGAGTCATTAATTACAAAATTAGCTGTAAAATCTGTTTTAATAGTATCTGAGAAAACTGAAAATTCACTAAGCATAACTCTTAGGAAGTCAGAAATACATTTGTTGCTAAAGAACTATACCACAAAATTTTTTGACAACTATCAAATTCTGCTGCTTTAAACATACTGACAAGTCAAAAGATGAAAACATGAATATGTTATATAATATGAAGACATCTATTTTGTGCAGCACAAGAGTCTTCTGCAGTTTAACGCACTTGTGCTATATTTTGCTGGGATTAGCATTTGGGTCCATAAGTAAGAGTTTTTGGAGTTGTTCCCAACCAATAAGAATGCACTTTCATTTTATTATTCATTGTATAAAATTCTTTATTTTTATGTAGGTTTTCTACTTTTGTACCAGGTATGTTCAAACGGTCATACTGGAATGTACCCAGCCATGTAGAATACAGGACACTGAACATTAGATTCCAAGGTGATATGACATGATACTACAAGTTTCATGAAAGATTTCCTTGCATCTATTAGGCATCTCCTGTCCATTCTACTCTTTCAGCCAGCCTCTGATCGCAGATCCTATCTGCATGCTTTTGTCTTCCCTTTAGCTTCTTTTCATCTCCTACTGAAATGTTCCTATTATGCCCCCTTCCCATTTCTTCTCATGTTTTTATTTTTTGCATCTTAGACTTTCATCTCTAGTCCTCTTTATCATCTTCCTACTTCACTTCCCGATTTTTATTGCTCCACAGTGGATACAAATACTGCTTGTTGCTCTGTTTTGCTATTCACCTGAAGAAGGGACCTGTGTGGCCCCGAAAGCTTGTGTTTAATTCCATCTTTGTATAAGACACTTGTTGGTCTAATAAAAGGTATCAAACCTTCCATCTTCTCCATGAAAGATTCCATAAACCATCATGGTTTCCTGAAAAGTGTTCATCCAAGTTTTCTCTTCATGCAGGCAGTACTGTGGGCAGGGCACCAACCACAAAGAAACTATTATTTTACATGAGGTTCTGGATTCCATTGAACAAGAGGAGGACCACAGGCTGAAATGAAAATGAGATCAGCAATGGGATTCATAGAAAGTTGATTCCACGCAGCAGAAGCAATAATATTCATCTGAGTGAAACCCCTCTCACACTCAGTATTGTTTGCTGGAAGTGTGTTAACAGCTATTATATAATAGGGGTTTGCAGATAACCCATATGATAAAAAGGCAGATCAGCACTCAAAAGCAAACCGCTGGTCATGACATGTACAGAGTGGAAAAAGCAGCAGGTTATCACTACTGTGATTACATATCTGCTGTTATCAGCACTGTGTACACGTCATTAACAAAACACTGCTGAACACTGCAAAAACACCAGAAGAGAAATGAACACCCCATGGAACAGGAAAAAATTAAACAAGAAAAAACATAACCTCTGAAAACAAATAAGAAGAGGTGAACCCCATTAAATAAAATGGATACATGATGGTTAGTCATACAATAGCAGATTTATCAGTAGGCGTGGCAAGTGAGCTCAGAGTTTTCTCACTCATGACTCCACTTGACAGAACCACTCATGAAAACCCCAATCTCACTTGCCACTCATACTGATAAATCTACTGTCATATGACTGCCCATCACGTACTGTATCCCCTTAATAGTAGGAGCTTCAGCTTGTCAGCAGGCAATAACCAGCCCACTCTTTATACTCCATGTATGCAAATAATACAGTATGTTTGTGAGTATTGTATCCTTTTCCTGAAGTTTGAACCTGTTTGTGAGTTCTTTGATCTCAGACTCTCCATACCTTACATTCTCGAATGGCCTGTTCTCTAGCCTGAGTACTCCAAGCCGATTTAAGAGACCTTTATATTGATCTTCTCTGTAATCTCTACCTGCACCTCCACATCTAGTGCCAATTGAAGTTAGAAGTTGACTTTCCAGGTTATCAACAAGACACTGAATAAACTATAAATGATTCATCTCTGGAGTTATATGAAAGTGCTAAGTGTAACACCATTAAACTCTTCTGATTCTACAGCAAACACTTCTAGCTTTCACAGCAGCATCACCCAGGTATTGTTTCATATTGATTAAGCATGCAATGCACCTTTGCAGAAGAAAGATTTGCTCTAGGCAGTGTCATTGTTCATTCTTGCAGTATCTCAGACAGATCTTTCAATTCTTTCAGTACATCCATCATTTATTCATTTTATTTTATTTATTTGGAACTCAGAATTACAAATCTTTGAGCTAAGAGCTCATTTACAAAGGATCCTCATCAACACTTAAGGAGATACATTTTGTTGCAACAGCATAATTACAGCAGACAAATTGACACTGGGGTTGTACTTCTAACATAGAGTTTACATAGGATGGGGTAGCAAATACATTTATGGTTTACACAAGTCAAGACATGAATGAAGCAGCTGGTAGCATTGTCAATTTCCCAGTGGAGATACTCAATGGGCAGCAATCTGAGAGAAGTTAAGTGCAGAGAGACAAGTTGGAGTTTGGCAAGTGCAGTTAGGTGGGGGAGAGTGGGGGGGAGGAAGAGGTCAGGAAAATGGGCTAGAGGTAGTGTGGGTGTGCTGGACAGAGGGCAGGTGGAGGGGAGGAGGAGGGGGCAGAGGAAGTGGACAGGGGACCAGGCAGGAGGTAGTGTGGGTGAACTGAGCAGAGGGCAGGTGGGGGAGGTAGTGAGGGGTACTGGACAAAGGACAAGTGGGGGAGAGTTGGTAGGGAGGGAGGGGAGGAAGGGGGGAGGGAAGTAGGTGCAACCTGGCCAGAACAAGTGGGCAGTTAAGTGGTGGGCCGGATGCTGGGATTACGTTTAACACAAGCAGCGGACTGGAGGGAGATGGACGTACAGATATAAAATATTTTTATACTTTATGAACAACTTTACATTGGAATCAATTACCCACTAAAGTTATCGTAAGTATTACAAACGAAAATTTTAAAAAATATATTGATGAATATATTGCTACTAGCGGGACCCTTAAATATTACAAATTGTCCTAAATGGAGCTATTATGGGCTATGCCTTTTTGCTGCTGCTGAACTTAGTGAACTTAGAGTTCAGATTTGAAGTTCCTTAGGTGTTGAAGGCTGGTGATTGTGTTTGAAAGCTCGTTTAGCCAGGTGGGAACCTTACCATGAAGGCACGTCTCCCCTGGGCTGATTTCCTGAAGGGTATAGGTAAGGCATGCCTGGAGACGCTTCTTGCAGCATACTCACCTGGGGCAGGTCTGAATAATGCCTGCAGGGAGACAGGTGTCAGTCCCAGTAGGGCCTTCTTTCCTAGTAAGCAGGTCTGGAGCTTTACTCTATCCCAGAGGGGGAGACACTTTGTCCTTATGTAGAGCTTGCAGGTGTGTATGATGCGATCCATATCCAGGACAAATCTGCATGTTTTAGTGAGGGTAAGGTGGGCTTTGTGTAGGCTAGTGTCCATGGCAGCACCATAAACCATGTTTCCATAGTCCAGAATTGGCAGGATTGTATCATTGATTGCCTGGAGCCTGGCTTCAGGGGTGAGGCAAAAGCAGAGTCTGTAGAATGTCCCCAACTTCCTGTTTGCAGCCTTAGTGATATTCGTCAAAAGAGGGGGACTCATGATGATGGCAAGAGTCAACTGGAAACCAGCAGAAGACAAAATGCAGCCAAACTACAAAATTTAGCTTTCTCCCTAGACTTGACAATTGTCATCCAAAGCTGGAATTATGAGGTGCTCAAATAGAGAAGAATAACTGGTCCATACAGCATGAACAGTACGGAACTTAGATGCCTCCCATCTTACATCAAGAACCCTGCCGATTTTCTTTTCCTTTCTGTGAACAGATGATGCAGCCTCTGCAAGTTCCCTTTGAGTTTTGGGAGGCTGACTATACAATGCATACAATGAATACATGAAGCAATGAAACTAACTAATACCAGAACAGAGATTTACAACATCCCCCACAGCGAGCTCCAATCTATGATTAAGACAGTGCCATGTAATTAGGTCTGGGAAATCATTGAGAAGCAAATGAGCAACAACAGACTTGGCACCCATCATGACACTAGTGCCATCTGAACAGAAACCAATTAAAGAATTTTTCAAAAAAGACTCAGAGAAATCATGTTTTTTTTGTGTGTTAATAATAACCCCTTTTATAGTCAATGCTTTTGAACAAGGTAGTTCAACCAAATCAAGAACTAGTTACAGGTTGCACAGAATCATTCAGTCCTGCTTTCATGTACTGTATATAACAAGAGTGCATTTATCATTAACTGTGCTTGACTAATTGAAAAAGACAGAGATCTTGGAGTGTTGTAGCAGAATCTGGTATATAATCTGCTTATGCACTTCTGATGCAATGTGAGATATAATATCAACAGAACTCACTCAAGACTGTAATACTCTCCCCATATCAAAACCGTTAGCAATCTGAAGAGCAATCAAACCAGAATGATTTAAATAAGGCCTTTCAGACTGTATGATTTGAACATGACAGATGGTCACTGTGCTGGGTGTGCTAGCAATAAGAAGTAGCATGTGAACAGAGTTTTTACGTTTTAAATATTTGTATTAAATGCCTTTAGAAATTTATTTATTTATTTATTAGATCATCGGTTTTCAGACCTTTGAGTCATAGACTCATTTACAAAGGCACCTCGTCAAGAGAGTAAAACATCACAGCAAACAAAGAGTATAGTACATAACGCTTAGATTAAAAAAGCAACCAGTATTACAGGCATTCACTAGTGGTACACGCTTGGTAATAGGTAGACCACAGTAGTCATAATATAGGTACACGAGTACCACGTCAGGTAGCAACCAGAGATATTTTATTACATTAGTCAGCAGATGTTGCATGAGACCCCAGGTATATACAGCAAAGTAGACAGGGCAGACCCAGCTTAGGGGTGAAGGTAAGGGCAGGTGGGGATTATGTGCAGCTGCAGCTGCGCAGTGCTTGTCAGATGGTTTTGAGGGACCTTGAAAGGACCAAGCTTAGTGGAGTCAGCTATATTGGCTGGGAGGGAATTGAACCAGGAGGGAGCCCGATAGAAAAAGGTTCTCTGGGCCATAGAGGTCCTTACCCTGTGGACAATAAGGGAGGTTTTGACAGTGCTGCGGGTGGAGACTGAGGGGGAGGCATGCTGCAGGGAGGTAGTGACCCCAGGGGGGGAGAGCCCTACCAGGGTCTTTTTTTACAAGAAGGCAGGATTGTCTTTCTTCACGGTTGAGCAAGTTGGTGGTGGAGTACAGCAGGAATGTATTGGTGCGCCTAGGGGCTCCCAGCATTAGCCTGCAGGCCTTGTTTATAGAGAGCTGGATTCTTGCAAATGCAGTGTTGTCGGCTGCAGCATAGATGGGCAGTCCATAGTCGATTAGCGACAGGACAGAGGAGGTGATTGCCAATCTAAGGGCCTCTTGTGGTAGGCAGTCCCTATCGTGGTATAACAGTCCAATCCTGACATTGGTGGCAGCAGAAAGGGCATTGATATGGGAATGGAAGGAGAGTGCCGAATCAAAGGTAATGCCCAGATACTTGTAGGAGGAAACCTTCTCAATGGGGTTTAATGTGCTAGGCGGTATCACGAGAGGGGAACCACTGGCTTTGCTTTGGCGATGCGAGAAGAGCATAGCTTTGGTCTTTTTTAGGTTCAGGACTAGCCTTCGTGATGTGAACCAATGCTCAGCTCTATCAAAAGCTTGTTGGAGGGTGGCCTGGAGTGTGTTGGAGTTGGGATCAGCAGTGAAGAGCACAGCATCAACCGCGTAGAGAAGGATCTTACTTGGGAAGGCCAAGGGGAGGGAGTTGAGGTAGAGACTGAAGAGGAGAGGGCCTAAAATGGAGCCCTGGGGAACCCTAGAGCAAACAGGTCATGTGTTAGATAGGGTGCTATTGATTTTTACACACTGAGTTCTGGCAGAGAGGTAGCTGGTGAACCGTGCAAGGGGGCCGGGGGAGAAACCAAGACACCTGAGGGAGTCAAGCAGGAGAGGATGGCAAACCGTGTCAAAGGCTTTGGAGAAGTCAATGAACATGGCACCGGCAGGACTTCCGGCAACAAGAGCAGAGTGCAGAAAGTTGAAGAATTCAAGTAGCGCGATTGTGGTGCTGTGACCTGCATGAAAGCCATGCTGTTCAGGGCACAGGATATTGTGCATGGCCAGGTATTTGGCAAGCTGGTTGGCAACTACTTTTTCAAGGGCCTTAGAGAGTGGGAGGAGGATGGAGATAGGTCTATAGTTACCCGGGGTTGCTCAATTGCCACTCTTTAGGATGGGAGTGATAATGGCAGTTTTCCATGTGCTGAAGAACTGCCCCAGGCACAGACAGTAGTTGAGCAGCTTGGTAAGCGGGACCAGGATAGCATCCAATGTCAGACAAAGTAGCCTAGTGTCTAGTAGGTCGGTGCCGGGGTTGTTACTACTAATGGCTTTTTGCAGAATTGGTCTAGCCTCCAATGGGGAGATGGTACATAGGTAGAAAGGAGGTCTCTGGAGAGTGGGCAGGGGTGCTACTGGGATGGGGTCAAAGAAGTTACTGGGCAGGACTGAACTCAGGTCTGAGAAAGTGTGGTTTAGACAGTCTGCAATGTCAAGGGGGTCAGAGCAGACAGTTCCATTAAAGGAGAGTTGAGAGGGGGTTGGGTAGTGGGATTTCCCATTCAGCTCCTTTACATTATCCCAAAAGTTTCTAGTTGACCCCCAGGAGGAGACAAGAGTGGATTGGTGGTACTGGGCTTTGGCCTGTCGAATGGTCCAAGTACACTTATTGCGCTCCGCATTGTAAGCTTGCCAGATTCCATGGCAATGTGCCATAGGTTGTCTCTCATTTTAAGTTTGTGAAGGAGGGAGGGGGTAACCCAGGGCATGCTTTACTTTTTGGTGCAATTTCTAATGAAGGGGGCATAGAGGTCACAGGCAGCATTAAAAGTGTGAGTGAAAAAATCCAATGCCTCATCTATGGACGGTGCAAGCCTGATTGGGGATCAATCCAGTTGTGAGAGGTACAGTTTAAGGTGATGCAGGCTGCCTGGGAGTAGACGACTTTGCTGAGTGGAATATTATAGTGCCATATGCTTTGGCAGTCAGGGCTTTATAGTGAATAAGTTAGTGTTTGAGTTGAGCATCTTCAGGGGAAGTTAAATGACCGAGTGTACATAATAGTAGTTGTGACTTGCCCTTGGGATGCCCATATTGTTGAAGGGTGCTAGTGGGGCCTGAGCAGCTTCATGGGTTACAATTATGACTGTGATTCTGGCAAGACATTATATGATTCTGTTACCTTAAATTTCCCTTGCCATAATAAAGGGAGCACTTTGGGATGCCCTAAGGTAGCTGAAGGAATGAGCAGTAGTTGGAGGATCAGGGTAGAAGAATTCCGAGGTTCCGGAGTTAGACCAGGTGAAGAGGTTCAGAAGGTGTGCAGTGTTGGAGGAACGTTTGTGACAGATTGGTGTTTCATCTGGAGTGAGAGTTCAGATGGAATTGGGAAGGAAGTTAATCGGCTGGCCTTCGGAGACGGACATCCTTGAGAGAAGTAGGTTCTGGCTAACTGGTGATTGTTCGAAGGAAGGAATGCTGTAACTTGGTGAGGTGGGGCTGACCTGAGAGTGCTGACTCGGGTGGCAGGTGCCCGGGGCCTGGATGGGAGAACAGATGCTGTGCTAGCTGGAGGGTGGGCACAGTGTTCAAATCCTCTGGGCAGGACAGGGGACTTCCTGACGGGTGGGTTGTCCTGGGCTGCTGACAATAAAGGCTGGGGAGGCCCAAAAACTGGGTTAGCCAGGAGGGGAGGAAAGCCCACCACTAAAACCAAGGAGGAAGAAGAACAAGGTGATGGATACAAGCTGAGGTGGAAGGAGAATGAACATGTGAATCAAACTGGAGGTGATGGTAGTCTTTGGTGATGTACTGCTCTCTCTTTCTCTTTATGATCTACTTAATGCAGCACTGGAATTCTTCAAGGATTGTACTGTTGTGGAGTTATACTGTGACTATATATATATACTAAAGAAGGACTAGAAAGTTAAAGTGGGGTACTAGCCAGCCCAGTGAGAGGGGGGCTGAGTGGTAGAAACATAGAAACATAGAATTTGATGGCAGATAAGGACCACTTGGCCCACCCAGTCTGCCCATTCCCTACCTAATGGATAAGCTGCAGATCCTAGTTCACCAACAGCCTACTTGCTTCTACCCCAACCCCTAGAATTGCCTTGTGTCTGTCCCATGCATTCTTGAATTCTGCCACTGTTTTTGACTCCACAACCTCCTCAGGAAGGCTGTTCCATGCATCCACAACCCTCTCTGTGAAAAAATACTTCCTCACATTACCTCTGAGCCGCCCCCCCACTCTATCTTCAAATTGTGTCCCCTTGTTCTTGCACACCTTTTTTGAAAGATGCTACCCTCTTGGACTTTGTTGATTCCCTTGAGGTACTTGAAAGTTTCTATCATGTCCCCACCCGTCTCTCTTTCCTCGAGGTATACATATTAAGCTCCTTAAGTCTCTTCATATATCTTCTGTTGCAGACCCGCACCATTTTAGTTGCCCTCCTCTGGACTGCCTCCATCCTGTCTATGTCCTTGTGGAGATTGGGTCTCCAGAACTGCATGCAGTACTCCAGATGGGGTCTCACCAGCTGTCTGTACAGAGGGATAACAACTTCCTGTTTTCTACTGGTGATGCTTCTTTCTATACATCCCAGTATCCCCCCCAGCCCTCCTTATTGTCCTCTCACATTGCTTGCCCACCTTTAGGTCATCTGATATGACTGCCCCCAGGTCCCTTTCCATTTTTGCTGTTGTTAGTATTTCACCCCCCATAGTGTACTCTTCCCCTGAGTTTTTGTTTCCCAAGTGCATTACTTTGCACTTCTTGGCATTGAATCTAAGCTGCCATACATTTGATCATTCCTCCAACCTTGCCAAGTCCTTTCTGATCATTTCCACCCCACCTTGTGTATCAATCCTGTTGCAGATCTTTGTGTCATCTGCAAAGAGACATACTTTTCCTTCCAGTCCCTCTGAAATGTCACTTATAAAGACATTGAAGAGGACCTGTCCTAGAACTGAACCCTGCGGTACCCCACTAGTAACCCCCCTTTCTTCAGAGTGGAGTCTGTTTACTATTACCCTCTGTATCCTGTTCTCCAGCCAATGTTTTACCCAGGCTACCATCTTGGGACCCACTCCCAGGCTGGCTAACTTGTATATTAATTTTTTGTGTGGGACTGTGTCAAATGCCTTGCTAAAGTCTAGGTAGGCAATGTCCACAGCCCCTCCCTGATCTACTACTTTGGTCACCCAATCAAAGAAATCTATTAGATTTGTCTGACATGACCTGCCTGCTGTGAATCCATGCTGCCTTGGGTCCTGTGCCCATCTGGCCTCTATGTACTCAAATTTTTTTTTCCTTCAGAAGTGATTCCACCACTTTCCCTATCACTGAGGTCAAACTAACAGGTCTGTAGATTCCTGCCTCTGCCCTGTTTCTACTTTCGTAAAGTGGAATCACATCTACCCTCCTCCAGTACTCAGGTACCACCCCATCCTCCCATGATTTGTTAAAGAGGGTAGTCAGTGGTGTCACTAGTTCTACCCTTAGTTCTTTTATAATTCTGTGATGAATCCCATCAGACCCCATTGCATTGTCCACCTTCAGTTTTAAGAGTTCTTTCAGAACTCTTTTTTCTGTGAATGGGCTGATATTAACCCCTCTATCCAGAGTGTTTCTGTTGTTTGGTTTAGGTACCTCCCCTTCTTCATTTGTGAATACTGAGCAAAAATATGTGTTTAGTGTCTCTGCCTTTTCACAGTCACCCCTGCCCATTGCCCCTCCCCTTTATTAAGCTTCACTATCCCTCCTTGGTCTTCCTTTGCTCCCTGATGTACATATACAAGGTTTTATCCCACTTCTTAACTGAGTTGGTCATCTTTTCCTCAGTTTGGGCCTTTGCTGTTCTGACTGCCTTCCCTGCTTCCTTCTGCTTTAACTGATACAGTTCTCTGTCCTGCTTCTTCTGTGATTCCTTGTACTTCCTGAATGCTATCTTTTTCTCCCTAACCTTCCCTGCCACCTCCTTTGAGAACCATAGTGGTTTTTTACATTGTTTTGTTTTGTTTATTTGCTTCATACAAAGGCTTTTTCCTTAGTGATGGCAGTTTTGATTATTCCCCATTGTTCTTCCACCCCTCCTTCCTGTCCATTTGCTAGTGCATTCCTTATGCGCTCACCCATTTTGGCAAAGTCAGCCCTCCTAAAATCCAGGACCTTTGCCTTTGTATGGCTTGACTCTACTGCTGTGTTTATCGTGAACCATACTGTTCGATGGTCTGCTAGTTCTCAGATGGCTACCCACTTCTGCATCTGTGATCCTCTCTCCATCTCCATTTAAGAGTACCAGGTCTAAGATTGCTCCCTCCCAAGTGGGTTCCAATACTAGTTGTCTAGGGCATGTCCCCTACAGGGCATCTATAATGACCCCACTCTTTGATTTGGCTGTAGCAAATGCACTCCAGTTAACATCTGGCATGTTCAGATCCCCCATCAACAATATCTCCCCTTTTTCCTGCCATTCTAAGGATACCTTCTATCATTTCCTTGTCCATTTCCTCCACCTGAGATGGGGGTCTGTATACAACCCCTGTGCAGATTGTGGTGCCATTGCCTGTCTCCAGGTTGACCCACAGTGCTTCCTCTCCTCCCCTTTTACCCTTTTGTTCTGTTGCTTTGATTTCTTCCCTTATGTAGAGATCTACTCCACCTCCTATTTTACCTTCCCTGTCCCTCCTGTAGATAGTATACCCTGGTATGTTTACATCCCAGTCATGGTTCTGCGTGTACCATGTTTATGTGATTGCCACAATATTCAGATGCTCTTCTTCCATCAAGGCCACTAGTTCAGGAAGCTTTTTAACCAGACTATGGGCATTGGTACTCATTGCTCTCCATTTTTTGATGGCTTTTCCTCTTGTAGCACCATCCTTGTCCTTACTGACTTTGCTTTCTCCATTTACCCAAGTCCCCAGTCCTGCTACATACTGACCTTTCTACCTTGGTCTTTACCTCATTTAGTATGCTGTTTGGAGGGGGAGGCTGGGAATTCCCTGTTGTTTATCAGTGCCTCTCCCCTTGGCTAGTTTAAAAGCTTGCGATTGAAGCATTTAAACTAATCAATGAGGAGACTGGTTCCTTTCCTGGACAGATGCAGACCATCATGCCAGTATAGGTGGGTATCCCTCCAGGTGGAACCCCAGTCCCCAATGAAGCCAAAACCCTGTTCTCTACACCAGTTTTTCAACCATTCATTGAATTGCATGGTGCCCTCACCTCACCCTTGGCATAGACAGGCAGCACCTCTGAGAAGGATACTGTATGATCTACTCTTCTAAGGCCCCTTCCCAACTCCACAAACTCCTCCTGCACTGCTCTAATCCCATACATGGCCAAGTCATTTGCCCCTAGGTGGACAATGACATCCAGGGGACGCAGAGGATATAACTCATAGAAGTGGGAGCTCTGCGGGCCATTAAATGCACTTGGAACTTTATTAAAATGACTGTTTTACATTTATATTCTGCTGCTGCTTTGGTTGGGGATTTGCATTTTGGGATTTGGGAATTGGAAGGAGGGTAAGTGGGATTTGTGGGAGGGTTGGGATTAGTGTGAGAGTATGTGTGTTGCCTGAGGTTGAGTAAATTGTTATATTGTGGTGTGATTGAGTATGTGTTGGGGTAGAGTTTGATTGGTCAGGCAGTACTCCCCCTCCAGACTCAGGGACCTCCACCACTTTGAATGCCCCCACTTTTCCCCTGAAGTGTGTGGAAGGTGTTGAGCTCTGGGAATAGTGAGGAGGTAGGGGGGACCTGGAGGTTTGGGGGGAAGGAGAGGAGTGGATGGATAGAGATAGTAGGGTCAAGGAGATGCCCTGGGGTGAAATGGAGACAGACAGGGGTCCTCCCTGTCTAGTACCCATACCCAAGGGCTCTAACTATTGCAGGCAGGTGTTGGGAACATCTTCGCATTCTCATCCCTCTCATGTGGTGTCATGCAATGCCAAGTCCATTAGGAACAAGACTGCTGTAGTGGAGAATATTGTATCCTCTGTGAACCTGGCTTGCATCACCAAGACCTGGCTGGATAATAGTGCTGGGCCCATCTTGGCATCTGCAATTCTGGCTGGGTTCTCAGTGATACACTGCCCGAGAGTGGATCGGGGGTCGTTATCTGTTTTAGATCAAAACTGAGCCTTAGGGAGGTGCCAATGGGAGCTACCAACTCCTTTGAGTGTATTGTGGGTGCGGGTGTAGACTACAGGATCCTTCTCATATATCGTCCACCCAGTGATGGGAAGGTTTTCCTTCAGAAGGTGGCAGACTTCGTCGCTGAGACGGTGTTGCAGTCCCCCAGATAGTTTATTCTGGGGGACTTCAACACCTGGGTCAATGGCAAACTGTCATCCCTTGGACAAAACCTTCTCCAACTGATGGAATCGATGGGCCTGACATGGGTAATTAGTGCCGCAACCCACATAGGAGGTTGCTCATTAGGCTTGGTGTTCCTCCTGTGGATGGAGATCTCAGACATGGAGGTGGATCCTGTTGGATGGTAGGACCATCACACCCTGAGATTCAGTTGTGCAACCCCCCAAGTTAGGCCTGCCCCCAAAGAGATGGTACAGTACCATCCTTTGAGAGGTTTGACCTCAGAAGGCCTAATGATGGTGCTAGACCTTTTGGGGATTCTGACTGATAGCAGTGATCCAGGGGATCTAGTTCTTGACTATAATGAGGCAGTGGTGGAGGCCCTGGATTCAATTGCCCCTGTGCATGTTTGCCCAGTAACACTTCACCTTGGTTCCCCGTGGTATGACGGGGACCTAAGGGAATTGAAGAAGTTAGGGTGAAGGTTAGAGATGCATTGGTGGAAAACTTGCCTGGAGGAGGACAGACTTAGATTGTTAGACCTTTATAAGGTCTACCAATTGGCAATTTCCTGTAAGAAGGCAGAGTTCATGTCCAGGGAAATTGCCGCAGCAGGTAATCAACCAGCTCAGCTCTTCCAGATGGTGAACAGACTGTGCAATTCAGCCTGTCGAGTGTTGTCTCAAGAGAAGTGTGATGAGTTTGCACAGTACTTTGCTGATAAGGTTGACACCATCAGGATAGAGATCATTCAGTGCCCCTCTAGTGAGCCTTGCAGGGATCATCTGAGTGGTACGGTCACCCAGTTTGCCTGGTCTGCCTTCAGTCAGCCAGTAATCATGGATTTAGTAAGGATCATCCAGACTTTGTGGCCAGCTTGCTGTAGTGTGGACCCGGGCCCAACTCATCTTCTTGTAGGGTGTGTTGAGACTATTGCCCCAGTCCTGGCTGGAATAGTCGGGGTGTCATTGGGGAGAAAGGGTCTTTCCTGATCTCTTAAAGTAGGCAGTAGTGCAGCCCCTTCTGAAAAAGCCCTTCCTTAACCCTGACTGTCCAGCGAACTGCAAACCAGTCTTGAACTTGCCCTTTGTGGGCAAAGTTATTGAGAAAGTAGTCTCTCTGCAGCTGGAGGATCATTTATCCAGCCATAATATCTATGATCCTCTTCAGTCAGGTTTCAGGAAATGGCATAACATGGAGATCACCCTGGTTTGGGTACTGAATGATCTCCTGATGGTGAGGGATCAGAGAGCTCATACCATCTTGGTTCTTCTTGATCTCTCAGCAGCTTTTGACACTGTGGACCATGGGGTGTTGCTCGAGTGCCTATGATTTTTCTGTGGACTGGAGGGGGCAGTCCTCAGTTGGTTTCGATCATTTCTCGAGTATTGGCTGCAGAGAGTGGTATCGGGGATTAATTCCTTGGCCCCTCACTCCCTGTCCCGTGGGGTGCTGCAGGGCTCTGTGCTATCACCCATGTTGTTCGGAGTGTATATGCTGCCATTAGGAGACATCATAAGATGGTACGGCTTGAGTTTTCACTGTTATACAGATGACTCTGAGCTGTACATGCCTTTTGTGCCTGAGCAGGAAGGAGATATCATCTCTGTGTTTAACAACTGCCTGATTGAAATACAGGACTGGATGAGTGCTAGCTGGCTGCTGCTAAACCCTGACAAAAGAGAGGTGTTGGTCATGGACCCAGATCGGAGGGTGGCCAGCGCAGTGGTGAAACAGCCCTTGGGGCTTAGGCTTGGTGGGGTCCCACTGACTGCCTCGGATCAGGTGCATAACCTTGGCATGAGTTTTGATGAAGGCCTGACCTTGAAATTTCAAGTGTCAGCAGTAGTCAAATCCTCTTTCTACCATCTGAGGAACATCGCTAGGGTGAAGCACCTAATTCCATCCGAGGAACTTCCTACTCTGGTTCACGCCTTCATTGTCACTCATCTTGATTACTGTAACCACCTCTACCTAGGGCTACCAGGGGTAGATATCTGTCACTTGCAGCTGGTGCAGAATGTGATGGCCAGGTTGTTGACTGTGACTTCTAGATCCAGTCACATAACACCTGTGATGTGCAAACTGCACTGGCTGCCAGTACAGTGGTGGATCACCTTCAAGGTCACATTATTGACCTATAAAGCCCTACATTACCAGTGACCTGAATACCTGAAAGATCTCCTGAGATCCTATCATCCTTCCACCCCTTCCACATGTTCTGATCCTCTGATGAGGGCTTGCTAGAGATTCCCAAGGTGTGTCTAAAAACATTGGTAGCCCATTCATTTGCCTTTATGGCTCCTACCCTGTGGAATTCTCTACCTCATCAGATACAAGCTAGCCTGACCACCCAGGGTTTTAAAGCAGACCTAAAGACACACCCTTTTCTTCAGGCTTTTCAAGAGATATGAGATTGAATAGAGTACACTGAAGTGGGAATGGAATATTAGCTGTATTTTACGATGGTTTTATGTGTTGATGGCTGCTGATTTTATTCTGATTTTATGTCATTTATAGAGGTGCCCTGAGCATTGGAAGGATGCCTAATATAAATAAAATTTGATGATGATGTAATATGTGGTTCTGAAGATTCACATGGTTGTTCTCCAATAATATTTTCATTAAATGACAGTTTGCCTGTTTTAAGTTCATGTTTGCAATTTTATGTGCATGAGAATTCCAGTGTTCCCAAATGTTTTCTTTAATGAATTCTATTGCTGCTTTATGTCAGAACTAGGGCTGCAAGTTTGGTTCTACAAAAGTATTGAACACCTCAAACTTTGGATGTTTGATTCTTTTAGATCATGGAAAACTTTTAGGGGAGATATGCAGACTATTGGTTTGACTGATTTGCTGTGGTCTGAATGGGGCTGAGCAGGTGAACTAGTCAAACCACAGACTGCAGTTTGCACCCATCACCATATAAGTACAGCTTCTTCTGAGCTGATGTTGCTTGCAGCCCAATTGAGGGACTGTCCCTAGTGTCACCCATCCTCTGGGAAGAGAGAGCTACCACCCACCTAATGTGCTGTGCTCACCATCCCACAACCCACTTACCTCCTACTGCTGCCAAAGCCATTAAAGGGAAACCCTTGTTAATCAAAAAAGTGCAGCAGTTGCTTCAAAAATGCATGACTGGGGCTTTTAGCATTAAAGTAAATCATTTTAAGCAGAAGAACCTGTTTTAGTTTCAGATGTCATCTTAGTTATTATTTTGAAAGACTCATGCTGACCATCATGTTACTGAGCTGCCCAGGGCCATCTTGCACACACCAGGTGGCTTCCAGCATGTGGGGTATGCTAATGAGGGCTACCAACTAATGGCAGAGTTGGTGGCCCTCATCAGCATACCCTGCATGCTGGAGGCTGCTTGGTGTCCATGCCATGGTGGCAGATGGCTCAGTGACATGACAGTCAGCATGGGTCTTTCAAAATAATAACAAACTAAGAAATATGACATCTAAGGACAGAAACTGAAACAGGTACTTGTACTTTAAAATTTTACTTTAATGCCAAAAGCCCCAATTGGGCATTTCTGGAGCAACTGCTGCCCTGTTTTGATTATCTGTGTTTTCCCTTCTGTCCAAATGAAAATTACAATGTTTGGTGAACCAAAGTAAACTAGTCTGCTGTTTAATGAATGTATGCAGTTTGACTGGCAAAGTTTGCATGGTCAAACTTTGGGAGGTTTGCACAACCCTAGTCAGAACCATTAAGGCCAATCCGTGTATTTACCCATGCTTTTGACAGTGTAATTCCTTGAGAAACATTACGCCAAGGCCACCAACCATATGGCAGGTAGTACATCTGAAAAAGCCATATACTACAATAAGCCAGAGGACACTGTCTATGGCGTGCTTATATTGTTCTGTTGACCAGTAGACAGGAATGGAGATTGGGAATTTACACTGTTCATAGGTGGTTATGACGGAGGTCGATGGGGCATCACATGATTCATCAGTAATGTTTTCTATAGTTTCAGTCATTGATGCTATTACTATCCATTTGTTGGATTTCAGAATTGGATTGTTGCATGCCTCCTGAAAGTTTGGGTTAATTCTATTTTCTTTGTTTTTTTAACATATCAAATAAAGTCGATTGCTTCATATTTGAGTCTGCTGTGTTGTCCTGATTATTTACTGATTAATTTAAACAGTATCATTTTGAACACTGTCCACAATGTATGTTGGCAATAACCCAGGCAGACTCCCACACAAAGAAAGGCAAGAGTACTTTTACTGAGTTCAAGAAAAATCTTTTTAAGCTCTATTAAAGCACTGTATGACTACACATATGATAGGTCGGGTGGCATACAAAGAGGATGGCTCCCACACAAAGATAAACAAGAGTGGTTAGGCTGAGTACAAGAAAACTTATTTTTTAAGCTTTGTTAAAGTGCTATATGTCTACACAGAGGACAGAGCAGGCAGTACACACCAAGGAAAGCTCCCGCACAAAGAAAAGGAAGACTAGTTTGTCTGAGTACAAGAAGTAATTTTTTTAACCCCTTAACTGTGGGTGCTGAGCATACTCATTCCACTGGTGCGGATGTGCTACCATGGGTGCCGAGTACATCGTTTTTCAAAGGAACCATTACATTGTGTGGAAACAGAACATGTTTCCATGCAGACAGCTAAACTGATGCACAAGGGGGGGGTGGTGTTTTGAGTCAGACTGATAATGTGAGGGGAGTTGTCATGTGACCTAGCCATTGCAAGGACATCTTCAAAAGGCATAGCTCTGATGCAGTTCCTTCACTCAGTGGCAGGGCAAGAAGCAGGAAGGAGCTTTCTCTTGGAGCTCCCACACTGAACTCAAAAACACTTATTTTGTTATAAAAACATTGTAAAGTGTGTAATAATACACAAACACAGAGGCAGCTTCATTGGAAGCATCATTTTTAAAACAAAGTTTTATCCTGCAAAACAGGAACTGCTTTCTGGGGGCAGGAGACTGAAAAAACACAACAGGGCTTGTTCAACAGGTTTATGCAGTCAGTATTACTATTACTAATTAGGCAGTAAGTTGCAGTAAAGGTAGATACTTAATTGCTTGTTTTTTAGAGAGCGTAGTCTCCCTAGGTGTGTTTTTTTATACATGATAGCTCAGCTCCATCTAATAAAAAGATTTGCATTACAGTTTAGGACAATTGACTGAAATTGGTCTGATTTTTTGTAACAGATGCAGACAGTGCATTGATGCAGTGAGATGTAAATGAACATGAAAAATATCTTTACTTTCTTAGATTAGTTTCCAGACTGTTAAAAGAAAAGCTTAATCTGAGTTAGTTTCTTTTTTTCTCCACATACAGTGCATAACATATAGCCTGGACATAAAAAAATATAGTAACATAATCGGAAATAGCCTTTTCTGGGGTACATGTTCACTTACTTTAACAGGAAGACAACAGTTTTGGTACTGGTTGTAGCTTGTGGACCTAATATCATATTCTAAAAATTGCATTATGATATCTCAAATAGAAAAAACGATACAAGAATTTAAAGTATGGGGTCCAAATTACAGCAAAATCACCAGCTGCAGGCAGTCCAAATTAATACCAGTGGCCAGCAGTTAAATGGTTAAGCTTTGTTAAAAGAGAAGACTCCTGTTTATTTATGAACTGAATATTTCTGACATATTTTTCCTACATTACATCAGTTACTTCAAATATGTCAATGAGAGATCAGTCTGTGGGCTGCAATGGGCATAGCCCTGCAGATATTTTGCTTTGAAAAAAGGACTCCCTGCATAAATTACCTACCAAACAACATGATAGAGTGTTAAAAACAGTGTCCTCCACTGAAGCCTCATTACTGCGCTGCCTGTGTGTATGGAAGCTGGAGAGCATTATTTTTCCTCTAGCTTGAGAAGTTAATTGAGCCCTCTATAGTACTGCCTATTTTTTGCAAGTTGAAACCTCATCCATAGTTTTTTATGGGACTTTTCTTTGTTTGTTAAGTTTCAGTGCTTAAGTTGAGCCCAACCTAGTACTGCCTTTTTTTTGCAAGTTGAAACCTCTTCCATAGTGTTTTATGGGCCTTTTCTTTCTTTGTTAAGTTTCAATGCTTTATTTACTACCATTTGCAAACTGAGAAACTTGTTTTGCTGGTATCCCCTTCCTCACTCATCCAGAGGTGTGAATGTCTTTGTTTCCTAACCATGCTGGTTGATTTTACTTGCTTCTGTCATAGTAAGAATGTGAAATTAAACTTTTTATTTTAAATGATTGATAAAGTGACATGTCCAGTTTGCACCTCTTGGGGATGATGCTGTATCCCTTTACCTGTATGGAGCAATTCACTTGCCACCAACTCTTAAGACCTCAGCTGCAAGATACATCATGCATGTAAGGTGATATACAAAATCAAATTGCATTCCCTGAAAAACAGGTTCATTTCTCTTCCCTCCCTCTGCAACCACACAAAGCCAACACTTCTCTCTCTCTCTCTCTCTCTCTCTGATACCTACTGCTGGATAACACAGCTGTTTAAACAAACAAAGCTGTTTTTTTTTCTTAAAAAGTAGGAGTTTTTTTCTTGCTTGTTTTAAGTGCCTGCGTAAGCCATAGGAAGACATTTCTACTGCCATGGATGTATAAAAAGTCACAAGCTATCTATAGAGAGAAGGGAATTCAACACTTTAATGGTTACAACTGCATTAGACTACAAATGCAGAACACAATGCAAAGTTCTCATGAACTGATTCATTAAACTAATTTAGTTTATATTCTATATGCTTCTCTTTTCTTGATGTTACTATGATCCCTATTTGCTGTTGCTATTGCAAACATTTGTTCTGGAGGTCCCTGCCATCTCAGAAAAGATATAGATTGGGTGAAGGCAGTACAGAGAAGGGCAACCAAAATGGTGCATGGCCTGCACCAAAAGCACTATGGGGAAAGACTCAGGGAGTTAAATATGTACTCTCTAGAGGAAAGGAGGGAAAGGGGAGACATGATAGAAACATTCAACTACTTTGAAGGTATCACTAAGGTGTCAGTGTCAGTGACTCAGTAGGTAGCACACTTGCCTCTGAGGCCAGAAGATCAGAGGGCTGTGGGTTCAGTTTCCACATCTGACACTTGAGTTAATATCCCAGTACTGACACTGTAGTGCAGCATGAGAGGGGTGCTGCACTTCTCAGGTGCCATCTTTTGGATGAGACATTAAACTGAGGTCCCATCTGCCTGGATTGGTGGTAGTTCAGGTGGATGTTAAAGATCCCATGGCACTTATTGAAAAGAGTAGGAGAATTTCCCCGGTGTCCTGGCCAAATTTCCCTCATTCACTAAAGATATCACAAACAGCTTAATCTGGTTCAAGGTCAGTTGGCATTTATCTGTATCCTCCTCCCCCGGGTCATGCCTGAAAATAGGCAAGATTTGTCTAGTGCACTTACCCGGTCAACAAAACTAAATAAATAAAAAAAATAAAAAGGTACAGGAAGGTTCAATTCTGCTGAGAAAGAGATGCTCAAGGACAAGGGGCATGATATGTAGCTGGAAGAGGGTAGACTTAGAGGGGATGTGATGAAATACTTCTTTACAGAGAGGGCAATGGACACCTGGAACAGCCTGCCAGCAGTGGTAATGGGTACTGAAATGGTAACAGGTTTCAAACATGCATGGGATACACATAAGGGGACCTTGGTAACAGGGCTGATGTGGGGGGGTGTTAAAACTAGAGATCAGTTATGGTCCATGACAGCACAGTAGGTAGGGACCTTAGGGCAGACTAAGTGGGCCAGGAGGTCCTTTTCTGCCAACAGCTTCTATATTTCTATGTTAGTAAATAGCTGGTACTTGAGCATTATACATTCATGCTGACATCAATTTTAAGATGTTAAATATAAAGCCTATGGTACCAGTAACACAATGCCATTAACAAGTACTGCTCAAATATTCAAAATCCACATAATCAACCTATTGTCAATTTAAATCAAAAATATGTATCTCTATAGAAGTTAGGACCACAAAGAAAAAGAGAGAAAAAAGGAGACAAACACAGAAGAAAAAGTGTGCATAAAATAAACCAAAGTGGGGGGGGGGGGTATAATATGTATAAAGCAAGTGAGCAGCACTGAAAGGCATTTTGTTATACTTGTGAAACATGCAATAAAATATCTGAAAACAAAAGCCATGACATAACCACATGGTCAGAACATTAAACATTTTAAAAGAAACATAAAAGCAAAAGTAACCATTTCAAAAAGAAAATGGGACTCAGACTTGCAACAGATGTAGACAAAAGCAACAGCAAGCAATTGTGCAGTTACTGTACATCAATAGCCTAAACAAAAAAAAAAGAATATAAGTAATAATTAAAGGGGAAACAGTAAAAAATTCAGTGGATATGGCAAACCAATATAATGAATATTTGTGTTCCTTATTCAAACCCAATCATGACTCAGTCCCCTGCCCCTGTACGTTACCAGGAATGCCAACAGAATTAATATAAATGCAGACAACATACTGCAAAAAATTCAGAATAAAAAAAATGAAGTGCAAAGTTCCAATAAAATGCTAAAATTAAATATTAGGATGGTCCATAATCAGGCAACCCCTCAAAATATTAAAAAAAAATAATAATAAATACAGGTTCTTGGTAAAATTCCAGAATCACTACTTAAAGATGCAAGTTAGCCACATGTCTAACAGTGATTTCAATGACAGAGAACAGCAGGGAGTCACAAAAGGATAATCATGTACCACAAATGTAATCTGTCTCTATGAAAACATGAAAAAATTATTGGATAACAATACCTCAAAGACATAATTCCTGTTATACCTTTGCAAAACATCTGCCACTGTACCACGTTTGGCAGTCATTGAAAAAAATGTCTTCCCTAGCTATTCATCCCTGTATTATAAACAGTAGAACCCAAACAAGCTAAACCATATGAAGATTCATCACTGTAAGCCTTGTATATTATGCAGACTGTGATACTTAACACTTGTAGGGTAAGTTAGTGCATCTGGACATATTTGCTGCATATGCATCTTAGTTGCTATGGGGTCCTGACCATGTCCACCCTTCCTCAAGAGAAGCTAGCTACAGTATGTCTTACAACTCCTGGCAGGTGACATCACTTTAGCTTATGTATTACTGTGGCAAGTTGCTGTTGTCAACAAGAAGTTAAAATTTTAAAAAGACAGTTTTGGACTGAGAAGCAGCTTGTGCAGGTGAATCATGCTAACCTAGATATTTCAGGTTGCATCCAGTTAGCCTAACCATTGGGAGCAGATGGGGAGAGGGATACAGATCTAAAATAGAACTGTTTAACCCATTTGTGATTTAAAGTTACATTACGGAAATGCCGCCTCCACAACTGGACACCGTATTCCAAATGAGGCCTCACCAGTGATCTGCACAGTGGCATCACTACCTCCTTCATTCTGCTGGTGATACCGCTCCCTATGCACCCCCAGCACCCCACTGGCTCTCCTCACAGCCTTAGTACATTGTTTAGCCACCTTTAGGTCATCCAGTATGATTACCCCCAAATTCCTTTCCTGTTTGGTGACCATCAGTTTCTCCTCCCCCCTCCTGTAATCCTCCCCTGGGTTTCTGCAACCCAAATGCATGGTTTTGTACTTTTTTGCATTAAATCTCAGCTGCCATACTTTGGACCATTCCTCCAGTTTACCCAGGTCCCTCATCATTTTTTCTATCCTTCCCAGAGTGTTCACCCTGTTGCAGATCTTAGTGTCATTCGCAAAGAGGCACACCTTCCCCTCTAGCCCCTCTGCAATTTCACTTATGAAGAAATTAAACAGGACTGGGCCCAGGACTGATCCCTGTGGCACCCTGATGGTCACACTCCTTTCCTTAGATTGAGCACCATTTACCATGACTCTCTATCTTCTGTCATTCAACCAGTTCCTAACCCAGTTTACCACCTTGTGACCCACTCCCAGGCTGCCCAGCTTGTTCACAAGTCATATGTGGAATGGTATTGTTGGCCTTACTAAATGCAATTCATGTTATGTTTAAGCCCATGAAGCACCCTTATCTAGTTAATGCATTTGCAGCCATAGTGGCTCTGCCAGAGTTTATTTTTTTTGTTATAACACATATCTAGATTCTGAGGCACTGACAAGATTGTAAAGCTTCAAGCCAATCTCTATGTATATGTAAATGAGGCACTTGTAATACAGCTTCTCCCATTCTTTGATGTCACTGCAGCAACAGCTCAGAAGAAAGCATAAGGTTTTCAGTGCTTTCTATCCTTATTTTATTTTAAGTTTGCAATGACTTAAGACAGTCCTATCACACCACTCGCACAGTGTGTGGTATTAGTAGCCTTTATTTGTGCATAGCAAATAATACGTCTAAAAGTATTTCATTCACAAGCAAAAAAAAATCTGTTTCTTTGTGCTGCTTGTATCTCACTGTACGACAGTTGTAACCTAATGGAAGAAGTAGACTGAATGCTTCCATTGCCCAGATGACTCATATCCTCCTTTCAGCAGCTGGAGAAATGGACGGCTAGATCACTTAGTTTAAAAAGTGTATTTTTTATGTTTCAAATGCTCCTTAAACCACAGTTGCTGACTGGAAATACCAAGAGAGGGAATGAATATGACATGGGAGAGCTGAAGTAAGGAAATACACGGCACTGCATACATGAGACTTCTCCTTTAAAGTACACCATATGACTACACAGATGGCAAGGCTGGTAGCACAAATGGAGGAAGACTCCGTCCCCCACACAAGAGAAAGCAAGAGTAGTTTGGCATTGGCAGAGTACAAGAAAATAATTATTTTTAAGCTTTGTTCAAGCACCATATGACTACACAGAGGACTGGGGAGGGGGGGCAGCACACACCAAGAAAGGCTCCAACAATAAAGAAAAGCAATAATAGTTTGGCAGAGTACAAGAAATACTTTTTAAGCTTTATTTAAACCATTGTATAACTACACAGATGCAGGGTGGAGGGCACATGGCGGGGAAGATACCCACACACACAGAGGAAGGCTCCCATTCAAATTGAAGCAACTCCAGTTTGGCTGATTTCAACATTTATTTATTTATTTTTTACTACACTAAATCACTGTAGGTTTATTCAGAGTTATCAGAAGAGTAGGACAGGCAGCACACACCCAGGTGGACTCCAGCGCAAATAGAGAAAGGCTCCCACACAAAGTAAAACAAATGCAGTTCAGCTGACTGCAAATATATATATATATATAACTGGCAAGGAAGTGCCAGTATAGTTAGGGTGAAAAGTAACTTCTATGTTAAAGCTGAATTTTTTAACGTTAATAACTTTGGAACCGTTCAACGGATTTGCATGTAATTTGACATGGGCATGCATAATGTCTAGGGTAGGTCTCTTCAGCTGCCAAGGTTCATGGGACTCCATTGTGTAGTTTCAGAAGTATAACGTGTTGAAAAAAACAGAAAAAATCCTTGTTTTTTGACTTTTCTGTCCTCAAAAAAGGCTTTAGGTTGTGGTCTGAAATTTTCAGGGTAGAAAGCCTCTGCCACACAGATGTGCCTTTTGAAGGTTTGAAAAAAAATATTAATCTGTTCAAAAGTTATTATACTTTACATTTTCCCATGATAGCCTATGGGAAAAAATATATATGATCTGAAAGTGAAAGCAGGTAAACAGCCCCAAAAACCAGTTTCTTTGCCACTTCATAGCAAATAAACGGTTAGGACTTATGGACTGACATTTGTAAGATGACAAGCCCTTGCCACACAGATGCGCCCTTTCCTGGTGTGGTGAAGAAATGGATACTGGTTCCATAGTTACAGCACTCCAAAGTTGCAAATATTCCCATAGGATAACATTGTGGTGGTTGTGGCTTCTTTTGGCGGCTGTATCTCGAAAACGGTTTTAGATACGGATTTTTCACTAAGTGCAGCTTAGCACACCTCTAGGTGTACTAAACATTTTGCATGAAGGTGGCCAGATAATGAATATGACTGCAAAGGAATTTTTTCCTAAGTTGCTATGGTTACTGAGATATTGCCACATTTACAGTACAAGGGTTACTTGGAATGTTGCTAGGCCTGCACTATGTGTGTGTACTTATGGGTAGGTGGAAGTGCAGGACACAGAGTGTCTGTGCTTCCACGCATACCATTTAAGCTAAACTGGGAGCACAGAGCCCTCCTGCGCTATGCCTCTACACTTATGGATAGGTGGGAGCGCAGGTCCCAGAGGTCCCATGCTCCCACCTATGGATACCATTATGCAAAACTGGGAACACAGGGCGCTACTGTGCTATGTCTTTAGGCATATATGTAGGAGGGGGAACGTAGGGCCCAGAGGGCCCATGCTCCCACCTATGGGTACCATTTTGGAAAACTGGTAGCACAGGGCCCTTCTGCGATATGTCTCTATGTATATGGGTAGGTGGAAGCACACATACAGTATGAATATGAGTAACATTACACTTTCTCAAAAAGAAGGGAAATGTTGACAGCTCACATAAAGGGAACTGGCTCATGAAAAGGGATCTTTAAGGTTTTCTGTTTCTTTCCCACTTCACTGCAAAGAAATGGTTAGGACGTTTGGCTTAAAATTTATAGGGTACAAAGGGGGTTGCCCACAGATGTGACTTATGCTGGTTTGGTGAAACAATTTACATCAGTTCCATAGTATAGCATTCCAAAATTTAGAAGTTTGTGTTGGATATCATTATGGTGGCACTTTGTGCATTAATAACTTTGCAGCTGTTCTTGCAATTTACATCAAATTTGGAATGTTCCATCAAAGACAAATGGTCTCTTGATATACCAAGTTTCAGTTTTATTGGGAGTGCACCTCTATAGATATACAGTCCCAAAATGTGTACATCCCCATTTTTTGTCAAATTCTTTCCTCAAATGTTTCTCTTTGTGCATTAATAACTTTGCAGCTGGTCTTGCAATTTACATCAAATGTGGCATGTACCCTCAAAGAGTAATGGTCTCTTGATATACCAGTTTCATTTTGATTGGGAGTGCACATATTGAGATATGCAGTCCCAAAATGTATACATCACCATTTTTTGGTCAAATTCTTTCTTTGTTTCTTATTATGCACTTTAATAACGTCACACATTTTCTTGTAATTTGCATGACATTTGGCATGCACCGTCAAGGACTAATGGTCTCTTTACACGTCAAGTTTCATTTTGATTGGGTGTGCACCTCTGGAGAAATGCAGTCTCAAAATGTGTAGATCACCATTTGTTGTCACACTCTGTCTTCACTTTTATGTTAAGCTTAATAGTTTGTGCTTCAATAACTCTGAAAACATTCAGCTGATATGCATGAAATTTGCCATGCCCCATCATGAAGCAGAATTCTCATGAAGTTGTAAGTTTTGTTTCAGTCGCATGTGAGGGCATGGAGAGATAGTGTCCCAAAATGAGTAAATCGCCATTTTTTTGTACATATATATTATATTGGCACAGAAGTGTCAGTATAGTTAGGGTGAAAGGTAACTTCTATGTTAAACCCACATTTTTGAATGTTAACTTTGCAACTGTTAAATGAAGTTGCATGAAATTAGACATGCATAATGTTATGGGGTAGGTCTCTTAACTTGCCAAATGTCATGGGAATCCATTGTGTGCTTTCTGAGATATAGAGTGTTAAAAAACAGAAAAATCCATGTTTTTGGACATTTCTTTGTCCATCTGGATCTCAGAAACAGCTGTAGGATGTTGCCTGAAAACTTCAGGGTAGAAAGCCTTTGCCTTACAAATGTGCCTTTTCAAGGTTTGGTGAAAAATATTAATCTGTTCAAAAGTTATTAAACTTTAAATGTTCCCGTTATAGCCTATGGGGAAAAAATGTATATGATCTGAAAGTGAAAGCAGGTAAACAGCCACAAAAAAAGCTGTTTCTTTGCCATTTCATAGCAAAAAAAAAACGTTAGGACTATGGGGCTGAAATTTGCAGGGTGGCAAGCTCTTACCCCACAGATGTGCCCTTTGCTGGATGGTGAAGAAATGGACACCAGCTGCATAGTTACAGCACTCTAAAGTTGTGAATGTTCCCATATGTTAACATTGTGGCAGTTGCGGCACCTTTCACCGGCTGTATCTCAAAAATGGTTTGCGATACAAATTTTTTGTAAGCTTGCATGAATTTGGGCAAGTCATGAATATAACTGTGAAGGAATGTTTTCCACAGTTGCTATGGTTACTGAGATAATGCCACATTTGCAGTACAAGGGTTAGTTGAAATGTCTGTAGGCCTGCTCTATGTGCCTGTACTTATGGGTAGGTGGAAGCACAGGACCCAGGGGACCTGTGTTTCCACCAGTGCATACTATTTATGCTAAACTAGGAGCACAGAGCCCTCCTGCACAATGCCTCTACACTTATGGGTGGGAGGAAGCACAGGACCCAGAGGGCCCACACTCCCACCTATGGATGCCATTATGCAAAAACTGGGAGCACTGTGCACTATTATGCCATGTGTCTAGGCTTATGCATAGGAGGGAGCACAGAGCCCAGAGGACCCATGCTCCCACCTATGGGTACAATTTTGCAAAACTGGTAGCACAGGGCTCTCCTGTGATATGTGTGTATGATTAAGGGTAGATGGGAGCACAGGACCCAGAGGGACTGTGCTTCCACATACAGTATGGATATGAGTAATATTACACTTTCTCAATAAGAAGGGATATTCTGACAGCTCACAAAAAAAGGAATTAGTTCATGAAAAGGGATTTTGACAGCTCACAAAAAGGGAAATTTAAAGTTTTCTGTTTCTTTCCCACTTCACTGCAAATAAACAGTTAGGGCTTTTAGCTTTTAATTTGGGGGGTACAAAGGGGTTGCCCCGCAGATGTGACTTATGCTGGTTTGGTGAAATAATTTACATCAGTTCTGTAGTATAATATTCCAAAATTCAGAAATTTCCTGTTGGATATCATTATGGCAGCACTTTGTGCATTAATAACATCGCAGCTGTTCTTGCAGTTTACATCAAATTGGAACGTGCCCTTTAAGACAAATGGGCTCTTGATATGCAAGTTTCAGTTTTATTGGGAGTACACATCTGGAGATATGCAGTCTCAAAATGTGAACATCCCCATTTTTTGTCAAATTCTTTACTTGATTGTTTCACTTGTGCATTTTTAACTTTGAAGCTGTTCTTGCAATTTACATCAAATGTGGCACGTACCCTCAAAGACTAATGCTCTCTTGATATACCAAGTTTGATTTTGATTGGGAATGCATGTTTGGAGATATGCAGTTCCTAAATGTGTACATCCCCAATTTTTGTCAAATTCTTTCTTCGACATTTTCACTTTGTGCATTAACTTTGCAGCTGTTTATGCACTTTACATGACATTTGGTATGTAGACTCATAGACTACTGGTCTCTTTATATACTTAGTTTCATTTTTATTGGGAGTGTACATCTTGAGATATGCACTCCCAAAATGTGTAAATCACCATTTGTTTGTCAAATTCTTTTTTGTTTCACATTTTGTACTTTAATAACTTCACAGATGTTATTGCAATTTGCTTGACATTTGGCATGTACCCTCAAAGACTAATGGTCTCTTTACATGCCAAGTTTCATTGTTATTGGGTGTGCACTTCTGGAGACAAGCAGTCCTATAATGTGTAGATCACTATTTGTTGTTACATTCTTTCTTCACTTTTATGTTAAGCTTAATAGTGTGTGCTTCAATAAGTTTGAAAAAGTTCAGGTGATATGCATGCAATTTGCCATGCCCCATCATGAAGCAGACATCTCATGAAGTTGTAAGTTTCATTTCAGTTGTATGTGAGGGCATGGAGATATAGTGTCCCAAAATGTGTAAATCACCATTTTGTTTTATCCATTATGCCTGGCTGGTATAGTTTGGGTTGCATGGCCACTTCTATGTAAAACCCAAAATATTGAACTTTAAAAACTTTGAAACTGTTTTTCTGAGTTACATAAAATGTGGTATGTGCGTTGTCGCTCCATAGATCTCTGGATCTGGAAATGTTCATTCCAGTTGGATTTTCAGTTATGGAGCTGCGGAGCATCGAAAAATTTTAAAAATCCTCAATTTTTGTGAATTCTTTGCTCACCTCCACAGCCCAACCACTTTGTTTGACTGGTCTGAAATTTTCTGGGTATATGGAGACTGGTCAAGGATGTGCCTTTTGAAGATTTGGTGAAAAAATATTAATCCATTTAAAAGTTATTAAACTTTAACATTTCCCATTATTCCCATAGGAAAAAAATTTATGTTCTGCACAAAAGCAAGTGGTACTGTCACAAAAACACCTTTTCCTGTTGCATATGCCCTCAGTAGTGTTGTGCCACTGCCATCTTGTTTTCAGTCAGCAGTTGAGAAAAATGTTACAGTTTAAAAACTAGTGCCCCTAGGTAAACACCAAATGTTGTGTTTACCTAAATGAGGTCCTAGGAACAACACCCATGCATCAGAATTTTAAAATAACACCAGGAAATGTTTTTATTTTGATTGAGCCATTTATACTGTCACAAATACAAGTACAACACTTTTACAAATTTGTGAAAGTGTTGCAAAGTACTTCCGCAATTTGCGACAGTACTCTCCCCAAAATCATGGTTTCTTTGTCACCTCACTGCCATTAAACGTTTTGGGTTTTTGGGCTGAAATTTCCAGGGTGGCAAGCCCTTGTACCACAGATGTGCCTTTTTGTTGTTTGGTGAAAACATTTCCATCGGTTTCATAGTTACAGCACTCTGAAATTGTGGATTTTTCCCATAGGTTAACACTGTGGCATCTACCCAAAGCACGGTTTCTTTGCCACCTCACTGTCACTACACAGTTTGGAGTTTTGAGCTGAAATTTTCAGGATGGCAAGCCCTTGCACCACAAATGTGTCCTTTGCTTGTTTGGTGAAATAAATTACCCCAGTTACAGAGCTACAGCACTCTGAAGTTGTGAATTTTCCCATAGGATTACATTGTGGTGGTCATGGCACCTTTCCGTGTCTATATCTTGAAAATGGTTTGAGATACGGATTTTTCACTAAGCGCTCCTAAGCATGAATGGAAGCAGTTAGGTCATGAATACAACTGCAAAATAATTTTTTCCATAGTTGCTACAGTTACTGAGATATTGCCAAATAAATGTTATGAGGGTTGCTTGGAATTCCTCTAGGCCTACGCTATGTGTCTGTAAGGCAATGCAAGGCAACTTTTATGTTTCAGGAACCCAATCCCAGAGGCTCTGGGCACCATACAATAAAACATCAGAATTAAAACAATTTAAACAACACTGAATTAAAACACCATAACATATCATTAAAATGGTCTGAATCATCAATAAAATTCAATCTTAATACATAAATAACCCATACAATATCTATTGCACAGGGTCAGGGAATGTCCGGCTAAACAAAAAAGCCTTGAGGTGGGCCTTAAATACCTCCACTGAAGTAGCCCACTTACTGATGGAGGAAGTGAATTCCACAGGATGGGGCCAGTGACACTGAAAGCTCTGTCACCAGCAGATCTTAACCTCATCCTGGGAATCACCAGGAGGCCCCTTGAGGAGGATCAGAGGGAGCAGACTGGGGCAGCGGGTGTAAGAAGGTCTGACAGGTAGCCAGGGCCCAGTTCATGTAGGGCCTTAAAGGTAAGCAAGTCCAGCTTAACGAGAACCCTCCATCGAACTGGCAGCCAGTGCAGATAATGCAGCACCGGAGGTGATGTGACAGTATCTAGACTGTCCAGTCAACAGCTTGACGGCTATGTTCTGCACCAGCTGCAGTCAACAGAGGGTACCTCCAGAGACATCGAGGAAGAGTGCATTATAGTAATCAAGCCTAGATGTCAGGAATGCATGCAGTAAAGTGGGGAGGGCCAGGGGTGGAACCAGGTACTTGATCCTCACAATATTCCTCAAATGTAAAAAGCGGGACCGGACAATGGACGACACCTGAGATTCAAATGTTAATCCACTGTCAAGAATAACACCGACAAATGCTAAGACTTCTCAGAGTGAGGTTTTTTAATGGCACAGATCCTAGAAACAATCCAGTCTCTGTGCCCAAGGCCATCCTATCATAGCTCCTGTTTGACTCCACCACCAGTACTTCCATCTTATCGGGGTTCAGTCATAACCAGCTGGAGGCCATCCAGTCATTAATCTCGGCCAGGCAGTTGTTAAGTACATCCACCGCATTCGGTGCCCCAAGGGCAAAGGATGGATAGATACAGCTGGGTATCATAGGCATAGCAATGAAACTCCAAGCTGTACTTCCTAATGATACCCCCCAGGGCAGCATATACATGGCAAACAACATTGGCGACAAGACCGAACCCTGAGGTACTCCACAAGATAGAAGGCTCGGGGAGAAGGAGAAATTCCCCATCACCCCCCCTTGCTTCCTATTTGTGAGACAGGACTCAAACCAGCAGATGACTGTGCTGGTGAGTCCACAAAATTCCCTCAGGCGGTTGAGTAACACACAAAGGTCTACCATGTCAAAAACTGAGGAGAGATCAAGGAGAACGAGAATTGTCCCCTCACCTCGATCCCTCACCCTGAGGAGATCATTATGCACCCAAACTAAAGTGGTTTCTGTACAATGCCCAGCATGAAACCCAGACTGGAGTGGCTTGTAGATGTCAAAAGCCTTAAGGTGTTCTCCCACCTGCTGTGCCACAATCTCCTCTACAACCATGCCTAAAAATGGCAGGTTGGAGACAGGACAGTAATTCACCATGACGTCAGTGTCTAAGGATGGCTTCTTCAGAAGCGGTTTCACCAGTGCCTCCTTTAAGGCATCTGAGAAACCCCCTCCAACAAAGAGCATTGAATAGTCAAGGCAAACACTGGGGCAAAAGTGTCAACACATCCCATTAAGAAATGTGTTGGCACTGGGTCCAGTTCACAATATGTGTGCTTCAGCCTTGAGACAACCTCAACAACCTTGGACACCTCCACTGGTTTAAATTCCCCCCAACCAGGCATAGTGCACCTCGGACAATCCAAGTGAACACTGTTGGCCACCCTGTGGCTCACTGGTGGGATCTCCTGCCTGATGGCGGACACTCAGTCTGAGAAGAACTGAGCAAACTCATTGCATAATGCATCAGAAAACACTTTCTTCAGCTGTAGACAGGCTGAATGTAATAGCCTGTCCAAAGTTTGAGAAAGCATAGCTGGTTGATTCTTTCCAGTGGCAATCTCCCTGGTCAGGAACACTGCCTTCTTATGGTTGATTGCCCCCGGTACACTAAATAGTGTGCAAGCAGGGCCAGCCTGTCCACCTCCAGATCAGTGTTCCAAAAGCAGTGCTCTAGCCTCTGACCCTTGATCATCATCACCTTGAGTTCCCCATCAAATCAAGGGGACCTCAAGTGAGAGGATCTGGGTCATACAGGGACCAGTGCAAGGGAGTCTTGTGCCACAGACATTGCTTCATTATTGGTGGTGACTGCTTCACCCACACTCTTCATGCATGCACTGCCCACACCAGATAGATCAGCTACTGCCAGAAAACCCTCCGGGGTCAAACCCCATCAAAGGGTGGTAGCTAACCATCTCAGCAGGGGGATGGCTAAAGGGGGGAGCCCTGAGCAAGAACTCCACTGTGCAATGATTGGACCAACTGACCCGATCAGTCTTGAGATTATCAATCTCAAGCCCCAGGGAGAAGACCAAGTCCAACTTGTGGCCACCCTGGTGAGTCACGATTCAAACCTCCTGTGACATGCCCATAGATTGCATCATCTGAAGGAAGTGATAACACAATCTAGATGATTCATTGTCAGCCCAAACTTTGAAGTCCCCTAGGACTAAACACCGGGAGGCCTCCAATGTTTCACCAGCAACAAAATTGGCTACTTATTGCAGGAATTCTCCTGCCACCTCAAGGGGGCAGTAAATCAGGAGAATCCTGCAACCTGTGCCCGGACCACCATGGATGGCCACACATTCAAATGAACCCAGTGTTCTCACTGGATGCATGGTGAAGCCCAGCTCAGATCTAAAAAAGATGGCCACACCCCCAACCCTGATTTCCACTCTGGGGCAGTGCACAACGGCATAACCTGGGGGGGATGGCAGCCTCTAAAACTGGTCTGGCATCATCCACAATCCAGGTCTCTGTAATGCATTCCAGGTCAACCAGTGAAACCAGATCCACAATAATAGCGGTCTTATTTCTGATTGACCTGGCATTGCACAGCAGTGCCCTCAGAGGATTGGTGGACAGTGCAGCTCCTCTGGCTGCCTGCCCACTCGGTCTCATGGAACCCCTGGGGATGGGAACCAAACATGTCTGGCCTCTCTCTCTAGGTCCTGTCAAACCCCAGGGCTCCTTCTGCACCTTACCACCTCTATCCTACCCCATCTGATGTGCACGGGACATCCCGCCAACCCCATCCAATACAGCTCCTTTTAATCCTGACCTCTAAGCAATGGCATGCTGTGTTATTAGGGATAGGGAGGTTGGTGAAGGGCTGCAGGTCATGGAGCCAGGATACACCACACACTATTCTTGACTGCTCCAGCTCCCCAGGCACCTCCAGACACATATCAACAATTTAGACTTTCAACCCCACAAAACTAATTAATTCAATATCTAAACCACACACCAACCAATCACACACTAATACAAACAAACCCTCAACCACACATATCACATACACTCCACTAATGACCCCCCAACCCAACCCTTAACAAACCAAAAAAATTTAATAACTATAAAGAAATATGCGGAAGACACAAATAAGCAGTGTGTTACAGCTAATAAAATCACTAAGACAGTTATACAATGTCCCAACAGAGGAAACAAAAAGTGCCCGAGTACGAAGTTCCAACCAACCAGCTTGCAGTAGCTTTTAGGCAAAGGGGAACACTGGTGCTCTCACCACCAAGTACTTATGTGTAGGTGGGAGCACAGGGCCCAGATGGCCCACACTTCCACTTATGCATACTATTTAAGCTAAACTGGGAGCACTGGGCTCTTCTATGCTATGCTTCTACACTCATGGGTGGGTGGGAGCACAGGGCCCAGAGGGCTCACACTTCATTGTATGGATGCCATTTTACAAACCTGACAACATAGTTATGGGTGGGAGCACAGGGCCCCAATGGCCCACACCTACATCCATGGCTACCATTTTGCAAACCTGACAACATCATTATGGGTGGGTGGGAGCGCAGGGTACAGAGGGCCCACGCTCTCCTCTATGGATACCATTTGCAAACCTGAGGACATAGTTGTGGGTGGGTGGGAATGCAGGACCTAGAGGGACAGTGCTCCCACCAATGAATGCCATTTTGCTAACCTGAGGACACAGTTATGGATGCTTGGGAACACAGGGCCAAGAATGCCCACGCTCCCACCTATGGATTCCATATGAGTAACATTTCACTTTCTCAAAAAGAAGGGAAATTCATTGTAAAAAACTCCATTAATGCATCAGTTAGGGTTCATTCCACACCAACAAAAGTATGGAAATTTGATGTTAGGCTTACCAGCCCTACCACCCTACACCTCCCCCTCAACCATTCACACACCAGCAGGCATCGGGGTGTGCATTGAGGTTATTGGGCCTAACTCTCACCCCTTTCTACTATACTGTAGCACTTCAGCTTCTTTACACATGGAATGGGGTGAGAGTTAGACCCAATGACCCCAATGCACACCCTGACGCCCGTTGGTGTATGGAGGGTGGGGCGTGGGGTGGTAGGGTTGATAACTCTAATACAAATTTCCACTCTTGTTGGTGTGGAATGAACCCTAACTGATGCATTAATGGAGTTTTTGCATTGTATATGTATATATGTGTGTGTGTGTGTGTGTGTGTGTGTATATATATATATATATATGTATTATATATATATATATATATATATATATCATTGCAAAACTCCATTAATGCATCAGTTAGGTTGTTTCCACAGTGACAACAGTGTGGAAGTGCAGTGTTAGGGTTATCACCAACCATCCATCCTCAAACCCCTAACTCAGCATTCTCCCCACCCCCACACACACGTAAGGTACAAGACACATCCATCATCATGGTCCAGCAACTGTATGAGTTCTGCTGCCATCAGAGTGCCTTGTGGGTACACATGTATGCTGGGCAACCATGGGAGATGACCCAGAGTAAGCATTTTTCTGTTACAAACATCAATAACAAGATTTAAGCAGATGCCTATATTTCAATTGTTAAGAAATGATGAAACACACAGTATGTTATCTATAGATAGCTGTATTGGAAATAAGAGTTTGGATGACCCTAGCAACAGTCAGAGGATGTTTGCATATTTTTTTCCGATAGAGTGAGTCAGTCCTAATAACAAATGGCAATAATAATAAAAGTAATGTTTTGTAGTATAGTTTACAAGCAACATGTGATAGCAACAGTTGTAATATCCAAAGCTAACCATAACATTCTGTTAATGAGTATTCCCAGTTAATATAGCAGTATTAAACATGTGATGGTGCCAGTTTCATACCTGAGCAGTATGTGGAAAGTACTATGTATGTGTTAGCTGTGTCTGTCCTACTGCCACATGCCTATATGGTGGCAGCGATACCTGTAGTGAGCCAATTGTTGAATTAGGACACATAAAAAGCAATATTTAGAAAGTTTTTTCAGACTAAGTTTGACTTTATGAAAAAGATATGCCAACAATAATGTGTCATCATACTGTGGTGACAGTATAGAGTAGATCATACTATATTTGTTTTTCATTACATAGTGTTATGTGAAAGGAGTACAGTGTCATGATTATTGTGCTTACAAATGTGACTGACTGGTATAGTGTCTTATAGTCTTGCATGTGTCTTGCATGTGTGGGGGTGTATGGGGGTGTGGGGAAATGTGGAGTTAGGGGTTTGAGGATGGGTGGGTGGGTTGTGGGTGGTAATCCTAACACCACATTTCCACACTTTTGTTGCTGTGGAAACAACCCTAACTGATGCAATAATGGAGTTTTTGCAATGATATTTCTCTTTTAGAAAGTGTAATATGAATAGTAAATGATATATGGTGGTGGAAGCAAGGGGCCCAAAGGGCCTCGCTCCCACCAAGCTGCCCATTTCTGCATAATGATATGTGTTTATGAAGTGTGAGCCCTCTGGGCCCCGTGCTCCCACTTACATATAAGCACAGAGCCATACAGCAACCCTATAGGCCAAGGAAGCCTTGTAACACAAATTTGTCAATATCTTGGGAACCATAGCAGGTAGAAAAAAAATTCAAGTGTCATTGTAATCATGAGAGTGAGTAGTTTTCCCAATATGAGCTGATCAAATCTGTATTTCACATCGTTTCCAAGATACGGGCACCGATGGGCATTGTGAGAGCTAACTCTGAGGGCATAATAGTGGCCTACATACATGAAAATGAGCAATTGGAACAGTAAATCCCAAATGTCTCAGTAACCATACAAGGTAGAAAAAAAATTCAAATGCCATGTTATTTATTGCTTTCCAGCCTGCTTCTGCACATAGCATCCCTATAGGGGGCCTAAGAATTTTTGAGATGAAAAGTCCGTATCTTGAACCATTTTTGAGATACTGGTCCCAAAAGAAGTCATGGATGCTGCAATGTTATCCTATGGGAAAATTTCTGAACTTTGGAATGCTGTAACTTTGGGCCCCTGTAATGTTTTGGCACCAAACCACAAAACGGCACATCTGTGAGACAAGGGCTTGCCACCCTGCAAATTTCAGCCCAAAACAGTTTTGTTGCAGGAGGATGGCAAAGATTTGCCATTACTTTGAAAATACTTTGAAAATACTTTCGCAAATCATGAAAGTTTTGCATTTGCGAAAGTGTTTTCCCCCATAGTTGAAAAATGCATTTCTGGGGGGTTTAACCCCCAAAAAAAGATATGGCTAGCATCATCAGGACCCGACTAGGTAAATACAACAATCAGTGTTTACCTAGAAGATCCCAATTTTAAATAACAGGCATTTTTCTGTGTCACTAACTGAAAACAAGATGGCTGAATAACAAAAGTAAAAGGGCCATTTGCGAAAGTAAAAATAGACATTTGTGACATTTTTGTGATTTTTGCTAACTTTTCCCGTTGACTTTAATGAGAAATTTGTTTTCTGAATAACTTTTGAATGGTTTGATATTTTTTCCAAAAATCTTTGAAATGCACATTGGTGACCTAGGCTGCATCATTCCTGAGCATTTTGTACCGAATGGAAAAACCATGTGGGCTGTGGGTGTGAGCAAAGAAATGCACAAAAAGTCAATTTTTTTCATACTTTGGTATTCTGTTGCTCTGCTCTGCAACCGTACATCTGACTGTAACACAACTTATCAGATCCAGAGATCTAAGGTACCAGACTGTGCATGCAAAATTTCAGGCAAATCTGTTATATGGTGGCAAAGTTATTAAGGTGCAAAATCTGAGGTTTAACATTAAAGTGCTTACTCAACCCTAACTATAGTGGCACTACCATGCCACTATAATATACAGTATATCTATCTATCTATATATATATATATATATATATATACATGGCTAAAAACTCTGTTTAATGCATCAGTTAGGGTTGTACCACAGTGACAAAAGTGAGAAAATTTGATGTTAGGGTTGCCACCCATTTCATCTCATGCCACCCTGCCACCACCAACAGGCATCGGGGTGTGAGCTGGGGTCAACGGCCCTAACTCTCACCTGATTCCATGTGTAAATAAGCTGAGGAGGTGCAGTATAGGAGAATGGGGTGAGAGTTAGGACCAACGACCCCAACATACAACCTGATGCCTGTTGGTGGGGGCAGGGTGGGCGTGGGGTGCAAGGGGTGGCAACCCTAACACCAAATTTCCTCACTTTTATCACTGTGGAACAGCCCTAACTGATGCATTAAACAGAGTTTTTTGCCATGGATTTCCCTTCTTTTTGAGAATGTGCACTATAAATAGTGAATGGAATGTGGCGGTGGGAGCAAGGGGCCCAAACCATGTGAATTTGTGTCACTTTGCTGTGCAAAAACTGTATGACCGACTGAAATGAAAATTGGTAAATGAAGATATGTACCATACCACAACATGTATAACAAATGTTATCAGAAACTGTTCAACATTTGTGCAGCATCACACTGGGAAAACTGTGCAGGAGTACTGAAAATGTTTGCCACTTTGCTACACAAGAACCATATATCCGATGGAACCAAAAATGTTAAAAGAAGACATGTACCATAGCACACTGTGTGTCCAGAATTGTATATACATCCATTCAACGTTCACACGGGACCTCAAGCAAACAATATAACATGCACAATTCAGCAACTGTAAGTGCCAGCGACCTGAAAATTGTCACAGTCAAAGATGTATTATACATCTTTGTACATTCCAAATGCCAGGCAAATGATTCAGAAGTTAGTGAAGTGTAATTAACCACATTTTCATTCGTTGGAGTGGTATAATTCCACACCTGTTACTGTTTTACACACCAAACCACTGCAAGGCATCTCTGTACCACTAGGGCTACATATGCTATAAATTTCAAGCCAGTAGCACCATGCAGAACGCTATGCACAAATGTTAACTGTGTCATGCAGTATCACCACAAAGAATAAAGTTTCCAACATGTAATAAGCATTATTCACATCCACAGGGCATCCACTCAACACCTTCCAAATTTCATGTGAAAAGACCAAACCATTCCAGAGATATTCCATTTTTATGTTTATGCACCTTTAAGAAGTCTCACACCACAAAATGGCGGAAATTGTGGCTGAAAATTAGCTAAAATGGTGGATCTGGTGGCCAAAAAATCTGTAACTGTGAGGGGGCAATTTCAAATGGCAATAACTCTGGAACAGAACAACATTTGTTCAACAAACAAAAACTGGCATGTTCCTTGAACACAGGTTGTTCTATGTGGCAAGTTTCCGATCAATCAAGAACACACTGGCTGCACTATGAAGCTTCACAGGAGTGCCGCAAATAACATTTTTGTCACCTCGCTACACAAGAACCATATATCCGATGGAACCAAAATTTTTTAAAAGACGACATGTACCATAGCACACCATGTATCCAGAATTGTATGTACATCCATTCAACAGTCGCACAGTGCCACAAGCAAACAATGTAACATGCACAATTCAGCAACTGTAAGTGCCAGCAACCTGAAAATTGTCACAGTCAAAGATGTATTGTACATCTTTGTACATTCCAAATGCCAGGCAAATTGGACACATGGTTCAGAAGTTATTGAAGTGTAATTAACCAGATTTTCATTCATCGGAGTGGCATAATTTTGCACCTGTTAATGTTTTACACAGAAAACCACTGCAAAGCACCTCCGTACCACTAGGGCCACCTACACTATAAATTTCAAGCCAGTAGCACCATGCAGAACACTATGTATAAAACATTAACTGTGTCATGCAGTATCTCCATAGCAAATTATTTTTCCAACATGTAAACTGCATCATTCACATTCCCAGGACATCCACTTAATACCCTCCAAATTTCATGTGAAAAGATCAAACCGTTCCAGAGATATTCAAGTTTTACATTTCTGCACCTTTACGAAGTCTTCCACCACAAAATGGTGGAAATCATGGCCGAAAATGCACTCAAATGGCAGATCTGGTGGCCAAAAAATCTGTAACTGCAAAGTGGGGCAACTTCAAATGGCAATAACTCTGGAACGGAGCAACATTTATTCACCACATAAAAACTGGCATGTTCCATGAACAAATGTCCTTCTACATGCCAAGTTTCAGACCAATCAACTTCACAGTGGCTGCACTATGCATTGCATAAGACAGTGCAGAAAACTAGCAAAAGCATAATGTTTTGCACTGCATTATGCAAATGCAAAACACAAACGTTAACATTAACACAAACGGTGAAGAAACAGTGAGGTAAAAGAAAATAGAAATGCTAACAGTAATGTAAACGCAAGCACAAATGGTAACACACGGTGATGCAAACGGAAACGATAACGCAAACGGTAAGAGAAATGCAAGGCAAATGTAAATGAAAACAGAAATGGTAACATAAACACTAACGCAAATGCTAATGGCAACAGAAACACAAACAGTAATAAAAATGGTAACACAAACGCTAACAGCAATGGAAATGCAAACGGTAATGAAAACCGTAACTAAAATGCAAACGCTAACACAAACGCAAACAGAAACGAAATGATAACGGCAACAGCAATGCAGCAGGAAACAGTGACACACTCAACAATGGAAACGCTACCAAAAACTCAAATTTAAGGCCAACAGAAACGCAAATGGCAACGAACATGCAAACGGTAACAGTAACGTAATTGGAAATGTAAAAGGTTACGGTAACACCAACAATGATGCCAAAGGAAACAGTAACACAAACAAAAACGCAAAATGCAAGCACGTATGCAAACACAAATGGTAATGCACATGGTCATGGTAACGCAATTGGAGATGCAAATGCTTATGGTAACACCAACAATCACAATAAAGAAAACACAAACAGAAATGCAAATGAAAGCTCGTACGCAAACGCAAATGGTAACGAACATACAGATGCAAAAGTAAATGCAAACAAAAACAGTAACAGAAACGCAAAGGGTAACATAACGCAAATGCAAGTTCAAATGCAAACACAAAGGGTAACGCAATCACTGACGTAAACGGAAATGCTAATGCAAACGGTTACAGAAATGCAAGCGGAAATGCTAACAGTAACAGTGATGCAAATGCACACCCTTTTGTTTCCCAAAAAAGGTACATTCAGAAACACAGTGGCCCAGATATTCAAACTGCACCAGGCTGTGGCGCAAGCCTGGGCACAGCGCAACTTGCCTGCACAGGGGCATTGACTGGGCGATATTCAACGGAGCTGGGCCATGGCTCAGCATCATTGAATATTCGACACTGGCTATCCGCAGCGCATGGTGCAGTGGCACTGGCGCCAGCGCAAGTGGCCAGAGTGGAGCAGGCGAGCGCGCTAGCACAAGTTCCGCTTATCGTGCGCAGCAACCGCTATATTCAGAAGTGCATATGCAAACAGGGCCATAATGTATGCAAGGTGCAATGGGGCCATTTGAGACAAGTCATTATGGCCCCATTTGCATGCAGGTGCGCTTGGTCCCCAGCGATTTGCGGACCCTGGCACCCTGCACAGTTGCAGCAGTCATCAGGGACCGACGCCTGCAGCGTGGCATTGTGGTTCACAGCCCAATTATAGGGCATTTGTAAAATAAATGAATCCAATATCCTTGGTGGTCCAGTGACCACTGTCAGCCCAATCGCAGGCATTTGTAATAAATGCATCCAATATCCCTGTGGTCCAGCGGGACCCCTTCCCACTGAGCCCCACCTGCCTCACCCCGATCAGCGGGCGGAGTGGCTAGCACTCACCCGCCTGCTGCCTCGCCACCTCCGACTGACACCGCCGGTAGGGCTGTGGCGCCCATTGATCCACAGCATGAGCTACTGCGGTGTTTATAGTTGTACTACATTCCAGATCATTCACATATCTGGAATGTGAGTACACTACGAGCTGCATGCCCATTGGCTCACACTGTGGACTACCGGGCGACAGCCCACTGGCGGTGTTAGGTTGGTGGCAGGGCAGTAGACAGGTGGGGTGCTGCCACCCACCTCTGACTGGGGAGTAGGGGCGGGGCTGACTGGGCAGGTGGGTGGGAGGGGGATCCACTGGACCACCAGGGATATGGATACGCTTTTATTTTACTTAAGCCAGTGATCGGCTACAGCGGTCCACTGGACCACCAGGGATATTGGATATGTTTTTATTTTACTTAAGCCCACGAGGGCTGACAGCGGTCCACTGGACCACCAGGGATATTGGATACATTTTTATTTTACTTAAGCCCGCGATCAGGTTGACAGCGGTCCACTGGATCACCAGGAATATTGGATTCAGTTTTAATTTACAAATGCCCGCGATCGGGCTGACAATGGTCCACTGGACCACCAGGGATACTGGATTAGTTTTATTTTACAAATGCCCACAATCGGGCTGATAGCGGTCCACTGGACCACCAGGGATATTGGATTCGGTTTTATTTTACTTAAGCTGATGATCGGGCTGACAGCGGTCCACTGGACCACCAGAGAGTTTAGAGGGTCATTTTTGTAAGTATGCCCATGATCGGGCATCGGGCGGTGCCACCAGGTGCATCTGGAGCTCGGGTGGCCACCCACAGGTGGCAGCTGCTGTGATGCACCCTGCAATATAGCAGCTCACCTGTGGGTGGCCAGCCATTGTTCCTTTTTTTTGGATCAACTTTGTGTGGTGCAAATGGGGTTGTGTGCTGGGCTCAGCACATCCTGGCGAATATCGAGATGTGCAGAGTATGCATGGGCCGCCCCCCGTCGCCCGCGCCATTACTGATGTGCTCCGGCACATTGAGATCTGTGCCAGGCGAATTCCCGTTTGAATATTGCGCCGTGGCGCATCAGTGGGTTGCACATGGCACAACACTGTTGCACTATGCACAACCCTTTTGAATATCTTGGCCAGTGAATACAAAGAATCTATGCATAATAATGGCCCTCGGAACAGAAAATGACCACTTGGAATACTAAATTGCTTATATCTCAGTAACCGCAAGACATAGAAAAAAACTTAAAATATCATATTATTTCTGACTTTCTAGGGTAGTTTTGCACTTAGCCTCCTAATAGCCTCCTAATGGGGGACTAAGCATTTTTCCAACGAAAAGTCTGTATCTCGAAGCCTTTTCAAGATACGGGCCCCGAAAGCCTCAACGGACACCATAATGTTAACCTATGGAAAAAATCATCAATTTCTGAGTGCCGTAACTTTGCAGCCCTCTAATGTTTTGTTACCAAACCACCAAAAGCCACATCTGTGGGATCTTGGGTTTCTTCCGTCTGAATTTCAGCCGCAAAGACCTAGCCGTTCTTTTGCAGCAGGGTGACAAAGATTCCCTGTTGTTTTTGCCATAGTGTCGCAAAGTACCGCAACCACGGCGATTTTTGCAAATGAAATCAACAAAGTGTTGCATATGTGAAAGTATCATTGTACACTACTTTTACAAAAAGTTCAAAAACATATTTCTGGGGTGTTTTACTTCCCAAAAAAGACATGGCTAGCATCCTCAGGGTTCGACTAGGTGAACACAACAAGAATTGTGTCCCTAGAGGGTCCCAAATTTAAATGACAAGCATTTCTGTCACCACCAACTGAAAACAAGATGCCAATTTGCGACACTTTCGCATATTTTGTTAACTTTTCCCTTTGACTATAATGGGAAACTTGTTTTTTGAATAACTTTTGAACTGTTTAATATTTTGTCACAAAATCTTTGAAAGGCACATTGGGGACCCTGGCTGCATGTTTCCTGAAAGTTTCAGACCGTTCGCATAAACCATGTGACCTTCAGGTGAGAGCAAAGAATGCACAAAAATGCTTAATTTGTGTGTTTTTTGGCACTTTGTAGTTCCACAACTGTTCATCCGACCATAACAAAACTTGGCAGGTCCAGAGATCTATGATACTAGACAGTGTGTGCCAACTGTCAGGCAAATCTGTCATTCAGTGGCAAAGTTATTATGCTGCCAAATTTCAGATTTAACCTTAAATGCGGTACTCAACCCTAATTATAGTGGCAGTACCGTGCAATATAATATATATAGATACACACAATATAAATATATATATATATATATATATACACTACATATATATTCATGACAAAAACTCTGTTTAATGCATCAGTTAGGGTTGTTAACCCTAACTCCGCATTCCCCCCCCCCCAGCTACACACACACATGCAAGTAGGGGGGCAGGACCAAGACAACATGACCAATCACAGACAACCAGCAGCAGGTGACAGAAATAACATACAACTGTCTAAATGTACTACAAGACACATCTATCATGGGCCAACAAGTGTGCTAGTTCTGCTGCCATCCAAGTGACTTTATCCGCCTTGATGATCTGAAAGGCACTATACTAAATAAAATTGTTATTATTACTATTATTATTATTATCCTATGCATGCATATTGCCCATCAGTTGCTACTGTATTACACTATACATTTTTTATATCTAATAGATGTTGTATATCTTCTCAATTACAGTGTGTTGATAATCATCACTGTAATAACATGCCAATATCTGCCAGTAGTCTTACGGGCCTTTATTGACTGTTAATGCCTCCTGATGTTACCCCGGAATAAGACAATCATGTGTCAGTATACTATTTTCTGCACAGCACTACTGTGCAATCATCTTACATCGTAGACTGTAAGATCTGTGTGGAACTCTCAATCCTGATAACTCACATGGTAACACTATGCAAATAGCTCAGTTGTGAAAACTTTGTCATTTTAAACAGCAAATTGTGTCCCTACACTATTTGGTATACTGCTGCTACAATGGTATTCAAACCATCGATGCTCAGATGTCTGTCTTCATGAGTACATAGTAGCAGAGATCAGTTTAAGACACTTTCATGTGTCTAACTACGCAGTGATCGTACCATGCCACAAGAAACAATTGGAACAGTACAGTATTATCTACTAAGTCATTCTCCACTATTATTTGAACCTTAACAGCTCTATATGACACAGTGTCACTCAAACTATTCTATGTTACTAGTTCAGTCTTTTTACCTTACTGTGACTCTGTAACTGCAAATGCATGTTTATGTTTGTATACACATTCCTAACTATGTAGTAAGAGTGGTGACTAAACACAACATTTTACCACCTCTATACCTATGAATGAATGATATTAGACAGGATTTTCGCCAGGGTTTCACCTCTGTAAATGGCTCCTAACATCACCCCAACAGTAGCAAATAATGATTTGAACAAGTGTACATTGAACAATACATGTTACTGAAGGGGTCCCATACTGTCTTTTTTTTTTCCGTACATGTCCACATTACATAACGCACAATGTTATAGATGCTTTCTTCTATGTTTATACCTCATCATATCATTACATCATGAACAAACAATGTATATCAAATGAATTGTATGTACAACAGTATTGTTGTGACATGTGAGCCTATGAAGATGTACACAACACTCTGTACACCCATGACTGCTCAAATGCAACGGTTGTTGTCCCATGATGATGGATGTGTCTTGTAGTATGTTTAGACAGTTGTATGTTATTTCTGTCACCTGCTGTTGATTGTCTGTGATTGGTCATGTTGCCTTGGTCCTGCCCCCTACTTGCATATGTGTATGTGTGTAGCTGGGTGTGGGGTGGGAGGATGTGGAGTTAGGGTTTTCAACCCTAACACCAAATTTCCTTGCTTTTGTCACTGTGGAACAACCCTAACTGATGCATTAAACAGAGTTTTTTTGCCATGAATTTCCCGGCTTTTTGAGAAATCATTATATCATACTATATTGTATATGTTGTTGAGAACGTGCCTCCCTTTTCACAACACAGACTCACCAAGATATAAATACCTTTGTCTGAATATGTAGTTGTCTAATAGTAGTCATACAGCAATAGTTCATGTACTACACCTTTGATGTAAAAATGAAATGATTGATCTATAGAATAGGAGATTAATATGTTCACCACATTGGCCAATAGCACATTAACAGTGCAAAGTAGGAAATCTGCACCAATTCACATCATAGACTATATTTAGATGCACCAATACACCAACAGCAATACACATACTATCACTGTTACTTTATGCTTAAGAAAAGACACAACACAGGTAGATAAGGCTTAAAAAAGATTTATTACCCAATTAAAAATTTAAAAAAAGGCAGAATTAAAAATCCTATTGGTGCACAAAATCAGTCCCACAAAACAATCATTCAAATGTTTTGCTCCAATGTTTGAAATACATGTAAAACAGTATCACAGATAGTCAAAGGGTAAGATGTGACAATAGTACACAATACATAAACACAGGTATTACAGTACCTTCTGCATACTGCTTGCACACATCAAACACTAATGATGTTGTTGTTATTGTGTGACTGATAGTGTGAATGTTGCTGGGGTGGGCGAAAAACCAGATGCCATCCGTTAAAGTAATAGCAGCAGAAACAGGCAATGCTCTCTAAAAAATATACATCTGAAACTTATTGTTAAACATTTAATTGTAATATATTTCATGTGTACACATACGCATATATATACATACATATACATGTTAAGACATATCGCTATGTTACTGCATTTGCAAAATTCCCACCTGACCCCTCAATAGAGGCGATCAAAAAATATTATCAGGAACACAAAAACTCAGTTGTTATTAGTGAAAGTGTCTGATGTACAATTGGCAACTATTATAAACATAAATTTAATTCACTTATCACACAAATTAATCAAATAGCACATGGTAAAAGGTACTATATACATCAGTAAAAATGATCAAATCAATAATCACATTTATAACAAACTAATAAATCACCTAGATCTGTAACATCTTGTACTTATATAAAAGAAATTATGTAATAGAATGCTATGAATATAACATTTAATAATATTTTAATCAGAAAATGTAACCTGTAGATAATAAAAAATATGTACTACTACACTTAATCTTGCTATCAATTATGGCTATATGGAATTACAATAGACTATATATGTGCAAGTACACATCTATGTCATACTAATAAATATATTTACATAACATTTAAATACTTACGAATGTAATACTTCAAAACAGTCAAATATTACTGATTTTGCAGTAGATCAACTTACATGGCAATTAACACAAGTACTTTAAACATAACCATACAAACTATTACCAAGTAATGTCTTTACAATCATACATATATACAATACAGATGTATGACAACAAAACAGGGATAGTAATATACTGTTGTGACACAAAATGGTGGTATTTAGTGAAGATGCAAGTGGATAAAAAATGGAACACAGGCCACACCTGATGCTACTCAACGTGTGACAGAGTGATGTGCATTTTACAGTATTGTACTCTTAAGTTCAGGTCATCAGACCATGTCAAAAAAGAGAGTTAAATACTGCTGGCACAGAACTGGAACAAACACCAGATTATCTTTTACTCATAAAATATCCTAATAATGTAATCATACAGATAAATTGTTACAAACAGATATGTTACACAGTTTTCTTTATGCACATGGACAAGTATTGTGCCTTAGTAGAGACACACAGTTGGCAAGTGTGCCAACTAGTACTTGTTATGTCTGCATACAACATACTCATAAGAAAAGACAATGACAGAACAGGGCGACCAGATAGGAATATCTCTTTTGACATTTAAAAGTCTTTCTTAGACATGTAAGTGTGTTTTTTCTAGTGACTGTGAAGACCACTGCAACTATTTTCATTGTGTCACTGATCAACACAACAATCTTATATGTCACATTGAGTAAGCATATACTATAAAACCATGTGATATGTTACCAGTGTAGCCATGAATCTACATCTGTAAGAAAAAATATGATAATGTATCAGAAGTCACTCTGTAACAAAATGGACAGCAAAGTATGTCACATGTGTGACTATTCCTCTGACACATGAAGATTGTCGTAATTCTTCAATATCAGTATGTATGCATTTTTTAAGTGTCACAGTAGTCTCTGTTTGAAAGAGCTTGCTGAGTCATCGCACTCAAACCAACCAGTTCTGTACCTCAACAAGCAAATGGAATGTACAGACTGGCCATAGTGGTAGATCACAGCATGAGTGTCAAACACTGCTTGGTTAAATACAGTTCTAACTGCTGTGAAATCAGTGACAGGTGTGTCAACTCTGAGCCCATTAGAGTCAAATCTATGCAATACAAGCATAAAATATTGAGATGATGTCCTGAGACATATGGACTGAGTACATGTACCTCCACACCTTACACACAAGTGACCACTTTCAGCATTTGTAAACAGCTGTTGGAACTTAACACTTTTAGTCTGAGGCACAAACAGAGAAACCCAAAGCATGTCTTGTGTGGTTTCTTGCTCTGAATTGCCACATAACACACATACATATTTGGTAACATATGACACAGTAAAATAGTGATGCACTGGAATCCCCTCTTCATCCAAGCTGTTTATGATTGCCATCATGAACTCGCTGGTGTCCTGCTGCATGTTAGCAGCAAATGTACTGCATCCGCCATATGTATCCAACACCTATCATAGAGGTGTTGGTGACTGCACATTGTTAAACTGATCAGAAGCCATGTTGACAACCTGCTTCAATGCCTTTGATAAGGGAGTTTCTTATGAAGCAGATATTGCCTGCACAAAGTGTGGCATGAGGAGACTTGCATAGCTGAATTAGCATAGCAGTTTACTCTAGTACTGTTATCAAACACTGGGACAACAGCCATACCAAGTGACTTCTGACTGACAGCCGGTTCTGCATCTGTATTTGACATTGTGACCTTAGCACTCTGCACAGTTGAATCAGTTGTAGAAGCTCATTTTCTTTTGTTCCCAGGTGTAGCTGTGACTGTGGGATGTGAGGCAACCACACATGTAGGTAGTGGTATTAAAGACATCTGTGGCTGATATAGAGTATGTAATCTGTCGTACTCAACAATACATCATTTGTCAGCACGTATCTTCCGAGGTGCAAGTGTTATGATGTGCAACCCAGAAAGACTACGGACGTGTGAAAGTGCTATGTAGCTCAAGACATCTTTGAAAATGTCTGTCCCTATGTCCACCATTGCTGAATCCAAACTCAAGCCCTGAGACTTGTGAATTGAAACAGCATATGCGACACATATTGAGAACTGTTTCCTGTTCACATAGATATCCTTAAATACCTTGAACTTAACACAGGTATGATCAATCTGCACAAGCTGTTCCATGTTGTCAAAGTGGACAACAAGTGTATCAATAAACATTTTCTGAACATTGTAAACAAAGTCAACGATGTGACCCATGGCACCGTTTACCATGCCATGCTCCACATCAAGATTGTGGCGTAGCATGACACGTGCATTCTTACAAACTGTAAGAACAGCTTCCAGGCCAGCTGTGTATGAAACATCGGACTTCAGTTCAGAGAGTCGTTCAGTCATCTTCACTACCAGCTTCTGACTTAAAATGAGACCATCAACTGTATCAACAGCATGCAGTGTGAGAATTTCTTGATTCTCTCTCTCCAACATGACACTTTTGAACTCAGCACATTTCTTCAGTCGTGGCATAAGACACACAATGCGTGTGCCTCTGAAGTACACATCACTGAAAACATCACATGCTGTTTCTATGGATGTAGTATCAATTCTGATTCTACGACCATGTAACATTTAAACATGTTCTGGTGACAGAGAACCTGTACGAGCTTGATCCAATAGTGCCTTGTAAGCCAGATCACCACTTTGTCACATGTTCTGATGCAGCTCAACATAGGTAAATAACTCCCACAGTTTAAAACCTCCAGTGCAGCCTAGTGTATTTTTAGCCTGCTTGACAGTCAGAGCTGCAAAGACATGTTCCACTTTAACTGGTGCAAGCTATAAAAGGTCTCCAAATACAACAATGCTTTTACCACCAAATGCATCTCCATAGTCAGTCCCCAAGATCTCCTGTAGATGTAGGTGTATACAGGCAAGCATTAAATTGGAGACCATGTTAATCTCATCAATGATGAATAACTTCATCTTAGTAAACATAGAATGAAGCTGAGATGCAACCTCAAATGACAGCTTACAATACTCTCCTGCTTTGCCATGCTCCGCTGGCAACATGGATAGACAGTGTAATGTAATTCCACCAATGTTGTATGCAGCCAGTCCAGTGGGAGCACTAACAGCAACAGACATTGATGACCCTGTCAGGTTGCGTATTTCTGCCGTTATGGCCTCTATAAGGAAACTCTTCCCTGTACCGGCTGAGCCACTAACAAACATCAGCAGTGGCTTGTAGTCAAGACAGTCACATTTCTTGTGTTCACATAGTATCCCATGCCGGACAGCATCAGTGACCTTAGAGTGAACCACACATTGCTGCTCATTGAGTCTCTCTCTTTCAACTCAGCTGGGTCAACACTGCAGTGTGTGTCATGTTCCATAGCACTCTCCACTTCTGACATGAGAACTTCTGGGGCATTCAGAGGTAGAGGTTCTCCAAGGATACCTTGTCTGTCTGGATCAAGATTGTCCTGTGCACTGACAGGAGTGTCCTCTTCAAGTTGTTTCTGTGCCTTCTCAAGCTGCTCCTTCTCAGTGTCTAGCCTCTGACTATATGTGTCCGAGTATTCACTTTTGAATGTCTCATAACTGTGATTGAATTCTTCCTTGAATGTATCACAGTCACCTTTTAATTCAGACTCATTCTTCCAGGGTCTAAATAGAAATAGGAGAGCAAAGTAGTAATGATCTCTGCTCTCACATGTGCCTAGATGTAACTTACAGTGGTCAATGAGCCAAGGCTTATGTCTCTTAATGAGACAGCTGTCCACTCCTTTGACCTTGTAAATATCACATGTAAAATCAGGTGAGACATCCGTCTTGTAGTCATACCACTTTGCCACCTCAAATAAATACATTTGATCCATGTCTTCATGTCTATGGGGGTAGTACGTGTCAATGAGGTTATTCTTCAAGATGTGTCTTGAAGAGGGTCCCTTGAGACCCAGTTCCTCAATCTCAGCATGAGGAATAAGTACACATTTTCACTTCTCTTTGTAGATTTGTTGTGCAAATGTGTACCAATCAATCGATCGCCAGCCTCATAAGCACCACATTCTCTGTGTGAAGGGTCTTCAACCCCAGTGACCACAACTGAGATGTCAGTGACTTGCCTGAACTGGCAATATCTTTCCAAAGATCTTGCAAACTAATCTGCTCATGTTTAGTTATGTATGAAGTAACATACCGAACCAGAGCCAACGAGTTGACAGGCACAAACTGAACATCTATGTTTGCTTGCCACATTAGAAGAAGAGTATGGTTGTAGTCATTGATGTACACCTCATTCTCTTCTCTGGCTAACTCATATACTCTTGGTTGATTTCACCTTCAAGTGGTGCCGCATAGCTGAAAACAGTTCATTCATGCAACCATCATGAAAGACATGTCTGGTGAATCCAAAATGGCATCTTGTGTACCAATCAGATTTGTTCTTCACTACCCGGTGGCAGTATTTCACACAAATATGTCATTGAAACTTCTGTACCAACTTCCACAGTGTAGGACTGTCATACATCTGGAATGTGGCTAGTGATGTATTGCTTAATGAATGCTAGCACTTACGCTGCTTCATATTCACCTATGCATGGGGCATCCATGATTCACAGTAACATGTGAATATGAGGAGCGCCTCATGCCGGATACTTCGTCCTTCAGAAGTAATGCTCCACAATACCAAGAGGTGGATTGTCCTTTGACAAAATGAAAGTCAGACTATCATGGAATCGCTTGTGGACATGCCTTGTCACAGACACAGGGTCAAGTGAGCACATTTCTCTGAGAGTCATTGATGAAATGCCCTCTACATCACAATTTGCCACATCAACAGTTCTATGACTTCATCCCAGGCATACTTGGCAAAACTGAGTGTTACAAACCATGTGGCTGCACCATACTCTCGCAGCATGGTCATCACCTCAGAGTGTCTGCGATACCAGTATTCTTTGGTACCACATAGACTTGACAGGATGGAAGACAAATTCACTTGCACATTTTCATCCATTTGCTTTAATTTCTCCAGAAACTGAGCAGCTGTTATTCTATCAAGTGGAGTTGTGAGAGGAACAGTATGCTCAATAGATGCAGACAGTATGCTAAGCTCACTCTCCCACAGGAGATGAAACAGGTACTGTATGTTGCATCTGAATTTGCCATCCTTACTGAGCACACAGCTAGTACAATACTCAGCACCCTGTACACACACTTCTCTTTCATATAGGTGTTCACCTGACCCTTATGGGAATAAATCTGGGAAACAGCATGCTTCCAATGCTGCCTCCCAAATGCTGACAGGCTCACCTTCCACCTGTTTCATTTGATAAAGATCAATGCCCCCTACTGGATCTCTGACAAGCAGTGGGTGAATTGTGTACTGTTCATACACATTATTGTTTGTCTCCACATTGACCTTCTCAATCATTAGTTTTGTGGTTTCCAACACATCATGTTCAACAAACACACTAGTCATGTGATCAATATCAAGGTCTGCATAAAAGGGATTGTTGCTCTTCAAATAAGTAAGAGCAAGCTTCACCTTCTCTACATTGACAACATCCTGCCAAATGACCTTTGACTTTGTTGGAACACCATTGACAAGAATCACCAAAGTGTTCTCAATGGAGATCACATCCACATTTTCCTGCAGAGGAAGTGGAAGATACATGATGGAACCCTTAAGAGATCTAATGAGTTATTTTTGTGGAAAGTTCCATGTCTTTACATTCAGACATAGAACAGTTTGAAATGGTTTCATAGTTTGAATAAGAATCCATTCAAATATATTCAATGTGGCAGTCTCAGCTGGTGTAACATGTGCCTCCATATTGTTCAAGACTGACCTTAGTGGCAGCTTGTTAGCCTTCACTTTGGAGAAACAGTGCTTGCACATCACAATGATTGGGTCTAACTGAAAGTCACACTTTAACAGTAGAAATGCTGACAGTCGAAACCATACGTGATTGTACAGTGGCAAGGTTTCCAGGTTCACTGTGACCGTTTGTTTCTCGTAACAGAGTTGATCACATGAGACACATACAGAATCAAATTTCTCTGTCTTTACCAACTCAGATTTTGCAATTGATTTCCCAAACTGCTTGAGAATATCAGTTTCAAAGACAGAAACAGAATTTTCATCAGCAATTGATAACTGATCAGTCACAGTATCTGTCACACTGCTGACACGTTGCAGCTGTTTCAGAAATGTCATGGCACCATGCATGTCACCAGATTGCAGTAATTCATTCAGACAAGTATACTGAGCAACAACTTGTTGAACCTCATAGACCCTGTACACAAAGTTTTGCATGCCTGATTGATGCACTCCCAGCATCCGCATGTGGTGAAAGACACTGTACCAAACATCACTATCTAGACATGCAAGCAAGTGACTCATAAGTCCAGTATGTGGATGGATCTCACAAAGGTCTATACTCTCAAACAGTTTATGTCTGTCTTTATGATCAGTAATGACAAACAGGTTGATAAAGTGCTCAACTTTGTCAAATGATGATTGCCTTCAGTTGCAAGTCACATCACAAGTCCATGAGAGACAGTGACACTTACAAGGCTGAGTAGTTGCCTCACACTCATCATCTGACTCCACTGTAGTGTCATCACACACACTCATCACATTACAGAGTTTACCAGACTCATCAATACAGAAGCTGCTGTCCTTTTTCTATGAGTAATATGACTCCTACCAGAAATACGCCTCTGAGTGCTGTGTGTGCAGCCAGTGAACTGTGAAAACATCACAGAAATTGTGCATGTTCAAGACAGGATACCACTGAAGCCTCATCTTAATGTTGTACACAGCATTCCTGAACTGCTCAAGTACATTGTTTGTTTATTGTTTATTGGTAAATATTTGGAAAGACCTTTGAGTCAGAGACTCATTTACAAAGGTTCCATGTCATACATTAAGGTACAGAACACATATTTGCTAACAGAGATGACAGTACAGTACAGTATATAATGAAGATTTACATTACATTGCATTACATGGCAGCCGAGGGTAGATCAGGGGGAGGCCTAGGTCAGCATAGTAATTGAGTCTCATTTAAGCACAGCCACAAGTTGCAGAGAAGACTGTAACCGGCTGATAGTCAGATAGTGAGACAGGAGAGATTTTGCACCAGAAAACAGAGAAAGTTATGGGCACTAATAGGACAGCATTCTGCCGGACTAAGTCAAGGCAGTCACATACTTTAGAGCCTTGGAGGAGTTCCCTTAGTCTAGCTTTAAAAGGACCTAGCCTTGTTTCATTGGCTATTTGGGTGGGGAGAGAGTTAGTCCAAATAGTGGCTCGGTAGCTGAAAGTCCTTTGAAGATGGGTGGTATGTGGGTGGGGTACTCATAGAAGCGGTTTGTTTGAGTTTCGAGTTGGTCTGGCTGGGGCTGCTGGGCAAATAATAGATGAAAGGGAGGGAAGGGTGAGACCTAAGAGTATCTTCTTTGTAATTAGGCATTTATGATACCAGATTCTGCTATCTAGGTTTAGCCATTTTGAGGAGTTGTAGAGTGTTCAGGTGTGGGTGAGGTGATCACAGCCTAGGATGAGATGGCAGACTTTGTTGAGTACAAGGCAGAGTCTGTTTAGCATGGAGATGGGGGCAGCCCTGTATATGGTAATACCATAGTCAAGTAGGGTGCAGACGGAGGAATTGACGGTGAGCTGTAGGGCCTCCAGGGTGAGGCAATGTTTGTACCTATATAGCAGTCCTAATCTCGAGTTTAGGGCCAAGGCAAGGAGAAGAATGTGTTGTTCATAGTTGAGGGCCAGGTCTAGAGTGATCCCAAGGTATTTAAAGTTGCTAACTTACTCTAGGGGGGTTGTGGTTGACAGTTAGAAATGGGGGATAGAGGTTCTTGTGGGGGTTTTGTGGGTGGAAGAAGATCATGACATTTGTTTTCTTGTAGTTAATTGTTAGATGTTGGGTGGAGAACCAATGTTCTGCTTTGTGGAAGCTATGTTGGAGTGTTTGGTGGAGTTTAAGTGGGTCAGAGTCGGAGGCGAACAGTACGGCGTCAACCACATAGAGAAGCAGGTGTCCTGAGATGGCCGACGGGAGGGAGTTTAGATATAGGCGTCTTACACCACAAATGTTGAAGAACAAATACTGCTCTATTAACAAACGTACATACTTCGAGACGTAATTTCATCAAAGAGAGATGACTCAATTTTTTTTGTGCTCACATCTCATCACAGCAGCAATAAGTCTGTCAATCTTAGCTTTAGAAGCTAGTGATTGAAAATACTTTTGCTTCCTCAGATAATCATCAGCAGCTACGAATTTACGCCGCTGCTTAGTACATTTATTTATGCTTGCCTTTGCAACATTAATGTTTTGTCTCATAGATTTCCGCAACTGTTGCTCAGCTACACATTTTTTCCTTGCAGTTGAATAAGTACGTACTTTTTCTGCAGAGCGAGCAACCTGTGAAGTCACTCCTTGAGCGGAACGCTGAATAGTTTTACATCTTGAACTAGCATCACTGGGTTTCAGACCACTCTTAAGCAACAGTGAACTACTATGATACCTGTTTTGTCCTGTATAGAGCTCCATCTCTGTTTAGAGGGCATCTCTCTTGTCTGGAAAGTCACAGTAGTCTGCAACAATCTTACAGAAGTATCAGACACCTGTATAATAAAAATAGAAAAATAAATATTTAGTGTTGATCTGTTTTTTTTTTTTCTAACATTAGATAGTGACAGACATTGCCCATGTGTCATATTAGAAGAATAAATAGTACTCTTTAAAAAATATTACAGACATTATTACTCAAATAACTGAACACCACTAAACCAATATACAATGTTTTCAAACATCGGAGAACATAAGCTCACTTATGATATGAGAATATATAAGTAAAAATGTCAAAAGTGAAGTATTGGCACAATGTAAAGCATGCACGGTATTTTTTTCCCAATAAATACTGTTTTTAACAATATTTTAAAAATTAGTGTCGAATGTACAACAGTGTTGCAAAATATGGTGTCATGAGCAAGAAAGCGTCGAATAATTTGGTGTTGTGAGCACGAAACTGTCAAATGTAGTGTTGCAAACAGTAGTGTCGAATGCATGAAAGTGTCAAATAATAGTGTCGCAAGCACAAAAGTGTCGCAAAATGAAATATAAAAACACTCTCTTTAAGGCTCAGCCAGTCAGACATTGCTTTCTATTTGACTGACAGACACTGCCACCAATGCAATGTCACATTGATTAGGCCAAGTCAGGGAACCAATCACAAGTGCTGAAGAGTGGAGAAGAAGGATATAGCAGCCATCTTAGAAAAAAAGGCCAGACCCTGCTTTACACAGTGTAAGTACATCACATTTTATTAACAATTTTTCTAGCATTATAAAAACTGTTAGCAGCACAAAAATAGCATTAAACAAAACATTTTTTATTGCTCTATTTGACTATGACAATCTAAATAACCTATCATGCTGTAAAAAGAAGTTATAACTGTTTAAAGTCAGAGTGCCAATCAATACTTATTAGTACAGATAGAACTGCAAATGGAGGCAGAAAGCAAGCAGCACATGTATCATAACACAGGAGGCAACCAATCACATGCCTCTGTGTAGCTGTGATTGTTTGAAATAGCCTATAGAAATGTAGTATTTTTCCACTAAGAAATCTTCTAGCATTTCTGCTTGACAGCAGCTACAGCCATTCAGTGTAGTAATACTCAGTGCATGCACTGTATTGGTTAGCCATGAGAAAGCATTAACCAATAACTTTTAAAATCACTGTGTTTTGGAAAAGCCCACCAAAGCAATGTTGAAGCAAAGAGGGAAATCTTAGTTCCACATTCAGTTGTGACTAGACACTGCAGAAGAAACACTGATTTTTTTTGGTAGCTCTCTGTCCACTTCTGAGTATAACATCTAAGAATGGCAGAAAACAGAAAATGGACTGTGTGAGTCATCGACAGTAGCATAGTAAGGCGCACTTCAGAGTATGCTCAGAGGAGTGATTTTGGCAAAGACCTGCAGCTTCCAAATTGCTCTGTTAAGTGGTTTGGCAGGGGAGGCATGAGGTGGGAGCATCTCATGCCAAAATGCACAGACTTCTGAGGACTCAAGCTCGGCTGGACATATTGCTGATTCATCTTGGAGGCAATGATTTGGGCACCCAATGATGGGTAGATTTAGTGTCAGAAGCAAAATTGGACCTTGCTTCTATTATGGCTATGTTACCTGCCTGTAAGATCATTTTTTCTGATATCACAGAGTGTAGGGTCTGGCAAGCAGAACAGCACATGTACCTGCTTGACAGAGCATGGAAAATGGTTAACATACAAATATCTGGATATCTGCATATGTCTGGGATGCACACCATACATCACCATGAAATTAAATATTGTAGTGGTTGGCTATACCTACCAGATGGTATGCACTTCTCACATGCTAGCAATTGTCTTTTCCTGGGTGACCTTCGAGATGGAATCCTCACACTCCTCTAAAAATATCAGAATGTTAAAGCAGATATAATTTCAAAAAAAGGCTCTTTTAAGAGTCAAAAAACTTGGTCAAAAAATAGAAAAGCTGCACACATAACACACACAACACAAACCCATGGTATCTCACTTTCACACCACTACACAAATGGAGATGCATGGAGATGTTCAGAATTGTGACATGCATTAAGCTATTGTTAACAAGATGTAGTATTAATATGTCACTATGTGGTTTCAGTATACATATAAGACACAGTAAGACATGACATTACAGAGGCAGTACTCTGTTGTTAATCTCATATTATCTAACAATTAGTGTAGCCACGTAGCATGACCTCTTATAATAACTATAGAATAATAAAGATTTAGCTGTCTGTGCATCTGTAGTCTAAAATCTCTACAGAGCAAAAAAATATACATGACAATATATCACAGTAACATACTGTTGTCTCTCTATTTATTACAGCTTAAAACAACAAATATCTAAATATGAGACTCTGGAGTTTGAGGGAGGTGTGCTGCCTGCTTGAGGCAGCTCAGGCAAGAGGAAATCCACGCATCCTAATAAGAAGCACCAACAGGAAGCTGGATACGATGTAGAGGCGCATTCACAGGTTCTTGCATATGATTTTAAAAATAAAAAACAAGAACCCGGGCATGTGCAAGAGGAAGTGGAAGCTGTTGCACCAGCAGTTCTACATCATAAAGAACAGAGGAGCGATACAGGAGAATGACAAGTGCTGGTACTACCTCACACATGAAATGTGGGAGGCAGCTGGAAAGCCTGCTGCAAGGGAGCGCCTGGCACACCGTGAGTAAAGAAACTATCTGTAACTCAACATAGCGCATTCTTAAACAGGAATCACTAACAAGCTGACTGTTGTGTTGAATAAGATAACACCTCAGGTAGTCAGGTATGAGGCCACAGGCTGAGTACATCTACTACCTGAGGCGTCACATTATCCCACCACCCCACACAGCTTCAAGGCTGTTATTGCCACAATGCAATGTTCTGTTGTAATACAGACTGTAAAAAATGATGTGCATTTGTGTGTTACTGCAATCATGGTGATGCTCCATTGATGTACATTGCCTCACTGTTACAATGGGTCTGCATTCAGGCTGCAGTTGCTGGTCTTGTGGGGGGGGTATTGCGTGGCTGACACCATGAGCTGCTAAGTGTCCTAACTTATATCTTCCTCCAATCAGACTGATATTCTATTGATGTCCATGGCCTTAGTTTTATAATCAGTCTGTACTCAGGATGCAGTACCTCTTCTGGGAGGGGAAGGGGTGCATTGTGTGGCTGGCACTGTGCAACTCCTAACTATCTTAACTCATGTGGTGCTGCAATAAATAAAGTTTCACCATTGATGTCTATGGACTTTCTTTTCCCAAGACTCTCTACTCACAATGCACTACCTGGCCTGGGCTGGGAGGGGTGGCATTGACTAACTGACACCATGCAACTCCTAACTGTCCCAGCTAGTCAGTTTCTGAAATCATGGAGCTGCATCATTTAAATTCATTACCTTTCTTTTCTGTGAGTCTCCTCTCAGGATGCAGTAACTTCTCGGGGTGAGGGGGCAAGCACTGACTGGATGACACTATACAAGTTGTAACTGTCCCAACTAGTGTGTTGCTTTAATCATATAGCTGTACTGTTTATATCCATTACCTTTGTTTTACTCTGAGTGGCCACCCAGGATGCAGTATGTGTTTGGAGGGGGAAGGGGCCCATTGCCTAGCTGACACCAAGAAACTCCTAAGTATCCCAACTAGTGTGTTATTGCAATTATGGAGCTGTACCATTTATATCCATAACCCTTGTTTCCCTGTGACTCTCTATGCAGGATGCAATACCTGCTACAGGGGGGCATTGCCTATCTGACACTGTGTAACTCATTACTGTCCCAACTAGTGAATTACTGCAGTAATGGAGCTGTACAATTTCTATCCATAATGGTTATTTTCCTGTGGCTCTCCACCGAGGATACAGTACCTGAGCTATAGGCTGATAGATTACCTGGCTGATGCCAAGCAACTCCTAACTGTTCTAACTTGTGTGCCCCCTGCAACCACAAAGGTGAACCATCAGTGCTATTGACTTTCATTTTCTTGTGACTCTCCACTCACGATGCACTACCTGGCCTGCGGTGGGGGGGGGGAGCATTTACTACATGACACTATGCAACTCCTAACTGTCCAAACTAGACTGTTACTGCAATCATGGACCTGTACCATTTATATTCATAACCTTTCTTTCCTGTGAGTCTCATCTCAGGATGCAGTACCTGTTCGGGGGGGGGGAGTAACTGTCACAACTAGTGTGTTACAGCAGTCATGTACCTGTAACATTTATATCAATTACTTTTTTTTGTGAGTCTCCAATCAGTATACAGCACCTAATATGGGGGTATCTTAAGTGCCAGACAACACTACCATTGTTCAAAGAAATCTGTTTTAAATAAGTGAAGACACATATACCACGCTCAATGAATATCATTATTATCTTTCATTCACAGGTGATCAGAGGCGCTCCCCACCATGCAGTGAGGTAGTACCAGCCCAAGTTGAGGCTGTGGAGGCTGAAGACTTGGACTCAGACAGTGTAATCATTGTTGAGTCACAAGGTAAGAAAATCTTAGGAAAAATGATTTTGAATAGTTGCTCTCAGTACTTGTGTTCATCAGATTCTTGCTGCTCTGCAACCACTCAACTACTAACTGTCCAACTAGAATATTACTGCAATCATGGAGCTGTACCATTTATATCCATAGCCTTTGTTTTCCTGTGAGTCTCCACTCAGGATGCACTGCCTGCTCTGGGGGAGGCATTGTCTGGCTGACGCCGTGCAACTCCTAACTGTCCCAACTAGTATGTTACTGCAATCATAGAGCTGTACCATTTATATCCATAGCCTTTGTTTTCCTGTGAGTCTTCACTCAGGATGCAGTTTGCTCTGTGGAGGCATTGCCTAGCTGATACCGTGCAACTCCTAACTGTCCTAACTTGAGCGTCCCTGCAACCATGGAGGTGCACTGTTGATGTCTATGTACTTTTTTTCCCTGTGACTCTCCACTCAGGATGCACTACCTGGCCTGGGGGGGGGCATTGCCTTGATAGCACCGTACAACTCCTAACTGTCCCAACTAGTGTGTTACTGCAAAGATGAAGCTGTACTGTTTATATCCATAGCCTTTGTTTTCCTGTGAGTCTCCACTCTGGATGCAGTACCTGCCCTGTGCTGGGGAGAGGGCATTCCCTGGCTGACAACATGCAACTCCAAAGTGTCCCAACTTGTGTGTTCCTGCAATCATGGTGGTGTACCATTGATGTCCATGGGCTTCCTTTTCCTGTGACTCTACACTATTTTTTACTTCAATAAATAATGGTAGGTTTACTTGGAACTATCAGAAAACTAGGACAGGTGGCACACACTTAGGCAGACTTCACAAACATGCTGACAGAGGCTCCCACCCAAAGTAGGGCAAGGGCAGTTTGGTTGTTTGCAAATAATATGTTTATTATGTTGGCGCACTTGCACAGCCAACATCATGGGACAGTGCAGCTTTGGAGGCGGGGTCACTGTTGGGCGAATGCAGGGTATGCACCAGTAGGTGTGTCCCTCATTCTTCAATCAGCCTGCATGCGGCGCCACACCATGCATACATAATGTCGTGAGCACATCTAAGAAAAGGTCCGCTGCAATCTGAGCAAAGCTCGTCATACGCAGCGGACCCTTCCTACGTGCTCGCCGACATTATGAGCATGGTCAGCGAGTGGGCGGCCGCCCAACTACTGCCGACTTTGGGGTGCCCAATCCCCCTGTCAGTTAACCCCCCCGCTTTCTTTGTGTGCCAGTAGAGGAGACCACTCTCAATCGGCATAACCCCCATTGTTGAATGCCAAGGGGGAGTGCCCAATCCCCCTTGGCTTGCCCCTCCTTTCTCTGTGTGCCAACGGGGGTGCCCCAATCCCCATCAGCATTACTTCCTCATCCCCTCTGTGTTGTGTGCTGATGAAGGTGTCCAATCCCCCGTCGGCTACAAACACCCCCCCAAACAGTTAGGTGGCACGCTGGGAGCCCACCCCAGTGTGCCAAATCCCCTACAAAAAAAAACTGTCCCACGATGGGTTTTTTTTCCTGTAAAATGAAAAGGTCCCTCGTAGTCTTGATGCCCCCCTCCCCCCACCTGCACCCACCCTATGTGCACCCTGCTTCCCCTCACCCCCTCTCACCCCATACTTACCTCTGGAGTCTGGTGCGACGATCATCAGTGGACCAGGAGCACGTCTGCACTCTTCAAAGCCGACCGTGAACTGAAGAAATGCTGGTAAGCTGTATAATGGAATGAATAAGGGGTTTTCAACTTTAATGCATATCTCAGGCATTTTTGTGAATTTTGGCCCAACATTTTCAACATGGGGTTTTTGGGACCCCTTCTCATGAATTCTTGCACTGTCATGGTGTTATTCAGTCCCAAAAGGTGATTTCGCAATCACTGCATGGAATCACCTTTCAGGACCGAGTAATGAAATGACAGTGCCACTGTTCATAAGAGGGGCTCTCAAAAAGCCTATGTTGCAAGTTTGGTGGGAAAAAATTCAAAAAATGACTGTTTTACAAGCATGCATAGCAGCTGCACAATGCACGCTCATAAGTCAGTGCATTCCCACTATTTTCATGCCAGATTCTCAGCACTGGCATTTTACCACACCTTCTTGTGAACCGTACAGCTGTCATTTTTCACATCCTGGATGAAATGTGTTTTTTGCACTTCCAGCACAGAATAGCACAGTCACTGTGTGAAATCAGTGTTCAAAACACATTACAAAAATGACAGTGACACTGTTCATGAGCAGAGGCTCTAAAATGGCTGTGTTGAAAATTTGGTGACAATACTCCATAAAATGACTGTGTTACGAGCATGCGTTGTGCAGTTTGCACGCACGCTTGTAAGTTTGCAAACTTATAATATTTTCACTCCACATTTTCAACAGTGCCATTGTTCTATTCCAGCGCACAATAGCGTGGTCACTGTGGAAAGCCTGTGTTTGAGACACATTATGAAAATGGCAGTGACACTGTTCATTACCAGATGTTCTAAAATGCCTATGTTGAAAATTTAGGGATGAAAGTCAATAAAATGAGTGTTTTTATGAGCATGCATTGCACAGTTTGCATGCATGCTCGTGACTTTGTGAATTTGTAATACTTTCACTCCAGCTGTTCATCATTGGCATTTTTCCATACCTCCTTAGGAACAGTACAGCTGGCTGAAATGTGTTTTCACACATCCGGTGCAGAATTCCATGGTCACTGTGCGAAATCACTTTTTGGGACACTTTTTGAGGAAATGACGGTGACACTATTCATCAGCAGAGGTCCTAAAATGCCTATGTTGAAAATTTGGTGGTGAAAGTCCAGACAATGACTGTGTTGCAAGCGTGCATTGCGCAGTTTCCATGCACCCTTGTAACTTCATCAATCTGCAATATGTTCATGCCACATTTTCACCACTGGCATTTGTGCACACCTCATTATCAACAGTCCAGCTGCCATTTTCCACAGCCTGCCCAAAACACGTTTCTGCAGCTCTGCCGCACAGTGGCATACTCGCTGTGCAAAATCAGCTTTTGGGACACATTAACAAACTCACACTGCTATGCCTCTCCACCTCCACCACTGCCAATGCCAGTGTGACAACATTTGGCATTGACAAATGCTTGTTTTTTAATTAAATCACTGTAGGTTTATACAGAGTTATCAGAAGAGTAGGACAGGAAGCCCACATTCAGGAAGACTTCACAGACAAACCAAGAGAAGCTTCCACACAAAGTAAGGCAAGTGTAGTTTGGCTGATTGCAAATAATATATATATTTTATGTATTTTACTTCAGTAAAGCACTGTATGTTTACTCAGCATGATCAGAAGGGTAGGGCGGGTGGCACCGAGGAAAACTCCCCCACAAGTAAGGCAAGCAAGTAATATTTTTTTTTTAGCTTCAGTAAATCACTGTAGGTTTAATCAGAGTGATCAGAAGGGTAGGACAGACAACAGACACACAAAGGTAGGCTCCCACACACACTGAAGAAGGCTCCATTACAAGGTAAGCAAAGTGCAGTTTGGCTGACTGCACATAATATTTTTTAACTGCAGTAAATCACTGTAGATTTAATCAGAGTGATCAGAAGGGTGGGATGGGCAGTACACACCCAGGTAGTCACTCACTCACCAAGTAAAACAAGCACAGTTCATCAGACAGCAAGAAATAATGCTTTACTTCAGTAGATCACTGTAGGTTTACACCGAGTGATGAGCATGGTAGGATGGGGGGCACACACCAATGTAGACATCACTCTGAGCAAATCTGTAGTGATTTGCTAAAGTAAAGATAACTATTTCTTACAGTCTGCCAAACTGTGAATGTTGTTGTTGTGTGGGCCACACACCAACAAAAGCATTCACAGTTTGGCAGACTATAAGAAATAGTTACCTTTACTTTAGCAAATCACTACAGATTTACACAGAGTGATTTGAAGTGTAGGACGAATGACACAGACCCACACAGACACCCACATACCAATTAAAGTAAGTGCAGTTCATCAGACTGCTAGAAATATTTTTTTACTTAAGTAGATCACTGTAGGTTTACTCAGAGTGCTCAGAAAGGCAGGATGGGTGACACCCACCAATGTAGACACTCACACACCAAGTAAAGCAAGCACAGTTCATCAGACTGCAAGAAGTAATGTTTTTTACTTTAGTAAATCACTGTAGGTTTATTCAGAGTGATCAGACAGGTAGGATGGATGACACCAACCCATGTAGATGCTCACACACCAAGTAATGCAAGTGCAGTTTGACCGACTGCAAGAAATATTTTTTTTTTTACTTTTGCAAATCACTAAGGTGGGGATTCTACAAGGGGTGAGACATATGCACCAGAGGTGCATAACCCACCCAAGCAGCCCTATGCCCATGGAAAGATGCTTGGTGGCTGCATTCACAGCCACTGCATTGCTCCCTTCCGCAGCCCTGCCCCCTTGGCATGCAGAATCACATAGGGTGGTGTAGCAGACCCTGATGGGCATCCAGTGGGATGCCCAGCCATGGTCCCACAGTAGACCACTTGCACTTCAGGGCATGGGTCTGGGTGCATGAATGCCAAATGCAGGCACCAGGACCAATGCGGACTTACCCACCTGGCCAGTGTGCTCCCCTGGCCGTGCCTATGGATAAGCACCCATGCAGCACATGGACAGCCCTTGGTAGGTGGCCCCCGACCCATAGGCAGACCCCCACACAGCGGCACTCTGACCCTGGGGAAGGTGAACCCACCCACACACCCCATGCTCCGTCCTCGTGTCAGTGGTATCCTTGCACCCCCCGGTACTGTCATGCTCCCCCGTGGCACCGATAAGCCCCCTGACCCCCATACCTGCCCATCAGTGCCGGCACGGGAACGCCAGTGGCACAGCCCTCCTCACACCTCCAAGTCTGCCGGCCATCCCAGTAATGCTGGGTGCAGGCTGCCTATATATTGCAGCATGCCCCTGGCATGAATTGGACAGCCGGAGTCCACAGAAGCATAAGGAGCATCATTCCATTAGCCATCACATGCTGGCACCAATGGGCAGGTACAGGGGTCAGGGGGGTGTTGTCGGGGTACCAGGGGGGCAGGTCCACAGGTCACCCATGGACGGCCGGAGTGGCCATGATTGGGGGGGCCGGTCTGGTGGGGGTGGGGGGCATGTGTACCTTCACAGGGTTGGTGCCCCTATGTCTGTCAGGTAGTGGGGCAGGGGCTATCCAGCCTTGTAGTGGCCTCGTTGGGCTGGAGTGGCATGGCAGGGGGGCCCTGCAGGGTTTGCTGCTGCTGGCCGCATGCTGTCGGGGGGGTACACAGCGGATATGACTGCTTCAGAAATGTGTAGCCTGCACCCTCCCACCCAGCAATCTGCACTTTTGAGCATAGCGTGGAGTGCGGGCATGCCGCCTGCACCACCCCCCAGATCGCCCCCTCGCAGACCTTGTTGGCTGGGTGGGGGATCCGGCATATAGGATGCCTGCTCCCCCTTGGAGAATCAGGCACAGGGGGAGCAGGGGACACAGAGGGTCTATGTGCCTCAGATATGAGCTGCATAGACTCTCTGCACATTGGAGAATAGGGGCCTATTAGTTTACTCAGAGTGATCGGAAGGGTAGGACAGATGACACACACACGTATAGACACCCACACATCAATTAAAGCAAGTGCAGTTTGGTAGACTGCAAAAACATTTTTTTACTTCAGTAAAGAACTGTAGGTTTACTCAGCATGCTTGGAAGGGTAGGACAGGTGATACACACCCATGTAGGCACCCACACACCAATTAAAGCAAGTGCGGTTTGGTAGACTGCAAAAACATTTTTTATACTTCAGTAAAATCACTGTAGGTTTACTCAGAGTGATCGGAAGGACAGGATGGGTAACATCAACCCTCTAAGTAAAGCAAATGCAGTTCATTAAACTGCAAGAAATACTTTTTTTACTTCAGTAAATCACTGTAGGTTTACTCAGAGTGAAGTGTAGGATGGGCGACACACATCAACATAGACACCCACACACCAAGTACAATTTTTTACTTCAGTAAATCACTGTAACTTACCTAGAGTGATTAGAAGGGTAGGACGGGCAACACACCCATGTAAACACCTTCACACCAAGTAAAGCAAACACAATTCATCAGATTGCAGGAAATAACTTGTTTTTACTTCAGTAAATCACTGTAAGTTTACACACATCACAGGAAGTCATTTTTATAATAAAGTCCTTCTCTAGTTGGTAAGTTATACTCATGTACTTTGTAAAATGTACTCAGTACAAGCTAGTATTTAAAATATATAGCCTTTTTCTAGTGGAACTCAATCTGTCTGGCTGAGAGAAAACAAAAACCCACAGCAGCTCTTCTCAGTCTGAGTGACGATTCCAACTGCGTGCTGTTTCAGTTACTCAGAAAAAATCAGCTTCAGCCACTCTCTGACTGGATGTGCTGTGTCATGAGTAAGACTGGTTGATCTTTTTTTTTTTAATTTATTTTATTTCCAAAAATAAGATTATACAGTGGTTAAATCATTTGAATATGTCCAGATAAATACAATATTTAAACATAAACTTAAACATCATACATATAACATAAATTGTCTTACATAGTATATGCAATTTACTCACAAGGAACTAAACCTTCAGCTAGTCTGTGTCACTACTAAACTATCATGTAGTACCACAGTTCTATCTTTCTACAACAATAACTCTGATCAGTTGCTCATTTAGTGCCTGAGTTCCTACCTTTTCACCAACCATTTCACGAAGGGGGCCCATATGATTTCATATTTCTCTATTGTCCTATTATTTAGGTGACTAATCCGTTCATTTAGGGCCACGTTGATTAAATGTTTGACCCACTCTTCCAGACTTGGGGGATATTTATCTTTCCAGTGACTCAGTATAAGTCGCTTGAAGCCTAAAGCACCTAATAGAAGCCATTTTGTTTTAAAGCACCAAACACAGGTTACTTGTGTTACCTAAAACGAAAATTCCTGGCTCAAAGGGTAAATCCAGACCTAATATTTGCTTACAAACTGACCAGACAATTATCCAGGTGGGCTTGATTATTGGGCAACTCCATAACATGTGCAAAAGGTCCACCTGTGACATAGCACGCATCCAGCATTTGTCATCAGCTGCTAGGCCCAATTTGTGTACTTTCACTGGTGTGCAGTACCAGTCATGTAATATCTTGAACTGGATTACGTGGATCTACATGTCTTTACTGGTGTTGTATGTGTTATACCACAGCAGTTCCCATGTAGCTTGAGAAAATGTGTATTCCATTCTCCTTTCCCATAATTTCTTTGTATTCTCATTTAGGTCTAGCCCCGTGTTGATGCATAATTTGTATGTTACCAGCTGTCCTTTACTTCTCAACATGGCGAGTAAGTTTGTTAACTCCATAAAGGATTGTATATATGATTTGCATCCAAAATATTTTGTAACGCATGTCTCAGTTGCAAATATGTATGAAACTCCATGTAAGGTAACCTATATAATGTTCTCAGCTCGATAAATGACCTGAGGATCCCTTATCTCTTAAAATCACAATCCCTAATGCCTCCACAAGCTTTGTTAGATAAGACCTCCCCCCTATGTGACTACTGGATTCCTCCATAAGGAGAGGTATTCCTTAGGAAACAATTGCAACTGCATGCAGTTGCTGAACCATGTAAATGGTTTGGATGAATTGCTCAAGTACAGGTGTGATGCTATATTCAGGGGGTTTAGACCTAATGCTAGATGGTACAGAGAAGAAGGCCTCACCAGAGTGGCCTCATACTGAGCCCACAAAGACAATTCCTTATTGACTGGAAACCACTGACACACATGTCTGAGCAAAAAAGCTTATTGATAGCACCTAAAGTCTGGAAGGCCCATACCCCCATTTTGCCAGGTTTTTTTTTAAGTTTATTTGTTTATTGGTACATATTGGAATTTACAACCTTTGAATCAGAGACTCCTTTACAAAGGCTCCACATCAGGAGATTACAGTGTAATTACGTAAGACAATTTACATAGAGTAGAAAAGAATAACATGCGTTTACAATGAATGTTTTAGAAAACAAAATGCAGAGACATCAAATTCTTAGGCCACCGGGGCAACCAGCAGAGCCTAGGTGAGAGCTTCTTACTAACAGTGTGTCATTTTCAGCAGAGCCAGCATAGAGAATGGTCCTTTGTCCAAGGACATGGCCAATTGACCAATTTAAGGGGGACAATAGCATTCATAGGCAGCCTCCTGCTGGATGTGGATCCGTAGGTTGACTCTGGCTTTCTTCCCTTCTCATAAAAAACTTCTGACTGTAGCATCTATTTTTTTAAACCAACAGTGCTTGATATTTATGGATATGTTTTGCAGCAAATATAGAAATCTGGGTGCAATCATCATCTTTATGGTATTAACGTTGCCCCATAATGAAAGGTTGAGTTTTCCCCATTTATCCAAATTTATCTGTATGTCCTCTAGCAAGGGTTTCTTTTTGGTAGTGAGCAGGTGTTTGAGCTTATGTGGTATTTTACTACCTAGATATGTAATGCAGTCCCCTTCCCATTATTTTATTTTATTCTTTGGTAACTGGGTAAGGCCCATTAGGCACAGGTGCGTGTTTTCAGGGGTGACCTGGGAGCACTGGGGAGGTAAAGTGACTTGCTCAGTCACACCGTATAAAAGTGGAGGTTGTGGGAATCAAACTCAGGTCTTTCTGCTTTGATGTACCAAGCTCATTCACATCTTGTTTCTTGGCTATACTGCCAACCCAAAGATAAACAGAGGGATGAGAGCGGGCACCCCTGCCTAGTACCATGGCCCAATCCAAACTTGGTGGAGAAAATTTTATTTGTGCAAAGTTTTGCAGTGGGAGTTTGGTATAATAGGGCAATTCTAGAAATAAAGTCAGCCCCAAAGTTTCAGGCCTATAGGACTTCATAATACCATCTGTGGAATCAAAGGTTTTGTGAGCATCCAGGGATAGTATGATTGAATTACCCTGGGCATGAGAAGCTGTCCATATCATAGATAGTACTCTCCTTACATTTTGAAAACTTGCATTGCCCTTAATAAACCCTACCTGATCCCTATGAATATATTGGATTAGGGTCTGTTGCAACCTTGTAGCCAAGATTTTTACCCAAACCTTATAATCTACATTTAATAATGAAACTGGGCGATAATTAGCAGGGTCCAGTGGACCTTTCCCTTTTTTGAGCAGGACTGTGATGATGGCCTCAGACATGGCTGGGGGCATTGCTCCACCATCTCCATTTCTGTAAAAACCTTCTGTAGTGCTAGTGTTAATTCATCTTGTAATAGGGAGTATAATTCAGATGGTAACCCATCTGTCCCTGGCACCTTAGCTTTTGAGAAATCTTTAAAGATCATGTGCAAAGCCCAAATTTGAGAAATTGACTGTTATGTTATTAAATTAAATGTTGGTACCTCTGTTGACCAAGTTTTTACAATCTTCATCAGTTTTAACTTATTTCAATTCCTTATCATAGTTTTCATAATGTTCATTTGATGAGCATTGCTTACCAATGCACAGACTGTCTGCCGGCTTGCTTTCTCTGCTGATAACGCTCTTACGCCATTTTAGCATTCCATCAAATTGGACATCATAGTGCAAGTCTGTCAATTTGCAGTTTTACTGCAAGCTAGTGATAAAAATATCCTCAGATGATGAATATGACTTATCATGTGTTTTCCCAGAGACAAGCACTATTATGCCTTATTCTTTTGAGCCCCTTTTGTCCAGATCTATGAATGTGAAGCCGATTCAGAGTCAGAAAGCAGCAAGACTGGTGAGGAAGAAATGGAGGATTTCATGCACATGCCAGGGTACGAATGGTAAATTCAGTAACAAAACTCTTATTTTTAGGGATAACTTGTGTTGTTTAATAGCGGCAGCTTCTCATCATAAGTGCATAACAAAGATGCATTCAGTGATAAACTCATCACCAAGTGAACTGTTGGTGCACATTTAAGCCTGTAAAATTATGTATTGTTGAAATCAGTGAACCGTGTTGTCATTACAGGGGCCCAATGTAGTGTACTTTTCAGGTTTAGATGCACGCATATGATTTATTTTGTATTCCATGGTGCTGTTGTGTTGAGAGTTATGTCTGATTGTGAACATCATTAATTTCCTGTTCATAATCTGCAGTATGGATGGAGGTCACTAAAGTACAAACACAGTTACAATTCAGATAAAAATAAATAAAGTGAAACACAGTCAGATACCTGTAATGATTTTATCACTAAAGCTACAATGTCAAGACTCTAGCACACACTAAAACAAATTAGTATTAGGGTAAAGTCAATGAGAACACCATGGATAATCAAGGTAGACAGAAAAAAACTACTTTTCCTTGAAAACTATCAGACTTTCAGGTGTTTATTTTAAATATACCAGGACCGTATGGTCCACATGCACATCTTTCAAAAAGGGAAGTACTCAATTATTTTAAAACCTTCTTTTATTATAAAAAAAATGTTGACAGTTGTTTAGAGTTCATCCCACTTTTTTAGACTAAACACAGTCATATTTATGGAGAAAATACTCAAGGTAACAGAATGTTCTTTAATACTGTACCAGTACTGCCAGAGTTTTTAGTGTCCTTTTTGGACTGATTTTTTCCTTCTTGGCTCAATTGCCTAATCCTTAAAATGAAGTCCAGAAAGTACACTTTCCCAAGAGTTGGACACTCACACCATTGCAATAACCTTTTGTGGGTATTGCAGCTTGATTTTTTTTCTTTAAACTTTTAATGCGCGTACAAGTTATGAAGCATCTCGGTTCCTTTTTTAAAAAAGAATAAAGCCAGTAGTCATTGCTACTATTCTGCTCACTTGTGTCCTGCTGCGTAGTCTTCTTCTTCCTTCTCAGAGAATCAAAGATGCCACCTCCCACATTGCATGCTTACGTTTTGGGGCTGTCCTGCCCCATCATCAGAGCTGATTCCTATGGGGTTATGTTGCCTCATTTGTAGTGCATATGATCCCATAGCAACATCTCAACATTAGTCTTTTGAGCTGCTTTCTTATCTTAAATTTAATTAAACTATTATTTGCAGTCCATTCATATTTTTTTCAGAAGTACTCTGTTAGTGTGCAAACTATTATATTCTGACAGCTTTCCCAATTATATTTTACACTCTTATTTTTCTCTCAAAAAATCATATCTCTATTATAGTTCATTTACACGCTATGCTAGCTTTTGTATCCTAATGACTCATATATATAATAAAAGTGCATATTCCATGTACACATTATTCTATACCCTTCCTTTCTCAAAACACCTCTATATTTTTTAAGCGCCACTGTGCTTTCTCCATAACATTTTTCTAAAGATTTCTTTACTTTACCCTCATAATAAGTACCCAAACCATTTATACATGCCATTTTCTTCATTAACTTTTTTTACTGCCTTTCGAAGGATCCCTGGATCATATCCTCTAGCTAGGAGTCTGCTGCATATTATGGATGATTCTGTCTCTCTGTTTACATTTTCACTATAGTTTATTTTTGACACTGGATACAGTAGCTATTTATAAAAATGAAATGAAAACAATAACCAGGACCCATGATAAATTGAGCATACAAATGGTTATGAAAAGGTTTTTATTTTTCTAGTAAAAAGGTTTTATTATAGAAAGGTATTGCTAATTACTGTAATGGTGTAAATTAATATAAGGAGTTAATTTTGAAGAAAATGGTATGTATAAATGGTATGGGTAATTATTATAATTAATATATATATATATATATATATATATATTCAGCAGTCTCACAGGCTAGCTGTTCAACATCAAAACAACGTGAGTGCTTTTTGAAGAAATGGAGCAGTCAGAATGATCCCAACTACAAAAAATATTACTGAACCTAATAATTTCACCTTTACAGGAATAACACATGACACCACGAGGACCTGTAATACTGTGTTTATTTGAATATAAAAATAAAGATAAAAAAACATGGCACATGATCTTTAATGGCTACCCTCATTTTCTCTGATGTGAAGGGTCTACTCAAATTTTTTTTTTGCTTCTGAGACCTGGGGATATTTGGCTTCTGAAACAAAGAGTTGGATGTTTTCTGGGCACGTTTTATGCTTACTTGCATATAGAGCTTTATAAAAGTCAGAAAATGTTCTATATATGTTCTTGTTATTAATATATATAGAGTTAGAGCTAGCCTTTATGCCCTGAATAAAGTTTCTAGTTTGTATTTGTTTAAGCCTGTATGAAAGTAGCCTGCTGACTTTTTTGCCAGATTCCCAATAGTTCTGTTACATACAAAACGAAGCGTATTCAGCTTTGTCAGTGTGGATTTTGTTTATTTCATAATGCAACAGAATTAGCTTTCTAAGCAGACTGTCCTTGGGGCTATTTGTTTGTCTGTGGATCCTCTCTCTGTCTTGCAGCTCTCTTTCTTTCTTTTACAGCACTTTACCCCTTTCTTTTTTCTTGTGTGAGGTAAAACTCTAAATTCTCCCCTAATATAAGCCTTATATGCATCCCAGACTGTGGCAAACTTTATTTGCCCATATTAATTATTGGAAAAGAATTGTTGAGTCTCCTCACTTATCCATGGCCCAAACTCTTTATCATTTAAGAATGAGCAATTGAACTTCAAGTGAAAAGGCCTGTCTGTAATAGGGTACAGGTTTAGCATAACAGAGACTGGGGCATGGTCCGATACAGTACCAGTATTGAACCAATATTGACCCCGACTAGGCTGTTTACAAGTTTATTTGAGATCAGCAACATGTCTAGCCTGCTGTAAGTATTATGCCTACGGGAATAAAAGGTGTAATCCTTCCTATCTAGATACATTACCCTTCAGGTGTCCATAAGCCCCAGATCTCTCGTCCTATCTTGTAGAATTTTCCTAGTCTTTCTGTTGGTTTCACAGGAACCAGGATTCCTTCTGTCTATCGAGTAGTCCAAGACTAAGTTAACCCCCCCAAAATAATGTTTGTACTATTAACTTTACTGATTTCATCAAAGAAATCAAGGAAAAAGGAGCTTGATTCACCATTAGGTGCATAAATGTTGAAGAGGATAAGATCTATACCATGTAGGGTCCCCCAAAAAAATCTGCCACCTACCAGTTGTGTCCATCTTCTGATAGGCTACCTTAAAATTGTTTTTTTTTATTAATCAATATAGCCGCCCCTTTATATATTTTTTTTGTTGACTGAATTATGAAAAACCTCCCCTACCCAAGATCTTTTAAGCTTATTAGCTTCATCTGGGAACAAATGAGTTTCTTGTAACATGGCCACATCTACCCTGTCTAGTGAGTGATGCAAGCACCTCTTTCCCCTTGATAGGGGAGCCTAATCCTTTAACATTCCAAGAGATGAATTTAGCACTAGTCAGAAAATTACTCATTATGACTGGTACCCTCCCAAATTTCTGTTGAAATGTTATTATTGTTGTGTTACAGAGTCAATAGGTCAGACCCCAACTGCTTGACCTGAGCACTTTGGTGCATTGGTATCATAATATAATATCTGCATTTTATATATCTAAACGTATATATTAGAATAGTCAAAACACTGGAAAGAGCATCCTGTAGGTTGAATATAAAGCATCTATCGCAGGTGAACTGTACAAGACATCTAATTTTAAACAAGAAAAAGCATTTTAAGGACAAACCAAAAAGTGCCTCATTTAGTTCCAAACTAATACATACTGTATAATACAAGGCCTACATATAAGGCCCTTGACACGCCATACTTGTGACTGGTGAATTGCAGTACTAACCTAAACAGAAGGATAAAGCTAGCAATATTGTAGCAAAAAATAGGTTGCACACCTCTGCTGTAAGATGAAAAATGCAAATCTTCTACATAAACTGTTGATCTAGAGCTGTGAGAACCATAAGTCAGGGAATTCCCAATGGCACTGGCCTCCAGACCCCAGTCAGGCACCTTACCTTTTCCCATATGGTGAAAGGAAAAAACTGTACTGACCTCCCCATCAGCTTACTTGAATGGGGTTAACAATATTAAACCGAAGCATTAGACAATAAATAATAAAACGTGAAGAACCATCATTTGTCCATTATTCTTTGTTGTTATTAAACAGGATGAGTGGTAACGCTAAAGTGACTATCAAGTAAAGATGCACCATCTGCCTTGTGAAGTTGTGTTAACTAACGTTAGAGTATAAAAGTATTGAAGGCAGTGCAAAGAAATAAGGTTGAACCATCTAGGTAAAGGTGAAGTGAATTGAAAAGGAGGTAGAGTGAAGTAAGTAGTGGAGGGTTAAAAGTAAACAGGATTTTTGCTTTATTTATTTTTTTTTTTTGTGGCGTTTACTCCTGCACTCCAAAAGCGTTGTGACCTAAGTCGAACACATACCTTTTCACTTATTACAATGAGACTAAGAAGAATAGATCAGTGTGTACCATCAAAAAGCATTTTACAGGTGATTGGCCCTGCAAGCTGCTATCGTTGTTATTTTAAAAGCAGATGGAAATGAGACTTATATAAATTCGGACATCACCTGTTCTGCTCCAAATTGTTCCTTCTTGAACAAAGGTTCATAACTTAGGCGATACTTACCTTTTATTTTTTGTCACAAAGTCTGGTGCTTAGCAGTTTACCATTGTTGTGGAAAGGAAAAGGAAAAAAAATGCAGTGGGACACACAATAAATAGTGGAGGAGTTAAAAATAAGGGAGGAATCCACAGGGAAAGGGTTATCAAACTCAGTATGATGTCAATTCAATGAGTGTTAGTAGTCAGGAAGAAGCAAAAGCCAAGGCCAGATATCCTACTATGTCACAATAAAATTACTCAACATAGTGTGCAATGCCAAAGGATAAAATCTATGATCTTGCAAAATGGCATGAATGTTAGGTAAGGAGGTATAACACTTCCCCACAATGTGACTGTTTCAAACAGTTTCAATACAAATAATACAGTTTCCATTTCAGCACTAAAACAAGTTTAATAACTAACAGTTAAACTAATTACAAGCATGTTAAAGCCTGCCCTGGCTAAATCTACAGATATAACCAGAAGCTCCGTGGCTAATAATGCTGGGCAAGATATTCATATAAAGTTAAGCATCCTTTTGGCATAAATCCATCATGCATCTCAAGGAAGAGACCATAGTTTTGTACAAAAGCCCTCAGATGAATTGAGAGACAAAGTGGTTTACCTGCCACAAAAGAAAGCTCCTTTGCTTTCTTTTAAAACAAAACATTAGCCCAAGATAGGATTCAACCAGCGCTTGTGAGGACAGACAGTTCCTGTTGCTGCACATTGTGTAGGGGCAGATCTTCTGAGTGAACCAGACAGATAGCTTGTGATTGGTCCAGTGTGTCCTCTGCAGGGATTGGCTCTTCATCCATTTCCCCCTGGAGAGGAAGTCCTTGTTATCAGCCTGCAAAGAGAAACAAACCTCCTGGGATTTATTTGTAGGATATGTCTTCTTGCATTGAGATCCTCTGGAGATGAAAGTGGATCCTTTATGACACTCTCAGTGATGCTCCCTTGTGAGGCCTTTGCATTTTCTATTGATGCCTTGTCAATCCTTCTTCTGTGCCAACTCCATTTACACTGATTAACAACATTGCAGGGTACTTTATCCTGTAGGGGACTCGCAGCTGCTATAGTGCCACCCTGATCTCCGTGAAGACTTTCACCTGTGCTACCACTTCAGCAGAATAGTCCTGAAAAATATATATTCTGTTGCCATTCTACATAAGGGATTTCTTTTCTCTAGCCAATCTCAAAATTTCCTCTTTAACAGTGTACCTTAGAAAGTAAGCTATTATGGGTCTAGGGGCTGCACCTTGCTTTGGCTTGGGGGTGAGGGATCTGTGCACCCTTTCTGCTTCCAGTGGCCAACCCCATTTGTGGTGATGCAAGTTAAGTATAAAGTCCTGTAAATAGTGGATCATATTGTGACCCTCTAAGCCCTCTGGTATGCCAACAAAATGGAGCTTGGTTGTTACGGCGACCTCTGTTTTCTAGGTCGTCTATTTTTGCCACATTTTGGTTAGTTGTGAATGATAGAATTCAGTGTAACTGTTCAGTTTGGAAGTTATTTCTTCTACCACGGCCACTCTACCTTTGACCTCATTAAGCCTGTGACTGAAGCTTTCTACATTGCTATTTATGGAGCTCACTGTCACTTTTAAACTGCAGATTTCAGCTTTAATGACATCTTGGTCAAGAACCATAGCCTGCAACATTTCCGTGATTTGTGCCATTTCAGTTTTGTTTGTGGAGCCTGTGTTATCATTGCACCCTCCTGCTGAGTTACTGCCTGTCTTGTTTGTAATTCAGGCACACAGACTTGCTAAACGGTAGTAGTCATCTTTATTATAGTAATAGTGCTATACAGGATTAATCAGAAGCCATTTAGCACAAGACAGTCTTTTCAGCCTGTATCTGGTGTCTCTCCCTCTCGAAATCTGCTTCAGCTAGGGAGTGTATCGCTCCCCTTCCTGTGGAATGCATGCATCAAGGTCACTGTCTTAACTCTTAACTCTCAGAACATCCCCTGTTTTCTAAAAAAAAAACAAAAAAACCTGAAGAGTGAACAGTACATACTAACCTGGGGTTATTGTGAAATCCTATGACTATGTCTTATCTAGTGGCATGCACAATATCCTCTACTTGTAGGCTATATTATTCATGCACTGTAAATAGGTTTACATGTCTCTAAGTATATAACAGATAGATATTAGCAGTAGGCTGTTAAGTTTCAATAAGTCTTTGCAGCTGTTTAATTAGCCTTCCAAACCTCCACCTGCCTGCAAGCTGGGAGGCCCCTTGAGTACTAGTCTCAGTGTGCATTCATGTAGCAGTGCTTGATTCCCTCTTGTCTGGTACTTTGGCCAGAGAGTCTGGTGGCTCAATGTGTGGAGCTGCCAGGTTTGGTTCTTGGTCAAAATTCTGCATTATGGATTGTCTGCTTTCCACATCCTGTTGCCCTGGCCTGTTTCTGTGTTCTTGAGGAATGCACTCTGACGCCATAGTAACTGTCCCTAGTTTTGCAGGAGCTTGTCCTGTCAGCACTGGCATTAAGTGTCTCCTATTCCACCTTAACAGCTGTCCACTCCCAGTGAGTACTAGGTATGATCTTGGTGTCACAAGCCTCTGGATGACTGCTAGTTCTCCCCAGCATCCCTCACCTCTTACCCGAGATATTCACCGGCATGTAGCATTCTATTGTATGCTCCTTTGCAGTTTTGTTAAAGTGTTCACATTGTTTCCTGAATTGTCTAGCCCTTTCTTTCATGACTGTGTCATTTTTAGTGTAATATTCCAGTTTAATGCCAGACAAACAGGTTCGAAGCTGGCGTCCCAATAGCAGTTCTGCTGGGGACTTGCCACATGCTAATGGTGTGGCTCTGTAATTCAATAATGCAACAGAGGGGTCCATTTTGTCCTCCATGGCCTTTTTTAGGAGTGTCTTTATGACTTTGACCCCTGACTCTGCCAGTCCATTTCCTTGAGGGTATGTGGGGCTGGAAGTGACGTGACTGAAGCCATAGGAGTGTGCAAAAGTTTTGAATTCTGTACTTGTAAATTGGGGCCCATTGTCTGTTCTTAGGATTGGTGGTATCCCAAATCTAGCAAAGATTACTTTCAGTTCCTTTATCACTTGGTTTGATGTTGTTGTTTTTAAGTTAACAACTTCAGGGTAACAGGAAAATGTATCAAATACAGCCAGGTACTCTCTGCCTCCTAGGGTAAACGAATCACAATCACTTTTTCCCATAGTTGCGTTTTCTGAATCAGAGATTAATGATTCCTTCTGCAAAGCGAGCCTAAATTTCTAACATGTCTGACAGGCCAACACTGTGTTTGCTATATCTTTTAAGATTCCTGGCCAGTATACTACCTGCCTGGCTCTGCGTGTATGTTTTTCCATGCCCATGTGTCCTTCATGAATTTTGTGTAGCATTTCTTTCCTTAAACTACTAGGCACCACAATCCTATCACCTTTGAGTTGTGCTCCAGCTACATCAGATAACTCAGACTTAAATGGCACATACCTGGTGGGTGTGTATTGTCCCTTCCACCCTTGGTTGATAGCCGACATGACTGCCTGCAGCGTTTCATCCTGTGCTGTGGCAATTTTTAGCATTTCCCACATTTGCATCGACACTGCTCCTAAGGTTTTTATTCTGTTAATGTGTATGTCCACATCTGAATCCTCACTTTGGGTGGATGGTGTGTGTGATTCATCCCAGATTCTTGACAAGGTATCTGCCACTGTCAACTGGTTTCCTGGTGTGTATTCAATCTTTTTTTTTGGAACTTAAATTTTATTGCTTTTACATTTTCCATTACAAATTACTTTAGTCTTCAATCCAAGGATGAATAGGAAAGACATACATCTATGTTAAAGTTAATGCAGTAGTTACAGGACTTTCTATAAGAACAGCATGCTCTACATTCAATCCTAGCACCCACTTTAACTTATTACTTATTTTTTAATTTCTTTTATTTTTGCAGGCTGGACTGAATACTGGTATCTCCCCAGATGGGTTGTCCAATCAGTTACCCTCTCCCTCTTCCCACCACCAGAGGATGCTCGGCTCTACATCCATTTCCACCCATCCATCAGCTTTTGCCATTTCTTTGATCGACACCGTCTCAATAAACTATTGCATGAATAGAAAACCATTCTTTGTCCTGTGTCTTTCCTACAACTATTCCATATCTTCTGATTCTGTTGTTAGTATCGCTTATTGAATAAACCTATCTTATCAAACTGTTAATCACAACAACTATCTACTCTTAAACTATTTACAGCTACAAAAGGGATGATCATCCCAAGGGAAAGGAGAGGAAAAAAGAAAAAAAAAACACAAAGGGGGGGAGCAGAATTTGGGTTTTTATCAGGCAAAGTTTTCCTCCGACCATTTATGTCTAAAGCTAAGCTGAAATATACTAGGGTCCGGTAAACTGAAGATGGGGGTCTCCAAGGCACTCTTCTGTCAGGTCAGAGCCCTCAATCTCCCAGGCCTATTTTAACAAGAATTGGTCTAATACTGGGGTGCCTTTTTTAATTTCTACATATTTATAAAATGGGAGCCACCTTGAGTTAAATTGGTCTGTCTGGAGCCTTAGCAAGGCTGTGAGGGCTTCCATATTTTTAATATTGATCACATTTGTCAACCATGCAGAGTAGGGAACCCTATCCGGGGAGAGCCATCTTTGTGTAATTGACTTGGAAGCTGTGGCTATTAATATATAGAATAAGTACTTTTGGGCTTTGGTTTTTACACCAAAGGGGGGGGGCCCTAAGACCATATGAGGAAACTCTGGTAGGCCATCCAGTTGCAAGATTTCTTTAATGCCAGTAGTTATCTCTGCCCAGAAGTCCTTAAGCTTAGGACAACTCCAGAGGATATGGAACTGGGAGCCTTTTTCTGGGCAACCCCTCCAACATTTGTTAGTTTGTGAACCTCCGTATCTCTCTGAGATATCTGGGGTACTAAAGTACCTTGTTGAAATTTTCCATCTAAACTCTCTCCATACTGGTGAATTAGTTGTTTTATGTATTCCCTGCCAGATGAGAGACCATTCTTTATCGAATATTTGGCCTTCATATTCAGCCTGCCATTTATTTTCTAACGCTTGAATGTGCAATGCCCCCAAGCCTTCCTGCAAGGTTTGTTGTATATATGAAATGATTATTTTAGAATCTTCCATGTGGCTTTTTTGATGTATATACCTCAGTGGTGGGGCTGGGTCACTTTGCATTACACTAGTCCCGACTGTGTTAGTTATGTAGTGTCTACATTGAAGGTATCTAAAAAAATCTTTGTGGGGGAGCCCAAATTCTTCTTGAAGCAGTGAGAAGGTTTTAACCCCTTCATTGTTAACCATTTGATGCAGATATTTAAGCCCCTTATCTGACCATCTGCTCCAGCAGGGATCTTTGTGTGTGTCTGGAAATTGTGGCAAATATTTCAGTGGGATATATTTCCAAGTAGGGGAGAAGATTTCCCACCATTGTCTGATTCTGAGCCAAATTTTGAAAGTATTTTTTGTCCAGATATTGCTCAGAGTTTTCAGGTCTGAAAACTTAATTATCCAAGGTAGGAACCTCAAAGGAATCCAGGGGTGGGCTCTCTCCTCTAACACGTACAAACCTCCCTCTTTTTCAGGTTTCAGCATTTTTAATACTGGGACTGTCTGTGCCGCCAAGTAATATTTTAAGAGGTCGGGGACTCCCAGTCCTCCTTTGTCATTAGCTTCAGTTAGAATGCACCATTTCTTGCGCAGACGATGCCCTGCCCAGATGAATTTAGATAACTTTCTTCTCAATTCCTGCAATTCCCCTCTGTCTATAGGGATAGGTAGAGTCGAGAATAAAAACATGAATCTAGGCAGAATATTCATCTTGATAGTCTCAACTCTGTTCATAAAACTAAGGGGTATGTTTTGCCATCTCTGCAAGTCTTCAAAAACTCTTTCTTTTAATATCTGATAGTTGTAGGGGTACAACTTTTTTAGGTCTACTGAGATTGATACCCCCAAGTACTTAATTCTATCTTTAACCCACTTGAAAGGCAGAAGATTTTGTAAGTTCTTATGCAGGGGTTTGTCTAGACTTAGAATTTCTGTTTTTTCAATATTTACTTTAAAGCCCGAAATCTGTCCAAATCTATCTAGTAACTGAAGCACTTCTGGTACTGATGCCACAGGGTTCTCCAAGTATATCACCGTATCATCTGCGTATAGTGAGATTTTGTTTTCAGTATTGTTAATTACTATTCCCTTTATGTTTGGATTCTCACGAACGTCCTGTGCCAATGGCTCCATAGAGCAAACAGCAGTGGGGATAGGTGACATCCTTGCCTTGTTCCTCTATTTATAGCGAAGGGTTCCAAGTTCTTACCATTGACTCTGACCTGGGCTGTTGGGCTCTGATAACACATGGTTACCCATTTGAGGAAATTATCTCCCACCCCCATTCTGGACATTACCGCTTTCATATACACCCAGTTCACCCTGTCAAACGCCTTTTCAGTGTCTAAAAAAATTGCCATTGGATTTGCATTTGGAAGGTGTCTATGTGAGATGATATTCAGGAGTTTCCTGACATTATCTTGCAAATGTCTGTGTGGTATGAATCCTGTTTGATCAGGGTGAACTAGGAGCTCCACATACTGCTGCAATCTTGATGCGAGTATGCGAGTTAAGATTTTTAAATCTTGGTTAAGGAGCGAAATGGGCCTATAAGAGGAGCACTGGGATCTAGGTTTTCCAGGTTTTGGAATGACTGAAGCCAGGGCTTCCTGCCATGTCTTTGGGAGAGCACCCTATTCTAGGCTAGTGTTATATATCTACACTAATCTGGGTACTAGGGTTTTACTCAGTGTCTTGTACCATTCAGCTGGCAGTCCGTCCGTGCCCGGTGTTTTCCCAGTCGGAAGGGCTCTGATGGCTCTTAAGGTTTCCTGCTCCATGACTGGGGCAGAGAGTGCCTCCTGTGCCCTTACAGGTAGAGTTGGCAGTTTTATAGAATTTAGAAAGGCTAAGGTTTCGGGTCTGACCCTTGCTTCCGTTCTATTTTCTGTATATAATTCTTTGTAAAAAGCCCTAAACTGGGAGGCAATTTCTTCTGGTTTAACCCAGGATCTCTCTGAGTTTGTTATGTCCCGTATTATTGAGACATGCCTATCCGCCTGTCTCTTCTGGAGGTGAAAGGCCAGTAGTCTCAGGGCCCTACCCCCTGTCTCATGATACTTTTGATTGGAGAATCTAAGAAGACCCTCCACTCTTTTGCTCTCTAGTTCCTGCAGCTCAGATCGGGCTTGGTTCAGGTAATTAAGCATTTGCTTTGATCCTGTGTTTTTCTTAGGTTTAGCCTCTAGCTCTGATATTGTTTCTCTGAGAACTTTTTCTCTAGCTTTTGTTTGTTTTTTCTTAGCCAAGGCATAGCTGATTATTTGCCCTCTTACTACTGCTTTTAGGGTGTCCCACCATAGCATTGGTGAGCATTTTTCTATAGATGAATCTTTCTCCAAATTTTTAATTGTTGTATTCATAAGCTTTTTAAAAGGCTCTTCATTCAACAGGGAGACATTAAGTCTCCATAGGAGTGTTCTATTTTCTTGACCTATGGCAAGGCTAATAGATATTGGGCTGTGATCCGACAAGGCGATAGAGTGTATCTTAGATTGCCCAAATAAATGTAAATCAGCTTTAGGCGTAAGAAAAAGATCTATTCGTGAGTACAAACTTTGCGCGCTTGAGAAAAAGGTATAGTCCCTTTCTCCTGCATGTTGTGCTCTCCATATGTCTATTATACCAAATTCAATCATCAGAGCCCTAAGCCTTTTACTTGCTGTTCTGATAGTACTTATGTTACCTGACAACCGATCTAACTGTGGTGAAGGTGATGACAGATCGTTTCCTGCATCCTGTTATTTCCTCCTCTTTTCTCTGTTCCTTAATTAGGCCTGTTGTCAATCGTTCCTCCCTTATTCATCTCATGAAATGCTACTATACGGAGCGCAGAACTATTCCACTCCTTTATTCTCTTAATATGTCAGGTAATCAGGAACAAGTCTCTCCCCTCTCCCTTATTCTACTCTGCCCAGAATTCCTGAGGGCAATTCCCTCTGTAGAGGTTCCCTTTCGTTCACCCCTTCCCTTCATTAACCTTTCTTCCGCCTTACCTGTCGGAGTTTCACAGTTAGTTATTTATCGCTATGATTTTGTCCTTGCCCATCGTTGTCTTTCCCTTTTTGATTAGCTATGCTGCTATATCTGTCTTTCCTCCCTCCTCTCCCTTTGATACCTTACCTTTTTCTCCCCGCCGCTCCTTCCCAGGTTAGTTACCCTGAGCTCTCCTTTCCCCTCTTTCTCTAAATATATATCTAAGAAGCACCAGGCTCCCCGTGCTTCTACATCATAGCCCTGCCAGTTTGAGGTTGCACAAAGTCATATATTACCTATATCCACTTGCCAGGTTGGGATCTCGTCTTATAAATATTCATATTCCCAGAGATATGTATACTTTCCCTTCATCTATGCATCCTCTCTTACCTTAAAGGAGACTTCTCACTTTCGTCCAGGGATGCAACTCCAGCCTCGGTCGCACAATCCTGGTTAATAGCCTCATTTATTCTCTACTACTCACTGCCCCTCCCCCCAATCATGCATTTTCTACCATTTAGCATCCGCACATTGGTTTTCCAAGAGAGTTTATGTATATCTTCCCTTTTTCGTTCCTTCCCCTGCCATCCTTCTTCCCTATCCCTCTCTCATATAATATATTTAGTTCAGTCTGTTCCCTCATGCGATGAATCAGCCATGACAGGTGTTTCAGGCCTTCCCACTTCAGCTCTTCGCATCGGTTTTCATCTTTCAGTCGATGGAGTCGGTCTTTTATCTTCCCGTAGGTGTGATTTTGTTCTAGTGATCAAATCCTGGATGTCTGAAGAAGCTTCCTGCGGGTAAGAGCCTGGGATTGTCCTTTTTCTGCCTCTGGGGTTAGGAACTTTAGACTACATCTCTGATTTTAACTTATTTTCTAGCTTTTGCATTTCTATATCAGGAAGAGGTATGTCTAAGTTTTGAAGAACTTGTGTAGCTTCCACAAGGTTGGAAAATATTTTGGTGCCTGTGTCTAAGTGAATTTTGATCCTGGCGGGAAATAACATTTGAGCCTTAATTCCTTTTTTAAGTTTTAAGTCTCTGATAACCCCTTTAACCAATTGCCTCTCCGTTTGCAGAGCCGATGAAAAATCTTGATAAAAAAAGATAGTCGTTTCTTTATATTTAAGATCCTTGTGTCTCCATGCCTCCTGCAGGATCCAGTCTTTGCTTAGGAAAAAGACCATTCTGACAATTAGAGAACGCGGCCTGGCCGTTGGGTCTTGGGGTTTTGCAACAAGGGATCTGTGCACACGGTCGATATCCAATTTAATATCTGAAGGAAGGGAAAGTACCGAGTGCAGCAAGTGTTGTATGAAATTGGCTGTTAATGAGAATCCCTCTTCTGCATCCTCTGGCACTCCATGAATTCTAAAGTCATTTCTTCGCAATCTGTTCTCCAGGTCTTCTAACCGGCATTGGGTCTCTCTTTCTCTCTGGAGCAGCAGAAGGATTAGCCTGTCCGATCGCTCTTGAGCCTCCGAGACCGTGGTGAGATTCGTGGCATTCAGTGTCACTTTTTTATTTAATGTTTGTACTTCTTTCTTAAGGTCTGCTAGAGAAGAATCAATTCTAGTGACTGCGGAAAGGATTTGTTGGAGTGTTTTATGCATAATTTCTGGATCTGTAATTTCCACCACTTCAGGCTCTCCAGAGGATTCGGAAGCTGTGTGCCTGCAGCGTGTCTGAGCCGTGAACCCCTCCATATCTTCGTCGATTACTAACTGCTTTAATCTTGTCAAACTAATTAGCAACTTAGCGTTTTTATTATGCTGTTGTTTTCCTGCCATCTTGATCTTACCCAAAGATCACTTATCAGACACCGCAGAGCTGTATCTTTATCAGGAATTTTGATTTTTAATCTCGGCAGGATCAGAGCTGCTGAGGTTAGCTTGCAGCCATCTCGGTGACGTCACCGGAAGTCTTGTATTCAATTTTTTAGTCATACTTATGTAGCTTAATTAACAGTTTCTGAATTCGAGGTGGGGCCTGCCATAGATCTCTGTTTGAAATGGTAAGCAGTGGTTTGTGGTCTGTTTCGATCACAAACGGGTTCCATAAATGTAATTACAGAAGGCATTGCATCCAAAAGCTGTTGCCAGCATCTCCTTTTCAATCTGGGCATATTTGTATTCAGTCTTTGTGAAGGCCCTTCATGCTTATGCTACAGGCCTCTAGCTGCTGTTTTTGGGCTGTAACAGTACGGCTCCTTTACCATCCTTCGAGGCATCTGTGGAAACCTTTGTGTGACAAGAGATATCAAAATATTGCAAGATGAGTGCAGTAGTTTGTAGTCATTTTATCTCTTGGAATTGTTGTTCATGTGCAGATGTCCACTCCCACATGGCTGACTTGTTTAGGAATTGTCTCAGGTGTCTAGTTTTGTCAGCCAGGTTGCTGATAAACTTCCCCAAATAATTCACCATGCCCAGGAAGCATTGTAACTCTTTCTTAGAGGTAGGTTGTGGTATGCTGTTTACAGTGTGAACTTTTGCTGGGTCAGATTTCATACCTTGCTGTGAAAGAATTTCCCTAATGTACTTTATTTCAGTCTTTCTTATCTGACACTTCTTATTCAACTTAAGACCTGCTTCCCAGGCCACTTGTAGGACCTGCCTCACTCTGCTGTCATACTGCTTTTGTGATGAACCCCAGACCAGAATATTGCCTAGGTAGACTTTAACCCCTTCTATGCCTTCCAGCAGTTGCTACATGGTTCTGTGAAAAACCTCTGGTGCTGAGCAGATTCCAATTGGTAATCTTTTGAAACAGTACCTCCCATATGGAGTGTTAAAAGTGCAGAGGCGTGCACTTTCTTTTGTGAGGGGTATTTGCCAGAATCCAGAAGAGGCATCCAGTATTGAGAAATATTTTGCACTCAAAAGTTCATCCAATATTTCATGCCTTGTGGGAATGTGGAAATGTTCTCTTTTTATACATGCATTTAACTCTTTAGGGTCCGTAGTGACCCATCTTTTTTCTCAGTACTCACCAAGGAGTATACCCATGGTGTTGGCTCTTTTACCCTTTCTACGACATCCAGATCTATTAACCATTGCAGCTCTTTTCTCAGTTTATCTCTTAGGGCCACAGGGACTCTGCGGGTGGCATGCACTACAGGAACTGCCTTTGCATCCACAGTGATATTATGTGTTATGGGTAGCTTCCCCAGTCCTGTAAATACATCCTTGTACTAAGACAGAATATCATCAGTGACTGGCTTGCCATTTTGTATTGCAAATAGTTTTTCTATCAAACCCAGTTTCTGACTGGTCTCTAGGCCCAAAATTGGCTTCTTGTCCCCAGTGACAATAACAAAGTTGTGTTTACTCACCTTGCCTTTGTGGTGGAGATTCAGTGTGCCGTACCCTATTGTGGGTATGGTTAGTCCATTGTACGCCTTCAAGACAGTAGGGTTTTTCTTTAGCTGTAGTCTGTGTGGTATCTGACTCCGCAGTCAAGAAGGAAGCACATTTATTTGTGCACCTGTATCAATCACGTATTGTATTTTCAAGCCACTGGTATTTAGTTGAATAGTCCATTCCTAGCTATGCATGTTGCCTGGCTTGTCCAGGGCTCCTATGAAGAGTTCCTCTGTGCTATCTGAGTCAGTAGTTTCTGTAAGGGATTGCACTGCTTTTTGGTTTCTGCAGCAGCTTGCGAAGTGGTGAAGTTTTCCACAGGCTTTACACTGTTTTCCATATGCAGGGCAGTTTCTTTATGTCTGTTGTTTCCCACAGTTCTGGCAGGTTTGGTTAACTACCTTTTTTTGAGTATACAGTACCTCTCTTTTGGTGTATAACCTGTAGGTGACCTCTGGGATTTGCTCTTATTGGTTTGAACAGCAGCAACTTCTGTGACATCCTTTGACCCACTTAGGACATCCATCTGCATGCAGGTTTGTTCCGCAGCCTGACAGGTCTTAATTGCTGATTCCAGAGTTAATTCACTATCTCTTAAAAGTCTTTCCTTAACTCATCAGTCTGAACAGCCCATCACTATTTGGTCTTTGATCAGAGAGGATATCAGTGTGCCAAAATTACAGGACTGCGCTTTTAATCTCAAGTCAGTAACAAATTCTTCAATGGATTAATTTGCTTTCTGCATTCAGGATCTAAAGACATATCTCTCAAAAGTCTAATTTTTTCTTGGCACACAGTATGCTTCAAACTGTTGTATAACTTTGGCATAGTCCTTCTTGTCTGTGTCTGACAACTGAAAGGCATTGTATATGTCAAAAGCATCTGAGCCTGCAGTAGTCAGCAACAGTGTTACTTTTTGGGATCCCTGTTTCTCAGTTGCACCTGCAGCTTCTAAATAAAAGTCAAAACACTGCTTGAAATGCTTCCATGTGTCTTCTAGATTACCCACAAACCTTATTTCTGGTGGTGGTCTGATGTGCTCCATTTCTCCAGACTGCTGTGGCCGTTAGCTCAGCCTGCCAAAACTTTAGTTCTTGAGCAGTTTATCACTGTGCTGTGTGATTTCTTCAGGTATGAGAAATCTTCTTCTGTGTGTTTCATAAAGATCCTGAACCCACTCCTGGTACCATGTCTTGTTTGTAATTCAGGCACACAGACTTGCTAAAAGGTAGTAGTCATCTTTGTTATAGTAATAGTGCTATACAGGATTAATCAGAAGCCATTTAGCACAAGACAGTCTTTTCAGCCTGTATCTGGTGTTTCTCCCTCTCAAACTCTCTGCTTCAGCTAGGGAGTGTATCCCTCCCCTTCCTGTGGAATGCATGCATCAAGGTCACTGTCTTATCATTATCTCCCCGGGTACTCCTTTTGTGGTCAATAATACGTGGGCTGATCCGGAGGGATGCATGATTTTGGTGCAGGGAGTTATGCATGGTAAGCGGGTGACACTGGTGAACCTATATTTCCCCCCGGGAATGCTGGTGGCGCAATTTAGACCACTGTTGGATAAAGTTGTACAAAAAACGGAGGGAGTGCTCATGATGGCGGGTGACCTTAACGGTATAGACCCCTATCTGGACTCTGCCTATCAAAACCTCCTAGTCGACTGCCGCTCTAAGGTTTTTAAAAATTTGCGACTGAGGCAGGTTGGGTTGATGCCTGAGAAGACTCCATCCCATTCGAGGAACTATACCTTTTACTCTGCTGTTCATCATACATACACCCGCATTGACCAGGTATACACACATGTGGAGAATCTGGGGATGCTGAATGAGGTGCAAATTGGAGACATCGCCGTCGGATCATGCGCCTCAGATCTCCATATTGATTTCGACCTCCGGCCCTAAGCGGACGGCCTGGAGGCTGAATCCATTTCATTTGCACTCTAAAAAGTTCCGAGATTTTCTCGTAGAGAAGATCCGGGAGATTAAGGAAGATAACCCGATTTCAGATTCCACCCCTGACATTCACTGGGACACGATCAAAACAGTACTGAGAGGACACTTAATAAAATTCACAGCAGAACAAGAAAAACAGCGAAGAGCGCGGAGACGGGAGCTGGAGGACTCCCTCCACTTTTTACAAATGGCACACAAACAAGGGGACACAACGGTGCTCCCTCAACTGCAACAAACCAAGTTCGAACTAGATAGGCTGGTGCAGCAGCAGACGGAGATGGCCCTCACTTTCTTGCGTCAGAAATTCTATGAGGTGGGGCCAAGGGCAACTCGGATGCTGGCATACCAAGTACGAAAACAGAAAAAGGTGGCTACGGTTACCTCAATCCTTCATCCCTCTGGGGGACCGCTGCCAACCAAGTCCCAGGATATAGCGGAAGCCTTCACTGCATATTACCAGTCCCTGTATACCCCAGAAAAGCAGGTTTCCACACATCATGTGATGGAGTTCCTGCAAACGGTTACCCTTCCACGACTCACAGAAGCCCAGGGCCAAGCCCTGATTGCACCGATCTCAGATGAGGAATTGTTAGCTGCCATAAAGAATGCCAAGTCCCAGAAATCTCCCAGTCCAGATGGTTACAGTGCAGATTTTTATAAGGTGGCCAGGACCCAGGTCCTACCAAACCTCCGCAATGCCTTTAACTGGGTCATGGAGAGTCCCCTCCCCCGTCCTGGGCCTATGCTTCAATATCGGTCATCCCCAAGCCGGATAAGAACCCGCAGCTGTGTGCTTCCTATAGGCCGATATCGGTCCTTAACCAGGACTATAAACTTTTCATGGCAATTTTGGCACACAGGGTGGACCGGATCCTCCCCTTACTGATTCATAAGGATCAGACAGGGTTCGTCCGAACATGTACAACCACAGATAGCATAAGGCCAACCCTACATGTGATGCACCACATGCACTCTGAAGGGGTTCCGTCTCTGCTGGTCAGCCTGGATGCCGAAAAGGCATTTGACAGGTGTCCTGGCATTTCTTTATAAGCGCTACACAAATTAGGCTTTCCCCACGCTTATCCAGGTCCTGCAAAACATATACTCTGCCCCACAGGCCTGTGTAAAGGTTAATGGACATCATTCCAGGTTTTCCCACTATAGGGGAACAAAGCAGGTTGCCCTTTTCGCCTCTTTTGTTTTGCGGCCTTCATAGAACCCCTGGCCCAGAGGATCAGGGAAGCACAAGATATCACAGGGGTAAAAGTAGGAGAGGTGGAGCACCGTATAGCCCTCTATGGATGATATACTCCTGTACTCACGTAATCCAGAACAATCTCTCCTGCAGTCAAATTGATACTAGAGAACTTTGGTGCAGTATCAGGTACAAATTAAACCTCAACAAAACTGAGATGCTCCCTTCCATTATTCTCACACAGGGGAAAAACCGCTGTCCCGGGAAGTGGGATTTAGAAAACTTAAATACCTTGGTGTACACATACCGAAATCCCAGGAATTTTATAAGTACAATTATGTCCCATTAGTGGAGCAACTTAAAACAGACCTGGCCGCCTGGGCGGCCTTCCCCTATGGACTGGCACGAAGGATTGACCTAATTAAAATGATTTCCCTTCCCAGAGCATTATATTTATTCCAGAATATTCCAATTCAGATCCCTAAGCAGACCTTTAAGGAGATAATCAGATATATTACCAAATTTATATGGTCCAATAAGAGACCTAGGGTACGCTTTAAAGTTCTTACCCTTTCTAGGGATGAGGGGGGCCTGGGTCTCCCAGACTTCAGGCTGTATCACCAGGCAGCAAGCATAACATATATGATGTCCAGGAAGACCAGAACAAATAACCCTCACTGGCTAGACATTGAACGGGTTCTGATGGACGATTATGTGTGTCATAGCTTCCTGTATAAACCCAGGGATACTGGGAGGAGATTCTCTCAGGGAACCCCTGGCTGAAGCCTCGGTTGGGGCTGGCATCATATTCAAAACAGCCAGAAATTATCTATATTTGTGCCTTTCCTTATGTCAATCCCCAGTCTGAGTGACTTCCTCGGGAGCTCTTGGTGGAGGCTCCGGCAGTGGGAAGGAGAGCTTAAAATATCTAAGTCAAATAGTCAGATGAGGTATAATGTGGGCTTTTAATGAAGTTCAAAAGGAATTTGGTATCCCAAAGGAAGACTTCTTCCATTATCTACAGCTCAGGCATTACATGGAGTGTCTTCCCCGGGACATCTGGGACCAGGAGCGGATCCCATCACTAATACAAACCCTTACAGTACATATTAAGACACATGGGCAAAGCAACCTGATATCAATGTATTATCGGTCACTGAGGACCCAGAGTTCCGCTAGCATAGATGGTATCCGAGACTGTTGGAGCCAAGAAGCAGGCTACTTGATAGCCCCAGAGGACTGGCAGAGAGCTTGGAAGTATTCAGCTAAGGTATCCAGTTCACATGTTTGGAGAGAGTTTTCTTGGAAATGCTTAATTTGTTATTTTAGAACCCCCGAAGTTACGGGGCATTATACCCCGGGCTGGGGGACGGGTTGCTGGCGCTTATGCGGAGCTACAAGGGCTGACCACACCCATGTGATGTGGAGCTGCCCCTCTCTGAAACCCTTTTTTGCCTGTCTGCAACACCATTTTCAGCAGATATTTGACCCCCAGTTTCAGTTGACAATGGAGGCGGTGCTGTTTCTGGTCCTGCCCCACAATATGCATGGCCCAACAACCAGACACCTCTTACTTATACTCCTCACAGTGGTCAAAAAGGCTATCACAAAACACTGGCTGACGCCGAAAGTGCCCACCATACAAGACTGGTGGTCTATTACCAAACAAATCTATGTCATGGAAAAAATAACACATAGCCTAAACAACCAAGAAGGGAAATTTAAGGCTAAGTGGACCCGATGGCAGATGTATTATATGTTAAAGGACCCAACTTTTGTTCCATGAGGATGGGGGAGGCTCGTGGGCCTCTTGGGGTTCCCCCTCTCCCACCCATCTCGCTGGTTCTCGAGGCCCGGGTCGTGAGGGGGTCTGATCCATTATTGGGGGGTGGATGGTTCGCCTTCCGGGGGGGCACCCTCACCGAGCCCCTTGATGGGGGGATGGTTGGAGATTAACCCTGGAGACTGGCACCACAGCTACATTGTGTCTTGTGACCTCATAAATAGCAGACTATAGACCATCCGGCATGGACTATGGTAGGCCGATACCTCGGATGGTGGGGCCTGGGTTTTAACATGCTGAATGTGGAGCTAATATGACTAAAAGTTAAAACTTCTTTATTTTGGGTTTTGCAAAGTATTACTATGCTATGGGAACATTGTCCTCACTGAGATTGCCTCTGAAATGTATGTACTTTAACTATGGATGATGGTCTGGCTGACTTATATGTAAATAAGTTAAAATATCAATAAAAACGATATTTACAAAAAAAAAAAAGGTCACTGTCTTAACTCTTAACTCTCCGGACACCTCCCAACGAGCTTGCCATTTCCATAACCATTGCTATAGCTTTAAATTTTACCATACTTCTAAAAAAATGATCCTGCCATCATATTTTGGTCCTGTTTTCACCCAATTGCTTTACAGGTGTTCTGGAACCAAATTCTATTCGATTTGTAAGTTGTCACCGCAATTGAAATTATATTTTATTCGGATTCCTGCTGCTAAGCAATACCATGGTTAAGCTGTCATGCGTTCCACGGCTGGTGCATGACCTCAAGACTGGATGTTCTGTCAAATGTGCATTCGTTTATTAAGAAGCAGCTCAAGTGACATAGGCAGCAGCACCAGCAGTTAAACAGTAGACAGTTTACTGTCTTCCTCATCTCCTTTCTTTGTGTTAAGTCCTCCACTCATCCTTTCTGCCTGCCTAACATCATATCATTGAGCCAGTCCCTCAGTGTTCACTCATCCTCCTCCAGTCCTTGGCTAGCAGTTCTGTTTGACCTTGCCTCCCCATTCCAGGCAGCAATCACTCTCCCAGTCTGTCTGTCTGCTGGTCCGTGGTCCCTCCAGCAATCACTGCTTCCCTCCACGCAGCCATGCCTCCTCCGCCTCCCTTGCCAGTGTATGCCCAGCTGATCACAACTTTAGAGCTAGATGCCTGAGCCACAGTGGTTGTTGGGGATGCTTCTCTTTGCCCCCCAAACTTGCACTTCAGATTACTCCTATGGCAGCCGTGTGCAAAACACAGAAACAAAGAGAGAGTTGGAGGGTCTTGAGCTGAACACCACAGTCAACGCTTAAAAAAGTTTACTTTAAAGTGTGGCCATGTCCTCTTTGTGCCTAACATTGCACATGTACATACTGCTGAAGTCTGGCTAATGTGCACATGTGCAAATGGATTTCTTCATTCTTGAAGTGCTGGAATGGCATTCCAGTTTCAGAAAAGGTAGCAGAATGTGACTCTAAACCATTCTTGCTCAACTGCTTCACTGCTCATATCTTAATCAGATGCAGAATAGAATCAGAATAGGAACTGGAATTGCCAAAATTCTGAAAATACACAAACACATTTTTTTTAATTGATTCTGAGCAACCCTAGTCGGAAGCACTATTGTATGTGCCACATTAGTGGCATTTGAAGCCATTGATGTGTAAATGAAGAGAACCTTAGAGGTGAGCCCACACTCTTGCGAAGGATTATACATAGGTGCTCACAGGTAGAAAGTGAAGGAGAGTAATTCCAGGTTGTGAGGCACTAGGAAGTATATAAGGGTGCTTCTCAACAGCATAGTGAGTCATGCATAGAGACTGTACCACAAAGTTAACTGTCAATGGAACATGGGGTGGCCCATCAGTGCAGCAATAGGTCTTCTGCTCGTGATGCCAACATCCTGGTTTTGGGAATGGACCTGAGAGTCAGAGAGCCAGCTGGGGGTAGAAAGATTGTGCATCCTAGGAACTGCTCTCCTTCTCTGAGGGGGGGGTTGAGTGTCCAGTGCATGACTGACCTCTGGTGGAGGTTGGGGGGAGTAGGTGCTGGTGCCTACATTGTGTTGTTGGTGGGGGCAGATGTCAACTTTTGTGCTCTTGATATGATTGCACATCCTGTCTCCTGGGTGACATTTAAAAAACACCTTGGGCTGTGTAGGATGCCACCAGCCCTGTGCTGCAGGTTCTGTATCATTGACTTGTGGCACCTGGGGAGGAAAGGCCCTCTCCTGGAGGCCCCACTCCGGGAGGGGGGCAATCCAGGGTGGTAACTCTGGGTCAGGAACATCTCATGGCATTATCCCATTCTCCAACAGGAGCTGGAACCTCTCTCTTGAAGGCCCCTCTCTTGGAGCAATCCAGAGCATAACTCCGGATGAGGTAAGTCCTGGTACATAGATGACAGGGCTAGATCCAGGGTAGAACCAATGGGGGCCAGTTCTAAGGCACAAAAAGTATGGCAAATTAAAAAAAAACTGTCAATGGAACTTAATTGTAAATGAGCAGGGAACTCTGCACAATTTGAGGAAAGTAGAATAACCAGGATATAAGGTAAATCGATTACAGTGTATAATTTTAAAGACTGTTTTCATTCCACTGATGTTTGTGTCCAAGAGGACTGGTGGAACAGAGCAGGAATGGAACAGGACTGGCATCTTAGGCATCTGAAGGTGAAGCAGGCATGCATAGAACTCTGCCAGTTCACTGAGGTAAGGTAAAGTACCTGTATATTTATTGCTGCCTGAGTAATGGCGTGTAGAGGAAGGTAAGGGGGAAACAACAGGGAGGAAATAGTTCATACAAGCAGCAACTACCTGCTGTGTGGGAAGGGAAAAAACACCTTATCTAGGGTAAGCATACAAAGGGGTAAAGGAAATGTTAATAGGGGAAAACTAGAACTACCTGTGGTGTGGAAAAAGATTAAACACCTTATCTAGGGTAAGGGTACAAAAAGGATAAAAGAAGCAAAAGGGGAAAACTAAATTCACCCAATGTAGGCTCAAGATACCAAGGGGTTAAGCAAAACAAAAAAGGAGAAAATTAGAAACATCCTAGCTAGGGTAAGGGTACAAGTTATTTCCAGTAAACATAGTGAGTGTAGGAACAAGAATGTTAGGAGTGATGCAGTGCAGGGGTTGTGGACCAGCAGTTTTCAGAGAGACTTTCTGGAGACTGAGGTACAGTCTACACACCTCTCTGGGCTGAGGGAAGAGGTCACTAGACTCTGGGTCAAGTTGACTAGGATTCGGGTGACCTCATTCCCCTCTTAGGGGACAGCAAGTTTGCCATTGTTGCCCAAGAGGATGCTTAGGAAGAGGACCGGCTGAACTGTGTTGGGCTCTGGTAGAGTGGGTTTGGTGGGTTGGGGGCACATTCCTCTGCCGGTACCAATATAAAACTCATTCACTAATCTAGCAGGATGGGACTGCTTGGAGGAGGCACCCATGGATGTGGCCAGGAAGGATGTTGTAGTCTACCATAGGGGAGGTCCCAAGGTAGGATGTAGAGAACCCCAAAAAAGGAGGAAGGAACTTCTACTGGAGGATTCGGTTATCGGGGGGGGGTAGATTTGGGATCTGGAAGGAAGAGAAAGAAGGAGGTGAGGTGCCTTTCTGACATCTCAGCTTGGAGGGACAGAAAGTGGATTTAAGGATCGCTAGGGCAGTGAGGCAGGTTGTGGAACTGGATGTCATGTCCAGCTGAGGACTAATGACCTGGCTAGGGAAGGGGCTGCAACTGTGCAGGGGAATTTTAGGGAGGGAGAAGACTTAGACAGGTAGTATGCTCAGTGGCTTTCGCTGATGTACTGCCTTTCTGTAACTTGGAGGAGCATAGGGTTCTCTACACCAGGAGCTTCAACTTGTGTTTGAAGAAATGGTGTAGAGAGGAGAGGTTCAGCTACTTTGGGGACTGGGGACCAACCTGAAGGGATAAAGATCTATACGGGTTGATGGCCTGCATCTGTATGGGTTGATGGCCTGTGTCTGTCTGGGAAGGATATTGCAGTCCTCAGTGAAAAGTTTAAATGTTACTTTGATGAACATTTAAACTAGTTGTGAGGGTTAGAGGAAAAAATCAGTTAGGCATCAACAGCCTCCTGCCACAGGCTGAGGCAGAGAGAAGGGAGAACTCAAGAGGAGATAAATCCCACTGGATGCAACATAAAGAAAATAAAACAAGTGGTAGAAAGGAAAGAGGATGGGAACATGAGCTGTAAAATGAGAGGGGGAAGATGACAGGGCAAAAAGGAAAAAAGGGAGGAAGCAGGTAGAGGGGTAACAACATTTGGAAGGCCATGTATGCAAATGCAAGAAGCCTAGGAAATAAAATTATAGAACTAGAGGCCATCATGGTGGAGGCAGACCTGGATATTGTGGCCATTTCTGAGTCATAGTGCACAGAACATCATGACTAGGACATGGCCATACCAGGCTATACTCTGTTCAGGAAAGATAGGGTGGGAAGGAAGGGAAGGGGGGTGCTGTATATAAGGGAGGGTATCAGAGTGGCTGAAGCTCAAGAAAAATGTGGGGGTGGAGGTGTCATGGGTTACCCTGGAGACAGGAGCAAGAGCCACTATTTGCATAGTGAGACCCTCAGACTTCCAGCACAAGAGAAAAAAATAGATAAGACACTGGTGGACACCATTAGCACAATGGCAAAACAAACATTTGTCAGCTCCATACATTTGCTTGCACATATGTGCTGTGCAGGTGTTTGGTATTGACAGTGTACAGATGCAGATGCCCTGTCCCAAGGGAAGACTCAGTCCAAGGGCACTGTACTTCACTGCAGTGACATATGTGAAGAATTAGTAAGATTCTTGCAGAATTTGGACTTATGACTCTGGGATCCCAGTACTGAGAATAGTATAAATGCCACTCAACACAGTGAGTTCTTGTTTCCTCACTTAGAGGAGGTTTATTTCAGCATATAAGCATTAGCATTGCAGGCACTATAATAAAAATATAGCTGGCAATAGTTTTCAAAATAATAGAGCATGGATATTACCCGTTCTCCTAGAAGCTGATGGCAGGTTCTTAGGATGTCAGAATTTGCAGCTTAACTCTGGCTAATTCAGCCAGGTTATATACATTTTACACTCTGCCTGATAGCTGCTTCCAGAGAAGGTATGCAAATATTCAAATGAGAGTAAATGAATAGAGCTAAGAACTAATGAATGGCCTATTGGAAGGTATGCAGATAACTAATGAATAGAGCTAATGAATAGCCTTTTAAACAGACACACAGCTACTGAATAGCTTATTGAAGACTTGCAAATTTAGTACATTCTTTTCATCATGTATTCAACATCAGGTCAGAATAATGTCAGTTTCAACTAGCTCCTGACCGCAAGGCTTGTACTTTTTATGAACCTTACTCTGAACCTTTCATAAACCTTACTTTCAACCTTTCATACACTCTCTTTGGCCATCAGGCATTGAAACACAGTGCGTAATACAGCAGTAACTATACAGCAGTACCTTACAAATTTATGAGGCTGTCTGGTGGGCTAATAAAGTGCAGGGCATTGTGGTTCCTGTGCTTCCATGTAGCCACAGATACAGATGCACAAGGAAAAGACTGCATCCTTCAGCCAATGAACAAGGCAGTCTGCCACCCACAGGTGGAGAGGTGCAGGGTCCTATGCCAAGAGGACAGTTATCTTCTCTATATGTACCCAAAGCTGGGTGGACAACCCTGCACCTTTCATTTCCTAACTGGGGGTGTTGCATAACAGAGCCATTTCCTCACTCTCACCCCATCCAGCTGGGTCACTGAGCTCACCCCTGAACTCAGCTCACAGGGACAGGATCACAAAGCATGGCCACTGGAGTGAAGATTGCATCCTGTGATAATAGCGACCAAATATGGGCAACCGTCAAAATGGCAACTCATATTGAGCACTATGATCATGGGCAACCAGAAAGGGTAGCAACTCACTGCTTCCGTGAGGGTAGGGGAGGGCAACCAGAAAGGGAGGATAGTGAAAGGAAGGGAAGGATTGGGGAGAGGGTTTTTGGGCTGTAGTGTGCCTACTGCCACTGAGCCAGCCAGGTGGCAAGGGAGGTTAGCTCCGGCACAGCAGGTACTGAGTTAGGGGCTGGGGACCAGGAGGGAAGAATTTTGCTGCTGTGGCTGCAGGACTTAATTTTTGTTTTTCATGCAGACTGTGCCCCCTCCCTGACATGCACCCCTCTGGAGTTAAGAATCCAAAATCAAGGGAGTGCGGATGTAGGTTCATCGGCAAGTGTATGTCGCCAATTTGCTTTTGGCCAATATATACTCACCATAATAGCGATTGCTGTTTCATGTTCGCTATTATGACATAGAATCATGAAGACTGGCACTACACAAAGGTTGTTAAACAATTATAATTAATTTTTTTTTATTTTGACCTCAACTTTTTAAGATACTTGCTTAATTATTCGCCTTGTAAACATGACATGTACCATTTATACTATATTGGCCGGAATGTCATTTCACACCAGAGGTGCAAAAACATGTCATATCCAGGATTTAAAAAAATGACACGTCATGTTTATGAGGTGGTGTGAAAAAATGGCTATGTTGAAAGTTTGAAGTCAAAATAATAAAAATTAGTAAAGTTATGTGAATCTTGAAATAGTGAAATGTTCAGCCATAACCCAGGCATTTTACCATATTTGTACACCAAATTTTCAGCATAGCCTTCGTATCACCTCACCTGATGAACCCGGTAGCTGAACATTTTCAAATCCCCACCAAAACATCATTCTGCACCACTAGAACATCATTCCGCACTACAGGTTCAAAAACACATTTTGGCCAAGATTTGAAAAATGACAGCTGTCACATTCATGAGGTAGTGTGAAAAAATGGCTCCATTGAAAATTTTGGATCATAATATTTAAAATTACCAAAGTTACGAGCGAGTGTAGAATAATTTCAATGTATGCACATAACTTTGCCATTTTTACATATTTTGACCCCAAAGTTTCAACATAGCCTTCTTATGACCGCACCTCATGAACAAGGGTGGTGAAAATTTTCAAATCTCACCTGACGGGGGTGTGTGGCCTAACCAGCGAGTGGAATGGCAGCTTAATTTTGGAGCTGCTACATGCAGAATATTTAATCTGAAATTGCCTGTACCTAGGACGAAAAAAGACTGAAATACAACAATAGTGTATACAGCTAGGCTCTGGGTGTGTAATTTTACTTTTCTGGGGTGAAACAGCCAAGATTCAGTGAGGAGAGCCCATTTATGGCCTGCAGCATGGCGGAGGCACCCGGCTCAATGCTCGACCTCGCGTATTTTAACACCCTCTTTGAGAAGCTCTTACATCGCATGGATGAGGTGACCGAAGCTTCTCACCATACAATGGAGGCTATTCAAAACCTAACCGGGCATATAATAAAAATAGAATAGCAGTCGCTGATCCAGGATTCGGCGATTGAAGAGATCAGAGGGACGCAGAGGGATCAGCAAGTAAAATAAAAGCACTTCTGGCCAAAGTTGACGATTTGGAAAACCGAAGCTGAAGAAACAATTTGCGAGGGATAGGATTCCCAGAAGGAATGGAAAAGTGTGATACTATTAAGTTTCTCCAACAAACCCTTCCTGAAATACTGGGCTTACAGGTAGATTTCCGACTGGAGATAGAACATGCGCACAGAACTCTCACTTAAATGCCGGCTAAAGGGGGCAAGCCTAGGGCTATCTTAATTAAACTACTAACATATAACACACAGCAGGCACTGTTACAGCAGGCCAGGGAAGTGGGTCATTTAAGCTGGCAGGGACATCCGATCTCAATCTATCAGGATTTCTCAAGGGATCTATCAAATAAAAGGTGTGAATACACTCCATTGCGCAACAAGATGCAGACAATGGGCATCCAGTATACTTTAAGGTATCCATCTACGATGCGTATATTGCATAATGGGACTCCACTTTCATTTGAGATGCCAGTAGCCCTGGAAGAGTTTCTGATGAGGCACCCAGGTGAATCCCCTAAACCTCCCACTTACTCAGATCCCCCTGGACCAGAAGGGATGCTGACAGATCCTGGAACACAGCCTGAGGCCCTAAATGGGCTTCCTCATTGCAGTAGGAAAAGAATGGCAAGAGATAGCCACAGGCGTAGACAGCATCTCCATATCCAAACCAGCCTGTACTCCGAATCAGCAGATCGGGAAAAACAACATGATGCGAGTACGGCCTTAGTGCGATACATGACCCAGAACCCATACAAGGTGCTGAGATCCCCCTCGCCTTCCTCCAGAGATCCTTTAGATGTAGAGACTCCCCCGTTGGAAGCAGCCCCAGACCAACAAAATCATAGCGACCGAGGAGGATTTCCAATGCGGAGGCGATATGGACCCACAGAAGGAGCAATGTTCCTCAGGCACAGCACCCAAAGACTCCGAAGGCAACCAGGCCACAGAAGCAGCGTCAATGAGTGATCAGAATCACAAATTCACTGAAGCAGCTTCCTGAGCTTTTTTAGATAAGTAATAATTATGTATTCATGTTGTGTGAGGCAGGGGGTTTCTATTCTGTTGTGTTGCTGCCCCATGGCTGGGATGATTTTGTCTTTTTTTTATCATAGAAGATTTTATTGAGATTTTCCAGCATAGCCTTACACGTCCATGTTCATTCCTCTTCTCATACATGTTACAAGCTCTACCTGGTCCATATTCATACAGTTTACACTACATAACCATTGGCTAAGCCTTTATATTTACTTCACATACCTTCACATAAATATATCCTGTCCTCCTTAAACATAGCTACTCATTCATGCTAGACATCTGGAACATCTAATACAACACACCTACTGACTGACCAGAGAACAGTTCCTCAGCGGGGGGGGTTCTGCATAATGGCGACTTAAAAAATATGAGTCCCACTTCTTATTGAAGTGAACCAGCTGACCTCGATGGGCATAGGTCAGCCTTTCGAACAGTGCCAGTCTCGCTATAGCAGCATGCCATTGACTTATACATGGACTATTGACTTGCCTCCATTTCATTAGTAAAAGCCGCTTAGCCTCCACTAGAACTACCATGACCCACTCTCTTAAGGCCTTTGGGAGTGTAAGTAGACAAGATGTGTCCCCCAACAACAGTTTGGGATCAAACTGGTGGTCCCTTATACCTAAAACTAAGCAACAATCCTTCCTCACTGCCCCCCAAAAGTTAGAAAGTTGTGGACATTTCCACATTATGTGAAAAAGATGGGCTCCCACTTGCTGGCATCTCCAACAGTCAGAGTGTGGCAGTAATCTTGCTGCACACAAGATGGCTGAGGTTCTATACCATCCCAACAAGATTTTTAATTGAATTAATTGACTCTTAGCAGCCTTATACAACCTATGCGCATTTTGGAGACACCCAGCCCATGTGGAACTCGGTATTGCTACCCCCAATTCTAGCTCCCATTGAGTTCTACAATGTTCGGTAGCGTCCGGTAGGGAGTCTCGGCCTATTGCATAAAATTTACCTATGTTCCCCCTAGTGGATGTCTCCTTATGCAGGGTGGAAAGCCACTTCCGCTTGCTATCAGTTCATATCTGGGAGGAAAGGGTGTATATGAGGCTGCGTATTTGGAGATACTGACAAAAGTCAATGTTTGGAAGGCTAAATTTCTTCTTCAACTGGTCAAAGGATAATAATGCATTTGAACCAGGTATCATTAGATCCCTCACATTGCATATTCCCTTTGCTTCCCAGGTAGACCAATTCAGGTGTTGTCCCTCTAATGTTATAAAGGTGTTACGCCACAATTCTGCATAGGCCAGCATTCTTGGGGGTATTTGACAGAGTCATAATACGATGCCAGGCATATCGAGAATGGCATATAATCGGGGAGAGGCCCTTTCCTGCAAATCCACTAAAGCTCAACAGAGACCTAAGCAACACAGGAGCAGCCAGGTCTCGTTCAAGGCCGACCCACACTGGCCAAGAAGTATTAGGCAGTACAAACCATTTTGTTATCTGCGCCGCAGTGCATGACAGGTGGTAGTTCAGAAACCAAGGGGCCCCCAATCCTCCCCTAGTCCAGTGCACCCTAAGTTTATTCTTCCCCCACCTATGTGCCTTTTTCTCCCACACTAGAGAGGAAACCATCCTTTCAAGAGTATCGAAGAGTTTGGGGGACAGCCGCATTGGAAGATTGTTAAACAGATACAGCACCCTAGGGAGTAGTAACATACGTACTGAAGCAACTCTACCATTCAGAGACAAATGTAATTTCTTCCATCTCTCCACTTCTACACTTAACTTTTTTAACAAGGGGGAAAAATTACCAGACTCGAAATTTGCCCAATTAGTGGTATGTAAACTCTCAAATACAAAAACCCTTGTGGGGCCCATTTTAGTTCTGTGCCATGAAGGCATTCCGGTAAGCAGAAAGGGTTCAACGGGGCAAGTACCATCTTTCGTTGATTCACCTGTAGCCCTGATAGCTCCGCAAAATTTGTAAGAACTGAGAGGGCTATTGGTAGTGACTCTTGTGGATGAGTAATAAGTCATCTGCATAGGCAGCCACAGTATACTCTACCCTGTACCGATATGCCTGTTAGCCCCTTCTTATTCTCAATCACACGAATTAGGGGATCCAGAGCTATTAGGAAGAGTAAGGGAGATAGGGGGCAACCTTGGCATGTACCCCATGGAGTGCAAAGGAAGGAGAAATAGTAGAATTTGTAAGGATCCTTGCTTTGGGGGAGTTATAAAGAGTCGAAACCCACGAGCAAAATTGAGGACCAAATTCATATATATGAAGAACCTCATGGAGGTAATTCTATTCTACTTAATCAAAAGCCTTAGCAAAATCTACGGTTAAGGCAGCCATGGGGATTTTTGCTCTGCTTGCCACCCACTTCTGGTTCAGCAACAATCTAGTGTTGTCAGATCCTACCTTTCCAGGCATAAAGCTGACCTGAGATGGGTGAATAATTGAGTCGAGAACATTTTGCAATCTAGCAGCCATTATTTTAGCCAAAATCTTCATATCCACTGGCAATAATGATATGGGGTGAAAGTTAGCACAGTTCAGGAGGTCGTCAGATTTTTTGGGTATGACCCAAATTAAAGCCTCGTTCATTGTGGCAGGAAGGAAGCCTGTAGAATGAGCACATTGCAGAGCAAGCAACAGAGGGTTCACAATTTCTTGGTCTAAAGCTTGATATAATTCAGCGGTCATTCTGTCCAGTCCAGGGGCTTTCCCTTTGGCCATGTGGGATAGCGCATGTCGCACTTCTGTCTCCACTATAGGCCGGTCTAGGAGGTCGACTTGCTCTCGGGTTAGTGAGGGCAATGCAAGTCCCTGACAAAACTGATGCAGTTTATGTGCAAGCTGTTCCCTCATATATATGGATCTGGATTGATATAGTGCCTGATAGTAATTTTTCATGGTCTCATTAACCCCCTTCGAGTCACTAACCACTGAGCCCATAGGAGTGCGTAGAGTTTGAATCTTTACAGATGCTTGCTGTTTTTTTAACTGGTAGGCAAGGAGCCTCCCTCCTTTGTCCTCCCCTTCCTAGTACCGATGTTTTGCCCTGAGCTAGGTCCATTCAGCTTTATTCTGCAATAGTGAATTTATTCGATATTTAAGTCCCACTATATGCCTTATCAAAGAGGGGTCCCCAAATGTCACAGTAGTGGTCTGGGAGGCCCTAAAGCAGCCCTCTAAGTCTGCAAGCTCTGCTTGTAACAGCTCCATTTCTTTTTTCCAGGTTTTGTTTTTCTTTGCAGCAAAGGCAATGATATGCCCCCTCAGCATGGCTTTAAAAGCCTCCCAAATCATACTCACCAAGACTTCCCCTGCCTTGTTAAAAGTAAAATGCTCCCGAGCTACTTCCCACATGCTTTTCTGGAATTCAGGGTCACAGACTAACAAGGGGTTGCACCTCCATCTTGTCCCCCTACTACTACTCCCAGGAGCCGTGTAGGTACATGAGACTGGCACATGGTCTGAAATGATTATATTGCCTATGTCAGTATTTGTGATGGCACTCGAAGCCAGCTGGTTAGCTAACCAATAGTCTATCCGACCATGGGTGTCATGTGGGGAGGAGTAGTAAGTCTAATCATGGCCAGAGTGGTAGTCACACCTCCAAACATCCATTAAACCCCATTCTGCTATCATCTCTTGGAGTGCAGCATGGGCCTTCGTGTGTGTCTGGGGGGTGGGTTGAGATTTGTCTAAAAATATATCCGGTACTATGTTAAAATCCCCTGCCACTATCAGCGGAGTGGTGGAGTCCGACTGTGTTAATCCAGTAATAGCCTGACTTAGATTTGGAAAAAACTCAGCCCGATCTATATTTGGAGAGTACAAGTTGCACACTGTCAGACTATTCGAGCCGGATCGTAGTTTAACTATTGCCCACCTCCCTTGTTTATCTGCTCAGGAGTCTTCCATTACCCAATTGCTCGCCTTCCGTATTAAGATAGCAACCCCATTTGTTTTAGTAGATGCAGAGCTGGCAAACACAGTACCGACCCATGACTTCTTGAGCCAAAGAGTGGCTTTGTAAAGGAGACGGGTCTCCTGCAAGAGAGCTATATCCGTGTGCAAGGGACGCAAATATTGTAACACTTCGGTTCTTTTAATAGGGTGATTTAAACCCTTTATGTTCCATGACACGAGACGCAGACCCCTTATAAGAGCTGGAGGCATTTCAGCAATATATCAAACTCTACTGGGCTTGCACGTAGGTATTCTACCAAAGTGGACCTTGGTGCCCTACTAAGCACTACCACTTGAAGAATTTACTATACCTTATGATCCAAGAGCTAGCAATTGCTATGTCATCACACACGAGAGAGGTTTTGGCTTAGCAACAATAACCACAGGAAGTGTATATGTAAGCAATAATAACTGCTCTGGCTAACACTAAATGCTGCACTAATAAGAGCAGAATACCAACTTAAAACCAGTTAAGCTACTCTATGTAACAATCAACCAGCAGTTCACTGCTAACTGCCACAGACATTTCCAGGGAGAGGATGGACAAAATCAGTATCCTCGGCCCCACCTACATCTGTGCCTGGGGGGTTATCAATATGAGTCACGGCTCCTCCAGTTGTCAGCGTGAGTCACAACACCTCTGGGCTGTAGCCCTCCTCAACTGAGGAACAAGCCTCGGAGAAAGTGTAATCCGGGGGAGGAGGAAACCTCATCCACATTGCAAAGAGGGAGGAGAAGGGGAAATTAATAACTCAATAGAGAAAAGAAAGGGGGGGGGAAGAGATAGGGAAGGGGAGTGATAGGAAGCTTCCCAATCGTAACACACTGGCCGGGCCCCCATAACCCTTGCCCATACAGTGCTATGCACCCTGAGGTGCCAAAAACACAGAAGTTTCAGTCACTTCACCCTTATTTGTATTTCCAAGCTATCCAAGTTAGAAGGTGGTGATGGGGAGAGGGTGGAAGGGGAATAAGGGGAGGAGGGACCTGGAAGAAAAAAGAAAAAAAAAGGGGGGGGTTTCACCACCAGCATTCTCTATTTCAAAGTGTTTCAACCATCATAAGCAGGGGAGAATGTGTTAACCTCCCATGCTACTATTAAAACCAACTGCACCATGCAGGAAAGTATTGTAATTGTAGTCCATGCAGACAAGAGCAGTCCAAGAAACATGCCTCTTCCCAAGCCACTGGTCATCTGGAATCAATCTCCAGCAGCTGGGACTTCTTTGGATGTTACTGCTGCTGCATACAATTTTATCCCTAGTTTGAGCTGATTAGAAATATCCACTGCCTCCAGCAAGGTAGATACTGGAATATCAGCCCAGTCCATTCAGTTCCCATGTTCAGAGATCAGGGATTCAGATTCATCCATGAGCCGATCTCGACCAGATCCCAAAGGTTCATCCCTGGACAGTTTCGCTGGTGGGGCTGTTCTCTGCAGATCTGGGGGAAGCTGCTGTCCGCTCCTGGAGTGCTGATGCTGTCTTGAGGCCAGGCCGTTGTTTCTGGGAGGAAGAGATGGCATGTTTGAGTCAGCAGACGGTGTAGGTACAGGCCTAACATTCGTGTGGCAGATTTCTCTCTGGGGAACTGATCAGTCCAGGGACCTGGTCCTTTCTCAATCCTGTCCTCTGGGTTCCGTAGCTGATGATTTTGGTTCCTAGTTCTGTTATCCAAGGGTTCCCAAAGCTTTCTGGGGGATGTAGTATGTAGGGGGAGATTGGGCCAGTACTTAGAGGCCCATCTTTCAACCTCTTCAGGTGTCTCTGCCAGCATTCTCCTCCCTTCTTTAGACACTAGCAGTCTGGTAAGGCCTTTAAATCTGTATTGAAAATTGTGAGCTGCTAACATCTTCTTGATCGGGCCAAAAGCTCTGCGCTTATTTGCAGTTTCATGTGCAAAATCTCTATAAATCGAGATCACCGCCCCTTGCCATCTAATTTCACCCAGATCTCGGGCTGCACTCATGATGTGTTCTTTTGTAGAATATCTCAAAAAGTAAGCCACGATAGGCCGAGGGGCCAGCTGCTGCTTTTCTTTCCTCCCCACAATCCGATGGGCCCTCTCAATTTCGACTGGGCCTCTCCAGCGTTCCCCCAGCATTTTGGGAAGAGACTCATTGAGAAACCTTTCCATGGAGGTACCCTCAGCCCCCTCAGGGACTCCAATAAGGAGGAGATTATTTCGCCTCCCCCTATTTTCTTGATCCTCCACTCTAGCAAGCAACATTTCTAATTGTAGGCCTTGCACTTTTATTTTCTGTGTAAATTTTGCCTGTTGTAGCTCCAGGGCTTCCACTTTTTACTCTGCCATATTTAGCCGATCCTGCATCACCCGTACCTCCTCTGTGGTGTTTGTAAGCGTGGTGTTAATAGTATCAACTCTCAACAAGACCGCCTCTAACATTTGGGTGATATATATTAACGATTCAGTCACAGAAGGCATTTGCACGGTAGCAGCTGGTATCGGGGAAAGTATGGGTGAAATAGTCTCAGTCGCCACTTTCTTCGGGGTTAAGTGAGCTGGCGCAGGTGCTGATAGAGCCTCCATCTGCAGGTTACGTGGGCCGATGCACTTCCAATCCTGAGGCTTGGGCCTACTGCTTCTCTGGCCTATTAGAGCTGATCTCTTGACTCGTCGGTGATTGAGGTAGAGTAATGATACCTCTCACTTCCAAGAATCTCATCGACTGATTTAGGGAAGTTCCCCCAACACTTATCATTCAACAAAAAAACGATTACCACCAAGATTAGACCAACTCGCCACTGTTCTTTCCCAGTGAAGAGGAGCTCAAGAATTATGCTGCCATTCCTATGGCGGTCAGGATACGCCCCCTGCTGGGATGATTTTGAATCAGCTGTTGGGGCTTAGAGATCACGAGACATTGGGACACATACCCCTCCAGGGCGCACTGATCTCTAGGCCATAGTTAGTAACCCTTGTGCAGTTACCTGAGAGAGGAAATGCTGGGGCAGAGGGCAAGAGATAAGGGCAGAAATAACTGAAGGAAGCTCTTCTGGCCTTGGCAACATGTATTTGATGCACATTGCAAAATTTATGGAAGGTGGATGTGTCCTTTGCTATGTGCTAGACTCGATCCTGTTTATTCTGAGTTTGGGAGTTTTCAACAGGAGGGGGATGCCTAGGAATATGTTTTACTGTTGGGGGCACTGGGTTATTAATGATGCGAGGGGATGGTTGCCTTGGGGGATGCTGATGTTTATGATAAATGGAGCCTAATGGGAGTTTAGTCATGGGAATAAGAGCTCCCCTTTTCTTTTATAGTGGCACTTTACATCCCGGGGGTACAGGAAGGGTTTTAGCTGCAAGGGGCCCACAGCCTAAGCTTCCCCCTATACTGACATACGCCCAGAATAATTTTCCTGTTTACTAGATGGTCAATACATTGCAGAATATATTTGGAATAGTGCAGGTTGATGCACATTATTTTTGCATGCAGCCCCCTCCCCCCAGTTGCTATACCTATTGGGAAACAGAAGACAGATAGGTCAGACTTTGTCCTGACTGCCACATCCTCAGGAACCAATCTGCAGATCTGTCCTTTCCAAGGGCAGCAAGGGATCATATATGCAGGGTGGCTCCAATGGAGCATGGTAGTGCATTGTGTAAATAGGTTTAACTGTTGGTTGTTGTATGTGTTTGTGTTTTGGATTAATGGGCAGCATACGGTTAAAGTGCAATTAAGTGAAAGCTGGTTGCCAGGAGATGATAGGGGACAGATCCTAAGCAAAGGTAGGCTGGTTATACATGACAGGGTGGTCCTAGAAGGCCTTCTACATCTGGAGCAAAAATCTGGGATAGGCCAAGTTCATTCAACTGTCTCAGAACGTTGCCCTTACTCCTTCACTGGTGGTTTATATTTATTTTATGCCCCACTACCCCCCGAGGGCTACGATTATGTCTGAATTAACCTGTATCACTTGGAATGTGAGGGGGTTGAACACTCTGGTGTAGATGAAGAAGGTACTGTCATATCTGAAAAAGATTAAGGCCCAAGTGGCTTTCCTGCAGGAGACGAAACTTGATAGAAAGGGCGATGGGCTCCTTAAGAGGGCCTGGGTGGGAGTAGAGGTTCATGCCTCAGCCTCGACGAAAAAGCATGGTGTAGCTATTTTAATGCATAAGCAGTTACACTGGTCTCTCATCACATCCAGGGCCGATCCACAGGGCAGGTGGGTAATTGGTATTTTTCAGACCACTACAGGGCTTATTTTGTTGGAGAATATCTACGGGCCAAATGAAGATGATGCAGCTTTCTTCCATCAGGCCTCTCAAACTCTCCTTGATATGAATAGAAACAGCATGCCCACCATTTTTGGAGGGGATTTTAATTTAGTGCTTAACCCCATGATAGATAGAACTGTGATAAAAGAAGGGATTGTACATGGGAAAGGAAAGAGAGCCCTGCTGAATTGGATGAGTGACCAAGGACTGACAGATGTGTGGCATGTAGTGAATCCCAGGGGGAGGGATTATTCTTTTTATTCTCCAGTACATGGTTCTTATAGCTGTATCGACTTTCTGTTAACATCACCCAAGATTACACAGGCAGCTACAGAGTCCAATATATTCCCCATAGTAATCTTGGATCATGCTCCAGTTCAACTGACTATTCTATGGGGCCCACATATTCCTATCTCCACTTCTTGGAGATTAGTTCCCCTGCTAACAAAAGATATGGAGATTTTGGAATGGGCCAAAGTGAAGGCATGGCTATATAGGTTAAAGAAACAGCAAATGGACCGTTACATAGCTGGGCTGAGAGGTACTGCAGGAGTAATGCACACTAAAAGTAAGGAATCAAATGTGGTTATGGCAGAATACTATCAATCCTTGTATGCCTCTTCCAGACAGACAGACCCCCAAGCAATCCACACTTTTCTTCAATCACTACACCTTCCCACTATAACCTCACAGCAGGCTGAACAACTAGATGCCCCACTAACCATAGATGAAGTAAAGAAGGCCTTACTCTCTCTTAAACCAGGGAAAGCTCTGGGTGAGGACGGTTATTCAGTGGAGTTTTGGCAGGCCTTGACAGACATTATCACCCCAGCTCTTCAACAAACTTATGTCGAAGTGGAAGTAAAAGAGATTTTACCTCCCACATTAAGAAAGGTGGATATTACGGTGCTGCCCAAGAAAGGGAAAGACCCCACCTCCCCGGGTAGCTACCGCCCAATCTCACTCCTTAATGTGGACAGTAACATATTTACTAAAGCCATAGCACTAAGATTAGGACCCCTGTTACCGCAGCTTATACACCCTTCTCAAGTTGGCTCTGTCCCCGTTAGATATAGTGCAGACCATCTTAGCACCCTGATTAATTTAACCCATATCGCCTCACGATTGTTAACCCCGGCAGCTGCGGTAGCTATAGATTTCAAAAAGGTGTTCAACTCCTTGGAGTGGGATTATCTCCATGTGGTTTTGGTGAAACTGGGAATAGGCCCTCGCTTTCATTCTTGGGTAACAGCTCTATATACTTCCCCATTGGCCCGATTACTGACTAATTCAACTTTATCCCTGCCTATCGAGTTAGCCCGTGGCACTAGACAAGGCTGCCCTCTGTCTCTCCTCCTATTTGTGCTGGCTATGGAACCTTTAGCTGCTACTCTTAGAGATAACAAGACTATCAAGGGGATCCCTGTGGATAGCAGGGAATATACTACCCTTCTCTATGCAGATGACCTTCTGGTCCTTGCAACAGATGTGACTGAGGCACTAACCTCTATACTTAACACCTTACGCCAATTTAGAGGACTGTCAGGCCTTCAGCTTAATTCTACCAAAACGGAAGTCCTCCCTCTTAACCCTAGGTGCCAACCGACGGTACTGGGTAATACCGGTCTGAAATGGGCGGGGGAAAGTATCACATATCTAGGTATTCGATTCTCTGCCAAACTCTCTAAATTATGGGAATACAATCTACATCCCCTCATAGTGGACCTACAGGAGGATATGTCCAGATGGACTAAACTTCATTTAACCCTAGCATGCAAAATAGCTGCGATTAAGATGATTTTAGCACCTAAAATTGTTTATCTCCTGGCACATATTCCCCTTTCCTTACCGAAGAGCTAGATCCAGAAGATAGATAAGGTAGTCGGTAGATTTTTATGGGAAGGGTAACCCCCCAGGTATAGCAGGAACAAACTTAGGGCACATTGGAGTTTAGGTGGGTGGTGTCTTCCTTGGTTCGAAGGTTACAAGTAGGCCTTTCATATGGCTCAATCCCTATGCTGGCTGGGTATAGGAACCATTCCCCAACCTCAATGGGTAGATATAGAACAGGCTGTAAGTCAAAAGATCTCCTTGTCACTTCTGGTCTATAATAACTCCCCAACAAACCTTAAAGTGCATTCCACTATAGGAGCCTCCTTACAATGCTGGGTAAAAATAAGGAGGAAGTTGAAAATGGACGTGGCACCAATCAAATTAACTCCACTGTGGGAGAATGAGAACCTGTGTATAGGCAAAAGACCTGTGTATTGGAAAGGGTGGGCAGACAGGGGTATTGCCAAGTTGGAAGACATACTTACTCCATCCTCTATGGTAATAGACTCTTTTGCCAACCTGCAGGCCAGATGGTCAATTCCCATTTCCGATTTCTGGAAATACCTACAAATACGTAGTACATCTCAGAAAGATAAGACCCATGTAGCAAAAGGGGACATCCAGACTGTACCCTTTTGGTTAACAAAAAAGAGGGACTGGCTAGCTTAATATACGCTGCCCTCCGGGACACATTGCCCAGTCAAACTGAGAAGTCTAAGCAGAGGTGGGAGGGGGCTTTACAATTTGAGTTTACGGATCTACAGTGGAAAGAATGCTGGAAAGGGGCCCAAAAATATTTTACAGATACAAGGAGCAGATTAATACAAAATTAAATTCTCCATTCATAGTACCGTACACCTGTGGTACTACATAAGGCAGGGGTACTAAGCTCCAATTTATGTTGAAGGTGTAACCCCCAACCTGGAGACTTGCTCCATATCCTTTGGTCCTGTCCTGCAATACAACAGGTACAGGATAATGTATGTGAGATAGGGGCTAAAGTCCTGAAGAAATACATTCCTCGATCCCTCCCCCTACTTCTCCTGGGTATGAAATCAGAAGCTCCCCATCTTTGAGAGCTAGAATATCACTGGTTAGCTCTATGGGCCATGAAAGTAAAGCGGCTCCTCATATGTAGATGGAGAACTACAGTGATTCCAAGTGTCCAAGAGCTTCTCACCTCCATGATTCATACTGCCAGTATGGACAAACTCTCCCAACCAATAAATAATTCCCTAGGAATCAATGAAAAATGTTGGACCCCCTTTACCAGATATGCCACTCCCAAAACCGGAGTGGGTTGAAAGACTTTATAACCAGGATTTCTGCTAGGTAACAGGACTATGTAAATGGATTTATCACACTCGCTTATTCACAAATGTATGAATGCATTGTATTGCTTTGCCTCCCTTACTATATATAAGTGCACTTAATAGTACATAGAATAGTGGTTCTTTGTGCTTGTTTTTTTAGCTAGGGTGTCAGAAGCCTAGACAACACCCAAAGCCACAAAGAGTCCCACAATGTAGAAATATGGAGCATGAAAGCATTGCCTCTCCAACACCTTAAAGTTAAGAGTTGTATGTATCGGGGTAGTACCTGTTAATTGGTAACAGCTATCCTTCATATGCTCTGATGTTGAGTTGTCTATATAACCAACAACTCTATAACAGTTCTCCTTTTTGGATTAAGTGTTCTCATTATTGTAAAGAAAAAGAAATGACAATAAAAAATTAAACAGCAAAAAACAATCTCACCTGAAAGGTGATTTGGGAATGTAACCACAAAATCACCTTTCCAGCCTGATTTGCATAATTCTATCACCACTGGTCATGAGGTGGGGTCTAAAAAAGGCCATGTTGAAAATGTTGGGCCAAAATGCGCACAAATAACAAAGTTATGCATCAAAGTTCAAAACCCCAGTGAAATACATTCAACTGCACTTATCTTAGTTTCTCATATTGCAGTTGGTGGTTCAAGCAGCAAGATGTGTCTTCAGTTGGAGAGTGGATCTTCACCCTGGGACTTGTTCAGGTGAGTGAGGGTGTGTGGGGAGTGTGGGGTGCTGACTGCTGAATGGGAGATCGGGGTGGGGTGGGTGGGGTTTTGGGGTAGATTGATGAAGGACAGTTTTACAGGTTAAAAAAACATTGAGGATGGGTTTCTTTATTTCAGGGATATTCCAACACTGGGATTGGGCATCCCAGTGTTGGGCTTGAGGAAATGGGAGGGAGCAACCGGGGGGGGGGAGCAAGAGAAGTGGTGCCAGGGGTGCACACCTCAGTACTCTTGTATTTTAAAAACACATATAAAAACTGGAAGGGCAAGTCAGCTGGAGGGGACAAGGAGAAAGAAGCGGTACCTGGGGTAGCCCCCTGGTAAGAAAGAAAGAAAGAAAGAAAGAAAGAAAGAAAGAAAGAAAGAAAGAAAGAAAGAAAGATAGCGTGAGCACTTCCCGGAATCACTCAGACTCCTGTTACTGAAAGCCGATCAGGTCCTTGATGACTGGCTTCATGTAAATGAAAGGACCAAAGCCTCCTCTGATAAGAGTGGCTTTGGTCCTTTCAACTTCACAAAGTTTCTGCCTAGCAAGCAATGAGTGGCATCACAACCAGTGTGTGTGGTCATTTGTCTGGATTGCTGAGACCCTTAGAGTTTGAGCTGCACTGGGCTCAGCAGTGACCCTTCCCCCTCAAAATGCCATAAAGTGTACAAAACATTTCTTGCACATGCAAAAGCAGGCATAAAAAGGGGAAGTGCTGCTTGGGGAAGGGGGGGGGGACTTCAATCTGCTGGATGTAGATTGCAGCCTCCCAGCTGAAGCTTCAGCTAGAAGCAGGGACATCTTGAACTCCCTGCATGGGGCATTTCTTAGACAACTAGTCAGGTATCTCACACATAATGGGGCAATACTGTACCAGGTGCTCACTAAACAGGGATATTATTTCAGACATCAAGGCAGGAGGCCGCCTGGGGACCAGTGATCACTGTACAGTGAGGTTCAACATAAGGACGGTGACAAAAGTGAACAACACAAGGAGGAGGGTCCTTGACTTCAGGAGAACAGTTTTGAAAAAATGGGTAAATGCCTCAGAGGCAACCTGGCAGAGTGGGAATGACTTCGATGGGGTGGAGGAACAGTGGGCTAAGCGAAGGGAAGACATAGCAAAGTCAGCAAACCTCTGAGCAAAGGAAATGAGCAAAAACAAGGGGAAAAGTAGATCACTATGGTTCTCAAAGTCAGTGGCTGAATAAGTCAAGGCCAAAAGGGTAGCAATCAGGAGGTACAAAGTGACAAAGTGGGACAAGGACAGGGAGGTGCATAAAGAGAAGAAGAGAGAGACAGGAGAGGTGGTGAGGAGTGCAAAGGCACAAACTGCGGAACAAATATCCGGGGGGTAACTAAAGGGGATAAAACATTTTGTAGGTGCATTAATCAAAAGAGAAAGATCAGAGAAGGGATTTTAGGGACAGGGGGGGAATCAAGAAAAATCAGATATCCTGAACAAATATTTTTGTTCAGTTTTACAGAGAAAATTAAAGAGGAAGGGCCACATAAGAGCAGGAGGCCCACTAACTTGGAAGGGAGTACACACAAGTCCTTTTACAAAGGACAGAGTCCTGAAGGGACCCACAAATCTGAAAGTGAACAAAGCTATGGGCTAAGACAGGGTATACCCAATGGTATTAAAGGAGAACTATGGGGTAACTAGAAGCCCCACCCAATACACAGATCAGGGCTTCAGTACCCCATTTCTCCCTGCTGGCACCAGATAAAATAAATCATTTTCTTACCCCAACATTCATAAAATTCTAAGTCCTCCAAGCTCCAGCCGGCATCTTGTAAGTGCCATGGTGCCAGCTTGGTGCCCACCCCCAAGATCTTGCTGATTATAACGTGAGATGATTATGCATGGTTGTCTTAGCCTATGATATGCCCCTATGTACGGAGCTTTAATAAACTCTGTTAAAGCTGTGCCCAGAGTTATTTTTAAATAATCTGATTATATGCCAAGTGTATGCCATGTATACAGTTGGCATATCATTTATTTTTTTGAAATGTAACATCTTTATTGATTTTGTAATTCGATACATCGGTAAACAAGCTAAACAAAATGCAGTAGAAAGCCCTTCCAATACAAACAGTGGATAGCAAATAGACTATTTAGAGGAGAAAGCACATAGAAGTGACAGAATAACAAAAAACACCCTCCCACTGGCTCCCCCCCATAAACCCCTGGAGTGTGCTATAAAATATTACACAGAGTTTGTATGTATAGCTAGAAATTGACTATGTTATACTGACTTTGGGGAGTCAATCAATTAACCATTATCAACGAAGGTATAAGGCATACAGTTTACCCCATCTTTTATTGAAACCTGACAGATTATTATGAGAGCCAGCAATCAGATGTTTGGTCCGAAGTAGGTTGAGAGGTCATTCAGCCACTCAGTATAGGTTATAGTTAGTTGATCCAGCCAATGTTTAAGCACTGGTTTCTTAACTACCATTGAGATTAAGGTTATGTGATATATATGCTCTTTAACTCAGATATTAGAGTAGATTCCTAGAATACAAATCTCCACAGTAAAGAGATTCTCTAGGCCAAGTAAGAGATCTAAGTCTGATTGGATTTCACGCCATAGAGGAGTGACTTTTTCACAAGACCAAAGAATGTGAAGCAGGTTCCCTTAGGCTTTGCCACATCTGGAACTGTTGGAGGTAGATAGATGGCCAATTTTGGCTAGTTTAACTGGTGTATAATATAGATTGTTCAAAATATGGTATTGGGTTATTCTGAGTTTGTCCTGGGAGATTTGTTTAGTTATTTATTAAATTTTGGTGACCGGGTAGGCCCACTGAGCCCCGAAGGTCCCTTTTTCAGGGGCGACCCGGGATAACAATACAAGTTATAAGAATGAACAAGGACATAAGGAACATTTGAGGCATTGTGAGTTACATCATGAGGTGGTTACAGTAAAGAAAAATAGTGGATACAGGCATGGTTACAGGCACGGTAAAAGAAAAGCAGTGGATGCAGGCATGGGTACAGGCATGGTTATCATCATGACATGTAAGCAATTGGTAGTACTTTGCATATAGTTTATTCAGGGGTTACACGTGGCCTCTGGCGAGCAGTCTGTATAAGGCAGGTAGTAGGAAGGTTAAGCTAGGAGATGGGAGTTGGAGAGGAGGGGATAAATCTATGTAAGTCTTGCCAGACTGGTATTGGGTAATTCTGAGTTTGTCCTGGGAGATAAATCTATATAAGTCTTGCTAGACTCTAGACCAATCTATGTTTGCATTTGGCAACAAAGAAGACCAGATTCTAGAGTCGGTTATGACATCTGGGTGGCCCAAGGTTATAAGAGAATACTATAAGTGGGATAAACTATGAGGTTTAGAGGATAGGCCGTGGAAGTTGTCAAGAAGAGATTGTATTTTGGATTCTTGTGGAGAGGTTCCAAATGTTTGTCCTATTAGATGTCTCAGCTGAAAGACCTTGAAGGAGCAAGTAGTGGTAAGATTGTATTTGTTCCTTATTTCAAGGAGGGAGAGAAGGGAATTGTGGGAATACAGATCCGCTACATTAGCATTCTGCAATTGAGGCAGCCAATTATTAGTGAGGTGGGTATTACCTAGCTTGATGTTAGGGTTGAGACTAAGGGGTTGGGCAAAGTCCTGACGTGAGGAGAGCTTGTTGGAGGAGCAGAACTGGGAGAAGACTCTTAGGGAAGTCCCAATTACAGATTGGCATATTGAATCCGGTTGCCTGCTCATAGGGATATAAAAAATAACTGGGGAGAGGAGATGATGTTGTAGGAGCATCTGTGATTCCAATTGTAACAGAGGGGAATATAATCACCCGATAGGTTAGTATTCTATCTACCGAGCTTGAAGAGATGACTCGCCCAGTAGTAAAGGAGAAAGTTAGGGAGGCGAAGACCACCTGATGATCTGGGAAGACTCAATTTAAGATATGATTTCCTGGGTTGTTTATGTAACCATATGAAATTAGAAATGAGAAAGTGGACCTTCTGAAAGAAAGAAAGGGGGAGCCAGATGGTCAGCATATTCAAAGGATAAAAAAGCCGAAGAAGAACATCCATTTTCATTATGTTAATTCGTCCCCAGAGAGTAAGTGGGAGAGCCTTCCATCTATGAAGGTCTGACTGAAGGGTTACCACTAGATCATCCAGGTTCCATGTAGCTCAGAAATTTTAAGATTAGAGGTCTCAGTGGGGAGCCTTGTTGGGGTCGCGGTCTAATTGATCTGTGGGCTTGTTCCATTTGGTAGTTACCCCAAGGGGACGGCCCCATGATTTTTTGTAGTAATTTCTGGACAAAAAGAGCGACATTGGGAGTTTCTTCTGCTTCAGGAAGACCCATTATTAAGATGTTGTTCCAGGTCACGTGATGGCAGCCTAAGAGAGCAGTAGCAACCTCCGGTAGCTCCGTACCTAACTCGCTAAAACTACATAAAATAGCAGCATATCCAATCTGAGACGAAAGATTTAAGCTCAAGACTACCAGAGAAAGGCTCCGCGAAGCAGTAAAAGTGTTAAAATGGAAGTTTTCATGCGGAAAGTGCCTCTGCGACACTCACCACTGCCATCGCCTGAGAAAGACAAGGCCCCAAAGTGGCCTAAGGCTCAAGTTTCGAAAACTCTGGCAGACTCATCGCCGTTAACAGAAGGCAGGTTTCTAGAAATAATGAAACCCATACAGGGATGGATCGACAATGTGGTGGAAGAAATCCGGCAAATTAAAGCAGCTACCGACTCTTTAAATACCAGGGTTACAGACTCCGAAACCCGCCTAACCTCGGCAGAGAAAAAACTAGATAAAATTTTGCTGGACCAAACTTTAACAAACCGGAAAATTAAAAAACTAGAACATAAGCTAACTGACCTTGAAGGGAGGAGCCGTAGAAACAATCTGATAATAATGGGCATACCAGAGAAAGAAGAAGGTGCAAATCCCATACTTTTTGTCTAGAGACTCTGTGAAAAAAATCACAGGGCCCTCCCCTAACGGCTCGACCTATGTTGTGGAGAGAGCACACAGGGCACTCTGGCCACTTCTACCCCCTGGCTCAGCACCCAGACCCATCATTTTTAAACTACTTAATTTTCAAGATAAACAACATATAGTAGCAAAGGTTAAAACACTGCAAGAAATCTTCTGGGAAGGGAAAAAGATCAGAGTAGCCCAGGATCTACATACATAGATACATAGATATATAGACAGTGTCGACAGATAAGGGCCTATGGCCCACCCAGTCTGCCCATTTGAGCTTGTAAGTTCAGTTTGTTTTCCTAGAAGTCTGTTTCCCCTTACCCCTGACCTCTAGAATTCCTTTATGTCTATCCCATGCATTCTTAAATCCCATGATTGTTTCAGCCCCCACCACTTCCTCTGGCAGGGTGTTCCACTTGTCCACCACCCGTTCTGTGAAGAATTCTTTCTCATGTTTCCTCTGAATCGTCCTCCCTCCAACTTCATCCATGCCCTCTAGTCCTGGAACATCTTTTTGCTTAAAATAGTGTTTTCCTGCACCCTGTTTCTCCCTGTAAGATACTTGTATGTCTCTATCATATCCCTCTCTCCCTCCTCTCCTCCAGGAGTACATGTTCAGTTCCTTCAACCTGTCTTCATAGGACTTGTGATGCAATCCATGCACCATCTTTGTTGCCCTCCTCTGAACCTTCTCTACCCTGTCTATGTCCTTACGTGCTGTATGGTCTCCAGAACTGTACACTGTACTCCAGGTGGAGGCCTCACTGAGTGTCTTGTATGCGGGTTTATGACCTCCTTTTTCCTGCTGGTGATGCCCTGCCTATACATCCCAGCATCCTATTTGCTTTACCTGATGCCTTGTCACACTGTTTCCCTACCTTGAGGTCATCAGAGATGACAACCCCAAGATCCCTTTCCTGCTTGGTGCATGCTATATCCTCACCCCCAACTGATATATTGTGCCAGGGTTTTGTGCCCCATATGCATTATCTTGCACTTCTTTGCATTGAATTTCAACTGCCAAACCCTTGACCATTCTTCAAGTTTCTGCAGGTCCCTTCTCATTCTGTCTACACCCTCTGGTGTGTCTACTCTGTTACAGAGCTTTGTGTCATCAGCGAACAGTGAAATTCTGCCTTCTAGATCCTGCGATATGTCACTGATGAAGATGTTGAATAGGACCGGTCCCAGCACTGATCCCTGTGGTGCCCACTGGTCACTCTTCCCTCTGTGGAGTGACAGCCATTACCACCACCCTGTGTGTCCTGCCACCAGCCAGTTACCTACCCACCACACTACTGTCGCCCACACCCATATTCCCCAGTTTGTGTTAATAGTCTTCTATGTGGCACATTGTCAAAGGCCTTGCTGAAGTCCAGATAGGCCATGTCCCACTGCCCTCCTGATCCACCTCCCTAGTCATCCAGTCAAAAATTCAATGAGGTTGGTCTGACATGACCTCCCCTGGTGAAACCATGCTGCCTTGGGTCCTGTAGTCCATTGACAACCAGATGTTCCACCAATCTCTCCTTCAGTAGTGCTTCCATGATCTTTCCCACTACCGAATCTGCCATATGCGGTTCGTGTTAAATGACAGGAATTTCATCCACTCATTACAAAGTTAATAGCCGCCAGTAAGCCTTTCCGAGTTAAGTATCCGGCGACTTTACAAGTAAAGCTCGGCGATCAGTGGCAGTCTTTCGAATCTCTGGAACAGGCTAAGACCGAATTAAAAGCAGCGCTTCCAGACTTGTTCAAATAAAATAATGATGTTAACATACGATGCTCCAACTCACAAGTAGCCTCAGCTTTATGTGCCTATGCTACCAAACACATTCTTGACGCTCTAATGCCTCATAAATCAATAATGATTCACCTAATAATAATGGGAAAAGTTAGACTCTATCTATAATAACACTTTTCTATACCAACGATTCTCGGGTAAAGACTTTGCATTCATACAAACAACATGGCTTCTACGTGGTAGCAGCTTTTCTAAAACTACTGAGATTGCAACTCATGGAACCCGAGAGTAGCTTGTAACAACTCCCATCTACACCCAGTTGGTCCTCGAGGAAGTCTGATTCCACCTGCGTGCTGATCACTTTTGTGATGCCAATACCTGGGGCATAACTACCGACGTGTAGACTGCTGCTGTCGCCTGCCAGAGAGATGTTCTTTTCATCTTTGCAGACAACGAGTGATCGCTTTGAATCCAGCATGAAGGACAGGTGAAGTTCCTATCTCTGAGATAGCAGAAAGGGAAACATATTTTCATCGTTACAAAAGAGAAAACCCTGACCTAACCTGGTAAAATATACCTGACATGAAGGGAGTGTTATGAACTGCGAGCTGAGAATCTATTCATGTAGTCAAGCTCCCACGAATTAAAAACTTGGATCTTACCCAGATTAAAGGGGAAAGTATATTGACTACGAAGAGACCTAACCTAGCGCTTGTTAATAGGCCAACTGTGGCACTAGTTCCTTAACTCTGGCATATATATAACCAAGCCTGGAGGCTTTCTGGCTATCCTGAAGATTTTCAGTTTGTCTTCCTTTTTTGGTTTTCTTTAACCCAATACCTTGTCAATCAAGCCCATATATTCTTCTCCTCTTTGGCTATCTTTAATGAGAACCAGCCAGAGCTGATACTGTAATAAATATGCCAGAATAATTTGGCGAGTTGGGACGGAGGCTGGTGGGGGGGTAATAGCCTCTGGGTTGTTTGATGATTTAGCATCACCTGACATAGCAAATACTAGTTAGTTCATTGGGACTGAGAGTAGTTTTGGGGTATGTGTGGGATAATGGGGGGGGTGGGACGGCACATGAATAAATCTTCTTCTTTCTATCTATATATATGGAGAATTTATAAAAGCGTTAAGCACTCATCTCAAAATTTGATGCCCCCCAAGGAAATTGGAAACCTGATTTTGTTACTTAATAATGGTAGGGCCTTTTATGATTATTAGCTGGAATATAAAGGGCGCCAAAGACAGAACTAAATGGCAAGTAATACTAAGGCACTTGAAATCCCTCAGAGCTGATATTATATGCTTGCAAGAAACCCATCTTAGGAAGGAGGACGCCGCGCTATGATGCAGAGGATGGGTAGGGCAATCCTATGGGGCAGGAACTTTTATGAATAGAGGTGGTGTTACCATTCTCTTTCATAAAAATGTTCCTTTTAGGCTAGAACACGAGATATGGGATAGTCAGGGACGATATATAATACTGCATGGTACTCTGGGTACGCACCATTTAACAGTAGGATCAGTCTATGGACCGAACAGCGACTCCCCAGCCTTTTTCACTGAACTAATGGGAATGATGCCCACTTCGCCCCCTAGTACTATAGTTCTGGGAGGTGACTGGAACATTATGCCCTGATTACTACTAGACAAATCTGACCCCAAGAAAGTTGGCCTCTCCCCGGCTCAGAGAGCCTTGCAAGACCTAATGGACAGATTGGGCGTCCTGGATATTTGGAGGATATTAAACCCTACAGAACAACAATACACCTTCGTTTCTCACCCCCATAACATGTGCTCACGCATAGATTATTTACTAGCTAGCTCCCATATCTTACCCGACATTGTAGAAGCTGTAATTCACCCACGAGTAATATCAGACCATTCCCCTGTCTCTTTAGTTGGAGTATTTGGGCGTGAGATCAAAAGAGACTTCATGTGGAGAATGAACACACAATTACTCCAACCCCCCCTATATGCAGACCCACCTTAAAAATTTTATTACCTCCTTTCTGAATACCAACGAAAGGACGTCTCCAAAATTGATATAGTCTGGTCAACCCTGAAATGTGCCCTACGCGGGGAATGCATACGAATAGCATCGACTCAAAAGAAAAAGTGCGATAGCCAAACTAAATCCCTGCTTCAGGAAATAAAAATGCTAGAATCTAATATTAACAAACAATCCCCAGAGTCTGATTGGACTACACTCCATGCATTACATGCCCAGTTCTCAGGCCTGGTCTATCAAAAAGCAGAATTATCTTTAAAACGAGTCCAGATAAAATACTTAGAAGCGGGTGAACGGGCTAGTAAGTTACTAGCATACAGGCTTAAACAAATGGAGACAGCCCGCTTCATACCCGGGCTCTACTCATACAAAGGGGGTCCCTTATCACGGAGCCGAGGGAAATTGTGTCAAGTTTTGCAAAATATTATAGGGAACTATACCACTGCAAAAATGAGGAGATCCCAAATGAACAGATACAAGCTTATTTTGATCAGTTAGTGCTCCCAACACTCCCCAAAGATAAACACCAATTCCTAAACTCCCCCATTATGGAATGGGAAGTAATACTAGCAATTAAGCAGCTAGCACCAGACAAATCGCCTGGTCCGGATGGCCTTCCTGCCAATCTATATAAATTATACACTGCAGAGCTTGCTCCTTTACTAGCCAGAGTCTTTAACTCATGGTATGAACTAAGCCTATCAGAAAATGTATATCTTGAAGCTCTGATTATTATCCCCAAACCAGGCCGAGATCCACACTACGTGGAAAACTACCACCCTATCTCGCTCCTTAACACTGACGTTAAGATACTAGCTAAAATACTTGCCAATCGTCTGGGACCCTTTATGGACATGCTAATTCACAGTGAGCAAGTGGGATTCATGCCGGGAAGGTCTTCGTGTGATCACATGCGACGACCACTGCACCTTATTTCCATAGCTAGTGAACTACCCACACCTGCTGCCCTAGTAGCTTTGGATGCAGAAAAGGCCTTCGACCGGGCTTCCTGGCATTTTCTATTCACTGCACTTTCCCGGTATGGTATCCCACAAATATTTATTAACTGGGTTAAGTTGCTTTATTCGTCCCCTACGGCCTGGATTTGGTGCAATGGCCACCTCTCAGAACCCTTCCCATTAAACCGGGGCACTAGGCAAGGATGCCCCCTCTCACCACTTCTTTTTAACTTTTACCTAGATCCCTTTATCCGTAAGCTACTCATAACTCAAAGTTTGCAAGGCATTCTGGTAGGGAATAGACAACACCTTATATCTACCTACGCAGATGATCTTTTAATACATATAATGAACCCAAGTGTAAGTGTTCCTATTCTGCTACAAGAAATAGAAATATTTTCCAAGATATCCTACTATAAACTAAACCTGACTAAATCCACTATTTATCCCTTGAACCATAAATTATTTAAAAGTGATATACAACAGTTTGGGTTACAGTGGGAAAACAAAAGTTTAACATACCTGGGTATAAAAATGTTCAAGTCTTTCTCCACTATAGTCAAGGAGAATCTTACTAAATTAATAAAAGTAATTAAGGCAGACCTGGAAAAATGGAACATTTTGAAGATATTACTGTGGGGAAGAATTAACATTGTTAAAATGAATACCTTCCCCAGAGTTCTTTACCCTCTTAGTATGCTAGCCCCCTACCTTCCCAAAAAGTGGTTTGCTGAACTAAGGAGTATAATTAATAAATTCATCTGGAAAGATAAGCCAGTGAGGTGAGCATACCACAAGTTGACAGCCCCAAAATCCCACGGAGGACTCTCCCTCTCATCTTTTATTAATTACTACGGAGCAGTCCACATCACAAAGCTTGCCACCTGGAGGTATGATCTACGTAAAAGGAACCCAGAATCCTACACCCCAGCATGGTTAAGTATAGAAGAGACCCTTGTATCCCTTACCTCATGTTCACTACAGTCGCTACTATACTCGCCCCTGAAAAATATCCCCATTCATATCAAAAATTCCCCAATAGGATGGTCTTTGAGAGCTTTAAACCAGCTACAGAACCACTTGAAAATAAACTGGCATGTGGATGGGCAACAACCACTTTTATATAACCCTCATTTTATGATCCAACGAAAGCCTATCACACTAAGCTTTTGGCCCGCCCTAAGAAATGTTAAACTCAAAGATGTCATTGACAATAATAACTTGTTACCATATCCTCAGTTTTTGCGAAAATTCCCTGAACTCAACAGACGTCCCTTTAAATACTGGCAAATTATGCATGCAGTCTCTTCTTTTATAAATAAAGGTAACGTCCTTGAGCCCCCTAGGATTGCCTTATCATCCCTGCTAAACACGGCTATGCAACCACACTCAATATCTGCAGTATATAAAGAACTGCAGTCTCTCGATACGAAATTACCATCGGGCATAAGCCAATATTGGGCAAAAACACTGTCTCTTCCACCCACAACTGACTTTTGGCAACGACTTTGGAACAACCTATATAGGTTTATCAAACAGGACCATCTGCGGCTCATACAATTCAATGTGATGCAGGACATATACTATACCCCTCAAAGACTCCACAAAATGGGCAAGACATCTGCCCCCTGTTGCCCTCACTGCTCCTATAGGAATGGGGATCTCTACCATATGTTATGGGCATGCCCCAGAATTCAATTATTCTGGCGAGATATATAAAACTCCCTGAGTCCAATTCTTGCTTTGAGTCCGCTGTTCTCCCCAGACACATGTTTACTTAACCTTTTCCCAGTAGGAACTTCGAAGCAAAGGAAGTATTACATGGCTCTTATCTCTGCAGTGGCCAAACTTATAATTATGAGACACTGGACCTCGGATACCTTGCCCAGTATATTGGAATGGCATAGAGAAATGTTACTTGCCCTACAACTAGAAAAACAAATTGCTAATATGAATAATTGATTAAGAAATTATATTGATAAATGGGCCCTGGGCCTTTTACTAGCTACAGGGAACCTAAAATAATTAACTACATGAACATCGATCCCTGCCTAATAGCAGGTCCCTGACCTGGAGGAAAATATCCCGAACTGAAGTAGAGAAAATGATCAGTGCTTAATGATGCTTTAATAGAGAGAAGGAGGAATAAAGATAGAGATAAATTAGTTCGGGATTTAGGGGGTGGGACGGGACAGGGACTTTTGGGAGGCGGGAGTTGGTTTTTTTTTTTTGTTCTCTTACACACTTCCTTGATGTTACCTTTCCTCTGTTAGCCACAGGTCAAAAGTGAAAAATCAATAGGATTGCAGCACACTGTTATTTTAAAATGAAACGCAGTCACCAGAATATAAGCAAACGTGCTACAAACTATTTGTGCATAAGTTATCTGACCTAATGTATAATAATGAGGGTAACAGCACTCCTAAAGTATGTCATGTAACTGGCTTTGATATCATTTTCTTTTCATTTGTTTTAATGTTTTAATGTCTTAATGTACTAAAAACCAATAAAGCTTATTGAATTATAAAAAGATGTTGTTCCTCCTGCTCCTACCTTCACGGTCTTCAGTTTTTAGTTGCAGCTTGTTAATTTGCTGTTGGAGTTGGATTAACTCTGGATCAACTCTGTCTCTCCATTTTTCTACGGAGGTGGTTCTGGCTTCGGTGTTGCCAACCCTTCCAGCTAGATCCGACATGTCACTTCTGATTGATTTAATTTCAGTGGATATATCGAGCAAAGTCTCTCTAAAAGGCAGTAGCTCCTGTAGAAACCTATCTTTGGTGAGAGGAACTGGTGGGCCTGTTGCTGAGCTTTTGGAGTTGGAGGCTCCCCCTTGAGGCCTGGCTTTTTTAGGCAGCTTTTCAGGCAAGGGAGGAGGCGTGTGTCTGAGATGGGCCATCTTCATAACTGCATCCATCGAGGAAGAAAAACTCCCAGTAGCGATGTAAATGTTGTTGATATCAAATGCTGAAGATGTCTTCTCTTCCTTGTTGTGGTTATTAGGCAGTTTCCAGTTGGAATTAAGTTGTAAAAGATGAAGATGTGATGTTAGGGATAGGAGTCCTGTAATTCTGCTGCCACAAGGCTGCCTGCATCACATGACCGGCGGCATATGATTTATAATAAGTGAGATCTCAGGGTTGGGCACCCAGCCGGCACCGCGGCACTTACAATATGTCGGCTGGAGCTTGGGGGACTTAGAATTTTATGAATGTTGGGGTAAGAAAATAATTTCTTTAGTCTGGTGCCAGCAGGGAGAAACAGGTTACTGAAGCCCCAATCTGTGCATCAGTTGAGGCTTCCAGTTACCCCATAGTTCTCCTTTAAAGAAACCCAGGGAGATAATGGCTGCACCTCTCACAGTCCTCTTCGACAACTCACTTGAAACAGGAGTGGTTCCAGTGGACCGGAGGAGGGTAGATGTAGTCTCACTTCATAAAAGTGGTAGCAGAGAGGAGGCTGGCAACTATAGGCTGGTCAGTCTGACATTGGTGGTGAGGAAGTTAATGGAGCCACTGCTAAAGGAAAGGATTGCGGATTATCTTGATTTCAGCAGGTTACAAGATCTCAGGCAGCACAAACTCATGGGGGGAAGGTCATGTCAGACAAATCTGATAGATTTCTTTTATGGAATGATGAGGGAAATAGATCAGGAAGGGGCGGTGGACGTGGCCTTCTTAGATTTTAGTAAGGCTCTGAACACCATTCCACATAAGAAACTCATAAGGAAACTGGGCAGCTTTGGAGTGGGTCCTAAGGTAGTAAACTTGGTAAGGCAATTGGCTAAGGGATAGGTGACAGAGTGGTGGTAAATGGAGTTCACTCCTGCAAAGGGAAGATGACCAGTGGGGTGCCTCAGGGCTCAGTAATGGGACCAGTCCTCTTTAATATCTTTATAAGTGACATTGCAGATGAGCCGGAAGGTAAGGTATGCCTCTTTGTGGATGACATCAAATCTGCAATAAGGTGTACACTCCAGAAGGGGTAGAAAGAATGTGCTGAGACCTGAGAAAGCTCAAGGAGTGGCCAAGGTCATGACAGCTGGGTTTCAATGCAAAAGTGCAAAATCATGCACTTAGGGCACAGAAACCTAGAGGCAGAGTACAAAATGGGAGAAGCGGTACTGACAGTTACCAAACAGGAAAGAAACCCAGCAGTCTTCATATCTGATGACTTCAAGGTGGTGAGACAGCACGACAAGGCAGTTGGCAGTGCCGGTGGGATGCTGGGGTGCACAGGGAGGAGTATTACCAGCAGAAGGAGGGAGGTGGAGTTGCCATTGTATAGATCACTACTAACACCCCACCTGGAGTACTGTCTCCAGTTCTGGAGACCACATCTCAGGAAGTATGTAGACAGAGTGGAGGCTGTCCAGAAGAAGGCAACTAAAATGGTGCAAGGACTGCATCAAAAGACCTACGAGGAGAGAATGAAGGACCTCAATATGTACACTCTGGATGAGGAGAGGGGACATGATAGAGACTTATAAATACCTCATTGGGGTAAATAAGGTACAGGATGGGAGTGTTTTTCAGAGGAAAAGATGCAATAGAACAAGGGGTCATGCAATAAAGCTGGAAAGGCTAAATTTAAGAAAGATGTGAGGAAGTACTTCTTCACTAAAAGAATGGTGGATGCCTGAACAGTCTTTCAGCAGAGGTGGTAGTGGGAAAAACCATGGTGGAATTCAAGAATGCATGGGAAATGCACAAGGGAATCTTGGTGGTAAGCAAAGGGAGGTGCTGAAGAGCAAGTTGGGTCTGGAGTGACAATGTAGGCAGGGAAAAATGGGCAGACTGGGTGGGTCAGGTAGTCCTTATCTACCATCAGGTTCTATGTTTCTGTGTTTCATCTGCTCACAGCTGACATAGATACCACAAATGTGTTCAGGCTGGATGGCAGATGGGAGGGAGAGCTGGGCAGGTTGAAGAGTTGTGGTGCCACTGTGGTCCAGAATCTTGTCTGGACCATGGAAGGTGTGCAGTACATAGGTAGATTAGGGCCTTGCCAATGAGATAGGCACAAAGGAATCTTAGTGGTAAGCAAGGGGTTTGTGTGTGTGCCAGAGATCAAGTAGGGTCTGTGGTGACAGTGCAAGCAGGGAAAATAGGCAGACAGGGTGGGTCAAGCAGTCCTTATCTGCCATCAAATTCTATGTTTCTATATTTCATCTGCTCACAGCAGGCATGCATACCACAAATGTGTTAGGTTGGATGGCTGATGGGAGGGAGAACCAGGCTGGTGCAAGGGATGTGGTGTCACAGGTGGATTGGCACATTGCCATTGAGGTTGTGCTGTAAAGGCTGAAATATGATTCCTGAGAAGAACCACAGGCCAGTGCCCTATGGATATTGCAGCTCAACTACCCAAGATACCCCAGGGGTCAGCATGGGTGGATGGACTGTGTTGTGAAGGGGCAGAGGGATAGGTGAGAGGTGCACTGTGGGTGTATGGTGTAACACCCTGGGAGGAAACCAGGAACCGATTTACACCTTTGGCAGAGTCAAATCAGCCTACTGATCTCCAGGGTGAAGAGGCACTGGAAATCCAAGGTACTATAAAGTAGCTACACCTGGTAACAGGAGGCAAAAAGTGGTGGGGCAAAGTGTGAGGAAGAGGAGTGTAATAGTGCTGGGGTCTTCATAGTAAGAGTGATGGGGAAGTTGGTATGTTCCTTCGGGTGGGGGGGCAGATCTGCTTGCTGTATTTTTTTTTATTTTTTTTTATTTTTAGTTGTTTAACCAGGAGTAGCACACTAAGCTGAAAGCTTTTTTACAGGTGCGACCTGGGAGCACAGGGAAGTTAAGTGACTTGCTCAGGGTCACACAGTATGCACGTGGAAGCTGTGGGATGAAACCCAGGTCTGGTCTGCTGGATGTCACCAGATTTGCAGCTCAGAGCCTTAAACCACTGTGCTATACTGCCTCCTTATGCTGGGAGCAACAGTAAACTGAGTCCTGCCCTGGTGGGAAAAGCTCATTAAAGCAGGGGAAGGGAATGTGGATGTGGTGATTCCTCTAATAACCAATGATCTGGTAGGGCACCATATAAAGAGAGTCAAGGACACCTTTAGAGAGCTAGGCAGGATGCTAACAGTAGCTGCAGAGATGGTAACCTTCTTTGAAGTCCTACTGGTGTCATGTGTGGTTAAGGACAGACAGGACAAAATAAGGGAGTTCAACACATGGCCAAAGGGCCAGTGTGGAGAAGAGGCACTTAGGTACTTAGGTAGGTTAAGGGTAGAAATGCACCAGAGGGCACTTCTAATCTACCCTGCACTACACAGTGTTAACAGATAAGCCCAGTTATTCATCTGTGTGTCAAGCATGTTTTTTTTTTTTTCAGTACTAGGTGCATCAACTAATTCCTGAGGCAGACTGTCCCATAAAATGATTACTCTCAGAGTAAAAAATTCCCCACTCTTATTTGTCTTTTATGGTCTGCCTATAATTTGTTGTGCTTCTGAGTATTTTGTTCACTTTCCCTCATGAGAAATCCCATATCTTCTAGTAAGTAATCATTCTTAATTAAACTGAGCATTAAAAGTAGATCACCTCTGATTCTCCTCCTTTCCAGACTATGCAGTCCTAAAAGCGGCATCCTTGTTATGTAGTCTTTATCTCCCAAACTGTGCACTGCCTTTGTAAATTTTCTCTGAACCCTTTCCATCTGTTTAATATCCTCAGGTGACCAGAACTGGTAACAGTAGTCCAGATGAGGTCTGGGCATTGATTGATAAAGGGGAATTATTACATCCTAGTGGAAGCTTACAACATTTTTCTTTATACATAGAAACGTAGAAGTTGATGGCAGATATGGACCGCAATGCCCATCCAGTCTGCCCACTTCTTTTTCTACCTTATGAATGTGCCATCGACCTTTGCTCTGTCAATGGCCTATCTATTCATACTCATCTGTATTGCTCCCTTATGCCTATCCCATGCCTGTCTGAAGCCCTGCACTATATTCATATCCACCACTTCCTGAGGTAGGCCATTCCATGCATCCACCACCCTTTCTGTGAAAAAGAACTTCCTCACATTACCCCTTAATCGGCCTACCTCTAATCTCATGCTGTGTCCTCTTGTCCTGCTATTTTTATTATATTGAAACATATTAGACTCTTTCACCTTGTTAGTGCCCTTAAGGTGTTTGAATGTTTCGATCACATCCCTCTCCCTCCTTCGCTCTAGGGTATACATATTGAGCTCCGTTAATCTGTCCTCATATGTTTTCTGATGCAGTCCCTGCACCATTTTTGTTGCCCTTCTCTGGACTGCCTCAATTTGGTTAATGTCCTTGTGAAGGTGTGGCCTCCAGTACTGCACACAGTACTCCAGATGGGGCCTAACCAGTATCTTGTAAAGAGGGATTATTACTGCCCTCTTACGACTTGTGATACCCCTACTAATACACCCCAACATCCCCCTAACCTTACCTAATGCTTTAGTGGTCTGTTTGAATGATTTCAGGTCATCTGTGATGATGATGCCAAAGTCTCTTTCTTCTCTTGTGACTGTCAGCAGCTCCCCTCCCAGCCTATAGGTGTCTTCAGGATTTCTCTTCCCTATGTGCATGATCTTGCACTTCTTTGAGTTAAACCCCAGTTGCCACTCTTCCAACCATTTTGTAGGTTTTTCCAGATCTTTTCTCATTTTGCCCGGCCCATCTGGATCAACTACTCTGTTGCAGATCTTGGAGTCATTTGCAAACAGACAAACCTTACCTTCCAGTCCATCTGCAATGTCACTGATGAAGATATTGAAGAGGACTGGCCCCAGGACTGATCCCTGTGGTACCTCACTTGTGACTTGCATCTCTTCTGACTGTATACCATTTACCACCATTCTCTGTTTTCTGCCCATCAACCAGTTTTCCACCCAGTTGACCAACTTCTGACCCACCCCGAGCCTACCCAGCTTATTAATCAATCTTCTATGTGGAACAATATCAAAAGCTTTGCTGAAGTCAAGGTAGGCAACATCAGCTGCTCCCCCTTGGTCCACCACTCTGGTTACCCAGTCAAAGGAATCTATGAGATTAGTTTGACAGGACCTTCCTGTTGTAAACCCATGCTGTCTTGGATCCTGTGCTCCTATGGATTCTAGGTGTTGCACTATCCTTTCCTTAAGGAGTGCCTTCATAATCTTGCCCACTACTGAGGTAAGACTGACTGATCTGTAGTTCCCTGCCTCCTCCCTGCTACCACTCTTGTGGAATGGGATCACATGAGCCCTTCTCCAGTCTTCTGGGACCTCTCCTGTGCTCAGAGACTCATTAAACAGTTCTGATAATGGCTATGCTAGTTCCACCCTTAGCTCCTTTAGTACCCTGTGATGTATGCCATCAGGTCCCATTGCCTTGTCCACTCTGAGCTTATCGAGCTCTTGTAGGACCCTTTCTTATGTGAGGGGAGTAGTGCACACCTCCCTCCCCCCTGTGTCCATGGTGCTGAGCTGTGGGCCCTGCCCTACCTTCTCTTTAGTAAATACTGAGCAGAAGTATCTATTTAGGATAGATGCTTTTACATGGTCCTCTTTCTCACACCACAACCCCTTATCCCCTTTGATCTTAGCAATAACCCCTCTGGACTTTTTCCTTTCACTAATGTATCTATAGAAAGTCTTGTCCCCTTCTTTTACTGTTCGTGCTAGTGTTTCCTCAGTTTGGGCCTTTGTCTGCCTTACTGCCTTCCCTGCTTCCCTTAGGGAAGTTTGGTATGCCTCCCTATCTTCATCCTGCTGCGTTCCTTTATATTTCCTGAAGGCCAGCCTTTTGGCTCTGACCTTTTCTGCTACTGTTTTTGAGAATCAAAGTGGTTTTCTTCTTCTTTTGCACTTCCTTTTCTCTCTAACACAATGGGATGTTGCTTGAAGTATTGCATCCTTAATGCCTGTCCACTTTGCCTGTACTCCTCACCTGTATTTCTTTTTGTCAGAGCTAGCTTAACTCTGTTGGCCAGCTTATCAAAGTCAGATCCTCTGAAGTCCCATATTTTTGCCTTGGAATGGGATGATTTAGTTCTAGTAGCCAAATTGAATCATGCCATGTGATGGTCACTGCCCTCCCAGGTGACCTTCTACCTGGAGATCTGTGATCCTTTCTCTGTTAGTCAGTACTAGATCTAGGATAGCCCTGTCTCTTGTGGGTACCAGTTGTTTGAGGCCCTCCCCCTGCAGGGAATCCACTATAAGTGTCTAGTTCTGGCAGATGTTCCTGCTGGTATTGACCAACCTGTATCTGACATGTTGAAGTCTCCCATTATTAGAACCTCCCCTTTAGCTGTCATATTTTGTATATCTTCTAACAGTAATGTGTCTATGTTCTCCTCCTGGTCTGGAGGCCTGTAGACAACCGCAGTTCGTATGGCTGTCCCATTTCCTGTTTCCAGGGTGACCCACAGTTCTTCTGGCTCCTTATGTGTATTCTGAATTTCTGTAGCTTTGATATTTTCATTGACATAAAGGGCCACTCCACCCCCCCCCCTTTTTGAACCTCGGTCTCTTCTGAACAATACATAGCCAGGTGCTGAAGTCTCCCAAGTGTGGTTACTGGTAAACCATGTCTCGCTAATGGCTACTATGTCCAATTTAGCCTCTGTCATTATTGCCTGCAGGTCTGGGATCTTGTTTCCCAGACTGTGAGCATTTGTGTACATGATTTTCCATTGGCCAGATTTCGGTCTGTTAGTTGTTTGGAGAGGTCTGGCATTTCCCCCGTGTGTCATATCGGGAGCTGGACCTTTCTCCTTACCTGGTGATGCAAATGAACTACAAACATGCTGAACTCCCGTTTGACCACTAGCTGAGGGGGGAGTGGTGTTCTTCCCATTCAACATATTGGGTGCTGCACGCCTCTCTCCATTTGCTAGTTTAAATATTCTGCAAAGATGTCAAACTTCTGCCCCAATGCACTGACTCCCTCCTTAGTCAGATGCAGTCCATCAAATTTAAAGAACTTTCACTCCCACCCACAGCCAAGTATTTTTCAGGCATTGGCCACTACTAAGTTATTATTGTTTCTGAATGTCATGTTAACTTGTACAATGACCTCCAGAGCTTTTTTCTTGTTTTGGGATGACTGGAGGGCATTTCAGAAAAAGCACTGGCTGTCTGCCTGGCATGGCAGGCACTTGTGCAGGGATGGCACCAGTGGCACCAATGCACTATGGCAGAAGTTCGACATGGGACTTAGAAAAAAAATTAAATCAGGAAGGGGATAGAGCTGTTCTAGGGTATATGAACTGACAAACACACACACACACACACACACACACACACACCACCTTAAGAGCTCTCCCTGACCACATAGTAAATCACATGGGACACGGTAAAGTAAAATAAATAGCACAGGGGAGAAGGCAGGTACTGGATCCAAGGGGAATATGAAGCAAGTAGAAAAGGGACCCTGAGGATAGTAAGGAGATCAGAAAAGGGGGTCCAGAACAGAGGGAACAAGGGAATGAGGGTAAATAAACCAAGAAGGACAAGGGCCAGATAGGTGGAAAGCAGGGGGAGAGCTGAAGAAGAATTTGTCAGGCAGAGGTCAGAGTAGAGGATCCCCTCTGGACCAGTAATATGGGGTCCAGTCCTGACCACAATATGATAAAAAGGCTTTGATTCAGCCAGAACAATCATCACTGCTGCACATGTCTCCCAGTCCCAGATTTCCAACACATCTTATCTGTTGCTGCACTCTGAGGTTCATGGCCTCTGCCATACACGAAGAACAGGCTGACAACTACCATCCAAACTCAGAGTTGTTTCCCTCTGACCATTACCACACCACTTCCTGATCTCCTGTAGAACCTACTATGCCACCAAAAGACCATAGAAAAAAGTAAGGAACTATTTTTCTAAAGGTATCCCTGCACTGTAAAAGATTATTAACAAATACATTTAAAAGTTTATTTTTATTGTTTATGTACACAAAAAGTCATTGACTTGCAATAATAATACACTCCAGGGTGTGGTAAATCATGAGATAGTGCTACTTTTTGGGTGCATGAATCACTCGGCCTGCAGCCTCATGACTCACAGTATATCCAAGGCATGGCAATATCCCATGATATACCATACCCTGTGGCATATTATTTCTTATATACTCACATAGGGTCCACAGGCACACTGTTCTCTTCTCTTTTTGACACTGAAGTGCTTAAATGGCCATGCTTTGCATCAGGGTATCTAACATTAAAATTCAACTGGGATGGCGTACTAAGATCCAATCAATCAAAGAGCTCAGATTTTGATAACTTTTAGGTCCATAGTAGATAGTGTATTAATTAGCTGGATAAAATGAAACACTCACAGTTCTTTTTTATTGTTAATTTTTTCCCTTTCATTCCAGTTTGTGTCGTAATCCCCAACACAAATGAATTACGTTTTAAATGTTATGTAACGTAGGGCATTGTTAATCATACAGTATACCACCAATGTAAACTAGATTTGGAAGACTTGTAATTACATCCTATGACTGGAAATTACTGTACTTAGTGTATCATTAACTGATGTTCGAGTTCTGACCAAGATCTGTAATTACAACCAAAAGCTGGGTAGTGCAAGCAGAACGGCCCTGAACCCTTAGAAACTATAACACAATCAGGTTAAATGTAGGCATGAAGATACAGTATGCAATGCCAAGCTTCAGTTTTGTGATATCTGACTAAAAGTTAGACTTTTGGGGGATAAAGTACTCAACTTTAAGCAGACAGACAAATGTAAGATGGTTCATTCCTTCTCCAGGCTGCCCCAACTCTGAGCATGTGTACAGTAGCACATACAAGGCAGAAGTTTATTTTTGGAAAGGTGCTTTCAACTGTGAATTTTAGTGTGGGTTTTAAATGTACAACTGAGGCTGGCTCTGTGACTCTGAGTGGTGGCGTATTGCTCTGGAACACTAGTGAGCAGGCTTCACACCCTGAGTCTAGGATGTCAGGAGTGGAGGGGGCAGGGATGCCCTCCTTCCAGGATGGATGGTTGTGTCATACTGCACAGGGAACAACACTTGTAGGAGGTATGATGAAGTGCCTTGAGTGAACACACATTACTGAGCCCCACCCCAGGCCCACTGCATGTGCATGCACATAAGGAGAGGATGGTAGGTTGGACTCCAACTTGGAAGAAACCCTGCCTGGTTGGCAGCAGTATGATAATGCAAGTCCAGTCACAGCCCATGTTCATTGAGAAGGATAGGGAGGTGTATCAGGGGAAACAGAGGGAAGCATGGACAGCAGTAAGGAGTGCAAAGGCACAAACTGAAGACAGAATAGCCCAGGGGATAACGAAAGGTGACAAGACATTTTTTACATATGTAAGTGAAAAGAGGAAGACCAGGGGTGGGATTATAAGGCTAAACAAGGAAATAGGGATACTGTGCAGAGGGGGACCAGACAAAGGCAGACATCCTGAACAAATACTTTTGTTCAGTGTTCAAAGAAGAAGGACAAGATGAGGGGCGAAAAATTGTAACAAAAGCTTTGGAGGGAGGGAGGTGGATACTAATCCTTTTTTTGGGGGGGAGGGAGTCTTGAAGGGACTTGCTAATCTGAAGGTGGATAAAGCAATGGGGACAGATGGGGTGCATTCAAGGGAGTTGAGGGAGCTCAGGGAAATACTGGCTGCTCCTCTAACAGTTCTGTTTAACAGCTCACTAGAAACAGGAGAGGTTCTGTAGTACTGGAGGAGGACAGATGTAGTCCCACTACACAAAAGTGGTAGCAGGGAGGGAGCTGGCATTTATAGGCCTGCCAGCCTGACATCAGTGGTGGAAAAGTTAATGGAATCACTGCTGAAGGAAAGGATTGTGGAATATCTTGAATCCAGTGGGTTACAAGACCTAAGGCAGCATGGTTTCACAAGGGGGAGGTCATGTCAAATGAACCTGATAGATTTTTTTGACTGGGTGACCAAGAAACTAGATCAGGGTGGAGTGGTGGACATGGCCTACCTAGATTTCAGTAGAGCGTTCAACACCATTTGACATAGGAGACTAGTAAGCAAGCTGGGAAGCTTAGGAGTGGGTCCAAAGGTAGTAAACTGGATAAGAAATTGGTTAGAGGATAGGAAACAGAGGTTGGTGGTAAATGGAGTTCACTCCAAGGAAGAGAGGGTGACCAGTGAGGTGCCGCAGGGATCAGTCCTAGGATCAGTCCTCTTTAATATTTTTATAAGTGACATTGCAGAGGAGCTGGAAGGGAAGGTCTGCCTCTTTGTGGATGACACCAAAATCTACAATAGGTTGGACACTCTGGGGTGTGTGTGGAAAGGATGAGCAGAGACATGAGAAAACTAGAAGAGTGGTCAAGGGTATGGCAGCTGGGTTTCAAAGCAAAAAAGTGCAAAATAATGAACTTAGGGCACAAAAACCCAGGGGTGGAGTACATAATTGGTGGAGTGGTATTTTTTTTTACACTCTTTTTCCCTCCCAACACTGGACTCCAGGGCATCTCTCCAGTGAAGCCATGGGGTCTATTGCCTCCACTGCCCATCTGAACCCTTGTCCAACTGGGAAATCGGGTATGCTGGGTCCCCCCCCCGGGGCCCATGAGAGAGGCAGAGGAACATGGAGAGCCATATCAGGTTTGGGCTGGCATTGGGCATGTGGGCACAGCCACAGGGCTCCACCTTCACCTCCTCGGAGCCAGGGATTTTCCACTGTTCTCCCCTCCATGCAGGACATGCAATGTTGTCCATGTGAAATGTGAGCGAACCCGCCCACGCCGTATGACGGCCACCTGATGTCACCCCCACTACTTGGTCCCCCAGCTGCTGTGCCCCTAGTCTCCACTAGGAGCCACTAGCGCTGTGGGACAGATACTCCCTCCCTCTCAGGAGAGGAGAGCAGTCAAACGGACGCTAAATCCTTCTCCTCTCCCCAGCTCCCCAGTTCGCTCCCAAAGCCATGTTGCTGGCATGGAGAGTGATGTGTTGTCCAGTGCCTCAACCCTCAGTGCCACCAGGATGGGTTTGTGGAGTGGTATTGATGACCACCAAGCAGGAAAGATACCTGGGGCTAATCATATTGGATAACCTTAAGGTGGCCAGGCAGTGTGAAAAGGCAGTAAGGAGGGCAAGTGAGATGCTGGGGTGTATAGGGAGGGGTACCACCAGTAGAATGAGGGAGCTGGTGTTGCCTCTGTATAGATCATTGTTAAGATCCCACCATGAGTATTGTGCCCAGTTCTGAAGACCACATCTGTGGAAGAACATAGAGTGGAGGCAGTTCAGAGGAGGGCAACTAAAATGGTGCAGGGTCTGCATCAAAAGCCCTAAGATGAGAGAATAAAGCACCTCAATATGTACACCCTGGAGGAGAGAAGGGAGAGGGGAGATATGATGGAGACCTTTAAGGTACAGGAGTGGATTATTTTTCAGAAGAAAAGGTGCCCAAGAATAAGGGGACATGCTATGAAGCTGAAAAGGGGTAGATTCAAGAGAGATGTGAGGAAGTACTTCACAGAAAGAGTGGTGGGTTCCTACAACAGCCTTCTAGCAGAGCTGATAGGGGCAAAGACAGCGGTGGGTTTCAAAAATGCATGAGATATACACAAAGGAATCATAGTGGAAAGGAAGGAGGGAGGGAGAAAAAGCTGTAGATCGGGCACAGTCTGATGTAATAGTGTAGGTAGGGAGAAATGGGCAGACTGGATGGGACATACGGTCCTTATCTGCCATCAAATTCTGTTTCTATGTTTCTATCGAGGAAGTGGAACATCTGTCCCCTCCCACACAGCCACTTATTGACTTGAGGTGATCCAATCCATCGCCAGTATGCTGAGCCCTATGGTGTAAGACTAGGAACCTTGCCTCAGGTGGGGTGGCAAGCCAAGGATGGAAGAGTTGATCAAAGCCAGCAGTGGGATCTGGATTTGAAAGATGACTCCCGGCAAGTACAAAAGACTCTGGGCCAGAGTCAGTGTCAAGGATCCCAGGTTCTGAGGTCAGCAAAGTAGGGGGACAAAAAGAAATCAACCAATAAGAGAAAAAAAAATGTACAGTTGAACTTACACATTTGTACCAGAAATGCTGGCAGAATTGACTACATGTCAAGCCACAGAAGTTCCCCTTGTCCCTCTGTACATTCAGAGGGCTGGGAAAAGTCATGGAGTGACCCCTACATGCAGGATGCACACCAGTGAGCACATCATAACATCCACAGTGGCAACACATGTCCCCTTTGCACTCTATCCCAACTCTGCATGCCTGGCTATACAGGCAGGTGGGACTGGGGTATGGATGGTTCTGCACCCGATTCTGGGACACACATCCAAATTGCAGAGGGCTTTTGGGGAGGGGACATGCTACACCTGCTTTGGGGCAGTAATAGTGGGCCCCCCTCTGCAACATCACATGGTACCAGGCTTGAGCTGATTGGACCACTCCCCTCCTGTACCAGCCCAAGGAGTCCCTGTAGTGGTCCACAGTGTCCATCTGTTGCATCAGATGATACGACTGTCCTTAGAGTGCTGACATGGACTGCTATATGAGCATACAAACATATGAAACTTGCCAGCAGAAACAGGCCTCATGGTCTATCAAGTCTGCTCAAATGAGCAACTAGCACACCTATACTGCAGTTGCCCCTCCATCTCCCCTCTTACCCTCGGAAACTGCTCAGCGTTGTTTACCCAGCCCCCCCTTTCCCTGTCCCATGCTTTTTTGAAACTGCCCACCATCCTGCATGCTACCATCTCCTCTGGTAGAGCATTCCATCTCTACACCACCCTCTCAGTGAAATAATACCTCCTCATTTCCCTCCTAAATCTGCCATCCTTCAGTCTTAGCCTATGCCTCCTCATGTCCCTTTGTGGCCTCAGCTTAAACAACCCCTCTGTGCCAGATTTGTTGATCCCCCTCAAGTATTTGAAAGTTTCAATCATTCCCCCCCTCGATACCTTTTCTCCTTCAGGGTGTACAAGCTCAAGTGTCTCAGCCTTTCTTCGTAGGTTCTACCTTCCATCCCCTGTATTATTTTTGTTGCCCTAAACTGCACCGCCATAAGCAGTCTGATATCCTTCATCAGATACAGACGCCAGTACTGCACGCAGTACTCCAAATGCAGCCTGACCAAGGACCTGTACATGGGCAGGATCACATCCTTGTGTCTGGACGAGAACCCTCATGCAAAGCACCCCAGCATCCTATTGGCCTTAGCCGCAGCCTTCCTGCACTGAGGAGAGTTGTTCATGCTTCCCGTTACTATGACCCCTAGATCCTTCTCCTCCTCAGTGATACCCAACCTCACCCCACCCAACCAATATTCTCTCCTTGGGTTCTTTACCCCGAAGTGCATAACTTTGCACTTCTTTGCACTAAAACCCATTTGCCACCTTGCCAACCACTCCTCAAGTCTGATTAGGTCACCCTGTAGCCTCTGCCACCCCTCCATGTCATCCACAACAGCCTACATCTTGGTGTCATCAGTTAACAAACTGATCTTGCTCCCAACCCCGTGTGCAATATCCAATATGAACAGACCAAACAACACCGGCCCCAGCACAGAGACCTGGGGCACACCACTGGTCACTGGCCTAGGAGATGAGAGTCTCCCCCCCTAACAACTACCCATTGCAGTCTATCTTCCAGCCAATTCTTGATCCAGTTAGCCATCTTAGCCCCCACACCCTATGTATTTCAGTTTTGCCCCCAGTCACCCGTGAAGGATTGAATCAAAGGCCTTGATAAAATCCAAATATAGGACATCCACTACATGGCCTTTGTCCAACTCCCTTGTAACCCAGTCATAGTATTCTATTAGGTTGCTCTGGCATGATCTCCCAGAGACTAACCCATGCTGCTGCCCATCCTGGAGCTCATTGACCTCCAGGAAGGTTACCAGCCTCTCCTTCAAGATCACTTCCATAAGTTTACCCACTATGGAAGTGAGACTGACAAGTCTGTAATACCCAGCTCATCCTTTGGGCCACTCTTGTAGATAGGCACCACATGAGCCAACCTCCAGTCCTACAGCATGCATTCCGTGTCCAGGGAGGTGATGAACAGGTCAGCCAGTGGCCCAGCTAACACCTCCACCATTTCCCTCAACATCCTAGGGTGAATGCCATCTGGACCTGGTGCATTATCCACCTGAAGTGCCTTCAGACCTTCCAATACCTTGCTTTCCAGAATCACCCCATCAGTCACCTCCTCCACCCTCATCCCCACCCTCCCAGTCCATGGAGGTAGCGGACCTCCTGCCTTCCTCATGAACGCAGAGCAGAAGTATTCATTCAGTACTTCTGCCTGTTCCTCCTCCTTCTCCACCCACCCCCTGTCCTTCTTGATCCAGACTGTCCAGTCACTGCAGTTCCTTTTCTTCCTTACATATCTATAGAATTCCTTCTCTCCCTCCCTGATGCCCAGAGCCAGCCTTATCTCCTTGGAGGCCTTGGCCTCTCTTACTAACTTGGTTACCTCCTTGGACCTCCTCGCATTCATCTCCCTGGCCTCCTCACTCCTGGTTCTTTTCAGTCTCCTAAAAGCCGCTGTCTTTGCCCTCACCCCCTCCAACACATTCCTGGTCATCCAGCATGGCACCATAGCCCTGGCCTTCTTGCTTAGAGTCCTGATACATGCTTCAGTAGCCTCCCTCAGCCCAGACTTTATCATATCCTACTTTTGTTATGCATCCATCTCTGATCTAATCCCCTCAAGGCGCCCCCTCAGTATTTCCCTCATCCTCCCAAAGTCCGCCCGTCTGAAGTCCACTACCCTTGTTGCTGACACCACAGCCCCCCTGCTCATGCTGAGCATGAACCGCGCTGAAAGGTGGTCAATCCCAGCTAGTGGGTCCTCCAGCCATAGGTTCCTCACCATTCCCCCATTTGATAATATCAGGTCCAGTGTATTACCTAGCCGGGGTTGGTTCTACACAAGATGGCTACCTGGAATGCATCCACAAGCACCTGTTCCCTGGCACTAGAGGTGGCTTGGGTTCCCCAATCCACCTCAGGTACAATGAGGTCCCCCACGATCAGCACACTGCCCTTACCACATATCCATTGAATCCGATCCACCAACTCCCTATCCAACGCCTTGGACTGTGCCAGTGACCTATATACCACCCCTAGCCTCAGTTTCCTACCCTTTGAATCCAGGAATTGCATCCACATCGCCTCTGTCTTCCCTTCCTCCCCCTCATCCCTAGTGTATCTAATGCCATTCTTTACATAAATTGCCACTCTTCCCCCTTTCCCCACCCCTCTGTCCTATCTATAAACCTTGTACCCTGGGATCGCCAGATCCCAATCCTGGTGTTGGCTGGCCCACATCTCCATGATAGCCACAACAGCCACCATCCCTATGTTTAAGAGAGCCTGTAGTTCTGCTACTTTGTTACCCAGGCTCCTCACATTCAGAGAGACCACCCTCCACCCATTACCCATCTTCTCCCTACCCCGCGCTCCCTGTAGCTGATCTTCCCTCACAGCCCAATCTCGTTACAAAAACTGCTGTCATGGGGAGTCAGCTCATTCAGATCCCCTACCTGGTGACCTTGCACACTAGCTGTACACTTGCCTTCCCCATCCTAGTTTAAAAACCCCTTGGAAGCTAAGTATTCCTCCAGTTTCCACTTCAAGACCCCCTGCCCAGCTCTACTCAAGTGCAATCTGTCTGCTGCATATAGGTCACTGTTGACCCATGTGTTCCCCCAATCTCCCACCAGCCCATATCCATGAGAGTGACACCACACCACCAGCCAAGACTTAAACTCCACAATCTTGTCCTTCCTCATCCTGCTCACCCTGGACACTGGAAGCACTTCTGAGAAGCCAACCGAGCACCCAACCTCCATGCACAACTTCCCTAGCTCCTCAAATCTCTCCCTAACCAACTCCGCTGGACTCTCCCTCCAAGTCATTGGTGCCTACATGCACCACCACATGAAGTTTTTCTCTTCTCTCCCTGACACATCTAAGCAAAGCCTTCCCTGCCCTACTCCTGTTAAGTCCGATATGGATCCCACCCATATCTGACTGTGCCGTTCACCCCTCCCTCCCCACCTGATCCCCTTTAGTATAGAGTCCTCCATCACTACTACTCTGCCGCCCTTTCCCACCTCTTGCCTTTAACTGCCACCAAACCCTATCCCTGTTTTGAGCATTCACCTTTCCTGCGCTTTCCCCGCGGACCCCATGCCCCCTGCACTTCCTGCTGGACCTGTCTTCCCCCATGCTTGCCGCCTGCTCCCTGTGACCAGTGCACTATCTATGATTCCCTCTGCCTCATCAAGTGCCACTTCAACTTGCCCTTGGCTGCATCCCCCACCACTCCCCCTGCCCTGTCCCCTCCTCCCTACCTGTCAAGCCTTACCCTCTCTCTCTCCTTCTGGAATACTGTCCTCAGCATTCTCCCTACCCTGATTGTTGCCCTTCCCCATTCCTGAAGGTACCATCCTCCTCCTCCTCCTCCTCCTCTGCTACCGACACCAGAACCTCATACCTGTTACTTAATCCTACCCCCTGCTACTGGCATTGCCACTGTTGCCTAACTTCAATACAGACCCACATTGTGGCCTGTGTTCCACTTCCTCCATTTGGGGTCTCTTCCTCCCGTCACTGGGTCTCCTGCTGGAGGACCCTCACATCCTCTCTGGTTTTAGCTTTGGATTCCTTTGCAGGACTCTCCCACTCCTCCAAAACAGTGAAGGGGTTTTTGAGATGTACTGGATGGTGGATGTATCTCTGCCCCCCTCCCCTGAATCTCCCTGAGCCCACCATAGTCCAGCCTGTCATTTGCATGGGCAGCCATTGTGGCAATGGCTAGGGATATGGTGGTCTCTGGGTGGGGGTGAGGGTCTCCAGTACTCCTGCCAGCTTGGCCCGGAGCCTGGTGACCTCTACCCTCAGCCCAGAGAGGTGCTTGCATTTGGGGCAACACCTCAATATGCAGAATGTTCATCTGAAGACTGTTACACCACACCCTGACCACTGCACCACTCCCTGCATCATCCTGACCTGCTTACTACTACCACCTCTCCTTTTCAGTTAATTTTTTCTCTTCCCTTTCTCCCCCTTTCCTACTAAATTGTTCCTCTGCTTTCTGCTTCAAGCACCTTTGCTAGCCAAGTTGACTGCTCTTCCCTTGTATTGCAACCTGTATTCTCAGATAGGCCCTATCTTGTTGGGAGCTGCCTAATGTTCCCTGTGCCTTTAAGTAGGTGTGTCCTGTGGTCCCCTCCTCCATGCAGAAGAGGGGAGCCACTAGACTGTCAACTTGAGCATCTGACTGGATGTTCAGTGTCCCTGTCAGCACTGTCCCCAGTGCCACCCCCAGCCCCTCTGCAGGGCATTGCACATGCAGGGTTTGGGTGGGGGAAGGTTGCTACTGTTAATAAGAACCATCAATGCATGGCCACAGGGTGTGCAGTGTCAATACAAAGTGAAAACAAACAAGAGATTGACATATATCAAACACCTAAATATAGCTATAAATGAAGCACTTCTGAGTGTTCTAAATGTTTGTTAACCAAGATATAGGTTACTGATTTCTACCACATAATCCCAAGGATCATGACTGCCGTGGGACAATATCAGCTGTGACGGGTCTCCAAATGCCACAAGACAGTTTTGCACACCCACTTCAGATTGCCCCAAAAGATTAATCAGATCAGTCCTTGACTGCTCCCCATGTTGTCCTAGAGTGGGCAGTTAATTCTCTGTAGGTGGCGTTGCCACCTTAAAGAGCAAGTAGCAGCAAAAACAGCAGGCAGAAAATGTTATGTGGGGGTGTGGAATGGAATTGATGCTGTATCAAATACTTGCATATATTGCATGAAGGTGGTGGACCTGCATGGTTATAGCAGCTATAGAATGTGAAGTTATTTGTGTCTAATTTAATGTTTATGTCAGGTTCTAGCCCATTCTCTACACATAAACTCTTTATACTCACTTAATTCTGTGTCAGTGAGTCCGTATATCATGGTCGAACTCTGGTATCCCTTCAAGTCTGTAACAAAATGGAGATAATCAAAAATGCCTAACAGCACTCTTTGTTATTATGTCTGCATTTACTCTCTACATTTTCATTTGTGCTACTAAGTGCAAAATATAACATCAAAAAAAGAAGATGTTAACTTTAAAAGTAGCCAGTTGTTACTTTTTATTTCAGAAGTCTTTTTCCTTTTTCCATTTACTCATTTCTGAATGCTTTCTACCTGACAGTATTAGATATAAAATGCATAGAGCAATACTTCACCTGGAGATTGAAATATATAGTTCTACTCTTCTTCATACATCATCAGCATTGTGATGTCACTCATTGGAACATCACAGGTGACAGATCTTGCAGCAGGAGACTGGCTGTTCTCAGTCTGTTGTGATGTCACAGACAGGCTGATGGCAATGATGATAATGTACCAGGAAGAATAAAACTGCTGTAGCTATGCCAGCCTCACCAAGCATTGTTGGGTAGAAACTCAAATTATCAAAAAGGAACAAATATACTTTAGATATTTGAAGTAACTGTTTCCTTTTCTTGAAATGTAATACTAATTTCTGCCAGTACACTTGCTCTTTAACAACAATACTTCAGGTTAATGTCATATGATGCTCTGCCTGCAGCTGCAGACTGTCACTAAATACAGCTACTAACAAGGCTGGCTTCTTTTCACTGTGGTAATCCTACAACAAGGTTTGCCTAGATGATAAAGGGTGGGGGAGGAGGATACACACTGGAGGCTTGCAGATGTCACCAACCATACAATCTTCTCTCAGCCACTCAGCAGCAAAGACTGGTGCTAAAGGCTGTTAGGAAGATTTTCAGATTTTGCAAAGTACTGTATGGGAAATCTAGAGTGTACATGCGGTACATGTTTTAGTAGTCTGAAGTGGATGGTTCGAAAAATACCTCAGGAAGTACTGTACCCTTCAATGAGTTTTTCTCCAGAGAAGAAGAAAAATCAGAGCACATGTAGGCATGCAGTAATAGACAAGGTAAGTCACTTCTAAAAGTCTAGAAGAGCAAACATCACTAAACATTAAAATGTCCTAGGTAGAGTGACTCCTAATATACTGAGATGAAGTGGTTTTCCTTTTAACACCATTTTCTAAAACAAATGTGTAACATACAAGAATAAATTACTAACACCACATTTGAAGGTTTTTTGGAACATAAATGAGTAAGGCACTATTTAAACAGTATTTCTTATATTTCTTTCTAGATGCTTGACCCCCCTTTAAATGGTGGTGTCACTGTTTGAGAAAACACACTTAATGCACTCTCTGTTTCGATTGCAATGTGTTGTTGCCGCACCTGACATAATGTGGGTGAATAATAATTGGAGACATTTCGAGACAGTATTGCTGTTGACAATGGTGATTGGCTTTCTCAGTGCCACAGGTAAGGGTTCTGAATGTTTTATCTCTCCTCTTCAGAAGCAAAAGGAAACAGGACAGACTAAATGGGTGAATGTCACAACATTATATGTCATTAACCACATATGTATAGATGTATAAAAAAATCTAACAGAGAGAGATCTCCATTAAGAATATTATAAAATTATTAGGTAACCTATAGGGACTGATTTAGTCCCTATACTTAGTCTCTGCAAGTCAGTAGGGGGTGTCTAGATTGCTCAAAGTGCAAACCGCCACATGCATCAGTAGACATCAGGCAGACACTTGATATGCTCATTGCAGATTTATCTGGCTGAACTTTTTTTTTCATACATGGCAAAATATATTCTGTTTTCTCTGTTGCACCATTTCCCTCAAGTTACTCCTTGTGGATACCCAATGTGTCCTCCACTGCACAAGATCCACTGGACAGCAGTCTGGGTCTCTGGCTGTACTGTTTATCTGCTGTGAGGTTACAGTGGGTTGTCTGGGATGCTTTAAGCTTGAAAAAGTTGAACTTAAGGGCTGACCTGTGTACAAAGACCAATATTTCCTTTGGACTTACAAAGTACTATCATGTCCTGTCCTTCATTCCAATAAAAAGGGTTGATAGTAAAAGAGACACAAAAACCCACAGCAGTCAGCACAACTAAAATCTGAGGCAGTGAACTGAAAAAGAATCAGGGGCAGCATGTCAAAGGCAAAGGAAAAAAATAAATACTGTAACACATACGCAGTAGGGGTGTGTGTTTGTGTGTGTGTGTATTTGTCCACATTAATAAAAGAATCAACTAGAACTTTAATGATTACTTTTAAATTCATGTTTTGACATTTGTTGACTAAAAAAACAGTACCACTACCATTTACAGTTATTACTTTATTTTACAGAAAAATGGAGCAATCTACAGAGAAAATATCACCATATACTTGTATTGCTTATACCAGAGAAATAGCAATTTAGTGTCCTTTTAAATAATGTAATGTGCTGGAAATATACAAAACTAATCTGGGGACCCTGGGAATGTTTGTTTAAAATGCATGAGTTTCCATGGCAGGGGGTGGTTACACCACTGGACATTTACTTTCATTTCTGATTTACCAGACTGAGTGTCCTAACAGAAACTGTGTTTAAGCAAAAGGGACTGAGCATGGCAGTTTAAGAAGCTTTGTAGGGAAAATATGCTTGCTATGTAATTTGTCAACAAGAAAAAGCATGACAAGCACTCATTCAGTCTGCGTTTTCCTTGATACTCTGGGCTTCTTCCTGTAAGGATTAAATAGTACCCTGTGCAGGTGCAGTTCTTAGTCCTTCTCTGTTTCAAAATAATGCAACTTTGTCTTGCACTGTTGTAGAAAAGGAGATTAATTTTTCTTTGATTTTTCTGGTGTCCCTGTTCCACTCCCTCCCAATGAAGTGTTACATAGAAACATTGACAGAAAATCTCTACAGGCAGAAAAAGCTTGAAGTCCATCTTTTCTGTGCTGTTCCTGCCTATAAATGCTCCACCACCTAGCAATGTAAGTGCATGGTTGTGCCCCTTAATGGTAGCTGTGTCCCCTCTTCCCTCCCTAAGTACCCTTCTCCCCCAGTCCTAATCAGCTCCTTATATTTGTCCTACCCCCTGTTGAAGTTATCCACCATTTCCATTTCCACCACTTCCTTGGGCAACCCACTGAACCTGTCCACCACTCTTCATATGAAGACTGAGATTCCCTTCTATCAGCTTGCACCCATGTCCTCTTATGGTGGACCCCTTGCAATGCTTGAAGAGTTGCTCAGTCAACCCTGTTTATTCCTTTAAGAAACATTAGAGTATCTATTATGTCACCTTGCTCCATCCTGGTCTCCGGCAAGTACAGGTACATATTAAGGCTGTTCAGGCATTTCTTATAAGATTTCCCCCCGTTTCCCTGAATCATTCTTGTCTCCAGGCATATTATGCCAAGAGAATTTATGAGGGGCACACAATTAAAAATGGGTCTATGAGAAACACAAAATTACAGTTTTACAGCTTCATCATCCCAAAAATCACTACTTGAATGGGACTTTTTGGGGGCGGGCATGTGCCCCACATACTCTATGGGCATGGTGACCCAAGTAGTCTTCCTTCTTTGCATAGACTCCAGACCATCCCTGCCCTTATTTACATGAAGGTTCCAGAACTGCATACAGTACTCCAGTGATGTTGCACCAGAGATCTGTACAGGGACAGAACCGTGTTCTAGTTCCTATTGGAGAACACCTTCCTTATGTACCCCAGCATTTTGTTTGCCCTCCTATATTGCATGCCTTATTATAAAAGGGTCTGAGAAATGAAGCTTTCTGATTGGCTGCAAACATTCTAACAGCCGTATGTTAATCTTTTACTAACATACATGTAGAGCTTACCCATTTGCTGAACAAGGTTTATCATGGTTTAAAAAACATGTTTTATTATAATAGCAATAAGGCACTCCCAGGGATTATATTAATGGTCAGTTAATCGCCCTCTAGGGGCATATGGCACTCAGCTACACCTCGTGCCACAGTACGCCCCTAGAAGGTGATTAACAGACCATTAACATAACCCTTGGTCATGCCTTATTGCTTAATTATGCTCCACTGAGAAGCTTTTACAAGTCATGTCTTAGTTTATTTGGGGAGGATGCATATGTGGCAGTGGCCCCATCTTTTTGGAGCTCTTTGCCACACCATCAAAGTAATTCCCTCTTGAGGGGGGCATTTAAAAAAGGGATAAAATATTATCTTTTTATGTTAGCATTTGGTACTGATGACTGTTTATACTATTGTTCATCAGCATTTTATACTGATTTTTGATGCAACTATTTTTTTGTTTGTTTACTGTGTAATTTGTTTATTGTTTTCTGTGAAGTGCCCTGAGCAGTGGCATCATGCCCCTAGGGCACAAGGGGGCATGTGCCCCCCAAATAAATGACACACACCTTGAACAAAAATTAGTATTTTTTTTTAATAAAGATGATTTTCTCCCAAAAAGTAATGTGGCCATTTTTTGTGTCCGATGTGTGAGTGTGATGGGGTCAGGTCCTAACCATCAAGTCTGGTACTGGCAGGGATACTACATGATTAACTTTCTATCCAGCTCAGCAGATTTACAGCCCTGGGGTGAACTGGCCCCGGACACTAGGGATACTAATTTCATCTTTGCCTGTCAGACATTTGACCTGTGCTGGCTCAAGTCAGTCTCCAGAGCTAGACTACACTTTTTTTTTGTTGATGCCTGCATTCCTGATCTAGAACTGTTGTTCCTCATCAGTGTTTTGTGTGTGTGTGTGTGTGTGGTGGGGGGGGGTGTCTGTTACTTCTCAAAGCAGACTCTGTTGGTTCTGCTGATTAAGAGTGCCAAAAAGCAATCGACCCATCTGCACCAACTACCACTCAGCTGAACAGTTGAGCATGACAACACAGCGCTGGGCAGCCAGCACATTTTTAAATTCTCACACAGTGGTGGGCTTGCTTGCAGCAGATTGAGCAGGGTGGGTCTGCAGGCCAGGATGGAGGAGAGTGGAGACTCACTCAGGAAGCATACATGGAAGGTCAGTCCATCACGCAGAGGAGAGCAACAGGAGAGCATGTGCAGGGCCCAGGGTGAATGAGGAAGAGACAGAGACAGAGTAGTTTTGAACTGTGAGCATTTAGACTGATAGGTCAGAACAGGAGGACAGGCATTTGAGCCTGGTGGTGGGAATCGACTTGATTGGGGGCTAACTTTGAATGCTGCAGGCATGAACAGTCAAGTGGCCAAGACAGGCTGGATGAGCTAGGCCTTAGAACATGAAGGCCACCAGCAGCAGCAGCAGCAGCAAGAGAACGAGGTCCCTGGAGGACTTAATGGACTGGGAGCAAACCATAGAATTCCTATGATGGCTCTTAGCAGGTGTCTTCAAGTGAGTCTCAGCAGCACTCATCCCCAGCACGATCCAGCAAGCCAGGCACAGCACAATCTAATTCTGCCTGCTAAAAATGCAAACAGATTAGCAAAAAAGTACTCTTTTTTTTTCTCTCAGTTTATCTCACAGTCTGTGTGTGTGTGTGTGTGTGTGTGTGTGTGTGTGTGTGTGTGTGTGTGAGATTCAGTCTATGTTGTGGGTTCTGGTTCTGGAAAGAGGTCACATATATCTCATTACAGGCAACACCTTTTCCACAATGTGCTCATTAATTTGCTATGTTAATTGCTTGCTGTGGTGCTATGCTAATGGTGCAGAATATCTGTTCTCTGAGATGTAATAATAAATGGATTTAGTTAATATGAGTGTTTTAGTTTGCTTAGTTTATCCACACACATTTAAGGCTGGTAGTGTCGCATTTAGTATTTTGCTATGTCAGGGTGAGTAATAGCTGATGTGTGCTGGGACATTCAAAACTGTTTGTTTGTTGTGATCGCAAACCACATTAGCGACTCACTAACATTGCTTTACGCAGCGAAGGACCACAAAGTGCCACATTGGATGGCATGGTTAGCGAGTCACTAACCCATTTACAAATGGCTGTAAAATATGCCTGGGCACATAGGTGCACCAGCATATTGGTAGGTTTGAAGTGGTGGTAGATAGTGGGCAGTGTGTAACCTTAACCTCCTGCCTCCTTAAGTAATTTGCCTCCTATTTTCACAGTATGCTGCCGGCACTACTTATTTATCACTGGAAACTCTAAACGGGCCAACTAGTGTGACTCTATACATGAGCAGTTTTTTGCAGTTTCACAGTGATTCAGGCTTGGTGACTTCTGTATTCACATAAACCAGTACTGAGTTGAAATCCCTGATACATAAGTTTTCAAAAATAAATTTGTGTTCTTATGATAAGTGGCAAGCAACTGCTCCTGTATACATTCATACTAAGTAAACAAATCCTTGTGCAAGATTCATGGGTCATACTAAAAACTTCCAGCTGTGGGGTATGAGCCATTTTCTCTCATGACACCAGCCACATCCTTTTAGTGTTTCTAGTGATTGACAATTCAGTAGTGTCAGCAGCATACTGTATAAATAGGAGGCACTGTGTATAAATAGGAGACAATTCGGTAAGGGGGCAGCCAGGCAGGGGGTTAAGAACTAAACTGGGCAACTAAACTTTCAGTACACACTGTATAGCATTGGTGTTGTCAGTAACCAATCACTTGTGCTTGGCATCCATCAGGCTTTGTATTCAGATGACCTCTGATCCTCTGTTCTGTATATAAAATGAGATAGAGAGGAACACGTAAGACAGGTACTGTTTGTACTTCTCTGAGTCTTTATTTTTTGTCTGTGATGGGTGGTGGGGGTTGAAGTAAGAGGTTCAACCTAGGAGAATTCTATGTTTCCCAACAGGGATTCCACTTTCTGTCTGTTTAGTCTGACAGTCTGCTCAGTTGTGTTTTCTTTCACTCTGCTCCTTATGGCACTGGTGGTGCTTCACCTATTAAGGTATGAAACCATGGTCTCCATACCTCTCAACCCTGTGCCCCACAAATCAGGGACAACACTTAAAAAACTAAATCAATGGCAAAAGACCAAAGTCAGGGACACATCTTAAAAAATTTTAATATTAGAGCTGTGTAGAATATAAACTTCTACCCACAAAATGTCAGTGGAATGACCATTCCGATTCCATGGAATTTCACAGAATTTGTGTGAAAATTCCACAGAATTTTGCCAAATTTTTAATTTCAGTTATTTTGCTCAATTTTTAAAAGTATGCATCCAAATGACACCAAATTTTATGTAGACAGTTAATTATGGAATACATACTTGTACCACATTTTAGAGTCATATGTTGAAAGGTGTCAGAGTTATGAGTGGCCAAATATTTAATCAAAATTTAATTTTCAGTTATTTCAATCTAGTTTTAAAATTTCTTATCCAATTTTCTCCACAATTTCAGGATTTAGAGAACCGTGCAGCATGGGTAGGTGTACCAGGTTTTACGTTTCAAGCTTCAAAGGAGGTCGAGTTATAGGTAGCCAAACATGTTTCCAAAATTTAGATTTCTGTCATTTTAGTACAATTTTGATAGCATTCATTGAAATGTTATAAAATGTTACAGGTAGGCAAGTTATAACTACATGTATATGTGTACGTAATTTCATATTTCTAGCTTCAAATGGAACTGAGTTATAGCCTGTCAAACATGTTGCCAATATTTAAATTTCAGTGATTTCCCTCTAAATTTAGAACAGTATATCCAAATTGAACCAGATTTGAAACATTTAAACTACTATACCACAAGGTCATTTCTGACAAAGTTCATATTTGCAGCTTTAAATGGGACTGAATTAAAAGAATTCAAGCTTTCACAACATTTTAAAATTACATTTTGCAGGAATGAAAACTGCAAATGTACAAACCCCTGAAACTTTAAAGCTGGAGAATGCAATGCCATTATATTTGGCAGGTTCTTATACATTACAAGGAGGCTGTGTGTGTCAATTTTATTAATTGCTTGCTGCCAGTAATTGCAAAATACCATCTGTACTTGAAGTCAAATTCCATGAGTCTTTGTGAAAACTGGAATTTCATGAAAATTCCATGAAACTGGAATTTGCTAATTTCACTCAGCCTTATCTGGGGATTCTAATTAAAGGATATGGTATGAGAGAGATAGTGCAGGGGGTCACCAGGTTCAGGAGTTAGATACATAGTTTCATGAAGAAATGGACGGCTGAGCTGGGTAGCACACAAGTGGTAGACCCCTCCCCCCCAATTGGAGAAAGGAAGCACAGCATCTCAACAATTCCAACCTGAATCCAGGATATGTAAGAATCACACTAAGTAAATTGATGATCCAGGGAGCCCCAATGTACATGCAAGTCTGAGACTTAGAGGTAGTCAAAAAGGTGTAGTGGGGGACAACAATGTCTTGGGCACCGGGAAGGAAGAATTCTGGCTTTCCAACAGGATAATTTGATAGTAAAAGGAGTAGGTGACTCTTGTTTTAAGGGATTTCATTGCTGTAAAGAGCAAAGAGGATATCAATGAGATCAGTAGTTCTACTGAGTCAGTCTGGCTATGCCAGGAGAGAAGGGGGGGGGCAAAATAGTCACCCAGAGAGGAACAGCAGGACTGCAAAAAGCTCAGCACAGCTTATCAAATGAAGTTGTGATACAAGTATAGTGAATAGTAAATTCCACAAAAAGAATTCTGGGTGCGTCATCTATATGCAACCGTAAATATTTGAGAAAATGTTAACAATAATTCTTTTTTGTTTTGTTTTTTCCACTCTAAATTTAAAACTGCAAAACCATTTATCCAGTTGTGTTAGACACCAGGATACACTGACATCAGATATACTCATCAAATGTTAAGTCTATTCCTGAAGAGCAGAGAAGTTACTAACATTGACATTTTTGAGAGTTTTCACAAAATTTTTTAAATACTTACATAGTAAATACCAGGGGTTTTGACATCATTTCCTCTAGGGGCATACAACTGTCATATCCTTACCAGCATAGCACACTGCATTGACAGTAAAAGTGCACACACTATTTAAAAACAAAATTACACAGGGTAAACTGGAAAGAAGAGAGACATGTGGGGACTAGTGCAATGCACTGGTTGTGGGGCAGCAGTCTTCCAGGAGACTTTCTGGAGGCTTAGATGCTGCCCTATTTGCAGGCAACTGTCTGCTCTGAGGGAGGAGGTTGTCCATCTCCAAGCCAAACTGGACAGGAGTGCAGGAACCTCCCCCCCACACACACAGGGAACACCAGGACCACCACCTCTGCCTCAGAGGTTGCCAAGAAGGAGCAGCAGTTGGACCACAGTGGGCTCAGGGAGGATGTGGGTGGTGGAACAGAGGTGCATCCGTTCAGATGTACCACTCCACAATCCATACGCCATTCTGGTGGAGCATAGTTCCCCTATGGAGGCACACACAGTGGAGACTGAGGTTGCTGGCAACCATCACAAGGGAGGCCCACAGGAAGGTGGCACTGGACACAGCAGGGAAAGGAAGTAGCTCCTGGTGGGGGACTCAATTATCAGGGGGATAGAACTGGGGAGGCAAGGAAAAGTGAAGTAAGGTGCCTGCCTGGCAACATGCCTTGGAGGGACAGGAAGCGGATTCTAAGGATCATGACAGCAGCTGCATGGGAGACAGTACTGGCTGTCATTGTCCACATAGGGACAAATGACTTGGCCACACATGGAATTAAAGCAGTACAGGAGGAGTTTGTGGAGTTGGGGGGGTCTTTAGACAAGTAGCTCATACAGTATCCTTCTTGGAGGGGATGCCTGTCTATGGCATGGGTGAGGCGAGGGTACTCCACATCATGCAATTCAATGAATGGTTGAAAAACTGGTGTAGAGCACAGGGTTTTGGTTTCACTGGGGACTGGTGTTCCACCTAGAGGGTTACCCATCTCTACTGGCATGATGGTCTGCATCTGTCCAGGAAAGGAAACAGTCTCCTCAGTGATCAGTTTAAATGCTTCATTGGCAAACTTTTAAACTAGCCAAGGGGGGAGGCACTAATAAGCAGCAGGGAGTTCCCAGCCTCGCCCTCCAAAACAGTTTACTAAATGAGGTAAAGACCAAGGTAGAAAGGTCAGTAGGGAGAAGGACTGGGGTAAATGGAGAAAGCAAAGTCAGTGAAGGCAGGGATGGGGCTACAAGAGGTAAAGCCATCAAAAAATGGAGAGTGATGAGTACCAGTGCCCGTATTCTGGATAACAAGCTTCCTGAACTAGTGGCCTTGATGGAAGAGGAACATCTGGATATTGTGGCAATCACAGAAACATGGTACACACAGAACCACGACTGGGATGTAAACATATTAGGGTACACTGTGCACAGGAGGGACAGGGAGGGTAAAAGAGGAGGAGGAGGAGAAGAAGCTCTCTACATAAAGGAAGGAATCTAAGCAACAGAACAAAAGGGTAAACAGGGAGGGAAACAGGGAGGACAGGAAGCCCTGTTGGTCAACTTGGAGACAGGCAATGGCACCACAATCTGCACAGGGGTTGTATACAGACCCCCATCTCAGGGGGAAGAAATGGACAAGGAAATGATAGAAGGTATTCTTAGAATGGCAGAAAAAGGGGAGATATTGTTGATAGAGGATCTGAATATGCCAGATGCTAACTGGAGTGCATTTGCTGCAGCCACATCCAAGAGCAGGGTCATTCTAGATGCCCTGCAGGGGGCATGCCTTAGACAACTAGTACTGGAACCAACTCAGGAGGGAGCAATCTTACATCTGGTACTCTCAAATGGAGATGGAGAGAGGATCACAGATGTAGAAGTGGGTAGGCATCTGGGAACTAGAGGTCATCCAACAGTATGGTTCATGATAAACACAGCAGTAGATTCAAGCCATACAAAGGTAAATGTCCTGGACTTTAGGAGGGCTGACTTTGCCAAAATGGGTGAGTGCCTAAGGACTGCACTAACAAATGGGCAGGAAGGAGGGGTGGAAGAACAATGGCCTTTGTATGGAGCAAATAAACAAAACAATGTAAAAAAACACTATGGTTCTCAAAGGAGGTGGCAGGTAAGGTTAGGGAGAAAAAGATGGCATTCAGGAAGTACAAGGAATCACAGAAGGAGCAGGACAGAGAATTGTATCAGTTAAAGCAGAAGGAAGCAGGGAAGGCAGTCAGAACAGCAAAAGCCCAAACCGAGGAAAACATAGCCAACTCAGTTAAGAAGGGGGATAAAACCTTTTATAGATACAGCAGGGAGCAAAGGAAGACCAAGGAAGGAATAGTGAGGCTTAATAAAGGGGAGGGGGCAGGCAGAGGGTGACTGTGAAAAGGCAGAGATACTAAAATAGTTTTGCTCAGTATTCACAAATGAAGAAGGGGAGGTACCTAAACCAAACAACAGAAACACTTTGGATACAGGAGTTGATACCAGTCCATTTACAGAAGAATGAGTTCTGAAAGAACTCTTAAAACTAAAGGTGGACAAAGCAATGGGGCCTGATGGGATTCATCCCAGAATTCTAAAATAACTAAGGATAGAACTAGTGACACCACTGACTACTCTCTTTAACAAATCATGGGAGGATGGGGTGGTACCTGAGGACTGGAGGAGGGCAGATGTTATTCCACTTCACAAAAGTGGGAGCAGGGCAGAGGCAAGAAACTACAGACTTGTTAGTTTGACCTCAGTGATAGAGAAAATGATGGAATCACTTCTGAAGGAAAGAATTGTTGAGTACCTACAGGCCAGAGGGGAACAGGAACCAAGGCAGCATGGATTCACAGCGGGAAGGTCACGTTAGATGAATCTAATAGATTTCTTTGGCTGGGTGACCAAAGTAAAAAATCAGGAAGAGGTTGTGGACATGGCCTACCTAGACTTTAGCAAGGCATTTGACACAGTCCCACACAAAAGATTAATATACAACTTAGCCAGCCTGGGAATGGGTCCCAAGATGATAGCCTGAGTAAAAAAGTGGCTGGAGAACAGGACACAGAGGGTAATAGTAAATGGAGTCCACGTTGAAGAAAGGGGGTTACTAGTAGAGTGCCACAGGGTTCAGTTCTAGGACCGGTCCTCTTCAATGTGTTTATAAGTGACATTGCAGAGGGACTGGAAGGAAAAGTATGTCTCTTTGCAGACGACACAAAGATCTGCAACAGGGTTGATACACAAGATGGAGTGGAAAGGATGAGAAGGGACTTGGCAAGGTTGGAAGAATGGTCAAATGTATGGCAGCTTAGATTCAATGCTAAGAAGTACAAAGTAATGCACCTGGGAAACAAAAACCCAGGTGGAGAGTACACAATGGGGGGTGAGATACTAACAACAACAAGAATAGAAAGGGACCTGGGGATAGTCATAAAGGTGGGCTAGCAACTTGAGAGGGCAAGTAAGGAGGGATGGGGGTACTGGGATGTATAGGGAGAGGCATCATCAGTAGAAAACAGGAAGTTGTTATCCCTCTGTACAGACAGCTGGTGAGACCCCATCTGGAGTACTGCGTGCTGTTTTGGAGACCCCATCTCCGCAAGGACATAGAAAGGATGGAGGCATTCCAGAGGAGGGCAATTAAAATGGTGCAGGGTCTGCACCGGAAGACATATGAAGAGAGACTTAAGGAGCTTAATATGTATACCCTTGAGGAAAGAAGGGAGAGGGGGGACATGATAGAAACTTTCAAGTACCTCAAGGGAATCAACAAAGTCCAAGAGGGTAGCATCTTTCAAAAAAAGAGGTGTGCAAGAACAAGGGGACACAATTTGAAGATAGAGTGGGGGGGGGCGGCTCAGAGGTAATGTGAGGAAGTATTTTTTCACAGAGAGGGTTGTGGATGCATGGAACAGCCTTCCTGAGGAGGTTGTGGGGTCAAAAACAGTGGGGGAATTCAAGAATGCATGGGACAGACATAAGGCAATTCTATGGGGTGGGGATAGGATAGGGTTGCCACCTATTAGGTTTTTACCCGGTGGTCAGGTTTTCAGGGTCCTTATCAGGTAATCCAGTTTTGCTCTGTGCTGGTCAGGTTTTTGAGCCATTTTGAGTGCTCACATACTTTTGAAACAGATTTTGTCATCTCATTCATTGTATTAGCTACATGTCCGGGTTATAAACAAGTTCTGCTGTCAGTATGCCTTTTGTTTGTGAAAGCAGTCAACCTGGGAGGTGTAAAGTATGGCCATTAACACCATTAGCACTTACTTAACCTAATCTTTTCCACTGTATCTTAAAGTGGTATAGCAGCAAAGCTGCCCCCACCTTTTGTAACAGCAACACAGCCAGAAGTCTTCCACTTTCATTTGCTGGTAAACATTTTCACCTCTAACAGAATTTAGGCATTTTAAATGTTTTAAATTATGTTTTTCCTCAAGAAAAAAATGTGGCCACTTCTTTGACTTTGAAATATTACTGCGGACATGAAAAGGAAATGGAGCCGGAAAAATATATAGTAAACATTATAGAAAACAATTTCTTTATTGTGTATCATTATATACCAAGTATACTGTTGTATGCTATTTAAAGTATTTCCCTTGTCTCCCCCATATCATATCTGTAAATGAGATTTATTTGATCTCTGTATGTTTATCTGGTAAACTAATGTTAATAAATCAATCAATATATACAAAAATAAATAAATAACTAGGAAGAACCTAGGAAAGTAACTTTAACAGGTACAGTACAGTATCTTAAGATTTTTGTTGAACTGCTTTAAGTGTTGTATTTTATTGATATAACCATTGGCTTTCTAGGAGGAGCAATGCATGATGAGTCATGAAAAGGGCTGGAGCTAGGGGCGGAGCTTAGGATCCAGTTTTTGCTTCACCCAAAGGTGGCAACCCTAGGGAGGAAGTAGGCTGTTGGTTAACTAGTATCTGCAGCTTATCCATTAGGTAGGGAATGGGCAGACTGGGTGGGCCAAGCGGTCCTTATCAGCTGTCAAATTCTATGTTTCTATGTTTCCAACATTCTGAACCCCTGTAACGTAAACATCTCTAATCCAGTTCTCTCCATATTTAAATGATTCTATAACCATTACAAAAAGGTTATTTGTGTTAATTTACCCATGTGTAGCTCCAAAGGTGCCCGAGTTATATGCAGATCACATTTTAATGAACTCTGCCACAAAATAAAATGACAGACTTTGAGCACTTATAATTTTGAGATGATGCATGATAATGTCATGCAATTTGGCACATTGTTAGAGCTCTCATCATTAAGTAAGTGTGCCAAATATAATATCGATGGCCCAGCAGATGGCGGAAGTACATGCAGATACAAATTTTCACGAAATTATCCACAAAAAATAAAATGACAGATTTGGAGCACCTATAATTTTGAGAACATCCATCCTAATTTCATGACTATTGGCATATAATTGGTACTCCTTCCAGAGAGTAAGCATGCCGAACTGTAGAGCACTAGCTCAACTGACAGCTGGATTATGAGCAAATTAATACATTTTAAAAATTCTACAAATTTCCGATGGCATTCTGAGACATTTTGTGGCATTTTGTGAAATTTCATCAAAATCCTTGAATTCAGAATTTTCACATTCCACAAAGCTCTACATAATATCAGATCCTTAAACTGATGCAGTATGTGACATAGTGATACTGTAGATAGGGAGGCAGTATAGCGCAGTGGTCTACGGCTCTGAGCTACAAATCTGGTGACATCCAGCAGACCACACCTGGGTTTGAATCCCACAGCTTCCACTTACATACTGTGTGACCCTGAGCAAGTCACTTAACTTCCCTGTGCTCCCAGATCGCTCCTGTAAAAAAGCTTTCAGCTTATTGTGCTACTCCTGGTTAAATAACTTTAAAAAAAAAATAAGATGTATTTTCTGAAATTGAACTAAACTGTAATATCAATGTAGGACAACATTTAATGAGTGACATCTTGACTTCTGTAATAAAAATTACACACTTAGTAGGGACAGAGGACATTTTGGGGTCAAAATCAGGGATATCTGAGCACATTTTTTACCACCACAGTGCATTTAGAAATGTAGAAAAAAACAAATTAATTAGAACACATTCAGAGTTCAGGCAGAAGCTTGCTTCTTGCTGAGTTGCTGTCTCCTCCCCCAATCAAAATATGTCTTAACCTAGGATCAAGCAATACCATCAGAAGGGCACTATTTGCACTATATTTTCCTAAATTTCTTTGACAATGCAAATTATAACTTTATAACAACTACACAGACTGAAAAATATAATTAAAAAATGCAAAACTGCCTTATCATAATGATGAAAATTAACATGGTCAGCTTCATGGTTTGCTAAAATTTCACAAAAGTAGTGATAAGGTTGACCATGCGAATTTCCGCCCTATCTCCATTCTGCCTCCCCTATCGAAGGCACTGGAACGTATAGTAGCGGACCAACTTACCGAGCATCTGGACAATTATAATATTCTTTGTAAACAGCAACATGGCTTTAGAAAAGGTCATAGTACATCCTCTGCCTTACTTGAATTCACCAGCTCCATTCACAGCTCCATTGACAATGGACAACTAACTGGTGCTATTTTCATTGACCTGACCAAAGCCTTCGATACTGTCAACCACTCCATCCTGCTGAGCCAACTAAAAAATGCTGGTCTCTCCAATGATTCAATCTCTTGGTTCAAAAGCTATCTTGAAAACCGCACCCAGCGTGTAAAAATTGGAGATGTGCACTCTTATTCCAAACCTGTCCTCTCTGGAGTCCCCCAGGGTTCAATACTGGGCCCCTACTCTTCAGCCTGTTCCTTAACACCCTACCGGACTCTGCACTGAACATATCACCCTGTATACTGATGATGCAGTAATCCTTGCCACACACCAGGACCCAAAGAAATTACAAGAAAATCTCCAACTCGGCTTCTCCTCGGTTGAGAATTGGCTCACAAAGCACAAACTGATCCTTGATCAAAAAAAAAAACAAAGGCCATGATCTTCAGCAGCTCCCATAATAAACATAAGCACTTCCAACTCTCCGTTATCACCAGACAAGGTGCCGCACTGGAACAGGTCAAAAACTTTAAATACCTCGGGATCACCCTTGACCCTCAACTCTCCTACACTGCCCACATCGACCAAGTCGCCAAAGCCGCAAACTCCCGGCTAGGCCTGCCATTCTGTCATAGTAAACACCTGACACCCGAAGCCCTCGATGTCGCTGTCCAGAGCTCCATCTTATCCATCATTGATTGTGGCATTATCATTTACGGCTCTGCTACAACCACTGCACTCAAACGTGTATCCACTGCCCTCAACAAGACCTGTCGACTTGTCACTGGCTCCCAACGCCTAACTCACACCTGTGACCTCTATTCTCAAACTGGATGGTTGAATCTTGCCAATCGAATAAAACACCAAACTTGTATTACTACTAAGAAAATCTTGGTGGCTCCCGAGTCTGTGCCTCATACAACCGAGAATCCACACCGACATACCAAGGGATCGAAACCTCAGCTTCTGCAAACCTGCGACACACACAACACAAGGCCAAAGATCCTTGCTTACTGGCCACTAGTTGGTACAACTGTCTTCCTAGCGACATCTCATCCTCACTATCGCTCAGCACTTTTAAGACTCGTCTCCGCCTAACACTCACTGCCTCCAACCTCTGTGACTGTTGTGGCTAAACATGTCTTTTGGTTCCATAGCTAAAGATGCCCTTTTTGGATCCACATCTACTCCTGCACTTTGCCAGCACCCCCCTCCTATCTTCACCTCCCTTGCTGGCCCATGACAAATGCCATCCAGCTGCACTACCTCTATTCTTATCCACCTTCCACCCCTCCTCTCTCTGTCCCCCCCCAACCTACCTCCCTTCTTCTCCCATCCACTTAATCTCCCTGATTTCACCCTCCTCCTTTCCCTTTCCCCTCCCCAAAGTTTCACCTTATTGTTCTTTTTTCATCTACAAGACTATGTGTTTTTTTATTTTATAAACTGTTATATTTGCTTATGATTGTCTCAATTGTACCAATGACATGGAACCTTTGTAAAAGAGCCTCGGCTCAAAGGTATTTGTAATCCTAGAACAAATAAATAAATAAATGAATGAAAGCCATCAAAATGCACCATCTGGTTTCATTTTTTCAAAAATTTCCTAGGGAGGCATGCCACCGGAATCTTGTACAATGTTTTGGATTTTGTGCCCCTCCAAAACTTGGGCTTGCATGACACCCCTGGCAGTGAGCCCTTGGGATTTGCCTCTACACAATTAAAAATGTCTTGTCTTATTGGTCTGAGCCATGACATCTACGTTATCTGCTATAATTACTCCCAGGTCCCTCTTCTTGTATATCTGAACTACACTGATGCCCCGAAGCCAATACTTGATTTTGGGACTGTTTTCACCCATGTGCATGGCTGTGCACTTTTTAGCATTGAACCTGAGCTGCCATATCCAGATCACTGTTCTACATTTCCTAGCTCTCTTTTCATGTCCCTAGAAACCTGACAACCACCCTCTGAGTTCTTCCCCAGGCAGTGTTTTCTTCAGATTATCAGTCCATACCCCAGCCCCAGCTCCCCTGACTTCTTTACTGGCTTTTATGCAGCATGGAGTTTAAGGCCTTGCTGAAATCCAGATATAGTATGTTGACAGCCTGACCTTTGTCAGCTGCCTACATCTCTTCATTCATGAAATTGATGAGGTTTGTCTGGCAGGACCCAACTTTAAGAAAGTCATATTGCCTTCTGTCCGGTATGTTATTTGCATCCAGGAACTTCACTATCTGCTTCTTTCAGATTGTCTCAAGCAGTTTGCCTTTGGTAGTGGATAGGCTCACTGGGGGGCAGAGCTTGCCAGCCAAGATGGTTGCAGCCTAAAACAGGAGTAGAGACAGAGAGGGATCTAATTTTAGTCCATCCAGCAGCATCATAGTCATCTGGAGACATCTGTGCCTACCAACTGACTCTTCATAGCTTGGGGTACAATCTGATCTAACAATTTGGAAAAACTGCCCATTATAACTTGTGAGGCATCAAATTATTTGAAGTGACTGGTACTTCCTAAGGGTCGCCTCATGGCAGGGCTGAGTCCCAGTTCCAGCAGTGTTCTCTAGCACTGGAAAGTATTGCCTTTGAATTAATTATAGCTGGCAGCCTGGAACCTATTCTGACTTTGGCTTTCCAAAATAATACCCCACCACCTACGGACATGGAGTGAATCACCAGCATGCTTTCACAATTACTAGAAGATACTGCAGAACTAAAAGTAACCACTACTAAAACAAATACAGACTTACAAGCACTAGCCACACAAGTATCTGGCACAGAATTGGTAGTTCCAATCCCATGAGGAAATCTTACAACAGCACCAAGGAAAACTTCGAGAGCACTATGGCCAGATACAATACCTACTTACTAAGCTGGACGATATGGAGAACCATGCTTGACAAAATAATGTTAGACTGGTGGGCATCCTGGAAGGGGTTGAAGGTCAGGATATGCTTCTATTTCTTCAGACTGTACCACTGAAGATTCCCAGCCAAACAATGCCCCTCTACCAGAGCTTGAGAGGGCCCACCGTTCTTTAGCTCCCAAGACAAGGAGGGAAGAATGCCCCAAACCCATATTGTGTCAATTCTTGTGATATCCGATAAAATAAATGTATCTTAGAACAGTGAGGGAAAAGGAGACTTTATCCCAGGAAGGCCACCTGGTCCAACTGTACCAAGATTACTCTCTAGAGCTGTTAAGTAAGAGAAGGGTACACACTGATGTTAAGCATCAGCTATACAAGCTTAACATTCTGGCCTCACTTAAATACCCTACATTCATAAGGGAATATTTATTGTTTAACACTCTGATGGAGGTTGAGCACTTTTTGAAGGACATCTGTGCAGAGGTAAGAGAACTGCATCAGCCACCACAACTGCCAAGAGGTGTTAATCTCCAAGACATGGAAACTGCTCCCCCAGAGTCCTTCCATGAGACACAAGACACTGCCAATACAGCCACTCATGAAGAATCCTGGCAACTGCTCTTAGGGCAGAGCCAAGTGAAAAACAAGGACTTCCAGGAATGAAGACTATCCCCCTTGAAAGCAAGATCCAGGAGCCATCAATGCCAATGCCAGCTCTCATCAGTAGTAACTCTCCAGCAGACACTCCCATAAAAGTCTCCAACTGCTTCAGTGACCTTTGAGAGTTGGCAACTACCGACTTGAACCTCTCCAATGCTGCAGATAATACAACCCCAACATCAGAGGTGATAACAAACTCCAGTACGGACTGGGCTCCCTCATGTCAAGAATGGGCAGAGTGTATCTCAGAACACAATGAGGAGGGTGCAAGTTCCTGCTCTCCCTCACACTCACGGCAGCAGCAATGAAGTAAGTTTGCTTTGTTCATCTTTTCTGAGATATATGGTCTCCATCCAAGGTTTAAGTCATTCAGTATAGGACATTCTAGTCCACTGTAACCTGTGCTGCATGTCAGGTTTGTATAAGCACTGCAGTCCTGCTATCTGAACCTCTGGCTCCAAAATAGTACATGCAGTGCTGAGACGAGTGGGTTCACTTCTTCCCAAGATAAATCGGGTCTTGAACTTAAATTTGCCTGCCACTCCAAGATACTTTCCAGTGACTCTGCCTGGCAATGGTTAGTTCTGCTTGGTACTACCTTCTGTTATCCTCACCCTATTTAATAGGAGCAAACTGTTTGTTCTCTTGTCCCCACGAGTCCTCACTTGCCAGGGGTGGCTTGCATTGCACTGGGGGAAATTTACAATGCTTTCAACTGGTTAGCCTGATCAAGGTTGCTTGCTATTTCACTGTCCTAGAGACATTTAATGGATTAAACTTACCTGAGGCATGGCAGCCTACATAACTCCACTGCATGCAAACCGGCCGATTCAGACCAAAGACTGCGAGAAAGGGGCTAATGAGGAGACTCCCGGGTTTACCAAAAAATGTGATCTGTTTTAATGTTAACCCCCTTTTTTTCTTCTTTTTTTTTTCTTCTTCTCTTCTAGGTGGTGTACACATGCACCCTGCTGGAGAAACATCTTAATGCTTCATTGGGTTTAGTTCACTGCACCCCCATGCCTCCATCCACAAAAAAAAGAAAGTTAAAAGGGGAAGGAGGGTGTGGCAGGTTAGTCCCCACAGCAAGCTGTATCTAACCCGAGGATCACATTAAAGCAGAGAGTATAGGGTTGAGGGCATTTTATAAAGCACAAACCAGTTACCCCCTCCTTCTCCCCTCCCACTCTCCTGACTAAAACTGCTCTGGGAATCCTACCCCAAGGTGCACAGAGGGCAACCCAACTGATTTGCTTTACCTTTGGGTAATCCTGTTTGGTTTTGCTCTTCAGATGATCAGGGAGAGGGTGTCTGAGTTGACTTTTGGAATGTGTGACAGCTAAAAGCATACTGTCTCAAAACAAAAGGGAAAATTAAATGGGCAAGGGTGCTGTATTGCCCATTGCATTTAATTGTGACACAAGGGACAGGCTGTAAGATGGAAAGTTCTACGCTCCCAGCTTTCCACCAGCATGTTGCTAGTGTTATTACCAGTTCTCTGCTTTTGCAGTTTTTAACTAAAACACTCATAATATAGGGCATATTTTGTTTGACTTGGGCGTCCATTAAACCAGGGTTATGAATGCACAGAGAAGGTACTCCCCACAGGTCACCAGTAATCCTGTGAAAGTAGCGCTGAGGAGGGAAATAAGCAAGGTGTCCATGCCAAAGGGGGCAGCTGATAAGGAGGAGAATGCTACCCAATGCATGTGGGATTACAAGGGCTGACTCTGCTCACCAGTCAAGTTGTTGTCAGATCCAGTTGAATCCCCCAATTTTCTAGTGCTACCGAGTGCCTCATAATGCCTGCTGGAAAATCCCCTCCTGCTTTAATGCTTGAACATTGGCATAGGGAACCTTACCCTAGTCATTCTCTGCTCCAACCCCCCCTTCCAGTTGGGGAATAATGGTATTACCAACAACCCCCACTATTTTGAGATCCTGGGCCTCCAGATGACTGGTAAAGCTCTTGTTCCCCCAGCCTCAGTTATTTACCTAGTTACTTTCCTTATTCTGTATTGCTATACTTCCTGGTGTTTAGTAATATACATAGGGAAACTAAATGATTGACCATAACTCCCCCTCAGGGCACTTCCCCAACTATTGGCAATGAAGGGAATGAGATGCCTGGTTCCTGAGAGAAACTTTCCCTCCACGACCTGTGGGATATGGAGAATGTACAGTTATGGGTTTACTCATATTCAATGGTTCTTTTTCTTGTTTGGAAATGCTGGTATTGAAAAGTAGGCCAAGGGTCCCTAGATATACAATGTCTTGTATGGAATGTTTCAGGTTATACCTGGATGGTTACCTTTGGCTTACCTTGGCCTTCTGGTTAATGCAAAATAATTGAGCTATAAGGGTACTCCACAAGGAGCATACAGTATACTTTACTCTGCAGAGGGACACAACTAGAAGAGAGACTATCCTGAGCACAGGGTATGGGTGCAGACGAACAGCCAAGGGAATACAGCCCCTTGAAGATGGATAGCAGCCAGAGAACACCATCCTTTTAAAGAAGTTCATGATCCCACTCTTTGAATATGGATAATTTAACAGAGATAGTTGTCACCTCTTGGAATGTGAGGGGCATGAACTCACCAATTAAAAGGGAAAAAGTTTTCTCCTGGCTAAAACAAATTTGGACAAGAGTAGCCTTTTCACAAGAGACTAGGTTAACCAAACTAGATGCTCAGAAACTAGTTAGGGAATGGATGGGCTGGGAAATCCATAGCACATCTGGTAAAACCAAGTGCGGGGTCTCCATTTAATGCCACAAAATCTTAAAGTGGAAACCAATTGAACATAAAGCAGATGTGGACAGCAGATGGGTATTCGCCAAAGGTGTCAACGCCAGCAGGTCTGGCCACCTTAGCCAGCTTATATGCTCTGAATCATGATGCCCCTGAGTTATTTAACTCTGTTTCACAGGCACGATGGACTTGGCCTTCGATGACCCCGACTTTACTTTGGGGGGAGACTTTAACTTAGCAATAGTCTGCCTCATGGACAGGTCTAACTCTAAACCCGAGCCTCATGTCAGATTATTACAAGCCCTGAAGGACCTGCTATCCCTTCACCAACTTGCTAATGTATGGAGGCCCTTCCACCTGGCTGACAGAGATTCTGCATACTCCTTGGCTGCTCGGTCAATGTCCAGTAGGTTAGACAACTGACATAGCTCTCCTGAACTTACTCCCAGGGGTGGAGGAGGTCAATATTGCTCCCCTCTATTTCTCTGGACACGCTTTCCTAGTCATGTCATTAACGATGGGCACCCCTTGCCAAATCAGCGAAGTGGCATTTAGTCCCACTCCTGCTGCAGGATGAGGAGTTAAAAAAGTGACTATCTCAGGAGGCAAAGTATTTCTTTTTAAATAAACCAACAGGGCTCTGCGATCCAGCCATGATCTGTGAAACCTTTAAGGCCATGATCCGGGGCAAAATAATAAGCTATGTCTCCCACCTCTGTAAGCAAAGGGAGAAGGAGGCATCCAGATTAGAGGAACAGCTACAGTATGTCTGACAGAAGAGATATACAAAAAAGACCCCCTTACTCTTCATGACAGGGACTTAATTTATGAGATAGTGTCCCTAAGGATCCAACTACCTAGCCACTGGGAAAGCTGAGTTGCAGATTCATAGAACACAGCACAAGTACTGGGCTTATGGAGGAAACATCCGGAAAATTGCTGGCATATAGACTCAAGAAGCAGCAAGTCGAAAGGCATTTCACCAAGCTGAAAGACCCCATAGGTAGACTGAACACCTCTTCTGGCTGCAGCCATAAACCAGGCCATGGTAAACTTTTACAAAAACCTATATGGCTCCCATATACAGTGGGATGCACATAAATTTGCTGCTTTCCTGGCACATTTGCAGCAACCCCAACTAACAGTGACAGACCCTAGGGGAACTGTTTACTACGGAGAAACTGTGCTCAGTACTACGGAATATGGTCCCACACAAATCACCGGGGGAGAGGATGGCTTCCCTGTGGACTTTTATCAGTCAGTTCAGGAAGTGATGGTGCCTCCACTGCTCAGCATGCAGCAGCAGGAGGTGCAAGGGAAAGAAACCTTGCCAGAGTCCCTGAGGGAGGCAATTATCACTGTGCTGCCCAAGGAGGGGAAAGGACCCTTCCCTGCCTGCAAGTTACTGGCCAATTTCCCTCATTAATACTGATGCCACTCGACTACAGAAGGCATTACCGCACTTAATACATTCTTTGCAGGTTGGCTTTGTTATGGGTATGGGTAGGGATCATCGGAGGGCACTTATTACCTTGATGCAAACTACAGCAACTCTCCCTATACTGGCAGCCACTGTCACAGTGGACTTTGAAAAATCCTTTGATTCCATAGAATAGGAGGGTAGCACGTCAATTCGCCGCAAACATTACATCGCAAACAACTCATCGCAGCATTTTGAGCTAATTCTAACACAGCGCAATAATATTTTCATCGTATATAAGTTTCATCGAATCATCTGAGCTGCCGAACCAAAATACGAACAAACAGTAGAGACTAACATTTTAGCACCGAGAGGTAATCAGGTAACCAGGAAGCAGGAGAGGTAATAAGCACATTTTAGTACAGCACAAAGTACATTGCGATGTAGGGAAACCAGGAGTGGTAATCAGCACAAAGTACATTGCGATGTAGGGAAACCTCTATGCCACCCCTCTACAGAGTTATTAGTGCACTGCAGACCTTCCTTAACAACCATGTACTGTAGCAGTTCCAAAACTTAATGTCAAAATGTGGTCTGCGACGACCAACTGGCCTTCCTATCCAGGTATCTTTAAAGTAGCCAACGACAGGGGCCAGTTGGTTGTCATGAGTTCTGTAGAATTAAGTCTCTCTCAGCATTTCAAACACATTAATTACATCGTCTGGTGGAATATATGCTAATGCTGGCATCATTCGTATGTTAAGTGCAATATCAGAGTCTACTGTGTAGTTCTTTACAATGTCATGATTTTCCTGTACCTTGCGCTACACTGACTGACACAGGTGGAAAAAGCAGCCCCTTGTTACTGCGGTGGGGAACACAGTTTGAAATGCTTTAGAGGCTGCTAGTTCAAAGTCCAGCATGACAGTATGTGGATTAAGTCCAGGGCATAAATGTTTTAATTCAGATAGTACACGTACATAACTTACATGTGTTTTGTTTGCCATCAGAATAAAAAATGAGGGTATAACAGATGAATGTTGCACACCATGTATGGTGTACAACTGTGAAAACAACGGAGGTGTAGCCTTGAATGTTCCGTCTGCATACCAGTGCATTGATTTGGTCATATAATTAAGATTCTGCTTAGTAGAAAATATAATGAATCTTTCTGTGTCATCACAGCCTGAATCATACAGCATAAATTTTTCCCCACTATCAGTTTCACAATATTCTGGTGGAATTTTAAGTTCAGTAAGTGAAACTGGCTGGCTAGGAGCCACAGCTGCTGTTTGTTGTGCCCTTTGTGCACTTCTCTTTAAACTTGGTATGGATGGAAGTTTTGCACAGGCAGATTGACTTATTCCAGAAATGACAGTGGCTACTATCTGCTGTGTGGTTTCCTGAGAGCTGCATGCACGGTACTTCAAATCATTCACCACTTTTCTCACCTCAGCATCAGCTGGGTTAGGAACATGATTGTGTTCCTTAAAGTATTTCAGTATGGCATCATTTGCCGTGTGAATCTTAGCAGGACACTTAAAGGTGTCGTACTGCTGACATTTCCAGTAGTCTTTGTCCCCGTACATTCTCTCCTTTTGGTAAATGTAACCGTCATGGGTCAGGAGAGGCTGTCCTCTACTACTCATCACAAATTCAAGTGGCATCTCGAAACTGGGATGGGAGCAGCTATGACAGTGATACATTTAAGCTGTCAATCAGGCTACACTTGGGGCACAATCATTGGCTGACCAATTTGAAACCATTAGAAATATCAAACTGCATTAAGATGTTAATAACCACTATGTAAAAGGGAGAGCATGCTACATTGCGATGTAAATGGCCGCGATGTAAAGGGGATGCGATGTAAATGCGAGCGCTGAAATTTTTACGATGTAAAAGGTCGCACTGAAATATTTTGCGTGCAATTGACGTGAAACCGAATGGGAGTACTTGCATGTGGTCTTGTAGCACTGTAATTTTGGTAATAACTTTAGAACGTTGATAAGAACCCTTTACAATGGCCATATGGTGAGGCGTTTTACTAATAATTCCCTCTCTTTGCTCTTTACACTACACCGGGGCACAAGGTAGGGCTACCCACTGTCCTCTTTGCTGTTCATCTTGGCAATGGAACCACTGGTTGCAACAATAAGGACTCACCCAGGTACACCAGGGCAAAAAATGGGGGAGAAGCACTATCACACAAAGCTACAGTATACAGTATGTGGGTAACTGTCTTATCCTAACAAGTGATACGTCCACCAGCATTTCCCACATCCTTGCCTTACTGGAGTCCTTCATGGATGTTTCTGGGCTCTGCATTAATGTCAATACATCTGAAGTTCTCTCCCTCAATGTCTTAACTACCCCCAATCTACTAAACCATTCAGGCTTGGTCTGGGCAGAAGGGGAGATCAAATATTTGGGAATCAAAATTGACCCTGATGTATGTACCCTGGTATCCAGGAACCCCCCCCCCCGATTGCCAGCCTACAAAAAGATATAGATAGCTGGAAACACCTAACCCTCACAACAGCTGTGAAGAGAGCGGCAATTAAAACAGTGTTTGCCCCTGTGGTTTTCTACCTATTGTCTCATCTTCCACTTGTGATCCCTGATAAATGGTTCCAAAAACTGAATGTTCTCATGGGTAACTTCCTTTGGGGAAACAATATACCAAGATATACAGTAGCAGAGCCAAATTGAGGGCCCAAGGATTAAAGGCGGATGGTGCATTCCGCATTTTCAACTCTATGTGTATGCCTTCTTAACAGCTGGGACATGTAGAATGTTTCATGATCATAGCCCTAATCCGCCATCTTGGGTGGATATAGGAGTCAACTGTTACGAGTGGCCCACCCCACAGTATACCTGGGTCTTCCACTTCCAAAAATATATCATGGCTGACTTACAGTGCAGGCCTTGCACTTGGCATGGTGTAAAGTTGGTCAAATCACAAAATCCTGCATTAATCCAGGTTCATATACTTGTTTTGGGAACAACCACAATTGGTGCATAGGACAGTAACCCTTTTTCTGGAAAGAATGGCAGGCAAACCACATACAGTTTATTAAGGAGATACTAACACCAGCTAGAAAAACTGTGGAATCCTTTTTAGCTCTGCAAATGAAGTATAATTTGCCAAAGAAGGACTTCTGGAAGTACCTCCAGCTTATAAATCTTTTTCAAGTATAGTCAAAAATGTACTGTCCTTGTCTTGTATGTAAATCAGAGGGGAAAGGACACATACTGTAGCGGAACTGCTAGTATCTTCTTGGGTAAAATCTCCCAAAGGCCTAACAAGCTGAATATACAAGAGCTGAGGCACCAGACACCTCCCTCCCTCCATCCCTCCCTGCTAAACAGAAACGGCAAAAGATGCTAAATGCACCCATTTTGGATGAAGCATGGCATAGCTCCTGGCTGTACGCTCATAGAATGTGTGGTCATTCCTGCAGCTTCCTCATTCAAAACAACATATAACACCTCTGGTACCATACCCCTGTGCAACTTAAAAATATGGAACTATTTCACCAGGATAATTGTTGGGGATGTGGTACCCCAAGGGCAGATTTAATGCATATCTTATGGCACTGCAGCCACATACATTCCCTTTGGTATAGGTTTGTGGCATGCTGTGCCAAGATACTACACTGTAACATCCCTTCCTTCCCTGCTATGTTAATACTAGGTTTGGGGCTGGATGCTCTTCCTGTGGAAACACAGCAGAGATTGTGGTTGATGTAGGCCTCGGTTGAGGTCAAAAGACTGATCCTCAGAAACTGGCAATCCACTGCAATCCCATCTTTTAGGGAATGGCTAATGGCCATGGAAAAATGAGCCACCTTTACCAGAATGCCCCACTTCGCTGCCCACACAACTCAGAAATTTCTGGACAGGTGGTCGCCTTTCCTACAATACATACAAAACAAATCTGGACACTGAACAGGGCCACACAGCAAGGACTTACTGTGCTTAAACCTTTCTGAAAAATGTGCCATGTCTGGTTTGATGTTAAGGATTAAGTGTGATGTTCAGTGAGGCTTACAAATGCACCTTCAATGATGGTACCCCACTAAGGGGGTACCTGGTATTTGGTTGTTCATAGTCTGCTTAATGTTTATTTTTTCTTCTGGCTCTCTCCAATGCTGGTATAAACAGATGACTAAACATATTATTGTTTTATGTGAATGCTCTGTAAAAGCTACAAATATAATATTGTACTGTATGTAACTGCTCCCTTTCCAACCAAATGTCAACACGGTCGGCCAAAGCTATTTGTCATACTGAAACAAAATCAATAAGTGTATGAAAAATGCATCAACTTATGGTTCAATAAAACATTCAACTGTAAAAAAGAGGACAGGCTCATTGGTTTTTTGATTCCTGGGGTCATCCTTGTTCCCTCTCTCATGGAGTGGTACTTTGTCCCCTGTCTCGTGGAGTGGTACCACAGCTGCCCTCCTCCAGACCACCTGGGATGACTCTGATTCCCCTTGTGGAGTGATACCACAGCTGCCCTCTGTCAGTCTGCTGGGATAACTCCTGTTGCCACCATTACAGTTGAAGATGTCTGCCAGAGGGGAAGTCAGTACTGGTGTCCCTTTTTTCAAAACCCTCAAATGCAACCCATATGGTCCTAGGGATTTGCTGACTTTCAATGCACTAAGACCCTTGAGTACCCTGTGTGTAGAATTATGCCCCACCTTTAGCCAGCAACCTTGACCATGACCCTTAGTCACTTCACAGTTTTGCAGCTGCCATCCATTTAGTTATTAAAAACAGAAGTTCTTGTTCAGTAAAGTCACCTTTTCCAGGTCATCCTCTACCTAGTTTGACCCTTTTGTCAGCTGTCCTATGCACTCCTTTTTTTTAATCTTTTATCACTTATACATCTGAAGGAGGCCTTTTCATTGGCCTTCACTCCTTCTGCTATCCTTAGATCAGCCTCTGCCTTAGCCTTCATCATAGTTGTGTTGGTTGCCATAAGCTTTTTTTTACGACTCCTTCAGAGCTGGCAGGTGGCTTCGGCCCATCCCTTGGAGGGGACTCATCTCTCCGGCAAGGCTTTCCTGCACCTGTCCCAACTGGCCATCCCCCACAGGTTACCCCCCCCCGTGGCAGGGCCAGTAGCAAGGTGTGCTGGCCCCCCAACCCTGGAAGCTAGCACCTAGATTGCAGGGGGGGGAGGCATGGGTGCAGCCTACCATCATTGAGACTGCCTGCTCCATTGCTTTTTCCATTTTCTCCCCAGACCCATGCATGTGCAATGGGCAGGTTGACTGTCTCCACCTCTGTGGAGGCAGTCTTACTCCCTGTGTGTCAATCCAACCTTTCTAGCATCATGCCTGTGCTGGCCCCCAGCCTCCACTGGGTGTCATTCTACAGCACAATGCTGAGTGCCCCCCACCTGAGGAAGGAGAGCTGTTAACAGACGCTCAATCCTTCCTCTCCCCAGCTGACCCCCGAGCAACCCGAATCCATTCCCAAACTTAGGTCACCAGCGTAGCATGAGGTAAGGCATCCAGCGCCTCAGCCCTCTGCACCACTGGGCCACCTTGGGCTGCCCTAAGCTTTTAAGAAACCAGAACCAGTGGCACTCCAGAGGTTCAGTGTTGAATAAAGAAAAGCATAAATCCCATGCTCAGTTTGACAAGTTTATTGTGTAGCACACACAGTGAACACATTCAGCACTGAGTAAGTGAATGACTGGGAACCATTACTCAGAAGTTCAAGTATCTTGACTGCCCCTCAGAAAGCATGGATACCACTTTGGAGTAGTGGTAGTGTCACGGACTCTGGTGGACAGGGTACAAGGTTCAAGACCCTGGTAGGGCAGTCAAACTAGGATCTGAGTGAGGGGGATTCAGGTTCTGGGGGACTCAGGGCAGGCTGGGTTTGGGCCAAAAATTCAGGGTGGAAATAGCGACTCCTAGTGGTCACTGAGGGTTAGTGGCAGGCTGGGTGTGGGTCTGGTGGTAGGGCAGAGGGTCAGTATGTAAGGCTAGCTAGGAGGCTGGGTGTGAGGGTGAGGTGTGGGCAGAAGCAGAAATGACAGTAAGGGAGAGAAGTAGCGTATGTAGGTAGAGGGGTTCCAGGAAGTAGGAGGAGGAGTAAATTCAGGTGGAGAGACAGAGGTGAATAGTCAGAGGGTCCCTCTAGTGGCTAGCAGGTATAACCTGCAAATGGAAAAGTGGGAACTTAGTAAAACGACAGACAGGAAGTGATGTCACAAGACAGCGCCTATATAGGTAGTGCCGAGCCGGGGTGGGCGGGGCAATTGACGCGTGCAGCGCATTGATGGGCTAACCCCCCTTGCAAGGGTGCTGCTGCTGGAGGTAGTTAATTACTTCTTATGGCACCCGTGTAGGTCCCGCTCCAGGGGATGGACATACATATTATATACATATAAAACACTGTTCAAAAAATCTTCATTCAAAACTAATGTAACAAAAACAGTTTAAACCACAAGAATGCAGAAAAAATGCTCTTGTTACATCTATTGTTGCATTCAAAAAATCTGATCAATAATTAAGGTTAATTCAAAAAGGCACCTTAAACAAAATAGATTTTCTATTACATAACTTCAATAATTGAACTATAAATCATTTCTGCAAGTCCAAAGCACCTGAGATACACCTCTAGCTCAATGCATCGGCCATATAATTTCATATTTATGTTTCTTACCATATTATTTTAAACTAAGATTAGCTTAATAAATTAAAATGTACCTATAGTGGTACAGCTTCTATGGGGGAAGACAGCATGGTGCACTGTCAATTATCTTCAAGATAAAACAATGAAATACAATAGTCTAAAGAATATATTGTTTTACAAGCTGTACTAATGAGGGCATAAACTAGAGAGGTCAAAAGACAGGAAAAATAAATACATAAAAATAGCAGCTCTCATAATATCCATTGATATGAATATCAAAAGATACAGCAATCAAGATCTAATGGGCACCTTGTAGAAGATGGCTGCTACATAGTCCCTTCAGCAAACTAAGCCAGTCTCTGTGACCCAACAATCCTGCCACCCCCTGCTCTTCTCATCCTTTGTCCTTATTTCTCCATGATATGATTTAGGTGTAGCACTCTAACTCAGTGAAAACCTAAAAGATAGTGTCCTAGTGTCCTCCCTGGTAGCTTCCCCTCAGCTCCTTCCCTGATCCCTATTTCAGAGTACTTTAGGTAGGACTTGCATAGAAGTCTGAAACTTCAGGACACCCCTGTTACTGTACCACATCAGTCCTGACCCTATGAGGCACACAAGGTAACATGTTACTTAGCCACCCCTCCACGGTGTACTCCACAGATCTTACCTTATTACCTGTTATAGCATATAATGACTAGAAACATTTCCCTCAGGGGGAAGAAACAGTATCTCTAGATTTCATGGCTCAGGTTTCTCACGCTCCAGGGTCTCTCTAACTCTGGGTCACTCATTTTAGCTAGTCTCAAATACCAGACTACTAGTGCATGTTGGCCACTTGGAATCATTTGATCTGCAGCTTTACAGGCCTGGGTGAGACTCCCTAACCAAATTACACATTTTAAAGCAATCGCCTTCAGTAGTGCCTCTCCAACATACATAGATAGACATTGATGTCTACCCAGCCTACTCAGCTACTTTGTGTTGGCCCTAGTGGCCATCCCCTGACTTAATTTGTAACCCCATCTTCTAAGCCCATATGTCTCTCCCATCCCTTCTTGAAACTGCTTACAGGGTTGACCTTCACCACTTCTTCCAGCTGCTTGTTCCACTTGTCCACCATTTTTTCCAAAAGTCCTTGCAGATATCTCTCTTAAAACTTACCCTACTAGCTGAAGTGAGTTCCTCCTTGTCCCTCTATTTGAACTCAAGAACAGTTCTTTAGCATCCATTCTTTTTATCCTTATAGGTACTTGTATGTTTTTATAATGTCACCCCTTTCCTTTCTCTTTTCAGGGGTGTACATGTCCAAGTCCTGGAGTCTGCCCTTATATGACTTGTCTCTTAGCCCCTGGACCATCTTAGTTGCCCTTTCACTTTGTTACAGCCTTTCCTCAGGTGTGGACTCCAGTAACTTGTATAGTACTCCAGACATGCTCTCACCAATGACCTGTACAGTGGGAGTATCACCTCCTGACTTCCTGCTGCTTATCTGCCTCCCTGTACACCTCAGCATCCTGTTTGCCTTTCCCACCACTCTGTTACAGTGTGCTATAAATGTTAGATTCTCAGATATCATGACCAACCAATCCCCTTCCACTGTTGTCTTGAACTACCTCTAGGATAAATAAGAAGTTCACTTCCCTTTTGTTTCTAGATTTTTATCACATTACACCCTAATATAAGCTTCCCAGACAAGTTTCAGCACAGCAGACCCCACCAGAAAGCAAATTCTTGCAGCTTACTTGCTCAGGTTACCATCTAAGAAGCTATCACAGCTCCTGGTAACCCCTTAATAAGATTCTCCAACTGAATCATGCCCTGGCAATTTAAAGCTAACCCCTCCTCTCCCACTGGTGTCCCGAACTACTTCAAAGTTATAGTTGCAACTACAAATAGGTGACAAAATGCTAGCAATCTGATTGGCCAAGAATATCATGTGACTGTCTGGGTTATCATTTATAGTTACTGCGCTAGTGAATCTTTGGAGGTCGTTCCTAAATTTAAATACTTGGGTATCTTGTTCGATAATAAGCTCTCATTTAATGACCACATTGATGAACTATCCAGGAGGCTCAAAGCAAGATTAGGATTCTTTTTTAGAAATGGGTCTCTACCCCCCCTCGAGATAGGAACAAGGCTCGTACAGGCCACATTCCTTCCCCTACTCAATTACGGTGACTTAATTTACACTACAGCTTCAATTTCAAACCTAAGCAAGCTTGACGTCCTTTAACACTGTGCGTTATGATTCGTTACCAACTGCCCTTACCATACTCACCACTGTGATTTGTATGCAGCTGTTGGTTGGACATCTTTCACCACTAGATGCCTGCTCCATGCTGGTATTACAGAAATTACCATGCTACCTAACATCGTTAATCTGCATCTCCCACAGTGCATATTCCCTTAGGAAAACTGACTTTGTCTTGCTCGATGTACCTAGGACTTGTACCTCCTTTGGCAAAAGTGCAATTTCTTATGCCTTCCCTTCTATGTGGAACCAACTCCAATCTTTACTAAAACTAACTAGCATTGTCTCGGTCAATTTCTTCAGAGTGCTAATTGCATCTAAAATAAAAGATTTTTGTAACTGCCACTAAGCACCCTTTTATCCCTATGTGTGCTTCTTGTCTATTGTCTCTATTGGCCCTTGCCATGCTGAGACCTTTATCCCTCAACCTACTTTACCCTTTGCTAACCTTCCCCTCCCCCCTACCCTGCTTACCATTATTATTGTTTCCTTCTTCTAGTACTTCACCACTTCTTGATTATCTATTGCATCTTACAGCGACAAAGTGTTTAACCTCACCTGATGTTGTTTGTCCCAAATCTGCACATATATCTGTAACCTTGTATCTCACTATGAATTACCTGATTAGAGCATTGTGTGCACTCTGTATAATTGGTTATCAAAGTGTTGTACTGTATAACGTGCCATCGTATGTGTATTACCTTCAGGACCTCCTTGTGAATGAGCTTGCTCAATGGAGTCTTCCTGCAATAAACTTGAACTTGAACTATCACGGCACAACTGGACACCTCGATTCTCATGGTGGACTTTTCATTAATTTTGTTTTATTTTATGAATTTTATAAGAAAAAAACATACTTTAACGAGTCCGTTTGTGCTAGATTTTTGGATATTTCTAGTGATTTAAAGCACTTGGGTGTACCTCATGCTTCTCAGTCCACTGGAAATCTTTGTATTTCTCTGCACACCTAAGCGTCGGGCAGGTGTCATTCCTTACATATATGGTAAATGCAGTCCATGGCACTATTTGATTTTGCTGTCAGTAGGACAATCTAATAAGGAAGTAAAATATGAACCTGTGATATCCCTGGCTTGTAATTTATGAATGAGGCTAAATCCACCAGAAACATCAGGAACACTGCTTTTGAAAAAGACAGGCACTGAACAGTTAACTCACATCCTTTTAAACCAGAGACAACAGCAATGTAAATGTGGATGACAGAGTCTGGAGCTTTAAAACAGGCATGTATTTAATAGTTGGAGGCAGCTAAGAAGTGTAATGAACTGTAACCCAGATATGATATCTTAGTCCAGTATATATCATACATAACATATGTTTATTAAAGGAAATGAAATTAGTAACCCTCTAAGCCAAAATCATTTTCAATGGTGTCCTTTCAGATATCAATAGCTCTTCAATAATTTGCCACATACAATAGAACACAATACAGCACATACACCACACCATTAGGGAAACAACTGGGGAAGTATATCATGTTATTTTAGGATAACTATTTAATTTTACTAAGAACATTTATTTCCACTTTTATACGAAAGGCAGAGAGAAATGTCATGGAATAAAACTGATTTTTTTGGGACCCACTTTGCAAAAATCATGAGATCTTGCATTTTGGGATATGTCACAATTGATATCTGGCAAAACTAGGTACTGTACATCAGAATGAAATCCTGAATGAATCAGCAGCTTTTACAGTTTTTATGACATCATGATAGCCATCTGCAACATAGAAACGAGCAGTTCAAATAAAACAGGAACAGTTAAATATTCACGCAGATGTCAGGTAAGGGCTGCTTGGCCCACCCAGTTTTCCCATTCTTCCCTACTTACATCTTCACTGCAGAACCCACTTGATCTACAGCTCTCTCTCCCTGCTCTTCCTTTCCACCATGATTCCCTTGTGCCTGTCCCATGCACACCCCCACCACCTCCACTGGAAGGCTGTTCCAGGAATCCACCCCTCAATCTGTGAAAACCCCCTCACAAATCTCCTAAATCTAACCCCTTCAGCTTCATAGAATGTCCCTTGTTCTTGAGTACCTTTTTCTTTGAAACAATAATTCCATCCTGTACCTTATTTAACCCTGTGAGGTATTTAATTATGTGAGGTATTTAATTATGACTATCATATCTCTCCTCTTCCTCTTCTCATCCAGGGTGTACATATTTAGGTCCTCATGTCTCTCCTCATAGACTTTTGATGCAGACCGTGCACCATTCTCGTTCTCTTCCTGCACACGGCCTCCTTTCTGTCTATGTCTTTTTCGAGATGTGGTCTCCAGACCTGGACATAGTACTCAAGGTGGGATCCCACCAGCAGTCTTTGCAGGGGAGACACCACCTCCCTCTTTCTGCTTGTGATAACCCTACCTATGAACCCCAGCATCCCACTAGCCCTCCTGACTGCCTTGTCACACTGCCTGGCCACCGTTAAGTCATCTGATATAAATAATAATAATAACATTTATTTATAAGGCATCTTATCTACTGCAAAGGTGTCTAACAATATAAAAACAGATCAAAATCATACAAACATCAGACATAAAATCAGTTAAAATCACATAACAGTAAATCAGAAAAAAAACATTCAATTGTCTGAGAAGGCTTGGTGCCACAAAAAGGTTTTTAAGCCCTGCTCAAATCCCTCCACATTGGCACCTCCCGTAACCAACAGGGTAGAAAATTCCAAAGGGTGGGGATTGCATACGCAAAGGCTCTTGCACCAGATGATTTCAAATTCACCCTTGGGATCTCTAGCAACCCCTTGTCGGCCAAGCAGAGTGATTGACCAGGGCAGTAGGAGTCCAGGAGCTCTTTCAAATAGTCAAGGCCCTAGGTCTCTTTCCTGCTTGGTTGTCATCAATACCATACTACCCATTTTGTACTCCTGTGCCCAGGTTTCTGTGCCCTAGATGCATTATTTTGCACTTTTTAGCACTGAATTCCAGCTGTCATATCCTTGACGTCTCCTTGAGGTTTCTCAGGTTTCTGCTCATCTTTTCCATCCTCCAGGAATGTCAACACTGTTACAGATTTTGGTGTCACAAAAAAAGAAGCAGACCTTCCCTTCCAGCTCCTCTGCAATGTCACTAATAAAAACATTAAAGAGGACTGGTCCCAGCACTGATCCCTGAGGTACCCCACTTGTCACTCTCCCTTCCTCAGAGTGAACTCTGTTTACCACCACCCTCTAATGCCTATCTCCTAACTAATTTCTTATCCAGACTATGACCACCCAGCTTGCTTACTAATCTCCTGCATGGAACGGTGTCAAAAGCCTTACTGAAATCCAGGTATGCCACATCCACTGCTCCTCCCTGATCTAATTCCCTGGTCACTCAGTCAAAGAAATCTACCAGATTTATTTGACATGACCTCCCCAATGATTCCATGCTGTCTCAAGTCTTATAATCAACTGGATTCAAGATATTGCACAATTCTTCCCTTCAGTAGAGTTTCTATTAACTTTTCTATAACCAATGTCCAGCTGACTAGCCTGTAATAGTCAGCCTCTTCCCTGTTTCCACTTTTGTGAAGTGTGTCTACATCTATCCTCCTCCAGTCCTCCCCAACCACCCCAGTTTCCAGTGATCTGTTAAACAGAACTGTCAGAGGGGCAGCCAGTACCTCCCTGAGATCTCTCAACACCCATGGATGCACCCATCTGGTCCCATCACTTTGTCTACTTTCAGATTAGTTACTGCCTTCAGGACTCTCTCCTCTGGAAAAGGACTAGTGTCCACCTCCTCCACTTCAAAACTCCTGTTACTTTTTTGCAGTAACTCCCTTTCCCCTTTCTCTGTGAACACTGAGCAGAAATACTTGTTCAAGATGTCTGCCTCTTCATGGTACCCTTTCTCCAGTCTCCCCTTCCCTTTTTAACCTGATAATCCATCCCTTGGTCTTCCTCTTTTCACTTACATACATAAAAAATGTCTTCTCCCCTTCTGATACTGCCTGGGCTATTCTCTCATCAGTTTGCTCCTTTGTGCTCCTTACTGCTTTTCTTGCTTCCCTCTGTTTCCCCTGATAAAGAAATATGCAAAAAAATGCCTTAAATTATACAATTTATCATCACTTGTAGGGGGAAGGACTTTTATAACTCACTTCTGGATCTGCAACTTTTAAGTTATGGTCCTGCCCCCTCACACATAAAGATGCATTGAATATTTTGAGTCAGCCTATTGCATATCCCATAAAAAATCTGAAACTAGAACACAGAGAACAAAGGGCCAGCTAGAAAGTTTACAATGTAATGAAAGGCAGTTTTAAGGTAAAACCAGGTAAAATACTAATAAAATCATTACAAATACAGTGGTATATAAGGGATGTGCAATGGCCTGACTCAGAATATACAATTTATCTTCAAATGTGAGGGAGCAGGACCATAACTCATGACTGGCTGAGCCACAAGTGAATTATAAAGTCCTACCCCTTCCCAAGTGATGATAAACTGTTTATTTTTAGTCCAGCCATTGCATATTTCATTCAGGCCTTTGCATAGTTGACATTTATGCAACATTAGTTTACTAGTTTAACATTTAAATCTGCTGTTTGTTTGAAGGTTTGCCTGCTTCTCTTTGATTTCAACTGCTGGCATCAGTGCTGCCCCAGGAATTATATCATCAGCATTGTGAAAGCTGCTGTCTGATTGGTTTAGTATTCCATTGTTATAATACAGTACTAACCTTCAAGACATCCAGCATGACAATAGCACTCGTAACATATTTTGGTATCTTGCTGTTATGGTTGCTGCTACCCAGATACCACTTTTATCTTGTAATTTTTACCCTTGCTCCTGCTGAATATTGTAATATATATATATATATATATATATATATATATGCAGTTGGACCACAGTGGGCTCAGGGAGGGTAAGGGTGGTGGAACAGAGGCACACCCAGTCAGTTGTTACACTCCACAATCCATACACCATTCTGGGGGAGCATAATTCCCCTATGAATGCACCCACAGAGGAGACTAAGGAGGGTGCAGACAACTGTCACAAGGGAGGCCCTCAGGAAGGAGGCAGAGGGCACCACAGGGAAAGAAAGCAGCTCCTGGTGGGGGACTCAATTATTAGGGGGATAGAACTGGGGGAGCAGGGAAAACTGAAGTAAGGTGCCTGCCTGGTGCCATGGCTTGGAGGGACAGGAAGCACATCCTTAGGATCACGAGAACAGTTGCACGGGAGTCTGAGCTGGACGTCATTGTCCACCTAGGGGACAAATGACTTGGCCTCATCATGAGATTAGAGCAGTGCAAAAGGACTTTGTAGAGTTGGGAGGGGCTTAAGACAAGTAGCACACACAGTATCCTTCTCAGAGGTGCTGCCTGTCAGTGGCATAGTGAGGGGCGAGGTACTTTGCCATGCAGTTTAACAAATGGTTAAAAAAATGGTGTGGAGCACAGGGTTTGCTTCACTGGGGACTGGGGTTCCACCTGGAGGACACCAGCCTATACTGGCAGGATGGTCTGCATCTGTCCAGGAAGGAACAAGTCTTTTGGGCAATTGGTTTTAAATGCTTCATTGGCAAGCCTTTAAACTAGTCAAGGGGAGGCACTGATAGGCAGAAGGAAATCCCAGCCTCCCTTACAAAACAGGGTACTAAATGAGAAAAAGACCAAGGTAGAAAGGTCAGTGGGGGTTGCGCTACAGAAGGTAAAACCATCAAAAATGGAGAGCAATGAGTACCAATGCCCGTAGTCTGGGTAACAAGCTTCCTGAATTAATGGCCTTGATGGAGGAGGAAGATCTGGATATTGTGGCAGTCACAGAAACATGGTACACACAGAACCATGACTGGGACGTAAACATACCAGGATACACTATCTACAGGAGGGACAGGGAGGGTAAAAGAGGAGGAGGAGTAGCTCTCTACATAAGAGAAGAAATCAAAGCAACAGAACAAAAGGGTAAACAGGGAGGAGGAAGAAGCACTGTGGGTCAATTTGGAAGCAGACAATGGCACCACAATCTGCACAGGGGTTGTATACAGACCCCCCTCTCAGGGGGAGGAAATGGACAAGGAAATGATAGAAAGTATACTAAGAATGGCAGATAAAGGGGAGATATTGCTGATGGGTGATCTGAATATGCCAGATGTTAACTGGAGTGCAGTTGCAGCAGCCACTTCTAAGAATGAGGTTATTCTGGATGCCCACAGGGGCATACCTTGAGACAACTAGTATTGGAGTCCACTCAAGAGGAGCAATCTTAGACCTGGTTCTCTCAAACGGAGATGAAGAGGGATCACAGATGTAGAAGTGGGTAGCCATCTGGAACTAGCGACCATCGAACAGTATGGTTCACAATAAACACAGCAAAGAGTCAAGCCATACAAAGACAAAGGTACTGGATTTTAGGAGGGCTGACTTTGCAAAATAGGTGAGTGCCTAAGGAATGCACTAGCAAATGGGCAGGAAGGAGGGGTGGAAGAACAATGGGGAATAATAAAAACTGCCACCACAGAGGTAACAAGCCTTTGTGTAAAGCAAATAAACAAAATGAAATGAGGTAAGAAACTACTATGGTTCTCAAAGGAAGTGGCATTGAAGGTTCAAGAGAAAAAGAAAGCATTCAGGAAGTACAAGGAATCACAGAAGGAACAGGACAGAGAACTGTATCAGTTAAAGCAAAGGGAAGCTGGAAAGGCAGTCAGAACAGCAAAGGCCCAAACCGAGGAAAAGATAGTCAACTCAGTTAAGAAGGGGGATAAAACCTTTTATAGGTACATCAGGGAGTAAAGGAAGACCAAGGGAGGGATAGTGAGGTCTAATAAAGGGAGGGAGGGTGGGCAGAGGGTGACTGTGAAAAGGCAGAGATACTAAACAAATATTTTTGCTCAGTATTTACAAAGGAAGAGGTACCTAAAACAAACAGTAGAAACACTCTGGATACAGAAGTTGATACCAGCCCATTTACAGAAGAAAGAGTTCTGAAAGAGCTCTTAAAACTGAAGGTGGACAAAGCAATGGGGCCTGATGGGATTCATCCCAGAATTCTAAAAGAACTAAGGATAGAACTAGTGACACCACTGACTACCCTCTTTAACAAATCATGGGAGGATGGGGTGGTACCGGAGGACTGGAGGAGGGCAGATGTGATTCCCCTTCACAAAAGTGGGAGCAAGGCAGAAGCAGGAAACTATAGACCTGGATTGTTCTTTGACCAAACCTCTTTCTACCCTGAACATTTCAGACCAAAATACCAAATGGTGTGGCTGCAGCATGATGAGCAAAAATTGGCAAACAAATGCAAAAATAAAAAGTGAAAAACGCATTTGTTTGCACTTTGCTACATGAAAACTGCAAGTCCAATCAAAAATGCAGCTTGGTAAATCAAGGATCTACCATACTAGACCACACATTCCAAATGTCTTGCACATCTCTTGAACATTTGCAAAGTTATTAAGGTGCAAAATTTGGGGTTTAACATGAAACTGCCTACTCAATCCTAACTATACTGGCACAACCGCACCAGTAATATTAAGATATATGTATTATAGGGGTGCAGTTGTGCCCCATAATTAGGGTTAAGTAGGCACTTCAAAGTTAAACTCAAAATTTTGCACTTTAATAACTTTGCAACCATTGAATGGATTTGCACGACATTTGGTATGCGTCGTCCTATGGGGTAGATCTCTTGATCTGGCAAGTTTGTTCTTGTCAAATATGCAGTCTCTGAGTTACTGAGAGGTGAAAAAACATGTTTTTACCCATTGACTTTGCTGGGATTTTTCTTTGAATTTGTCTACAGCCCAGAGGGTTTGGTTGTTTGGCAAGAAATTTGCACAGATATGCTTTTTGCTAGTCTGATGTAAAAAGAATAAGTCATTTTTAAGTTATTGCAATTTAAAAATGTGAAAAATTTCTGAGCATGCTTAGTAGGCACTTCAAAATAGCTGTATGAAATGAAGTAGGAATCCTGACCCATATGGAGAAATTTCTACTTCATATGACCACCATCTTGTTTTCAGTTTTGCCAAAAAAAATGTTTTTAACCCTCCTAAAATCACATTCTTGGGAGGAACCAACACATGTAGTTTGCTTATTGGGACCCCTTTGGTGCATTCTGCACTTTACAGGATGAAATATGCCCATAAAATGTGTTTATTTAATCATTTAAATCCTGATTCATATTCATGTAATACGATCTAGGATCCTAGTTCATAAGTACGAGATACAAACTAGGATCCTAGGTGGTGAGCGGAAAATAGGATAAAATTATTAAAAAACAGTTTTTGCCGACATAGGGTGCCCAATCCCCATGTCAGCTGTAGAGGACCCCCCTAACCAGTATGGGACACTAGGGAGCCCACTCCAAGTGTCCCCAACAGAAACAAGCATGGCCAACAATGGGATGCCCAATCCCCACATCTGCAGTAGTCCTGGTAAAAGATAAAGCATGTCCGACAATGGGGTGCCCAATCCCCACATCTGCAGTAGTCCTGGTAAAAGATAAAGCATGTCCGACAATGGGGTGCCCAATCCCCACATTTGCAGTAGTCCTGGTAAAAGATAAAGCATGTCCGACAATGGGGTGCCCAATCCCCACATTTGCAGTAGTCCTGGTAAAAGATAAAGCATGTCCGACAATGGGATGCCCAATCCCCACATTTGCAGTAGTCCTGGTAAAAGATAAAGCATGTCCGACAATGGGATGCCCAATCCCCACATCTGCAGTAGTCCTGGTAAAAGATAAAGCATGTCTGACAATGGGGTGCCCAATCCCCACATTTGCAGTAGTCCTGGTAAAAGATAAAGCATGTCCGACAATGGGTGCCCAATCCCACATTTGCAGTAGTCCTGGTAAAAGATAAAGCATGTCCGACAATGGGGTGCCCAATCCCTACATTTGCAGTAGTCCTGGTAAAGATAAAGCATGTCCGACAATGGGGTGCCCAATCCCACATTTGCAGTAGTCCTGGTAAAAGATAAAGCATGTCCGACAATGGGTGCCCAATCCCCACATTTGCGTAGTCCTGGTAAAAGATAAAGCATGTCCGACAATGGGTGCCCAATCCCACATTTGCAGTAGTCCTGGTAAAAGATAAAGCATGTCCGACAATGGGATGCCCAATCCCACATTTGCAGTAGTCCTGGTAAAAGATAAAGCATGTCCGACAATGGGATGCCCAATCCCCACATTTGCAGTAGTCCTGGTAAAAGATAAAGCATGTCCGACAATGGGGTGCCCAATCCCCACATTTGCAGTAGTCCTGGTAAAAGATAAAGCATGTCCGACAATGGGGTGCCCAATCCCCACATTTGCAGTAGTCCTGGTAAAAGATAAAGCATGTCCGACAATGGGGTGCCCAATCCCACATTTGCAGTAGTCCTGGTAAAGATAAAGCATGTCCGACAATGGGGTGCCCAATCCCACATTTGCAGTAGTCCTGGTAAAAGATAAAGCATGTCCGACAATGGGGTGCCCAATCCCCACATTTGCAGTAGTCCTGGTAAAGATAAAGCATGTCCGACAATGGGGTGCCCAATCCCACATTTGCAGTAGTCCTGGTAAAAGATAAAGCATGTCCGACAATGGGATGCCCAATCCCCACATCTGCAGTAGTCCTGGTAAAGATAAAGCATGTCCGACAATGGGGTGCCCAATCCCCACATCTGCAGTAGTCCTGGTAAAGATAAAGCATGTCCGACAATGGGATGCCCAATCCCACATTTGCAGTAGTCCTGGTAAGATAAAGCATGTCCGACAATGGGGTGCCCAATCCCACATTTCCAGTAGTCCTGGTAAAAGATAAAGCATGTCCGACAATGGGATGCCCAATCCCACATCTGCAGTAGTCCTGGTAAAAGATAAAGCATGTCCGACAATGGGATGCCCAATCCCCACATTTGCAGTAGTCCTGGTAAAAGATAAAGCATGTCCGACAATGGGGTGCCCAATCCCCACATTTGCAGTAGTCCTGGTAAAAGATAAAGCATGTCCGACAATGGGGTGCCCAATCCCCACATTTGCAGTAGTCCTGGTAAAAGATAAAGCATGTCCGACAATGGGTGCCCAATCCCACATTTGCAGTAGTCTGGTAAAAGATAAAGCATGATCCGACAATGGGGTGCTAATCCCCACATTTGCAGTAGTCCTGGTAAAAGATAAAGCATGTCCGACAATGGGGTGCCCAATCCCCACATTTGCAGTAGTCCGGTAAAAGATAAAGCATGTCCGACAATGGGGTGCCCAATCCCCATTTCCAGTAGTCCTGGTAAAAGATAAAGCATGTCCGACAATGGGGTGCCTAATCCCACATTTGCAGTAGTCCTGGTAAAAGATAAAGCATGTCCGACAATGGGGTGCCCAATCCCCACATTTGCAGTAGTCCTGGTAAAAGATAAAGCATGTCCGACAATGGGGTGCCCAATCCCCACATCTGCAGTAGTCCTGGTAAAAGATAAAGCATGTCCGACAATGGGGTGCCCAATCCCCACATCTGCAGTAGTCCTGGTAAAAGATAAAGCATGTCCGACAATGGGGTGCCCAATCCCCACATTTGCAGTAGTCCTGGTAAAAGATAAAGCATGTCCGACAATGGGGTGCCCAATCCCCACATTTGCAGTAGTCCTGGTAAAAGATAAAGCATGTCCGACAATGGGGTGCCCAATCCCCACATTTGCAGTAGTCCTGGTAAAAGATAAAGCATGTCCGACAATGGGATGCCCAATTCCCACATTTGCAGTAGTCCTGGTAAAAGATAAAGCATGTCCGACAATGGGGTGCCCAATCCCCACATTTGCAGTAGTCCTGGTAAAAGATAAAGCATGTCCGACAATGGGGTGCCCAATCCCCACATTTGCAGTAGTCCTGGTAAAAGATAAAGCATGTCCGACAATGGGGTGCCCAATCCCCACATTTGCAGTAGTCCTGGTAAAAGATAAAGCATGTCCGACAATGGGGTGCCCAATCCCCACATCTGCAGTAGTCCTGGTAAAAGATAAAGCATGTCCGACAATGGGGTGCCCAATCCCCATTTGCAGTAGTCCTGGTAAAAGATAAAGCATGTCCGACAATGGGGTGCCCAATCCCCACATTTGCAGTAGTCCTGGTAAAAGATAAAGCATGTCCGACAATGGGGTGCCCAATCCCCACATTTGCAGTAGTCCTGGTAAAAGATAAAGCATGTCCGACAATGGGGTGCCCAATCCCCACATTTGCAGTAGTCCTGGTAAAAGATAAAGCATGTCCGACAATGGGGTGCCCAATCCCCACATCTGCAGTAGTCCTGGTAAAAGATAAAGCATGTCCGACAATGGGGTGCCCAATCCCCACATTTGCAGTAGTCCTGGTAAAAGATAAAGCATGTCCGACAATGGGGTGCCCAATCCCCCACATTTGCAGTAGTCCTGGTAAAAGATAAAGCATGTCCGACAATGGGGTGCCCAATCCCACATTTGCAGTAGTCCTGGTAAAAGATAAAGCATGTCCGACAATGGGGTGCCCAATCCCACATTTGCAGTAGTCCTGGTAAAAGATAAAGCATGTCCGACAATGGGGTGCCCAATCCCCACATTTGCAGTAGTCCTGGTAAAAGATAAAGCATGTCCGACAATGGGGTGCCCAATCCCCATGTTGACAGTAGCTCCTGCAAAACATAAACTATGTCTGACAACTGGGTGCCCAATCCCCATGTTGACATGTATGCACCCCCCACACACTAATATGGCACACTGGGAGCCCACCCTAGTATGCCCAAATATGTAGTATTTAAAAAAATACCAGTAAATAAAGAAAACCATCCCCGATGTCTTTAATTTTTTTTAAACCTGCAAAAAAGAAAACAGTTTCTCATCCTCTCCCTAGTCCCCCTCCCCCACACCCTCCCACTGAGCACCCACCTCCCCACACACACCCTTACCCATACTTACTTCCAGAGGTCAGGAGCAGCGATCTTCTATGGATTAGGACACGTCTGCACTCTTCAAAGCCGAACCGCAAATTGAAGAATCAAAGGTAAGCCATATAATGCTAGTCAATGGGGGGTTTTATGTTGATATCTCAGCCATTTTTTTATATTTTAGCAGCAAATTTTCAATATGCGGTTTTAGGGACCTCACCTCATGAACGATGTCACTGTCATCTCGTTACTCAGTCCCGAAAAATGATTTCACAGTTGTTGCACGGAATCACCTTTTGGGGCCAATTAATGAAATGACAGTCCCAGTGTTCATGAGGGGAGGTCCAAAAAAGTCCATGTTGAAAATTTGGTGCAAAAAATTCAAAAAGTAGCAGTGTTACAAGGGTGTGTTGCGCAGTTTCCACGCACACTCTTAACTTTGCCAGTTTTTAATATTTTTACTCCAGATTTTCAACATTGCCATTTTTCATATCTCCTCATGAACAGTACAGTTGTCATTTCACACAGCCTGCCCAAAAATGTGTTTTCACACCTGTGGCGCAGAATGGCGCGTTCGCTGTTTGAACTCAACTTTCGGGACAGGTTAACAAAATGACAGTAACATTGTTCATGAGGTGGGGTCCCCAAAATGCCATGTTGAAAACTGGATGAAAAAAATCCTGAAAATGCCCGAGTTACATGCCTCTGTTGAATTGTGGCGCCTGCAGTGCCTTTCTGCACCAGTATCTCGAAAAGATTCAAGATACAGATTTTTTTCTCTCTGCAGCTTAAGCATCTGTGGAGGTTTTGAAGTCATGATTGCAACTGCAATGGAATTTTTTCCATAGTTGCTATGGTTACTGAGATATTGCCAAATTAGTGTTACAAGGTTACTTTTCATGACCATAGAGCTGCAGTATGTCCATACTTGTGTGTAAGTGGGAGCGCAGGGCCCACAGGGCCCATGCTCCCACTTATGCATATCATTATGCAACAATGGGTAGCATGAGGGGAGCGTAGGGCCTGGAAGGCCCATGCTCCTACAACCACATACCAGTTACATTACACTTTCTCAAAAAAAAGGGAAATTAATTGCAAAAAAACTGTGTTAATGCATCAGTTAGGGTTTTTATTAAAGTGTAAAAAGCTGTGAAATTTTGACATTAGGGTTACCAACCCTACCACCCCAACCACCTCCACACACCAACAGGCATCGAGGTGTGCCTTGGAGTCATTGGGCGTAACTCTCACCCCATTCTCTATGCTATACCATCTCATCTAGTTTATACATGGAATGGGTAAGAGTTCAAGGACAATGACCCCAAAACACCCTGATCTTATTGGTGTGTGGAGAAGTGAAAGTGATAGGGTCGGTAACCTAATGTCAAATACCCAGCTTTTTACATTTTAATAAAACCCTAACTGACATTAACATATTTTTTGCAATGAAAAATATATACAGTATATATATATATATATATATATATAGAGAGAGAGAGAGAGAGAGAGGAGATGGCAAAAACTCCATTTAATACATCAGTTAGGTTTGTTCTACAACAAAAAGTGAAATTTGGTATTAGGGTTGAAAGCCCCCATGATCCCCAGCCCACCCCCCAACAGGCATCGGGTCTGAGTTGGTTACGGCTCTCCCCCATCACATGTGTAAAGAAGCAGAGGTATAAGAGAATGGGGTGAGAGTTAGGACCAATGACTCCAATGCGCACCTGATGCCAGTTGGGGTGGGCTGAGGAGGTCAAGGAGGGCTTTCAACCCTAATACCAAATTTCCTTGCTTTTTTTGCTGTGGAACAACCCTAACTGATGCATTAAATGGAGTTTTTTGCCTCTAATTTCTCTTCTTTTTGAGAATGAGAATGATAAATAGTGAATGGAATGCAGTGGCAGAAGCACAGGGCCCGAACCACGTGATGTCTTGTTACTAGTAACAGGAACTGCAAAGCAAATGCAAGCGGCAATGGTGATGCACATGGCAAAGCAAACGTAAATGGTAAAGCAAACATTAATAGAAATGCAAGTGTAAAGTGACACTGAAGCAAACAGTTACGTAAATATAGACATCAAACAGAAGTGCATACAGAACGCAACCGGTAACACACACATTCATGGTACAGCAATTATAAACGCAAATGGTAACAGTAACAGCAACAATAATGCCAAAGTAAACAGAAACGCAAGTGCATATGAAAATGCAAACTGTAATGCACACACTCACGGAACCACAATTGTAAATGCAAATGGTTATGGAAACAGCAACAATAAAGCCAACAGAAACAGAAACGCAAGCGCGTACCGAAATGCAAACTGTTACACACAAGGTCATGGTATCGCAATTGTAAATGCAAATGGTAACAGTAACAGCAACAATAAAGCCAACAGAAACAGAAACGCAAGCGCATACAAAAATGCAAACCGTAATGGGCACAGGCATGATACCGCAATTGCAAATGCAAATGGTAACAGTAACAGCAACAGTAATATGAAACAAAATGGAAATGCAATTTCAAACAAAAAAGGAAACTGTAACGCACACAGTGGCGTAGATGGGAACGGTGATGCGAACGGTAACAGAAGCACAAGTGGAAACGCTAACTGACACAGTGACAAAAGAGCACACCCTTCTTTTCCCCCAAAACTGCATTGAAAAAACAAATTGAAAACAAAGAAGGTATGCATTATAATTGACTTCAGAGCAGAAAATAATGACTTGGAATACTAAATTGCTTATATCTCAAGAACCGTACGACGTAGAAAAAAAATTAAAATGTTGTATGAATTACTACTTTCCTGGCTAGTTTTGTGGGGGCTAAGCAATTTTTTGACAAAAAGTCTGTCTCTCGCACCATTTCCGAGATACGGGCCCTGAAAGACGCAACGGATGCCATAATGTTATCCAACGTAAAAAGCGTCAACTTTCGGTGCGCCGCTACTTTGCCGCCTCTGTAATATTATTTCACTGGGTTCCACCAAAAGGCACGTCTGTGGCATGTTGACTTTCTTCCCTCCAAATTTCAGCCCAAATGACCAAAGCGTTATTTTGCAGCACGGCGGCAAAGAATTCCTGTAATGCGCCGTAATGTCATTCTATGGGAAAAAAAGTCAACTTTGTAGTGCTGTAAGTTTGCTGACCTGTATTATTTTTGGACCAAACCACCAAATGACACATCTATGGGATATTGCTTTTCTTCCCTCCAAATTTCAAGTCAAAAGACCAAACCGTTCCCAAGATATTCAATATCAAAGATTACTAAAATTTCCCTATCTATTCCATTATAAAAAATCTGGCCATCTTGTCCCTCCCTCGCAATCAAAGATGGCGATCGAAGAATCTCACAATCAAAGAATTTGCAGGCTCACGATCAAAGAATTTGCAGGCTCATGAACAAAGATTTAAAATCCTTATAAATCAAAATATTGAAGGAATTGTGGTAAACCACCACCATGGTTCAACAGAACGAAGCCCCCTGAGTAAAACCCACCCTCATTTGACTTCCTACGACACCCCTGGGCTGATAAAATTGATTTTTAATTGGGCCATCTCATCCCTCACTCACAATGCACGATCGCAATCAAAGAATCTTGCAATCAAAGAATTTACAGGCTCGCGATCAAAGAATTTGCAGGGTCACGATCAAAGAAAACCCTGCTGGTGTACCAGGGAGGTCCAGGAGGTGGTGAGGAGAAAGAAGGCAGCCTATAGGCAGTTCAAGTGCTCAAGGAGTGAAAGGGATTGAGGGGAGTATGAGCTGATGGCTAGAAGAGCCACTAGGGTGGTGAGGGCAGCTAAGGCAAGGAAGGAGCAGAACCTGGCCAGGGAAATTAGGAGAGGGAACAAGGGGTTCTTTAGATACATTGGGGAAAAATGAAGGGTGAAGGGGCAGATTGGCAGGATTAAAACAGGGGAGAGATGGGCACAAGACCCAGGGGAGCAGGCTGAGGTACTAAATGAGTACTTCACCTCAGTTTTCACTAAGGAAAATGGGGGGGCTGCATCATACATGGGAGGAGACAGTGATACTGAGGAGGAGAGGACCCTTACCGATCAGTGGGTCTGGGGAAAGAGGGAGACATCACTGGCAGGATGGCGGAATGCTAAACAGGGGGACGAGGTAGCAGAGGTGGCAATCACAGCAGAGAGTGTGAGGGAAGCCCTCAGATCCCTTAAGATGGAGAAAGCACCGGAGCTGGATAAATTACATTCCAGAGTGCTGAAGGAACTGGTGGATGTGCTGGCGAAACCCCTGGTGGAGCTTTTCACCATCTCTCTGAGGACAGGGTGGTTGCCACGGGACTGGAAAGTGGCACATGTAGTGCCTATCCACAAGGGGGGGATCAAGGGAGGTGGCAGGGAACTACAGGCCCATCAGCCTGTCATCGGTGGTGGGAAAGGTGATGGAGGGCATTGTCAAGGAGAGGCTGGGGGGGCCTGGAAAAGTCAGGGTGCCTGGACAATAGACAGCATGGATTTGTCCCAGGGAAATCATGTCAGACAAACCTTGTGGAGTTCTATGACTTGGTGATGAGTGCCTTGAGTGTGGGTAGACCAGTGGATGTCCTCTTTCTAGACTTCAGCAAGGCATTTGACTCTGTTCCTCACGGGAGCCTGTTGGATAAGCTGGGAGAAATGGGGGTGGGGAACCAGATAATCAGATGGATAGGCAATTGGCTCCAGGACCAGACCCAGAGGGTCATAGTTGGTGGGATAGTCTCATCCCCGAGGAGGGTCGTTAGTGGGGTCCCACTGGGATCAGTCCTTGGGCCCCTCCTGTTCAACACCTACATCTCTGAAATAAGGACAGGTATCAGGAGTGAGATGAGTCTCTTTCCAGATGACTCAAAACTTGGGGCAGTGGTGGATGGGGAGGGGAGGTGGCCCTACAGGGGACCTGGGGCTCTGGAAGATGGTCTAGAAAGTGGAAGCTGAGGTTCAATGCAGGGAAATGCAAGGTACTGCACCTGGGCCCAGTGTACATTCTAGGGGGGGAATGCTACAAGTCTCGATGGCTGAGAGGGACCTGTGGGTGGTGATGGATGTCAAGATGAACAACTCGGAGACTTGTAGGAGGGCAGCGGCCAAGGCCAACATGATGCTGGAATGCATCGCTAGGGGGATCACCTCCAGAAGGAGGGAAGTGATACTCTGCTCTGTATAACTGCTTGGTGAGGCCGCACCTTGAGTACTGTGTGCAGTTTTGGAGGCCACACTTAAAGAGGGACATTGAACTCCTGGAGAGGGTCCAGAGGAAGGCAACCAAAGTGATTTGGGGCTTGGGGACAGGACCTATGGGGAGAGGTTCGAAGAGCTAAATATATACACATTGGAAGAGAGAAGGGACCAGGGGACATGATAGAGGTCTTCAGGTACATGAAGGGGCTAAATAGGGGAGGAACAGTCAGGGTGCTTCAAAGGAAGGAGGGGGCAACTAGAGGCATGGGTGGAAGCTGGAGGGGGGAGATTCAGGGGAGAAAGAAGAAAATGCTACTTTGCTGAGAGGGTGGTGGAGCCATGGAATGTGCTGCCCAGGGGGCTGGTGGAGGCAGAGACAGTGGAGGAGTTCAAGAGGGGGTGGGACAGGTACAGGGGAAGGGCTCTGGAAGCAAAATCCAGTGCAGCGAGAATATCCGGAACTGGGAAGGGAGAAACCAGAGAGGCGAGGGGGGCAGCAAGGTCAGCTCCCAGGGTGGGGGGCTGACCAAACGAGCAGACATAAAAGACCATTAGGCCTATTCTGCTGGCATTTTAGTATGTTAGTATGTTAGTAAAGAATTAAAACTCTTCAAATTCACAAAATATACATAATCGCGGTAAATCACCGCCATGGTTCATCAGAACGAAGACCCCTGTGAAACCCCACACTCATTTGACTTCCTTCGACTCCCCTGGGCTGAGAAAAATGATTTTCTCATCTGGCCATCTCGTCTCTCGCTCGCGATGCATGATCACGATCAAAGAATCTCGCGGTCAAAGTATTTGCATGCTCGCAATCAAAGAAATTGCTCGCTCGCGAATAAAGAGCGAGGGACGAGATGGCCAGATGAAAAAATCAATTATCTCAGCTCAGGGGTGCCCTACAGTGATGAATTATGGTGGGTTTTGCTCAGGGGGCTTCATTGTGTTCCATCTGCATAAGAAAAATAATGTGGTACCTATCCCTGGTAGTCTAGTGGCCCCCCATCAGAATAAAATATTAACATCCCTGGTGGTCTAGTGGCCCCCCAATAAAATACATTACCCTATGTAGGACCCTGGTAGTCCAGTGTCCCCCATCCCCTGTATTTCTTCACATCTCTGGTAGTCTAATGGCCCCCCCGAGCTGTATTGTATTATATTATAAATACATTTTATATCCCTGGTAGTCTAGCAAGCCCCCCTCAGCATAATGAAATAGATAATGATTAATATTATACCTGGTAGTCTAGTGGCCCCACCCCATCCATGGCCACCAGTACCCCCACCATACGCCAGCCGGCTGGCACAACCCTCCTCTACGTCCATGGCCAGCCACCGACTGTCTGCACATGGTAATGCAAGGCACTCAGAAATATTTTCAGAGCGCTTTGCATTACCGTAATAGCGGTAACAGCAATGACGACACCAAAGGAAACACAAACAGAAACGGAAACACAAACGAAGCACGTGACGCAAACACAAATGGAAATGCACATGGTGATGCAAAAGTAAAAAACAAAAACAGTAATGGAAATGCAAATGTTAACAGTAACGCAAATGCAAGCGCAAATGAAAATGCAAAGGGTAATGCACATGGTGGCGTGAGATGGGAACGTAATGCAAATGGTAACGGAAATGCAAGTGGAAACACTAACTGTACCAGTAACAAAAATGCACAGCCTTTTTTTCCCCAAAAGCTGCATAGAGAAACACAGTGAATACAAAGAATGTATGCATAATAATGGGCCTCAGAGCAGAAAATGAACATTTGGAATACTAAAATGCTTATATCTCAGGAACCGTACAACATAGAAAAAAAAATGTCATATAATTTATGACTTTCCTGGCTAGTTTTGCACTTAGCGATGAAAAGTCCATATCTCGAAGCGTTTCTGAGATAAGGGCCCCGAAAGGCATGACGGAGCTGTAATGTTATCCTATGGGAAAAATCATCAACTTCAGAGTATTGTAACTTTGCAGCCCTGCAATACGTTGTCACCAAACCACAAAAAGGCACATCTGTGGGATCTTGGCTGTCTTTCCTCCAAATTTGAGCTCAAAAGACCAAACCATTCTTTTGCAGCAGGGTGGCAAAGATTTCCTATTCTTTTGAGCATAGTGTCACAAAGTAGTGTCGCAAATCACAACACTTTCCCAAAAAAAATCATGAAAGTGTCACAAGTGCGACACTACTTTGTGACACTACAGTTTACAAAAATTTGAAAAACATATTTCTGGGGTGTTTAACCCACAAAAAAGACATGGCTAGCATCCTCAGGGCTCGACTAGGTGAACACAAAAAGAATGGTGTCCCTAAAGGGTCCCAAATTTAAATGCCAAGCATTTCTGTGACCAGTAACTGAAAACAAATGGCTGACTCATGTCACTACAGGGGTCATTTGTGACACTAAAAACTGCATTTGTGACACTGTTGAATAGTTTGTTAACTTTTCCCATTGACTATAATGGGAAACTTGTTTTTTGAATAACTTTTGAACCGTTTAATATTTTTTCAAAAAGTCTTCAAAAAAGTTGCTCTCTTACCAGCTAAAAACTCAACAGATGCAGAGACATATAGCAGGTCTAAAAGATCCATCAGGTCAGGCACACACAGACAACCTTTCAATCAATCGTATTATGCAATCCTTTTACCATCAACTATACTCGCAACCTAACACTACAAATCCCAACCTAATACAACATTTTCTGGAAAAATTGAATCTACCCCACCTATCCCATCAGGACAAAGCTGTGCTTGATAAACTAATCACTTTACAGGAAATCCAAACTGCTTTATCATCATTAAAAACGGTAAAGCACCTGGCAGTGATGGGTTCCTATTGATTTTATAAAACCCTATCTGACACTCTTTGTCCTGTATTAGTCAATGTATTCCAAGAAGCAACCTTAATAAAGAAACTCCCATGCACAATGACCGAAGCCATCATAACAGTCTTACCAAAAAAGACAAAGACCCTTTACTTCCTTCAAACTATAGACCGATCTCACTTCATAATACTGATGGAAAAATCTTTGCCAAATTATTAACTCTCCGCTTAGAATCTTTAATGACTAAACTCATCCATACTTCTCAATCAGGATTTATCAAAAATAGAAACAGTTCCGATCATCTTCGCTCATTACTCAATTTAATTCACAAAGCAAAAACTCTTAAAAACCCTGCAGCTGCAATAGCCATTGACTTTGAGAAAGCATTTGACTCTCTCAATTGGGAATATCTATATCAGGTGCTATCTCATTTTGGCTTTACAAATAATTTTTGTGCTTGGATTCAATTATTGTATACCTCTCCTTCAGCTCGAGTTCTCACGAACTCTATTTTGCCCCCCTCCTTTTACTTAGCAAGAGGCACCAGACAAGGATGTCCCCTTATCGCCTTCATTGTTTATACTTGCCATGGAACCTCTTTCTGCGTCCCTACGTCAATCCGGTACAATTAAAGGCATTACTATTGGTAACTCTCACTATACTTCACTTTCATATGCAGATGATCTCCTTATTTTACTCGAAAACCTCAAAAGTTCTGGGCAACCTTTAGTTAAACTACTGAATGGCTTCACCTCCCACTCCGGACTAGCTCTAAACCTTAACAAATCCGAAACGCTGCCACTGAATAACCTTTGTAGTCCCCTCATGAACAACTCATTAGGCTTTCGTTGGGCCCCCCAAGGTATATCTTATCTTGGCATTCAGATCACCCCGACATTGAATAAATTATGGGATGCTAATCTTTCCCCTCTGTTAACCAGTATCCAAACAACACTTGATAGATGGAAGCTACTTAAACTTTCTTTTAATGGTAAAATTTCCGCCATTAAAATGTCAATAACTCCTAAAATATTATACCTATTTTCCAATATCCTTTGATACTTCCTCTAGTTTTCTTACCAAAATAGACAAAATTATCGGCAGCTTCATTCGGGAAGGCAAAATACCTAGATTTAGTCGTAATAAACTTAGATCCCATTGGTCAAAGGTGGCTTTGGCCTTCCTTGGTTCCAAGCCTACTTATGGGCTTTCCGTACATCTCAAACAATTAAATGGTTTAACAAACCCAACATCCAGTCTCCTTTATGGGTCAATATGGAAACATCCTTATGTCCTGGTAATGTGGCAACTTCTTTCCTTTATAACACCCTTACCTCTTCTTTAAAGTCTCACCCTACCATAGCTGCTTCTATATTCTATTGGAAAATCATTCACAAGCATATTAAATCTAACCCCAAACCCTTAGCTTACACACCCCATCTGGGGTAACCATATATCTCTTGATAATCACCCCATTTTTGTCGTACCTGGAAAAATAAGGGTATTCTCTTTTACAGGATATACTTGAACCCAAGTCATTAAAGTTAAAATATTACACCGACCCACGAGGCATATGGAATCTTCCCCATCAGGATTTTTGGAAATATCTACAGCTTCGCATCGCATGCAACTCTTACCTCACACCCTTCTCTATCAATTCTCTGTATGATAAGCACATCTCTAAATGGATAAAACAACATCCAATTTAAATAGCACTGTTTACAAAGATATTTGTGATATCCTTCCTGACTACTCTGTCAATGCTAAAACAGATGGAGTACTTTGCTACAATATAATATCACCAATGCACAATGGTCCAGATGTTGGCTCTCCTGTCACAAATCTTTTAATGATAAACGAGTTCCTCATTCAAACCAAGATCCTTCATTTGTGGTACAGAACTCCTGTTGTATTACAAAATGGGCTTATTGAACAATAACAATTGCTGGCGCTGCAGTTCCCCCAATGGGGATTTATTGCATATCTTATGGCACTGTCCCCTCATACAAAAGATTTGGCACCGTACTCACAGATTTGCAATGAAAGTGGTAGGTCAACCTTTTACACTAGACCCTAAACATTGCATTTCTCTCGGCAGTTCAGAAGCCACACACTCACTCGCTGTGTGTGTATGTACTCAGCAGCTTCTTTTGGAATAAATAACAGTAAGCTGTGCATAAAGTACAGCGTTTTCTGTCTTTTACAATTCAGGGTGCCTCCTCAAAAATGTCTGGAACTATGCCATCCACCAGTGTGAATAGCGCTCCGACACGCTGCGTTTAAGGGGAAAGTGAAAGTGTTAAAAGTGGCAGGATCAACCAGATAACTATTAAAATAAATATTTATTCAACAATAATGGCAGGATCAACCAGATAATTTTTTAATAATTTAAAATGACAGGATCAACAAGCTATTTCAATAACCTATGTAATCTGTTGTGTTGTGGTGGTGGTGGTGGTGGTGGTGGGGTGGGTGGCATGGAGGGCTGCCTTGGGGGGGTACATTGCACTATCTGTTTTTAAATAAAAAGCAGGATCAGCCAGATATTTTTTTAAACAACATATGACATATGTTGTTTTGGGAGGGTTTAAGGAGGGCGTTATATTGCAAGGACCATCACCTGTATGTGTCCCATTGCATTGAAAGGGGCATGTAGAGCACTGTGTTGGGGGGGGTGAACATATGTTGTATACACCGAATATGACATGGCCTGACTGAAGATATCATATTTATCTTCACTCGAGGCCTGTGACATCAAGACATCTCACTCGTGGCTTCGCCACTCGTGAGATATCATGATATCACCGGCCTCTCGTGAAGATAAATATGATATCTTCAGTCAGGCTATGTCATATCCCCTATATATACACATTCACATGGCAAAAAACTCTGTTTAATGCATCAGTTAGGGTTGGTCCACAGCGACAAAAGCGCGGAAATTCAGTGTTAGGGTTGAAAGCCCTCCTTGCACCCACCAGCCCACCCCCCAACCGGCATCGGGGTGTGCATTGGGGCCATTGGCCCTAACTATCACCCATCACTATGTAAGCAAGCTGAGATATAGGAGAATAGAGGTGAGAATTAGGACCCGATGACCACAATGCACACCCCAATGCTGGTTGGAGGGGCAGGCTGGCGCAAGGGGGCTTTCAACCCCTAGCACCGAATTTACTCGCTGCTGTGGAACAACCCTATGATGCATTAAACAGAGTTTTTGCCATGAATTTCCTTCTTTTTGAGAATGAGGACTATAAATAGTGAATAGAATGCGGTGGTGGGAGCGCGGGCCCTTTGGGCTATGTGGTCCCACCACGTGATGTCTTGTGACATAGTAACAGTAACTGCAATGCAAATGCAAGCACTAACAGTTACGCACATGGTGATGCAAATGGATATGGTAACGCAAATGTTAATAGAAATGCAAGTGCAAATTAACACCAAAGCAAACAGTGATGCAAACGGAGATGCAAGTGGTAACGCACATGGTTATGGTACCACTATTGTAAATGCAAATGTTAACTGTTACAGCAACAATAACACCAAAGGGAACAGAAATGGAAAGGCAAATGCAAGCGCATATGGAAATGCAAAGCATAATACGCACGGTCACGGTACAGCAATTGCAAATGCAAATGGTAACGGTAACACCAAAAATAACGCCAAAGGAAACAGAAATGGAAAGGAAAATGCAAGCACATATGGAAACGCAAACCGTAACATGTGCAGTGATGGTACTGCAATTGGAAATGCAAATGGTAACAGTAACAGCTAAAAAAATGCCAAAGGAAACAGAAACAGAAACATGAATGCAAGTGCATACAGAAACGCAAACCGTTATGCGCACGGTCACAGTACCACAACTGTAAATGCAAATGGTAATGGTAACAGCAATAATAATGCCAAAGGAAACAGAAATGGAAAAGCAAACACAAGCGCGTATGGAAACTCAAACTGTAACGTGCACGGTCATGGTGCCACAATTGTAAACGCTAATGGTAATGGTAACAGCAACAATAATGCCAAAGGAAACAGAAATGCAAATGCAAGTGCGTATGGAAATGCAAACCGTAACACGCACGGTCATGGTACCGCAGTTGGAAATGCAAATGGTAACGTTAACAGCAACAGTAATGCCAAAGGAAACAGAAACGCAAATGCAAGCACATATGGAAATGCAAACCGTAATACGCATGGGCATGGGAATGCAATTGGAAAGGCAAATGGTAACGGTAACAACAACGATGACGCAAAATGAAAGAGAAACGTAAATGCAAATGGAAGGGTGGCTGTAAATGCAAATGGTCATGCGCACGGTGACGCAAAGTGAAACAGAAACAGTACTGTAGACACAAATGGTAACAGTAACGCAAATGCAAGTGCAAATGAAAATGCAAAGGGTAACGCATACGGTGGCATACAGGGGAACTGTAATGCAAATGGATACGGAACCACAAGTGGAAACGGTAAGGGTAACAGTAACGTAAGAGCACACCCTGGTTTTCCCCAACAGCTGCATAGAGAAACACAGTGAGTACAAAGAATGTATGCATAATAATGGGTCTCGGAGCAGAAAATGAGGAGTTGGAATACTAAATTGCTTATATATCAGGAACTATACGATGCAGAAAAAAAATTAAAATATCGTATGAATTATGACTTTCCCGGCTAGTTTTGTACTTAGCCCCTATGTGGGGGGCTAAGCATTTTTCTGACGAAAAGTACGTATCTCGCACAGTTTGCAAGATACGGGCCCCGAAAGGCACGGCGGACACCGTGATGTTATCCTATGGGAAAAACGTGATATTTTGGAGGCTTTAACTTGCCACCGTAATATTTTTTTCACCAAACTACCAAAAGGCACATCTGCGAGATGTTGGCATTCTTCCCTCCAAATTTCAGCCCAAAAGACCAAACCGTTCTTTTGCAGCAGGGTGGCAAACAATTTGTGTCATTTTGGCCATAGTGTTGAAAAGTAGTGTCGTGATTTGCGACACCTTTCGTAAAAATTTGCAACAGTGTCGCAAGTGCGACACTACTTTGCGACACTACTATTTCCCAAAAATTTGAAAAACATATTTCTGGGGTGTTTCACTCCAAAATAAAAACATGGCTAGCATCCTGATGGCTCGACTAGGTAAACACAAAAAGAATTATGTCCCTAGATGGTCCCAATTTTAGATGTCAAGCATTTCTGTGATCAGTAACTGAAAACAAAATGGCAGATTTGTGACACAACTAGGGCCATTTGTGACACTAAAAAGTGCATTTGTGACACTGTTGAACTTTTTGTTAACTTTTTCCATTAACTATACTAGAAAAATTATTTTTTGAATAACGTTTGAACTTGCAATATTTTTCTAGAAATCTTCAAAAGGCACATTGGGGACCCGGCCGCCACGTTCCCTGAAGTTTTCATACTACTGGTCGTAGCGTGTAACTGTAGGTGCGAGCAAAAAGGATGTGCAAAACGCCAATGAGCCCTAGAATGTCGCTTAATAACTCCGCAGCCATGGATCCTGAGATCTATGGTTATGCCCATGCCTGCCAAATTTCAGGCAAATCTGTTGAATGGTGGCAAAGTTATTAAGGTGCAAAGTTTCACCATTTAACCTTAAATGGGGTACTCAACCCTAACTATGGTAGCACTACTGTGCTACCATAATATGTGTGTGTGTATATATATATATATATATATATATATACTGTATATATATAGCTAAAAGACTTTGTTGATGCACTAGTTAGGGTTAAAGTGACAAAAAATAGGGAAATATAGTATTAGGGTTCCCAACCCTTACACCCCACCCCCACCCTGCAGGCAACAACAGGAAACATCATTATGGTTTGGCCACTTCTGCATCTTTGCAATGAGACATGAGGTGTACCTTGGGTTTTAACCTAACGCTTATCCCATTCTATCACTAAAAACCTGAAATGGGTTAAGTGTATGAGAATGGGCTTAGTGTTAGAGATGACAACCTCAAGGTACACCTCACACCTCATTTGAGAAGAAGATGGAGAGGTCAAATGGTAATGTTTTTCCTGTTGCTGCCTGCAGGGTGGGGGTGGGGTGTTAGGGTTGGAAACCCTAACACTACATTTTCTTACTTTTGTCACTTTAACCCTAACTGGTGCATTAACAAAGTTTTTGCAATAAATGTCCTTACTTTTTTAGGTAGTACAATAGTATCCTCATTTGGCTGTGGGAGCCCAGAGCCCTCTAGGCCTTGTGATTGCATCCCTCTATAGACGCGCACATCTATGTTGGTGTGGAAGTGCAGGGCTCTCAATTTCTGTGAAAACAGCAATTTATGTGCATGTTAAAGTTCCAATGTTATATTGTCCTTGTCTCATATGTAAATCAGAGGGGAAGGGAAACATAGCAAAACTGCCAATATCTTCTTGAGTGAAATCTTAGGGGGGCACCTGACAGCAATTCAGCCACACTGGGATGCAAACCAGAAATGGGAAAAATCAAAATGGGGCTTGTGGAGGCTACTGAGACCTGTACCAAATCACAGAGCAAAAAGGGAAGGTCTAAGAAACCAAGCTGAATGAGTAGGGAAGTCTTAGAAAAGATGAGGGAAAAAAAGCAACATTCAGGAGATACAGGAAATCAGGGAAGGGGGAGGATAGGAAGGAGTATGTGAAGCAGTCCAAAGAAGTTACCAGGGGAGTCAGGGTAGCCAAGGCTTCCAGGTAGTTGAGGCTGGCACAGGGCATCAAGGATGGGGAAAAGGACTTCAGATACATATGGGAGAGAAGGAGCTGCAAAGACCAGATAGTGAGGAACATGAAGGATGGGGGTGGTCAGAGAAAGGGGTGGAACAGGCAGAAGCATTAAATGAGTACTTCTGTTTTGTATTCACAAGGGAGAAGGGTAGGCAACAACCACAGTGGGTGGGGAGGATGTAACAGATGGGGTGATCACAGAGGGCAGGATACTGGAAGGTCTAAGGGCTCTGAGGGTGGATAAGGCACAGGACCAGACGGCATACATTTCAAGGTGTTGAAGGAAATGGCGGAGGTCCTAGCTGGGCCACTGGCTGACCCATGCAATACCTCCCTAGACACTGGATGTGTACCACATGACTGGAGGATGGCCCATGTGGTACCCCTCCATAAAAGTGGCCCAAAGGATGAACCGGGCAATTATAGACCAGTGAGCCTAACATCCATTGTGGGAAAACTGATTGAAACAATCCTGAATGAGAGGCTGGTGTCCTTTCTGGAAGACAATGGGTGCCAGGACAGTCATCAATGTGGGTTTGTGTCAGGAAGATCCTGTCAGACTTACCTGGCTGAGTATTATGACTGGGTAACAAGGGAATTGGACAAGGGCCATGCTGTGGATGTCATATATTTGGACTTCAGCAAGGCCTTTGATTCAGTGCCACATGGGAGGTTGGGGGGAAAGCTGACATATGTGGGGGTGGGGACTAAGATGGTTAAATGGATGGAGAATTGGCTGCAGGGGAGACAGCAGAGGTTAGTGGTGGGGGGGGCTCTCATCTTCAAGGGTTGTGATGAGTGGGGTGCCACAGGGGTCGGTACTGGGGCCGGTGCTGTTTGGGATATTCATAGCAGACATCTTGCATGGCATCAGGAATAAGATCAGTCTGTTCGCTGATGATACCAAGTTGGTGGAGATGGTGGACAACATAGCAGGATGGAAGGGGCTGCAGGATAACCTGACCAAACTTGAGGAGGGCTCGGAAGCGTGGCAGTTGTGGCTCAATGCTAAAAAGTGCAAAGTACTGCACTTCAGAGGAAAGAACCTGGGTGGGGTATCAGCTGGGAGGAGTGAAGCTAGGTACCACCGAGGAGGAAAAGGATCTAGGGGTGGTTGTAATGGGGAAAATGAACAATATGGAGCAGTGCAGGAAGGTGGTGGCAAAGACCAGCAGGATGCTGTGATGTATTGTGGCAGAATCTCCTTCAGGAGCAAGAAGGTGATCCTGCCTCTCTATAGGTCACTGGTCAGACCACATCTGGAGTAATGCATGCAGTACTGGTGCCCATATCTGAAGAAGGATGTAAGATTACTGGAAGAGGTACAATGCAGAGTGACGAAGATGATCCAGGGATTGGAGGACAGGCCATATGAGATGGGGCTGAGTGAGTTGAATATGTACTCTCTGGAGGAGAGAAGGGATCATGGGGATATGATTGAGACCTTTAAGTACTTAAAAGGGATAAACAAGACATGTACTGAAGAGATATTTAAGCTAAGGAGGTGGAGGGACATGAGAAGGCATAGTCTTAGATTGGAGGGGGGAAGATATGGGAGGGAAATGAGGAGACACTTTTTCACGGAGAGAGTTGTGACAGAATGGAACACTCTGCCAGAGGAGGTGGTATCCTGTAAGACAGTGGGTAGTTTCAAAAGGGGATGGGACAGGGTGAGAGAGGGGATAATTGTGAAGGGGGCAGGGGGTTGGGGCAGCTGCAAGATAAAGGTGCTAGCTGCACACTCGAGCAGACTTGATAGACCATGTGGCCTGTTTCTGCTGGTAAATTCGTACTGTATGTACGTATGTAAAATCTCCTAAAGGCCTAACAGGCCAAATAGACAAGTTGTTAAGAGCTGAGGCACCAGACCTCTCCCTCCCTGCTAAACAGAAATTGCAAAAGATGCTAAATGCCCCCATTTTGGATGAAGCATGGCATAGCTGCTGGTTGTACGCTCTCAGAGCGTTTGTTGATCCACGTAGCTTCCTTATTCAAAACAATATATAACACCTCTGGTACTGTACACCTGTGCAACTTAAAATTATGGGACTAATGCACCACGATAATTGTTGTGGATGTGGTACCCCAGGGGCAGATTTATTTCATGTCTTATGGCACTGCAACCATTTACTGTATGTCCCCTTTGGTATAGGTTTGTGGCATACTGTGCCAAGAAAGTACACTGTAACATTCCTTCCTTCCCTGCTATGTTAATACTAGGTTTGGGGCTGGATGTTCTACCTCTGGAAACACAGCAGAGATTGTGGCTGATGCAGGCCTCGGTTGAGGTCAAAAGGCTGATCCTTAGAAATTGGTGATCCACTGTAATCCCATCTTTTAGGGAATGGCTAATGGCCATGGAAAAATTAGACACCGTTACCAGATTGTCCAACTTTGCTGCCCACACCACTCAGAAATTTCTGGACAGGTGGTCACCTTTCCTACAAAACATATAAAACAAAGCAGGACACTGAACAGGGCCACACAGCAAGGACTTACTGTGCTTAAACCTTTCTGAAAAAGTGTGCCATGTCTGGTTTGATGTTAAGGATTAAGTGTGATGTTCAGTGAGGCTTACAAAATGCACCTTCAAATGATGGTACCCCACTAAGGGGGTACCTGGTATTTGGTTGTTCATAGTCTGCTTAATGTTTATTTTTTCTTCTGGCTCTCTCCAATGCTGGTATAAACAGATGACTAAACATATTATTGTTTTATATATATGTGAATGCTCTGTAAAAGCTACAAATATATTGTACTGTATGTAACTGCTCCCTTTCCGACCAAATGTTAGCATGATCGGTCAAAGCCATTTGTCATATTGAAACAAAATCAATAAGTATATGAAAAATGTGCCAACTCATGGTTCAATAAAAAGTTTAACTGTAAAAAAAGATGTCAGGGTCATTTTTTTTTTATTATTCCTGGGGTCATCTTTGTCCCCTCTCTTATGGAGTGATACTTTGTCCCCTCTCTCGTGGAGAGATACCGCAGCTGATCTCCTCCAGTCCACCTGGAATGACTCTGATTCCTCTTGTGGAGTGGTACCACAACTGCCTTCTGCCAGTCTGCTGGGATAACTCCTGTTGCCAGCATTACAATTGAAGAGTTCTGCTAAAGGGGAAGCCAGTACTGGTGTCACTTCTTTCAAAATCGTGGGATGCAACCCATATAGTCCCAGGGATTTCCTGACGTTCAATGCACTAAGACACTTGAGTACCCTGTGTGTAGAAATATGGCCCATCTCTAGTCAACACCCTTGACCATGAGCCTTAGTCACTTCACAGTTTTGCAGCTGCCATCCATTTAGTTATTAAAAACAGATGATCTTGTTCAGTAAAGTCACCTTTTCCAGGTCATCTACCACCTAGTCTGACCCTTTTGTCAGTTGTCCTATGCACTCCCTTTTTTTAATCTTTTCTCACTTATACATCTGAAGAAGACCTTTTCATTGACCTCCACTCCTTCTGCTATCCTTAGATCAACCTCTGCATTAGCCTTCATCATATTTATGCTGGTTGCCCTAAGCTTTTAAGAAACCAGAACCAGTGGGCACTCCAGAGGTGCAGTGTTGAATAAAGGAAAGCATAAATCCCAAGCTCTATTTGACAAGTTTATTGTGCAGCACACACAGTGAACACATTCAGCACTGAGTAAGTGAACAACTGGGAATCCTTACCCAGATGCCTCGGCACTTCGCTCATTAGAGCTTCATCCTCATGACAAAGCTCTAATGAATGAAGTGCTGAGACATCTGGGTAAGGGATCTCAGTTGTTCACTGACTCAGTGCTGAATGTGTTCACTGTGTGTGCTGCACAATAATCTTGTCTATTAGAGCTTGGGATTTATGCTTTCCTTTATTCAACACTGCACCTCTGGAGTGCCACTGGTTCTAGTTTCTTGGTTGTTTGGGCTATCAAAGCTCACAGAGGCACCCCACCTGGACTGGAGAATGTGATGTGTTCCTTTTTGTTGATTCTGCCATAAGCTTTTCCTGATATTTTATCCTAGTGCTTTCTGAATGGTATAACATGTACCTCCTGAAGGTAGCCTTTCTTTTCTTTACCATCTCTTGCATCTTCCTAGAGAACCATAATGGCCTTTTTCACCTCTTGTTCTTCCTGACCTACTACAAACCATTCTTGGTGACCTCCAGAACCTCCTATTTTACATCCTCCCATTTTTGTTCTACCCCTACTATCTGGCCTACCCCTCAGATCCAGGACTCAAGGATGTCCCCATCTCCCCAGATCCATCCTTCTGAAATCCAAAACCATCATCATGGATTTCAAATGCCTGTTCCTAATGGGGATTTTGAATACACAGAGCTGTGGTCACTTGCTTTAAGGAGAGCTTCACAATTACATCTGCTATGAGTTTCTGGTTCGAACATACAAGATCCAGGATGTAATTCTCTCTAGTAAGTTCCCTCACATGTTGGAAGAGAAAAACTGTCCTGGAAGGTTTCTACTAGAGCATGGATTTTGGCACTTCTAGCCTCTCGTACTCTCCAATACACATCTAGCATATTAAGATCACCTGTCAGGTTTACATTCCTCTGTACAACCGTACACCTTATTGCCCTCTCAAGAGACTTATCCCCTTCTTCAGATTGGTTAGAGCTCCTGCACACCACTCCAAACCTAATATTCCTGCCTCTTCTACTGCCAGTTGTACCTAGATTGGTTACACCCCTACTTCCTCTCATAGATTCACATTTTATTGAAATGGAAATAATGCACATAGACTTATAATATTTAAAAAGAAATAGTTAAAAAAAATTCCTTAAAGCATTATATTCTTTACATTAATATATATACATTACTGTCTATTAAGAAGGTGACATATACTGTAATTCGCTTACCGAATTGTGAAATGCCACAGTTTTTTTATCAACTAGTTGCATTAAGTGTGCAAATATTTCATTATCGTCTGAAAAGATCTTGTTATGCAAAAGACGGTAAATCCAAGTTTTTCCTTTCACTGGCAAAGGCAGGACAATGTAAAATCAAATCCTGGATTGATATCAAATCTTCACTTCTGCATAAGTAGGAAGATACAAAATTATGACCACCCCAGCTAGCTGAAATATTGGGCAAATAGCACCAGAGTGTACCCAACTTTAGAGTTACATAATACATTCCTATAGAACTTGTTCTCGCAATTCAAAATATGTTTTTCTGTTGCATTAATAAGTTCATTAACAAGTTTAACAAAACTATAAATATTAGTTTTGTCTAGGTCATGTAATTTTTTTTCAAGATCTTTTTGCACACAAGCAACCTTTGTTCTTTGTACAGCTTCTGACAGATACATGAAAGGACGTAAACAAGCTCTCTTAGACCATATATTAGGTACGCTTAGTTTTTGTAGTAGGCTGTTTAAAATTATGAACCAATTATTCAATTTTTTTCTTTTGTTTACTTGACTAACCAATATATTCCAGCAAGACTTGTGCATCAATTAGTTTCCACTTAATGTATTCTTTTTCACTGATGTATAGTGTTAATTAATTAATTTATCTTATTTATTTATTTATTTAGGTCTAGGATTACAAGAACCTTTGAGCCAAGGCTCTTTTACAAAGGTTCCACGTCAGTTACAGTACAATACATGAAATAAGAGCAAAATAACAACATTGTAAGTAAAGAGTACGATAGTCAGATAACATGTAATTGAGTATGAACCCATTAGAGAAAAACCAAAACAGAGTCAAAGAGATGAGGAGGGGAGAGAATGGAGAAACGGGGGGTATAGGAAGGTAAGAGCAGCCAGAGGCATTGTCAACATCACAGGGAGAAGTGCTGGTGGTGGGGGGGCAGGCAAGGGGGAGGGATAGTGGGAGAATAAGGGTAGATAAGAAAATAAGTGCTATATAGGAGGAGCGTGGAAGAGGCTTGAGTAATGGAAAATAGGGCTGATTAGATGAGGCAGTTACAGGAGCTAGAGGCAGTGAGATGAAGGCGGAGCCTGGATTTGAACATGCCAAGCTTGGAAATGGAGGAGATGTCAGAGCTGAGACCATTCAGCCAGCTAGGTGTCCTATGAGCAAAATATCTTTGACCCTGTGTGGTGTGACAGTGGGGAACCTGCAAGAGCTGTAATTCAGATCCCCTGGTGTTGTAAGGATTTATGCTTGGGCACAGGAGAGCTTGGATTCCAGGAGGAGCAAGGCCCATGGTTATTTTTTTCGCCATAGATCAGGTTAGATACTTAATACAGTTGAAGAGTTGAAGCCATCCATGCTGAGCATAAAGGTCACATGTACGTGTGAGTTGGTGGGCTCCAGTGACGAGCCGACAGACCTTGTTGAGGGATGTCGATATGCGTCTGAGAGCAGTACAGTAGCAGAGGCAGAGCCGTAGATGATCAGGCCATAGTCAATAATGTAGACCATAAAGCTCTGGACAGTGACCTTCAAAGCTTCTGGGGTAAGGTGTTGCCTGTGCTGGAAAAGTAAGCCTAGACGAGTATTAACAGCTTTGGTGACACTATCAATGTGGGCCCCATAAAATAGATTAGGGTCAAGTGAGATCCCAAGGTATTTAAACTATTTCACCTGCTCAAGGGTATTTCCAAGGCTGGTTGTAATGGTAAGGATGTGTAGCCTATGCTTGTTGTGGGAGCTGCTGAAGAGCACTGACTTGTTTTTTTTATAGTTTAGGACCAGCTTATGCTTAGTAAACCAGTTTTCAACAGAAGCAAATCCTAGCTGTAGATTGTGTTCTAAGGGTTTGGGGTCCTTGTGGAAAGTGAGAATTACAGTGTCACCAGCACAGAGGATGATTTGTTCAGAGCAAGATTGCAGAAGGGTGTTCAGGAAAAGGCTGAAAAGTAGTGGGCCCAGTATGGATCCCTGGGGACATCTGAGTGGACAGGTCTAGCATCAGAGAGAACATCAGCGATTTTTATTCTTTGTGTTCAATTTTCCAAGTAACTTTTAAACCAGGCTGTAGATTCAGGAGAGAGCCCAGCATTCAGAAACTGCTCAAACAGCAGATGGTGGTGGACAGTATTGAACGCCTTAGTCAAATCGATAATGACTGACCCGGTTAGATGACTTTTGTCCAACGTGTTGTGTAGGGCTCCAGTGAATTCCAGGAGGGCAGATGAGGTGCTATGTCCTCTTCTGAACCAGTGTTGTTGTGTACACAAAATATTGTATTTTTCCAGGAAGTCACTAAGCTGGTCTGCTACTATGCGTTCAAGGGACTTGAAGAGGGGAGGTACTATGGAGATAAGCTGATAGTTCCCGTGGATGGCCTTGTCTTCATTTTTATGGACCGGAGTAACAAAAGTAGATTTCCATTTGTCAGGGAACTGGCTGAGACTGAGAGAGAGGTTGAAAATTCTTGTTAATGGACCTAGAACCTCTTCTAGGGTGAGAGACAGCAGTTTGAGGTCCACCGAGCCACCACTAGTTCTGGACTTGGAGATTGCTTTGGTAATGTATTTGCATACTTCGTGCATCTTGACTGCTTTGAAGTAGAAAGGTGGGTATTTAGAAGGGGTGGGAGAGCTTAAGGGGGTAGGAGAGTCATTTTTCTTGAAAAAGTCTGTGGGGAGAACACTACTGAAGTCGGTGAACTCAGCATTGAAGGTATTAGCGATGACCATTGGGTCAAGTGTGGTAGTCCCATCAACATTTAGCATAGTTGGGGAGGATTTGGGCTGCTTCCCCATGACTTCTTTAATATTGTTCCAGAATGCTCTCTCATTTCCCCAGAAGTCAGTGAGAGCTTCACTATAGTATGTGTTTTTCATTAGCCAAATTTATTTTGTGCAGTTGTTTCAGGCACATTTGTAGTTCTGTATGTCAGATTGTGCACCAGAGGCCCTTGCCAGCACCCAGAGGTGGTCTCTTGATTTCAGCTGTGCTAGAAGCCCAGCAGTGAGCCATGGGTTGCAAAGTGCCTTGACTTTGCGCTTTTTGATAGGGGCGTAAAAGTCACAGGCTGCATTGAAGGTGGTGACAAAGTAGTCAAGGGCTGAGTCAACATCCATAGCTTTGTAAATGGGAGACCAATCATGCAGACTGAGGTAGGATTTGAGGTGAATCAATTGCCCACAGGGAAGGACTCTGCTGGTGATGACTTTAGGAGGGGGCTTACAAAATTTGTTTGACCATTCACAGATGACAGGGGAATGGTCGCTGAGTGAATCCGGGAGGACAGTGGTGTTGGAGATATGGGTTGGATGGCTGGCAAGAACCCAGTCCAGGAGGCTACTAGTGCCTGTTTTGAAGTTTTCCCTTGTGGGGGAGTTGACCATCTGTGTAAGGTTTGCTGATGAGATGGCATCCTTATGAACACCTGCTTCTGATGCAAGCCAGTTTATATTAAAATCGCCTAGAAGGATAAGCTCTGAGCCTGGAGGTTGGGTTCTGATAAAGTCCAGGACAGCACTGAGACCTTTTCCTTGGTCTTTTGGAGGTATTTATACTGAGACTACTGTGAGGGCTTTATTGTGGGCCCCTAGTAGGATTTTGATAGAAAGAATCTGCGCAGCTGAGTCAGGGAGGACGGTGGTAATGGGGTGACCCATGAGAGAGTCTCTGATGTAAATTGCACATCCCCCTCCTCTTTTGGACTTCTGATCTTACCTGAATACATTGTAGCCTGGTAGCACAATTGCCAGGTCAGGAACTTTGGGTGTTAGCTAGGTTTCGACAACTGCAAGGATATCTGGGTTATGTTGGTTTGCAAAGATTTGTAAAGCATCAAGCTTAGGGAGTAGGCTGCAGATGTTAAGGGTTGTGAGGATGAGAGCCCTGATGGGTTTTGCATGTCTGGCAGAGCTGGTAGAGTTAGGGCCAGGGTTTGGGTGAACGTTACCCAACATCAGCAGGAGGAGGAGCAGGAGCTTCAGGGTGAACAAGCGTAGTTCCTTCTATGAGAGATTACATGCCCATTGCATGCAGAAACATATGCAAAGTTGTTGGTGTTGGTCCCAGGGCGATGTCATGTATGAGAGAGGAGATAAGTGGGCCCAAGGCCCATACACAGGAGTACTCAGGAGCATCCAACCAGTAGCAGAGGGGGGCCCCAGGGGAGGGCAGAGCTCATAGTGAAGTGTGCCTAAGTGGTGGTAGGAAATGTCTAAATGGTAGGTAGGAGGGGGAGAGGGGTAGAAGGCTCCAGGGAGGTAGAAAAGGGGAAGCAGTGAGGTGAGCAAAAAGAGATGTGAGAACAAATTAAAGAGGGTAATCATGTTCAGGTAGTAATTTTATTTATTTATTGAAATTGTTTCACCAGGAAAAGCACACTGAGCAAGAATTGCTCATCTCCCGTTGCGACCTGGGGGGAGGGGTACAGTGGGGAAGAGGACAAAGGTAGTCCAGGTCCTGACATATATACATACAATTACAAAACAGTTGAAAATATTTGACAGAAATAGTTGGGCGTAGATGACAATTTACCCTTACTTTTAGTATAGTAGCAATTACATGGGGAAGTCATGCTTTATACCTTGAAAACATATAATTAGATAATATAGCTGCATATGTTTGACAAGAAAAGGTGAGTGTGGATTAATACATATGCCCTAATAGTTGAGAGTAACAGTTACAAAGAGGAAATCCTGCTAAGGTATTGGGTCGTGGAATATAATGAGATAGGGGTAAGGGCAAGCTAGCTAGCTCAAAAGTTGGGGTCAAGTGCAGTAGTTGGGTGTGGTTAGTGAAGTAGCACCATTGGGCCTACTGGGAGAAGAAATATAGGAGTGTCTGAGGTAGAATAGATTGGATAGTTAGCTGCAGGAGCAGTTTACTGAGCAGTGGTTGGCAAGGGCATAGGATAGTGAGAGGATAGAGGAAGAATGGCAAATTTCAGAGGATAAAGAGTTCCAGAGTTGAGGGAAGCAGTGAGAGAAGGCGCCCTGGCCAGCTTGTAGTCTAGGGACCTCAGAGCATAGGTGGGTGCCAGAGGGGGTGATAGTACGGAAGTCAGATACACTGGGAGGGTGCCAGACCAGTTCTTCGAGATAAACTTGGCACAGTGTATTAGGCGGCAGTTCTCAAGGGAGGGGAGAGCAAGGGAGCGGTACAGCTCACAGCGGTGGGTGTGAGGGGGAGCGTCAAGAGCGAACCGTCAGAAAGCATTAAAAAGGGTATCCAGTTGGGATAAAACTGACTTGTGGGCGGCACTGTAAACAATACCACAACAATCAAAGGAGGGAAGTATCATCTTCTGGATAAGCTCACAACGGACTGGATAGGGGAGGCTAGAATGGTTCCGATATAAAGCTCTGAGCTTGGGGTGGAGTTTTGTTAGTATAGAGTCAACATGGACTGCGAAGGTGAGGTGGCGGTCAAGCTAAACTCCAAGATACCGGAAGGAGATGACAGCCTCCAGCTCTGACCCATCAAGGGTGTGGAAAAGTGGGAGGGAGGGGAGCCTGGCTAGTCGTTGGGATGTACCAAAAGTCATAGTTACAGTTTTTTTAGCATTTAGAGAGAGCTGGTGAGAGTTGAACCAGAGCTGGACTTTGTTAAAATGGGCCTGGAGGGTACAGGCAACTGAGGCTGGGGAGGAACCAGAAGAAAATAGGACAGTATCGTCAGCATACATGTGGATTGAGAAGGCAGAACAAGTTTGGGGCTGGTTGTTTAGAAAAATAGAGGATAGGATAGGCCCAAGCACCGATCTTTGGGGGACACCGGTGGACATGGGGAGGGGAAGGGATATGGCATCCGCAATCCTGACAGATTGAGTGCGGTCTGTAAGATAGGCACTGAACCAAGCAGTAGCAGATGTGGAGAGGCCAGAGTCAGAGAGGCTAGATAGTAACAGAGTGTGGGAGACTGTATCAAAGGCCTTGGCCAGATCGATGAAAATGGCAGAGGTGATGAGACCTCTATCCATTCCAGATTGGATGGTGTCAGTGAGCCTTAGTAAAGAGGAGGCAGTGGAGTGATCTTTCCTGAATCCGGACTGGTAGTGTGTGAAGAAATTTGAGTCAGTGAGATAGAAGGTTAGCTGGCTAAGCACTAAGTGTTCTTGCAGCTTCGCCAGAGTAGGGAAGAGGGAGTTTGGCCGATAGTTTGAGGTGGAGGAAGAGGCACCCCCTTTGTGGAGAGGGATGACAATGATGTGCTTCCAGGACAGAGGGACAGATGCAGTGGCGAAGGATAGATTTAGGAGGTAGGCAATAGGGGTGGCTATGACAGAGGCTTAGAGGAACAGAAGTTTGAGGTCTAGTCCATCTGGGGAATTCCCATTTGAGGGGCTTCATGTTAGCAAGGCTTCTAGAGCTTCATCCAGAGAGATTTCTCTGAAGGAGAAAATACCTGTATTTTGAGGTAATTTTTACCCTGTAGATGATGGAGATGGTGACATGGGGGGTAAGGAGGAAAGGAGCGAGGAAGCGCAGGTGGAGAAATATAAGTTCAACTCAGCAGTGACTGAGATAGGATCCAAGAGTGTGGAGTTGTTTACACTAAGAAGAGGCGAGGGCTTGGCTGCTGGGGGTGAGAAGAGGGAGTGTATGACTTTCCAGAATTTGGAAGGGCTGTTAAGGTTAGATTGGAGGGAGGATCTAAAGTACTCTGCTTTAGCTAACCGAGTTGCTCTGGTGCACATGTTGTGCAGATACCGGTAGTGGGAGAAGTCCTGAGGTAGGGACTGAGGCTTTGAAGGCTCGCTATTCTGAGTCACGGGCGTTCATATAAGCTGTGAGCTCTTGGGAGATCCAAGGCAGGTGGATACCGGATACCCTAGTACATCATAGCAGGGCGTGGGAATCCCATATCTTAAGGAACATGTTTTTGAAGTGAGTAGGGTGTCATCTATCAGGTTGGGGGGGGAGCCAGTTAGCTAGGACAAGGTCATTTAGGAGGGGAGCGAGGTTTAGAAATTTGAATGACCGTGGACTAAGAACTTAGGGGGGGATTTGAGACTGTGGATTTTGCGAACAAGGTAGATGACATGGTGATCACTAATAGAGTCAGGGGGTAGGCCTGTTTGGATGACTCTGTGAGGATGGGAGGTCAGAGCCCAGTCGATAAGGGAGTGATTACCTGATTTAAGATTTAGGTGGGTGGGCTCAGTGATGAGTTGGGTTAAATTGAGGGCAGCGACATCTGTCCTGGTTTTGTTGAGGGCCGAGGCTAACAAGTTTAGGTTAAGGTCACCCATAGCATATAATTCCTTGGTGGGTGCTCGTGAACTGATTTGTGTAAGAAGGTCAGTAACAGTTGTGGCAGGGGTGTCTGGTTGGCAGTAGTCGATTCCGGCAATGAATACGGGCAGCGAGAAAGGTAGTGTGAGCTGGAGCAGCAAGAGTTCATACTCTTTAGGTTCAGTTTTAGATAAGATTATTTCATAGCGTATGTCCGAACTTATGAAGATGCCTACACCGCCACCTCTCATGGTCCTGTCCTGGTGGGCCATCGTGTCACCAGGGATTGCAACTGAGGAGTTGGGAATGTTTTTGTTAAGCCAAGTTTCAGAGAGGATGAGGGCATCAGGGACATGTAGGGCAGTGAGAACTTGTAGCTGGTCGATTTTAAGTGGTAGGCTATGAATATTTAGGTGAAGGAGACGGAGACCTTTGTGGAAGGGGTAACCTGGCAGTTGGGAGGGGATGGAATGCGGGGGGGGGTGCCAGCTGAGGTTGGTGAGGATGTGGTGGTCGAGGGTCCCAGATTTGGGTGTATGTCTCCCGCTATGAGAAGAAGGAGGGTGAAAAATTGGTGTTGAGCTAGTATACGGAGGTAGCTTGGAAAGGAAGAGCCCCGCCATGAGTGGGGGCAAGGATGGACATTTGTATGGGTAACAGGGGTGGGGTGAGAAGCAAGTAGGTGCAAGAGAGTCCAGGAGGGGGAGGGCCTGATTAGGAAAGGGGGGGGGATGTGTAGTGGAGTGTGCCCAGGTAGGAGTGGGTAGGAGAGAAAGCACAGGGTTGGAGGGGCAAGGAGGAGTTACAATATGAGCCAAATGGGGAAGGGGGGCATGGGAATGGTAGGCGGCATGGTGGAGAGGAGGGGTGGGAGGCAGGAGAGCAGACAACTGAGTAGAGGTAAAATGCTAGTCACAGTGGACATGGTGCTGGGATTTTGTAGCAGCTTCTTAGACAAGGAGGTATTGCAAGGAGATTGGCTGGGATGAATGTGTTGGTGGTCCCTAGGAGGGCGAATGGTCAGTAGGCCTAGGAGGTGAAACAGAAAGAATGGGAATTCTAGTGTAGAGGGGAGTCAATGGAAGGCTGCAGGAGGCTGGTGGGGGGGTGGGGTCGAGCAAGAGGGCGGCAGAGAGAGTATTTATTCAGTGGAGGTGGTGGGGGAGGGCAGGGGCTGAAAATTTAGAAGACAGTAAGAGGCAGGTTTCAATTTAAACAGTAAAATCAATATAATTTCACAGTTGGTGCCCTGTCAGCTGGCTCAGTGAGGGGGAGATGGGGTTTCACAGATTCAGAAAGAAGCTGCAAACACTTAGCACTCTAACTTTGAACATAGATTTATATTTTTTTCCTTACTTTACAGAGGCAGGCAAGTGTTGAGGTAGTAGAGCAAAGGCACAGGAGGAAAGTGTGGGCAAGGCAGGAGGCACGGGAGAGATACCCAAAGGATAAGGGGGCTAAAAAAAGGATTAAAGAGCAAGTGAGTGAGAAAAAGAGCACAGGGTGTGGCTGAAGCAGTGGAGCCACATGGGGGGATAGGTGGAGAGCAGGAGACAGAGAGAGAGAGTAGGTGGAGTAAGAGGATGTCCTAGTGAGGGACTCAAAGGGGTTCAAGCAAGGAGGAGCCTAAGGCAGGAGGGAGGGTGGAGCTTAGGTCCATTTAATTAAGGTGGGGGGCAGGAGCAAAATTTCGTCAGTTTGCTATTAAATTGAATGGGCGCTGAAGCCCAGAAAGCACAGAAAGGCAGAAAGATAGAAAAGGTCAATCAGTTGTAGAGACCGAAGCAGGAGTCCAATCAGGGAGTGAAGCGGTGAGCGTCTGACCAATGGCAGCTGCTCATGGCTTCCCTGGCCTGGGCTGTAGTCTTACCCAGCTTTGCTGGATCTTGGCAGTGGCCTGGCGAGGTGGCTTGGGTGGCAGGCTTGAGGAGCCATGGCCACATCGGCAGAGGACACAGCTGGCTCAGTCAGGGACTGGATCTAGGAGGGGAAAATCAGAGAAGCAGGGTTAGCCTTAGTAGGGTGAAATACAAAGGGTGGTGATGCAGTAGCTAAATTGGGAAGCATGGAGCTAAAGCCAGAGATGGAAAAAAGAGATTAACTCGGGGGGGGGCAGGGACAAGAAAACACAGTTAAACTTGTTCTAGTGCCATGGCAGCTGAGGTGTTAGACAGTGGAAAGCTAAAGGTTAGGGAGAGATTCAGGGTGATTAAGAACAGGAGGCAGTGTAGAAATACAGTTTAAACAGGCAAAACTTATCCCAGATACAGTGGGATTCTAGAGAGCAAAAACACTTTAAATCACAGTTTGGTACACAGAAATAGGCTGGCACAGTGAAACATTCAAAATTTCAGCAGTTTGCTATTAAATTGAATGGGTGCTGAAGCACAGAAAGCACAGAAAGGCAGAGAGATCGAAAAGACCAATCAGATGCAGAGACCGAAGCAGGAGTCCAATCAGGGAATAAAGCGGTGAGCGATTGACCAATGGCAGCTGATCTCGGCTTCCCCAGCTCAGGCTGTGGTCTTACCTAGCTTTGCTGGATCTCGGCAGTGGCCTGGCAAGGTGGCTTGGGCAGCAGGCTTGTGGAGCCACAGCCGCACCGGCAGAGGACACAACTGGCCCAGTCAGGGGCTGGATCCGGCTTTGCTGAATCTTGGCAGTAGCCTGGTGAGTTGGCTTGAGTGGCAGGCTTGTGGAGCCACAGACGCACCGATGGAGGACTGAGGTTTTAGCTTCTAGTGCAATCATACCTGATTCCAATCTGTGGATTGACGAAGGTGTATCTTTTGGGATGCCAAAAACCAGTGTCAAAAATAAATTCTAAATTACTTCTAAGTTGTGAAATTTCCAGTTAACCCCCAAACCTTGCTTCCATAAAGGCTTTGAGTTATTGTTTTACCCTGAAATACTGTTTTCATAGCCTTAAAGGGATTATTTGCAAATCAATGAGCAAATCTGTTTATTGCCAATGCTGTCTTCTGAGCATTCTGTTCTACCAGATTTAGAGATTTTCAAGTATTTTTTTTGTCAGATACAACTAGGCATTTGTACTCATTCACCTCCTCAAAGACATGCTTATTTATTGATCATTGTTTTAATTTTGGATTCTTACCACCAAAGACCATGATTTTTGTCATTGCACCATTTAGTTCCAAGTCCACTTTACTTATTTGGTCCATAACTGCTTTTAAACTGCTTTAAGGCTTGGAGGGTTTGTGGAATAATGATAACATCACCTGCATATAACATTATTTTCACACTGGTGCAATGTATATTTGGAGGAAATGTATCTCAGCAAACATGCACCCTTGCTTGACACCAAAACACTAAATATATATATATTTGTTCTGTAAGGGCACCATCTTTTGAGTATTTAATTCTTGCAGATGTATTTGAGTGCAACAGCAAACATGTCTATGTTTAAAATTTATAGCTGTCTCACAGAAAGTCCCTACAGAATCAAAAGCTGCCCTAATGGATTTTTGGCACCTAACAAATTCAGTCTCCCAGGTTCTGTGCAATACATAGCAGTTTTATTATTATCTGTAACCCTATAAATACTTTTAAAATTATTTACCTAATCATCAGCCATAACGGTTGCACAAATATATTTTCTATTATTGTCTTCTGTACCATATGCAACTAAGACCCAGAATACTTGTATATCCTTTATCTTTATTGCCTTTTGTAAATCTGACCACAAAATATTTTTAGATTTTTCTTTTTTCACAATGATTATACTTTCCTTCCTATAGCTTTTTCTCAAAGGTCTGCTATACCCTTGTTAATATTAAGGGTCACACCTCACCCTGCCCCATCCTTTTTTTTAAATAGCATTTACAGGAATTGTAAGGTCCCAGTCATGACTGGCAGTTGACCACATCTCAGTGACTGCTATGATGTCTACCTGTCCCTCTACTGCTATCGTCTGGATGCCCCAATCTCATTTTACAGGCTCCAAGCATTTAAGCTAGCCACCTCACAACAGTTTCTTCTGCTTTTCCTTCCTAGCTTTTCCCCTATTGCCCAGCAATTCATCCCCCTTTCCTAAGCTTATTTATTTCATTCCCCTCATCCCCTCTATGTACCTGTTTTATTATGCTAGCTGGTGGAGTGTATCTGCTTGGCCTCCCTTGGGTAGCAGTACACCTTGGTTCTCCCCAGCTGCAGCCTTGCCCATATCAGTTTAAATGGCTGGTGTGTTAAGCATCTAAACTTTAGGCCAATGCCTTATTCCCATCTTGAGTAGGATGGAGGATGTACCTCTTTAACTACTTCCTGTCCCTCCAAAACAGCCCCCAGTCCCCATAAAGCCAAACCCTTCTTCCTGCACTACTCCTTGAGCCATGCATTAAAACTGGTGATCAGGAAAAACCTAGCCTCACTTTTGAACTACACAAGTAGGCCCTTAGAAAACGTTACTGAAGCTGTCACCAGCCTTATTCTCCTGCCCAGTTCCCTAAAACTGTCCTTGATTTTCCCCAGTGGATGGTGGACTACTACATAAGACCACTCAAAGTCATCCAGGCTCCTTTCAAGCCTTTCTATTCTGGGGGTATTCCTCCCTGCTGATGTCCCTGAGAGACACCAGAACATTCTGTCCTCCTAGACCCCAGCACACACCACCCTCTCAGTCCTCCTGATGGTTGAGTCCCCTATTACTAATATCCTCCTAGTTTTCCCCTACCCTTGGATTCTGTTGCCTTCCTAGATGCCACTCTAATACAGATGCTTGAAAGATAACAGGTTCTGTTTCCCTCTGGGTGACCCAAAGTGAACTGAAATTACCCAGGTGAGTAAAATGATTCATATTTACAATCTCTCAACTCCAACCACCCCTTTAATAACCCCTCTCCTTAATGTCCCACTGCTGACTACCCTCCACTAAAGGGTTTGCGAATACCTTGCCAAAATATTCATGCCTAAAAGTATATTCAGACCCAAATATTCAGATATTTGGTATTCATATTCATATTCTTCATTTAGCTGACTTAATAAAAAAAAAGAAACTGCCCCGACCTTTCTCCCTAGCCCAAATTCTTTAAAATTTCCACACCATCCCTCTGCCTTTTGTTAGAATTCCAGTCCTACCCCACTCTCCCACAAGCACCCACATTTGATCTTTTAAATATATATTTAAAAAAAAAAAAAACTCTCACAACGGATGAATGGCGCAACCTACCCATCTCAACAGTTAGCTGGCATGTTTCAGTGCTTGTTAGTGCTAAAATAAATATAATCCCCCACCCCCACCCACCTTAGCAGCACTCTTTTCTCCCCAAGGACCCAGTTTTTCTCATCAGAAGACAGGAACAAAAAGGTGACCAACACAACCCACTCTCCTCCATGGCTGACTGCCTTCTGCTTAATTAAAGCACTCGTGCTTGCTTGCATAGTAAAACCAGTTGATCATGTTATCTATGAGCACTTTCATTTCACAGAAGGTTGCTGTCTGTGAATGCAGCCCCTGTTGACATAATTTAGCTTTAATATAGTTACTATGAATGATGAAAGGAAGATGGGAGGGGAGAGGATAGGTTTCGGTTACTACTGCATACAAACAGAAATATTCACTTTTGACATACACTACAACCATATACTATAAAAATAAAACATGGTCAATAATGCTCATCCTGTCTTGTGTTTCCCATCTTGGGTCTGAGATGACATCCTGTACCTCTCAAGCTTTGCTCTTGAGAGCCATATAATGTCATCTCAACCCCTCAATAGAAATACAGCCTCATTGTAGGCTGCCCAGATATTAGTCTCTATATTCATAGTATTCAGGAAATAGTATTTGTTACTCACAGATTCTCTACCCTCTGCCTACCAGAACAGACTCTTGATGTCCTCTGAGGTAGTGCAGCAGCAGCAGCCACCTGTCCTAACCCTCACTTGGGCCTGTGGTGAAAAAGGTCTAACTCAGCTTTCATTGCAGCTAGCTCAGTAGTGAGTGATGCAAACTTATTGCACACTGGGCAGCAACTATGCCTCCAGATCACCTCGCAGAAGATAAAAAAGATCAGTGTTGAAGCACTCACAGGACACACTGGATAACCACCAAAAGTAACACTTTTATTTAATCCAAGTGCATACAGAGTACATTGACTAGCAGTCCCAGTGCTTCGACCAAAGAGAGTTTGTCAGGGAGCATGTCCATTGTAAGGTTATAACTTTATTTTCAAGGAGAACATTAAAGCTTGGTGATATAGTGTAATACATATAAAACACTGTTCAAAATACATCTTCATTCAAAACTAATGTAACAAAAACAGTTTAAACCACAAGAATCCAAGAAAAATGCTCTTGTTACATCTATTGTTGCATTCAAAAAGCCTGATCAATAAGTCATTATTAAGGTTAATTTTAAGAGGCCCCTGAAACAAAATAGATTTTCTATTACAAAACTTCAATAAATGAACTATAAATCATTTCTGCAAGTTCAAAGCACCTGAGATACCCCTCTGGCTCAATGCATCAGCATATAAGTTCATATTTATGTTTCTTAGCATATTATTTTAAACTACGATTAGCTTAATAAATAAGAATGTACCTCTAGAGGCAGAGCTCCTATGGGGGAGAACAGCATGGTGCTCAGTCAATTATCTTCAAAGATAAAACAGTGAAATATAATTATCATATATATATATATATATATATATATATATATATATATATATATATATATTGTTTTACAAGCTGTAGTAATGAGGGCATCAACTAAAGAGATCAAAAGTTAGGAAACATAAATATAGAAAAATAACAGCTCACATAATATCCATTGATATGGATATCGAAAGACGGAGCAATCAATATCTAGTGGGCACCTTGTGGAATATGGCTGCTACACAGTCCTTGCAGCAAACTAAGCCAGCCCCTTTGCTCCAAGAATCCTGCCACCCCCTGCTGTCCTCTTCCTTTGTCCTTATTTCTCCCTGATATGATTTTGGTGTAGCACCCTTTCTCAGTGAAAACTTAACAGACAGCGTCCTTGTCTCCTCCCTGGTCAGCTTCCCCTTAGGTTCTTCCCTGATCCCTATTTCAGGGTACCCTGGATAGGACTTGAATAGAAGCCCGAAATTTCAGGACACCCCTGTTACTGTACTACACCAGTCCTGACACTATGAAGCACACAATGTAACATGTGACTTAGCCAACCCCTCCATGGTATTCTCCACAGAGCTTATCTTATTAACTGTTATAGCATATAGTGACTAGAAGTCTCCCTAAGGGCGAGGAAACAGTATCTCTAGATTTAATGGTTAAGATTTCTCATGCTCCAGGGTCTCTCTAACTTTGGGTCACTTAGTTTAGCTAGTCTCAAATACCAGACTGCTAGTGCATGTTGGCCACTAGGAATCATGTGACCTGTAGCTTTACAGATCTGGGTGAGATTCCCTAACCAAATTACATATTTTAAAGCAATCCTCTTCAGTAGTGCCTCTCCAACATGCACGGACAGACACTGATGTCTACCCAGCCTACCTGAGTACTCTGCACTGGCCCTAGTGGCCATCCCATGCCTTAATTTGTAACCCCCACTCTTCTGACTAAGCCCATATGTCTCTTCCATCCCTTCTTTAAACTGCATACAGATTTGGCCTTCACCACTTCTTTCAGCACTTGTTCTACTTGTCCACTATTATTTTTTTTAAAAGAGCTTGCAGATATCTTTCTTGAATCTCCCCCTACTAGAAGAAATGAGTTCCTCCTTGTTCCTCTATTTGAGCTCAAGGAGAACAGATCTTTAACATCCACTCTTTTTATATCGAGAAGTACTTGTATGTTTCCATCATGTCACCCCTTTCCTTTCTCTTCTCAGGGGTGTACATGTTCAAGTGCTGCAGCATGTCCTTAGAAGATGTGTCCCCTAGTCCCTGGACCATCTTAGTTGCTCTTCCACTTTGTTGCAGTCTTTCCTCAAGTGTGGACTCCAGTAACCTGTACAGTACTCCAAATGTGCTTTCACCAATGACTTCTACAGTGGGAGTATCACCTCCTGACTTCCTGTTGCTTATCAGCCTCCCTATACATCCCAGCATCCTGTTTGCATTTCCCACTGCTTTGTTACAGTGCTATAGATTTTAGGCTCTCAGACATCAGGACCAACAAATCCTCTCCTGCTGCTGTCCTGAACTACCTCTAGGACAAACAGGAAGTTCACTGCTCTTTTGTTTCTAGATTTGTACCACATTACACCCTAATCCCCATATCTTATAAACTTCCCAGACAAGTTTCAGCACAGCAGCCACCACCAGAAAGCAAACACTTGTAGCTTATTGGCTCAGATTACCTTCTAAAAAGCCTCAACAGCTCTAGATAACCCCTTAATAAGGTTCTCCAACCTAATCATGCACTGAAAATTTAAAGCAATCCCATTCAGTACTGCTTCTCCCTCTAACCCCTTCTGTCCCACTGGTGTCCCAAACTCCCTCATAGTTATAATTGCAACTACAAAATAGGTGATGAAATGCTAACAATCAGATTGGCCAAGAGCATTATGTGACTGGTTATCATGGCACAGCTGGACACCTCAGTGATCATGGTTGAATTTTCATTTTTTATTTTATTCTATATGAAAAATAAAACATTGTAGGGAGTCCCCTTGTGCTAGATTTCTGGATATTTCTAATGGTTTAAAGCACCTGGCTGCACCTCATGCTTCTCAGTGCACTGGAAATCTTTGTATATCTCATGCACAACTAGGGACCAGGCAGGTGTCATGTCTTACATATATATTAAACAGAGTCCATGGCAGCATTAGCTTTTGCTTTCAGTAGGGCAATCTAATAAGGAAGTGAAATATGAGCCTACAATAGCCCTGGCTTTTTTTTTAACCAGGAGAGACACACTAGGCTAAAAGCTTGCTTACAGGTGCAACATGGGAGCACAAGGAAGTTTTGTTTGTTTTATTTGTTTAAACTGGAAAGTCCATGGACCAAAGACCCATTTACATGGTTGACCAGTATGCATAGACAATAAATTACATGAGACACCTGGCTCGGTGGCGCTGAGGGTTGAGGCACTGGACACCACACCTCGCACCATGCCAGCGACCCATTTTTGGGAATGGGCATGGGTCATCGGGGGTCGGCAGGGGAGGAGAAGGATTGAGCATCTGGAGGACTGCTCTCCTTCTCCAGGGTGGGAGGACTCCAGAGTGTCGGCGTCGACTGCCCTCTAGCGGAGGCTGGGGGACAAAGCATGCCACACCTAGACATGGGGTGGAGCTAGAACAGATGCACTCCCCTTGCATCATTGCACATCCTAGCTCCCAGGGGACTCTAATTAGGAAAATCACCAGCCAGGCATGGTGCCCAACCCTTCAGCCATGACAGTTCTGCTTTGGCAGCTCCACTTTGGGGGGGGGGCTTCCCGGAGTAAAGGTTGGGTAACGTGGCCAGGGCGAGTCCATTCTCGGGGTTAGGGGGCTCAGCCAGAAAAAGAGACGTAAATTGCAAAAAAAATAAATAAATTACATGAGACAAGTATTACAAAAGCAATATAAGATTACAAAAATCATACAATTTCCAAACAACCCTGGCATCAACAAAACAATTAAATTAAACATTAGAGTCACATTTACATACATCCTATACAAACATCTGCTAGACATGTAGCATTACGTATCAGGATAAGCATTTACAATGCTATCCTCATATAAATAACATTTCAGTTTTGTCTTATAGGTCATAATGGAATTGCTTAAACAATCAAAAATTTATCATAAAGAATTAAAAAGAAGGTAGTGAGTATAAAAAAGTTCTTTGGCCTGTTGAGGTTAGCATTCTTGGAACTGAAAAATATGTAGCGACCTAGTAGCAGCTATTCTATGATATCTACTGCAGTAAAAATGGAAACTAGGAGGGGAGAGGCCTTATTCAAAGACACTTTTTTTGCCAACATACCAAGTTGCTGCTCGTATTGACACTCCAGAGGAAAAATTGCTGTGACCCTCAGAAGGGTACAATGGTGGGTCCTTTTTGGCAACTGGGTATAAAATTTAGCAACTGAATTTAAAAGTACCCTAACTAGTTAATAATCCTACCCTGGCTGAGTAATAAATTAATAATCCATAATCTATTACAGGAATCAAAAAACTTTGTGCCAACATTTTCCTGGTAGAAGAAACCAAAAGTGGATTGAGGCGGTAAAGTGCTCCCAGTCTTTGATACAAAACTTTGGTTATATTAGAAATAAGAGGTTTAAAAGTGAGACCCTCATCAATGAGACCAAGGAATTTAAATTGTTGTACTTGCTCTATTTCAGCTCATAAAGCTGTCACCAAAGAAAGAGTTGTGTTCTGCTTTATTCTACAATTGGTTTTATGAAAAACCATCCACATAGTTTTTGTCATTTAGTACAAGCTGCTTCTTAATAAACCAATCATAAACAGCCAAAAAGTCCTGTGACAAATTGGCCTGTACTGTTTTGAGATCAACTGCACTCATGAGGATCATTGCATCATCATTAGCATATAACAGAATTTGAGAGTGAGACAAACCAAAGGAAGAGAATTCAGAAAAAGACTAAAAAGAAGAGGGCCCAGAATTGACTCTTGAGGCACACCTAGTGAGACTTGTGCAGAAAGTGAATAATGACCATGAATTCTTGTCTTCTGAGTACGAAAGCTCAGATAGCTCCTCATCCAACCAACAACATCCTCTGAAAATCCTTTTCCACCTAATGATGCCAAATGAAAACCATGGTCAACCAGATGAAAAGCCTTGGTGAAGTCCACAAATGCTGCACCTGTAAGATGGCCCTTATCAAGAGCCATCTGAACAGCACCCATGAACCCCACCAAGGCTGTGAAGGTACTATGACCTGGACTAAATCCATGTTGTTCAGGAGCGAGGATGTTATGTTTAGAAAGATGTTCAAACAATTGGTTGAAAATTATTCTTTCCAATACTTTTGATAATGAAGCCGCTAGAGATACAGAACAAGAGTTTGGGATATTAGATGCATCCCCAGATTTAAATATTGGGACTACAACTGATTTCTTCCAAATAGTAGGAAAGGTAGAAAAGCATAGTGATAAATTAAATATAATGGAAATGGGGTAACACAAAATATCTGCAGTGATCCTCACAAGCCTATAGTCAATCTCATCACCGCCAAGAAAGGGGCGGAGATCCATTTTCAGCAAATAATTCAAGATCTCAGCTGGTTGATGAGATTTAAAATAAAACTTTGGGGCAAATTAACCCATTTAATTTAAGGTAGGGCTAGTATATCTGCATTACCTGTAGGAACATATTTAGTTAAGTCTGAAAATAAATTATTAAATTCTTGAGCAATCAGATTTGAATCAGTCACCAGTCCAGTCGGTGTATTAAGACATTGCAGGATAATAATGTTTTTATTTTGCCCTTTAAATCATTTATTAATTTCCATGTATCAGAAAGATTTTTGCCCTCAAATTGCTTTTGCCTTTTAATAAAATAATCTTTCTTCGCTCTCCTTACTAATGATTTACAATTATTTCTTGCTATTTTATAGGCTAATAGCCTTTCCTGGCTGGGTATTGTTCTATATAATTTCCATCTCCTTTCACACTCCCTCAGTTTCTCCAAAAGTTCAGAAGTGACCTACTGATATGTGTCCCCCCGATTCTTAATCTTTTATAGGGAATAAACCTGTAACATACATATTAAAAATTAAACAAAAGTTGGACAGTACAGTATTAACTTCTGTTGCCTGCTCTACAGCTGACCAATTTGTGAAATCAGAGCATTCCTAAATGTCTCTATATCTAATTTTTTTTTAATTGTGGGAAAAGATAATCACCGGGGGGGGGGGGGCCTTTTCTTTTGCTGACCAGCAGCAGTATTCAGGGCTATGGTTGCTAATACTAGCAGGCAAAAACTCCAGATTTAACAATCTTACTGGTACCAGTAATGAGAATCCAATCCAAAAGGGAGGAAAATCTTGTTTTATAGTGTATTCTTGTTGGTGCCTTGATGACTTGAGTCAATCTTTGATTAGTGACCTCATCCCTAAACGTGCATGAGTCCTTACCAAGCCAAGTGCTGTTCACGTCCCCCATGATTACCAGTTCCCTATTAAAAGGAAGTGAGCCTCTTATAGTCTCAATTAGCCTTTGACCATCTTCATGACAGCCAGGTGGAACATACATCACAGCCATAGTCAATAACTTATGGTCTCTTAATCTAAGTAATACTGTTAAATATTCACATGAAACAGGTTCATACAAGATGGTGTCAGGAATTGCCTTTAAATGATTTTTAATATAGAATAAACAGCCCCCTTCCCTCCTAGCTTTCTGATTAATTCTAAAATTATAATAACCTGGTAGATAAATCTCTTTGTCCTGTACCCTGCTAGTAAGCCATGTTTCAGAAAGAGTGATAACATCAAACTGGTCCTAACAGTAAATGTATCCCATTTTGCTGTCAAACTCTGAATATTAAGGTGGACAAGACTAATAGAATTCCTAGGGAAGGAAACAGAGGAATTGTCATCATAAACAGGGCCTGGGTCAGGATGAACTGTTCCTAACATTAAAAGTAATAATAAAATCATATTTCTCCTGCTCAAGATGGACCAGCGCCAACATTTAACACCTCCAATCCTAGAGATAACAGACACAGTATATACAATAATACTTCCAGTGGGGGAAAAGGTACCAAATAAACCCTGTTGAAATAGATGTATTAATAAGTATCTAAGGTTTGAACCCAATGCATGCTGAATCCAACTATCAGGAGTCAAAGGAACATGTAACTCTTCCCTGTAAATGGTTAGAGGACTAAGCCTAAGCACCTCACATGACAGGAACCCCCAGTCTGGAAAAATTATCACTACAATTCTGTTGTGGAAGGCAGATTGCTTCATTTAAAATTATTAAATATAAAATTCCAAACAGAAATGTTTATATAATCTAGAAAGAACCAAAAAAAGGGGAAAGGACCAAATCAGGCTCTATCAAAGTATGAAAAGAAAAAAAGCCCAAAAACAAGACACCTCCCCAGTGACCCTGTACTGCCACTATAAGGACACTGGTTGATGAGTCAAGCAAGGGCAACAAGAAGAATAAAACAAGGATATGATACAGGGACAGTAGTGGAGTCAGCCACCCTTCCTCAGGCTAAACAAATTTATTGTGGGCTCCTCCCTTGCCACAGGAGGTGTCCAGAAAAGTAAACTTCTTTGTGGATTTCCAACAAATGCAAAGCCAGCCAGAATGGTAGTCCATGTTCCCAATCAATGATAAACACCTCCGGACATTAACAATATATAAAACTAAGTACTTATAAGCATTACCTAAGCCAGTAGTGCTGTTACCTAAAATCCTCACTGAGTGGCGCTTGCACCACTTATGCTTGAGCTGTAGAGCAGCACTGCATTTTAAATCCCCCTGTCCCCTCCTCCACACATCTATGCCACTCGTTAATTGGCTCGATGCTGAGTCCCCCACACACTGCAGACAGGTGGCCCCAAAACAACGGGATTGGGCACAGTGAAACTCAATCAATAAACACAGCAGTACTAAGTGCAAATAAGTTATTAGCAGCAATACAGTGAGTCTCTGCTCCAATTTCCAATTTAAAGTACTTGCTTAGATATGTAATAAATGTCAATGCAGTTCAGGACACATAAGCTTGGTCTAGCACTGACCAGTCAAATCAGTTAAATGATGGCACACTTACTGCAGACAAGTTAAGTGACTTGCTCAGTGTCACACAGTATGCAAGTGGGGACTGTGGGATTCAAACTGAGGTCTCCAGGTTTGTAGCTCAAAGCCTTAAGTCACTGCACTATACTGCCTCCAGATTCATAAATAAGGCTAAATCCAGCAGAAACATCAGGAGCACTGCTTTTGAAAAAGTCAGGCACTGTACAATTAACTCAGATCTTTCTAAGCTGGGGACAACAGCAATATAAATGTGGACGACAGAGTCTGGTGCTTTAAAACTGGGAAGTATTTAATAGTTGGAGGCAGCTATAATCCAATTATGACATCTTAATCCAGTATCTATCATACATGAAGTATGTTTATTAAAGAAAATGAAATTAGTAACCCTTGAAGCCAAGATCGTTTTCAATGGTGTCATTTCAGGGGTAGCCTGTGATGATGGCGACTGCGATTAAGCTCTTTCAAAAAGGGTGACTCAATCATGGCACCTGTGCACAGGGCTACCAGGCAGGGAGGGCAACCAGATGTGGGGGTCAGTGAATATAGCGGCAGGCTGTCACTATATATACACATGTGCCAGGGAGGAGGGACCACGCCATGAGATGGGCGGTAGGGGAGGGAGGGTTTGTGGGGTGTAGTGCTGTGGTGGGCTGCTGAGCTGGCTGTGTGTGTGGTAGGTTGGTGGCAGGCTAGGGCTGGGAGGTGCTGGGTTCAGTTCTGGGCGCACGCCTGTTTTTCTGCTGGTCCAGGAATTTTTTGTCTTTGCACCCACCCCCAACATGCATCCCCTGGAGTTGAGAATCCTTTAGTATGGGGCGTGAAATTAAGCCCCCATAAAATAACATTTTCTAAGTCTCCGACTTTACTGCGAGTGTACATTGCAAAATTGATTTTCGGTGATGATATTGCCCAAGCGGTGATCGCCTTTCCTCGATCACCGTTATGACATGGAACCCTTTCAGGTATCAATAGCTTTTTGATAATTTGCCACATACATAAGAACACAATACAGCACATACACCACACCAGTAGGGAATTAACTCGATAAATATATCATGCTAGTTTAGGATAACTTTAATTTTACTTAGAGCATTTATTTCCACTTTTATACAATAGGTGGAGAGAAATGTCACAGAATAAAACTGATTTTTGGGACCCACTTTGCAAAAATCATGATAGCTTGTATTTTGGGATATGTCACAATTGAATATCTGGCAAAGCTGGGTACATCACAATTGAATCTTGAATGAATCAGAGAGCAGCTTTCACAATGTTGATGACATCACATAGCCATCTGTGCATAGAAACCAACAGTTCAAGTAGAAGAGGAACAGTTAAATCTTCACACAGACAGCAGATAAGGGCCGCTTGGCCCACACATTTTTCCCATTCTTCCCTACCTACATTCTCACTGCAGACCCCACTTAATCTACAGCTCTTTCTCCCTGCTCTTCCTTTCCACTATGATTCCCTTATGCCTATCCCATGCATTTGTGAACCCCACCATAGTTTTCACCCCCACCACCTCCACTGGAAGGCTGTTTCAGGAATCCACCACTATTTCTGTGAAGAAGTACTTCCTCACATCTCTCCTAAATCTACAAAGTACTTCCTCACATGTCTCCTAAATCTACCCCTTCCCACTTCATAGAATGTCCCCTTGTTCATGAGCACCTTTTTCTCTGAAAAAATACTTTCATCTTGTTCCTTATTTACCCCTGTGTGGTGTTTAAAGATCACTATCATATCCCTCCTAGCCCTCTTTTCATCCAGAGTGTACATATTGAGGTTCATTAGTTTCTCCTCAGAGAGCTTCTGATGCAGACCCGGCACCATTTTAGTTGTCTTCCTGTGGATGGTCTCCACTCTGTCTGTGCCTTTCGGGAGATGTGATCTCCAGAACTGGACACAGTTCTCAAGGTGGGGTCTTACCAGCATCTATACAGGGGCAACACCACCTCCTTCTTTCTGCTGGCGATACCTCTTTCTATGTATCCCAGCATTCCACTAGCTCTCCCAACTATCTTGTTGCACTGCCTGGCCAACTTTAGGTCATCTGATATTATTACTGCTAAGGTTGTCATCAATACCACACCACTCATTTTGTACTCCCATGTCCAGGTTTGCACACCGAAATTGCATTATTTTGTACTTTTTTGCATTGAAATCCACCTGTCATACCATTGACCACTCCTCGAGTTTTCTCAGGTCTCTGTTCATCCTTTCCATCCTCCTGGAGTGTCAACACTGTTACAGATTTTGGTGTCATCTGCAAAGAGGCAGACCTTCCTTTCCAGCTCTTCTGCAATGTCACTAATAAAAACATTAAAGAGGACTGGTACCAGCACTGATCCCTGAGGTACCCCGATAGTCACTTTCCCTTCCTCGGAGTGAACTCTGTTTACAGTCACCATCTAATGTCTATTCCCTAACCAAATTCTTACCCAGTTTATCACCTCTTTACCTACCCCTATGCTACCCAGGTTGCTTACTAATCTCCTGTGTGTAATGGTGTTGAAAGCCTTACTGAAATCCAGGTAGGCCACATCCACCGCTCCTCCTTGATCTAATTCCCTGGTGACCCAGTCAAAGAAATCTATCAGACTTGTTTGACATGACCCCCCCCCCCCGCTTGAATCCATGCTGCCTTGGACCTTGTAACCTACTGGATTCAAGATATTGCACAATCCTTTCCTTCAGCAGTGTTTCCATTAACTTTTCCATCACCAATGTCAGACTGACTGGCCTATAATAGCCAGCCTCTTCCCTGCTACCCCTTTTGTGAAGTGGATCTACATCTGGCATCCTCCAGTCCTCTGGAACCACTCCTGTTTCCAGTAATCTGTTAAACAGGACTGTCAGAGGGGCAGACAGTACCTCCCTAAGCTCCCTCAGCACCCATGGATGTACCCCATCTGGTTCCATAGCTTTGTCCACTTTCAGATTAGTGAGGCCTTCAGAACTCTCTCATCTGAAAAAGGAATAGTGTTCACCTCCCCCATTTCAAAGCTCCTGTTACTTTGTTGCAGTCCCTCCCTTTCCCCTTCCTCTGTGAACACTGAGCAGAAGTACTTAATCAAGATGTCTGCCTTTTCCTGATCTCCCTCTGTATAGTCCCCACTTCCCTTTGTAACCTTATAATCCCTCCCTTGATCTTCCACTTTTTCCTTATATAAAAAAAAATGTCTTGTCCCCTTTTGATACTGCCTGGGCTATTCTCTCATCAGTTTGCACCTTTATACTCTTTACTGCTTTCCCTGCTTCCCTCTATTTCCTCTAATACAGGAATATGCGAAAAAGTGTCAGGGTTGAAAAACCCAAGGAAGACCCCACCCCTGATTCGCCGAGACTCAGGACAGCCAAAACTGCAATGACTTTTTCCTTTTGCTGCTTGGGGTGTTGGGGTGGGGAGTTAGGGTTGAAAACCCTAATGCCATAGTTCCCTACTTTTGTGGCATCAAGTTACTCCAGCTGGTGCATTAACAAAGATTTTGCAAAGAATTCCATTTCTTTTTGAGACAGTGGAATTGTATCCTTAGTCACACAGTTCCCTTCAGGACCTACTGTATGTTAACAGGTGCAGATGTGCAGGGCCCTTCTGTCCATGCACCATGGGAAGAATCTGTTCACCTACAGAAGTGCAGGGCCTGGCACATTCACTTTTTACACATTCACTCAACGCATTCACTTTTAACTCATTCACTCTTCACATATTCATTCTTCACACATTTATTCTTTTTTTTATTTTGACTCCACCTTACAGAAATAATTATATGAAATGTTTTCATGCTGCACACATAAAACTACTCATGTGATATGCATGCTACAGGCATGATTTAAATGTTAAATTGGAACTGACTGCATGCATGTGGCATGCATGCTGCAAGCAAGTGTGGAAAGCATGCTTTTTATGTTAAATTGGAACAAACTGCATGCATGTGGCATGCGTACAAAAAGCAAGTGGTCACTAATAACTGCACACATAAAAGTGAAGCAACTTGCTCAGGATCACACAGTATACAAGTGAGGGTTGATGAGATTCAATCCCAGATCTTCAGAGCTCCTGGTTTGCAGTTCAGTGCCTTTGACCACTAAGCTATACTGCCTGCATACATATGGCTCACTTGTACTTCAATACAAATTTTGTATACATCTGCATGCATGAAGCATGCTTATAGCCACTGATATACTTTTTAGTTTTCTTGTCCCCCCTCATCTCAGTTGAACAACTGAACTGTAGCACACATACCAATGGAAACATGTGGTTCTTCCCACCACCAATACACACACTTACCCACAAAACTACTTAATTACAGAACTTCTGTCTGGCCTGTACTCCTACTATTTTCTCTCCATACTTTTGAATGATTTCATGCAAACAGACTTTAAAGGGCAAACAAAAAAGAAGTAATAACTCGACACCCACCCACATGACCAATCCCCCCCCCATGCCTACACACTGTAGTGGATGTGGCAACACTGCTACAGACAACCCACCAAGTGTAGATATAAGTCAAGAGTTTCTTATCTGAGTATTATGGAGCGAGAGGTAGGAGTCTTTGAGAGATAATGTCCATGGGTCAGAGTGCTGGGGCATACCCCCTTGAAATTAATGGGGTTATTTTTATTACTATTTTATACATTATTAGGGTGAGTTGGAGAATAATGATGGTCACTGTTCTACAAACAAGGCCCTTGTTAATCGAGCTGTGGCCTTCATTAATCTCCAACTCTCCATCAATTATGTATAAAATAGTAATAAAAAATACCCTCATTCATTTCATTGGGGCATGCCCCTGCACTCTCCCTTGCCCTATGTCATAATGTGCCTGAGCATGGGGATGTGGAGGCCAGCTTCTCTGGGGGGGGCATAAGCCTAATTATAGTGGGGCTCCAGTAGTCTGTGCATACCATACCATTCAACTGTCCCTGAATGCAAGGGACAGCCCTCATTTTAACCCTGAAAACTGCTCTGCCCCTCATCCATCCCTCATGGAAAAAATGTTGCTTACACAGAGGATGTCCTGTAAATTTAGACTTTATGGCAGGAGTGCCATTTCAGATTTCAGCAGGGGAGGCCAACAGCCAGTGGTGGCCAGCTGCTAGTTAGCCCCTAGGAGGCAAGCTTTGGCATGTCTGGAACATCTGTAAAATGTAAAATTTATTTGTTGTGACTGAAAAGTGATATGAAAATCAGGGAAAAATTCAAATGTATAAGATTCATTTGTCTATACCCTGGAACAGTGCATCATATTTGGGCTTAAACCCACCTAGTTATTAACCAATTTTTTTTCCTGGCTGAAATTCTGCCCCCCCCCCAAAAAAGAAAAACGTTGTTCCAATTTCTCTCCCCAACTCCATTCCATTCAATACCCATCCCATATGGGTCATAAAGCTGCCCAAAGGTGCAGAAACTTGAAAAACACATCTAGATGTCAGTCCTTCCTCCTTTCCCAATCCTCCTGTAAAAAATACATTTTCTTTTATTTACCCAGCTATCTGGCCAGAACCTGCAGCCTAGCCCAGTGTGCCACCAGCCCAGTTTCAGTCTGCTCCTCCTCCATCCTTCTGCCAGAAGCTGGATGCTAGAACCAACCATCGCAGGTCCCCAGCGTGGTCTGTGACCAAGTCACCTCACTATCTGAACTCACTCAACCTGTGTTGCTGGCTTCTTGTTGGGCTGCTGCCACACTGCACTATACTGATCAAGGCCTATGAAGGCCACTCACACCACTGTGACTGCTGCCTCAGGGGCCCTCATAGTTGTTTTTGTGAGGCAAGCCTAGTAGAGTAAGTAGGTAGCCTAGTCTCGAGTTAGCTTCTAGCTCACCCCCACACTCATCAGCCACCAAGAGAGATTGAGACTCACTAAGAGCAGACCAACAAAAAAATGCTGCCACAACACTGCTATTGAGAGTTTTGTGCTCACTGACTCCTCCAAGCTGTAATGTGCAGCCTGCCTACTCTGTGGCGGGAAAGACAGTGCCCCACTCCCATGATTCAGGTGCTCTTGCTTGGCTGGAGCTCCTCCATATCACAAGTGATGGCACCACAACTAATAGGTGGAGAAAGTGGACAACAAAATACAGACACAGTCGAATCAGGAGTGCACCTACAGTGAGAGCACAACACTGGCCAGGGGGGCAGTTATTGTGCCAAAGAGTAAATCCAAATTTAATGCCATTATTGCCACACCACAAGAACAACCTAGGCACAAATGGGGGAACTGCCCCCATCTGCCCTACCTAAATGACACCCTTGCTTAATGGTAGAAATGAATTTGCATGCAAGCACTGCACAATTAAGCATGTGGCATACATTCTGCATGTACGCAGCACACTTATATTTCTCTAAGGGCAAATGTTCAAGATAGTCATTTTATTACTGACCTTATCAACATGACATGTAGCATTTATAGTATATTGGCTGAAATGTCATTTCACACCAGAAGCACAGAAAGAGATTTTGTCCAAGATTTAAAAAAGAACACCTGTCTCATTTATGAGGTGGTGTGAAAAAATGGCTATGTTGAAATAATTTTGGAGTCAAAATATTGAAAATTAGCAAAGTTATGAGTGAACATTGAAATACTGCAATCTTCAGTCATAACCTAGGCAATTTACTGTATTTGTACACAAACTTTTCACCATAGCCTTTCTGTTACCCCACTTCATGAACCCAGTTGGTGAAAATGTTTAAATCCTTGTGGAAATGTGATTCTGTGCCACCGAAATGTCATTCCACGTCACAGGTGCAAAAACTCATTTTGGCCAGGATTTGAAAGATGACAGCTGTCATGTTCATGAGGTGGTGTAAAAAAATGTCTATGTTGAAAATCTGGGATCAAAATATTTTAAATTACCGAAGTTATGAGGGAGCAAAGACAGATTTCAATGTATGTTCATAACTTTGCCATTTTTACACATTTTTACCCCAAATTTTCAACATAGCCTTCTTGTGACTCTCTTCTGATGAACAATGTTCAAATCCCACCCAAAAGGTGATTTCACCAAATAATTGCAAAATCAAAGTTTGGGCCCGATTGACATAATTCTACCACCACGTTGGTCATGAGGTGGGCTTCCAAAAAGGCCAGGTTGAAAATTTGGGGTGAAAATATGTAAAAATGACAGTTATGCATCAAAGTTCAAAACCCCATTGGAATACATTGAACCGCATTTACTTCAGTTTCTCACATTGCAGTCAGCAGTTCTAGTAGTAAGATGTGTCTTCAGTTGGAGAGTGGATCTTCACCGTGGGACCTGTTCAACTGAGTGAGGGTGTGTGTGTAGTGTAGTGGGGGTGTCAGGTGGTGAGTGTTGAGTGGGAGGTCAGGATAGTGGGATCAGATCAGTGAGTCCATTTTCTTTTTTACATGTTTAAAAAAAGAAAACATCAAGAGATAGTTTTCATTATTACAGCTAACATTAATGTGGGGATGGTAAACAGAGGGTAAGGAGTGCCACTAGACACCAGAAAAACATAATATACATGAGGGATGGGGATTGGAGGGTGGGGGTGTCACTAGACACCAGGGAAACATAATATAAATGAGGGGATAATGATCAGAGGGTGGGGGGCACCACTAGAAATCAGAGAAACAATATACATGGGGGATAGCAATTGGAGGGTGGGGGCACCACTAGACACCATGGAAACATAACATACATGATGAGATGGTGATCAGAGTGTGAAGGGTGCCACTAGACACCAGGAAAACATAATATACATGAGGGATGGTGATGGGAGGGTGGGAGGCACCACTAGACACCAGGGAAACATAACATACAGGATGAGATGGTGATCAGAGTGTGAGGGGTGCCACTAAACACCAGGGAAACATAATATACATGAGGGGACGGTGATCAGAGGGTGGAGGGTGCCACTAGACACCATGGAAATGGTGGCTAACTGCTCTAAGAGCAGCCTGCAGTACAAGTTCCAACTATGGCTACAGAACTGAAGAAAGTCCCACTGTTCTCATACAGAGAATGCGGGTCAATGGTTCCTTTCGGTAAGCTAGGCATCCAGGATATGGGGGTACCCAGAAAAAGTGTTTCTGGCCATTAATTTAAGAAACAAACATCAGAATCTAGCTAAACAGATCCTGTTTAGTTAGGTTTTGGTGTTTGTTTTTTAAAATGATGGCATATTGATGTATTTTCCATTCTTATTATTTTGAAGAAAAAAGAAACGAGGTGGTAACTTTCACAACACAAAAAATGTTTTGTGCTGTGAGAAGCAAGTGGTGAGAAACCAAAAAGCAGTCTTGTGACACAGAATATTTGGTGATGTATCAGGACGTTATCCCAAGAACTCTATTGAGCTTGCTCGGAACAGAAAAATACAAAACTTTGTGGTGGGGGCGTTGTTGAGCACATCTGCTGTAAGGATGCATCTTCAGACAGCTCATCAGATCAGAGGCAGTAATTGTGCCAAGTTTATGATTTTTATTTATTTATTTATTTATGAGTTTTACCAGGAAAACATACTGAGCAACATGCTCGATTCCAGATGTGATCTGGGGGCCGAGACCCACATACATAGTTGGTAATGCATAGCCAGTACAAAAATGAACAAAGGCTTGTACATTAACAATTTGGGAGAAAATATTGCAGACAAGGGTAGGATACATACAGTGTAATGACTCAGAGGGTAAAGTACTATACAATACATTTTAGGTTATAACAGCATGACATTTGAATTGTTAATTGAAACAGGAGCAACTGGAGGTGAAGTGTGCTCTGAGTAATCGGTTGCGTAGGGAGGTGTTTGGAGCATGTCTAATGGGGGCAGGTAGGGCGTTCCCAGGTCTGTGGAATTCAGTAATTAAAAGCGGCCTGGCCTTTGGATGTGTGCATAAACGGGACATGGAGCAGTTCTGGGTCCATACTCCTAAGGGAGTACGCAGGTGAAGGTTGTTGGGAGAGGTCAGGTAGTGGGGAAGGGAGTGGGACCAATATTTGGCAGTGAACCTAGCACAGTTAGTTTGTCTGCAGTCATGGAGGGACGGCAGGGTTAATGAGCTGTAGAGGTTGCAATGGTGTGTTGATTGGGGGCAGTCCAGGATGAAACGACAGAAGGAGTGGAATAGGGTGTCTAGGCTGGCCAGGGCAGACCCGGGGGTGATGGAGTAAACTATATCACCATAGTCGAGTACGGGAAGGATCATTTTTTGTACAATGGCATGCCTTGTCTGTGTGGGGAGGCAGCTTTTGTTACGGTGTAGAGCGCCAAGTTTGGGGAGCAGCCTCTTGCGTAAAGAGGTGATGTGAGCTGAGAAATCTAGATGTTGATCTACCCAGATGCCTAGATATCTGAAGCTCATACAGTTTTCCAGGGGAGTCCCATCCAAGGTTTTGAAAGGGGGCCGGGGAGTTGGTGGGAGAGTCTTTGTGGGGAGCCAAATGTTAGCAATACATTTTTTTTAGAGTTAAGAAATAACTGGTTTGACCTGAACCAGTTCTAGATGGCATTGAAATCTTCCTGGAGGAGGGTTGCTACACTGCGTGTTGTGGGACCAGAGGCGTATAGGACAGTGTCATCTGCGTACATCTGGATGGAAGAATGGGAGCATGCTGCAGGGAGGTCATTTAGAAAGACGGAGAAGAGTAGGGGACCTAGAACTGAACCTTGGGAGACACCCGCAGAGACTGGCAAGGGGTGGGAGGTGTGAGAGGCTAGTTTGACATCTTGTTTCCTGCCTACTAGGTAGTCATGGAACCATTCAGTGGCTGGTGTAGAGCCCTGCATCAGTGAGTTTGGAGAGGAGTAGGGAGTGGGAGACGGTATCAAAGGCCTTGGCTAGGTCGATGAAGATGGCAGAGGTGATATTTCCTTTGTCCATACTCGTGAGAATGTCACCAGTGACATGAAGCAGGGAGGTGATGGTTGAGTGGGATTTACAGAAGCCTGATTGGAAAGGTGTGAAAAAGAAGGAGGTGTCTAGGTACGGAGTGAGTTGGGACAGGACCAGTCATTCCTGTAATTTGGCCAGGATAGGAAGTAGGGAGATGGGTCGGTAATTTCCTGGGGAGGAGAGGTCACTGCCTTTTGGAAGAGGTATAATGGTGGCCAGCTTCCAGGCCATAGGTAGCTTGCCCAAAGAGAAGAATAGATTGAAAAGGTCAGCTAGAGGGGTGGCTATGGCTGGGGTGGAGAGGTAAAGCATCTTTGCGTCCATGGACGTTGGGCATTTACCTTTGTTTGGGTTTAATGCCCGAAGGGAGTGAAAGACATCTGCTTGGGATACTGGGTGGAAGGAGAACGGTATGGTTGCGGGGGCAGTCTGAGGGGGGCATGTGCAGTGGGGGGGAACCGAGGGGTGAGAATGGGGGAAGGAGGACAGGAGCTTTTTGGCACAGCTGGAGAAGTGGGTATTAAAAGCTTCAGCTATGCAGATGGGGTCAGAGATGAGGGTGCCCTGTACTTGTAGTGTCGGGGTGCAGGTTGGGTGGAGGAGGGAGCAGGGATTTGAGAGATTTCCAGAAGTCAGTTGGTTGATTTATATTTTTGCTGAATGCTGATAGGAAGTAGATTTTTTTTGCTTGGTGAATGCTGTTTGTGCATGCGTTACGAAGGGATCTGTATGCAGGGAGGAAAGCCTGTGTGCCCATCTTCTTGTAGGCTTTCCAGGCATGGTCCCTGGAGTGGCATTTTCTGATTATGTCAGCCGAGATCCAGGGTAGATGCACTCCTCTGAATCTTTTCATACGTAATGGGGCATGTTTGTCCCAGACTTTAAGGAAGTTGGTTTTGAAAGCCTCGAAGGCTATGTCAATGGAGGGTGCCTCAGAGATGAAAGACCAGTTTATCCGTCCTAAGTCTGACAGGAGGGAAGCCAAGTTGAGGGAGTTATAGGACCTGGTGTTCAGTGTCTTTGGGGGGGGCAGGGGGGCTGTGCACCTTTCTGATCATAAAAATCATATGATGATCGCTTATGGAATCGGGTAGGAGGCCTGCACTTAGGATCCTATGGGGTGGGAGGTGAGAGCCCAGTCCAGTAAGGTGTGGTTTTGGGTTTTGTGATTTAGTCTGGTGGGATCAGTAATGAGTTAAGAGAGATTCTGGGCCTTAATTTTGGTCTTTAGGTGGGCTTTATCTGGTCCAAGCCAGTTTATATTGAAGTCACCAGTGACATGGAGCTCACCTCCAGCCGCTAGAGACTGTAAGTTGACCAGGTGGGAAAGGATGTCCTCGGGGGGGGTGTGCTGGGGGGGCAGTATGAGCCAGCCACATATATGGGAGTAGAACTAGGGAGTGAGATTTTGATGAGTAGTAAGTCTATGTTTCCAGGGGATATAGGGATGTCCACTATTGTGAACTGGTGACTATTTGCGATGTACATAGCCATGCCTCCGCCTCTCTTTTTACCTTGGTGGTCACGCCTGATTGTTGTATACCCTGGTAAGGATACTTCCACATCGGTGTGATGCGGTTTTAGCCAGGTTTCGGAGATGACTAGGATGTCAGGGCACAGGGTTAAGGCAAGTGGTTGCAGCAGAGGGAACTTTGATAATAGGCTACAGGTATTTAAGTGCAGGATACGGAGGCCTTTGGGGAAGGAGAAAGGGGAATGGGTGTTTGAAATTTGGGTGTTTGGACCGGGATTTGCCTCTATGTCCCCGGACAGGAGTAGGAGAAGGGTGATGAGATGTTTAAGTTTTACCCAGGGAGGTTTAAGGCAAGATGTAGTGGGACGAGAGGTAGAGGTAATTGGGGGGGGGGTGGCGGTAGGCTGGAGTGTGTAAAACTGAGTGGCCCATGTGAAATGAAGGTGGTAGAAAAGTAGCACTAATGAGACAATAATGGTCATTGGTCTTAACTTGGGCAGGCATGTATGAGTGGGCAACGTAGCAAGGCTGTGGGGTTAGGTTTGGAGGCAAAAGCAGCGGGTGTTCTTTGCATGGGAGGACAGCTGGGGGCAGAGAGGATTGGCTTGCCAGTTGGAGGAGAATAAAAAATGTAGGCAACAGCATCCTGGCCTGAGTTTTAATTTGGTGGGAGAAGATTTTGGTTGAATGCCCTCTGGTGGTAGCAGCTGATAAGCTGCAAATGGAGAAATAGGCTGATAGGTTTTGGTGAGTCATGTGACAAAGCCTATAAAAGGAGGAGCTCACCAAGGGCGGCGGTGGGGAGCCGGCGCACAGTGCCGATGGGGCAGAAGCACTCAGCCACTGGAAAGCAGTGAGCTTGCTTTTTCAAGCAGTAGCCAGATTAAAAAATGGCACCTGTAGCATCCGAGGAGCTTCAAAGTTTCATCTGCGTACCTGTGCTTCGGGCGGGGGCGTCCTTGTGAGCCGGAGGGAAGGGCTGACTTTGTTTCCAGGGCCTTCGTGACCCTTGTTCCTGATGGCTGAGGAGAGAAAGAGGGTATTTATAGGCAGAGCAGTAGGAGGACCTGAGGTATGTAAAGCCTGTTACTTGGTGCTGAAAACTTCTTTTATCCCCAGTTAATCTTTTGGGCAAAATGGCTGGGGGGTTGGGGGCTCACATAGCCACGTGGTAGACACCCTAACAATGGCCCTGAGGTGTGTGCATGTGGCAGTTTGAAACAGACCCTTTGGATGCCTTACAGCGCACAGCCATTAGCGAGTGCTGCTTTAGGGGCCTGGATGACCGTGTTGCAGATCTCCTAGTCATTTCAGCAGTGCAGAGGCTGTGTAAGTTCAAATTTAGTTGCTGTAAGTGCTGCTGTGACCCACTTGAGCAAGCAGCGAAATCTTTTCATTAGAGCTACACATCCCTCTCCTATAGAGCTCTAAAGTGGTGTAGTTACAGTTTGTCTGCAATTGGTGTGAATTAGCAGTTAGTCAACCAGAGAGCAGCCGAGTAAAACTTTAAACGTTTTTTTTTTTTTCAAAATATGCTTTGCTTTTCCAATCGCACTACTGAGCAGATTTAGTGCAGGAGCAATGTCTTACTCATAGTGCAGGGAAGGTAAATTACAAGACGGCTACACTTTCACACTCCAGAAGTCACCCCTAGGATTAATGCAGTTTGTCTGCGGTTGCCATTTTGGTTCCAAAATACTTTGACAGGAGATCAGCAGATTTACACATTAAGCAGGCAAAAAATTACTGTGACTATCCTAACATCTGCTAAATAAAGTTAAGGCATTTACAGGACAATGCTGAGATTAAGCTGGGTTGCAAGAATGACTGTACACTTTAGATTACAAATTAAAGGCAATGTTGGGCAATGCAGATTTCAGCAGGGTTCCGTATTAGATTGTATCTTAAAGCACCATTACAAAAGCGGCAAAGGAGTAACAATTGTCAGAATTTAAGGTTAAATAAACTATCAGCACACCTGTGCCAACACTTTAAAGCACTCAGCCACTGGAAAGCAGTGAGCTTGCTTTTTCAGGCAGTAGCCAGATTCAAAAATGGCACCTGTAGCATCCAAGGAACTTCCAAGCTTCGTCTGCTGCACTAGTGCTTCGGGGGTCCATCCTTGTGAGCTGGAGGGGTGGGCTGACTTCATTTCCAGGGCCCTCGCGACCCTTGTTCCTGATGGCTGTGCTTCAGGGGGGGAGGTCCGTCCTTGTGAGCTGGAGGGGAGGGCTGACTTCATTTCCAGAGCCCTCGTGGCCCTTGTTCCCGATGGCTGTGCTTTGGGGGGGTCCATCCTTGTGAGCTGGAGGGTAGGGATGACTTTGTTTCCAGGGCCCTCGCAACCCTGGGTGGCATGAAGGAAATAAAAGTATGAAACTCAGTTCTGGTAGGCCAAGCAGCACAGTTTGATACTAAACTTGCACAATGGGTCGAACGCAGAAAGGAGGTCCAAGCAGCTCCAAAGCTTCATCTTTGATGAAGCCCCAGGCCACAGGAGTGGAAGTAGGTTCCAGTGGAGGAAGACCACCTTGGAAATCTTTACAACTCTCCATGCAAGCCATCGACCTGAAAGTGGAGACCATATTGAGTCGTATGGGAGATCAAGATGTAAAAATAGAAGTGGCTACAAAAATGGTGGTTGCTGCAGAATCCCAGGCCTTGAAGGCTCTTGTGGCCTCTAACAAAATGGCCTCAGAGAACTCACAGCTGAAACATCAATTGTAGGCCTTGGAAAATGCTAACAGGGCCTCACATGTCCGAATTGTTGGGCTACCTGAAGGAGCCAAGGGTGAAGATTTATTGGAGTTCCCTCAACAATGGTTACCAGGAGCTTTGAAATTAAGCCTGAATTGTGCTGTATAATTTTGCAGAGCCTACGGTATCTCCCTTGTTCTGCTGCCATCCACAATGATCTCCCTCAGACCATCCTGCTGGTGACTGCTGGAGTGGGGATCAGGGACACTATCCTGAAGGCATCCAGAGCCACAGATTGGCTCAACTTCCAGGGTGCCATGCTGCACATTTTCCCTAACTTGTCCTATGCCACTCAAACTTGGAGGAAGAACTTTGACGGGGTCCGGGCCAAGCTATACAGTTCTGGTGTACTGCATTCGCTCCTCATACCTGCCTGCCTGCGTATTTTCTATGGGGGACATACCTTTCAATATACAGACCCTATTAAAGCAGGGAAATGGGCTGAAATCATTGCAAGGGAGTTTGAAGAGGTGCAACCTGCTGCATTGGTGGACTCCAAGGATGAGGAAACTTGAACAGAAGTATTAGCAAGTTTTAGAACTTATAATGTTGCTCAGGTTATAAGTGCCTGGACTGTTTGGCAAGTTTGAAAATCTCTTTTATTTTTTTTGTACATGTTGGAGTTAAGCTGATTGTTTTCTGTTGTTGTTAAATAGTATTACAGTTAATCCAGCAGTTCAGTTTACTAAATACTGAACGTAAAATGTTTTACTGTTCTCTGATTTGGGGAGACGTCATGGGATGCCACCTATTTTGATTGTTAAAATGTATGTTCAGTTTGGGGTCACATCAACACTGGATGTTGAGGCATATTCATGTTTGGATTATCTTTCATTTTGGCTATGACCACCACATATGTGCAGGGTGCAGCTATGCTGGACATTATATGGACTTATTATCATTATTGGACTACCCCCTTATCCGTTTACCAGAATGCTTAGACCAATGTCATCTTTGTACCTTGAGGTATTCCTTACTTGTATGTTGATGTCTGGCATCAGTACTATGGTATGTAATTGATTTTGCATAACTCAATAAAAAAATAAGTTTTAAAAAAGACAAATACAACACTTTAAAACCTTATACTGTAACTCTGGAACCATTTAATACTTTTTCACGAAACCTTTTAAAGGCACTACCTTACGGTATCATGCCTCTACCCTGAATGTTTGGGAAAAAATTCCATTCCATGTAGGCTGTAAGTGAGAGCAAAAAGATACCATGTTATGTATAGGAAAAAATTAGACCTACATAAAAATGACATATGAGGATCTCAGAAGCCGCACAAGCTGCCATCACAAACTTTCCACCGATTTCGTTTTTTTTCTCCTAGACAACGCATGCAAAATTTCAACTGATTTCATCAAACACTGCCAAAGCTTTTATGGCCCAAAGTTAGGGGTTTAACATTGAACACCCTACTCAACCCAAATTATAGGGGTGCTACTGTACCCCTATAATATATGTTATGTAGGTACAGTATCATGCATAATAGAAAAAATATTGAAAGTCGATTTTGTTACTGATCTAAACAAGTACTATGATTCTATTTTAAAACTCAATCCAGTTGTGACATCAGCAACGTGCTTACAAAGCGCATGCTGTTAGTGCTAGAGTGGCAGCCAGCAGAGCTAAACAATCTCTGGTCACAGCCACAACGGCTGTTACTGTGATAGTATTTATAAAATGTAAAATACATTAACTTGAACTAAAACACAGCAAAACTAAAACAGCAAAAAGCATATTTTTTTCAGTTAATGTGTGTCACATTACATCATACCCTCACAGAAGCAGCCATTGTGGCTCTGAGCAGAGTTTGTGTATCTTGTTCTGATTTGGGAGAGGTGGTCACATTATATGAATTATAGCTAGTTAGCTAGGATTACATCTATAGCACCTTGGGAAGGAGACCTCAAAGTTGTTTTTAAAGCAAATGAGTTTTTCTTTCGGTTTTCTCTACGTTTTTTTCTTTTCCCCTGGTTGGGCTCTTACCTCAGGGAGACTCACTGGTTGGGGGCATATGTAGCATAGGTACTGGTACCTAAGCTGGGTTGCAAATGACCAGAGCTAGTGATGTAGCAGAAAATTCTCTGGAAACATATTGCAATTCAGCTGATATTTTGCTTTGATATGGGAGAGGTGGTCGCAGGATTGTAATTACAGACAGTTAGCTACGATTACATCTATAGCCTCTTGGGAGGGGACTTCAGACTTTTGCAAAGGTGATCAGTACTGAGTTTTTTTTTTCTCTTAATCTACTTTGTTCCTCTTTTTAACTAGTTGGGCTCTTACATTGAGTACCCTCACTGGCTGAGGGCATATGAAGCATAGGTACCAAGGCTGGGATGCAAATGACCTGAGTGAATGAGGCTTCAGAAGCATACTGTAATTCAGCTGATAGTTGAAAAATATTTGTCATCCCCATATTTGTCAATTTCAGATGAACTGACAATGTGCAAGTACCAAAAAAAGTGCCTTTCAGAAATTAATGTTTTCCAGTGTTGATAAGCAGTGTTCATTCTGAATGATTAGTGTAACTGGCAAACATGAGGTAACACTGCTGGTGTTTTGGGGTCTGTGCGAGATGTATACGTAAAAAGTGCACATTTGTTGTTTTCATTGGTATGCCCTTTACCATCAACAACAGATCCTTCATGCAAGCAATGCCTCTTTACACTTTCTAAATGCCAAATAAAACTGCCTTAGTATTTTTCCCATCAGTGCCATCCTCACACTCAGTAATTAGTAACAAGTAATTCTCACAAAGACCCATTAAACAAGAGCAGTGCTATATCATGTTTGTCAACACTGATCAGCATTTAAAAGTGCGCTGCATTCGTTTTGGCATTAAAAGAGATAGGAAATTAATCTGTTAATAAAGGGCAATGATTGGTACCACACCTGTGTCCAGCATTTTTTTTAAAGCATTGAATAGTTGCATGCAGTCAAATAATCAGTTTGTCTGGCTGATCACATTCTGTGTACTGACATGTCAGAAGCAGCCCTGTGAGGCAGTTTAGCGCCTGCTGTTTGTTACAGTGAATTCAGAAGTGACATGTATTATTCCTGAACATACAATAACACTGTACTGTAAAAGCAAATCATCAGTTTTAAACACTTGCTCATAATCTGTGTTGATATGTAGGGTAGGATGGTGCTTGGGAGGGAGGGAGCTGATATGACTGGCAGTGATAGATAAAAGACTTTCAGTGCAAAACTCTCCTCCCCTTGATTTTATTGATTTAACAAAAAGGCATCAGATTCTCAATTTTCTTCAACCAGCATAGCCCTCCTCTCTCCCCTCAGCCAGACGCCTTATAGATCAGGCAACAGTAACATAATATTCAGTAACATTTTTTTAAAGAAAATATTACTTTGTTATATTTCCTAGTGTCCAGTGGTCCCCCTAATACATACACACACACACACACACACACACGCACACACACATGCACACACACACACACACACACACACACACACCCACCTTACCTTAAACACTAATGTATATTCATTACTGTTCAGTGACCAGCACAGCCCTCCTCTCTCCACCTCAGTCAACCGCCATCTGATAAATGCAAGCCACACTTTCTGCTTTGCAGTTTGTATTTATCTGATGGCTTCTGGTTGAGGAGGAGAGAGGAGGGCTGTGCTGGTCACCAAACTGTAATGGATATACCTTAGTGCTTAAGGTAACCTTGAACTGAAGGATATTTGTGTGTCTGGGGGGGGGGGGACCACTGGACATCAAGGAATACAAGAAACAAAGAAATATTTTGAAAATGATGTTACTTTTACATGATCAATAAGCAGGCCAGCAGAGGAGGAGAGAGGAGGGCTGTGCCAGTCACCGAACAGTAATGGATATACATTAGTGTTTAAGGTAATCTTGAACTGAAGGGTATGAGTGTTTGTTGGGGTGGAGGGCCATTAGACACCAGGGAATATAACAAACTAAGTAATATTTTCTTTAAAAAGTACAGTTGCGTAAGAACTTATCATAACAGTAGATCTTCAAGAGAGGCTCTTGCAGTAGGTAATTACAGATAGGACTGAAGCCGGCAGGCATCAGGACCACATGGAAAAATTTCTAGCTAGCAGTATCTGGCGGGGGACCACCACCACGTCAGGTGACCGACATCAGTATAAAGGGGTGGTCCCCCATGCCCGCCTTACAGTTATTCCCCTCCAAAGGCCAAAAAGGCAAGACGAGAGAGAAGTGGATGTTTCCATCCCTGGAAAAGGAGCTGAAAAAGCTTAGGGGGATGGAGGGCAGGAAGGCATTACCTACTGCAAGAGCCTCTCTCGAAGATCTACTGTTACGGTAAGTTCTTACGTAACTGTACTATCTTACTTTGAGAGGGCTCTTGCAGTAGGTAATTACAGATAGGACTCAGTCCCAAGCAGTCTGGAACAAGAAGAAGCAAACGGGAGGAGGAAACTACCCAAATGTAGACCCTCTGGCTGTGAGGGTCTTAGGAAAGGAGACCTAGCAAAACAGCCAACCTGAAGCCAGCTCTAAGGCGAGAGGTGATTTCCAAACAGTAATGTTTCATAAAGGTATGGACAGAAGTCCAAGTTGCGGCTGCACAGATGTCCGCCACTGACACATTCTTGAAACAAGCAACAGAGGCAGCGACCCCTCTGGTGGAGTGGCCTCTGACTTGACCCGGCAGGGTCTTGTTGTACTTGTCATAACAGAAAGTGATACAATGAGCCAACCATTTAGATAGGCACTGCTTAGAAACAGCATTGCCTTCTCTTTTACGAGCAAAAGAGACAAACAATTGATCAGTCTTTCTGAGATCCTTCATCCTGGTGGTGTAGTATCTCAGAATTTGGTGACCATCCAAAGTTTGCAAGAGGTACTCCCCTTGATTGGAGTGCTGCGTAAAGAAAGCAGGCAGCTCCATGGATTGGTTCAGCATAGCTTCTGCTACCGCCTTGGGGAGAAACTTAGGGTTAGTACGCAGAGCCACATGTTCCTTGTGAAAAATCAGATATGGAATTTTGCACATGAGGGCCTGGAGCTCGGAAATCCTTTGAGCAGAAGTAATGGCCACAAGGAAGAGATTCTTCCAAGAAAGGAACTTTAGGTCTGCTGAGGCTGCCAGCTTGAAAGGAGGCAGAGTAAGCTTCTCAAGGATAAAATTCAAATCCCAAGGAGGGTCAGGAACTTGAATTGGGGGTCTCAAGTGGAGGACCCCTCTAAGAAAAGTCTTGGAGACTTCCAGCTGTGCAAAAGTCCTGTCCCCAAAAGGAACATGGTAAGCCGAGATGGCCACCATGTGAACCTTCAGAGAGGAATGACTGAGACCCAGATCAAAGAGGTGTTGCAAGCAACCCAAAAGCCACCCAACAGAGCAAGAGAATGGCTCAAAATCTTTGGAAGCGGCCCAAATAGAGAACCGTTTCCATTTCATGGCATAGGTAGATCTAGTGGAGGGCTTTCTGGCCTCCACCAGAATCTCAGGCACCAGTGGGGAAACCCCGAACTGGGATTGAGCTATGTCTGCAGGAGCCACGCGTGCAACTGAAGGGACTTGAGGTCTGGATGGACCAGGGTCCCCTGATGCTGGGTCAGCAAAAGATGCAACAGAGGAAGAGGAAGAGGAAGCGGAGGCTCCTCTGAATACTGTTGCAGAAGAGAGAACCAAACTTGCCTATGCCAGAAAGGAGTGATTAGGATCATGCGAGCTCCTTCTGAGCTGAGTTTCTGTAAGACCCTTGGAATCAAGGGGATCAGGGGGAAGGCATAGATGAATCTGCCCTTCCAGTCTAGAGACAGAGCTCCTCTCCAAAAAATGCCATGCCCTGGAACAAGCGAGCAGAAGTCGGGGTGTTTTGCATTGTGAGGTGACGCAAACAGGTCTACCTGTGGTGTTCCCCAACATAGGAAGATATCGTATGCCACCCCCGATCCAGTTCTCACTCAGCGTGAGCAGACGACCGACTGAGGTGGTCTGCTAATGTGTTCTTGACCCCCGGGACATGAATTGCCGTGAGGTGAAGGTTGTGCTGCACTACCCAATCCCAAACTCGCATCACCTCCCTGCAGAGAGGGTAGGAACAAGTTCCTCCCTGTTTGTTGATGTACCAGACCACATACATGTTGTCCATCTGGACAGCCAGATGCCCAGAGGGCAGACACAGATGCAGAGCCTGAAGAGCATACAGCATGGCCCGAAGCTCAAGCACATTGATGTGGAGTGTTTTCTTGAGCCTGGACCAGGAGCCCTGGGTCCTCTGAGACCCCAAATGGGCTCCCCAACCCTCGCCCGAGGCATCCATAGTCAGCGTCTGGGAGGGGGGAGCAAGGCAGAAGGGAACTCCCCAGCAAAGATTCTCCTGAACCATCCACCATTGCAAGTCCTGAATCATGGGACTGGAGACCAGAACTAGTTGATCTAGGTCATCTGCCAGCTGATCCCACTGAGACCAAAGCATCCACTGAGAGATTCTCATGTGGAGCCAAGCACAAGGGACTGTCAGAATAGCAGCTGCCATGAGCCCGAGGAGGCAAAGGACCAACCTGGCACTGACTCACCTGCAGCTGGCCAACAGGCTGACCTGAGCCTGGAGTGAGACTGCCCTGTCCAGTGGCAGGAATGCTATACCAGAGGCCGAGTCCAGGATCACCCCAATAAACTGGAGCCTCTGGGGTGGGATCAGGTGGGACTTGGTCTGGTTGACTGTAACACCCAGGCAGGCAAAAACCTGCAGGGTAAGGGAAAGGAAGCACAGGAGTTCCTCCCTGGATGGGGCTGCCAGGAGCCAATCGTCCAGGTACGGGAATACCTGCACCCCCTGGGTATGCAGGTAGGCTGCTACCACCGAAAGGCATTTGGTGAATACTCGGGGCGCCAAGGAAAGACCAAATGAGAGGGCCTTGAACTGGTAGTCGTCCCCCTGGAATGCAAAATGCAGGTATTTGTGGTGGGAAGATTGAATAGGGATATGCAGGTAAGCATCCTGCATGTCCAGATCACACAGCCACTGTTCCAGCTGAAGAAGGGGCAGGTGACTCTGCAGGGAGAGCATCCTGAACCTTTTGTACTCCACGAACACATTCAGGGAGCTGAGGTTGAGAATCGGCCTCACCTCTCCTGACTTTTTCGGGACCAGGAAGAAATAGGAGTAGTAACCCATTCCCTGAAGATGGGGAGGAAGGGGCTGTATCGCCTCCTTCAAAAGAAGAGAGGATATTTCCTCCTGGACCAGAAGAAGATGTTCTGGGGAGTAAGATGACCTGTGGGGGGGGGTTTCGAGGAGGTTTCTGAAGAAACTCTATTGAGTGTCCTTCTGCGATCAGCTGGAGCACCCAAGTGTCAGTAGTGATCCTCTCCCAACCCAGTAGATGGAGGAAGAAACTCCCTCCTACCGGTTCCTCTGGAAGGGCCAGAGGCTGTGGGAGAGGAAAGGAGTCAGGAGGTGTGGGGCAGTGTCACGGCTGAAGCCATTGCTGCTTTTTTGGGTGGGGGGGCTTGGCAGCCAGAGGGGCCTGATGTTTGTTGGCCCGCTTTCCCTGAGGTTTCACCGTTCTTGCTGAGAACATCTGTGAAAGGGACAATGCTGAACCTGAGGGGGTCTGTACAAGGAGTCAACCAACTTAAGTGCAGTACTGTTCTCCTTCAGATCAATGATGATGTCCTTGACATCACCACTGAACAGCACTGAACCCCTGAAGGGCGCATGCTGGATAGCAGACTGCACCTCTGGGACCAAACCTGACACCCGGAGCCAGGCATGACTCCGCAAACCAATGGTGAAAGCCAAGCTCCAGCCAGCAGCATCCACTGTGTCTTATGTGGCACAAAGCATGTGCTGACTGGCCAAACACGCAGACAGGACTAGATCTGCCACTTCCTGCTTCATCTGAGACTCAGGAAGGGAGTCCAATTTAGCCTCCACCTTGCAAAGGATCGCCTTCTGGTAATCCCCCATATGACCAACATAACTCAGGGCCCTAATACCCCGAGTGGAAGAAGCGTAGAACTTCTTCCCATACTGGTCCAGAAGACGGGATTCCTTGTCAGGTGGTGATGAGCTCAAGTGCTTGGGGTTAGCTGTCTGGCCGTGAACGACACTAATCATGACCGAATCGGCTCAAGGGTGTGAATTTAAAGAGTCAGCACCCTCCGGAGCCTGATAAAGCCTGTCCAACTTCCTAGGAAGGGGGGCTAATGCAGACGGTTGCTTCCAAATGGTGGAAACAAGGTCGGTATGAGGCTCAATCCAAGGTGGCACCAGGGTAGGAGTGGTCTCAGGCAGATCCAGGTGCGCAGCGAGTTTCTTATGCTGTGGATCTGGATCCAAGGAAGGTCACTGATGAACTGCCTGGATTTTGCACAGCAACTCCGTAAAAGAAGGATCCTCCGGAGGAGACTTTGGAGGGGTCCTTGGCCTGGGCTTGTCTGGAGTGCATGGCTCATCATCTGGGTTGGAACGACCAACGAAGTCATCCGAGATCTCCGAGGATGATGAAGAGGAAGAAGACCTCCACCCAACACGGGGAGGAACAGACCCTTGGGAAACCTCGGAAGCATGTCTCCACTTTTCCTGGAACCAGAGGCTTGCCTCTGGTATCCGGGGGTAGGGATGGGGTCTCTCATCTCCAATGTAGGGGGTCCAGAACTGGGACTGGCATCGGAAGACGGCTCTGTACCTCTCTGGTAAGCTGAGCCTTGGCCTCAGCCCACCAAGAAGCCAGAGTCTCCTTCAGGTCCACCAGTGGCTGAGGGGGTGGTGGAGGAGGAGGGGGATACAGATACTGAGGGTATCCATAAGGCGCATATCTGTACCATGATGGTGGGAAGCTTGGCGTCGGGTACGGGGGCACCATGTACTGTGGCATTGGGTAGGTCAGCGTCGGGTACTGAGGTGCCGGATACTGCGGGCCTGGGTATGATGGTGTCAGATAGGATGGGGTTGGATACCCAGGTACCAGGGGGTCTGCAGGAGCAGAAGGCTCCAGAAATGGCCCAGTGGGCGGGCCCGTAACGGGAGGCCCAGTGGGTGGCAGGCCCGGTGTAGGGGTGGAGGCTGGCAATGGGATATTGTCGGGCGTTGGGTAAGCCAGCATCGGCGCCAGCGTCCGAGGATCCGACATCAGGTCATCTGGCCCAGCAGGAGGGGGACCCGATGGCAGCATACCCATGTCCTCTGTGTTGCCCGGGGAAGAAGGGTTACCATCTCTGGGATCCAACAGAGGAGACGCTGGCACCTCGGAGTGCAACGATTGTTGTGGCGAGCTCGCGATGACAGATAGGCCCGAAGGGTCTGGCATCAGCTCTAGTGCCGAGCGGACATTGGAGGAGCCAACATCTGTCTTATCGGACCCAGCGCCCGATGAAGGCCATGAAGGAGGAGCAGCCTTGGCGGGCACTTTGGAGGCTTTGTGCTGCCCCGAAGGTTTGGGCATCTTAGCGGCCTTACCCGGGCTGATGTCGGAGGAGCTGACATCCGACTTATCATCGCCACTCGAACCAGAAGGCCGCACGGTGGCTACCTTACTGGGAGCGGCTGCCTCCTTAGACCCCGGAGGCTCCCGAGGGTCCCGAGCGTGAGCCCGACGTGAGGGTTGATGCCATCTTGGAAGCCTCCAAGATGGCCACCATAGAGCTGCCTCCTAGGGGAGGAGTTATCTGCAGCACTGCGACCCCACCTGAGGCCACGGCAATCGATGAGGCATCCCGGTCTCGGTGCTTCTTCTTGTGGCCCTCTGGAGAAGTCGAAGCTCGCCAAAGTTTTTTCAGTTCCTTTTCCATGGAGGTCATTTTTTGTTTAAGAATGTGGGCCTCCAGGGACTGGTGCCTCCACTTACGGGTGGCCGCATTAAATTGCTGGCAAAGCTGGAACTTCTTGATGGGATGATCGGTTCTAGACAAAAGAGGCACTGAGAATGTCTGTCCTTATGCGGGAGCTCTGCGCCACAAGAATCGCATTTATTTTTGTGCTCGGAGGGAGTCGGGGATGACATACACTGCAGCTGAGGTAAAGGCTGATAAAAAGCTGAAGAAAAGATGAAAAATAGGTGGTAAAACTACTGATGATTGTCTGCAAAGCAGAGAACTTAACCATGAGGTGCTGCACGAGCTAAGGGCTGGAAAGAACTGGAAGGCGGGCATGGGGGACCGCCCCTTTATACTGACGTCGCCTGACGTCGGTCACCTGACATGGGGGCAGTCCCCCACCACAGACTGCTAGCTAGAAATTTTTCCAGTGGGTCCTGACACCTGCTGGCTTCAGTCCTATCTGTAATTACCTATTGCAAGAGCCCTCTAGAAGTAAGATCAAATGTTACTGAAGATGTTACTTTTACATAATCTATAAGGAGGTCACTGAAAAGTGAGAATTTGATACTTCTTTAATCAATAAAGTCAAGGGAAGGGGAGTTTGCAATGAAAGTCTTTTATCTACCATTACCGTCATATTACCTCCCCCTCAAGAACCATCCTGCCTGATGCAACATGTATTCTACATGTTCAAATGAACGGACACAGATTACGAGCGAGTGTTTGAAACTGGCAGTTAGCTCCTACAGTACAGTGTTACTGTGCATTCAGGAGTAATACAAGGTATTTTCCAAATCAGCTGTAACTTACTGTGGTGGGCTTCATCTGGTAAGGTGGGACTGCCAAGAAAAGGCATCTGTGGTAGAGGTCAGAGAGGATGTGGGAGTCCTCCATAGCAGAGACCCCAAGGAGGGTGGAAGAGGACCCCTGAGGAGGAGGAGGAAGAAGTAACTTCTGATGGGGGATGTGATTGTGAAGGGGATAGATTTGGGAATAAGAAAGTGAGATTAGGTGCCTATGCAGTGCCATGGTCCAGAGGGCTGGAAAGTGAATCCTAAGGATCACTACGACAGCAGGACGGGAGGCAGAGCTGGACATCATTGTCCACCTGTGGACTAATAATCTGGCTAGGGATGGGTCTGGGATAGCACAGGGGGATTTTAGGGAGCTGGGGAGAGGTCTTAGAGAGGTAGCATACTCAGTAGCTTTTGCTGAGGTGCTACCTGTCTATGATGGGGGGAGGAGAGGGATTTCCACATCAGTGACTTCAGCTCAAGACTGAAGAAATGGTGCAGAGGGGAAGGATTCAGCTACACTGGGGACTGTGGACCCACCTTGGACAATAAGGGCCTGTACAGAGGTGATGGCCTATATCCCCAGGAGGGGAACCACAATCCTTGCTGGATGGTTTAAATGTTACATTGCTTTACATTTAAACTAGCTAAAGGGGGTTGCAGAATAGATCTGGGAGGCAGAAATTGCCCCCTGCAGGCTGAAGTAGAAAGTTGGGAGAATCTGAGAAGAGTGGACTCCCCTGAGATGCAAATTAACACAGGAAGCAGAGTGGAAGAAATGAAGAGGGATGAAAGTGGGTGCATTAGAAAGAGAGGGGGGAAGTGGGAAAGCATAACATAAAAAAGAGGAGTAACAAACAGAGTGGTAACAAAACCTGGAAAGCCATGTGTGTGAATGTTAGAAGCCTAGGACATAAGATTCCAGACCTAGAGACCACAATGGCAGAGGCCAGACTGGATGTTGTGGCTATTACCGAGTCAAGGTGCACTGAAAACCATGACCAGGGAATGGCCATATCGGGCTATACTCTGTTTGGGAAGGACAGGTTGGGAAAGATAGAAGGGGTTTGGTACTTTATGTGAGGTAGGGCATTAAAGCAACTGAGATACAGGGAATGCAGTACAAGGGCAGAGGTACTGTGGGTCACCTTAGAGACAGGGAATGGAGCCTCTGTTTGCACTGGTGTGATCTACAGTCCTCCAGCACAGAGGGAGGAGTTAGATAAGGTACTGATGGAAGCCATTAGCAAGATGGAAAAAAAGTAGGAGGTGCTGTTGGTGGGGACTTCTATCTGCTGGATGCAGATTGAAGCCTCCCAGCTGTGACTTCAGCTAAAAGCAGGGAAATCTTGGATTTCCTGCAAGGGGCTTTCCTCAGGCAACTAGTCAGTGAACTCACTCATGATGGGGCAATACTTGATGTGGTACTCACCAACAGGGACTGTGTTGCAGACGTCAAGGTGGGGGGGCCACCTGGGGACCAGCAATCACCATACAGTGTGGTTCAATGTAAGGATGGTTGCAGAACTGAACCACACAAATGTGAGGCCCTGGGCTTCAGGAGGACAGATTTTAGAAAGATGGGTGAATGTCTCAGGGATCACCTGGCAAGGGGTATGAACTGGGTGGGATGGAGTAGCAGTGGGGAAACTAAAAAGGGCCATAGTGAAGGCAACCTACCTGTGTCAAGCAAGGGAGCAAAAGAAAGAGGAAAAGGAAACTGCTATGGTTCTCAAAAGAGGTGGTGGAAAAGGTAAAAGCTAAGAAGGTAGCATTCAGAAGGTACAAGGCAACACAGAGGGATGTGGATAGGGAGGTGTATCAGGGAAACAGAGGGCAGCAGGAACAGCAGTAAGAAACACAAAGGCACAAACTGAAGAGAGACAAGCCAAGGAGTGGTCACAGAGTACTGGAGGACAGCAGATACAGTCCCACTTCATAAAAGTGTAGCAGGGAAGAGGCTGGCAATTATAAGCCAGTCAGCCTGACTTTGGTGGTCAGAAAGTTAATGGAATCACTGCTGAAAGAAAGCAGTGTGGAATATTTTGAATCCAATGGGTTACAGGACCTGAGGCAGCATGGATTCACAGTGAGGATGTCATGTCAAAGAAATCTGAAACACTTCTTAGACTGGGTTACCAAGGAATTAGACCAGTGAAAAGCAGTGGATGTAGCCTACCTAGAGTTCAGAAAGGCTTACTGGTTCAGGGCATATGAAGCATAGGTACCCATGCTGGGATGCAAATGACCTGAACTAGTGATGCTTCAGAAACATTGTACTTCAGCTGATAGTTTTGAAATATTTGTCATCCCCATATTCGTCAATTCCAGATGAACTGCCATTGTGTAAGTACCAAAAAAGTGCCTTTCAGAAATTTAGGCTTCCCAGTTTTGATAAGCAGTGTCTATTCTGAATGAGTAGTGTAACTTACAAACATGAAGTAACACTACTGTGGTTTTATGGTCTATGTGAGACTTACCATACATAAAAAGTGCACATTTGTTGTTTTCATTGGTATGCCATTACTATCAACAACAGTGCCTTTGTGCAAGCAATACCTCTTTACAATTCCTAAATGCCAAATAAAACTGCCTTAGTATGGTAGCACGTGAGGTTGGCACCCAAAAGACGGTATTGTCTGAAACAGCGACATGATGTGGTCAAAAGCCCGAGAGGCGAGGGGGCAGGGAGGGTGACCAGATGTGGGGTTGTGGGTTACCCTAGCGACAGGATGTCACTATACATACACGCGCGTGGGGGGGAGCAAGCATGGCAAGCGTGGCCTGGGAGGGGGTGGAGGGGATGTAGGGGTGGTGCTGCAGTCAGCTGCCGAGCTGTGCCATGGCATCAGGGGTTGGCCTCTGCTTGTGGTGCTGGTGTTCCGGGTTCGGGTCTGGGTCTGGGGGCTACTACCATTTTGTTGCGCCCGGCCCAAACATTATTTATAGTTTGCTTTTTCACCCCCTCGACATGCACCCCCCTGGACTTGAGAATCCTTAAGTAGGGGGGTGCGAGGGGTGAAGCACCCCACGTGGAGGGTGTAGGGGGAAGCAGCCCTCCCACAGAAAGCAAGGTATAGAAATCCCCAGCACCATTCTTCCATGCGCCGAGGATGTCAGGGTGTCAAAATTGTTTTCACCGCCCTGACGTTGTGATAATGCAAATCGCCGTTCGGCACTCGCTATTATCACATAGAACCCCTTAGTATTTGCCCCATCAGTGCCATCCTCACAATTAGTAATTAGCAATAAGTAAGTCTCACAGAGACCCATAAAACAAAACCAGTGCTACATCATGATTTTCAACTGTGATCATTTAAAAGTACACTGTATTTGTTTTGGCATCAAGAAAACAGGCACTATCTGCAACTGGCAGAGACAGTGCTTGTCAACACAGTGAAGCCTTAATTTCTGAAAGGCAGCTTTTTTTTTTGTTCTTCTGAAGTCAGTGCTTTTGTTTGCAAGTTGTGAATTATGCAAAAAAAGTGGCATTTGCAGCTCATATGAAATCCACCTATTTAATGCTAACACTGGCTTTATCTATTGGACACAGGAGGACTACTGCAGGTATATTAGGATGCCCTGTTTTTCCTTTCCTATTAGCATTTACCCAAGTGCAAACCTATTTCCATTTCCATTATAAATGTAACTATATAAACATAGAGTAAGGGTTAAAATGCAGGCTGTGTGCTTTTGCAATGCAGTCAACTTGAGGCGAGAAGCAACAGAATCAGTGAACAGCTAAATAGGTAGGTAGGTAGATAGAAAGAAAGAGATAGAGAGAGAAAAAATGAGATAGCTAGATGGACAGACAGAGAGAGAAAAAGACAGAAAGAGACAGAGAGAGAGAGAGAGCAGGGGATTGCCGGTTTACTGTTGTACCTGTAGCCGGAAGCATGACTCCAGCTGAAGCTTCAAATTTCAAGAAAGTCCTGCTGTTCTCATGTTGAGAATGTGGATGAATGGTTCCTCTTGCCAAGCTGGGCACCCAGGGTTTTTGGGTGCCCAGAAACCTAATTTACAGGAATATTTTCAAAAAATTAACACCAGAATCTAGCCAAATAGGACCAATTCAGCTAGATTCTGTTGTTTTTGTTTTTCCAGGGCATTGCTTTTATGGGTTTTCAAAAATGTTTGGGGGAAAAACAGGAACAAGATGGCTTCCATAAGAAAGAAGAATTTTTCATCCTGAAAGAAGAATTTTGGCTCACAAAAGAGGATTCTTCTTTTGTGAGCCAAAAATTCTTCTTTTGTATCAAACATATAAATGAAAGACCCTACTGAGCATGCTCAGAAGTGACATTTCAAATCTTTATAACCCTGGAAAGATTAATATTTTTTCAGCAAACCAACAAAAGGCACCATTCTTGGGAAAGCCCCTTCTACCCTGAAAATTTCAGAACAAAATTCCGAACCATCAGATGAGAGCAAAAAAAAAAAAACATCAGAACCCCTCAATTTTTCCACTTTTTTGCACTATTCAGATCTTGGAATCTAGACATTTAACCATCACAAAACTTGCAAAAGCAAGAAGCCTTGCCCCCAGACTGAGCATGCAAACTTTTGTTCAATTCCATTCAATGGGGGGTGAAACTATTAGAAACATAGAGACATAGAAGTTTACAGCAGATAAGGGCCTCCAGGTGTTGGGGTAAGCACCCTAGTCAATCCTAACTATAGGGGTGCTAACGCACCCCACTTATTTATGGAATAATTCACAGTCAGGTGTGCCGCAATATTGTAATAATTAAATGACCTGGGTGAGGTTATTACAGTTTTTCTGAACAACTGACTGTGGATTATTATGCATATAATATTCATAAAATGGCCAACAGTGTTACAAATATACAATGGTTTACAGTGGAAAAGCACATTTATTTCCACTAGTGAGTGGTAAGTGTTTTGTAAGTAGCTTGTGGTTTTGCCACTCATCAGTCATGAGTCTTACCACTCACTAGTGGAGTGGCTGTGGGACAGAATGAAGGCACACTCCGCTTCCCTGGCCTTTTCAGAGGTTCTCCCAGTGTGGGGTAGGGGGAAGGAGAAGGAGAAGGAGACAGAGAAGGATTAAGTGGGTAAGGAGGAGACTGAGGAGTCTAATGGATGGTTGAAGGGATGTTAGGAGGAGGAGTAACATTTTTGGGGAGATTGGGACTTCTGGAACAGAATCCTCTTCAAGGGTGATGGCCTTAATCTAATAAGACAAGAAGCTAGTGCATGTGGGCAGACGTTTGATGTCTACATTGGTAGACATTTAAACTGATTGGGGGGGACTGTGGCTAAGGGAACCACAGAGGACAGAGAGAAAGGGAACCTAGTCAGAACTCCCACAGAAATTGGGTTAGGAACAGTGGAGAGGGAAGCAGCAAGGCAGGGTTCATAATAAGTTAAGAAAAGGTGGGTTTCTAAGAAGGTCAGGGGGTTAGTGAGTTCCTAAAAAAGGGCCTTCATTTGACATAAAGAGAAGCAATGGGGTGAGAAATGGAATGAATACTAAGTAAATATAAAGGAGGCCAATAAGGTAGTCAGGGATTCAAAGGCAGATGCAGGGCTGCATATTGCAGAAGGGGTGAAGGGAAAAACAGTTTTCCATATACATTATGAAAAAAGGAAAATTAGATGGGGTATGGTACACTGACATTAGGGGGCAGGATATTAAAGGGGATGAGTAGAAGGCAGCCATTCTTAATGACTACTTGTACTTACTGTTAGCAGTGGAGAATAGCAGGCCTTTGCCAGAAAGCAAAATAAAGGCTGCTGCAAGAGGAATCCTAGAAATGGAGCAGGTGTTATTTACAGAAGAAATGGTCAGAAAAGAGCTTGTAGCTCTGACAATAGGTGAGGCTCCAGGGCCAGCTAGGATGCACCTGGGAGTGCTCAGGGATCTGGCAGTGGAACTGGCTTAACTCCTGGCAGAGCTTTTCAGTAGCTCAATACAGTCAGGGGTGCTTCCAAATGGTTGGAGGGTAGTGGATGTAGTTCCATACTACAAGGGAAGGGACAAGGAGCAACAAGATAAATATAGTCCCATCAGTCAAACCTCTTTTGGGGGCAACCTGATGGAGACATTATTTAAGGAGAACCTAGTTGACTACCCGGAGAGAAATGGGTTCCAGGATAGTCAACAGGACAGATTCATGGCAGGAAGATCTTGTCAGACCAACCTGATAGTATTCTATGACTAAGGCAGAGGATAAGGGACAAACAGTGTATTAACTCTACTTTGTCTACAGCAAGACATTTGACTTGGTGCTACATAGAAGGTTGCTGAAGAGAATCTAGGTGCAGCAAATAACCTAGTTAGATGGGTTTGTAGAAGGTTGGTGGGAGGCATCAGGGGTGGGCGTAAATGGAGCCAAGTCGGGAGAGAAGGAGGTAACAAGTGGGGAACCACAGGGGTCAGTCCTGGGACTAGTTGTTTTCAATATGTTCATCAGGGACACAGGAGAAGGAATACTGGGCAAGATTTGTCTCTTTGCAGATGACACTAAGTTCTGTGGTAGAATGGATAGCAAGGAAATTGTAAAGGAGTTGCAGAAGGACCTGCATAGGTTGGAGAGGTGGTCCAAGGTTTGGCAGTTGAAATTCAATGCCAAAAAGTGCATGGAGAAGCACAAAAGGAATAAAAACCCCAGAACAGAACACTGGATGGGATGGGTTAAGCTTGCACTATTTCTGAGGAAAGGAACCTGGGAATCATCATAAGAAACTCCTTAATGGGGTGAAGGCAGAACCTGTAATATCACCAGAAGGTAGGTCTCTACTTCAAAAGCCAAGCCATGTTACTAACAAGTAAGTGTTTTTTCCATCACCACATGCAGCCAGCAGCAGTTGCTCTGCTACCCAAGAATGTATTGTTCAGCTGCCCTGCCTCCAGAAGCAACACTGACTCCTGGCTCATTGTTGTCCTGCATCCCATGGTGCCAGTAAGTAGGGGTGCTACCAGGGTGGAGGTGGAGCTGGTGATATCACTGGAAGATGTGTCCCCATACTTCAAAAGCGCAGCCAAGCTAGTGACTTCTCATGGAGATGCAGAGAGGACATTTGTAAAATATTCTTTGTTAACTGAAACTGTTTTTCATAAATAATGTATTAGATAACCATGGGTATCCAAAACATAAAATGATTTAAATCTTATAGTATACTAGATCTTTTTCATTCTTATATTGCTCAGATACTGTATGCAAATTAAAGTGATTTTCAGATTGTTTAATCTAGTAAAAGTGTGTTTGGCAGCTATTCAAACCACCTTTGAAAAATTTGTCACCAAGGTGAACTAAATAGAAAGCTAGTTTAGCACTATTTCATTCTGTGGATTTATTTTTAGTTTTCAAGTGTTTTTGTATACCTCTTAGCAGGTTAATTGTTTGCAGCTGTTGTTAAGCTCACTGGGAGCCCAGTTACAAGTGATTGTACTGATTCTACTACAACTTCTAAATTAAGTATTTTACTAGCAACTGCTTTTCCCCTAACTCAGGACAAGTTTCAAAAAAGAAGAAAGAAATTCACTAATTATTATAACTACAGTATATGGAACCTTTTGTCAGTACTATTGGACCTACATGAAACCTATGGTCAGTACTGAAAGTGCAGTCAAAATGTTGAAATTAAAATGTTTAATTTAAAGCTAGTTACATTTTCAGGCAATCTTATTTTTCTGCTTGATTGATTTTAATTGACTGAGACATAGAACTGAACCCAGGACCAGAGAAGGCCCTAAATCAATAAAAAATTACACTTGATAATGCTAGGAGCTTGGCAGGTAAAATGGACACTTTAAAGGTATGACTTGAAAAGGGCAACTATATTACTAGACTCTCCATGTCATGGCTCTGATTAAAGAATCCAGACTCAGAACTAACCATCAGTAATTATGGGCACTTTACATATGATAGGCCCAAAAGGGGGAAGGGAGAAACAGGATTCCATGTAAAATGAGTGACCAAAAAAGAGTGACTACAAAATGGTGATGGCAGGACAGCGCAGACACAAAGAGCAACCAGGAAATAACAGTGATTGCTGAAACAGGCAACACTGCCATAGTGAGTTTCTGTGGGGGGCTTTGCCCCCCGTACACCCTTACTACATATAATCAACTTTGGGGGGACGCAGCTTGGGGAGGGAGAGAAAGCCACAGGTCACCATTTCGTCGATCATTAATTTTCCCAGTCACTGTTTTTGCCACACTGTTTTGCTATCGCCATTTTTGCAGTCGCGATTTTGAGGTCACCCATTTCACAGGTTAGCAGGACATGGTTATCTTATATGTAAAATAAGACTTAGGACACATTGATTTTTTTTATTTTCTGAAAATGTGGATGGTATCAAAGTTGTATTGCTTTTTCTCCCCTTCAGAAATTATGAACAGGTGTAATTTACTCATCTCTGAAAATAAAAGTAAATAGTTTTGATTCTTTAATAACAAAATGACCCTGCTACATTAGTGGAAGGGAGACCATCCTTGCTGAGGATTTTAATGTAGCCTGGGATGGGCCCAGAGGGACAGCCTTGCTTATGGTTTCTCCTCCATGGGCCTGCACCAGATTGTGGATGCCCCCACAAGGAGGTGATCCTGTCAAAGCCAGGGAAACATTTGGATTTAATATTTAAAACCTTTAACATTGCAATTCAAGGAGTATAAGTAGGACCTGCAAGTCTGGGAGACCACCATTATACTGAGTGCATAGCAGAACTCTGAGTTGAGAGAGAGTTAACCATTGCCCCTTTCTATAGTAGAAACGTCAAGTCATTTCAGTAAACTAAGTTTTAGGAAATCAATTAATGCAAATTAACTGGAATTAACTTGACTTAATACCTCATGCAGACTTAATGGGTAAGACATTTTCTAATACCTTTTTGGCTGTTTATGACAAGCATACACAATTTAAATCTAAATAAACTAAGGAAAAAAACATTTCCCATGGGTTATCGAAAAAAATAATACAAAAAAAAAGATTAGATTAAAACACAGGGCATAGAAGAAGGTACATAGAACTATGAAACATGAAGACTGGAATACTTTCAAAAAGCTTAGAAATATATGCAAAAGCATGATTAACAAAGCAAAAAAAAAAAGAATATTATAAAAGTAAAATAAATTGGCCAACTAATCCAGCTACATATTACGAATTTAATAAAACAATTGGAAAGAGTCACCAAAACAGAACAAAAAGTTAGGTTTATAAATGAGGATGGAAGTGACTCACCAATGCAACAATCAATTAATTTATTAAATTCTCATTTCTGCAGTCTTGTAGATATAAGTTTAATAAATGATGCCTCTTAAACTTAAACAATGTAAACAGTAGCCTTTGGAAGAATATTTCAGTATTTGGGGTCCCTGTGTTTTATTGTAGGGCCATAAACTCTTGAGATGTTCTATGCAAAATTAACATGCTTAACTCAAACAAGGCTACTGGCCCTGACCAAATAGAAATTCCTAAAATAGGGTCAGCCCAGTGGCATGGAGGGCTGAGGCATACTGCTTTACCTCCTACAACACTGATGACCTGTGTTTGCTGTGTGTGTGGGTGCTGGGGGTCTGCTGGGTAGGTGGAGGATAATTGAGCATCCCAAGGACAGCCCTCCTCCTCTGGGGAGGGGGGATCAGTGATCAGTGCTTGCCTTGCCTCTAGCTGAGGCTGAGGGCTGGCACACCAACACTGTACTTGGTGGGCAGAGGAGGGACAGACACCCAGCTTGCCATGCACAGAAGCATGCATGACACCACCATTGGTGTAATTGCATGCCCTACCTCTGAAGGAGAAAACCAGAAAAACATCTCTGATGGCTGGTTGAAGGAGTGGCTCACAGGTCCCACTCCTCGACCAGCCGATGCACCAACCAGAAATGGATCCAGTGTTCAATGGTGGTCTGGGGGCCCCTGCCAACCCCACTGGGGGGAAAGCCCTGGGGGAAGATGGTCAGCAAGGTCTGATGGATGTTGGGGTGATGGAACTGGGGCACCCTCCAGAATGTCACTGGCATAAGTAGTTGTGTTGCTATGGTTTGCCGCATATATTTTATTTAGATAGTGTTTTATACATCTAAAAGCACCGAGTCTATTGTTTAACATTTTGGTAGTTATTTGTACATGATGGCCAAATTTCAAGTTTTGATCCACCCAGATTTGAAGAAATTGATATTTGGAGACTTGGTTAAGTTGAGCTTCATCAACTGTTTTTATTGTCAGCTTTGGGGCAATGCCCCCCTGCCAGTGGTAACTGGACCAAAAGCCATAACCTGATAATTTTTACTATTCAGCACAAACTTGGAACCTGCAAACCAGTTACACAGAATAGTAAAGTAAATTTTTCAAGTTTCTTTCAACTTGTTTGTAGTCATTGCTGGGTACAACCAATACAGTGTTTTCCCTGTATAGATGAATTTCCAAATTGCATATGCAATCTGGAAATCTATTCATGTAAAATTACAAACAATGAAGGCCCCAATATGGAATCTTGGGGTACACCCCTAAAAACTCTGTGCCAATCTGACAATCTTCCCTTGATACAAACATGTTGGGTGCTATCAGCAATATATGAACCAAACCATCTGAAAGCATGTAATGTGATGCTGCTGTCCTTCAGCCTTTCCAAATGAATTTGATGATCAACAAAGTCTAAGGTTTTTGACAAGTTCACAGACATCACACCCATTGCCAGACCCTCAATCTAAGGGGCTGGTGACCAGGTCTAATGGGTCAGTGAGTGTGGTGTTTGTGGAGTGTCCCCTTCAAAACCCAAATTGATATTTAGTTGTAATACCTTCGGCTTCTTAGTAGTCATAGAGTTGGCTATGTACCAGCCTTTCTACAGTTATTGATACAACTGGCAGGAGGGCAACTGGCCAAATGTTTGAAGGGTTACTGGATTTTCCATTTTTAAAAATTGGTAGTATTTTAGCAGCCTTCCACATTGCTGGAGTTCCCTCACTAAGACTTCAGTGAAACAGTTTAGCTAAAATTGGCACTACAATTTCCATGGCATCTTATGTAAATCTAATTTCTAGTCACTTTACATTCCTACCAATCTTCAGGTTTTAACGTTTTATTTGTAATCTTCCATAATTTTTTTCACTCTAATGTTTTCTTTTTTCACCAATCCAGGGATCATATTTTCTTCTGTGTTTGCTTTCTAAATAGAACCAAATCATTACACACTTACAGGAATTATTTTGAAAATGTCTTTATGGCCATGTCTAGAGAAGGGATTAAAAACAGTCAACACCATTTTACCTGTGCTAGTCTATGAAGAAGTACCTCTTTATTATAAAATTTAAAACAACGTCTCTTAACTTCATTTGTTTTAGATCTTTTTTTTTGGTTTATTCATTAATTGAATTATCTTCTGTTATTATGATCTCCCAAAACTGGAGAGTTCACTTCAACTTTAGGAATGTCAGTTTCTGAGGAAACAAAAATCAGGTCTAATATATTACCTGGGCTGTTTAAGTGGCCCTTCCTAGTAAATGTAGTAATAATCTGTGTAAAATCCAAACCTCCAAGACTCTTTTCTAGACATTTGCCTCTTGTGCAACCCCAGATGGCACTGGAATCGCCTATCACTACAATTTAATGATTTGCCAAATGAGTCAACACAGTCTGAGCAATTCTGTAAAGATTACTCATATATGTTTTTGGTGGAGAGTACACAACTCTATTACCAAATTTAATTTCTGTACTAACACTAAAAAGCATTCTTTGCAGTGTAGTGGAGAAGAAGCACTCACCCCTCGAATAAGTACAGAGAATGCAATTTCTTCAAGAAGCTTCTTTTATTGCCTTAGTCCTTCACATGTAGTGACACCGTAGTACAAAAGAAACAATCTTTACCTTTTACCCCCTCTGGGGCATCATTAGAAGATCTGCACAACATGCTATGGAGCAATTTATACAGAATCCCACCAATCGGATTTGAAAAAAGCAATTTATCCTCCTTATTTTTCAAATCCGATTGGTGGTATTCTATACAAATTGCTCCTTAGCTGGTTTGTGCACATCTTCTGATGAAGCCCCGGAGGAGGAGGTGAAAGGTAAAGATTGTTTCTCTTGCACTATGGTGTTACTACATGTGAAGGATTAATGCAATAAAAGAAACTTCTTGAAGAAATTGCATTTGCTGTACTTATTCAAGGGGTGAGTGCTTCTTCTCCACTACATTGAATTCAATTACTAAAGAAAGCACCATCACCCTTGTGCACACTAGCCTCCTACCCAGATTGAATCATTTAGGTTCCACTAAAACCTAGACCAGTACTTTTTCCTCCACACGAAATGGAAAACATGGATAACACTGCAAGCAACATAGATGAAGTGACAGAAGAAAGCATCTATTCATCTTTTAGTTTCTAACCATGACACCAGGAACCCATTTCTACAGAATACAGGAGATGGAGAAAATTGCATTCATAATGGGACTTCTGATACTAATGATGAATTAAAAACAGCATTTTTTACTCTGAAGAAACTATCAACTAAAGTATGCCGCATGCATTGGCAGTGGCTATCTATGCAAGTATATATTAAAGTTAACCATGTGCCCCGTGGACTAAGAATCTTAAAAAGACCTACAACTTCATTGAAAAATGGGAAGCAATTATGCATGATGCAGCCTTAAGACTGATGGACTTAATTATCATGGATGGCAATGAAATTGAAAGCAATCTGAAATTAGAAATACAACAATAAGAGGCTAAAGTTGCAACATCAAAATCCCATCCTGAATTTAACAAATGTCAGTCTACATTCAAAGAATATATGCAGTGCTATGATGACAAAATCCATGCTCAAAAGCAAAAAAAAGTTTACAAGAGACACAAATGACTATTTGCACAATTGGGTGTTTAATTTGTGCAAAATGATTGCACCTGGACAAGCATCACCAACTATGCCTAGTGACTCAACAAATGCACCTTGCTAAATACTGAAGAGAACAGAAGGCACTACACAGGATTAAACTCTGAGTTTGAGAAGCACGAAAATGAAAATTAAAGGGGGCCTTTTTTAGGGAACAATCCTCCTAGAAGCAGCAGACCCAGGAGGAGTACCCGCTGGACATGATTCCACTTTATAAACAAATACCATGAACGAGGAAAACAAGGAGAGGTCACAAGAAAAACAAGAGGCAGAGGCAGGGGGTGAGGCTGTGGAGTGGTGAATGACAACTGCTACTGACCACCATTAACCCTTCAGATAGAACACTAACAGAAACTGAAAACCAGGTACTATCCAAAGGATTGACCTTTGTTGCAACAAACAGTTTAAGTGAATTTAATGCTTTTGTGGATATCCAAAAGTTTGCAGGAAAGATAAAAGTATTTTTTGCAGATAGAAATGTGGAAAAAAATTCTGAGCTAAATGATGTGCATGAAGATGTTACTAGTGAACAAAGCGAAGTCAGCGACGATGATTATGCTGTCCTCTTTAAACCCCAGTCTAGCTTCTGCCCTCCACTCTCTGTGAGTATAGAAACTTATCTTGATTGTTGTGCTAAAGATTTAAGGGAGCTGTATAAGGGTTCTCCACCACAGATGCATCACTGCAGTACCACTGCACAAGAACACATAACTATCAGGGAGTTAGCACAGGATGATAATACTGCTATCAAGCCCGCTGACAAAGGTGGTAACATAGTAATCCAGAACACCCTTGATTGCAAAAAAGAAGTATTCAGACAACTATTGCATGCTACATTTTACAAATGCCTAAGCTTTGACCCCACTACCAACATAAAAAAGAGGTTGAGATATTTTTACTAGATTTGTATCAGAATAATCTCCTTGATACTAATGAGCTATATTATCTTGTGATCCAACGTCCTAAAAAAACAGCTTTTTATACCCTCCCAAAAATACACAAATATCTAACACAGCTATTGGGCTGACCCATTGTATTGGAGGTCAATGGATAACAGAACCAATCTCAAAATTTGTAGACAGTTTCCAGAGACCAATTATACATAAAATACAACACTATCTCAGTGACATTAGCCATCTGTTATCACTACTAGGAGACATACAAACTGAAAAAAATTGGCTGCTTGTCACCATGGATGTGGAGGCATTGTACACTAACATCCCACATGAGGAAGGATTACAGTCCATTGAGTACTACCTCTTGAGACATACTGACCCGTTCATTCAAAAGTTAACATGCTTACCAACCTAACAGACATAGTGTTAAAAAACAATATATAGCCGGCCTGGTGGTATAGAGGGCTGAGTCACTGGTGCCTTATCTCAACCCATGCCGGTGACCCAGGTTTGGGAATGGGCTCGGGTTGCTGGGGTCGGTATGGAGATGATAGGATCGAGCATCTGTTGGACTGCTCTCCTATCCCGGGGTGGGTATGGGGATGGGGATGGCCTCGTTTGGCAGTGGCCCCCAGTGGAGACTGGGGGGCACTACATGAGTGGCATGCAGGGGAACCTAGAAAAGTGGAAACACTGCTCACTGGCCGCCGGATGATGGCTCTCTGTCCTCAAAACCTCCAGTGCCTTCTTGGGGCCTCCATCTATTCAGCAGCATCCCTGGGCCCTATGAGAGTGTGCTGGGCTATCCCTCCTGGTGTCTTCCCCCTCAGAGGAGGGGAACTGCCCAGTGAAATTATATGTCTGGGATATCCCAGGGGACTGGCTGCAATGTGAGGAGTTGGAGCGGCTCGGGTAAGGATAGAGGGGCTTGGAAGGGAATTGTGGAGCCTGAAGGAGTGGGGGTCACCAAGCACAATGGGGTGGATAAATACAATAAATGCAAAAAAAATATATATATATATTTATGTTTGACAACACTATTTACAAACAGATAAAGGGGACCGCGATGGGTGCCACTTTGGCACCAAGTCTAGCCAACATGTATTTGGGGTAATGGGAACATGATGTGATTTATGCAGACAGCAACCTATTCTTGAGCAAAATAGACTTCTACAAACATTGTATCGATGATATAATAATGATTTGGAGAGGGCCACGGGAAGAACTTGCTGATTTTGTTAAGTGCATAGAAAAAAGCAATAGGAATTTGAAATTTAAAACAACAGCAGATTGTGTATTATTCACTTTTTGGATGTTACTATTTACAAGGAGGGGGGTGAAAGGTAAAGATTGTTTCTCTTGCACTATGGTGTTACTACATGTGAAGGACTAATGCAATAAAATAAACATTTTGAAGAAATTACATTCTATGTACTTATTCAAGGGCCGAGTGCTTCTTCTCCACTACACTGAATTCAATTACTAAAGAACCCACCATTACCCTTGTGCACACCAGCCTCCTACCTTGATTGAAGCATTCTATGCAGTCAATAGACCCTGAAAATAATGTGTCAGTTGAACCTAATTTCCATTTAGTGAAGAATAATACACCCCCTTTGTTTCCTCTTTTTTAATCCGTGCAGCACTGGCCAGAGTTATCCCAGGGCCATGTGCAAATCTTCTTGATGGCATTCCATATCAGAAGTTGTGAAGCCCCCAAGGAACATTCTCATCCCTACCATGGCTTCCCTACAGGATATATTCATTTTCAGCTAGTTTTGTGTCATTTTTGCACTTGCTTGAAAAAGAACATAGCAGACCAGGAAAAAAAGGACACCAGCTTGGACAGCTGAGGCTTTTTGGGGGGACCCTCTGCTCTTGGAGCCCTGTATGAATGCACAGTTTATACCATGCTAAGGCCAGCTCTGAATCTGTAAATACAATATTCTTCCATTTCAAATTCACCATTTCAAATTTTATGGTTATGCAGTTCATAAATACTCAAGAGATAAAAGAGCACGGTAATTATTATTACTGGCACTGGAATATGGTAGTACTGTCTACCAAAATACAAATTTAAGACTATTATATAAACTGGATCAAATGTACAACAGAATGGCCCATTTTGTTTTGGGTTGTCAGTTCAACACCCATCTTTGTGCAATGTGCAGGCTATAAAATAGGGGCTACTTAGACGTACGAAGAAAGAAACCGTGTGCACTTCTGGCATTTAAAAACTTCAATGTCCATTAAACAGTATTTTATAAGCACCACTTCTGATACCCAAACATGGACATAACTTAAGGGAAGTAAAAAAGATGGATCTGATTGTTCCATTTGTTCTTAACCCAGTCAGTAAATTGCAATCACATTTTCTCATCTCAAAAATTTGGAATAAACTGTCCACAGAACTAAGAAACATTGACAAACCAATTCCCTTTAAAGCAGCCTTGAGTCTTGAAATGGTTGAAACCTGCACTTGTTAATGTTGTATTGCTGATGTCCTGTGGTCTCTTTCTTAGTTACTCTTTGTTTTTGTAAATTTGTTATTCAGTTAGGATTGTATATACTTTGTAAAAACGTCTTATTTATATTGTATATACATTTTGATATTGGTTTAAACTTTGTGACCACAACCTTATAAAAATAGTGCTCCTTGTCCTAAAGTTATTTCCTGTTAAAAAATAAAGGTTTTTATTCATCTATCTGTCTGTCTGTCTCTCTGTCTGTCTTTCTATCTGAAGCTCCGCACCATTAACTTCAACTTATGGTTCAATGTGCTTATACAGCTGGATGAGATAATATGATATGATGCTTGTGTAACTTGATTTGCTTTGTGGCTTTCCACCTCTCTATCCATGGGATATACCACCCTATAGGGGTACGACGCAAGAAACCCTCAAGGAGAGTTCCCCCCCCACCGGTGCTACAGGAATGAATGTGTCGGCAAAAGGTAGGTTAGGAAGAAGCCCACGGGTAAGAGAGACAAGCCACTGGAGGAGGAGGAGGAGGGGTGGATGGTGGGCAATGAAATATGAATCCTGCTGAAGCCCAGGATGTGTGACCTTTTATGCTCGATGGGGGAATGACGTTGTTGCTCCACTCATCGAACGTTGGGCTTAAAGCCCTCCCATTCAATGTGCTTATGCAACTGGATGAGATAATATGATATGATGCTTGTGTAACTTGATTTGCTTTGTGGCTTTCTGCCTCTCTATCCATGGGATATATCACCCTGTAGGGGTACGACACAAGGAATGAATGCATCGGATAAAGGTAGGTTAGGAAGAAGCCCAAAAAGAATACCCAAAGATGTCGAGCTTCAAAGAGGTGAGGATGACGAATGAATTCTGTGAAGAGAAGGGCTAACTTCCTAAGGAGAGAAGGGAAAGCTGGGGCTACCGTCCTCCTCCATCCAACAGCAGACTCTAACTAACTAACTGAAGAAAGCACCAACTCTAGCTAATATTATGACCATTGGCATGGAGGAAAGGAAAATCCCCTTTGAGGAGGAAACCTCTGGGGATCCAAGGCCTAGGTCACCTTCCCTCTAGGCTGACGATGTTTGATTTGAGGACGTATGTCTGTAAAAAGAATGGTTCATTAACTAGGGCTATGAATAAGGAGGATGATGACGAGATAGGGAAAACTCCAAAGAAGCACAGATTAAAGAAGGAATATGAGGCAGCAGGGACCCGAGAAAGGTATGGTTGAGTAGTCGATGGGAGGGAATAAATCCATGTAGAAGTCAGAGGAGCAAGGGGTATCCAAATGTGCTGATGAGGAGATTCCAGATGTGTTGATGAGGAGACTGAGGATAATGCAGACTGGCTTGATTGAGTGATGCAAGTGAGCAGACACTAAGGTTGAAGAGGTATGCTTGATTATGCAATGTGAAAGATTTGACCCTGAATGATTAGACCCTGAGGTTGTAGTAGATGAGGTAGAATAGAATTCAATGATAGGAATGTTCGAGTAAGCAATGTAAATAGATAAACCTTGAGGTACTGCTGAGTGAATGATTACTGGAGTTATGAACTCGATACATGCGGCAGGATAGCCGCGGGTTGATAAGGTGGCATAGGAGTCATGATAAGTATGCCCAAAAAGAAATATCAATAGTAGGCCACCAGTGGAGTGAATCCTGGATGGCCGGTATGGAACTGGAAAAGGAGGAGACAGGAATGAGTCAATGATAATGATGATTGCCGCAGGAGTGCAGCGATTCAACATGAGAAGATCAGGGAAAAGAAGACTGTAAATGAACTTGAAATTGAACTTGAATGATGGTGGAGAGCAGCCAGCTGGCCCATAGCAAAGGGTGACATACAAGAAGGCATGGCCAGGAGTGGAGATAGAGCTGAATTGAGGTGACTGAGAAAGATGAATATGGATGATGATGATCTCTGCAGGAACACAGTAGGTAGATTAGGTAGCATGGGACCTAACGGGAGGTAGCCCAAAGAAATATCGATTGCAGGCCAGATGGAGACAGCTGAGGCATACTGACTGAGCAGTTGAAATAGACGAGCAGATTGAGGTAAGGTATCGGGGACCAGCACATCCTTGACTGGATATTGAATCAATTTCAGGTAGCATGGAGATGAGGCAGCATAGGAGCCATGATAGGTATGCCTAAAAAGAAATATCGCATGCAGGCCATGATGGGAATTAGACCTTGATGTTGAGGTCAATGAGGTAGCATAGGATTCAATAAAGTGATGCAAGTAATGAGGCTCCTCGAAAGGAGGCACACTGTGAAGCCAAGAAGGCAAGTCTGGAACCCGAGGGTATGTGAACTAGAGGGGGAGGTTGAGGGGGTAGCATAAGACCCAAGGACAGCAAGACCAGTCAAGGTAGCATGGACAGGCCAGATGGAGGTAGCCAGATACAGCCAAATGATGAGGATGGAAGAGCATGAGAAGGTAGATGGGAGAACTTCAGGAGAGCAGCAGTTGGATGAGGAAGCATAGGGCCCAAAAGAAAGCAAAGGAGCGGGGGAAGTGAGGCCGCAGCACATGCATGCAGGGAGAAATGACTGGGCCAGGATGAGGTATAGAAGGCAGGAACACAAGAGGAGAAGGCCAGCCAGCCCTGAGCAAAGGGCAATGGACAGGAAGGCATGGACATGAGCAGAGATTGAGGCAATTCAAGGTAGCAGGGACCCCAAGACTCTGGCATCTATATGCCCTGTGGACTAAGGTGAGAGGAGGATACGAATGAGGAAGGCGATGGCAGGAGATGGCCAGATACAGGGATCAGAGAGGGCAGGTTAAGAGGCCAGTGGTAGATTTAAAATGTTGCAGATGATACCAAACTGGTGGGAGGTGGATACAGAACTGAAGAGAGGGAACACAAGAAACCATGTGAAGCTCACTGAGGAGAGGGCAATACAAAATCTGATGCATAAAGGAATACACAGGAAACCAACCCACATGTGACATGTGCAAGCCTTTTAAACCATGGAGCCTAAGAACATCTTGAGTCCCAGATGTTGCACGCATGACAAACACAATCCAGTTAGAGAAAGAGACATGCACAATGTAGACACAGTGGCCATATGCAGGGCACAAGAAAGGAGGTTACTCAATGCTGTCCGAGAGCTGGAAAAGCCGTTGAAATAAAAAGAGATGAGAAGCTGAAAATGGAAGTTGTTGTCCCTATTGATAAGGACATGCCTCCATGAACTGCTTATGATTGAGAAAATATACATGGCACACATGAGTCACACAGAATAAACATAGAGAAACCAGGAACTCAGGGAATGCTAATAGTTCACGGAGAGACAAAATAAATTATTCGACCCCGTTTCAGTGGGCTAACAACAATGACAGGGCCCAAGCTTTCAGGCCCACACCATGGGATGGCCAGACTCAAGTGTTGCAGACCATGATTCAGCAGGAGGCATGGCCGAATCAGAGCTGGTCCGGCTGTAGCAGCGCTGCTGAAGGAGAGTACAGAGAAAGAACCCAAATGTGGAGGGTGACAACATGCCTGAAGCTCTGGAGCGGCAATGGGGAAGAAGAGTGGAGAGTCAGGAGACCTGCAGGAGGGAAGAAGGACTGGGACTAAAATGAAAGATGACATATGGGGAAGGGTGGGAGGAAAACAGAGATGCAAGGAGATAGAAGCGATGAGGCAGACCACACGATAAGGGAACACGGGAGGGATCCCAGAAGAGAATGGGAGACAGGAAGGAGCCATTGATGCGAGCAAGAGCAGCCACAGGCTGAGCAGAGTAGGGGAAGGCAAAGCTGACCAGGCAGCCAATATGGCCTCCAGCAGCAAAAGTAAAATGAATCCTGGCTGCTTCCAGGATGTGTGGACCTTGCTCGATGGGGATTGACGTTGTTGCTCTGCCCATTGAACCTCGGGCTTAAAGCCCTCCCATTGTGAAAATGGTGCAGAGAAGAGGGATTCTGATTTCCTTGGGACTGGGGCTTCACCTGGAGGGTTAGAGGCCTGTACAGGGGTGATGGTCTGCATCCCTTCAGGAGGAGGACTGAGAACCTCTGTGAACAGTTTAAATGCTACATTAGGAGGTGTATAAACTAGCTGAGGAGGGAGACAGAATGAGACAGGAAGGCATAGTCTGCCCCTCCACAAGCTTTCAGGATCAGAAATAGGAAATCCGAGGGTGTGATGACCAAAAGAGAGCAAACACAAACAGGTAACAATGAGGACAAGGGAGGGGGAATGAGGATAGAAAATAGTGGAGGAAAAGGGGGAGGGCAAAAGGACACAAAGAATGGAGGTGGCAGTACCAGATGGAGAGCCATGTGTGCTAATGCTCAACTTCTGAGCAACAAGATGGCAGACTTAGAGACCATTATGGAAAGAGGGGACCTGGACATACTGGCAATTATGGAAACCTGGTGCAATGAAAGCCAGGACTGGGAGGTAGCCATATTGGGATATGCGGTTTTCAGAAGGGAAGAGGTGGGAAAAAAGAGAGGAGGGGTGGCTTTTTACATGATGGAGGGCATAAAGGCCACAGCTATACTGGGGGGACAGAATAATGTGGAGGTACTGTGGGTCACCCTGGAGAGAGGGAAGGGGGGACACTATTTGGGTAGGGCTGATCTACAGACCTCCAGTGCAGGGGGAGGAGGAAGACAAGAATATGTCAGAATTAATTCAAGGGATGGCCAACAAGGGTGCGGTACTACTAGTGGAGGACTTCAATCTGCCAGATGTGGGCTGGAGACTCCCTGCTGCAGCATCAGTTAGAAGTAGGGATATCCTAGACTCCCTGCAGGGGGCATTCCTCAGGCAACTAGTTAAGGATCCCACTTGGGAGTGGGCAATACTGGATCTGGTACTGTTGAACGAGGACAGTGTGGCTGATGTCACAGCGGGAAGTCACCTGGGGAATAGTGATTATCGTATGGTGTAGTTCAACATGAGGACCAAGCCAGAAAGAAACCACACTAAAACAAGGGTCCTGGACTTCAGAAGGGCCAATTTCAAGAAAATGCAAGAGTGTCTCAGGGATGCCCTGGTAGAAATAGGGAAAATGGGTAGAGTGGTGGAAGAATGGGCAATAATAAGGAAAGCCATTGAGAAGGCAAAAAGCCTCTGTGTCACGCAGGTAAATAAGAGCAAAAGAAGAAGAAAACTGTTATGATTCTCCAAGGAAGCAGCAGAGAAAGAAAGGGAAAAGAAGCAGGCATTCAAAAGGTACAAGTCAACACAGAAGAAGGAGGATAGGGAGAGTTATCAAGGAAAACAAAAGAAGGCAGGGAAGGCAGTCAGGAGAGCAAAAGCACAAACTGAGGAAAACATTGCCAAGTCAGCAAAAAAAGGGGGTGCAGTATAAAACATTCTTTTGATACATAAGCAAAAGGAAGGACAACAAGGGAGGGACAGTGAGTCTAAAAGGAGAAGGGTGGAGTGTGGACGAGGACCAAAAGAAAGCAGTTATATTGAACAAATACTTTTGTTCAGTATTTACGAAGGAGGAGGTAGTGCTGGGCCACAAACAGTGGAGAAGGACATTAAGGGAAGGGTGATGGACTCTAGCCCCTTTACAGAGGAGAGAGCCCTCAGGGAGCTAGAAAAAATAAAAGTGGACAAGGTACTGGGCCCCAACAGGGTCCACCCCAGGATACTAAAAGAACTAGGGGAGGCACTGGCTGCACCTCTGATGTCCCTGTTCAATCTATCACTGGATACGGGGGAAGTTCCGGGACACTGGAGAACAGTAAATGTGGTCCCACTACACAAAAGTGGGACTAGAGAAGAGGCAGAAATCTACCGACCAGTAAGCCAGACATTGGTGGTGGGCAAGGTTATGGAAACACTGCTAAAGGAAAGGATTAGGGAATACCTCAATACTGGTAGATTGCAGGATCTGAGGCAACATGGGTTCACAGGGAGGAGATGTTGCCAAACTAACTTGATAGAATTTTCTGACTGGGTCACCAGGGAGGTGTGGTAGATGTAACCTATCTGGATTTCAATAAGGCATTTGACACCATTCTACACAGAAGACTAGTAAGCAAGCTGTGCAGCCTGGGAGTGGATCCAAAAATAGTCAAATGGGTACTAAGTTGGCTAAGTAACAGAACTCAGAATGTGGTGGTAAATGGTATTCACTCAGAAGAAGGTAAAGTAAAAAGCAGGGTGCCACAGGGTTCAGTACTGGGACTGGTTCTCTTCAATGTCTGTATTAGTGACATTGCAGAGGGGCTGGAAGGAAAGGTATGTCTGTTCATGGATGACACAAAAACCTGTGACAGTGTACACTCCTTGGGGATGGAAGGAACGAGGGAAGATTTAAAAAGACTGGAAGACTAGTCAAGGATTTGGCAACTGGGATTCAATGCCAAGAAGTGTAAAATTATGCACCTCAGACACAGAAACCCAAGGGCATCATATCAGTTAATGGAGGAAGTGTTAACAACTACAGATCAGGAAAGGGATATGGGGGTCATAATATCTGGTGACAAGAAGGTGGCAAAGCAGTGTGTTAAGGTGGTAGGAAGGGCTAGTAGGATGTTGCATTGCACAGAGAGGGGTATTGCCACCAGAAAAAGGGAGGTAGTTTTACCCCTTTATGGATCTATGGTGAGACCCCACCTGGAATACTGTGTCCAGTTCTGGGAGCCCCATCTCAAGAAGGACATAAAGATGGCAGAGGTCGTGCAGAGAACAGCACCGAAGATGGTGCACAACTGGCATCAGAAGCCATACTAGGAAAGACTTGCTGGGGGAGAGGAGAGAAAGGGGAGATATGATAGAAACAGTCAAATACTGCAAAGGTGTCAGTAAGGTACAGGATGGTGACATATTGCACAGAAAGAGATGTTCAAGAACAAGAGGGCATGATATGAAGCTGCAAGGGGGGATACTTAAAGGGGATGTGAAGAAATACTTCTTTACGGAAAGGGTAGGGGATGCCTGGAACAGACTCCCAGCAGAGGTGGTGGGTACTGTAACAGTAGTGGGTTTCAAATCTAAACAGGATAGGCACAGGGGGACCTTAGTAACAGGGTTGGAGGTTGAGGTAAGGCCGTAGATCACTTAGTGTCTATGGTGACACAGTAGGTAGAGACCTCAGGGCAGACTAGGTCAGCCAGGAGATCTTTTTCTGCCAACAGATTCTGTGTTTCTATCTGTCTGTCTGTCTGTCTGTCTGTCTATCTATCTATCTATCTATCTATCTATCTATCTATCTATCTATCTAATCTATCTATCTACAGTATCTTTCTATCTGTCTATCTATCTATCTATCTATCTATCTATCTATCTATCTATCTATCTGTCTGTCTATATATCTATATGTCTATCCATCTACAGTATCTGCAAATGTAATAAGGCCAACAGCAAGGTAGCTAAGATGCTGGGGTATGTTGGGGTTGGTTTCCATAGCAGGAGGAAGAAAGTAATACTACCTCTCTATAGATCACTGTTGAGGCACCATTTGGAATATTGTGCCCAGTTCTGGAGTTCCTGCCTAAGGAAAGTCAAAGACAAGTTGGAGATCTTGCAGCATAGGGTAAACAAAATGGTTCAGGGCCAACAGGGCAGATTATACAAGGATTGGCTTAGGGTACTGAACACATACTCGCTGGGTGCCAGAAGGGAGAGGGGTGATATGATAGAGACCTTCAAGTTCCTGAAAGGAATGAACAGGGTAAACTACGAGGAGCTACTCAGCAGGAATAGTGAGTTAGAAATACGGGAACATGAGTTGAAGCTGGTGGTGGTGGTGGGGGGATTCAGGAGGGACGTGAGAAAGTTTTATTTTACAAAACGAGTGGTTCAGCCATAGAACAGCCTGCTGGCAGAGGTGGTGGTGCAAAAACCATTAATGGGTTCAAGCACTACTGGGGCAGAGTTAAGGGCTTAATAGTTAGTCAACTTGGTAGCAATAAGACAGGTGACAAGGGAGAGAGGAGGGGGGGCAAAACCCCCAACTAGACAACAGGTATTGGGGTAGGATAGAGTATAACAGGCAGACTGGCTGGACCAATGGTCTTTTCCTGCTAACTTTGTCTATTTTTCTGTAAATGTGTTACTCCACTTCAACCCACTGTGCAGTCCTTATTTGTGCAGTTCCTAAAATCATATTATTCTGACAGCCTGTTAAAAGATATTAAATACAGTGAAACATACATTTTAACCATGTTTCACTGCCCTAAATGCCAGCAAGATTCATCGCCTGAGTTGCCACATTATGGGTAGGAGATTCCATGCCCTACAGCCAGCATACAAGAAGTTTTGCTTCCCCACTAAGATTCTAACCCTGGGTATAGAGATGTCATACATTTAAACTTTGCCTGAAAAGTGGCTGCAAAGTGGCAGAAATTTCCCTTTGTGAAGTTTCTGTGGACCCTAGGAAGTTAGACTTTGACAAAATTGCACAGTTTTCCCCTTGAACTGGCTATTTTGCTTGGTGAAGTGACCATTTCATGGGCACATTTTGGTAAATTCAGCAAAAAATAGCATCTTTGCCATTTAAAACATTGCAGATTTGGTAAATTGTCACTTTGTAAATTCAGTGGAATTTGAGAATTTCACCTAGTTCATCCATCTCAGCATGGGTACCTCAAATTCCAAACCCTCCAAGACCCTAAACCCAGGTCTCACTGGGCAAACACATAACAGCTCCCTAATACATAAGAAAAAACTAGTAGCAACACATTTAACCATAAACTGCTATGGTGACCCTTCCAGCTGTTCTCTGGAAACACCCATCCTAGTTAATTCGATTCACAAGATCACAGTAATGAGTATCTCTAGCTGAATCCATCATTTATTATGTTAACCCAAAGTAAAGTGTGCCCAGTTTACTCAAGTGCACAGCTGTGGCACAGAAACAGTCCCTATAATTATTTATCTATTATTTATTTATTTGTTTTTGTTAACCAGGTAGGCACACTAGACAACAAATGCCTATTTTCAGGTGCGACCCGGGAGGTTACAAAACAGAAAAACATGGTACAAAGTCATGGTAGCATACAGGCACAATACAGAAAAACATGGTACATAGTCATGGTTGCAAACCGCCCATAGTACAGGTGGGCCGGAGAAGTATCAATACAGAGGGCTGGGTACATAGTCAAGGAGGCTTGAGGGCCCACATACGGGTTGGGGGGCTGACGTACAAAACCCGACAGTATAGGCAAGAAAGCAAACATGTAAACCTCCACAGCTAGAGAATTGAGAATGTAGAGAGAGTGCTGCAGCTGGTGCAGCTAGTCAATACACCTGTAAAGGTGGCAATTCTTGGATGAGGAGCAAGGGGAGCCAAACAGGAAGCCAGAGGAGGGGGTGGGCAGGGGATCGTCCACAATTTAATGTGTGAAGTAACAAAGAGCTCACAAACTTCACTCCAGCACTGGATGGTGCACTGAGTTTCTGGCTTAGGAGAAATCTAATTTTTTCCAATGAATGCTCTCGAGTTTCTGTCACAACCTTAGCAGGGAAAAGGCTAAATTCTAATCTTGCAAAAATATACTGTATACACTCTTTCGAATAAGTGCCATCTTAAATTAGAGCTCATAAACAGTTGCCTGAGGCAAATCTTGCTGGATGTGACATAGACTGGGAAAGCTGTCTCATAGGTGCTGCCTTCTAATTACTTCTACAGTGGAAAACTGTGAGCTCCCTCACAGGCATTGTCTTAACTCATTCACACCACAAGAGCTCTTTGAGACTTCCACCACTTGTGCCCTGTATACTCTTAACACTGCATCCTGGGCCTTTCTAAGCAAAATCAAGCCATAATCAGCATGCCACAAACAAATGTGACTACCTCTTGAACCGTAAGTGCTATGCATAAAGTATGAGTGGCAAAGTTGTTCAGCACAACGTTACCTTTCCAATGGTGCTATGCAATCAGTTGTAATCAATTTAGTTTTTATTTTATACTAGCTGTAATACCAAACAGATTTTTTTCTGATTTTTTTCAAGGTGCTTAGGTGACGCATGAGACAAATGTCAGCCATGCACACCATACCTTAAACAAATGCAAATCACTCCTAAAGTATATGTAGTAGACACAAAGTATCAGTGGCAAAATTGTTCAGCACGAAATAACCTTTCTAATGGTGCTATGCAATCAATTGTAATCCATTTAGTTTTTATTTTATAGTAGCTGAAATAGCAAACAACTGTTTTTTTTTTCAGATTTATTCAAGGTGCTTAGGTGAGGCTTGAGAGACAAATGTTAGCCATGCACACCATACCTTAAACAGATATGAATAACTCCTAAAGTATACATGATAGACACAAAGTATCTGCAGCAAAATTGTTCAGAGCAAAATTACCTTTCTGACGGTGCTATGCATTCAATTCTAAGCAATTCGGTTTGTTTAATAGTTAGGTAAAAACTGCTGACTTCCTCAGATGTTTCTAGGCCTGAGTGAAAGTCAGTTGAGTACGTCTACGGGCGTTATTGTCCTGAGTGGCTATGCTTTCAGACACCGCTTGCAGACGTCTCTAGGCCTGAATGAGTTAATAACTGCTTCTGCAACATTGCCCTGAGGTCTGATGTGCTATCAACTACAAAACATTTTATAAGGAATTCAAATCAAACAAATGTTTCACTACTTTCTCTAGCTTTAAAACTGACAGAAAATATTTTTTTTTTTGTAAAGTTTAATGAGCAGGAATGCCTTAGTATTCTCTCAGTTTCTGCCTGAATCTTATCCTCTCAAAACCTTTGTGAAAATGTCACTTTTCATCCCCACCCTCAACTAACAGATTTTGTCTTAAGTACACTGTCACTCCAGCTTTTTCTTTTCTTGAAGGTTTTACTATGCACATTTCTTCACTGAGGAGAGTGAGGCCCATGTCTAAATAAGTCTGTTTTTTGTTTTTTTTTTGCTGCTGGAATATGAAGCAATAATCCACAAAAGCGTGTATGGTAAGACAGATCTCACTGCATGCCCCAAGTGGATTGTGAAGCAATGTTCAGGGCCTAAAAATCATTTGTGATGTACAGTTTATCTGGGCCTGATTGTGCTGCTCAGCTACTCCTGCTAAATATGAGGTACTATACTCTGATGTTTGGCTGGTCAGGTTGATGCTGTAGAGGTTGCTGTTGGTAGTAACTGTTGGTTGCGGGAATGCTCATGGGGGGAAGAAGAGGAAGATCAGTGAGTAGGCCGTGGCAGTAATGCAGGATCCATGATTACAAATCATTTGTGGAACAGTGATAATAGTTGTGAGATAGTAGCAGATGGGTACCTTTTGAAAAAAGAAACCAAATGAGATTTTTTTAGAAATGATGGTAGTAAAATACAGCATATTCAAGATGGCGGCTTTCATGTTTCTTTTGTTTCAGTTTGTATTTGCAGTGATCTGCTGGTGCAATGAGAATTTTTATATAGAAATTAGATCAGGTACCTGGCTATGCTTGGATAGTTTTTAATGCATGGTCAGGTGACATTTCTTGGCCAATAAGATTTTAGGTTTTTTCCATCCCATTATATAATTAAGCAATAATCCACAACAGAGTGCATGGTAAAACCGATATCAGCACATGCCCAATGTGAATTGTGAAGCATGAGGCACATTCTACCCTGGAGTGGTTACTGCACTTATAAAATGGCTTGTGTAGGCAGAAAATATCTGAAAGAGACATTTAAATTCAATTGAGAGTTAACCATGTAATAAAACAAATCTTATTGCAAGTCACAATCAGATTCTGCCAGTCATGTTCTTCCTTTCGTCACTGCTATTTTACACCTGAGTTATAAAATGGGTAGGGAATTTCCTGTATCCTGATTGGCCATAAAGATTCTGCAGCCATTTGCATGGAGGGGGTGGGTCACGACTTCCAACCCCACCACCCCATCCCATGGCCCTTAGTGTCCACTGTGGGAGGCTCTGCCTCAGCCCTTTGTTGGCTTCCTCTTGGGGCATCCTGCTGTTTGACTTGTTTGGAGCCAACAGAGTCTAGCATGTTATCATGGGCTGGGGTGGAAAGGCACTCTCACCTTCCCTCTGACTCTCTTAGACCTCAGCTTACACCAGACATGGACACTGGGTTGGCCAGCATGCTGGAAGTTATAGGCATGCAATAGTAGTGGCGGGTAGTGGATTTGTGCAGGCTGCTGGGGCACAGTCAGTGTTTCAGGGTGAAGTGCCTCAGTCAGCAGCAGTGGGGGTGGAGGAGTCAACAAAAGTGCAGCCCAAGGCTGAGGTACAGCAAGACCTACAGTGAGCCTTTGTCTTGAGAGAGGCCAATTAAAGTAAGCTGCTGGTGGGAAGGGGGGGCTTCCCCTGAAGTCTGAGGATAGACTACTAGTAATAGTTAGCAGGGAGCCGCAGCCCAGTTAAGGCACACTGTAAGGGTGTAGGAGGGGAGGCCAGGCATGTACAAGTGGCACGGAACCTATTACTTTTCTCCAGGGGCTTCCCTTGCTTCATCTGCTGTGGGCTGTGGTAGTGACTAACCAGTTCATCCCCAAGTCAGGTCTATCCTGTCTCACCTTTCCATCATCTCTTCATCTCTAAACTTGGGGCTAGAGAGTTGTAGGGACTAGTGATAGGTAGGGTGTGGGCCTACTAGAGAGAGTCACCAGACAGCTGTAAGCAGTGAACTGACCAGACAACTAAGAGCAGTGTACCAACTAAATGATGGGGAGTGACAAACTTACCAAATGACTAGGAGTGGTGGGTCAACTGGGCAACTGCAGGTGGTGAAGCCACTGGGCAGCAGGAAGCCAAGAAGCCAGACAGTGATAGAACAATGGAGGAGAACTTTGCAGCTATAGAATTGGTTTCACCCATACCAGACACCAGGTACCATACCTCATTGGAGGTGGCATGTGGACATTTTTGTAAAGTACAGTACATTAGACTGTTGCAGCCTCTCCTGCTAAAAAGGTATTTGAAATGTATTCTACCAGTACTGTTGGGCTAGATGGCTGTGTGCGGGACTCTAGACTCAGTACAAGCCCTCCACTGAAGATCCAGCTGCCTTAAAGAGACATTTCTAGGACTGTTTAGTTTAGTCCTGGTTGAACTGCTGTCTTTTGCATTGTGTACTGATCCTTGTATGTTGCTCTGCCTGGAGGGTACTAATCTCCATGCAAGACTGTAACCCACCATTTTCTTTCCCTATGTACTGTTCATTAATAAGCTTGAAATTATGTTGTGTACCATGAGCTGTGTTTGCACAAGGTTAATATTTTGATCTGTAGCAGGAAGTAGGGGTTAGGGACCTCAACCACAGGGTGCAGTTACAGGTTCTGCTTTGCTCACTTACATTTGTTTTAGGAAAAGAAACCCATGGCTTCAGACTTTTTCAAACAACCAGTAAAGAGCACATTCCCATATCAGTGTCTCCAGGAAATTTTTTTAAACCAATTTGTGACAGCCATTTTTGTAAAGTACAGTTAAAGCACTACTAGCCTTTTTTTTACAAAACAGTGCCATAGCACATTTTATTATCTTACCCCCACACCATTTCACCCATAGCTAACAATGAAAATATACCTTTAAACAATTCTTTGCATCTTTGTGCATTTTTTATCATCCTGCTTCTGATGGCCTCAGTCACTCCACTGCAGATTACTTCTGTTTTCCTGCTGCTAATGGTTAGGTCCTGGTTTCCACTGTAGCACAGCATTCAGCCCCAGCCCATCCAATACTTGTGCACAGAAGAACATGACTCCAAAACTATCCCTGAGCCAGAAAATAATGACATTTAAAAATAAACTCAAAGTGAGAGAGGCAGTAATAATTAAAAAAAATGGCTGAGGTGGCATTACCTTTTCCACTTCTCCATAACACAGTTAAAAGCCAGCTGACATTATGATTGTATCTCTCTCTCTCTCCCCCATATGTGTGTGTGTCTCTCTCTGTCCCCTACACACACACACAAAGACAGTATGCTAAAAGTAACATCCAGTCAAGCCAACATCCCTCTCCTTTTGCTACAGAACACAAAAAACATACTTCACTTAACAGCAAGGGGGAAAAGAAGCTCCAGATGAGCACTTCCACACACTATAAGCTGATATGTGGACTATATGAAGTGCCACCTACTGGTAGACACACACTGAAGCTAAACGGTATTCCGACGGCACAGTGATGGGAATATCACGAAGACCATCACACCAACATTTTCAGCAGTTTGTTGAGATGGTCTCCATGTATTCCAACACTGTTGCCGCGGGGGTGTTTGCCCCCCTTCCTGAACTAACTCCGACTGGAGTTAGTAAGCCTTAGTGCAGGGACTGCAGGGGGCAGAGATCTCCGCATCGGGGGGGTTGGGGGTGAAGCCTCCCACAGAAAACACTTGTTCCGCCAGCTGGTGGTATTGTGCTGTCGCTGTGCCGACGATCGACAAATTTCTTTTCGCCGTGGCATAATGGAACCAAGTTAAGCAACTAATTTTTAATTTAAAAAGAAAGCTTCTTTTTTTAAATATTTAGTTATTTTCTAGTTTTTTTCACAGGATATTCCATTTCTAAGTGCTATAAGACATGTCAGGGTGTTGGTAACATCATGGGATGGTAAAAAGAAAGTGATTCCTTCCTAATGAGGAATGCTTGAAAGAAATGCCTATGAATGGAATTATAAGAGAAGGTTATATATTCTCTAATATTTCATGCCAAATATTTTATTTATATATTTAAAATATTTGTCCAGGAGGTAAAACTGAGCTGAAGTTTATTTCCAAGTGTGCCAGAGGTGGGGGGGGGGAGTGCAATTTTATTTTTTCATTTTTTCATTTTGGGCCAGGAAAGGTACACTTTGCTAAAGCTCATTTCCAGGTGTATCCTAAGAGTACAGATAAATTAAATGACTTGCTCAGGGTCATACAAGTGGCATTGTGGGATCATAACCCAGATTTGCTGGACCTCCCAGTTCATACCTCGGTGCTCTAACCTCTAGGCTATAGAAATGTAGGTTAAAAATGTGCAAATAATAAATACAGTGACAAATACAATAGTATTACACTATACTACACCACAGTGGCTCAGAACTGAAACATAAATACCATGAAGATTTATAGTAACTTGAGAGGGAGGAGCACAAGGACAGGTTAGTCTCAAGAGAGAGGAAAAGATTTCAATACAAGAACTGTAGGCAGATAAAATTTAGTGCATAAATACAGTGAAAACAAATTCTATCAGAGCACTGTTTACGTAAGACATTGGATTGAACAGAACTTCAAATATCAAAAAGGAGTGCTGAAGTGCAGTCCACCAAAAGCAACAGCAGACTGCACTGCAATGAGTAAGGTGATAAAAAAATGGGGAAGGGGTAGTATAATAGGCAGGAGAAAGGAAGTAATTAGGGGGTTGAGGATGGAAAAGGTAGCAGGGAGGAGGGCAGAAGGGATAGCTACAGGAACATACAAGTAATGTGGTCACACAGTAAGAGTTTCAAGACAGACAGAGTAGAAGAGGATCAAAGGGAGAAGGGGAGGATGGACCAGAGATGATGAAATCTAAATGAGAAAGCAGCCTGCCCAGCAGCAGTCTTAGGGAATGAAAGGGGGAAGGGGTTACAGATTCATACATTATATGAGCAAAGGAACAAGCAGATAAGGAGAATATTGATGTTCCAGAGGAGTGAGTCAAACCAAAATCTGGCACTGAGGGAAGCACAGTGGGTGAGGATGTCACCCTTTAGGAGGAGGAGAGAGAGAGAGAGAGAGAGAGAGAGACAGGAAGGAGTATGAAGAGCAGTGGTGGGTGTGGGGCAAACAGTCAAGAGTAAAATTACAGAATGAACGGAATAAGGGGGCCAATCTAGACTGGATGGATTAATGGGCTGTAATATACACCACATGTAGTAGTCAAATGCTGGAAGAACAATTTCATAATGATATTGCGATTTGTGGGAAAGGGGATGCAAAACCTTTCTGGTATAGTGCATCAAGCTTCAGGAGGAGTTTTTGTCAATAATGTTGAAACCCTGTGAGTGCTAGTGGCAGCAGGATATGTGAAACAAATCAGGACTGGGGTGGTCTACAGCAATGATAGAAGTGGCAGAAAGGTTTCAAAGGGAAAAAGGACAAGGGGTTCATTGTGGTTCACAGCTGAAGTAAAGTCAGTGATAAGAGCCAAAAGGAGGGCATTCCTAAAGTGTGAGAGAAGCCACAAGGAGGAGAAGTACCTGGAAGCAACAAAGATAGCCAGCAGGAAGGCGAGGGAGACCAAAGTAGAGATGGAACTATGGCTGGCAAAGGGAGTGAAGCAAGGGAAAATGGTATTCTGGTACATCTGAGAGATACATAGGGTTGGGTATTATGAGACTAAAGAGTGAGAAAGGATGGAAGATAGGTGGCAAAGGGAAAGCAGAGATACTGAACAGCCAAAATGGTGCATGACCTGCATCAAAAGCCCTAAGGGTTAAGGTTCAAGGAACTTAACATGTACTCCCTGGAAGAAAGGAGGGTAAGTCAGGATATGATAGAGACATTCAAATACCTCACAGGCAAAAACAAGGTACAAGAGGGAAGCATTTTCCACAGAAAAAGATGCTCAAGGACAAGGGGGGAGGCTCAGAGGAAATATGAGTAAGCACTTCTTCATGAAGAAAGTAGTGGACATACGGAACAGCTTACCAGTGGAAGTGGTAGGGGAGGAAATGGTGGCAGGGTTCAAGAACACATGGGATGGACACAGAGGGATCTTAGCATTGGGAGTGGGGGGGGACCGGAGACCGAGTAGGGTCTGTGGCGACACTATAGGTAGGGAAAATAAGGCAGACTAGGTGGGTCATCAAATCCTTTTCTGCTGACAGATTCTATGTTTCTATGAACAAACATTTTTGTTACGTATTACTAGGAAGAAGCATGAGCCGCTGCCAGAATGTGGGGTTAAGAGGGGGAGGGAGGAGAGCAAGGACTCAAGTGTCATAGGCAAAATAACAGAGAAAAGGGAATTGGAAAAGCTTACAGGGTTGAAAGTAGATAAATCTATGGAACCTGATAGCTTACACCTGCGGATACTGAAGGAGGTAGCAGAAGTGATAGCAGGGCCACTTGTAGACATATTCAACTGCTCACTGGTCACAGGGATGGGCTCGAGAGACTGGAGGACATTAGATGTCATTCTACACAGAAGCACAAGTAAGGATGAGTCAGGGAACTATAGACCAGTCAACTTGATGTATATAATGGGAAAAATTATGAAGTCTTTACTAAGAGAGGAGTTAGTGGACTTTGTGAAGGGAAATTGGCTACATGAGCCCAGGCAACATAGGTTTATGAGGGAAGGGTCTTAACAGAGAAATCTGGTTGAGTTCTCTAACTGGTTGACCAGGGCAGCAGAGAGGGAACAAGCAGTATATGTGGTATACTTGGATTTCAGCACGTCTTGACAAAGCCCCCCCCACAGGAGGCTGGTCAAGAAGATAAAGGACTTGGGGCAGGGGGAAAAACTGGCAACTTTGCGGGAGACCTAGGTGAGGGGAAAAAAATAAGGGCAATAGTTAATGGAAACTTTTTGGAGGTAAGGAAGTAACAACTGGAGTACGTCAGGGAGCAGTGCTGGACCTGGTCTTTTTCAATGTATCCATTTGTGACACTGGGGAAGAACTCAAGGGCAAGATCTGCCTCTTCACAGATGACACAAAGATCTGTGCAAGGGTTGACACCAAGGATATGATACAGGAACTTTGGGAAGATCTGGGCAGGTTGGAAAGGTGCTCAAAGATCTTGCAGCTGGGCTTCAATGCAAAAATTTGTAAAGCGATGCACACTGTGACGAGGAACTCAAGTGTGCAATATGAAATGGGGGGAGTGGTGCTGAAAAGCACCACAGAAAGGGACCTAGGGGTTATGATATCAGACAGCCTAAAATCAACAGCATATTGTAATAGAGATGCAGGCAAGGTAAACAGGAGGCTGGATTCCACAGGGAGGGGGATAAGTGATAGAAGTTGGGAGGTGATCCTCCCATCGTACAGGTTACTGGTGCAGCCACACCAGGAATACTGTGCAAGGTACTGGAGTTGACACCTGAGGAGAGACTGCAACAAGATAAAAGCCATACAGCACAGGGCAACTAAGACGGTCTATAGACTAGTGGGCAGGAGATACAAGGAAAGGCTGCAGGACTTGAACATGTATACCCTAGAGAGAAGGAGGGAAAGGGATGACATGATCAAGACATGCAAGTACAGGTACATACACAGGATAAATGGGATGTTCCTTGAGCTGAACTACAGAGATGAAAGGGTGTTCCCTTAAAATCACAGGGGAAAGAGTCTGAAAAAAGAAATTTTGGTAGCTATGTTAGTCCAATCGACAATGTAGAAGAAGAAAAAAAAATATGTTGCCTGTGATAACTTTTATTGGACTAGCAAAATTATTTCTGAGACTAGCTTTCGAGAGATAATACTTTTTTCTTCAGGTCTGGTCAGTGAAAACAGAGCTGAATAACATGTCAGGTATAGAAGCTGGATGTGGATTTGAGACATTGTGTAGCATGTTTAAATATGTAGAGAAAAAAATATGTTGCAGGTGATACCTTTTATTGGACTAGCAAAATGATTTCTGAGACTAGCTTGTGAGAGATAATACTCTCTTCTTTAGGTATCACCTGCAACATATTTTTGTTCTCTACGTTGTTGACTGGATTAATACAGCTACCACATTTCTTTTTTCAAGTTTAAATATCAAAGCATTACAGTCAATTCACATTCTTAAAACACAGGCAGGAAGAATCCTATTGTCATTGGAGTGTGCCTGTTGAAAAGCCCACCTCATGATTAAAATGATAGCTACATTTTAGTTTGATTAGTCAAGTCACATTTGTAAAAAACAGATAGGAATATTTCAATTGTCATTAACGAGTACCTGTTAAAGAACCAACCTTAAGATCAAAGTATTAATTGGGTGGTGGGGGCATTGCTGATTTTTGGGCTGTTTTATGGAACATTAAAGTAGGCATTTTTGGCGGATCAGGACTTTCTGGAGGCCTTACCCATCCCCACTTTAAAAGACTCTGCCAGGACGATCCTTAATTCCCCAACCTCTGCTGGTGAGGTGAGGTTACAGATTAAACACCTTAGAAATGGCAATGCCCAGGTCTCGACGGCCTACCAGCCACATTTTTCAAAAAGTTTACATCTAGAATAGTGGAGTACTTGGTTGGTACATGTAACAAAATTCTCTTACAACACAAACCTGTACCACCTTCCTGGAATTTGGCCCAGATTTTGATTATCATGAAACCTGATAAGGCCCTGAACACTGTGGCTCATATCATCCAATTTCTCTGTTACCGGTAGATCTAAAAATATTTACAGGGATTTTGGCAGAGAGGCTTCAGGCATGTATCGCCCCACTCATGCACCACAATCAAACAAGATTTATTGGAAGGAGATTTCTCCAAGACAGTGTAAGGTGTCTACTAAATATTATTACAGCCCAGAAAAACAATATATCCCTTCAGATGGCCATCAGCATGGATGCGGAGAAAGCCTTTGACAGGGTGGACTGGCACTTTATGTCATCCACCCTGTCGAAGTTCGGGTTGGGGGAAAATTTTGCCTCAGCCATTGGAGCACTTTATCATAAACCGGAGGCTAGGATCAGACTTAATGGACTGCTATCCGATAGGATACCTTTAAATAGAGGAACGAGACAGGGGTGCCCCCTCTCCCCTTTGACCTTTGCTGTAACACTGGAACCATTAGCGATATGGATAAAGAATAATCCTGAAATCAAGGGGGTGCAGGCAGGGGGAATAGAACAAAAAGTGGCACTCTATGCTGACAATTCCCTCTTTTTCCTAAGAGATCCTTAAACCTCTCTACCACAATTACTAAATGCACTGAACAAGTTTGGCACATTGGCTGGTTACAAAATAAATTATACCAAATCAGAAGCAGTGGTACTAAGTGGGATTCCTCCGAAGGATCTTAGGGAAAGTTTCCCGTTCAAATGGGTCCGTAATAATACTTTCCGATACCTAGGAATACAAGTCTTAGTAAATACGTCTCGTTTATTTGCGGACAAGTTCATGAAGTTATATAATAGTATGCAAGCGGATTTTGCCCGTTGGAAACTGCTGCCCCTGACTTTATATGACAAAATCCAGGTAATTAAGATAAACATTCTACCTAGATGGTTATTTCTTTTCAAACACTCCCGATTCCTATAATGCCTAGTTTTTGGAAACAACTGAATAAAGAAATTTCCAACTTTATTTGGTCAGGAAAATGCCCACGAATCCCATTTAAGATCCTGATACGGTCAAAAGAAAAGGGTGGCCTAAGTCTACCCAACATGTACTTCTATTATTTGGCAGCCCAAGGGTCCCAACTAGTCACATGGGCCAAACAGAGGATAGACTCTGGCTGGTATTTAATAGAGAAGAATTCAATGTATAGCTATAAACTATGGACTCTACCTACGTCAGAAATAACACCCCAAGTTCTGGCATCTACAGATAACCCATGAATTAAACACTCACTGTGTATTCTGCTAAATTTAAAAAAGATAACGTATACCCCGAATACATTGGGACCCCTCTCCTTGATTAGACACACACACCCACCTTCCCCTCTCCTAAAGCAGATGCTGGGTTTGCATATTGGGAGCATAAGGGCCTCACCACATTTAAACAGTTTATAGACCAGACTGGATGTCTTCCTTTCAACATTCTACAGGAGCGTTTTTCCCTTCATAAAAAGGATTTTTATAGGTTCCTCCAAACGTGACATTTCCTTACCAAAGAAAAAAATCTACCTAAGATAGGCAGGGATCTTACTTCACTTGAATCATACTGGTGGGAGTCTATAAAAATTAGGGATAAATTAAGGTATCTGTACTAAACACAACTCTAATGAATTCAAGGGAGATCCCAAACTTAGAGGAGATTTAGCTGAGGTGGGAGAGAGATGCCAAAATAGATATCACTAGGGCAGAGTGGAATCGAAGACTTCAAAGGGGTTGGCAAGTCTCCTCAGCCATGATATGGTGAGAATTTAACTGGAAAATACTCATCCGATTTTTCAGAACCCCGGAGATAATGGCACACTATAATCCACAGGCCTCTTCGGCATGCTGGCGTCTATGTGGAACGTTGGTGGGTACACATTACCACATATTTTGGGGACGTGATAAACTGATAAGGTTCTGGCAACAGGTGCATACAGTGATGGAGCAAGTAGGGGGGGGTTTCTATCCCCTTCACATTTCAGGAACTAATACTAGGTCTTCCCACCCTATCGGCTGGAAGGCATCAAAGAAGGGAGCTTTGTCAAATATTAAGAGTGGCCGCTCTGAAATGCATCACTACCAAATGGTTATCTCCAGAACCCCCTTCCCTAACAATGTGGGTTTTAAGGATAGAAGAAATAGAAAGAATGGAGACTATTACTCATGCATTGCATTTTAAAGTGGAGAAATTCCAGAATTTGTGGCAACATTAGAGGATGTGGAGAGAGGGATGGAAGGGGAGCAAGAGGGGGTCAAAACGGCAGGGGAGGCATAAAGTTAAGCAGGGTAACAACCTAAACATATTGCCTGTCTGAGAGCTATGGGCCTGAGTATAAAGGGAAAAGGGAGGATATGTTATCTAAGGGAAGTATATTCATATAAATTTAATTTAATAATATTTTTATAAATAGATTGAGTAACTGTGCAAAAGTTTACTTTTATCGTTGTATTTTTGTAGTTTTAAAACTGTATTGACTTAAGCATTACCGTTAGAAAATGCTTGGATAAGATATATGTGAGGATTGAAATCGAAGTTCAGACTTTACTCCTACAGAATTTGGACCAGAGATAAGAGACCCGCTGCATGAAACTGTGTCATAACATCAAAAGCTTTAGGCTGACAGCACTGTATTACTATTTTCCTCATTATCTACACCTGGATAACCAGTCTCTGTAACTTTAGGAGGTCTAGTTTGCCTAGTATATCTAAGTATAAGAATGATCAAATGTTAAGTTAACATTTACTCTGTGGAAATATCTTGGGAATGGAGCAAATGTAATTGAATTGTATGGTTATAAATTTCCATTTTTTAAAGATCAAAATAAAAATCAAAGTTAAAAAAAAGCACGCATTTTTGGCAACTTTTCACTCCTGACTCGGTTATTTTGGTTTTTTAGCATGCATTGGTTTCGGAAATGACGCACCATAGCTGCTTGAGCTGCCCTGTATAATTTCATCAAAGTAACAGCTACATTTTAGTCAATGAGAGAGTGCTGATGTGATGGTTCAAGGATGAAAGGAGAAACACCTGAAGCACTTTTTTTACTCTATCCCTGGTAATGTGATAAGAAAAACAACATCTTTATTAAATCCTTTCTCTTTAGTGTCAAAAACTTCAATTTCAGTTCAAATGTTCACCATTCCTGACTGCTTTTGAAGTTACCTTTTAATACACTGACAGGAAAATCACTGGTGGAGTGGCCTGATCTTGACATATGTTCCCCTATTGGTATACTTTCATCTTTGTGGGTGACTGTGAATCTGTAGTGGTTCATTCGTGTTTTGAGCTTCTGTCCAGTGTTACCAAAATAGCAGTCATCCTCACTTTTAGTGCATTATATCATATATTCCATATTGCTTGAAGAACAGGAATATGAGTTTTGGATTGTAAATGTTTTTCTGTTATGAATGACAGGAGAGATGTATGCGCATAGTTTGCAACAAGGTGCTTTGCATGGTTTTGTACCTTTGTCACCTAACTGGAGCTCTGTGGAAAATTTGCTATGCACCCATTTTTGCTTCAGTTTTGGTGATTGGCAGAAGGCAAGCACTGGGAGAGTGAAAAATATATTTTTAGTCTCATCTTCAGACAATTGTGGCTGTAAATCTTTAATTATTTTCCGTAGTTTTTCCAGTTCTGGGTTGTACAGTAGGTTACTACCAGAGGTGTGCGTTCAGATGTTCTCTGCAGCTTATACCTTATTAGTAGTTCTCTAGGCATGCAGGGTGTGGACTGCATATTCCTGTCAATAATGTTGGATTTATGTCCCTTCTGCCTGAAGGATTCATTAAGTGTATTAAGATGTCTGTCCCTGTCCTCCTGGATTGAGCAAATGCGGTGGTACTAGATGGCCTGACTGTGTATTATGGATGTTTTGGTGTGTGATGGATGGAAGCTTGAACTGCGAAAGAAACTGCATATCTCTGTAGGTTTCCTGTACAAATATGATTATAGTGTTCCATTTTTTAGTGTGACTGTGGTATCCAGGAAATACGCACACTTTGAGTAATTATTTGGAACTTTATGGAAGGATGGAATTTATTGAAGCTGTCAACAAATTGGTTTAAGTCTGTCTCTCCTCCTGTGCATATCATAAAGATATCAATATATTAATAATATCTTAATGGTTTATGGTGTTGTGTACTGAGGAATTTTTCTTCTAGATCTACCATGAAGAAGTTTGCATACTGTGGTGCCATCCTGGTGCCCATAGCTGTCCCCATAATTTGAAGGTAAATATCACTATTAAAGCTGAAATAATTGTGTGTAAGAATGTATTTAATAAGTTTGGCTATCACGTCTGGTGGATATTTGCTGTCTGTGGTTGCTTTTAGTAGGTATTCATAGTATGCCATTATGCCGTCTCTGTGAAAGGTGTTGCTGTATAATGATTCAACATTCACTGTGACTAAAACAGTGTTAGGAGGTAAGTCTGTTGTATCCTTTATGAAGTTGTTTGTGTTTTACACTGGTAGTTTGAGTATACCCTCTATGAGTACAGAAATCCCCTCTGTTAATGTTCCCATTCCTGATATAATTGGTCTGCCAGGGTTCCCAGGTTTGTGAATGTTTTATAACATGTAGAAGGTTCCTAGTGTTGACTTTATTGGGGATCAGATTTTTCACTTCATTGTGTGTGTGTGTTCTGGAAATGCACTAATTAGTTGTTATAATTCTTTAATGAATTTCTCTGTGGGATGTGAGGTGAGTTTCCTGTAGTGGGTGTTGTCTGTAGCCTTCCTGTATGTACAGTTGTTTATGTCCATGATCACAACTTTACCCCCTTTATTTGCAGGTTTAATGATGGTGCTTTTATTGTTTTGTGGGTTACCAATTGCTGTTTTTTCCAAAGGTGAGAGGTTGTATAGAATATTTTTTCTGTTTGCTGGAGATCTGTGATTTTACCCTGTATCTAAAACTGTCTTTACAGTTGTCCAGCTTAGGGTTATGCCCACTCAGTGGAGTAAGGTGAGAGTGATTCTTTTTGTGGTTGTATGAGTCCTCTTGATTGTGAAAGAATTCTTTCAGTTATAATCTTCTAAAGAATTCCTCCAGATCTGAGTACAGTTGTATTGGGAGAAGAGTCAAAAGGGACATCCATAAGCACTTTTTCACAGAAACAGTTGTGGACAAGTGGAACAAGCTGTCAGAAAAAATGGTACAGGCCAAATCAGTGAGCTGCTTCAAACAGGGATGGGACAGCCATCTGGGATTAGTTATAAATGGGGGGGGGCAGAAACAAAGGGGAGGGATGACCACTAGGGCCAGCGCAGAGTTGTTAGGTAAGGTAGACAGGCTGGATAGGCCAACATGCCTTTTTCTGCCATCATTAGCTATGTATCTAGGTAACATCTATGTTGTAGGAAAATCAAAATTACTATCCAGCCAGAACCCCAGATATTTAAAGGAGGAGATTTCCTGCAGCAAGATGTCATCCAGGGTCTTGAAGGCCAGAGAAGACTGGAGTTTGACCAACCTCTACCTGGTACCAAAGGTCACGGAGACCCTTTTCTTATCACTGAGCACTGAGAATGAGATGGTTTGCACAGTACCAGTGTTGGACATTATCAAAGTCACATTGGAGCAACACCTCCAGCTTTAGGGCAGAGAGACCACAGGCATAAAGTACTATGTCATCCATGTTCATGTGGATGTTCACAGAAACCCAGACCTTAGGAAGGCCATTTAGAAAGATTGTGAACAGTATGGAGTTCCTGAACAGAACCATGGGGGACATATGAACTGATAAGGGAGAGGGAATAACTTATAAAGGCAGCATGGGAATTCTTTGCCAGTTATGAGCCAAACCATTTGACTGCAAGGTCAGAGAGTCCAATTCTCGGAAGTTTGTTGAGTAGGAGGGGATGAGTAGCAGCATCTAAGACCTTAGCACAATTAACAAACATGTAAACATTCCCTGATCCATCCCCATCGGGATATCATCTCTGAGTCTGAGAGTGGAGTGTACATAAAAGTATAGTATGTCAAATGTTCTGCCTGCTGTGAGCATTAATACAGGTTTAAAGCAATTTTCAAGGTTTTTATGCTGGAGTAAAAGCTTCCTCTGTGAGGAAGCTTACTGCAGTGAAAACCAACCTAAGTAGGTTTGATAATTTTTGTTTGCCACCTGGTCCAAAGAGAAGGAATCCTATTTTTGCCCTGAAGGGCCACTGAATCAATCCCTTCACTTCCCGGTGCTCACCCCACCCCACGCTGGCATATACGCTGATATACGCACTGGGATGCATGGGATGGCATGCCCCATTATAGTCAATAGGACGAGTTTGTAATACAGATTTCTATATGTTAGTAATTGGTGGGTAATTAAGGAAAGTGTTTGAGTAGCAATGGACTTGGTAATAAAGTGCTGTCCTTAATTACCTTCCAATTTCTACAACAGGTAGTGCCCCTGTGGGATATATTCAAATGAGCCCATTTGGAATGCAAGGCACTAAGGGGCCATTCGCATGCCCACTATTGACTTATTTGCACAGTGTGTAGCAGCCCAGTAGCAGCCATCCTGACAGAGTGTTGACACATTCCCTGGTGTCAAATGGCACCCCCCACCCTGTGAGCAGTTGTTTCTTCTGCTCTAGCATTATCAATGGTGTCTGGTGGCACCCCCACCACTGATTACCTGTTCCTCCTGCTGTTGCATTATCATCATTGTCCAGTGGCAACCCCATCCTCCAATCACCTGTCCATGTAATGTCTGGCATCTCTGATGTCCACTGTCACCCTCATCCCTGATCCCTAGTTCCTTGTGTTGTAGCTTTATCCCTGGTGTCCAGTGGCGCCCCAACCCCAATCACCAATCTATGTCATGTCTAATATCCCTGGTGTCCGGCAGCACCCCTAACCCCTGATCACCCATTCCTTCTGCTGTAGCATTATACATGGTGTCTAGTGGTAATCCCACCCTCTGACAGCCATGTACAATCATACAACAATGCGGCAGCCAGTGGTTCCCCTGCCCCCTGAATGCCCATTGTTATCCATAAAGATCATCATTGGCAGTTCAACATCCCCACCTTCCACTTCTGTTCACAGAACACCACCCATCACACCCCCCTCCTTAGCAGGGTGTCTGTGGATGTTCACAAAATCCTGATATAGTGACCAGCATAGCCCTCCTCTCACCTCCTCAGCCAGTCACTGCATGAGTTGTAATTTGTGCACGTACAGTATAAATACTGTATGCATGTCCACTGACAGTTCATATGGTGCCTGACCAAGGAGGTGAGAGTAGGCCTGTGCTGGTCACCATATTGGGATTTCCTGGACATCCATGGAGACCCTGGTAAGGGTGGAGTGTGATGGGTGGTATTCTGTGAATGGTAGTGTGGGTGGGAGGATGCTAAACCACCAGTAATGACCTTTACATATGTGAATGGGCATTCAGGGAGCAGGGAGACCACTGGCCATCAGCATTCTATATTGTTGTACACTGGTTACCATAGGGTGGGGGATGCCACTGGACATCAGCGATAATGCTACAGCAGAAGAAATGAGTGATTGGTAGTGGGGAGCACCACTGGACACCAAGTATATCAGACATTACACAGATGGGTGATTGGGGGTGACACTGGACACCAGAGATAATGCTACATCAGAAGGAACAGGTGATTGAGCATAGAGGGTGTCACTGGACACCAGGGATATCAGACATTACACAGACAAGTGATCAGAAGGGCTGGGGGTGCCATTGTACACCAGAAAAAATGCTACAGCAGAAGGAACGGGTGATCGGGGGGTGGGAGGTGCCACCAGACAACAGGGATAATGCTACAGCAGAACGAACAGATGATCAGGGGTGGGGGTCTCACTGGATATGAGAGATAATGCCACATCAGAAGGAATGGGTGATTGGGGGGTTGGGGTGCCACTAACCACCAGGGACTGCATGTTTGCAGGTATGATGGGTGATTGAGGGTGGGAGGCTGTAATACAGTCACCCTGCCATCAGTGGGGTGGGGGTGCTGGATAGCACCCAGTTAAGTTGTGGTTTTCAGTGGCAGTATATAGTGCCACTTTGGGGGCCATTTACCATTGTCACAAACCTTTGAACATGCTGTTGCACCTGTATGCAGTAGGGGACCCCATCATTTTCATGGGCGCAGTGTTATTTCAGTGCTTGGGCGCAGCCGGGTTTACAGCACACCAACTGGGCCTTTGAATATGGACCCACCCCAAACACAATTTGCAAATACTGGTAATGCCAGGGCAAACCACATTCGTGCTTACCCTAACATTTGAATATGGGCCCTAAATGTCTTAAAACTGTATAATAGTGATGCCAGCCAAGTTACTGATGTAATACTGACTCCATGCAAATTAGAAAAAAAGGTGTTGGAGGCCCTGCCACAGTGACTATTTATGTAGGATGGAAATTGTTGAAAATTTAGGATAGTGCCAAGGCAACTCTATTTATTCAAATTCTACTCTTTTTCCCATACTGTTTTCTCCTGTGGCCTTGGTTGGCTCCTTCTCCTCTCCTCCTCCTCCTCCTTCTCTGACCACAATCTGCCCACTCCGATCTCCTCTTGGGCCACCACATTGTATTCCCCCATGGTGGGGAGGTGAGGGAGCCCCCAACTCCCCCCACAAGGCACGGATCTGGATCAGGTGGTGCCCGAGGAGAAAGCACACGCTGGCAGATGGTCATCAAGCTGACTACCTGGCTGCCACTATTTTCCGGTTTTTCTTCCCGTGCAAGTTTACTATCTTTCTGTTATTTTTACTTTCATATCTTTTTATTTTAAGTAAATATGAGGGGAGATGGAGAGGAGAATGGGAGTCATAGTCAGGAGAGGGAGGAGAGAGAGGAGAGAGGGACAGTTCTGCAGTCGACAGTTGGGACAAGCCATCCCATCTGTCTGAAGAGGACACCTTTACTGGTGGCACCAGCAGCTCCGGTTGTTGGAAGAAGGGCCAGCAAGAAGTCTGTAGCAGCAAGGGTTTCTTTGTCTGCTGGACCCCTCCACTCATAGCATAGCAGCAGCAAGCAAGAATCAGCTGTTCCACCACTGGAAGAACCTGCAAGGAATAACCCCCGCCCGCCTCCCTGTGGTACCATTGAAACCGCTGTCTGATCCCTGTAAGGAGGAGCCCATGAGACCATAGACTTCTGACTCCTCCCTTAGGCAGCAGCACAAGTCCCTAGTTTTGGAAATATTTGATTTGGACCCCACTGACAACAGCGTTGTGATGTCCAAACAGTACCAGACAGTTGTTTGGTGTTGTAAAGAGGGTAGTCACTTGGGCACTGGTGGGCAGCACACCCACTTTAAAGTAAGGCACCACTGTGAGTGGGAGGAATACAGAAGGCAGCTGAGAGGGGTAGAGGCAGTGCCCCTCCTAGTTGTCCTTCTGTGACACCAGGGGGAGGTGCAGTAAGTGACAGCAAGGTGCACAGTTACCAGAGGCAGGCACTGATGAGGGAAATATGATCTGTAGCTAGATTCTACAGCTGTGGCCAGGGAGAGCATGTGAGATCTCAATTGCAGAGCCTCCTCCTTCAAGATTCTGGTTTAGAGATGAAGTGGCACAACTCTGTGTCGAGATGGGGGACCTCAGACACAGAGTTACGTCCATGGAGACCACACTCTAGATGCTACTCTCAAACTAGAAAACACTGCTTGAGAGGATGGCAGAACTCTGTGGTGGGGGAATGCACCCTCTGTTCCACCCAGGCCATAATAATGAATAAACACCATATGTCCTAAATTCTCATTTGCCCTATTTTTCTCGTAAAATTTTTGTAATTCACTTCAGTGCCCAGAAACCCAGTATATGACTGACACTACAGCAACAACAGTGCCAGGTTGCTGTACTGTCAGCGTGGGACCCAGGCACTGCTTTCTAGGGGTATTGCAACCCCTCCCCAAAGGAACTCTGACTCAGAGTTGATTACTTTAGTAGCGGGAGGTGCAAGGGCAGAGCCCCCCTGCATGGGGGGGTCGGGGGCAAAGCCCCCTGAAGAAAACACAGTCTGAAGTGATTCCCCTTTATAAAGGAGTCGCTGTAATGTTGGTCAACAGCAAAATTTTCAACTGACTGTCATAGAACCTTAAAATCTCATCATTTCCCATTTTTTATCATGTCCCAGAAGTTACTTCCTACATGCTGCTGCACTGCACTGTGTCAGTGAGTCTCTCACCACAGCAACAGCAACTCTGACTGGTAATTCACTTTAGTGCCCAGAGATGCACTGTATGAAAATCTAATTTCTCACTTTTTCTCATGTCCCAGAAATAATATATACTTCCTACATGCTGCTGTGCTACCAGTCTCCCACAACATCATTTTTATCACGTCATAGAAATAATATACGCTGGTGCTATATGCCGCCAGCGACAGTGTTGTTACATGCAAACTATGCCAGACAGTTGTTTGGCATGGTAAATGGGGCACACACTTGGGCACTGGTGGGCAGCACACCTACCCTAGAGTAAAGCACCACTATGGGTGGGAGGAATGCAAGAAGTTGGCTGAGCAGGTGGAGGTGGTGTCACTGCTAGTGGTCCTTCTGTTCCACTGCGGGAGGAGGTTGGCACAGCAAGCAATGATGAGGAGCACAGTTACCAGAAGGGGACACAGATGATGGATGTGGGACATGCAGCTGGATGTGGGGCTGCGGCCATGGAATGAGCCTGAGACCCCAGATGCAGATGCAGATCCTCCTTCTCTGTCTCATTTAAAAGATGAAGTAGCACAACTACACAATTAGGTGGGGACTTCAGATGCTGAGGTGTGTCAAGGGAGGCCCCACACCAAATGCCGCTCTCAAATCAGAAGACTTTCCTTGAGAGAAAGGCAGAACTCCATGGTGGGGGTGCACCCTCTGTCACACCTACAGTAGGCCATAGCAATGATGTACACCATATGAAATTCTCATTTACAATATTATCTTCAGTCCCAGAAATTATATATGCTGCTGCACTGTGTCAGTCTCCAACCACAGCACCTCTCTTGAAGAACTTTCGTGGACAGAAATTTGTGACAGGATGAGAAGAGGCCTGTGAAGACAAAAGTGAAATTACTTAGATCTAATTCACTCCCTGTTATGTCATGTTACACCTCTGAAAGCAAAATTAAAATTAAAAAAATTATAAGAAAAAAAAAAACTTTTGGAAATTATACTTTACTTCACACTGGTGAAGGCCATGCTATGTAACAGCACAGTGGTGCCCAAGAGGGAGAGGAGAAGGAGGTGGCTTGCTGGCTGCTAAGGGTGCATTTGCAGGAGAATTGACCTCTGAACACAACAGTGAAATCATTTAGAGTTAAACTCACTCACGATCTTTTGTACCTGTAAAAAGGAAATGAAAATAGGAAAGTAAAAAAACAAAACAAAAAAAAAGGAATGATACTTGCCCTCACATTAGTGATGGCCATGATGTGTAATGGCACAAAGGTGCCCCAGAGGTGGAGGAGGAGTAGGCATCTTGGTGGCTGGAGGAAGTAGCAGGAAAACAGAATCAGATTCACACAGTAGTCAATGTGTCTGGCATTTCCAATGGGTTTAAGAGTCCGGGTGTTTCTGGAGGTTTGTGAGAGTTGGAAGAGGATGAGGACCATGTTGCTCCATCAGTGGGGGCAGGCATGGCAGCAGACTCACATGAGGCTGGTGTGTGGCATTTCTGCTGGGTGAAGAGTGCAGGTATTTCTGGATGTTTGTATGAGATGGAGGAGGGGGAGGAGGCTCATGTTGCTCCCTGGTGAGGAGAACTGGAGGAGGAGTGGAGGCCAGAGTGCAGAGTTACATTTTCTCCTCCTTTCTGTGTCCTCCAAATTAATGAATCTGCTGCCTCTTATACCCAACAATGAACACCCCCTGTGCATCCTCAGCATCTGAATTTTCACTACATGGGAATTCTGCATCCATTAAGCTCACATCAACCCCTGTGGTGGGTGATTGTCCTTACCCTGCTTCATCCTGGTGTGTCAGTGGTGCCCACAGGGATGCAATTGTATTTGGAGGTATATATGTACTCGTCATTTTAATTAACGTCAACATAGCAACATTTTTTGGAATAGGTTTGTGTGTTAATTTGTGATAATTGCTCCTGCAGCACTGAACTCATGTTCAGAAATAGCAGGAGATGGTGGGCAGCTTATATATTTAAAAGCCACATCTGCCACTGCAGGCCACTGTTTAACTGTGTTGTTCCGATACAGCAGGGGTTCATCATCAGTTTCAAGGTGTTTGGGGACTGCCACACATGCCTCAACAGATCTGGCTGCTGCATTTTTAGTCTGGCATCCTCTGATGGTTAATCCGTCTTCTCCTCCTCACAATCTGCAATGACAACCTATACAAGAACTGCCCATAGAGGATGTGATTTTGGAGATGGGTTTCTGGTTGTCTTACTGGTAAATGTTGAAGCTGCATCTCCACATCTCTCATGTCCCTTGTTGACGGTTGGTGAGGGCGACACACTACGTCTCATCTTAATATGCTGTATTTTTTTAGAATTTGCAGGGTACATGACTGATCTTTGCAGAGGATCAACTTTCTGACTACCACCATCAAGTATGGCTGAAAGACCCTATTTGTACAGTGGATCCAGCATTGTTGCAATACTGAAATCCACAGATATCATGATAACATTCAGATGTCTATTGTGATCCAATACATTAAGCATGTGTTTAGACAATGCACAGCTTACAGAGTCACCTATTGCCTTAAACTGCTGCTGCACATTACAGATGGTCTGCTTCAGCACCCAGAGCAGTGGGATGACCTGGCTAATAGAGGCAGTGTCCCCACTCCCTGTCTGTGTGGCATGATCAAAAGGCCTCAGGGTCATAATCAACCCATCCATACACTTCCACTTTTCTTTTATGACTGACACAGAAATTCCAGAACTGCCATGGTTGTATGAAGCAGCATATACTCTGATAAGACCTTACACTGTTCATACATCCATTCCAGAATACACAGGGTTGAATTCCACCTTGTGACAACCTCCTGCTTCAATCAGTTCTGAGACAGCCTGTTTCTTTAATTGCAGTGCATGAGGTGTTATATTGGGGGTATACCAAGATGGCGGCCACTCTGGGCTAGCCATCAACAGCAGCACTCATGTAGTTTTAATTTATTGTGTTTTCTTTGTTTGTAAAATCATTTTGTCAGGTTATAGTTTAGTAGTAGTTTTTCAGTTAGAAATAGTCAGAAGTAGTTAGGGATATTTAAGTGAGTTAGCTAGGTAGTGAATTTGCATTACCGGGCCAGCATGGAGTATGGAGGATGCCAGTCTTAGAATAGTTGTAATTTAGTGGACGCCTAAATATTTACACAGTTTCCATTACTGTTAGAGATATAATTTGGTACCTTTCACTAGGAATGTATATTTCCTAGTGTTACTTTTTATCTTCTTCAACTGGCCTTAACTGCCCATTTTGGTTTCTCCTACCTGGGGAGCTCTGGTGGAGCCTGAGTGAGCCTGTGGAGTTTGCAGAGCCTGAAAGATCAGGAGGAGTTGCTGATGGAGGCCGCTGTGAGGAGTTGCAGCTGGACAAAGTGATGCATCTGTAAGCTGTATCCTGGACTATCGATTGCCTTATTGGGGCCTGCTGCCTGAGGGCTCATTGGAGACTAGCTGGATAAATGCTGTGAGTGCTGTAGTCTGTTCATTTGTTCTGGGGGTGGCCATCCTGCCTTGGTCCCCTACGAGGGTGTTTAGGGATGTCCACTGGAGGGTGGACATTGTTCTGGCTCCCTTAGCACTGCCTGAGGGTGCCTGCTAGAGGGTGGACGTTGTCACGGGACTGTAGCTTGGGAAGTGTCCGGGTCAGTGTGGCTGCCTCTGGGACATGTGTTCAGGGGCCTCAGTTTGATCTTTGCCTGTGGCCTGTACTGTGTCTTCAGTGTCCACCACTGTAGTGGTGGTTGCTGGGGAGAATTGCACAGAACGCGGGTGAAACCCAGCAGTGTCTGGAAGGAGAAGGTTCCCCCTGAAGAAGTTGCTGGGACAGTAAGGAAAGTGGCTCCTACCAATGAACAAGAGAAAGGACATTTTCCATCGGATCCTAATCCGGGCAGGTTTGGGCCTGGTTGAGCTGAATTATAAGGCAGTAAGACTGTCAAGCTTTTATTTACATTTTTCAAGTCTGTGCAGCACTAAAATCTGCAAAAGTGAGAGTTTTGCAAATTTGAGGCGTCTTTTGGTACTTTGGACTAGTGGAGGTGAGAGCTCTAATAGCCTGCCATTACACATTCTGTGAGATTTGGCGTATTTTATAATCTGCGAAAAAGATTGACTCATTTCTGGAAATGAACTGTTAAAGGACTGCTTTATATCTTTACAACTGCTTCTGATTTTCTCTGTTATGTTTGTTTTGTAGTATAGTTTGTATAGGTTGGGGTTATTGCTTTGAACCTGTTAAATAGAAGGGGGAGGGGTAATAGTTGTTGATTGAGTGGACGTGTGAGTGGAGTGCATGTACATGAGTGTGCGGGTTGTATTTAAAATTGTAGTTGTTTGCTATCTGGCTAACTTACAGCTATGTGTTGGCAGAGGTCACAGATGGTCAGGTACTACTCTCCCACCAGGCTCAGGGACCTCCATCCTTTTAGCTGTCCGCGATTACCTGCTGAGATATATGAGTGCTGCTGTGCACTGTGGATAGCTAGGAAGAGGAAGAAGTGGGGGAAAACTGGGCCTTGTAGGGTTATGGAGCGGGGTGGGTGGATTGGGGTAGTGAGGACAAGAAGACACCTTGTGGTGAAGTGGATCCAGGAAAGGGATCCTCCCTGCCTGGTTCCCATACCCAAGTGCTCCACTTTTAGTGGGCAAATGGTGCGAACTACCTCGTCTACCTATCCTACTCGCCTGCAGCTCCTTGGAAGGTACGCGACAGTGCAGCCAATCAGAACACGGGTGCTTCCAGCAAACCCACTCTGATTGGCAGGAGTTTTCCCCTGCTATAGACACCTGGCACTTTGTTAGACTTTCCATAGAACTAAGCACATTTCTACTGTGTTATTAGGAGTTTTTCTACTGTATTAGCTGGATTGTAATTTCTACTACTGTTTTAAATTGCTTACACCTCTTCTGACTGACTGCTATTCCTGCAGCCCCCCATCCAAGCACTCTGCCTTGGCTCCGATAAGTCTAACTACCTTTTGTCTTACTAAACTGCTCAAATCTACCCCCTTTACCTCTATGCTATTTAAGACCTGCTCTGTCTTCCTCTCTCTAGCTGCTTGTCCCTGAACAGGGCAGTTCCAGCTCACCCACGGTCGGCCGGCACCCAGCCAGCCACCGACCAAGACCAGGACACCCGCCTGCAGCTCCTTGGAAGGTATGGGACAGTGCAGCCAATCAGAACACGGGTGCTTCCAGCAAACCCACTCTGATTGGCAGGAGTTTTCCCCTGCTATAGACACCTGGCACTTTGTTAGACTTTCCATAGAACTAAGCACATTTCTACTGTGTTATTAGGAGTTTTTCTACTGTATTAGCTGGATTGTAATTTCTACTACTGTTTTAAATTGCTTACACCTCTTCTGTCTGACTGCTATTCCTGCAGCCCCCCCATCCAAGCACTCTGCCTTGGCTCCGATAAGTCTAACTAACTACCTTTTTTTTTTTTTGGCTAGTTTTCCATTAGCAGGTTATACAGACCTGCCACTAGAGGGATTCTTGGTCTTCTACATAAATCACCGTATTCTTTCGTGGGCAATATGGCCTGCATTATCATTCTACTTCTTTCCCGGTTCTGCTACAAGGGGACTTGAGTCTGAAGGGTGGATGGCCACTAACTAAGCTGCTCCTGATCTCCTTGTTCCCCTTTCTGCTGTATTTTCTCATCTAGGTTTTAAATGGGTACCTAGGTGGGCAAATTTCTTGCCTAGAAAATATTGCACTAATACAAATCACGAGACCACTCAATCTGGGACCATGGCTCTCTTATTGTGTTTTATTGCTCCTAAGGTACAAAGTTTTCAGCAAAACAGTGCAATTCAAGTACCTCAATGCAATTCAGTTCTCCAATGTACCTTATCAATACCTAATGTTATAACAGTCTACCGTGCAGACACTCTGTCATTCTCCTCTCCTTTTAGCCTATTCCCCGTTTAGCCTACACCCTTTGCTACTGTCCTCACCTATGTCTACCCAAGCACTTACATTGATCACAATCAACTGTCATTACAGTGGCTGCCTCTTGCTCAAGCACGATATGGGTTGCATAAAGAAATAAAAAGCAGTCTCCATTCTTATAAGCTCCTTAAAAGTTATACTTCTGCTTCTTCTCTGCTCAGGAAATGTGGAGCTCAACCCTGGCCCCCACAACTTACCTCACCTATCGGTTTTGCTGAGGCCACAGGTCTCAAAATGATGATGGTCAACATTTTAAGCCTGCCTAAAAAACTTGTACAGCTGCAAGCCTGGTCTGCACAAGTTAACCCAGACCTTATCATAATTACTGAGTCGTGGTTAAAAAAGACGAACACTGATCAACAAATATCACTGCAGGGCTACAATTTATTTAGAGCAGATAGAGAGTCTAGAGGCGGGGTGTGGTTATCTATGCCAAATCTAAGTACTTGGTCACCAATATTAGTTGCAAATCTCTAGCCAAGGAATTTGAGTTAGTTTCGCTGAGCCTTTATCTCCCCTCCTCGGAATGTATCACTATCCTAGGTGGCTATAGACCCCCATCTGGTGGTGGTGATGAAGTCCTTAATCTTTTGAAATCCATGTTCGCAGATGCAAAAACTGAAACAATATTTCTAGGAGATCTAAATATGGACTGGCTGTCATCTAAATCACATGGCCTCAAACCCCTTTGTGACGAGCTAGGTCTTGGGCAATTAGTCAGAGAACCTACTAGGAACAACACTCTAAATACTGCCAACAGTTCCATTCTAGATGTGGTACTAACCACCCATCCACACAAAATATCTCATTTGGCAGTGTTTCTACGACATGACGATCATGGAATTGCTGCTTGCATAAGATCTCAAATTAAGGCCCGGCCGCAACCCATCTTTATAACAAAAAGATCCTTTCGCAAATTCAGTGCAGTAAACTTTTTATCTGACCTGAGCATGATCAAATGGCAAGATGTTACCTAGCCAAAGATGTCAACAAGGCAGCTTGCATCCTTAATGACAAACTCACTACAATAATAAATAAGCATGCCCCTTTCATCAAAGTAAGGGTACGGAACAATTCCAATTCCTGGTTCACCTCGATCTCAAGGCAGCCCTTATAGCTCGGAGATAAGCTCTGGGCTAAAGCTAGACATTCCAAAGAATCTTCGGATTGGCAAGTCTTAGAACAGCCAGAAATAACTGTGTGAAAAAACTTTGCTCTGCTAAAGCTAACTATTATATTTCTACTCTCGAACAAGCTAAAGGTAACCCTCATAAAATATGGAAGACTATCAAAGCTATAGAAGGACGGCCCATGGCCCCCTCTGTCCCAACAAAGATAGTCGCAAGTGGCAAGATTGTGGAAAACAAGTCCCTAATCCTGGAGGAATTTAACTCCCACTTTGCCACAGCTGGATTAGCTTTTGACTCGTCACCTTATGCTGGTGCTGCGGTGAGCCAGCATACCCCTCCCGCCACATCTAGTCCTGGACCCAGTCCCTTCCAACTGCGCGAGATAACTTAAAAGAAGTAGAAGATTCTCTTCTTAACTTAGACACTAAAAAAATTGCAGGGGATGATGGCTTGGAACCCTTTTTCCTAAGGTCAGGCTATGCCCATCTCACTGCCCCAATTCTCCACATCTTCAATCTTTCCATTACATCTGCTGCTGTGCCGTCCTGCTGGAAATCAGCACATATCCTCCCTCTATTTAAATCTGGTGACCCCTCGATGTAAACAACTATAGGCCTACTCCATATTGCCTATCCTTTCTAAAGTTCTCAAAAACTGATCCATATTCAGTTAAAATCTCACTTGAAACCTTCTCTCTCATTAACCCAGCTCAATCTGGCTTCCGGCTAATCATAGCACAATCACTGCACTAGCAAAAGTAACCAATGATTGGATCTCTGCTATAGATGCTAAGAAGGTAACTGGTGCAGTCTTTTGGACCTCAGCAAAGCTTTTGATACTGTTGATCACAAACTATTAGTCAATTGCCTTGCAAAGTTGGGTGCCACATACCATACCACCCAGTGGTTCTCTAGCTACCTAACTGGAAGATTCCAAAAAGTAAAGGCGGAAGGCTTTTTTTCTGCTGCCTTGCCAGTTGCAAGAGGAGTCCCCCAAGGATCCATCTTAGGCCCTATCTTGTTTTCTCTGTACATCAGTGACTTAGATGCTAACATATCTACGTCCAATCTGCACTTTTTTGCAGATGATACTGTGTTGTATACTTCTGGCTCATCGTTATCTGAAGTCAAGGGAGTGCTTCAAGCGGACTTCGCACAACTTGAGCATAATTTAATAAAGGCAAAGCTTCTGCTCAATGCCAAGAAGACTAAAGCGATGATATTCTCCCGCAGTGCTGTCTCAGGCCCCCCCAATACTCTTGCCCAAGACTTCATTGTCACCACGCTAAACGAGCCTCTGGAAGTTGTAACCAAATTTAAATATCTAGGTATCTGGATCGACAATAAATTATCTTTCAGTGACCACATCGAAGATGTCTCTAGAAGGTTAAAAGCAAGGTTAGGTTTCTTCTACAGAAATAGGCCCTTTCCCCTTGAAACTCGAAACAAGCTTGTACAGGCCACTTTCTCCCCTACTCGACTATGGCGATGTAATCTATTCCTCCACCACTCTTGCAAATCTAAGTAAACTGGACATCCTTTATCACCGTGCGTTACGGTTCATTACCAACTCCCCTTACCGTTCGCACCACTGTGACTTATATGCAGCTGTTGGTTGGACATCCCTTACTACTAGACGCCTGCTCCATGCTGGGCTATGGACTCTTAAACTGCTCCTGCAGAAATTGCCAAGCTATCTCTCTTCCCTTATTAGTATCTCACATAGTGCATACTCGTTAAGAAAATCTGACTTTATTACGCTTGACATACCAAGGACGCGGACTTCCTGAGTAAACGATACTTGCATATGCCCTTCCCTCCATTTGGAACCAATTACAAACCATACTGAAACTAACTAGCACACTTTCAATAAACTTCTACAAATCGCTAAGTTCAGCCAAAATAAAAGACACCTGTAACTGTCATTAAGTCTCTTCCTTCCCCAAGTGTGCCATATTTATCCACTGGTAAGGTATAATTGATTTGTCATATTAACTGCTTTCCTTCCCTTCTACTCCTGGCTTTATCTTTGCTTACACTCCACTGCTACTCTATCAAATCTCTCCTCTCATATCAGTTGTAGACTGTTGTTTGTTCTAGCTGCCAAAATACTGTATATTTGATTTGATTTGATTTAATTAAATCAAATCACACCAGTCATCATGTTTCATTTATCAGTATCGACCTATAAGTCGCTTCCTGTCTCATATCAATGTTTACCACCTCGGTCACCTGTGTGGTACCCTTGTATGTATATCCAGCCTGCATCATGTAACGTGTATTTCATGTATATACTGTTATTACCTATCTGTGTTTGTACTTTAAGTGTTTATGTCACAGGACCTCCTTGTGAATGAGCTTGCTCAATGGAGTTTTCCTGCAATAAACTTGAACTTGAACTTGAACTACTCGGGCAGTATTGTGCAATGCCAGATCTATGAAAAACAAGACAGCTGTCATTGCTGATCTTGTTGGTACAACTGACCTGGCTTGCATCACTGAGACCTGGCTGGATGAAAATGCTGGTCCAGTATTGGAATCAGCAGTTCTGGTTGGGTACTCAGTGATACACCCCGTGAGGGATGATCATAGGGGCAGGGGAGTAGCCATCTGTTTTAAGTCAGAACTGGGCCTTGTAGACACCCCAGTGGGAGTGACTAGATCTTTTGAGTGTACCATGGGAGCAGGTGTAGGTTGCAGGATACTTCTCATCTACTGTCCACCCGGGGGTGAGAAGGAGTTCCTGTGGGAAGTTGCAGACTTCATCATTGACATGATGCTGGAATCCCCCAGATGGATAGTTGTGGGGGATTTCAATACCTGGGTTGACAGTGAACTCTCGTAATTTGGTCAGGACTTCCTCCAACTTATGAACTCATTGGGCCTTACACAGGTAATTACCTTTGCGACTCATAGTCACAGTCACTCATTCGACCTGGTCTTCCTACTGGGGATGAAGCTGTCCGATCTGGTGGTGGAACTGGTCAGATGGTCAGAGCATCATACTATAAGGTTCCCCCTAATAGACCTGCCTCCACAGAGATGGTCCGGTACTGCTGGATAGTCTTATGGCAGTGCTGGACCTATCAGGTGTGTTGAGTGTAAGTGAGGAACCAGGGGAACTGGTACTGGCCTATAATAAGGTGGTGAGAGTGGCCCTGGACTCCCTAGCTCCAGTTTGTGTTCACCCCCTCATTCTTTGCCCCAAGACCCCTTGGTTTGATGGGACTTTGAAGGAGTTGAGATGAAGGAGTTGAAGGTTGGAATAGCGCTGGCAGAAATCTGGCCTGGTTGATGACAAACTTAGATTGATGGGTCATTATAAACACTATCAATCAGCAGTCTCATGTAAGAAGGCAGAGTTCCTGTCCAGGGAGATTGTCACTGCACAGAATTGACTAGCTCAGCTCTTCTGGACTGTGGACAGATTGTGCAATCCAACTTGTCATCAGGTTTGGGGAGTGTTTTCACAGAGTAAGTGTGATGAGTTTGCTCAGTTCTTTGCAGATAAGGTTGCCACTATCAGGTCGGAGATCTGTTCAGCACCCTCTACTGGGTGTTGCAGAGGTTGGCAGGAGGCTGCAAGCACCCAGTTTGTCTGGTCTGACTATGGCCAGTTGGTGATCGCAGACATTGTGAGGATCATCTAGGGTATTCAACCAGCCTACTGTGGTTTGGACCCAGGTCCAACATGTCTCCTTGTGGGATGTGATGAGGTCATCAGCCCAGTCCTGGTTGTGATAGTCTGGTGCTCGTTGGAGACAAGGGTTTTCCTGACCCCCTGAAGGAGGCGGTAGTGGTACCTCTCCTAAAGAAATCCTCCCTGGACCCCGACTGCTGAGCAAACTACAGATCTCTCTCTCTCGCTCTCTCTCTCTCTAAGCTGCCCTTTGTGGGTAAGATTATTGAGAAGGTGGTTGTGTTGCAACTGGAGGATCATTTAACCATCCATAATGTCTATGAACCTCTGCAGTCCAGATTTAGGAAGAGGCATAGTACCAAGATGCACTTGTTCGAGTACTTAATTATCTCCTAATAGCGAGGGATAGAGGGAGCTGTTCTGTCTTGGTTCTCCTTGATCTCTCTGCAGCATTTGATACTGTGGACCATGGTGTGTTGTTGGAGTGCCTGCTGATGGTCTGTGGACTGTCTGACACAGTCCTCAGATGGTTTCAATCCTTCCTCATGGGCAGGACTCAGAGTGGTGTCAGGGATTTATTCCTCAGCCCCTCTCCCCCATCCTGTGGGGTTCTACAGGACTCCATACTATCACCCATATTGCTTGCAGTGTATATGCTGCCATTGGGAGGCATTATAAGGTGGTATGGGCTGAGTTTCCACTGCTATGCAGATGATACTCAGTTATACATGTCCTTTGTGCCTGGGTGGGGAGGAGGTGCTATCTCAGTCTTTAGTAGTTGCCTCTTCAAGATCCATGCCTGGATGAGTGCCAACTGGCTGAGGTTGAACCGGGATAAAACTGAGGTGTTGTTGATGGATCCTGGTCACCAGGATATGGGGTTGTCAGCTGTACAACCATCTGAGCTTTGGCTCAGGGGGAACCAGCTGTCTATCTCAGACCGGGTGCAAAATCTGGGCATTGTTTTCAATAGCAGCCTCACATTAAAAGCTCAGGTATCTGCTGTCATTAAGACCTCTTTTTACCATCTGAAAAATGTCACCCGGATCAAGCGCCTGGTTTCACCCGATGACATTCTTACACTGGTCCATGGCTTTGTGACCTCCTGCCTAGACTGCTGCAGTGCCCTGTACCTAGGGTTAGCAGGGGTTGATATCTATCACTCGCAGCTGGTGCAGAATGTGATGGCCAGGTTGTTGACTGGCTTACCAAGATCTTCCCATGTCATGCCTGTGCTTCGTGGTCTGCACTGGCTGCCTGTTCAGTGGTGGATTACCTTCAAGGTCGGGTTACTGATCTATAATGCCCTACATGGACAGGGGCCACAATACTTGCAAGATCTTCTCTACCCCTACTGCCCCTTCTGCTCACTCTATTCCTCTAATGAGGGATTGCTAGAGGTTCCCAGGGTTTGACTTAAGATCTCGGGGGCCCACTCTTTTGCTTTTATGGCTTCTACTCTGTGGAATCCTCTACCTCATCAGGTTAGAGAGTGCCTGACTGTCAAGAGCTTTAAATCCACTCTCAAAACCCATCTTTTTGGAATAGCTTTTCCTGACCCTGATTAGTCTGTTATCTGGTTTTAACACTATAGAATTTTAATTATTGACTGTATGTATTTATTTGTTTGTTTTTGTGGCTTTTTACCTTGTACAAGCGCTGTGATCAGCAATGGAATTGCACTTTAAAAAAAATTATGATTGATTGATTGATAGATAATTGGTACCTGGCCTTTACAGACTGTTCAAAATGGCCACACATTTAATGGTACATGGTGAGCACTTCTTTAGTGTCACATTGTGACAAGAACTCTTGCACAAACAGGTTGATATAGTGTGCAAAGCAGGGCAACCTAACAATACCCCCATCACTAAAAGTCTTGACAACATTTGCACTATTGTCACTGGCAATGAATCCTGCCTTTAAGGATAGGGGGTTTAACCAAGTATCAATCTCCTCCAACATTGTTGGTAAAATGTTGTCCCCAGTGAGCAAATGAAGCATGATCTTCATAATCAATGTAACATGCTCGCTAATTTCAGGCATATAGCTTCTATTACAATCATTCTGCTTGCATTTACTACCAAGGTAATGTCCAACCCCATTAGTTCTACCCAATATGCAGTTATACACATAAACAAACTAGCAGCTGTTGACCCAGTGCTCCACATATCTGTGGTGAGATGCACGTATCAACTGGAGGAATGCTGCAGGGCATGTGAAACTTAATTTTCAACTACATCCCTCAGTTCAGGAATTGCCCACTGTTAAAAGTAGGTTCTGGACAGCACTTTCCTCTTGGGGCATGCTTTGAACATGAACAGAAAGAAATCAACAATTTCCACAAATGAGAATAGGAGAAACCTCTGCCATGGTAGCATTTAATTCACTGGCCACTGAATGATTGCATGTGCGAGTGTGTGTGGGGGGGTGGGATTTACATTGCTTAGATACAATGTTATTAATAGTTGGCTAGGCCTTTTCTGGGTGGGTGCTTTTTGGGAATAGTTTTGTGTGGGCACTACCTTAATCAGATGAAGATGGTTTCAAGAAACTTAAGGCTTGGCTGTGGGGTTTTGTCGGGGTGGTGGTGCTGCTCCTGCTGTTGTTGTTCATCAGAGAGTTCACTCTTTCAGGTGTACTACTGACCTCTCCCTCCACAACCATTTTTTTTCCCTCCATAATATCCTCTACTTCATCTCTAGCTCCCAAACCACATGCAGACACTTTCTGCTGATGTGTTCGACACCTAGTGATATGATTGACTTTAAGATGGGTATGCTGTCCACCTGTGTCAATGCAAGACCGCAACTTGCAAAGGCTTACTCAGGCCTGGCAGAGTTGGTATATTACCATAGTGTCATCTTTTGGATCAGTAATAAGCCCCACACAAGGGATTTTGAAGGACACAGAAATTTATGTGGAGCACCAGTTGTGGTGGCCACCACACCCACACTTGTTTCTGTTCTGGGACATGTGTCGTGATATATTCTCTTTTGTGACAGGTTGTCTACCCTTCAGGTTGAAAAAATTCATACACATTGTTATCACCCTTTGTTTTTTATATTCGGGCTCCCCACGAAGGCTTGATGACAGTGTCATCTTCACTCTTTATTTCCTCCTCTCCTTCTTTTGCAGGTCCACCATATTTTCCTGAGAAGGCAGTGGCAGACACAACTCTGCCACTGCATCATCCTTAGACTCAGGTCCATTACCATTAACCATTGGGGACTTGTTTTGATGTTTTTCAACATCACCATGTTTATTCACTGGTCTGGATGGGGTTGAGGAAATTTCAGATAACAGATCTTGGCTCTGATTGCCACCCCCTTCAACTAACAGAGCAGCCAAATCAAGTGCTATTAGCATTTTCTTGTACACTACTACCTCTTGAATCCATACCATACCCTCATCTGTCTCGACCAGTGGTCACCACTGCTGCTTTTCATGCCTTTCCTCCCTGTCTATCCATTTCCTTACTTCTATTCCTCATTCTACTACTCATTCTAACATGGTAATATATTGCAGTACTAGTGGCTTGAACAATAATAAAAAAAATACTGCAAACAGCAAAATAGTTATGATCAAATAAAAATCAAAATGACAAGAAAGAGTTAAAGTATTATGGAAATTAATTATCAAAAATATTAACCACTACCTGCCAGATCCCTGGGCAGAAGTAATTATTTTAGCAGCACTATAACACTTATGGTGTACAGAAATAAATTAGATTTTCAGGACTTGAGAAAAATGAATTGAGAGTGACAGTGAAAACTGAAAATGCACTGAAAGTTTTTGAAAAGTAAAGTTATCGATGGCTTCAGACAAAAGCCTGCCCCCCCACACACACACATATGGCACTAGTCCAGCACAGCACAGTAGCACCACACAGAAAGAGAAAGGAAAAAAATTAACTAAACTGCAGGCAAAAATCATGTTCAAAATTAAATCTGTAGGTGCAGAACACCAAGTAGAATATGTTTTCTTTTTTTGTTTGTTTTATGCAATGATCAGCAGTACAAACTGAGTAAAAACTGGTAACTACAGTAAGTAAGACATAATTTATACAGATCCTATCTCCTGAACATACTTCTGAGAAATGCACACAGCATATGTCCTCTGGTCTGTTTCCTGGTACAGTGTAACCATGTGATCTTCAGGTCACATGGTGCAGCAACAGCACTGAATGACTCAGCCATTTTGCGAAGTCCCAATGAACTTCACCAACAAAGTTGTAAATTTGCAACTTTGCAAAGCTGACAATACGTCAGACCTCAAGGAGTGTGAATAAATGCATGCAGTTGCAGGAATTCGGCATGTTACTGTGGATTGAAGTTTTCCAAACATTGCTCACATCTGTTCAATATTCATGTCCATCTGAAGTCCTAAGGCTCCTTCAGTTACTCTGTTAATAGTCAAACAGAAAAACTAAAGAGTTCTAGTTTATCACTAACTTTCTTTAGTGTAGATATATAATCCTAACTCAACACTGGCATGAATTATTGGTCTGGTGAAATTAGAAGTTAAATATAGTAATACTACAGCACATTCTAAAGTATGGAATATTCTACCCTCTCCAATAAGATCTCTAGAAGATCATATGATTTTTAAAAATGAAATTCTAAAATTTTATAGAATAGAATGTTGTTGTACTTGAGTATGTTTGGGATATATGTTTATGTTTTGTAATTTCTTTTAGTAGTATTTGTGTTTTAAGGTAATGTTGGATAATTGAAAAGTTGTTTATTATTTATGTTTTGTTTTTATGTGAGTATTGTTATATATTTTATGTTTAGTTGTAACTAAGTGAAATACAAATAGGACTATCTTGAGAACAGGATTGTATAATCCTAATGATTAGAATTTCCTGTATAAAAATAAAGTTTTATCATCATCATCATCATTCTTCTATGCAGATATTTTGATTGATAACTAAATTCCTGCTTTGCACATTTACTATTCTAAGTGCATACACAGTGGATCATAGTGAATAAAGTTAGAAGTAAAAATAAAAATAAAATGTCAAAAAATATTAAACATGTCTTTCAAGATTTGAACAATGGTGTCTTGCTGAAAATAAGGTTTCTGAGGAATCAGGGTTCAAATGCATTGCAGTTCCTTTGAACAGAAATATCAGTGGAGTCTTCTACCCCATGGGCAATTTTGGTTGGAGTTTAGTGCCATTACTTGCATGGTAGGCATGTGACAGAACATGTAGATGGCTAAGTGCATGAAATGGGGTAACCAATGCTGGTCACAAAAGTCCACACAGACCAAAGGCAGGGAAAACAAGTAAATATAGTTTTAACTATTGCATCCATAAGAAGCCTTTATTGGGAGATAATATAGATAAAACTAAAGCTATCCTATGCTCTTTTCTATAAAAATGTGAATGTCTTTTGTGCAAACTTCTGCTGTAAAATGGCCAGTTTTGTGACATTTGTACCCATTGTTGGGAACCATAAACTGTTTGCACCACTTGTGATGGTGCTTTTCTTTGTGTTGGCCATTTAGGGCACTCATCTGACCCTCCCACCCCATACCAGACCCCCCTGAAGTTTGCCTCTTGAACGTAACTGCTCTGGTCCTCTGCAGTTACGTTCAGACGTCGCCTCAAAAACAGAGTTTGCAAATGTTTATTTACTGTTTTAAGCACTGTGCTCCAGCATTGCCGTGCACTGGAGCAACAGTGCTCTCGTTTGCCTTCCTTCCTAGCTTTTGAGCCCCACTCTCACCTGTGAGGTCACCTGTGACCTCTTCATGTCTCACTCCCGGGAGTTCATCACGAGACTTCGCAGGATTCTGTTTGCCGGCGAGAACAGGTACCGAAGCGGTGACATGGCGCCATAGGGTGTTGGATTTCATCTGGGGCTTAAAACGCGCAGCCCCAAAGATTTAGTCCCCTTAGGAGCATCTGGTGCCTTGAAGGAACACTTTCTGTCCCCACTTCGATATGCCACGAGGAGCCACAACATCCACTTCCTCCAGGTAAGGTGTCCAGGTGTTGCGTGTGCCCCTATCTGTTGAGTCTTCCCGATGAGCCTGCTTTCTCCCCCAACTGTTTCATATCCCGAGTCACAAAAAAAATATCCTTTTTCATGAAGAAAGCATTGTTTTTCTTTTGCTGGCAGCTCTTCTCTGGTGTATAGTGGCACTCCCCCACCCTCTGATCAGTGTCCCCATATTCTGGATATTTTGCCATATTCTGCCTTTTGCCATGTTGTGGGGGTATTAGTCTGGGAGCCTGTTTTCAAAAGAGGGAGCCTGTTTGGTGCATCTGCATAGCAAATAGCGAACTGTTGCCTGGGGTGTCTGTTAAATGTAGAAATCCCCACTGATGTTGCCTTTGATCCATGGTGTGATTGAACATTTTGCCAATTTCCAACATCCAGTCAGGGACCTGAAAGTGTGTGCATGGTGTCTCTTTGGATTGTGAAGGGGTATGCTGCATTCTTGGGGGTTTGGGGAGGACTAACCAGGAGTTGGTGAAGCTATTTTAGTGGTTGGAGTGGGTGGGCGAATGCATGGTCTGGGCCTGTGTTTTGCTGCATCCATTTGCTGAGAATACTGCATCCATTGTGTTTTTTTGTTTTTTGGTGGGGGGGTGCTAACATCCCGCATGGTCTGGGCCTGTATTTGGAAGCCTGCTGTGGTGCGTTGGCCTCGGTCAGACTATTTGGAAACCAAAAGGTGACTCCTTTTAGTCTGATCGAGGTCTACACACCACAGCAGGCTTCCAAACACTGGCCCAGACCATGCGGCATGACGATGTTGTTTTCTAGGTGTGGGGGCCTCTGTCTGCAATGCTTGAAATGTGCTTAAATAATTTACATTGAATTTTGCTGAGAATGCTGCATCCATTGTGGTTTTTGTTTTCTGGTGGGGGGGGGGGTGCTAACATCCCGCATGGTCTGGGCCTGTGTTTGGAAGCCTGCTGTGGTGCGTTGGCCTCGGTCGGACTATTTGGAAACCAAAAGGTGACTCCTTTTAGTCCGATCGAGGTCTACGCACCACAGCAGGCTTCCAAACACTGGCCCAGACCATGCGGCATGGCGATGTTGTTTTTTAGGTGTGGGGGCCTCTGTCTGCAATGCTTGAAATGTGCTTAAATAATTTGCATTTAATTTTGCTGAGAATGCTGCATCCATTGTGGTTTTTTGGTTTTTGGTGGAGGGGGGAGCTAACATCCCGCATGGTCTGGGCCTGTGTTTGTAAGCCAGCTGTGGTGCGTTGGCCTCGGTCGGACTATTTGGAAACCAAAAGGTGACTCCTTTTAGTCCGATTGAGGTCTACGCGCCACAGCAGGCTTCCAAACACTGGCCCAGACCATGCAACATGACGATGTTGTTTTCTAGGTGTGGGGGCCTCTGTCTGCAATGCTTGAAATGTGCTTAAATAATTTGCATTGAATTTTGCTGAAAATGCTGCATCCATTGTGGTTTTTTATTTTTTGGTGGGGGGGGTGCTAACATCCCGCATGGTCTGGGCCTGTGTTTGGAAGCCTGCTGTGGTGCGTTGGCCTCAGTCAGACTATTTGGAAACCTAAAGGTGACTCCTTTTAGTCCAATCGAGGTCTACGCACCGCAGCAGGCTTCCAAACACTGTCCCAGACCATGCAGCATGACGATGTTGTTTTCTAGGTGTGGGGGCCTCTGTCTGCAATGCTTGAAATGTGCTTAAATAATTTGCATTGAATTTTGCTGAGAATGCTGCATCCATTGTGGTTTTTGTTTTTTTTGGGAGGGGGGTTAACATCCCGCATGGTCTGGGCCTGTGTTTGGAAGCCTGCAGTGGCGCGTTGGCCTCGGTCGGACTATTTGGAAACCAAAAGGTGACTCCTTTTAGTCCGATCGAGGTCTATGCACCACAGCAGGCTTCCAAACACTGGCCCAGACCATGTGGCATGACGATGTTGTTTTCTAGGTGAGGGGGCCTCTGTCTGCAATGCTTGAAATGTGCTTAAAAAATTTGCATTGAATTTTACTGAGAATGCTGCATCCATTGTGGTTTTTTGGTTTTTGGTGGAGGGTGGGGGCTAACATCCCGCATGGTCTTGGCCTGTGTTTGGAAGCCTGCTGTGGTGTGTTGGCCTTGGTCGGACTATTTGGAACGAAAAGGTGACTCCTTTTAGTCCGATCCAGGTCTACGCACCACAACAGGCTTCCAAACACTGGCCCACACATCTGTTTTAATTGTCTGCAAAATGATGCCCATTTACTAATCAAAGTCCTTTCTGTTAGTACCATGTTGTGATACTTGCCTATGTCTCCTTGTTTGCAGGCCGACTAATATGGGCCTCCATTTTGTTTGCAGGTTGGTGGAGGCGGGCCTCCATTTTGTTTGCAGGCGGGTGGAGGCGGGCCTCCATTTTGTTTTGTGATTCTTTTCTTCAGTCGACTTTTTGGGGAATCTCCTGTTCTGGCAACTTTTTGTCCATTACCTCCTGTTCCGTAGACTTCATTTTGTGAATAATCACCTTCATCAACTTCGTTTTGTGTGCATTACCTCCTCTTCCATCGATGTTCTGTGAATAATCACCTCTTCTGTCGACTTTGTTTTATGAAGAATCACATTCCGTCGACTTCGTTTTGTGTGCATTACCTCCACTTCCATCAACATTTTGTGAAGAATCACCTCTGCCATCAACTTCATTTTGTGAATAATTACCCCTTCTGTCGTCTTCGTTTTGTGTGCATTACCTCTGCTTCCATCAACGTTTTGTGAAGAATCACCTCTGCCGTCAACTTCATTGAGTGAATAATGACCTCTTCCGTCATCTTCGTTTTGTGTGCATTACCTCCGCTTCCATCAACGTTTTGTGAAGAATCACCTCTGCCGTCAACTTCATTTTGTGAATAATCACCCCTTCTGTCGTCTTCGTTTTGTGTGCATTACCTCCGCTTCCATCAACGTTTTGTGAAGAATCACCTATGCCGTCAACTTCATTTTGTGAATAATCACCTCTTCCGTCAACTTAGTTTTGGGAAGAATCACCTTCTGTTCTTCGTTTTGTGTGCATTACCCCTTTGTCCTTCGACATCACCTCTGCTGTCAACTTCATTTTGTTAATAGTCACCCCTTCCGTCATCTTCGTTTTGTGTGCATTACCTCCGCTTCCATCAACATTTTGTGAAGAATCACCTCTGCCATCAACTTCATTTTGTGAATAATTACCCCTTCTGTCATCTTCGTTTTGTGTGCATTACCTCTACTTCCATCAACGTTTTGTGAAGAATCACCTCTGCCATCAACTTCATTGTGTGAATAATCACCTCTTCCGTCGACTTAGTTTTGGGAAGAATCACCTTCTGTTCTTCGTTTTGTGTGCATTACCCCTTTGTCCTTCGACATTTTGTAAAGAATCACCCCTTCCTGAAGAATCTCTTTGTGCAGTGTCTCTTTTATGGTGCCATTTTTTATTTGCGTCAACTCTGTTTTGTGATCAATCTCTTGTTCGTCAAATCTTTAAATTATGACTAATCTCTTGTGGTGACTACTTTGTCACCCTAAGCGAGAATGATTTAGACAATGTATTCTGACTGAGCACTTACTGTGTTGCATGCAGGCGCGTGAGGAAATACTTACGTCAATGATGTGTTTCATCATCCCTGTCACTTCAGTCTTGTTTGGCAGCATGGTAGACTTATTGTTGTACCTACCAAAATTATTTTACTGTGAGATTGACCCATGATTTTTTTGAGCACTTGTGTTTCAACAGTTTACTTTTTCAGGGAATGGAATCCAGAAGAAGACCTTGGTGTCTGCTGCAGCAATGCTCACTGAAGCTCTGAGGAATATAGTTGATCCTAAATCATCAAAGAAAGGAACAAGCGTTACTGAGCAAACATAAAGAATCCCAGAGCGTTATCAAAACTACAAGGGAGAAATGTGCATGCGCTCACGTGTATACCAGCAACAACATGAATGATGACAAGTGAGAACATTATAACCAGATGGCTAAGAGAGAATGAAAAGATATAGAGCTGCTCAGAAGCAGAAAGAATTGCAGCTGACACCAGTAGTGCTCAAGAAACAGAGAAGGAAAGCCTGATGAGAGCACATCTGAAGCACAAAGACAAGCATGGAGGGAGAAAAAACGCCAACAACGTGCACAAATGACAAGTCAGAATCGACGAATTAATGAAAAAGAACGCCGGAAATACAAAGAAAAAAAGGAGCGTGAAAAGCTTGCACAACTCTCAGCCACCATCACCACCACCCCACCAGCTGTACCGATCAGCACGCCAACTAGAGAGCTGTGTGTGATGCCGCAGGCCCACAGATATGACAGTGCTGTAAGAAAGGCTGTGCAGAGAGCAAGAAAAGGTCTTCCAAAATCACCAAATCGATTTTCTTATGTAATGAAGAAGATCCTGTTGTCTTGTTCACCTGCCAAACAAACCGCAATGGCGCAGCAAAATGTTATCCCCAGTCCATGCAAGCTTCAAGAAAAACTGATGTCTGCTTTTATGGAGAAGATATCAAACCTCAAAAAGGCCAAAAAAACAGGACAGACTCCTGAACAGAGAGTTCATCAATACAGTTCTTGTGCTAAAAAAATACCGTTTGCTCAGAACCGCAAGTGCAACACTGGGCATCAGCTGGAAGAGGCTCATGGAGGTATCACGTGGTGGAACAGAATCCAACAAAGCGGCACAAGTCTGCACTGCCGAGTCAACAAAGAGAAAGTGGAGTTTTTTTTGAAGAGTCTGCAACCCCACTGCCACACAAGAAAGCTTTTCAAAATGAACCGCACATGTCGGTCATATCTTGACAGACCCATCCATACTCTATACAATGAATTCACCAACAGAACCCAGACACACCAGTAGGAGGAGGAAATTTGAAGCCTACACCTAAGCACATTAAACTGGCCAAAGAGCAAAAATTGGACCAGTGCCTCTATGAATACTGCACGAATAGCTTACTGAAACTCAAGGCACTGAACCGTGTGGCGGATCTTCACCGGCTGACATCATGTAAAGTCCTCACTGTGCAACGTGCAGTAGAGCTAACAATGTGTCCTCGCCCTCCTTTGCAAAGGTTTTACAGCCAGGATTGTGTGGAAAAAACATGTGAACAGTGCAGCACAGAACATTTTGTAAAAGCCATGGAGGACCTTATTAATGGACATGCACAAGACAATGTCACATTCCAGCAGTGGGAGAATACAACAGTCATGCGAACTGTCAATGGCATCCCGTACGGCAGACATGAAAAGTGCTGAAAAATAAAAAGCAACATTGCGGACACTGGTGGAAGTCATAAAGAGGAACTTTTGTTTTTGGGTCAGCACTTGCATACAGCAACATGCAGCACCACCAGTTTGCTTGCATCAAAAATACCTACCCAGGGATGGTAGTGATGGTTCTTGACTTTGCCGAGAACTATGCCTGCAGAATACAGGACGAAGTGCAGGCAGCCCACTGGCATTATGAACAAGCCACGGTTCACCCAATAGTAACGTACTACCCTTATGAACAGTGTGAGTTAACAGTAACAGAGTCATTAGTGTTTATATCCACTGATTTAAAACATGATCACCATGCTGTACGTCACTTTGTGGAACTATCGAATTCACATCTACAAAATGTCCACAAATTGAAAATCACCAGAAAGGTTCATTTCACTGATGGCTGTGGTGCCCAGTATAAATCGAAATGGGCCTTCTTTGACATTTCAATGTCATCCAAGGAACTTGGCTTCCCCATAGAGGGCTTTTTTGGCTCACGACATGGAAAGGGTCAGCCGGACGGGAGAGTGCTGCTGTAAAATCAGCAGCAAGCAGAAACTTTACAGTCACGATGGGCCATAATTAGAAAAGCTAAAGAGCTATATAAATTCTGCCATGCAACATTGACTAGAGAGCATGACACAGAAGGTGCTACAAACATTTCAGATGTACATTTTTCTGGGTTGATGAAAATGAAATTAGAAGACCAGCCCGAAACAATGTTAAAATGATACCTGGAACACGAAAGCTTCACAGTGTCAAGTGTGCAACAGAAGGTGTGGTGGTAACAAGAAACCTAACTTGTTTTTGCACACACTGTGCTCATGAAGATGGGACCTGCAAAAATGTACATCATGTTGAAGACAGGAAGGTTAAAAAACTAACTGCTTCCACATCATACAGAATGTTGTTTTCAGATGCCAACACCGAACCCATTGGTCCCTCTGCTCCTGCACACACCACAGCTTCCCAAGCTGCTGCCTCGCATGTCAACACAACCAATGACTTGCTGGCCACAAGTGTTGATCCTGTGTTGGAGTCTCAAACAGCCTGCAATGAGACTCTAGTGCCTGCTGAGGCCATACCTGAAGAATCCACAGGCAATGATGGTGCACATGACAGTGAGTCAAAGGTTGCGAAGAGGATGCCACCAGAAGTGAAAGCTCTACAATCACCACTGATGCTTCAGCTCCATTACCATGAAACACACAGTTCCTAAAAAGTGGAGAACTTTATAGAACCACAAATGATACAGACCAGTCAGTATTATGCGTGTACTACTCAAAGAATATTTTGTGGGGCAACTAACTGCAGTGGATCCTGTGGGACAGTGGTACTCACTGAGTTCATGAAACAAGCGTGGAAATGTCTTTACATAGCCGGCGTGAGACGACAGTGACGTGTTGGAAGAGATGACTTTTTCATGAGCCAATTCAGTTTTTGCAGGAAGGTGGGACCTTTGAAATTAACAATGGTGAACCCAGTGCAATCAATGAGAAGTTCTGCACACTTCAGGACAAATGGAATTAAAAGAACTAGCATTTTCAGTGTACAGTGCTGATCTCCAAAAACAAATCGGTTCCAGTTTGCCAAAATATTCATAATAGTGTGTTTGTATAGGGATAGTGTAGCCTTGTAGTTGTAGTAGAGTAGCCTATTGCTTTATGTAGAATTATTTATTTTTTTGTAATACTTAAGTGCTAATGTTGTAAATATTACATTTTTATGTTGCTTGCACGCATGTGCAAGAAACATAGTGCCATCATCGGAGATTTCGGAGGTGTGTCACCTCCTCCTCCAATTCAGTCAGTGAGTTGGCAGGCATGGCCTATGTCAATGCATTTTGGAGCTGTCTATGACACGCTCCAAAATGCAGTGGGATCTGATTGAAGAACTACGCTTCAGTGAGCAGCGATAAGAAGTGTAGCTCCCCGACACGCAAGCGCATGCACCCCGCACGCGCTGCTGTATAACAGACAGGGTACCCAATCCCGTCGGCTGAGCTGCGTCTCCCCAGTAGTAGGTGCCACGCTGGGAGCCCACCCTGGCGTGGCGAAGCAGTCACTTTGGCCGATGGGGTGCCCAATCCCCATTGGCTGAACACCTATCCTTGTGCCATGCTGGGAGCCCACCCCAGCATGGCAAATGTCCCACGACATCTTTTTTTTAAAAAACCTGTAAAACAAAAAGCGGTCCACGGGCGCATCTCCGACCCCTCTCCACAACCCGCACCCACCCTGCGCACCCAGCCTCCCCACCCCCACCCCATACTTACCTCCGGACTCCTGCGCGATGATCTTGGTGGACCGAGAACCGTCTACACTCTTCAAGCCGACCGAACTGAGAAATGCCGTAAGCTGTATAATGGGCTAGATAGGGGTTTCAACTTTGTTGCATATCTCAGGCATTTTTGGAATTTTGCACCAAATTTTCAACATGGGGTTTTTAGGATCCCTTCTCATGAATGATGTCACTGTCATGGCATTATTCGGGCCCAAAGGGTGATTTCACACAGTGACTGCGCAGTGACTGCAAAATCACCCTTCGGGGCCAAATACCACCATGACAGTGACATCATTCATGAGAAGGGGTCCTAAACCCCATGTTGAAAATTAGTCTAAAATTCAAATGACTTTTATTTCTGGCGTGCATTAGCGCAGTTCCTCACGCAGGCTCGTAGTTAGCGAAATTTCAATATTTTCACTCTAGATTTTCAACATTGCCATTTTACCACACCTTCTTATGAGTAGTACAGCTGTCATTTTTCACATCTCACCCAAAATGTGTTTTCACCCATGTAGTGCAGAATGGTGCAGTCGGTGTGCGAAATCAATGTACAGGACAAATTAAGAAAATAACAGTGACACTATTCATGAGCAGAGGTCTTAAAATGGCTATGTTGAAAATTTGGTGAAAATTCTAAAATGACTGGTATTTTACAGTATATTACACAGTTCTACGCGACGTCGAAGGTCGCGAATTTTCAATATTTCTACCCAGATTTCCAACACTGCCATTTTATCATACCTTCTTATGAGTAGTACAGCTGCCATTTTCACATCTCATCAAAACATGTTTCTGCCATGTAGCACACAATGGTGCAGTCGTGTGCTGAGATCAATGGCAGGGACAAATTAAGAAAATCACAGTGACACCGTTCATGAGCTCAGGTGTTAAAATGGCTATGTTGAAAATTTGGTGAAAAAATTCAAAAAATGACTGTTTATGAGCGTCGTTTCAGTTCCTACGTACGCTTGTAAGTTCACGAATTTTCAATATTTTCACTCCAGATTTTCAACATTGCCATTTTACTACACCTTCTTATGAGTAGTACAGCTGTCATTTTCCACATCTCACCCAAAACATGTTTCCGCCCATGTAGCACACAATGGCGCAGTCGAAAGTAAATCAATGCATCGGACAAATTAAGAAAATCACAGTGACACAGTTCATGAGCAGAGGTCTTAAATGGCTATGTTGAAAATGTGGTGAAAAATTCCTTCAGATGTTCTGCAATATTACTAATGAAGACATTGAACAGAACTGGCCCCAGGACTGATCCCTGCAGCACCCACTGGTCGCCCCTCTCCCTAGACTGCATACCATTTAACACCACTCTCTGCCTCCTGTCTGTTAGCCAGTTTCTAACCCAGTTTACCACCCTTTCCCCCATGTCCAGCCTACCCAGCTAGTTTATCAGCCTCCTATATGGGATGGTGTCAAAGGCTTTGCTGAAATCAAGGTAAGCGTTGTCCGCTGCCCCACCCTGATTCACTTCCTTTGTCACCCCATCAAATAAATCAACCAGATTTATCTGACATGATGTCCCTACTATGAATCCATGTTGTCTATGGTCCTGGGTTCTGATGGAATCTAGATGCCCCACTATCCTTTCTTTAAGCAATGTCTCCATGATCTTCCCCACTACTGAGGTGAGGCTGAATGGCCTATTGTTCCCTGCCTCCTCCCTGCTGCCGGCCTTGTGTAGAGGGATCACATGTGCCATCCTCCAATTCACTCATGTTGAATGACTCAGTGAACATGGCTGCCAGAGGTACTGCTATCTCCCTTCGCAGTTCTGTTAATATCCTTGGGCGTATGCCATCTGGTTCCATCGCTTTGTCTACCTTCAATTTAGTGAGCTCCTGCAGGACTCTTTTGTCCACCTCTTCACTTCCTTGGCAACTGCTGTACTGCTGTGGCCCTTGCCCCTTCCACTCTTCTGTGAATACTGAGCGGAAAGACACAGTTGATGTCTTGGGAGGAAGGCATGAAACTGTCACTTCCAAATACCTAAACAGCACATACAAGCAAGCAACATTCGACATTGACAAATGCTTGTTTTTATATGGTTACATGTTTGGTTGTATTACCCATTTGACTTTTTTTTACCTTGAATGATAAAATTAGAAAATTGAACAGGTATTCTCTGTCTCTTATTACATGGTGTTGTATGTATCATGTCCCCAGTTACATGGACAGTCACTTTCATGTCCCCCGTTACACGTGCAGCCCTACCTTTCCTGTCCCCCGTTACACGTCAGACTTTGAGGAGGCTTTTTCTCAGGATCTGAAATGGGAGTTATCCTGCGGCATACCACATATTTATAAGGTAAGTCACAGCATAAAACAATTATAATAATCATTGCTATTTTTTGACTTTTAAAATTTTACTCTAATGTCACACTTTGGTACCCCTATTTCATGCACAGAGCCAGATTACAGCAAAATGAGTTCACTTTCTTGTAGCTCTGTTGCTCAATTAATATGCCTGAGGACTAGGAAACATGAGATGTGAGTGTTAATCATTACAGGACCCTTATACATTTTATTTTAAGCAAGATGCCAGAGTTCAAATTATAAAATGAAGTTAAACAATTATTATTCAAAATGTCATATTTAATTATGATTTATTTTTTCTACTTTTTTTTTTTGAATTTATAAATAGTGTGCAATCATTAACAAATTACACCCTTTCATGATAAAAAGAAGGCAGGCAACTTTTATTTCTTAGGGTCCCAATCCCGGAGGCTCTGGGCACCTTACAAATATAGATAATTCAAAGAGACAGGACAGTCAGAAATACATAAATAGAGCTAAAAAATATAAAATGTAATAAAATCAGTAGACAAAGTGCAAAATGTGAGCATTACGGATATATCAAAAAAAGGTTTTTCTAGCCAGCCAGGCGGCTCTGAGGGCTGAGGCGCCAAACGCCACACCTCATGCCATGCCAGTGACCCATGTTTGGGAGTGAGCAAGGTCACTGGGGGCTGGCAGGGCAGGAGAGGGATTGAGCGTCTCATGGACAGTTCTTCCTCTCCGGGGAGGTGGGTTCATGGCGGTAGGTGACTGACTGCCCCCTGGTGGAGGCTGGGGGTCAGAGATGCATGCCGCACACTGGGGTTGAGTCGGGGCAGATGCCTGGATGGGGACACACACGGATGCATGCACACTCATGCCCAATGGTGTCATTGCATACCTCTGACTCAGGGGCACAGAACAAGGAAATGGTGGCACCTTCTACTGCCTTTATGGCCATCTGTTTGTGTTTGCTGAGCACTGGCACCTGAACTGGATCCATTGTGGTGGGGAGTTAGGGGGATCCCTGCTGCCCCGCTGTAGGGGGTAAGCTGCAGGGGTTACTGGGTGCCAGCAGTCCCAGTTGAGATGGATGGCAACTGGATCCCCCTAATGGCAGGTTGTGAGGCTACGGGGATGCGTCAAGGTGGCCACAGGAGGATAAATACCATAGAAAAAAAAAGTTTTTTCACAGCTTTATATCTGGGAATGTCAGAGCAAAAAGATAGGTCTTTAAGCAGCTCTTGCAAACCTCAGCTGAAGGGGCCTTCCTGACAACCGGTGTTAGCGAATTCCACAGGATGGGGCCAGTGACACTAAATGCCCTGTCACCAGCAGTTTTTAACCTCATCCTGGGAATTGTAAGGAGGCCCCTAAAGGAGTAATGGAGGAAGTGGACAGGAGCAGCAGGTGTGAGGAGGTCAGCCAGATAGCCAGGGCCTAGTCCATGCAGGGCCTTAAAAGTGAGCAAGCTCACCTAGAAGAGAATCCTCCACCTGACAGGCAGCCACTGCAATTCACACAACACCGGGGTAATATGACTGAACTTAGAGTCCCGTCAGCAACCTGGTGGCAGCATTTTGCAACAACTGCAGCCAGTGGAGGGTCTCTCTAGAGACCCCAAAGTAGAGTGCATTACAGTAATCAAGGCTGGATGTCACAAAGGCATGTACCAAGGTAGGAAGATCTTCAGGTGAACTAATGGTTTGATCCTGGAGAGATTCCTCAGATTGTAGCAACTATTTTGGACAAAAGATGACACCTGAAATTCAAATGTCAGTCCATCATCGAGGAACATGCCCAGATTGTACACCCTAGAGGAAGCCATCAATGGTGTAGACCCTAGAAAGAGACCAGTTGCCACACCAGAGGCAGTCCTATCAATCATGCCTATGGTTTGACTCCACAACCAGTACCTCCATCTTATCAGGGTTCAGTCACAACCAGCTGGAGGCCATCTAGCCATTAATCTCAGCTAGGCAGCTATAAAGCACTTCTACAGCATTGGATGTTCCAGGAGCAAAGGAAAGAAACAACTGGGTATCATCTGTGTAGCAATGAAAACCAACATTGTACTCTCTAATGAGCTCACTCAGGGACAGCATGTACACAGCAAACAACATCGGTGACAAGACTGAACTCTGGGGTACTCAGCAGGACAGGAGGCTCAAGGAGGAGGAGAAATTTCCCATCACTACCCATTGCCTCCTATTCATGAGGTCAAATTCAATGTCATTTTGGTGCTATGCCTCACACAAAATCCAGACTGGAGAGGCTCGTAAATGTCAAAGGCCACAAGGTGTTCCTCAAGCTGTTGCACCACAATCTTCTCCACAGCCTTACACAAAAAAGGGATGTTAGAAACAGGATGGTAATTTGCCGAGATGTCAGGGTCTAAGGATGTTTTTTTCAGAAGGGGGTCTCACCAAAGTATCTTTCAAGGAGTCTGGGAAGATCCCCTCTGACAAAGAGCATCGGACAATCATAGTGAACACCGGGCCAACAGAACCGACACATCCCATCTAGAAATGTGTTGGCACCAGGTCCAGTTTACAATATAAGAAAGGAAACTCCATAATAAAAAAAAAAATAATAATCATAAGCAATAGTCCAAACTGAAAAAAAGATAGATTTCAAAATCCTCAATACGTTTACCCAAAAAAGGGTAATTGTTAGTGTCAATAAGAGAGATGAACAAAATCAGTATGCCAAGTGGGGAACTAGCCCCCTCTTGGTGGAAAGTAGTTGATAAGCACAATATAAGGAAAGCACATTTCCTTTTCAATTAAATTACTTTCTTTTAGCCCAGTCAGAAAAGAAAATAAAATGAAAAAGAAAAAATATTTAATGAATGGCTACAGTATGAGGAGAGACCTGATCATCCCCCAAGAATGCAGTAAAGCTTGTCAATGCAATAATCAATCTCGGTATAGTAAATGTAAAAAGATATGCTATAGAATGATGGAACCTTACATTCAAAAAACAAACGTACTTTCACTTTTTGCTCAGATAAATTAAAGGATGTACTACAGAAGGGAATTTGTTCTTTTAAAGCTAATAAATGATCTTTCTAAGCTGAAAGCAATTAAAGCAGACTCAATAGTTTCCAAAGTAAAAAGTAGAAAAGGAGAAAAAACAGATGCAGTATATTTACAGTTTCATCACAGTCCAAGGGAACATTCACTTAGCTTATTTTTTTGAAGTCTGTTGTTGCTACCATGTTTGTTGTTTTGTTGATAAAAATGGCTGCTACAGTGACTGACACTCACTTCCACTTTGCTCCCCCTGATTTGCAGACTGTTTGCTTGAGCTGACACTTTCACTCCCCTCATGACTCCCACGGATGCCACTCAACATGTGGTGGACATTTTTATGGGAAGCGGGAGGCTTGCATGCATGTGTCTGTGCTGCAAAAGTTGTTTGTCCTGCAACATTCCTGAAGAGGCTTCTGAAATCTAGCCATCATCAGTAACCAACATCTGGCCCGTTAATAAGTCTGTTTTTTTTCAAGGCTGCTCATGCAACTGATCTACACTGGCACATGACACAGTTATGCCTTGGTCTGGGGGGCCTCTGATTGGTCCTGTTTGCAGTCATTAAGTGATTTCTAGACTGCCCTCATAATATTGAGCTGCCACACTTTGAGACTGAATGAACCATGTGATTCTGAGAGTGCTGAAGAATGAAGAGGAAAGTCCAGCATCTGATCACGGCTCGATGGCAAGGAGCCACATCCAAGTCATCAATTCAGGTTTGTCGCCTTTTTAAAAAAGTTGTTAGCACACTTCTTCACAGGCAGAGAGTGGGCAAAATTGATAAGAAAATGTGAGAGAAAACCGTGATGAAGAGCTTTGTTATCATCATGTTGGAAGTCTGATGTCGTGAGGGAATAGTTCTCTTCAATAAATGTTGTGCTGCCACTGAGTGTGCTTAATGTTTAGTTAGGCTGTGCTAATGGGAGCGATATGGGAGGCAGACAGGGACACTGATTGTTTCAGGTGGGCAGGGCTGATGCTGGGACTGAGTTCAGGTTCCCTGCAAGACTATCATCTACACAAACACCTGGCCCTCGGATTTCCAAAATGAACCTTTCCTCTGCCTCATTGATATGGCTTGAATTGCAGCTGCTCAGCTTACCCAATGCAAATTACAGTTTGTGACTTCCCCAATACCTCTAGTCTCAGGCCTCCAAATGATATTTCCTGAAACCTGGAGGCTAAGGAGGTGGCATACTTTGCAACCTTTTGTCACTGAAAATGAGGAACATGGGCACTCAAAATGAAGGAGAATGTGGGTCACTGACCTTCATTATGAGGGACACATCATTAGGAGATGCAAGCTCAGAATACTGTGGATGCCATTATGTTTACTAGTATAATTTTTCATTTAGCATCTTAGGATAGTATGTATTTCTGCTTTAAAGTCTACATTTATAGAACATTCTCTGAGTAGGCAGCATCTTTTCCTTTACTAGGCTTATATGCTGATTGATTATCTGGTCTTTGATTTCAGACAATTGAGTCATAATCCTTTTAAGTTTACATATTCAAGGAAATCAATTCCTTTTGGAGTGAACTGGTTTATATGCCATTTGAGCAGCACTGAACTGGATACCTAGTGCAACATTAAAGGCACTCGAATCACATCACCCAGGAGTGCACGTGGAATCAAAGAAGCACTAATACTGCTCACATGTTGATTTACCTTCAATTCACTGGTAATCAGTGCACTTGTTTGGTGCACTTGGATCAATCCCAACATTGATCCTTGTGTCCTTGATGTCAGCAGGGTAAGATTCAATTATAAAGTAATCGATTACTCAGTAATCGATTTTTACACTGAATGTAAATGGGGTTCATGAGAGACAAATGAGGGAGAACAATCTTAAGGGGTAAAGTGATGGAGGTCCCTCATAATCAGGAACAGTTGAGAGGTATGGGGTGGCAAAGAGCAAGGATGTGGAGTGCTGGCTGCCATCAGGGGACCCCATCTGGAAGACCTGACCAAGGCCAAGAGGGAGGGTTGAGAGACTGCAAACAGAATGGTTCAGTAACAGAAGAGGATGTGGCCCTATGTCCCAAGTGGATCCTTGATACAGTTGAAAAATATTGGGAGTGGTGGAGTGCAAGTGAAAAAGGTGGTGTTCCAGAATTTCTCCACAGCTGACTTGTGCTCCCTTGTATTCAAGGAGTAGTGTACCTGTGTGCTTTAGCAATGGCAGGTTGAGATGAGCATTCAGAACCATGCCATATAGTATGCATGGCAGGATGGCACCTGGATAAGGAGCATCACAGAGGTACACCTGCTAAATGGTGAATAAACCTGACCCTGCACATTACGACTAACTGGCAAGCAGGGAGAAACACTGCAGATAGAGCTGAGATCTGGAATAACCTTAAAGAGCTAGTGGATCCAAAACAGGCAGAAAGGAGTAATACAAATTTTAAGATGAAGTCAGCTGTAACTTTTTATTTCTGAACAATTTGTTTTTTTCTTTTGCTCATTAGAACATCTTCTATGTGGTAATACTGTGCTGTATGTGTGGAACAGCTCTCAGTCTTGGAGCTGACATATCTAACTCTACTGCCCACACTACATCACCAGCATTATGATCTCACTGACAGTAACATCACAGGTGAATGATCTGGCAGTCACTCACTTGCTGTTCCTAAGCAGCAGTGATGTCACAGTCAACAAGGTCACAATGCTGATGATGTAGTGTGGGGCAGTACAGCAAGATATGTCGGCTCCCAGGCAGAGTGCTGTCCCACACATCATGCCTACTAATATCAGGTAAACCATCTTCTAATTAAACAAAGGGAAATTAAAAAATTACCTCAGATATAAAGGGTAATGGTTGACTGCTTTTAAAAACTAATACTAGCTTTAGGCAGTACACTAGCTCTATAAGCTGGGCTTGAATGAATGATAGACTTCAGATCTGGTTTCAATTTGTCCACCTGTAACATTTTAGTCTGGGGCTGTTCATTTAGACTTTAGCAATTAGACATTTGTTTAAATATTCAAAATCCCTTAAGGAAACCAAAATATGTCACAAATTAAATACACTCCAACCCCGGACACAACCCTAGATTTCTTCATTTAAAGATTTCTATCAGTTGCAAACAAACATGCTCCAATGAGAAAGCTTAGGGTAAAAGGTCAAGAAGTAAGATGGCTGTCCCGTGACCTTAGAAAATGCATTATGGAAAAAGAAAGGGCGTGGGGGACCTTCACATCAACAAACCTGCCCAAGGACTGGTAGACTTTCAGGGAACTGCAAAACAAATGTAAAAATGAGTTAAGAGCAGCAAAGAAACACACCCTAGAAACCTTCAAGAAAAAAATCTCTCTGACCCCCCAAAATTCATATTGCAAATCAACACCCTAGTCAGAGTGAGTACAAAATAATAACAACGATGGATGCCTGAGGGACCCAACCGATGCCGCCAATGCCTTCAACTGCTACTTTACTGACCTGGATAAATTCAAGCCCAGCCACCTAGGGTCTCCCCTACCCATGCAAACTGAGTCAGCCACAACCCCCCAACTCCCCCAACTTCCACTTCAAGCTCATAACAAAACAAGAGGTCCTTAAATTACTCAGGAAAATCAAAATCCCTGGGTCTGTAGGGCATGACAAGTTAGAGCCCAGACTGCTCAGAATCATGGCCCCAGCCATAGAAGCCCTAGTCACATGGTTATTTAACAGTTCCATCCTAGGGGAAAATTCCAACAGAATGGAAAGTGGCCCTGGTTACACCAATACATAAAGGTGGCCCTTGCGAAAAAGTTGAGAACTACCGGCCCATCTCAGTTCTCTTCTCCCTAAGCAAGGTGCTAGAGAGAATTGTCTACAATCAATTTATTTATTTAATTTTTGGTAACCGGGTAGGGTGTTCTAGGCAAATAAGTTGCCTCTTTTCAGACATGACTGGGGGAAAGCCTAAATCAAGAGTCATAACATATTCCCCGCTAGACAACATGATTTTAGAAAAAAACATGGAACAGATACAGCCATAGTCAGCCTCACTTCTGATATATTCACAGCTGTCGACAAAAATCAGTAACTGGTGTGGTCTTCATTGATCTCACCCAAGGTCTTCAATCTGGTTGAGCACAAACTACTCATTGAGAACCTCAAATTAATTGCCTAGACTGTCTGACAGTACATTGGTTCACTGACTACCTCCAGGGAAGGACCCAAATTGTAAGTTGGCATAGAACCTACTGTAGCGCAGGACCAATACTTCATGGGGTCCCCCAAGTCTCCATCTTGGGGCCCCTATTATTCTCCCTATTTATTAACAGAATGCCACTAAACTGTGGTAAGATAAACATTACCCTGTACGCAGCTGATGCAGTACTATATCGGTCCTCCAAAGACATAGTGGCATTGAACACTGATCTGACAAATGACCTACAACTTCTTGAGGGATGGTTAGTAAGAACCAACCTCATACTAAATGGCAAAAAAAATAGAAAAAAAAGTTTTGCTTTTCAGTCCAACCAGCTTAGGATCTGACAGATCATCTCTCCTAACACCTACTCTCATAAATGTATCAAAGGTTGAAGTGGTCAAATATCTCAAGTACTTAGGGGTAACCTTAGATCAAAACTGCACTTTCAAAGCACACATTGATCAGCTGACCAAGACTGTGAACCAGAAACTTGATCTGCTCTATCGCCTTAGCCCTTTCCCCTACACAAGAATCCTGGCTCGAGATGGTAACAGGCATATTGTTAGCCTCTCTGTTCTACAGTGCACCGGTCCTACTAACTCTCAAAGAGGCAGAAATGCAAAAGATTAGGACCTTATACCACAGGGTGAATTGATTGCAGCAGGAGCTCTGTCCCATAAGCACCACTGCCAGGTGCTGCAAGCCCTCTCATGGCCATCACTTGAAGGAGTGACTACAGTACCCATTGCTATGCCTTGCCTACAAACTGAGGCAGGAAAATGCTCCCCCCTAGTCTGGCTGAACTACTATTGGACAAACCTATGGCACCAAGCCTTTTCCAATTAATTATGCTGAGCATTGGATTTTCCTGACTATCTGTTATATTGTTTTTTTTTGTCATTGTTCTTATCAATTTTTGTAAAGTGCCTTGGCAAATTTGAAAGGCACTTCTGTAAATAAAGATTATTATTATTATATAAACTGAATAGAAGGTCCCTCAGATCCTCAAGCAGCAAACTCCTTAATGTACCCCAAACCAGAGCATCCCCAGGTCAAAGGGAATTTCCAGCTAGCATTCTATCCCTCTGGAACACACTCCTGGTAAATCTATAGGAATGTAACTCCATAGGGGATTTTAAAAGGGGCTCAAAGTGTACCTCTGAGAGTTCAACCAATGTAGCTGCTATCGCTGACTCCCTTAGCTCAGCCCCCCTATCACTTGATGTAATTTATGTGATTACCTGTAACCTTAGTTGTCTTACATGTACTAACAAATGTCAAGAATGTGAACTGTTAGTCAGTGGCTTATGTAAAATTACTGTAAATGAGTGTTGTAAAGTGAGAAAGCTCACTGAATATGTCTCTGTATACCATGTTTCTTCCTATAATCACACCTCTACTGTAAGTAAAGTAACCCTGGGTCGCCCCTGCAAAAGGTACTGTCATGGTTTCAGTGGGCTTACCCGGTCACTAATATTAAATAAATAAATAAACTTATATGTTACACTGGGTTGTTGTTTGCATTCAGGCAGTGGTCTGGTTGGAGAAAGTATCAGATCAAGAGCCAGAATCCAGGCCCCTTAAAAAGAAGGGGAAACGTTTGTATTTTTTTGAACACTGGCATGTGTTGGAATTGGATTCCTTGGAGGTGGGGGCCAGGCTGCCAACCTGGGGAGAAATGGTTGGGCAGCCATCAGGTCTATGGTTAGGATGCCGATTCACTCACCCCTGCAAGTTCAAGGATGGGGGTTGGGAAAGCTTCCTTGCTGGATATTGATACTACATTACCATAATTTTTAGAATCTATCAGTGAGGGTGAAGTTTTGCCTAACTAATATGGTTAGGCACAAGTTCACCCTCAGTGACATCCCAATGTTTCAAAACTTATGGCAATGTAATAATGAATATGGAAGTGACATAGCCATCAATATCTCTCATCTGCTGTCTGCTGTAGATGAGCTCCAAACCTTGTTTAAGTAAGGATTAACCCACAACAGAGCATGTGTTTACTTGAGAATTAATCCACACTGGGGGGGGGGCTGTTAGGAAATGAGGCCACAGGCTGAGTCCTCCAACCACCCTGGCATGGATTCATTCTCATGTTAACCCATGCTCTGGAGTGGGTTAATGCACTTGTAACATGGCTAACAAAGAGGGTCACACACAAGTATTGCAAACATTCTGCCATAGTACAGTGGATAGTACCACTGCATTACAAGAAGCATTGGATCTTATCTTTTCCTGGACTGAACATAGTAAATTGACTCTTAATATTAGTAAATGCAAAGTAATGCATCTAGGTACTGGGAAGAAACAGCAAATGTATTACATGAACAACGAACTTTTAACTGTAACTTACTGTGAAAAAGACCTTAGAGTGAATCTATGCCCAGACCTCAAATTCAACATACATTGCAGGGAGCACGTAAAAAAAGCCAACCAAATATTGACTTGCATGTTTAGGCACATTTCCAGCCAAGCAAGTGAAGTTATTCTCCCCCTCTACGTTGCTCTAGTCAGGCCCCACCTGGAATACTGTGTCCAGCTGTGGTCCCCTTACAGTAAAGAAAATATTAATAGGGTTGAAGCAGTACAGCACAGAATGACTAAGTCTATTACAGGTTTAAAAGAAATGTCATACCAACAAAGACTGGAAACACTTAATTTATATTCACTACAATACAGAAGGTACAGGGGGGATCTATGTATGCTTTTCAAAGCAATGGATGACAACAATCTTAGAACAGAACTTGGCTTAGAGTTTAACCAAGGCAGAGTTAGTAGTAGGAGACACCATAAAAAACTCCATCTTTAAAAATGGAACTTACTACTTAGAAAGAATTGGTATAGTCTAAAAGCAAGTGCATACTGGAACAGTCTTCAGTCAGAAGTAATTCAAAGTAAAGACATGAATACTTTAAAAAATAATTTGGATAAGGTTATGGGTAATGAGGTTAAATTTGGGGTTGAATATTTTGGTTAAATTAGTGTACATTTCAATTAAAAGGCAAGCATAAAGGATGTAAGTCTATTAAAGCTTGAATTGACCTATGAAACCTATGACAGAAACCACTCCAGACACAGGACATATATCGGGAAGAAACACGGCTCCATACAGGGTCACAAAATAAATGAGACAGACACTGTTCGGCAGTGTGAACACCAGTGTTTAATACTGTGCCACAAGGTGGGGGAGTAACTGATTATACAGACAGAGGAAGGCAGACAGAAAGAAAACAGCACTAAGGTGTCACTCAGCAAGACAGGAACATGTACAAATAACAGAACAACTGCGGTACTGTGTCAGTCAGCAAAGTCCAATGTGGAAGTAATGATACAAAACACAGCACCATCTGCAACACAATGAAGACAGAAAATCAGAATGTGCAATGAGAATATTCAGAAGATAGAAATGGGTGCTGTAAACAGGCACATCGGAGAGTAGAACTAGCATGTTGATACAAAACACAGAGGTTGCTTATCGCAGCACACATCACACACATGAAGGAATAAGTTGTGCAATCTCTGCACTAGGGAACAATTATGGTAAGAAACATAAAGTGTTGGTACACAACAAATGGTTCCTTTGAACTTCTGATACTGTTTTCAACATTCAGCGAAAACAGGTACATGTGCTGATGCTGATCAAAAGGGAAGTCTACTGCCAGATGTAGAGGGGTTGTTTGGTGATCCAGACAGTGAGTGTGGATCATCACTGAAACAGTTGAATTGACTGGCCCATTTATTATGAAGTGCTGTAGGTTGAAGGGATTTGAGCTTCTGTTGTTGTTTGACCAGTGGCTTGCTGGTGCCATGACAGGCCTCTCAAGGGGTGCATCTGTGCCGTTTCTGAGTGGTGTGCTGGAGGATGGATCATCTTCTCCTGCTGCTACTGTGGTAATGGTAGGGTTTGGGAGACTGCTTTTACTGGCGTGTGACAGTATGCCAGACCACTTCTGATGGTCCATGGTGGATGGCAACCAATAGTTGTGGAGGCTACTTTCACACCTAAGGCCAGTCACACTCATTATCTCATGAGAGGCCAGTCCTGTCTCATACAGGAGCTGGACTGCAGTACTGTGAATGCAGTGGTTTGCATATTGTTTGCTCAGTGTGGCATCACTCAAAATTAGTGCCATCATGTCACCAAGGTAGTTGACCCCATGGGCTGGTTCCCATGCCAGTATTGATGCTTATCCAGGATACATTAGGGGAGTTTCTTCTGGTGGAGGTAAGACACAGGAGGATTGAGTGGGAATTTAGCAATGTACTTTTTAAATAATTGGACTGGACACTGTGGGTTATCTGTTTGGGCAAATAATACACCTCTCAGTGTGTCCCTGTGGTGCTCGCTGATGACATTATGATTTTTAGTAGCTTCATTAAATGAGACTAATGAATTCTTGTCCATGCTCATCACTTGCTAATGTGAAGGACTGTTGCTTCAGCTTTGTCAGTCCTTCACATCCTCAGTGTGCCAGGCCAAGCTGCAGCTCGAACCCCAATTTCTTTAATAAGCCATAGGCAGTATCTGGACTGAGTTTTGCCCATGATCTAATTAATTGCAAGTTGCTGTCAGTGATTCAAGAGTGGTGGGTGTTAACATCATTGCCATCATGGTGGTATTCTTTGAGAACGGCAACAAGTACATTGTTTGCTGATGTATCCAATCTAATCCAGTATATGTACTGTATATATGAGGCAGTATAGCACAGTGGATTACTTGGACCCTGTCCATGTAGGGGATTATAGGTCAGCAATCTGACCTTGAAGGTGAACCGCCACTGAATTGCCAATCAGTGCAGCTCACACAGCACAGGTGTAATATGACTGGACCAAGATAGCGAAGACAATAACCAGACTGCTGTGTTCAGTACCAGCTGCAAGCGACGGATATCAATTTCTGGAAGCCCTAGGTACAGGGAGTTACAGTAGTCAAGGTGAGAGGTAATAAAAGCATGGATCAGTGTTGGAAGGTCACCAGATGGAACAAGGTGCTTAATCCGGGCAGTATTCCTAAAATGGTAAAAGGAAGACTTGATGATGGCCGACACCTGTGAATGAAGCGTTAGCTCGTTGTCAAATATTACCCCAAGATTCCGTGCCAATTCAGAGGTCAGCAGCTGACCCCCACTGAGCCAAAGCCTGGATGGATGGCCAGCTACCAGCCTCTCTATCCTGTGACCTGGATCCACCACCAGCACCTCAGTCTTGTCAGGATTCAACTTCAACCAGCTGGCATTCATCCAGTCCTGTATTTTGGCAAGGCAGTTGTTAAACACTGAGACCGCATGATCCTGATTGGTCACAAAAGACAGATATAGCTGGGTATCATCTGCATAGCAGTGGAACCCCAGCCTATACCTCCTTACAATGTCCCCCAGCAGCAGCATGTACACTACAAACAACATAGGGGACAGCACAGAACCCTGCGGTACTCCACATGGCAGAGAGAATGAGTCAGAGGAGTAAATCCCCAACACCACCCTCTGGGATCTGCCAGCTAGGAAAGACTGGAACCACCAGAGGACTGTCCCAGAAAGGTCATAGATGAACTGCAGACACTACAGCAACACCCCATGGTTCATGTTGTCAAAAGCTGCCGAGAGATCAAGAAGAACCAATATGGAACAGCTCTTCTGATCTCTCGCAAGCAGGAGGTCATTGAGGATGCAGACAAGTCCAGTCTTGGTGCTGTGCCTCTTCCAAAATCCAGACTGGAGAAGATTATAGATATCATGGATAGTAAGATGATTCTCCAGTTGCAGCACAACCACCTTCATCACAAAGGGGAAGTTAGAGGTAGGTCTGTAGTTAGCAGGGCAGTCTGGGTTGAGAGAGGTCTTTTTAAAGGAGGGGTGTCACCGTTGCCTCTTTAAGGGAGTCTGGAAACTCACTGAACTCTAATGAACTCCAGACTATCTCCACTAGGACCAGGCTGATGACATCTACGCACCCCATTAAGAGGCGGGTTGGGCCAGGTTCCAAACTACAGCAGGTCGGCCGCAAACCTCGGACAATCTGCATGACATTCATAAACTCCAGCCGGTCAAAGTGTGACCAAATACACCGAGGAGTAGCAACCTCACACCGACTGTTGCTACCCCCTAGAGAATGGGCTGATCAGATCTCGGACCTGATGTTGGTAACCTTATCTGCAAAGAAGTGAGCAAACTCCTCACACTTTTCATGTGGCAACGCTCTTTGAATTTGCTGACAGGCTGGATTGCACAGTCTGTCTACAATTTAAAGGAGCTGAGCTGGTAGATTCCGAACTGCAACAATCTGCCTGGACAGGAACTCTGCCTTCTTATGAGTGATTACCAATTGATAGTCCCTATAATGGTCCATCAATCTAAGTCTGTCGGCATCAAGACGCGATTTTCGCCAGCACCACTTCGACCTTTGTCCTACTCGCCTCAGCTCCCTCAAGGTCCCATCAAACCAAGGGAACTGAGGGTGAAAGGTGAGAGGATGAACCCAGACAGGAACTATGACATCCAGAGCCTCTGTCACAGCCCAGTTGTAAGCTTGTAGCAGGTTCTCTAGGCCTTCGCTTTCACCCAGTAGTCCCAATAAGTCCAGCTCCACCAATATGCCATCTGGGGTCACACCCCTCAAAGGACAGTACTGGACCATTTCAACAGAGGTAGGCCTACAGGGGGTAGCCTGAAAACTGAACCTTATAGTGTGGTGGTCCAACCATCCCACTGGTTCCACCACCAAGTCGGAGGCCTCTATCCTCAGGAAGAAGACCAGGTCCAGAGAGTGGCCGTGATCATGGGTCACAGAGGTAACTGCCTATGTGAAACCCAACAAGTTCATAAGTTGGAGGAAGTCCTGACCAAACTGTGAGAGTTCATCATCGATCCAGGCACTGAAGTCACCCAGCACCATCAATCTGGGAGACTCCAATACCATGTCGACAATGAAGTCTGCGACTTTCTGAAGGAACTACTTCTTGCCACCTGGTGGACGGTAGACGAGAATGATCTTGCACCTTACACCTGCAACCACCGTACACTCAAAGGACCCTGTCTCCTCAACTGGCACAGCTACAAGGCCCAATTCTGATATAAAACAGATTGCTAACCCCCCCCACCCCTACAATCCAATCTCAAGTGGTGTATCACTGAGAACTCAGCTGTAATCACTGCCCCTAGAATGGGCCCAGCATTTTCATCCAGGCAGGTCTCCATGATGCAAACCAGGGCCATTGATCCAACAAGATCAGCAATAATAGCCGTCTTGTTTTAATGGATCTGGTATTGCACAACATAGCTCGAGTTGGATGAGATACCGAAGCTGGCTGAGCTACTGACCCACCAACAGTGGAGCCCTTGGGTATGGGTACCAGGCAAGGCGGACCTCGTTCTGGGATCCATTTCACTCCAGGGTGTCTCTTGGTCCTCACTACCCCAATCCAGCCACTCAGCTCCCCCACCTGTGTCCAGGAACCCCTCCTCTCTGCCTTCTACCCACTATCCCCAGAACTCTGCAGCGACCATAAACTGCTGCGGGCAATGGAGGAGGCCCCGGAGCTCAGAGGAGGAGTAGCGCCTGACAGGGAGAGCAGCCTGCAAACACATACTGACAAAAGCCAGAACTCCAGCCCACAATTATCCCAAAATAACAGTCATACACACTCCAACAACTATACAGCTAACATTATAAATAAAACCCACCACCCTCCAACTTAAGTAAACTAAAATATAAATAAAACTCCAATATCACCCCAGCCCCAACTAAAAATAACCCCTCAGACAACTGATAATAAAATCCCCCTCAGTTCAGGAAGAAGACAGAAAATATATATAAGGAGCAAGTTCAGTTCATAATCCAGCTGCTAGTCTGCTTTGCCGAGGTTCTCACCCACAGCAGGCATATTTTTAAATGTCCAAAGGAAAACACCAGTCTCTCACTCCAGCAGTTCTCTGCTCTACAAAGTTTGTACAAAACAATTTATATGGAGTTTCTCTCACCACTTCCACTCAAAAACTAAAAGGCAGAAGAGGAACAGATTTTTTATCCATGGTCCATGAAATAGGAGCACATCCAGTTAAGTGTTCCACCTGTAATGAAGCCTCACCAGATGACCAAGACTGAGAAGAGTAACCCCCCTGGAAAACCAGGACCCCCAAATGGAAACCCACTGACCTTCAATTAGGGGATAACATAGGGAACCAAGGTCCTACTACCTTCTGACCGCAGATTCCCCGGTGCCCTACCTCGGAGGCTACTTGAGCCATGCCCAGCCACCAGGCTAGCTCCCTAGGTCGAACCACTTCCATGTCCTCAGTAGACAAATAACAGAATTGGTGGTGACACAAATGGCACAACTAAAACCCCAAGATGAGGGAAGAAGCTGACACAGCCCCCTGATGGTTAGGGAAGTGGGTCCTGAGTTCCCTTGCCATCCTCCAACAGATACGGCCAAACTCCTTCACTTCAGAAGCCCCCAACCTCCAGTGAAAAGGCTCCCACAGCAAAACCCCAGTCACCCCAGGCTGCACACAGCCCCCCCCACACTGAGAAGCCCAGTGCCCAAAGTCCAGATTCTCAGTCTAAGCAAAATGCCAGAGCTCCTGGACAGTTTGCATTCTGGGAAAAGCAAGGCAGTAGCAAAACTGCAGGCACTCACGGCATCCAGCGATATTCAGTCCTAGGTCGTATGGGTCTTCTCTCCTCAAAAGGAATTCCCTTCCTGGTCAGCAGGTTCCTTTAGTGATGGTAGTAGCCAGATAGTCCTATGAGACGGGATGCAGAAAAACCCATCCACTCTAATGACTGCCTTTAAAGAAACTGCTTGCAACACAGAACTGCTGCAAGCAACAACCAAACAGAAACGTTCACTGTAACACATGAATGCTTCCAAAGAAAAAGAGCATGTAAAAAATTATGCAGATTACCTAATAAAGTGCCACAAAGTTGGTGAAAGCATTAGGTCTTGGTCTATACCTAAAAATGCAGCCTGCCACATTGCAAGATGGCCTTAATCTACCGAGACACCCAGTAAAGCTGGCCAAACACCAGAACACCAGGAAAGCAGACCGAATAAGCACTACCCAAAAATACACTCTAAATCCTGAACTACCTCACTTCTTCAACCCTCACTGGGCTATAAACTAAGAATAAGACTAAAACTATAAAACAAATAGCAAAATAACAGTACATGTAAAATAAAAATAAAACACCTCAGAGCTAGTGTCCTAACTGCCTTACAGCTGTCGCCATCTTGGAATTATATAAATTCAGGATCAATGACAATGTTAATTGTCCTATGCATTTAGAAATTATTGAAGTGTTCAGTGTCTGTTCTGTTCAGCTCATAGCCTGATGACGGAACTGACTGTGTATTGTTTCCACTCAGTGGTATGCACAGAGTCATAAAACTCACATAGGATTTGGGTTAAATCATGACTACAGAATGTCTGCATGTCGATGTGGCTGGATGTTGAGGTGAACCAATCTGTGAAGACATTTAGTGCCCAAGCGGGGTTCTTGTGTACGATGGGCTCACTTTTCTTGCTTTCTAACACATCAAGCTCAGTAGGGGTCAATGCAATGTGGCGAATCGCAATATCGAACTGTTGCCACCTGCTGCTGTTAAGGTCTGTTTTTGCTTCTATTTTTCCTTTCTTCCTATGACCTTGATCACTGTACTGCCTGTCCACCTACTCAGTAATTGATAGATTCCCACACAGGCTGAAACTTACACTGTATTTCTGGGTCATGGTTGTGGTGTGTGTTTCACACTGTGATGTATGCTCTCTCCACAGCGTTGAGATGCTGCTGTGCTGCTAGACTGTGCAGTGTCATGTGCCTGCTATTCAGCATTCTGTGGTGTGGGATATCAAGCATGGATTTTTTGAGAATTAATCCATGGTCACCTGATGTGGTTGGACAAATCAGGATGCATCCTTTTTGTCAACCATGTTACAAAGAACTTTTCGTGGACTGTCTAAGCTATGCTGGACACTTCATAAATGTGTATATACTATAGTTATGTACATAAAAGTCTTGACGTTGAGTGCATATATGTAAAGTGGAACCCATCAAGATGCAATGCAGTGTTTCAGGTTACTGCATGACAAAATGGTTTAACTGCCATTGGAAATGCCTTATTTTCTGCCATAACTCTGCTGCAGAATCCTGCAGTATTCTGCATTGCATCCTGGAGGGCTCCACCATATAGTGGTTAATGACCACCTCCTGGTGCACTATGTGGAAAGTAGCCTCTGCAGGATAGTCCTGTTTGGGCCTTCTATTTTTCTACTGGTCTACAGGGTTGGATGAGGATATGGAGTGTTTCATGGGTTGGGACTGATTATGTAAACCAGGCCTGATTTGGGGCTACAAGTGTAAACATGGCCATGGTTTCCCTCAGCTGGGGGAGTGTCAGGAAGTAATGGTGTATTCTTTGGGGGTTGGTTATGGAGGGATGGGTGAGTTCAACAGTAGGTTTAAAAGATTGCTGCCTTGCTGCCTTTTTTCCATGTAGGGATCAGAAGCTTCATCTGCTGCAAATGCAGTGGGGGTTGTCCCTGGTAGAAACTTTCTAACATTTGGTAAGGTGGTGGATATATCTCAAAATCACAGCAGTACAACTGGTTTTGATGTCTTAAGGGGGTAATGTTGAGGCAAAGGAGGTCAGTAGTGTTTATAAATGGTCATCTCTCTGCCTTTTTTCCTACTTGTCAATCAGATGTCATTAGAGTTGCAAAACAAGCTCTGGCAGAAGCCACGAGGGCTGTAGTAGAGCACGATAAATGACAGCTATCACATTCATGTGGTGGCTTGAAGAAGGGCAGAGAAAATGTTCAACTCCAGGCCTAAGGGTGATTTTGTGCAGGGACTATGAAATCAACTTTCAGGACTCAGAAACATGTTTTGGGCAGAAGTTAAAAAAGGTTCCTGGTGTTAACATCGCCCACACAATAAAGCGGGACACAATATCATGGTCAGAACATAGTAGACGTAGAAATCACATTGCGAATACATCACGGGCAATAATACAGCTAGTCATCAGCCTGTGGTGTGCTGCCAGACCCCTTGGTGCCCCCACAGACATGACAGAAGGGACATGGACACTCAGGTGCACAGCATGGGGAGGGCACAGCAGGAACACCACAAGGGACAGCAGCAGCACAGCTCCCAGCTCCTGCTACCAGTGGCTGGAAGTTCCTCTGGCACCCCTGCACCTCTCTGCGTCACAGTCCCATCACCGCCATCTGTGCATTGCCACCTGTGATGCATTGGCAGTGTGGGTCCCCATGCTGCTCCTGTGTCTGTGACGAAGTGCCTATGCCAACTCGCTGCCTCTGGGGATGCTGCTGAATAGGGGCCTGCCCTTATATCCATTGGGCATTGTGCTGCAGGTGGTGAGACGAGCACACAGACCAGATAACGGTAGGTGTCCTCCTTGGGCAGGGGCACCATGGCATTGGGCAGCATTATCCATGGCTAGGTGAGGCAGGCTGTCATTTTGCTGGTGTTGGTGGCTGTGTTAGGGGACTTGCAGGGTAGAGGGGGGTGCAGGGGTGCCAGAGGCACTTTCAGGCACTGGTAGCAGGCACCAGGAGCTGTGCTGCTGCTGTCCCTTGTGGTGTTCCTGCTGTGCCCTCCCCATGCTGTGCACCTGAGTGTCCATGTCCCTCCTGTCATGTCTGTGAGGGCACCATGGGGTCAGGCAACACACTGTGGGCTGATGACTCACTATATTTTTGCCCGTGATGTATCTGCAATGTGATGCCTGCGCCCACTATGTCTTGACCACGATATTGTGTCCTGCTTTATTTTGTGGGTGATGTTAACACCAGGAACCATTGAAAAATGACAGCTGCCACATTCGTGAGATGCTGTAAAGAAATGGCTATGTTGAAAATGTAGGGTAAAAATATTGAAAATTACCAAAGTTATGAGCCTGCATTCGCAAAATTAAACGTGGGCTCATTACTTCTTGTTTTTTAATATTTTTACACCAGATTGTCAATATAACCTTCTTATGACACTGCCTCATAAAAAAGGACACAGAAAATTATAAACTTCTTCCCAAAAGTTGATTTCACGCAGTGACAGTGAAATCAACTTTCAGGACGTAAAAACACATTTTGGGCAGGATTTCAAAAATGACAGCTGTCACATCAACGAGGTGCTGTAAGGAAATGGTTAAGCTGTCAATTTGTGGGGAAATATTGAAAATTACCAAAGTTACGATCCTGTGCACACAAAATTCAATGTAGGCTCATGACTTTGCTGTTTTTGAATATTTTTATACCAAATATTCAACATAGCCTTCTTATGGCCCTGCTTCATAAACAAGTGCAGAGAACATTTTCAAATCCTGCCCAAAAAGTAATTTTTCCAAGGGACCACAAAATCACCTTTTCGGACAGATTTGTCTAATGTCAGCGCAATTGTTCATGAGTTGTGGGGTCCCAAAGAAGGCATGTTGAAAATTCGGGGCAAGAATATGCAAAAATGGCCAAGTTATGCCACTAAGTTCAAAACCCCATTGAAATACATTGAACTGCATACCTATTTCCTCAGGTCATGGTCTGGTTTTGAAGAGTGAAGATGTATCTGTGGTCTACTAAAGATTACAGCGCTAGACCCTAGTGGGTAAGTAAGGGCTTGGGAGGGTGGGGTGGGTTGGTGGGTGCTGAATGGGAGGGTTGGGTGGGGTACAGTAATGACTGCAACAGACACAGATGGACAGTTTTCTTTTTACAGGGTTTATTAAAGACAGAAAAAAACTGTGAAGGAAGGTTTTCTTTAACTCAGGTCATGACACTGGAGGATTAGGTACCTCCAGTGTCAGTGTTATGTTTGTTGTGGGGGTGGGGTGGTGGATGCTCAGAAGGAGGGGTTAGGTGAGTGGAACAGTGTCAGGGACAGCAACAACAGAGAGGGACAGTGACACTGGGGGATTGGGTACCTCCAGTGTCAGTGTTATGTTTGTTGGGGGGGGTGAGGTGGTGGATGCTCAGAAGGAGGGGTTGGGTCGGTGGAACACTGTCAGGGACAGCAACAACAGAGAGGGACAGTGACACTGGGGGATTGGGTACCTCCAGTGTCAGTGTTATGTTTGTTGGGGGGGTGGGGTGGTGGATGCTCAGAAGGAGGGGTCAGGTGAGTGGAACGGTGTCAGGGACAGCAATAATAGAGAGAGACAGTGACACTGTGGGATTGGGTACCCCCAGTGTCAGTTGTATGTTTGTGGGGGGTTCTGAGAGGGACTGTCAGCTGCGAGGGTCCAGAGATGAGAGAGGTGTGATGGAGAAGCTGAGAAAATATGTATTTAAAGACCCCCAGCGAGTGGTATAAAATTATATTTATACATAATAATGACCCACTCATGAATATTAATAAAACCTGCCAATGAGCAGAAGGCATATACAGTATATTATGTATAAATTCCATTTCATACTGCTCATTGGTGCTCTTTACATACGTATTTTTGTGGCTTCTGCACTGCAGCCCTCATGTCTCCATACCCTAACTAACTGATCTTGGGGTCCAGGACCACTAGCGGAACTCCTGATGCACCACTATTGTGATAAGAAAATGGATGTGCGCAACTGCACATGCTCAAAGGTGGCATAAAAACAGTGCTGTGGGAAGAGTGCATTGACAATGTGGAGTGCTTCACAGATGTGGAGGTGACCGTGAGGCAACTCTACACTGTTGTTTGGTCAGAAAAATTCTCCTTTTTCAATCAGAGGAGGTCTGCAAGGCTCTGCCTACTGCAGCCCTAATGAGGATGAGACACCATGACGACTGACGCTAAGCATCTAGAGCCACATGATACGCTACAGAAGAAATCCCACCTGGGTTTTCTATAGAGAGCATACAGTAACTTGCGTTACTCCCTTACTTTTTGGAAATTTATTTATTTATTACGGTCTTGGAATTTGACATACCTTTCAGTCAGAGACTCATTTACAAAGGTTCCAGGTCCAAAAGAAATCATAACAATTACCTAAATACAACAACGTAACAAAAACATGACATGGATATACAGTAACACAAAACCAAAAACAATCACAGCAGTCATTATATCTGACTTTGTCAAAATGTAAATTGTTACCTCTGCAATATTAAAATGTTATTGTTCTGCAATCTAGATGGACTTCAGGTATTTGCAATAAATGCTTCAGCTATGATCCAGATCTTCTGTCCAACAAATACAATCAAGAAAGCATTCAACATTGACAAATGCTTGTTATACGCTGCAGGTACCAGGTACACTCAGGCTGCCTCTCCTGTACTTGCTGTCTGGCACCACTGACTTCCTGTGGTTGCTGAAGCTGTCTTTCAAGTCTTCATTTGAGAATTAACACTGATATCACAAGTTTTGGTAACAATGTTAGCAGCTATCATGTATATATGTATTATGCTAGAGTGCCATGCTGTAATCCTGGAGATGCAGCAGATCTGGGCTTGAATCCCACAACAGGCACTTGCTTACTTTGCAACCATGACCATTGTCCATTAATTTCCCTGTGCTCCTATGTAGCACTTGGAAATGAGCTTCAGCTCAGAGTGCAGTTCCTGGCCCCAAATTCCAAAACAAAAAACATTAACTTTTAATGAGACAGTGTAGTTTAGTGGTTAGTGTAGCAGCTTGGGAATCAGGAGAGCACAAGACCAACCCCCACTAGAGCCAAAAATACTCACTGTGTGACCTAGGACAAGTTATTTTTTCCATCTCCTTTTGAACACCTTTAGCACATGTCACATGCTTGCTAACATTTCTCTTGGTGCCATTGTCTGTATAATGGGGCCTCCTGGTCTAACCAGAGTCTAGGAATGATTTCTTTGGCTACTGCTGAAATGAGAGAAATATGATACTTTTGCATCCCTAGCAGCTTATTGGTACTAATACCTAAAATGCATATTTCAGACACAAAGGCCTTATGAAGGCTAAGGAGAGGTTCTAATTTGTTTGTGTGATCTTCCATAAAGGTAGAGACTTTTCACAGTCCTATAAAATATGGTTAAGAGACTCAATTTCATTGTGGCATTTAGTACATGAGAAGGCAACTAGCTTGCACAACTTGTGTAGCTTTACTGGGCTGTAACACATAGTGTTTAGAAACTTACGTTGCATTATTTCACCTCACCTTACCTGCAGGCTACTACTGCACTGAACCAAACTCATTCACCCCCACCACACACATACACAAAAAAGAAAACATGGCTGAACTGAATCATTTTTTAGGGTATCAGTCCACCTTTAATAACTGTTAATAATTTGCTGATTCTGATATTGCATTTGCTGTTATATTATTTATTTGTTTTATTTATGATTCTATTTTTCTGATTCCCTGCCTATTGTATGTTTTATGTACAGCACCCAGAGCCTCCAGGATTGGGCGCCATAGAAATAAACTTTGCCTTGCTTTTCCATTATTATTTATTTCGTTTCGGTTGACTGGGAAAGGAGAGCAAGACAATGCTGCCTCTTTTAAGTCTTGTTGGGGGAAGGGGGGATACAGATACAGTCCAACTGAAATTGAGCCATGATAAGCTGTTGGTGGTACAGTATTTTAGTGAATGTGTGGAAAGTTGCCCAAGACACTGGGAAATTCTTCTGCTCTTCTTGACAAGTGCCATGGGCACCTTAGCATATCAAAGTGAATTGAGGTCATATGTATGGCAGTTCTTCCCCAGCCATTATACCTCTTTCCAGAACATTCCCCTTCTTATTAAATAGACCCTCTTTCAGTGGTGGAGCAGGAAGCTCTCGCATTTCATTTGGGCTGGGCAGAGACCACACATCAAAATGCAGACTTTGTGCCTCCCAGGGGCTGAGGGTGGAATAGCATTAACCCCATGTGGAATTATATTACTGGCATCACATATGCACTTTTATCTCTTTCACCACCTGGAGGATACTGCCATGATCTGGCTTCAAATGGAGTGTGTGATTTTCCCCCGTCACTCCTTTTTTGCCTCCATGTACCACCATAATACCTCCAGTACTGAAACACTTCCTAATAATTTAAGGATGAGATATCAAATGGGGGTTTGGCACATACTGTAATTAGGAAAAAAATCTTATTGCCTGATTTCATGCACCTTCTTTGCCCTGTCTCGTACTTGAAATCCTTCCATCCTAATCATATTGACCCGATGTTTCAGAAATGGGAGAGACTCTCGCTCCAATATTTAAACCAGTTCTTGATTGTGAAGGGTGTGCAAGCCTTCTTGGAGTTACAGACAACGTTTGGGCTCTGACAAGTGACTTTTTCTGTTATCTCCAGCTGTGACACCACATTGATCAACTGTTCTCCAATCTTCAGTCACTAGTAACTTATTGGCCCATTATACAACTCTTTACTGCCCGATTTAAAACTGGACCCATTCCATATATGATCTCTAACCTGTATAAATTCCTATTGGCCACTTCTGGTCTCTCTTCATTAGATGTAATCATGAAGTGGAGCTGGATGTTGCCCTCACAGCCCAACTATGGCATAGAGCTCATCTCTACACTTTTAAAGTAACCAGTTCACACCAGAAGAGAGAGTATGCTTGGAAACATCTTTTACGATACTTTAGAATACCGGTAATAACCCCACACCACCCTGTGTGATGTGACTCTTCTTGCTAGAGAGGATGTGGGGAGTCTAGGGCACATCTCACTCATTTTATTTGGTCTGGTCCAGTTCTGACACCCTTCTTTGTAGAGCTGGAAAGAGAGCTTGTGGGTACTTTTGGGGACCCATCTTACACTCACTGCACAATACTTCATGTTATTAGATTACCCTAAGGAGCTCCATAACCCCCTTAAGCCATACCATTTGGGAATCTGGCTTGGCTGCTAAAATGATGATCACTTAGCTGTGACTCACTTCCAAGCAGTGACGTACGAAGTTGGAAAACTTTGCTTTGTGGATTAATTTACAAATTTGCCTTATTTTGCAAAATGAATCTGCTGTGCGGAGTCCAAATTTGCAGAAAACTGATAACTCTGTGAAATGCAAAGTTGGTAACTTGGTTGGCAGAGTTTGACACAGAGGCAAAGTTTGCAACATTCATTCCCTGGTGTCTTGTGGTCCCCCCCTCCCAATGATCACTGGCCTGATGTTAAATAAAACATTTTCTCTGGTGCCTAGTGGTCACCCCACCAATTGCTGGCCCACCATTAAACAAACATATTTCTTTGGTGTCTAGCAGTCCCTGCCTCTATCCACACCCCCATGTCTGATGTTATCTGTAGTATTCCCTGGTGTCCAGTGGTCTCTCCCCCCACCTGATCACCTGCCTGATACACAGACACCATTCTCCTAGTGTACAGTGTATCTCCTCCCCATCCCAACTTCCTGTATAGTACAGATAAATAATTATTTGGTGGTCTAGCAGTCCCCCACCCATCTCCGATCCCTCCTTGCATTAAAATGAATGCTTCCCTGGTGGTCGAGTGGCCTCCCTCCCTATCTTCACTTCACATGATTTATGTTAGAATTAATTTGCTTTTGCAAATAAAACTTTGTTCAGTATTACTCATGTGACTTACAGTCTTACAATACAAAACTAATATAATCATCCTTGATAATCAATGATCATCACTTGATCTTCCTCAGAGCATCAAAAAACATCATGCTGATTTACACTTACAAAAATAATCAATACTCATCAGTTGGTGATTTGAAAATTACAAGTTTGATGATTAAATTATTATCTAGATTATGCTTTTAGATCATGCTCTCCCTTGATGACCATATGGTAATATCTAATGATTAACAATGATCTGTCATGACTAGGGCTAGTGAAGTCCAGGAACTACAGCACTTTTTGCCAAAATTATAGTCTGGTTCCAAAATTGCCATTTTTGCTCTCATATCTTCTGAAAAGACTGCACCCTGCTTCACTGCAGAGTTGCCATGGAGAGAAATCCACATAGTAGCCATTAGGAAAGCATAAATATTTATTTTCTGTAAATTGGAGGCTGTAGAAAACTGGGAACATTCACATCTTGTTTTCTGTGCTCCTAGAGTGTCCGACACTGAACCAGACAGGTTTATTAACTAGATCCGACATGCAAGTTTGCTGAGTTCCCAAGCACCTCCTGTAGGAATGCAGTCCTCCTCCCAGATTCCAAAGAGTGCAATAAAACAGAAACAAATTGATGGGGTAAATTTATGTACTTGTAATAATTTGGCTGTAATGTTCAGTGTACTGGTGCTGGTGAGGGTGGGTTACGGATGTGGTGAGTACGATGGTCAGGGAGACAGATCTGGGAACCAGGAGCACACCATTCAGCAGTAAGGGTAGACTGATGTTCTAAAAATAATTTAGTCCAGCCATGTTTTCTTTTTTGTGTGTGTTGGGAGGGGGACCTCAGTGCAGTTGTAGCCAGCAGGTGAGGTGAGGGTATACACATATACCATGAGACATTATTTAAACAATGCTGTTAGTGCTACAGTAACTCAGTAAATCTTGGAATTAGGATTACAAAATCAGTAGGCTGAAAAAGTCAACCAATCCAGTCAAGTTTTATTTTCAAATAGAACCGTGGGGGAGGGTGGCAAATAGGACATTTAATTCAGACCACAAACAGCAGGGCACAGAATTTTAGCAAGTAGGGACTCCATTTTGGACATGCAAAAGCAGGAAATAAAATGAATAAAATTAATGACGATTTTCACTGTAAAACTAAAATACCTATACAGTGAAAATTTCCAGTTCTACTGTATATTCAGAATGATATCTAGATTTGTCCAAAATTGACATTTTTTAACCACTGGAATTGGAATAATTTCATATCTGGAAAACACTGGCCCTAGTCATTACTGATCTTCAAAGTAAGTAATAATACCCTTATGGACATTTTCTACTGGAGATTCTGTCATTTGCTACTGCAGTAGGGAGTTGCTGAGAAGAGACAGATTTCAATTTATGGAGCACTGAGGGAGCTTTGTCATTGGTATCCCAGGGGAGCAGTGGTGAATTGGGCAGTACAGGCAAATTTCTGTTTTCAGTTTTTTAATTTGATGTCAGCCAGAGACACGGTTAGATTGCTTGAATACTTGCAGTAGCAGTTTGCAGAGGCACTCAGGAGTGAATGATTGATTCTGTTACCTGAAGTGTGTTAAAACTGAGTAGAACCCCTGCTTTTGCTGTGTTTGTAACTGGTGGCCTCAGAATGGTATAAGTTGCAGAGTCAGGCAGAGGAGTGTTGATGACAGGCAGACAGCTGCAATACACAGCAGCGTGGAGATATGAAAGTTTTGTAGACCGTAGATATACATAGTGCCAGGCAAGGCTTCAGATATTTTTTTTTTGGGTGGAAGTCAAATACTTCCATGGGCTGAAATTTGGAAGTCATTTTAGTTTTACTGGAGTCAAAATACTTTCAGCTGTCAGTTTTTGGAAGTCAAAATAATTCCAGTCCACAAATTTGGGAAGTCAAAAATACTCCAAGTCCTATAGTTTTTGAAGTCATAGGCCTTTAGAATACTTCATTGTAACCCCATCCATAGCACATCCACAGAAATACATTTATGAATAAGTCTAGGAAAGGAAAATGTGCACAGTAAATCAGTAACAGTATGTGTTTATTTCATTAATTATTCCTGCAGTTCCAAGTAACCTCCGTCAATCTGGTGTTGAGCTGCTTACAGTCAGATGCCTGCTATATTCAACATCTGGTGATCATACACTAACACACAAATATCACCTTCATAGTAATGCTGACATATGTTTTGATATCAGATCTCATGTTATTTGTATTATACATTAATGATGGCAAGCAAAATGTAGTGCAGTATGAATGCAATTATTCATCCAACACTTCAATAGTCAAAGAAATCTGTTGCAGTTTTGTTTTTCTTTGTTGCTCATGTTTACTTTACAGCATATTATAGAGTATTGCCACCAATTTAAATTGGAAATCCACCACAAAAGTGCTCATACACCACCAGACTTAACTCAAGATGGTGCTGCTGGTCTCCACTGTGCAACAATATTTGATTTACTTTGTTCCAACAGAAAGTAGATTCATTGGATTAGACTTCTTAGAATGTTAATGCAAGTATCTGCAGTATGTCTGAGAGTGGAATTATACACAAAACTGTAGATCAAATCAGAACATTTATGAAATTATTCACTGACACCCTCAATTATTTCAAGAAAATCCTCATCAGCTAAATCACTGTCTTCTGACCCCACCCCCACCATGAGCATTGACTTTCCCTGTATTTATGGCACTACTTCCATCACTAGCAGTGACACAGGTAATGCTTTCTACTATGTCAGTAGCTGAGTGGCACACTGATGTTTGCAGCATGGTACACATACATTCTTTCTTGTATAAGCAACAAGTGAGCGGTAAGCAATAAGGGATCACAGATAAAGAGATTGATGAGCTCCTATTGAACATCTCTCCTCAGATAGACACAGTCAGAGCTGCACTAACCAGTTCCGTACAAACAGCACATTTTAAATAAATACAAATATGAGATAAATCTCCCACACCCTCCACTTGCATACCGTGTGAACTGTTTTTCTATAATACAGGACATCATGACCAATAATGTTTCTGTCAGAACTGATAACATACTGTATATCCCAGAGCTTTGACATATTTTTACTGGGTTAGTAATAAAATTCTAAAAAGTTTGCTGCCTTCATGAGTATTTCGCCTGGCCCCTGTTACCATCATGAGGGAGTAGATATTGATAGGCTCTGTTGAACTGATTGTAACAGACTGTGTATCCCCTTCCAATCTCATCAGAATTAAATAGAAGTCAACCGGGGGAAAAAAAAAAGAGTCATGTATGCCTCTTTTCCGTTATGAAGGGGTTAACTAGTCACTTCAGTGAAGTGATTTGTAGCTTCCTGGGCCAGTAACCCCACATCCCATCACTTTGAACTGTCTCCAGCATTAACCCCTTCTGACCAGAAGTAAACAGAAGTCAGCAGGGGCTGAAATAAGGATTTTACAATGAAGAACCAGAAAGCTCTCCTGGGTATCAACTTTCTTGCTGACCAGGAGCTACTTTAGCAAAACCAGGAGGTGATTTTTAAATATAGATAGGAGGCAGTGTGATCTGTTAGGTGACTGGGAGGTATCTTAGGAGGCAGTGGGTTGTAGTGATTAGAACACTGGCCTGGGAATCAAGAGCCATAGGTTCAAATCCCACTGCAGCCAAATACTCACTGTGTGACCTTAAGCAAGTCACTTAACCTCTGAATTCTCTAGTCTGCCAAGTTGCAGAAATGGGCAGAAGCATGATCCCACTGGAAATGAGATATTGAATTGCAGTTGTGTTATCCTGGGTAAACTGACAAGTTAAAAGTGTATGAAATAACTCTACTTTTGAGTACACTGACACAGTAGTGCATTATCTTTTGGGGTTTTATTTTCTCAATTAACCTGGCTGCCATGGGGAAGGAGTGTCTGCCAGCTTCTTGGTGTGCATCCTCTGTTTTTTCTGGGTTGGGTGGAGGGATTTAGGCGCTGAATATCTTCCTCTCCTGTTGTGTTCCAGGATCTTTGGCAGTGGAAACAAATACAATACCTGTAACCTGCCACATTAAAAATTTCTACTTTCAAAAATCAACATACTGTACTTTTACAAACTATTACAGAAATCATGCAGGCTCTGCATCATTTCCAACAAAGTGGAAACTGCAAGTGTTTATAAACACATGGCCATAATGGAGGCATATAATACAATAGATTCATAGTTCATAGATTCATTGGTGGTTTCAGAGCTAAGTAGACCTGTGGGTCCATAACAGCTTGCCCTTATTTAGTCATAACCCAAAATTCCTGATGCTACCAGGTACCTGTCTAAGCTGTTTTTAAATTCTGCCATGGACTTGCTGGCCAGTATCTCAAGTGGTAGCTCATTCCAGATTTTTGTTACCCTGACACTAAACCAATATTTCCCCTTTTCTGATTGATAGGTTGTGCCCTTTAATTGGACTGGGTGTGCTCTGGTGTAGTGGTGAGTGAAGTGGGCTCAATCCGTGCTGCGAAGAGATTCACGGAGCAAAGGCGGTTTTGTGGAGTGCTCTGCAATGCGAAGTGGAGTACTTCACGTTATGATGAGGAACGCAAAGTCCATTGGAAACAATGACTTTGCATTACTCTGCCTCCCCAGACCACTACTCCACCAAATTTAAGGGGAAGTACATTGAGAACAATGCACTTCACCTCACTTCGTCTTGTTTTTGAGCTCCGAAGGTGAATTTTGCAGCAATTCATGGGATTTCAGGTCATATGGGCTCTATATTGATCTGCACGGCCTCAGTTCAGGGTAGTATGTGTAGGAAGGAGTAGGAGAAAGTGTGCCCTGATAGCTGTCTGTGATTGAAATATTGTAAAAGCTGTTAAAAAAGCATTTTTGCATTTTTTTGGGGCTCCAACTTTAGTTCATTGACTGTAGGAAACCCTCCTGTGCTCATATCATAGACCATTTTTGTTTTTGTGTGGATTTTGAATGTTAATTTACATCATTGAGTGTGTGTAGTGAATGACTGTGCTTTGAGGGAGGGGCGTATCTGTGGTGTAGGTAGATTTAGGTTGGAGAAATAGTGATTTCTTTATTTTTTGGTTATATTTTTGCTATATAACTGGCTGTGTTAATGTACACACAGTAATATTGTCAGTAATAGTTTAAATTTGCATGCTGTTTGTTGTGTGGAGCAGTTCATAATTTCTGGTTGTTTACATTACAATATGTAACGTGGCATAGTACGGAACTTTGCATTTGCTACGTGTTACTCATTCAGCATTGTAGACAAACTGTTCTGTGTGTGTGTGTGTGTGTGTGTGTGTGTGTGTGTGTGTGTTATGAGACATTAAATAATACACCTTTTATTATGCCACAGACTAGTGTAATTGCAGGTGCAGCAGTGTGAACCTGCTATCCACTGCAGCTGCTTGATTTTTTACTGCAATAGTGGCCTTTGCTCTTTGTTTTGCTGCTTGTACTGCTGTAAAAATCTGCACTGCAGTCAGTGCTCTCCCCACCCTGATGTACAAAAGGAATTTTTTTACCAGATTGGATTGTTTTTGTGATCTCAACAGCACCACTGGTTACTGAAGTTGTTTTCACTGCATGACAGACTAGTCTCTTATCTGTTGCTGAAGCTACAGTTTTTTTACTTCACATCCAGCATCCTCCCAATCAGAGAGTGAATGTATCAAAATCTGAATGTGGTTACAACATTGTGGTTGATCCCCCAAAATACCTGTAAAGAGACGTGCAAGCAAAGCTGTTTCTCGCAATGGCAATGTTGGCAGTAAAGTAGTCTGTGAGCTTGATAGTAGTACACAGATGCAGAAGTACATTGCTGATGTGAGGAAAGGTATTTCTCCTGCAATGTTTTTTACAGCCCAATCAGTAGCTTCACTCATAGTTGGAGGAGATGGTGTTTTCCCAGCCAGTGGTGTTAGTGTTACTGGTGTTAGTGGTGGTGGTAGTATTAGTATTGTTGCATCAAGTTCTAATTCCGACCAGTGTACGGTATCCAAAAATATTGAGCGTGAAGCAGTGCAAGTGAGTGGCAGCATAGATGATGTCATATTTCCCAATAACATCCCAGTAACTGAACCTTAGGATTCTGATAATCATGTCAACAATAGCATACAATGTGATATTCCATCCACCGTGGCAGTTAATGTCATGCATTTTCTGTGCAGTAATTCACAGTGTGGTGAAAAATATCAGGTGATGGTGGTGTAGATGCTGATGATGAATGTGATGATGATGATGATGTTGCTGTTGTTGAAACATGCAGCCCACATGCTAGCATCCAAGCAGAAGATGTGGATGTGTGTGACGTTGATGAACAGGATGATGATGTAATTGACCCCAGTTGGGAACTAGAGAAAAAGGAATTCAAAGTGGCTGTGTCTGAGTCTGTTTGCAGGAATCTCCCCTCCTGTAAAAACTTGTGATCTACCAGTTTTAGTTGATGATGATGACCCAGTAATAAATATAATAGGTAGTCGTGGTGGTCAGTCACAATCCAGGTGTGCAGTGCCCGAAACATCATGTGCCCCCCCCACTTCAGTGCTTAAAATAACAGACTTAAGTAAGCCACCTCATGGACATGTTAAAAGCAGAGCATCACAATCCCTTGTTTGGGATTTTTTTGTTCAAGATGCAAATGATGAGTCAGTTGCAATCTGCCAGGTTTGCCATGTGTGTGTGAGTCGAGGTAAAAAGGGGAGCCATCTGGGCACAGGAGAACAGCATACACATCTTAAAAATAGGCACTTGGCACTGTGGACCCAGCATAAGCTGGCAGCTTATACCACAGTGGGGTGTTCACCCTCGTCACGGGCAACCATAGGGAGCATGTTATCCCCTTCCATGACTGTTAAGTCCAGTAGTAAATTAAACATTTGCAGTAGTGAGGTAATAAGAGCAGAGGATTACTACAGGCATGATGAGGTGGAGGACCATAATGACTTTGAAATGTTGTCCAGTGCTGGTGAGAGTAGCAGTTTTTGTGGTGGTGAATGCAATATGTCTAGTGCAAGTGTTACATCAACCCTGGTTGGCAAATCTGGCAAAATAACAGCGTTTCTTGGTTTGTCATCATCACCTGTGCAATCGTCTTCATCAAATGTCCACACTCCACCCCCTGCCAATGCCATTCATCACAGAGCACAATCATTTGTGATCACACCCCATGTAAGATGTTTAAGTCAGCCCATGTTACAGAGTGTTTTTGCGCATAAGCTGAAGTACCCCCCTGAATCATACAGTGTCACGTGAACTTAATGCTGCTGTAGTGGAAATGCTGGCAATTGGTCTTTTGCCCTTCTCCTTTGTGGAGAATTGTGAGTTCTGGTAGTTTGCTGCACATGCCTGTCCAAAATAGAAAGTCCCATCCAGGACATACTTATCTACCCGTTCTGTCCACGAGTTGTTCTGCACTGTGTCCGACTCAGTAAGACATGCCCTTCAACATTCCTTCTCTCCATTCATCCATTTAAGTATGGATATTTGGACAAGTGGCAAAACAGCGGGGAGTTCATATTTGTGTATAACTGCACACTGGGCGCAGGTGCCGGGGTTGTTTGTGATGTTGGTAGTGTGACTAATCAGTGCAGTAAGGTGGATTGTCACAGTAGCAATCTTCCAGGAATTTGACAGCATGCAACAATTGCTATGCACAATGTGACCTGTTCACACACTGGTGAGAACATGTTCAACATGGTACTGACTGAAATTGACAAATGGCTAAACCCTCTGTCCCTGAGAGCTGGGTTCATAGCAAGTGACAATGGGTCAAATGTGGTGAAATGCAACACGAATGGTGTTTTTTTTTTCGTGTTCCATGCATGGCCCACTATTTATTCTTGTGGTTCAGAAGTTTCTGCAGCACCCTGATGAAAATGAAATGCTGATCATTTCATAATGTATCTGCTCTCACTTTTCAAGATCTGGAAAGGCCCGTGACCAACTGCGGCAGCTGAAGATACAAAACAGCCTGCCTCAGCACCGCTTGAAGCTGGAAGTTGTCACCCGATGGAACTCCACTTTATACATGGCAGAAAGGTTCATGAATAATACAAAGCCATCTCAGAATATCTTGTGATGCACACTAGCTGTGACAGTTCTGGGGTCTCCGTGTCTATGACGACTGAACAGTGGCGTCTCGTGGACTCTGTAATAACAATTTTGCAGCCTTTTAAACATTCTACACAGGCAGTGAGTGGTGAGTCTGCCCCCATTAGCCAATCAATTCCACTGCAGCGGGTGCTGAGGCAGACATTGGTGAATGTACAGCATAGCCTTGATGTTGCTGGAGATGGTGGTAGCAGTATGTTGCTGCAACACATGCTGACAGTATTCAACCAGAATCATCACATTGTGAGCATTCAGTGTAGTGACAACTTTGCCATTGCAACAATGCTGGACCCATGATACAAACATGGAATTGCATCAGTACTGGAGGGAGGGCCTGAACAGGTAAAAAATATCAGTGGTCAACTGGTGCACTTGGTTCATGGGGCACAGAAGTCACGTGCCAAGGTCAGCAAACCTCAGCAGCATAATCCGGTTGAAGGTGTACCTGGAGGACCATCAAGCATATCCTGCAAGAAGAAGTGGACTGCAGCTCCTGGTGGTCTGTCATCCAAAGTGGCTGGTGTCAACCCACTTTGGGAGGCTTTGTCCCAAGTGGGTATTTGTGAAATAAATGATTCAGGAGAACAGGATGATGCATCAACAACTGTACTTAGTGCGGCACATGGAATGATTGAGTCATATTTGTTTGAAAACAGGCATCTGACAATAAGTGAAGATCCTCTTTTGTACTGGAGTGGAAAGGTCAGTGACTGGCCAGAGCTGACTGCAGTGGCACTGAAGTACCTCACATGCCCACCCTCCAGTGTAAGTGTTGAGAGGGTATTCAGCTCAGCAGGTGCAATAGCCAGGGATCATCAGACAAACCTGTCTCCTGCAAATGTTAGTTTTCTAACATTCATTAAAATGAATGAGAGGTACATACCAGCACAGACTGCAACCTCGGTATTCATACCCCGGACTAGTTATGGTGGTTTTGGTGATGTGGAAATGGACCATCCTGGTGGCACTGGCAGTGGCTGCATGAAACAGCACACCACTGATGCACATGCCAACACAATGGAGAAAGAATTTCCTAGTGGTCAGACTTCATACATCGATGACTGTGAGGGCAGCTTTCTTTATGAGGATGATGATGTGGTTAATGTTGGCAGGTTTTAACTGAAGTTTTTAAAAGGTGGTATGCCACCCCAGACCACCACCACCACTGGTACTGCTGTTAGCCACTGCTACCACTGAGCCTGAGTCTGTCTGCCCCCCCCAGACCACCATCATCACCAGGACTGCTGTTAGCCACTGCCACCACTGAATCTGAGTCTGTCCATCCCCTGGACCACCACCGGGACTGCTGTTAGCTACTGCCACTACTGAGCCTGAGTCTGTCTACCCCCCAGACCACCACCACCACCACCTCCACTGGGAATGCTGTTAGCCATTGCCACTACCGCTACTGAGCCTGAGTCTGTCTGCCCCCTGGACCACGACCACCGGGACTGCTGTTAGCCACTGCCACCACTGAGCCTGAGTCTGTCCAGACCACCACATCCATCAGCCAGAGACACAAAGCTTCTTAATATTTACACCATAAAGTGAGTATGTGTACTCATGTTTGTTATGCTGCCTCACTTCCTTTAGTTGTATGCTTTGTTTTCTGCAGCTTTTCAGAGCCGCAATGGAAAAACACATATGGTACACTTATTTTGTTTCTTTTACAGGTTAACAAAAAAGTCTCCATCGCTAAAACTCGGTGGGAATGGTATTGCCACTGTACTGTACAGAGAGGAACTGATGGAATATCCAAGTGAAATCCATTCTGGTAAATATGAACATTTTATTTCATCCGTTTCATTGTTTTGGAAAGACTGCAGCACATATTGCATACAGGTTGTGTTAGTTGACAAGATGTGAGTTTCAGTGTAACCTGACTTAAAATTCAGAACCAGAGAGGGAAATAACAATTGAGTTGAAAGAAGTAATTCATTGCTTTCTTTATGAAACTTCCAAATGCTTTGTTGTTCTGTCAAACTGGCCTTATCCAAAAAAGTTCTTGAACATCAGGCACCCCCCTTCCCCAGGCTTGGGCACATATAAAACATGCAGAAGTCATTTCATTAGATCACCATCACCATCCTTAACAATAACTGGACTCCAGAAGGATGCAGATGAAATCTGTGAAGAAGCAACAAAAAAAGAAACCATTACAGACAAACCAGCAAATATGATCCCCCCACCCACCTCCCCCCAAAAAAATACTTACCTTCATGTGCTTGAGAGCTACGATTTCAATTTCAGTGCAAAAATTCTCATTGAGCATTGGAATGTGCACACCAACAGTTTCTGTGACCTGTGATGCAGAACAATACCATGAGTGCATGTCCATGTCAACCCCTCCTCACCTACAAAATACACAACTATATCTGTATATATATATATATATATATATATATATATATATATATATACACCCTGTATATATATATCTACTCACCAAGGCTACTATTAGTGTACGGCCAAAGGGCACCCTTCAATCCAGTTGAGATAATCACATTGCATTTGCTTGAATCGCCTTGCAGAACACATTGCACCAGCAACAGAATGAGGAAACAGTGGAGGGATTCAAAAGGGCATGGGACAACTACATGGGAGTGTTAAGGGAGGGGCACAGGTACAAGCACATAGCTGGGCAAATGGGCAGACTTGGTGGGCCTGGTTTGCTCCTTTTCTGACATCACACTTCTATGAATCTATGAATCATTTTATTTATACTGGGGGACTTCGTATGTGCTGAAACACTCCCATTTTACTGTGTTACCACTTTTCAATTTTCTGCACACAAGGAGGATGCATTTTGGGCCTGCAGAAAAAATCTGGGGACTCTGTGCCACCGCTGCACGCATGACTGAGTGCGCCATTAATTCTGGGGGACTTTGTATGTGCTGAAACACTCTCATTTCTCTGTATTACCACTTGTCAATTTTCTGCACACAAGGAGGATGCATTTTGGGCATCACATCCTAACGTTGCTGGGAAGGGAGACAGAATGTGAGTGGCTTTTCAGAACGGGATTTCCTCCATCACGTGACACACTGTAATGAAATTACAGGCAGTTTTCACAGAAATGTATTGCACTATGTGGCACAAGAAAGATTCCCCTTGAAGGGAAAATGTGTATTATTAAACAACAACAAAGAAAAAACAAACAAAAACAGTACAACACAGTAGTTGGGGGGGGGGGCAGAAAACAATCCCATAAGTTACTGTGGCCATGGAAAGCCGTGGTGGTCCAGGAGCAAGTGCAGCATTCTAACCATTTGCTGCTGCTGTTCTTCTATTGTGTGGCCTACTGCTGCAAAGCACTCACCCTCTGATTGTTCCTTTCCAGAGCTGCCCACACCAGGGAGATGTCATGCTGTGTTGCAGGGACTGTGGTGGAGTCCCCTGCAGCTGGGAATCCAGGTAGCGGGGGTGGTGGTGGAAAGGGTGGTGCTGGTGGCTGTGGTGGTGGTGGTGGTGGTGGTGGTGGATGAGCTGCTGTACTGGCCCTTCTCCTGCTGTGGCTGTGACTGCAAGGCACAACTCTAACCCCAGCAGCACCCTCAGCCACTGCCACTTAGGGGCCAACAGGTGGACGCCTGGCCCCTTCCATGGCAGCCTGTCACTCTGCCCAGTGGTGGTTGAGCATGTGGGTGGGCTGGCCACCAGTCCCCAAATGTGTCTTACGGGGGCCATGGTGCACCAGCACACCACACAGACAGCACACCACGACTGTGCTGTCTCCTCCCACAGAGTTAAAAAAATCCCACACTGGGGAGCTGTGGGGTGGACCAGACACAGTCCTCGCATGAGTCGCACTTCCTCAACTTTTTAGGGACACCTCCTGTGGCTGTGGAGGTGGTGAAGGGGGTGCTGCTAGAGACCCTACAGCTGTTACTGGTGGTGGTGGTAGTGGCGGAGAAAGTGGACACACACAGCAGCCACCAGTGGCACTGGTGCTGCTGCTGCTGTTGCATAAACAGGGGAGAAGTAACACCCAGGAGTCGGGAGCGGTCCAGCATGACACGACCACCCCTACGTGTCCGCACTCCCCTCTGACCATGCCCATGGGCCAGCGACTCACCTTCTCCAGGGTCCATCCTACACAAGTCTCCGGGCTGACACACACACAGACACAAACTGACACTCACACTCACTGACACACACAGTCACACACACACAAAACAAAACAAAATAAAACTTATAAAAAAAATTCAGTGACAAAAAAACAATCACAAATACAATACAAAAACTAAATAAAGAGATAGCTTTTTAAAAAGCTGTTGGTTTGTTCACTAATCAAAGGCAAGCGGCAATCAAGCACTTTCACTCTCTACTACTCTCCTCTAAACAAAGCCTTCTCCCTCTATGAATGCAGAGGAGAAAGTGAAACTGCTTCTCTGACTCACTTCCTTCCTACCTGGCTAAAGCATGTGACTTACAGTACTGTAAGCCATGTGATGTGTGGGGGGTTGCCTATTTACTTCTTACTTTGCATTAAGGCATAATGGCAATATGAAGTAATAATGATAACGCAAAGTGAGCACATTGCAGTGCCCACTTTGCGTTGTGCTCCACCAATGTGAAGTGGGCACTTCGCGTTCACTTCGCCAGCAGATTAAATATTCACTACATCCCTACTCTGGTGTTGTAAAATTAAATTATTAATGAATGTACCTGTTGGTTATTGTGTTCAGCAGCAGCAAAGAGAAGCAGTTGAGTACCTACAGGCAGCAGCAGTGCAGAGTGGATTCCTCACATTCCAAGCCTGAATAATTGGAGGAAGATTAACTTAGCTAGCAAGGCAGAAGTCACCCAGTTTGCAGCATAGGGAGAAATGGGATGGGTATGGTGAGGAGCTGCATTTATTTTACACCCGCCTGAGTCAGACCATTGTGTGGGACCTTCTGTTCACAAAATAAAATATTATATTTTATCTCATCACCACTCTAGTTGTTGTTTGATGTGTAGTATATGGAGGCACCAGTACAGGCAGGAGGGAGGACACCTTATCTGTCAAATCCTGAGAACCTCCTCTCCATAACAACAACGTGTTAGGGCAGGGGAAGGCCGATGACTGGGCAAGCAAGACTCCTTAATTAACAGCACATGGGAGCTGAAAGTTTCACCACAGATGTAAAGTTCAACCAATTTTGCAGTCAGTTATCTGATAGCAACCCTACTTTACAACTCTGTTTTGAGACTGTGGAAGGGAATCAGCACTGACACTGAGACTGGACAGCTTGTTATAAGCTGTCTTCTTTGATTTGTGTGGCAGCTTGGAAGAAGGGCAGCACTTCAAAGATCAAAGGCACTGACACTATCATGCAGCAATAACAGGCTATTCTCAGGACATCCTTAACACAAAAAATGAACCTCAGCTCTTAAATCCTCAGGACGTCCAGAACATAAAAAATGGACATCAGCTCTTAACAGTGTTTTTTGTTTTAGGCATAAATGACTCCAATAAATCTTTTTTGGAATGTTTTGTATACATTTCAGGATGTAAAATACATCTATAATGCACTTATCAGATGCTCTGGTGCCAGGAAAAAAAAAGTGCTATTTCTGTGTTTTTCTTTATGGATTTGCTGGTCCATATAAGGCAGTCATGTGTGTCTAGGGTTGCCACCTTTCAATGAGGCAAAAACTGGATCCTAAGCTCAGCCCCTAGTCCCACCTCCTTTTATGACTCATCATGCATTGATTCTCCTCCAAAGTCATTTATTATATCAGTGAAAGATGACACTTAAAGCAGCAGTTCAACAAAAAATGTTAAGATACTGTACTGTACCTGTTAAAGTTACTTGCCTAGGTTCTTCCTCATTATTTATTTACTTATGTATTTATTGATATTGGAGTACCAGATAAATATACAGAGATAAAAGAAGTCTCATTTACAGATATGATCTGGGGGGAGGCAAGAGAAATGCTGTAAATAGCAAGCAGTAGTATACATGGTATAAAATAATACACAATAAATTGTTTCCTATAATGTGTACTTTATATATTTTTCTGGCTCCATTTCCTTTTCATGTCCACAGTAATATTTCAAAGCCAAGGAAGTGACCAAACGTTTTTCTTGAGGAAAAAAAAAATTAAAATGCATAAATTCTGTTACAGATGAACATGTCTACCAGCAAATGAAAGTAGAAGACAATGGCATTTGCAATGGCAAGGCATTTGACACAGTCCCGCACAAAAGATTATTAGTCAAATTAACCAGCCTGGGAGTGGGTCCCAGGGTGGTAGCCTGGGTAAAACATTGGCTGGACAACAGGACACAGAAGGTAATTGTAAATGGAGTCCACTCTGAAGAAAGGGCGGTTACCAGTGGGTACCACAGGGTTCAGTATTGGGTCCAGTCCTTTTTAATGTCTTCATCAGTGACATTGCAGAGGGACTGGAAGGAAAAGTATGCCTTTTTGCAGATGACACAAAGATCTGCAACAGGGTTGATACACAAGGAGGCGTGGAAAGGATGAAAAGGGACTTGGCAAGGTTGGAGGAATGGTCAGACGTATGGCAGCTAGGATTCAATGCAAAAAAGTGCAAAATAATGCACCTGGGAAACAGGAACCCAGGGGAAGAATACACAATGGGTGGGAAGGTAGTAACAACAATAAAACAGAAAAGGGACCTGGGGGTAATCATATCAGATGACCTTAAGGTTAGCAAGCAATGTGAGAAGGCAGTAGGGAGGGCCGAGGGTATACTGGGATGTATAGGGAGAGGCATCAGCAGCAGAAAACAGGAAGTTGTTATCCCTCTGTACAGACAGTTGGTGAGACCCCATCTGGAATACTGTGTCCAGTTCTGGAGACCCCATCTCCGCAAGGACATAGGCAGGATAGAGGCAGTCCAGAGGAGGGCAACTAAAATGGTGCAGGGTCTGCAAGAGAAGCCGTATGAGGAGACACTAAAGGAACTGAATATGTATACCCTTGAGGAAAGAAGGGAGAGGGGGGACATGATAGAAACTTTCAAGTACCTCAAGGGAATCAACAAAGTCCAAGAGGGTAGCATCTTTCAGAAAAAGAGACTTGCAAGAACAAGGGGACACGATTTAAAGATAGAAGGAGGGCAGTTCAGGGGCAATGTGAGGAAGTATTATTTCACAGAGAGGGTAGTGGATGCATGGAACAGCCTTCCTGAGGAAGTTGTGGGGTCTAAAACTGTGGGAGAATTCAAGAATGCATGGGACAGACATAAGGCAATTCTTGTGGGGGGCAGGAAGATATAGGCTGTTGGTTAACTAGGATCTACGGCCTATCCTGTAGGTAGGGAAATGGGCAGACTAGATGGGCCTAGCGGTTCTTATCTGCCGTCAAAGTCTATGTTTCTATGTTTCTATGTTTATGGTTTGGTTACTGTTACAAAAGATGGGGGCAGCTTAGCTGTTATGTCACTTTAAGATGTAATGGAAAAGATTAGGTTAAGTAACTGCTAATGGTGTTAATGGTCATACTTTACACCTCCCAGGTTGACTGCTTTCACAAACAAGGGGCTACATAAACAAGATAACTTGTTTGTAACCTGGACATGCAGCAGAAACAATGAATGATATCACAAAATCTGTTTCAAAAGTATGCGAGCACTCAAAATGGCTCAAAAACCTGACCATTACTGAGCAAAACCAGATTATTTATTTATTTATTTAAGAGTTTTACCAGGAAGGCATGCTGAACAGAGTACCGCTCGATTTCAGATGCATCCTGAGGGAAAGTGGAAGGTACAATAAATAAAATTGGTGAGCAGGATCAACAATATTATACATAAATAATTATAATACACTAATTAACAATTACCCAATGTAGACAGAACAGGTTGTGGTGTCTCACACAAGTAGAACAAGCAGAACAAAATGGAACAATTGTGAGTAGGATGAGCAACAACTGTCAGAGTAAGATAAGTTAAGAAAAACTAGAGCTTATCTAGTTGCTGTGGGAGGTAGAGTAGGGTTAGATGCAGGAGCAAGTGGAGAAGTAAGTAGTGATATGAGCATTGAGGTACTGCGTTGTGGGGCCGTGCCAAATGTCTTCAGGGAGGGAGTTCCATATCTTAAGGAGCCTATAACTGAAGGCGGACTGGCCTGCTGTGGTGGACATGTGTGGGATGGAGAATAGACTGTTATCTTTGCTCCTGAGGGTGTAGGAAGGCTGGGAGGAGGCAGAGAGAACCAAGGAGAGGTAAGCAGGCAGGGACTGTGTCCAGAACTTGGCTGTGAGTTGAGCACAGTGTGACAGACAGCGGTCCTGAAGCAATGGAAAAGTCAACAATTGGTAGAGGGTACAGTGATGGGTGGAGAAGGGGCTGTCAAGGCAAACTGAAAGAAGGAGTGGAAGAGGGGAGTCCAGTCTGGCCAAGGTGGACTTGGAGGTGGCACTGTAGACTACATCTCCATAGTCAATAACTGGCAGGAGGGGCCCTGAAAACCTGATCACCAGGTAAAAAAACCTGACAGGTGAAAACCCTCTGCATATGTGTGTGTGTGTGTGTGTGTGTGTGTGTCTGTGTGTGTTGGAGATGTCAGATCAGCTGCACCATGATATGTGAGCCAGGTAATAATGAACAGCATGGGACGGGGGAGGGGGGGGCTGGAGAGTGGCACTAAGCAGGACTGAAAATGTAACCACAATGCCTGGTGCCACTATAAATTATTTAAATATGTTTCACAAATGTGCTTTAAGTGCTGTGTTGAATTTATTACTTTACACAATGATTCTGCCTTTCTAAGAGGGAGGACGAGTGCTGGTGACATATGGACCGCTGCAGTGTTGAACTGCCCAGGAGGTACAGGACTATCCTCTTCATCCATGCCACCACCAGAGAATGTTTTAAGATTTACAAAAGTAGCCTTATATGTGATATTACTTGCTGACTGGTAAATTATTTTACTGGTTTCTGGAGTATGGTGCAGCACGGTGTGTGCAAAAATGCCTTGGATGTTGCTCAGTGTCGATCAGACATATGAAGAAATATGGGACTGACTTACTACTCTTGCCCGCTGATGGCTGCATGATGTGGATAGCGGTTCACAATAAAGTGGCTGGCTTTATGTCATGGGAGACACATTGGGTTGACACACTAGTTTGAATGAATCCTGTCAGTGTGTATGTTTTTTTGGGATGTCATGCCTATTTTGTCTTTGAATGCATGTTTTGGGTATCAGGAATGGGGAGGAGAGGGGAACTTTTGATGCTTCCTAACATTAGGCTGTGCTGCTGTTGGAAAAACATGGCAACTGTGGCAGTAGAAAATTACTTGTGCCCAGCAATAGTGGAGATGTAGTGGCACCTTTAAAAACCGGGCTCTGTTGTCTGATAGATGACCACCTTAGGAGGCCTATACAGCCAATCAGAGCCCGAGGATTTTTTTACCCGTTTTCGAAAAACATGATTGATGGTTTACTGATTCATCTGGGTAGTCAATAAAGTATCCCAGCCAACTGTGTTCTGCATTCCTTTAAGCTCATTTGCTCAGTAGGGACATTGTGGGCCACCTCTGTGTTCCCCAGTTGTAAGCCACTTTTTATAGAGGAGTGATACTACATGTGGTTGATCAACCAGCTTGGTCATGTCAGCACAGAGTCCATGATGCAGGAAAAGTCCAGGTATATGGACATAATATAGCATGCATCACATGTGTTAACAGGGAAGAGGATTTTATTGTCCAGGTTATTTCTTGTTTTAAATACTGTATGTCAAAAGCCACTACTCGGTTTTAATTGAAGACTTGGGCTGCTGTTTCCAAAGCTGCATCTTGCATAAAGCTGGTGGGTATAAACGGGAATTACATACTAACTGGTTTGGGTCTTGACTTAGAATTGTGCTAAGAGTTTGTCAAGCTGTTGGCTTGTCCTAATTAAGTTTTCTATGTGGGGGAGTCAGGGGCCCACATATTCTGGAGCAAAGGATAGGCAAGATTGCCTGGGGTTGCACTGGTAGCCTGTTCACAGAGGCAGCATTCTATTTCCCTTCATTGTGTGCAATAAAACACAATCTGGGCATTGCTGTCCTTTAGTTTCCACAATACGTATTTACTAGAGCACTAGGCATGGTAATATAGCCTGATGTCCAGCAGCGTTCAAGCACCATGTTCCCTTAGAACAGCAAGCTTCATGTATGCTCATCTGAGAGTTGTGTCAGCCCCAGGAATGTGGATAGCATAGACTGTAGGTCTGCAAACCATCTGTTACGAAGCACCACACCCAGCATATCCATCTCTCATTCTGCTTGAATCTCCAGCTGATGTTTCTGCACTGCCTGATTAACTTGCTTCATTTATGATGATATGTGTATAATTTAGCCTATGCAATGTATATTTCACTGCAACACTTGCTACTGCTGCCTCTGTATACACCGTAATATTTTGTGATGTATTTGACTTCTTGTACATTTATTGTACTTCACATTCTATTGTACAGGTGTACACCTAGCTTGCACTACTCTGTAACTCTGTACCTCCCCTGGTGCCCTCCCTCGAGTCTCCCCCAGAAAAGGGACTTTTTGTCTCAGTGGACTTACCCTTTTACCAAAATTCAAATAAATAAAATAAATATCCATGGAACAGAAGAGGTGGGGGAGAACATTCAATTTAATAGTGTTGATCTTCCCCACAGCAAGAGAAGAAGGGTGGACTGGACCATCTTTCCGGGTCTGTTTCCATCACTTTCTTGACACTGTCTAAATATTTGGAGATCATTACCTTCATTCTTTTGGAGACTGTGATCCCCAGGTATGTCAGACAGTCCGGTGTCCACATTCAACCCCACTGGACCACATCCTGTCTGGCCACATTTTCATTTAGTGTTTTCTCAAGGTTGAGCTTATAGCCCAATATGTTTTGAACTATTTAAGAACCTAGTGAGCCGCAGGGATTGACATGCCCTAGTTTTCTACATGGAGAAAGATTTTGTCTGCATATGTGGAAATTTTATATTATAGTGTATAGTGGAATGTTGCTATGCATGGAATTCCATGTCTGGAATATGCTTGTTCTGCTGCAGTAGTGACATCATTGTGTTTTTCTTTTTTTTTTTTTTTGAACTTTCTTTATTCACCCTGTGGAGCCAGGCATCCTTCCAAGGTACCCACTTGGTCGAGTTTCTACTCCCAGCCTGAACCCCCACTTGCCAGTGACCTTCCTCCGACTGCCCAGACAGGCCCAGCCCCCACCCTGGATCTCCACCTCCCTTGGCAGCCTTTCTGGAGTTAGAGTGGCCTACCTGGCATCAGGTCAGCTGCAGAGTTTACCAGTGTGCTGGGCCGGCGGCAGGATGCGGACCCGCCACTGGAGTCCCCTTCATCTCTGCAGCTCCACAGAGGGCTTTTCCAGTCTCTGTTGTTTCATTCCTGAGGGCTCGGGTGGGCAATGACAGCTGGGCACTGTGTGCCGCTGCCCGACAAACTCTTCCCCTACTATGCTTGCTCTGCCTTGTCTGTGCTGCATCCAGCAATCATCAGGTGCCATTACAGAGCAGCGTATCCCCTGATGCCCTCCCCAGGGAAGGGAGAGCTTTCCTACAGACACTCAATCCCTTCCCTTCCCTACCAACCCCAGTGGCCCCGGCTCATTCTCGGACATGGGTCACCAGTGTGGCACGAGGAGTGGCATCCAGCACCTCAACCCTCAGCTCCACTGGGCCAGCTCCACTATGTTGTTCTGCTGCAGTAGTGATGTCACTACAGCAGAACAACTTGGAATGTTGCCACATACTTGGATTTCCCCTATCCAATTAAGCTTGAAGTTGCTGTTTTCTAAACTTAAACTTTCAGAAACATCTACAGCACAATGTGTCAGTAATTTGAGCCTACCACCAATCCTAAAGTGCTCCCTCAACCACCAGTTCACTGAAAAAAAAGTGCACTGTCTGAAATAGGCATGGATGCCCATACACTATATAGAATAGTGGATGGGCAACCCTATGCACAACCAGTGTGTTGTGCCACCTTGGGGATCTGATTCCCATGGACCTCTCAAGCTTCGCTCTCGAGGTCACAGTGAATCAGAACCCCTCAGTGGCAAAACACACTGGTTGTGCATAGTTGCCAATCCACTATCCTATACTAAGGTTCATACCAAGGTTTCAAAAGAGCCAGGGGGCTTATGAGCCCATAGTGCTCTTGGTGGTCTTAATAATAACTAATAAGATTATCAGATAAAATGTATTTGTCCAGGCAATTTTTAAACACATTTTTGAAACTACTAATAACAATATCCTTAGGTAATGTATTCCATGGATTTATAATGCATAGAGAAAAGAAGTATTTGCTTGCTTTCATGTCAAAGGTTTTACCATAAAGTTGAAGAGGATACCCTCTTGTATTGTAATAATTCTACTTAAAAATGAGTCCCAATTCAGTAATTAGAAAAGGATCATGAATGACATCATACATAAACAGACGATCACCCTGTAGCCATCTTGTAGCTAAAGACATCAGGATTAGGGATTTAAGCCTGGATTCATAAGGATCATTATATGAACCATGAATATGTTTGGTGAATTTCCTCTGGACCTTTTCAAGTAACATGATGTCAGTTTTTTTTAAAGGGGTTCCACAATTGGGAAGCATATTTCAGATGAGGACGGACATATGCTCGATACAGGGGCATTAAAACTCTCTTATCTTTAGATTTCATATTTTGCCTAATGGACCAAATTACTTTATTAGTTTTAGAAATGGTCTTATTAATTTGTTTGGAAGGGCAAAAATCCATAGAAATATTTACTCCGAGATCTTTTTCATTAGATGTAGAACCGAGTATTTTTCCAGCTAATTGATAAGATGCATTTTTGTTTAATGCTGCTAAGTGCATAACCTTGCACTCATTGGGATTCAATATCATATGCCATTTAATAACCCAATTTGATATTTTATTTAAGTCAGTCTGGATAGTACCTATGTGGTCCATGGTAAAACAAGGTCCACCTATTTTTACGTCATCTGCATATTTCGTTGATAAGGAGAGACAGTTTATGGTTAAATCACTAATAAAAAGTTGAAACAGACAGGGCCCTGGCACAGAGCCCTGAGGAACACCACTGGTGACAGCTGGTGACAGCTCTGACATTCGATAAATGGCCATTAATAATCACCCGCTGAGTTCTATTCGATAACCAGTTCGAAATCCGATTAATAATATATTTGTTGATCTTTAGAGTATATCATCTTTCAATAAGGGCCCAGAGTGGTATGGCATCAAATGCATTACTGAAATCAATGAAAATAATATCATAAGGTATTTTCATGTCCAAAGAGCAGCTGACATTCTCATAGAAACACATCAGATTTGTCAAGCAACTACGACCCGTCTTGAAACCATGTTGAGATACATCAGTAATGTCAGAAATAGGAGAAATAATGTCCTTAATTATACTTTCCAGTATTTTACAGAGAGGTGATGTCAGACTAATTGGTCTATAGTTCTCCCAGTTATTTTTGGGCCCCTTCTTATGAACTGGAATAACAAAGGCTGTTTTCCATAAGCAAGGGACAAAATAACGGGCTAAGCATTTATTGAACAATATGCAAAGTGGATCAATAAGTGTGAGTCTTAATAAGTATAAGTAATGACCAGCTAGAAGATCGGGGAGTGTGCTAGTTTTACCTTTCTGCAGAATTAATTTGGAAAGCATGTTCTCTTTGGAGATAATAACAGGTTGATCAGAGCATGATACAGGAGTTTCATTTAAAAGGAGAAGACCGGTAGCAGAGTGATAGGGGTGCTGCCGATAAACATTGTCCTGTAGCATACAAAAAGCAGAAGTGCAGGCTCACTCAGCAATGCTGAGCATCTAGAAAAGATGCCACGTCAGACACATGTTCACAGATCAGTGTTGTTTATCAGCACAGTCGTTATACAGGGAGTGCAGTGAGAATGCTTAGACTTGTCATCTCAACATGGGCTGTCATTTAAAATTTTGAGGTAACAGGCCTAAGTATGCTTGTTGCCCTCCCAGTATGCTGCAACAGTTGTGTGAATAAACTACACTTAACTGTGAACAAGCATCTGACTTGGTGTATTTCCTTTGTGCTCAGTGTTGGTGAGTGAGCTAATTCTTCAGCTGAACTGTTTCCTTAGGAAGAATGGTATTACACAGCATAAGTAGGGATAACATTCCAGCTGATAACTTAGCATATGTAATAGGGATGGATGACGTCTGTCTGCTATGCTTCACATAGTGTTTGAAGCCAAGTTTAAAAGCTTTGCATGAAGAGCAAAATCTGCATGAAAAAACAAAGCAGATTTTGCCCCGGTGAAGCAACAATTTTACTTTTCCAATAGTTTACCACTAAAGGGAATGCCCGAAGCATGGTGGCTGGTAAAAAGGAGAAAATGTGACATCCTTCCCTCACCCAAATAGCACTATCTCCTATCCTCCTGCCCTCCCTAGTCCCAGTGATTAAGAAAACAGCATTACCCCAGCCCACTTAGCAACCAGTCTTCCACCCTTCTCTCCCAGTACCAATAATCAAGAATGCTCCTTCCCCAACCCACATAGTACTCAACCTCCTCCCTCCCTCCCCGCTCCTGGTAATCAGGAAAGAAAATCCTCCTCCAGCCCACTTACTACCCAGTCTGTCACTCTTCTCCTCATCTCCATAATCAAGAACCTCACTAACCTACTTAGCACACAAACTCTCCAGTCTTTTATCCTCACACTCAGGTGAGCTTGCCTGTTACAAAAAAAATGTTGGTGGAAAGCAGTGCTGCCCCCACACACCACATTGTCTGACTGTTATCTGATTAAATGAGTGTGAAATTGTTTGCTCTCATTCAGACAGAGATTGAGCAAGGTGGTGTGGAGAGCTGCACTGGTTGCTGTCTAATTTTTATAATTTTCTTGTTTTATGTAATGAATCAGCACCTCTGAGTGGGGGGAGGAAGAGGAGTTGGGGTGTTAAATGTGTTAGGGGAAGAGGGATTTTCTTGATTATTGGGACCGTGTGAGTAGGGTGGGAAATTGGGGTCTATATAGGTTGGGGAAGGTTTTTTTCTTGATTATTGGGTCCAGGGATGAAGAGAATGGAGCAGACTGGGCTTAAAGTGGATTGGGGGAAGGTTTTTTCTTTGATTAATGGGACAAGGGGGTGAGAAGTGTGGGTGACGGGGTTCTACAAGGGTGAGGAAAAGAGAAACTTTTTTTTGTTACAGATATGTAGTATCTGCCTGGGACCCTCAGGTCCTCCACTCCCCACTCTCCAAGGGGGCAGGTGTGGGTTGCTGAAGCTATGCAACACTGGGTACTCAGAACTGCAGGTATAGATAACGTGGTTCCTCTACCTGGGGTAGCAATAAAATGGTGCCTGTGTACTGATATATTCAGGGCTATTACTCCCTAGGAACAATAATGTTATGCAGGCCTACACAGTTCTCCACAAAATAACTGACATTGTAACACAAATGATGTGTCCAACAAGGAAATACAGTAAAACAAATAGCAGTTCATTTAAAGAGAGATGGGATGGAAAAGACAAGCGGGCAATAGGGAAAAATGAGAGCAATGGAGTAGCAGTGAAACCTTATACTTGCTTCAACGATGGCACGCCCTTCCAGCAACCTCACACTCCCCAAAGTGAGCACCCCTGGCCTTAGTCCCCCCCAAAGGCCTTGAAGGGGGGGGGTTGTTCAACCAGGAAAGGCACACTAAGTTAGAGCTTGTTTCCAGGTGCAACCGGGGAGCACAAGGAAGTTGAATGACTTGCTTAGTCACACTGTATGCAAGTGGGGGCTGTGGGATTCAAACCCAGGTCTCCAGGTGTGCAGCTCAGTGCTCATAACCACTATGCTATACTGCCTCCTAAAAAAAGAGCTCTAAAGTTGCAGTGGCTACCTCACTAGGGACATAGTTACTGCAGGGCAGGTGTATTGGTGACATAGTTAATGAAATGTTGCAGAAAAAATAATTTAACTACTTGAAGAAGGGGACCCTATTTGTAATCCACAAAAATGTGGCCTGATGGTCTTCTCAGGTCTTCTGGCAAGTCCTAGCAATGTAACATAGTCCCACCCAGGGCCTTCCACTCACAAAAATCCCAGTTGCAAGGCTGAAACACCGGTGGTTACTCATGGTTCTGTATGGTCTAGGATACCTCAGTTCACTCATCTGGCCTGACAGGTGAGATGCTGTATGTGGCTCCCAGCAGAAATGTTCATCTTCCCTGGGGTCATTTGGACTCATTCACCAGTTCTCCTCCTCTTTCTTTTTCTCTCTGGTTGTTTTCCTCTGCTTCCACAGGGGGCTCCTCAGAACCCTTTGGTAGCCAATAGCCCCAGTCAGTCTGTTCTTTATCTGGAACTTGCTTATGGGTCAGATTAACTCCCAGTTCCACTCAAGTTCCTTCCTCCTTTACAGTTTTGAATAAAACTGCTTCCCCCAAATTATCTTCAGATATATGCACACTCTTTTGTGGCCTGCTAGGACTACAGCTACTTGCAGCCAGAGGCTCTCCTCTCACAGTTTCCTGGTAACACTGGCAGCAAAAACTGAGCTCAGAGCCTTGGTTTCAGTCTTTTTTATACTATCAAGAACAGGATGCCACATTGGTCACACAGTTCTGGATCTCATAATGTTGCCCCAGCTGGGCTTGCATGCAGGCGTTTTAGCAAATCCTGTTCTCTGACTGGCCCAAATTTCTGGGTACCAATTGCGGTATGTCTCTGGCACCCCTTACCAGCAGCCTTTGTGGGGTCAGAAGGTTGAAGAGTTGCATAGCCGTGGACTGTGGCTATGTTTGTTTATATTGGATGCCTTAGCCTCCATTTGCTTCACTTTATGCTTGAATGAGCTGCTTTCATCCTGTTCTGGTCCTGTTGCCAGTCCTGGGGCCATAGATGTCTTTATTATAATGGGTGGATTGCCCATTTGTGATCTGGGGGTTACTACAAAGGAGAGGTAACAGCAGAGCTGCTCTCTCCTCACTCTACAGTTGAGTCCCTCACTGTGGCTCCTTGCTCTGGTCCCATTGTCCTGGCCCTGCTGTCTGTCCTGAAGCTGAAAATTCTGTTTTGCATCCAAAAAGCACTCTCTTTTTTTGGTCCTGGCTCTGCTGCCTGCCCTCGAGTCTGGGACTCTGTCCTTTGTAACAAGCCCAGTGGCAAACCAGAACTCTGGCATCATTAAGCTTGGCATTTTGGCACCACCAGTTTTCCCTCGCCCGCAACCCTGCTTCCTATCCTGGGCTGAGGAGCACTTCTGCTGCACCTGATGGTACTGTTTGACCTGATCTCAGCCACACTGATCAGTTCTGGAGCTGGGAATATGGGCTTGACTCCAACCATGCACTCCTGAAGCAGATGGTGGTGCTGGTCCCCCACTGCTTTAGTCCTGTTCTTGGGACACTGGAGGGTTAAGAAATGGAATCTGGGTCAGTCTGGGAGAGGCAAGAGGGGCCTGAGAGCCTAGTATGGTAAGCCCCCAGAAATGTTGAGAGGGGCTTACAGGTATATTTGTTCACAGAGTCCTCTGCATCTGGCAGTGGGCCCTGCAGGCAGATGAAAGTGAAACTTTACTGGTGATGGGTGCTTCACTGATCAACGGCACTTCACCACACTTCTTGAAGATTTGGGTGTAATTTGAAATCTGAAGACACCTCCCCAAATCTTCATGAAGGATAAAGTTTGCCACTTTGTCACATTTTTACTAGTGAAGTTTTACTTTGCAATGTCCCAAACTGCAGTGAGAAAAAAAAATAATGTGACCTACTGGGAATCTACCCAGTCCCATGGAATACCATCCACCTAGTTACAGGTTCACGTGATTGGACCTGGGGTTCCCGGACACACTTTCTTTCTCTGGTATTATGTTCTATAACTAGGAATAATTAAGATGATAATTAGATGTACTGCACCAACAAACATCTAATTTGCAGTATCCCTTCTTCATATCCATTGCCACAGTTGGTACATTGGTATGAGCCTGGTGGGATAGACAAGATGGATTCTGACCTCTTTCATCAACACAGAACTATGTTATAATGTTACCTACTTTTTTTACCTGAGGACATGCATTTCTAGGCTGTCCCTGTAATGAGATAATGAATTCAAATAATAAAGTAATAACTATATTTTAATGCAGCACATGGGTATAGTACATTATTTGACTATAAATACATAATTTATTGCAATATCAAAGTTAGAATATATTAATAATACCACTACATTAAAGTGAATTCATATTCCGATCCAGTCAGGGTATGGAATCCCAGAAGTACCTCAGAGTCCCTCATTAAAACACTTTGCGTATGATGCTAATTTTACTTCTTCATTTCCTCAAGGAGCTTGAAATTTTAATTGAAGATGGCATTTGGTGAAGAATGAAACATGATTATCCAAATGCATGTTTAAAATAGAGAGAGGGTTTCTCGATTCCCCGATGCTGTGTCATGCCAGTGACTTGGGTGCAGAAACAGACTCAGGAGCTCACCAGATAGCCTGGGGGAGGTAAGGGGAGCGCTATCGAGTGGCAGCTCCCCCAGCCAGGCAGGGCTGGTGCCAGGATGTAGCACCACAGTGTCTCCTGTAGGGCCAGGTAGCTTGCTTCCCCATGGAACATCATCTGTGCGTGTGTGGGAATGTCAGCCTGCCATTGCCAGGTGCCACAGGTGGTGTACAAAGTGAGGATAATACCCCAGCACTATCAGGATGGTTGGCAGGGGTGTCTGAGACACGGCACCGTGGGCCACCACTAGATTGATCAGTAGGGTTAGCAGGGCACAAGGCTAGGGGGAGCCTCTGTGGAACATAGCTCTGGGGAGCACAGATCCATGCCTAAGAAATGTACAGATGGTAGGTGACAGAGAAAAATCTGGATGAGAAATATGATAGAGCGAGAGAGAGAGAGAGAGAGAGAGAGAGAGAGGGAATGTAAATTAGTGTTTTGAGTGTCATGGGGGAATAGTAATCTTTACCTTTATAAAAACCTTGCAAGGGAAAAGGATGGAAAGAATACTGACTTAATTTCTCCTTTTTGCTCCCTTTTCTCAAGTTTTATGCCATTTTCTCTAGACAGAACATATTTTTTTTCAGATTTACTTTAAGGAATATGAGATGCTACATGTTATCAAGAAATAATTTAGTACAAGTATTGGAACTTACACTTCCTGCAGCTCTAAAAATAACACTTTTGCTAAGCAACATTAACAATACGTTCACAGTTGATGCTGGTGGGAGGGCATCTCAAATGTTACAGAAGCCAAAGGAGCCAGTGTATACTAAATGGTTTTCTTTCCTTTTCAGTAAGAGCAGAGGTCTCCAACATTTATTATAGGTTGTCTCAGGTATAGTACTGCAGCTTTCAACTATATCAGACAGGCATGAGAGCTAAGCAATAGAGCTTCCTCAGTCACACTTTAATGTGAGGAATTTCTGAGCAACAGAAATCCTCCTCATCAGTTTAATTTCACTGTATATTTGAGAACTGTGAGTCAGATATTGCTGTCAGATTGATACTGGTGGTTATAAATGTCTACAATGTCCTATCTGACATTTCTGAATAAGAAGTTTTTTTTTTTTTATGTACAGTTTTATTCCCACCTTCCTCAGGCACTAGGTGGTCCTGCCAGCTTGCTAGGGCTGCTTCTGTCCCACTCTGGCTGTTAGGTTAAATGTTCTTCCTGCTGCCTACCTTTCCAGACCCCCAGCTACCAGCGAAGACCTAAAGTGACAAGTCTGTCTGACCATTTTAGGTCTGTCATTTAAGTGGTGCTGTAAATTAGGCTGTACGTGCTTGCCCACCAGTAGCCTGTCTGTACTTGGCTCTGTGCTTGTGTAGCATCATTTGCTGTACACTGCTCCATTAACACAGTTGATGGACATTATTTGACTTCCTGAATAGCTATCTTCAGCACTGCCTGCTGCTTCCTTCCCAGTGGCTATAACTCCCCCATGGTTCTGAGCAAAGCTTGGTTTGGATGAACTTTCCCTCCAGGACCTGAGTCTAAGAGAAAAAATATGCAGGTAACCAGTCTAGGTCTACAGTAGCTAACAATGTGTTCTGCAACAATGATCATGATTGTTTCAAAAATGAAGTGCAGCATAAGTTATTTTATTTACATAAATGCTTCTGTTAAAGAGCAGATAATTTGTTTAAAGTTTGGGAAGAGATGTGCTTCCTGGTAGTAGATGTATTTGATTTGTATTGAGGTGAGTCTGAGAACTGAATGCTACTGTATGTTGTATGCATGTTTTGTAGATATTAAGCCATACATGGAAGAAAGGGAGAAGGGAGACTGGGTCAGGTATTTGGAGTGTTTAAAATGTGGCAGTAAATCACTGCTTTCATTTCTCAAAGTGAAATCCCAATTCAAATTCAAACAAAAAAATATGGATTGGCAAATCCAAAACCAAGTCCCAATCCACCCCTGGATTTGTTCAGCCCTAGCAAGAACACTGCTGACATTTTCAGTACTCAGGGAGATTCAAAGAACACAGCCACAGGTTAGAAATAAGAAGTGGTTAGGTACAGGCAGGGGAAGTGACTTGCTGAGGTCACACAATGAGTATATGACAGTTGTAGTATTCAAACCTAGGTCTCTAGGTTTACAGCTGTGTGCTCTATCCACAAGGCCAAACTGCCTTCCCCTGTCTGAATACTAAACAAGTTTCCCAGAAACAAACTGGGCATGTCTTCTCTCCATGCAACCTTTTGTGGATCCCACCTAAGAATCATACTTAGAACAAGTAAGGAGCAAAAGGCGGAATGCCCATTAGGCTCTTAATTTACATGTAGTCGTGGAATTATCAATCTATCTTGAAAGTAAGTAATTGTCCAGCCTTTTTTTAAATATATTTTTTATTTGAACTGATAATAACTTCAATTGGTAGACTGTTCCATGGTGTCATAATTCTCTGAGAGAAAAATCCTGCACACACACTGCTATGCTTGCAAACTTCCTCTCTGGTACTGTGTGTTACCTCTGAATGTACTCACTGCCAGATTCATTAAGAGCGTAATAATAATGATAATAGCACATAATGTAGTATAAGTGTGTTATTGTATTGTAGCACATTATTTCTTTTTTTTTTTTTTTGGTAGCTGGGTAAGCCCACTGGGAACCAAGCCTGTTTACAAGGGCATCCTGGGCAAGCTTAAAAATGAAGGCACCTAATAAGTGCAAGCCCACTCTCAAAGAAACATAACAATACATAGTATAAGTCTAAGTGACATATTGATATACAGTGAAACAAAATGGTTTACAAGTAGGGGGGACAGGAGAAATTGTTTAATCAGGAAAGGCACACTAAGTCGGAGTTTGTTTCCAGGTGCGACCTGGGAGCACAAGGAAGTTAAAGAGGAACTGTCATCAGCAGGATTTCTTAATGTCTGAAAGCCCAAAAAAAGCTAATTTGATTGAGCATTTGTGTTTATCTGTGAGTATTTGCAGTCCAGTGTTTCATAAGTAAATCACCCTGTAATTAAGGGCTGGTGGCAGCCATGTGTTTTGGGCTCCTGACAGAAAATGATGCCACCGAAGGTCTAGGTCCTCCTTTGACTGTATTTAGTCCAACAGGTTAAATAGGAAATTGACTGTTTTATTGAGTGGGAGGGGGGCCACTGGACCCCCAGGGTAATGTTACACAGGAGTTTGCATGGGACCGGGATGGGGGGGATGGATACAAGGGGCACTTTTTTCATATATTGGGTGAGTGATCGGGCGAGGGGAGGGACCACTAGCCACCAGGGAGACAGCCTTTATTTCTCAGACCAGCGATTAGCGAATGGCACCAGGGGAACTGGGACCACTAGATTACCAGAGAAATATGTATTCTCAATGGGATGGCAATTGGGGGGAAGGGGAGGGACCACTGGACTGCCATGGTGTTCCTTCATTATAGAGGGAGGGTGATTGGAGCATTGGGGAGGAACCACTGGACTACCAGGACATTTTTTTTTATATGGGGACAACAATCAGGGAAGGGGGAAGGACCACTGTACTACCAGGGAATATATTTTTTTGTATTTTTTTATATAGGGACAGCAATCAGAAAGGGAGGAGGGACCACTGGACTACCAGGGACATGGTGTCATGTGTTAGGGGTGCCTTGCACTACCTCGGACTACCATTAGGGGTGCAAAGAGTTGAGACAAGGTTTTCCTCGGTGGTAATTTTTCCACATAGTGGAACCCTGCAAAAGGCCCTTGCCTTAGTGAATGGGACTGCGCTGATATACAGGTACCCTTCCCCTCATTTGTATTGCAGTCCCCTCACAACTTTGCTCTGGTGCAAACGATCACTGGCCTGAGAACAAAAGGCTGTCTACCTGGTGACTAACCATCCCGGCTTGCTGTCTCCTCCTCTGTTCTGTCCTTCACAGATTATGAGATCCTAGTCTATGGATCTGCAGATAACACTACTCTACACAGAATCAGGGGACAAAACTGACTCCTAGTGGTCACATGTGGGAGAAATGGAGGCTGAAGTGCCAGAGAGTAGACAAGGAGGCACGGTACTACCATCTGGTGGTGGAAATCTATAACCTGCAAATGGAGGGATAGGAACTTAGAAAAATCAGGTCACATGATGGGAAGACGGAAATAAATTAGAAGAGATCCCTGGGTGGGATGGTAGCTGGGCTGCGGGGACTGACGGGCAGTTGAATGCAGCATCGATGGGCTAACACCCATCACAAAAGAAAAAGCTCTGGAGCGAGGCTGGAAGAATTACTTTATTGCTCCTCAGTCCACTTGTCCCCTAGTATGTGTGCCTCTAACCAGGTGAAGTGTGTACTGGGATAGGGGTCCTGAGGCCTATGTAGGAGGATGAGAACAAAGAATTATTAGTATGCAGCAGGAAAAGGTATGGGGGATAGCCCAGAGCTCTGCCACCTAGTGCACATGTGCAAGCTGTGGGGACTGAAACAGCCTGAGGCAGTGAGAGAAGGCAAAACATGGAGCCCAGGGGAACACAAAGATGCCAGCAACACGTGGCAGGCCACTGGAGAACCCCAGTAAGCGGTTCCAAATACAACAGATAACCACAGAAAAGTAACAAAAAAACAGATTAGCTGCTAAAACTGGGCAGTCACTATAGAACTACAGCGGATGTAACTAACAAGTACAATAATCAGTAACGCAATAAGTAAAGAGAGCTGCTCTGTAGGTAAAGGTAGAAAATCAGGCACTAGAGAGAGGTATAAACTTGACCAATTTAAACAGTAATGCTAACAAATTCCAGGTAAAAGCAGTAGCTGTAAACAATGTCCAAGTGTCCTTGCAAGTCTTGTGGCTTTTAAAGCTCCACTTGGAAATGGGAAGCACCCAGTACAGCTGAGGAGAATGTCCAAGGCAGAAACACAATCAGAATTCGGAGGTCAGAAAATAACACCCTGCAACAAGAGCAGCTCTGGATGGAGGCTGGACGTATTACCTTTACTGCTCCTTGGTCCGTGCTGTCCCTTAGTGCGTGTGCCTCTGAGTAGGTGAAGTGTGTACTAGGGATGGGAGTCCTGAGACCTTTACTGCTTCTCGGTCCATGCTGTCCCCTAGTGTGTGTGCCTCTGAGCAGGTGAAGTGTGTGTTAGCCAGTCTTCTGTGGGGGACGGTGTCGAAGGCCTCACTGAAGTCCAGGTAGACCACATCTGCCGCTCCTCCCTGATTCACCTCCTTGGTAACCCAGTCAAAAACTCCATCAGGTTTGTTTGGCAAGATCTCCCCTGTGAACTTACATTGTCTCAGATCCTGCAACTGATTTTAAGGTATTCCACAATCCTTTCATTAAGTATCATTTCCATAACCTTGCCCACCACCAACATCAGGCTTATAAGTCACTAGCTTCCTGCCTCCTTCCTGTTCCCACTTTTGTGTAGTAGGACCACATCTGCTCTCTCCAGTCCCCCGGGACCCCCCCCCCATATCCACTGACAGCTTGAACAAGACTATCAAAGGCTCAGGCAGTTCCTCTTTTAGTTCCTTCAGTATCCAGGGGTGAACTCCATCCGACCCCATTGCCTTGTCTACTTTTAGTTTTGCTAGTTCCCAGAGGACTCTCTCCTCCATAAAAGGGCTAGCATCCACCTCCCTTCCCTTAATGCCCTTCTTCACTATCTGTGGCCCATCAACTACCCCTTTCTTTGTGAATACTGAACAAAGTACTCATTCAGTATGTCATCTTTCTTCTGGTCCTCTTCCATACATCCCTCCTCCCTTTTAGTCTTACTATCCCTGCCTTGCTTTTCGTCTTTTTGCTTATGTACCTAAAGAATGTTTTATCCCTTATTTTTGCTGATTTGGCCATGTTTTCCTCCATTTGTGCTTTATCTCTCCTAATTGCCTTCCCTGCCTCCCTTGTTTCTCCTGATAACTCTCCCTATCCTCTTCCTTCTGTGACATCTTGTACCTTATGAATACCTGCTCCTTTTCCTTTACCTTCTCTGCTACTTGCTTGGAGAACCATAGCGATCTCTTCTTTCTCTTGCTCTTTTTAACCTGCTTGACACAGAGGTTCATTGCCTTCTCAATGGCCTTCCTTATTCTTGCCCACTTTTTCTCTACTCCACCCTTATTCCCTGTTCCTGCTAGGGCTTCCTTGAGGCACTCTCCCATTTTGTTGAAATTGGCCTTCCTGAGTCCAGGACCCTCGTTTTAGTGTGATTATGCTCTGGCCCAGTCCTTATGCCGATCCACACCGCAGATGTTCACTAGTCCCCAGGTGGCTTCCCACCATGACGCGTCAGTGACACTGTCTCTGTTTGACAGTACCAGGTCCAGTAACACCCCCTTCTGAGTGAGTTCTTTGACTAGTTGCCTGAGGAATGCCCCCTGCAGGGAGTCTAGTATTTCTCTACTTTTAACTGATGCTGCTACAGGGAGGCTTCAATCCACATTTGGTAGATTGACATCCCCCACCAGCAGCACCTCACCCTTGTTAGCCATCCCTTGGATTTCTTCTAACATATCCTTATCTCCCTCCTCCCCTGTGCTGGAGGTCTGTAAATCACCACTATCCCAATAGCAGCTCCCCTTCCTGTCTCCAGTGTGACCCACAGTACCTCCGCTTTAGTCTGCCCCCACCTTAATTCCATGGCCTTTATGTTCTCCCTCACATAAAGAGCCACCCTTCTCCCTTTTTTCCTACCCAGTCCCTCCTGAATAACACATACCCTGGTACGGCTACCTCCCAGTCCTGGTTTCGTAGCACCAGGTCTCCATAATTGCTACTTGTCCAGATCTCCTACTGCCATGGTGGCCTTTAGGTCTGCCATTTTGTTGCCCAGACTTCAAGCATTTGCACGCATGGCTCTCCATTGTGTACTGCCACCTCCCCTTTTCTTGTCCTTTTGTCCTCCCCCTTTTCCTCCACAGTTATCTTTCTTCTTTTCCCTTCCCTCTTCCTCTTGGTTACCTATTTGTGATTTTTCCCTTAGGGACTTCTTACCCTCTGGAGTCCCGCTGCTGACCCTGTAAGCATGTGTGGGGAAGGGGGCAGACTATGCCTTCCTGCCTTATTCTGCCTCCCCCCTTGGCTAGTTTAAATGCTTATTAATGTAACATTTAAACTGTTCACTAAGGATCTCAGTTCCCACCTGAGGGATGCAGGCCATCACCCTTGTACAGGCCTCTATCCTTCCAGGTGGAGCCCCAGTCCTCAATGAATCCAAATCCTCTTCTGCACCATTTCCTCAACCATAAGTTAAAGTCTCTGGTGCTGATCCTCCTGTCATCCCTCTCCTGTTTTAATCCTTCAGTTATCTGAGGTTCTTTCTGAGTTTTAGGCTGCAGGACTGCTTTACCTGCCCTTCTAGCCTTACTCTGATTGCCTTCCTGTCTTCCTCCTCTGGGTCCTCCTGAATTTCCTATATGCAGTCCTCTTATTTCTGACTGCCTGTGTTACCTTGTGACTAAACCAGTTGGGTGTTATGGTCCTTGAGTTCCCTCTTTAGTCTAACACACCCTTTGTGACTGCCATATATTCCTTTTTAATGATGGTCCACTTTGATGCACCCCATCTCTACATTGCTGCCCTCCAGGAGTCCCTTTAGTAGCTTTCTCATCCTTCAGTCTGCCCTTCTGCAGTCTAGGACCATGGTCTTTGTGGATACCTTCTGCTTGCCCATATCCAACCTTAACCACACCGTGGAGGTCACTCCCACCCAGGAGCTCCTCAACCTGAATGTCCTGAATGTGGTCCCATTTCTCAGTACCAGATTGAGGATTGCCCACTCTGATGGGCACCATGACACACTGGGTCAGGAATCCACTCTGCACCACATCCAGGATTACCTGACTCCTTGGCGAGGTCATAGCAGGAATCTTACAGTCCACCTTAGGCAGGTTAAAGTCCCCACAATTACCACCACCTCCTTCCCCACAGAGTCCCTTATCAACAAACTCAGTTCTCAGTCCCTTTCTTCCTCCTAGTTGGGCAGTCTGTAAATCACCACTAATCTTACCTTCCTCCTCCTAAATGAAAGTAACTGCATCCACAACACCTCTTGCTTCCCCTCTTCTAACTCCTCCCTTGTGCAAGTTATTCCTTCCCTTATATACACTGCTACCTCACCCCACTCCCCTGTCCCTTCTCTATAGTTTGTACCCCGGGATTGAGAGGGCCCAGTTGTGGTTAGGAGTAGCCCATGTCTCAATGACTACTACAATATCCACATTCCTCTCTGCTAACAATGCCTTCAGGTCATCCATCTCGTTTCAAAAACTACTTGCGTTCAAGGACATCACCCTCCACCATGAATCTGAGCCTCTCTCCCCCCTGGTCTGACTGTCTTCCCTCATCTCTCCTTAGTCCACCACCTCAGACTGCCCTCTACTCCTCCTTTTACACTCACTCAAGACCCTGCTCCTGATTCTATCAGTTCAGATTAGGGGGAGGACTACTGCTCCCTCCTACTCAAGAATCTGGGCCAAAGAACCATTCTTCCTCCCATCAGTTTAAATTAAAGCCCCAGATATGTACCCACCAGTCTTTCTTTGAGAACATTTGAACCTTTTCTACCGAGGTGCAGTCTGCCTGGTGCATATAGGGATTTGTCACTCCAGGGCTCCCCCCAGCCACCAACACAACTGTAATCTTCATATTTATTTATTTATTTATTTATTACATCTCATCCTTCTGAAGTCTGCCCTTCTGCAGTCTAGGACCATGGTCTTTGTGGATTCCTTCTGCTTGTGTTAGGTGTCAGTGTGGCTCAGTTGGTAGCACATCCGCCTCTGGACCAGAAGGCCGTGGGTTCTCGTCCCACACCGGGATTGGACTTGCACCTAAAAATCGCTGGCATCCAAGTGCAGTATTGGGGGTGCTGTACTGTTGTGATGTACCGTCCTTCGGATGAGATGTTAAACCGAGGTCCCTTCTGCCCATCCTGGTGGGTGTCCAGGTGGAAGTAAAAGAACCCAGGGCACTCTTAGCAAAGAGGAGGGAACATTCCTGGTGTCTGGCCAACATTCCCTTCCCATAAACCAGTTCATGCAATTATCCAGGCTAAGTGTGGGTGATGATGTGCTGATATGGCTGCCAACACACACATTCAGTCACTTCACTACCAGTCTAGCATTGCTTGTAAAGCGCTTTGGGATACTGTGTATGAAAAGCGCTATACAAATGCTGATTCTTCTTCTTCTTCTTCTTTTATTTCAAGAATTTCACCAGGAAAGCCATGCTGAGCTGGTAACAGCTCATTTCCTGATGTTTCCTGGTGGAAGGGAATGAGGAACATCATGTAAATCATTTACAATAAATATATAGAGAATACAGCAATACTGTTTAAATAAAGAAATAATAAAAAATACAAAACAGAAGACATATGTATAGATAAGGGGAAACAGCAAAGTTAGTGAGGGGACAAGGAAGAGGGTCAAGGACAGTTGCAAGAGGGAGAAAAAAAGTCATGAAGGAGAAACTTTAAGGGGAAAGTTGAAGAGGTAACGTGAATAGACAAGAGAAGAGAGGACCAAAGTGTAGGAAAGCGATAAGAGAAAGCAGATTGACCAACTGTAGATTTCCTTTAAGGAATACCAACGAAATGAGAAGTAATATTACATAATGGATAGCAGGAAGCTGACGGAGAGGATAAGAGGGAAGTAAGGTAGGAAGGAAGGCAAACAAACCAAAATTTAGATCTAAAGGAGATACAGTGGAGAAGGTGACTGACATCAAGAGATCTCTGCACCAGACATGTAGCCAGCCATTAAACTCCTTTATATTTTCCTTCATACTGTGATGGAGCTAGGTACTTACAAAACTTCAGAGAAGGCTACTATCCTGGTTACTGCTACAGATTCTCCCCAGTTTCCTGAACCTCTCCTGCACCACCCCCACCTCCTTTCCAGCTAGGTCATTAGTGCCTAGATGGATAATCACATGGGGCTTCCCACCAACCCCCTGCACCAGCTGAGAAATCCTTGGGCCTACCCATTCTGTTGTCATCCCCAGCATGCATACCGCCTTCCTACCCTTGCATGGATCCCCCCCCAGTGTATAGAAACATAGAAACATAGAAGTTGACGGCAGATAAGGACCGCAAGGCCCATCCAGTCTGCCCATTTCTTTTTCTATTTTATAAATGTGCCATCGGCCTTGCTCTGTCATGCCTATCTACTCATACTCATCTGTATTGCTCCCTTTATACTCTATCCCATGCATGTCTGAAGCCCTGCACTTGTGTTCATATCCACCACTCCTGAGGTAGGCTGCTCCATGTATCCACCACCTTTCAGAAAAATAACTTCCTCACATTACCCCTTAATCAGCCTCCTCTGATTTCATGCTGTGTCCTCTTGTCCTGCTATTTTTCTTATATTAAACATGTTAGACTCTTTCACCTTGTTAATGCCCTTAAGGTGTTTCAATGTTTCGATCTATCACCTCTCTTCCTCCTTTGTTCTAGGGTATACATATTGAGCTCTGTTAATCTGTCCTCTTATGTTTTCTGATGCAATCCCTGCACCATTTTGGTTGCCCTTCTCTGGACTGCCTCAATTTGGTTAATGTCCTTCTGAAGGTGTGGCCTCCCGTACTGCACGCAGTACTCCAGATGGGGCCTAACCAGTGTCTTGTAAAGAGAGATTATTACCTCCCTCTTCTGACATGTGATACCCCTACTAGTACACCATAACATCCCCCTAGCCTTACATACTGCTTTAGTGGTCTGCTTGGATGATTTCAGGTCATCGGTGACGATGATACCCAAGTCTCTTTCTTCCCTTGTGACTGCCAGCAACTCCCCTCCCAGCCTGTAGGTGGCTTCAGGGTTTCTCTTCCCTATGTGCATGATTTTGCACTTTTTTGCATTAAACCCCAGTTGCCACTCTTCCAACCATTTTGCTAGTTTATCCAGATCTCTTCTCATTCTGCCCACCCCATCTGGATCATCTACTCTGTTGCAGATCTTGGTGTAATCTGCAAACAGACAAATCTTACCTTCTAGTCCATCTGCAATGTCACTGATGAGGATATTGAAGAGGACTAGCCCCAGAACTGATCCCTGAGGTACTCCACTTGTGACTTGCATCTCTTCTGACTGTATACCGTTTACCACCACTCTCTGTTTTCTGCCCTTCAAACAGTTTGCCACCCAGTTGACCAACTTCTGACCCACCCCGAGCCTACCCAGCTTATTAATCAATCTTCTATGTGGAACAGTATCGAAAGCTTTGCTGAAGTCAAGGTAGGCAACATCAACTGCTCCCCCTTGGTCCACCACTCTGGTTACCCAGTCAAATAAATCTATGAGATTAGTTTGACAGGACCTTCCTTTTGTAAAACCATGCTGTCTTGGATCCTGTGCACCTATGGATTCCAGGTGTTGCACTATCCTTTCCTTAAGGAGTGCCTCCATAATCTAGCCCACTATTGAGGTAAGACTGACAGGTCTGTAGTTCCCTGCCTCCTCCCTGCTACCACTCTAGTGGAGCGGGATCACATGAGCCCTTCTCCAGTCTTCTGGGACCTCTCCTGTGCTCAGAGACTCACTAAACAGTTCCGATAATGGCTCTGCTAGTTCCACCCTTAGCTCCTTTAGTACCCTGGGATGTATGCCATCAGGTCCCATTGCCTTGTCCACCCTGAGCTTATTGAGCCCTTGTAGGATTCTTTCTTTTGTGAAGGGACTTGTGCTCACCTCACTCCCCCCCTGTGTCCATGATGCTGAGCTGTGGGCCCTGTTCTAACCTTTAGTTCAGTAAATACTGAGCAGAAGTATCTATTTAGGATAGATGCTTTTACATGGTCTTCCTCCTCACACGCCCACTTATCTCCTTCGATCTTAGCAATACATTCTCTGGACTTTCTCCTTTCACTAATGTATCTATTGAAAGTCTTGTCACCTTATTTTACTGTTTGTGCTAGTGTTTCCTCAGTTTGGACCTTTGCCTGCCTTACTGCCTTCCCTGCTTCCCATAGGGAAGTTTGGTATGCCTCTCTATTGCATTTCCTTATATTTCCTGAAGGCCAACCTTTTGGCTCTGACCTTTTCTGATACTGTTTTTGAGAACCAAAGTGGTTTCCTTCTTCTTTTGCACTTCCTTTTCTCTCTAACACAATGGGATGTTGCTTCAAGTATTGCATCCTTAATGCTTGCCCACTTTGCCTGTACCCCCTCACCTGTATTTCTTTTTGCCAGGGCTAGCTTAACTCTGTTGGCCATCTTATCAAAGTCAGCTTCTCTGAAGTCCCATATTTTTGCCTTGGAATGGGATGATTTAGTTGTAATGGCCAAATTGAACCATACCATGTGATGGTCACTGGCCCCCAGGTGACCTTCTACCTGGAGATCTCTGATCCTTTCCCTGTTGATCAGTACTAGATCTAGGGTAGCTCTGACTCTTGTGGGTTGTTGTACCAGTTTTTTGAGGCCCTCCCCCTGCAGGGAATCCAACATGTGTCTAGTTCTGGCAGATGTTCCTGTTGGTATTGACCAATTTGTGTCTGACATGTTGAAGTCTCCCATTATCAGAACCTCCCCTTTAGCTATCATGGTTTGTATATCTTCTAACAATAATGTGTCTATGTCCTCCCCCTGGTCTGGGGGCCTGTAGACAATCCCAGTTCTTATGGCTGCCCCATTTCCTGTTTCCAGGGTGACCCACAGTTCTTCTGGCTCCTTATGTGTATTGTGAATTTCTGTAGCTTTGATATTTTCATTGACATACAGGGCCACTCCACCCCTTTTGCAACTTGATCTCTTCTGAACAGTACATAGCCAGGCTACTAAAGTCTCCCAAGTGTGGTTACTGATAAACCACGTCTCACTAATTGCCACTATGTCCAGTTTAGCCTCTGTCATTGTTGCCTGCAGGTCTGGGATCTTGTTTCCCAGACTGCGAGCATTTGTGTACGTGATTTTCCATTGGCCAGATTTTGGTGTGTTAGTTGTTGGGTGAGTTCTGGCATTTCCTCTGTGCATAGTATGGGGAACTGGACCTTTTTCCTTACCTGGTGATGCAAATGAACTGCAAACATGCTGAACTGCTGTTTGACCACTAGCTGAGGGGGAGGGTGTTCTTCCCATTCGACGTATGGGATGCTGCACCCCCTCCCCATTTGCTAGTTTAAATGTTCTACAAAGACATCAAACTTCTGCCCCAATGCACTGACTCCCTCCTTAGTCAGATGCAGTCCATCAAATTTCAAGAACTTTTGCTCGCAAAACTGTTGCCAGTTCCCTACAAATTTGTGTCGTTTTTCCTGGCAGCAGCCCTTGAGCCACATGTTTAACTCCCTTATCTCCCCTTCTCTGATCTTCTGTCCATCTGCCCCCCTCTCCCAGACTGGCAGGATCTCAGAGAAGGAGATGCCAGATGAAATGGATGATAGTTTGTCACCCAGCCTGGTCAGGTGTTCCTTGGTCTCCACAACTGACCGGCTGGCGAGATCATTAGTCCCTATGTGTACCAGGATGTCAATGTTTTCTCCTGCTTCCTGAACAATTTAGCAATGCGGTCAGTCTCTCCACGGTGATGTACCAGGGAGACATCTGACCATTACCCCTGGCTGGAGATAGGTATCAACTCCCCGAATCATGGAGTCTCCTATGATCAAAAGTTTTTTGGATTTCCTTTTTGCTTTTTTTGTTTTGGTTCCTGTTCTGGGTGAGTTTTGTTGTGCTAGCTCCTGTGCTGCAGTGTCCTGCTCTGCAGTGTCCTCTGCCCCTTTGTTTGATTTCAGAGATAGAGGCAGATACCTGTTTGTAGTTTTAATATGGTTTGTGGAGGTATTATGTTGGAAGCTCCGAGTGATGGAGCACCAGATTTGCCCCTCCTAACCACCTGCCAACCTCCCAGACCAACTACCCTCTGCAGTCGAGGTGCTTCACTTGGATGTTGGGGAAATGGCAGGTGGTTCTTATAATATATTTCCTCTTGAATATGAAATTTGAGGCATGCAATCTCTGCCCATGCTGCCTGGAGCTGAGCCCTAAGATCTCCAATGGCCCAACACGTACGACAGTGTCCTAAATCCTATAAAACTGCCCTTCTGAAAAGTGTTCTGCAGTACCTGCAGTTAATGATATCCATTCCAGGTAATTTGCTGGGTTTATAACCTGGTCAGAGTAATTAGAAGGAAGAAAATGCAAGCAAGAGTTTGATTTTGTGTTTTGTTTTTTTGTATAACTTGTTATAACAAGTTAAATTACTAGTGCCTCTGTAAATGAGGTCACTGTGTGGATACCCCACTGATCCGCCCCTTTCTGCTTTGCCACAGGAAATGTCACGACTGTGCTACCCTATAAAAGGAGTGTAGTGTGGGGTGGTTGGGGATGGGGGTTGGTGGCTGGGCCCTTCCCCTGCCAAAAAAGAAGAACCACGGATGAAAGAAACAAGGAGGCAAGAGCAGAAACAATCAGTCAGCAACAAATGCAGTAACCCTGAAAGCTTATCCTAACGATAGATAAAACTGTAAAACCTGTAAAGCTCTACCTGTAATAATTTCACAGAAGATATACCCTGTAAGAAACACTATGCTACAGAGAAAAATAAAGCAGTAACAGAAGATATACCTTGCAAAAGACAATTTGAATCAGAAGATTACAGCAGTAATCTATTAGCACACACCTGTAGGCACCCCTTGTAATAATGCAGCATAAGGTATACCCAGCAACAACAATTTGAATCAGAGAAAAATAAAGCAATAAAATGTTGGCAACAAACAGTAACAATCCCTGTGAGTACAAAATAAAAACAACAACACACAGTAAATCTGCCTAGCCAAAAGAATTCTTAATCCTTTCGCTTGCTCTGGTAAGGTTCTGTGCTCTGTCCTTTCGAGCAACCTAGAAGGAAAGAACTCAGGTGAAGCTAGGTGCCTTGGCCAGTAAACCTAGTCTTATACCCATTACTACTGAGTCCTCCAGGATTGCAACCCTGAATTCTCCTTTCCTCTTCCTGTCCCTCCCAAATATTCTATTCAACCCTCAAGCTCCTCCCCTGTCGGTCTGTCTGGTCCCCCTCAGTCTTGATATCCAATATTCCCTACTGTTCTCCTCCCCCTGCCTGACTAGCTTTTCCTCTACCCCCTCAGCCACCCCTCTTACATTCCCTCCCTCTGCTCTGACATATCTCCTTCCACCTCCTAAACTCCCTGCTTCCAGGGTTGTGACCAGGGGGTGCAAGAGATGGTTGCAGGAGGACCTACTGTCAGGGCGCCCACTGCCTCAGAGGTCAGCATTATGAAACCTTTATTTTGATAGACTAGCTTGTTTTCTTTGTACTTGCTTATCCAACTGAAATTGGGGCTCAGTATTGGCAACATGGGGTATGTTCTGCATATTCCAACTCCAGTTGGAGTAGGGGGAGTACAGAATAAAAAAAGCAACAGGGCCTGTTAATCAAAACATCTGATCTTGGTGCTGATGTCTTCAGCAGGAGCAGGAAAAATTACACTGTTCAGTTCCCTGATCATGGTGCCAACAAGGCAAAGGAGGCAGCATGGACAAACCAGAAATGCTCAGCAGGACTGATACAAAATAACAAAACAAGCTACACTATAAATATTTCATATTCACTAATAGTTATTTTATGCTTATTTGTGGGGAGGTAGGGTCCCACAAAATATTTTGTAAGGGGGCCATACAGTCATTGGCATGGCCCTGCCTTCATTGGTTCCCCCACTGCCTTCCTTACCTCCTATCCCTCCTTTCCCTGCACCTGTTCTGCCATCCCTAGTCAATTGTCCCTTTCCTCCACTGCTGCTGTGCACCCTTACACTTCCACCTCCTAGCTAACCCCCCTTGACCCTCTGACTTGTACCTGACCCCTCCCCCCACCACAGTCACCACATTCTTCTACTCGAGTCATTGGGATGAATCTGTTCCACACTGGTATCTTGCTAGATTCTCCCACTCCAGCCCCCCTCATGACCTCACCCCTACCACCCACCACCTTCCACCCTCCTCCCTAGAAGCCCTCAACTTCTGAGGTAGGGATGCCAACAGCATCTGGGCCCTCCCCTCCTCAACCCTCCTCTGGTTGCCTACTTCTCTTACCTAGGTTGTCCACACCCTCCCGTCTCCTCTCTGCCTCATCCCCCTCTGTCTGTTCCTTACAAACCTTCTCATCTCTCATCTAAGTTACCTTACCTCTGCCCTCAGGGGGTTCAGGTTTCTACATAATGGACAACCACCCACCTCTATCAGAGTCCCCAGGAATATGGCCACCCTGCTCCCTCTACAACCTGCCATCCTGCTCCAGGCTTTCTGCTGCCTGCACATACTCCCACTCCCCCACATTCTACCTGTCTCCAGTCCTACTATCATCCTGTACCAATATGGTTATCAGTCCCCTAATCCCCAATGATCTCTTCTCACCACACCTTTGTTGTCCTACCCCAGATATTGTGTAGATGCACCCCCTCTGATTTCTTTATAAGCTTAGAAGATAACCCTAGATAGGGATTGGCTGCAAAGTTGCAACCTCTCAGATTACTTTATCAATGGACCCTCAGATGAGGGACAAGCTGCAAACCCCAGATTCCTTGTAAATTTGCTCTGTATAATATATACCACTTCCCTATATAAGTTTGGTCTGGGTACTCAGTGATTCACCACCCAAGATTGGATCGCGGGGGGGGGGGTTGCAGTCTGTTTTAAGACCGAACTCAACCTCATGAGTGTACCAGTTGAGGAGACTGAGTCACTCGAGTATACCTTGGTAACAGATGTAGATTGTAGGATTGCTGTCATCTACCGTCCACCCGGATATGGGAAACGGTTCCTTCAGGAAGTGGCAGACTTCATCACCGGCATGGCGTTTGAGTTGCCCAGATGATGGTTCTGGCGACTTCAATGCCTGGATCGATGATGAATTCTCGCAATTTGGACAACACTTCCTCCAGTTGATGTCATTGCTGGGCCTTACACAGATAGTTATCACTGCCACCCATAAACACGGTCACTCCCTTGACTCAGTCTTCCTCCTGGGGATCAAGGCTTCTGATCTAGGGGTGGAACCAATTGGATGGTCTGATCACTACACCGTGGAGTTTAGTTTTAGCACTCCCCAGTAGGCCTACCACTGTGGAGATGGTCAGGTATTGCCCTTTATGAGATCTTAGCTCTGATGGCCTGGTGGCGGTACTTGACCTATCAACCCTTCCAGTGGCAAGCAGCGACCCAGATGCCCTCATGGTAGCCTATAATGTGGCTATTTCAGTCACCCTGGATGTCGTTGCTCCTATCCGTGTTCGTCCTCTCTCCCTACGCCCTCAGTCCCCATGGTTGATGGGACCTTGAGGGAGATGTGGTGACTAGGATGAAGGTTAGAGTGTTGCTGGTGGATATCCTCCCTTGATGCCAACCACCTTAGATTGATGGAGCATTATCAAGCCTGTCAATCTGCAATCACCCGTAAGAAGGCAGAGTTCCTATCCGGGGAGATTGCAGTGGCTCAGAATCGACCAGCTCAGCTTTTTCACACTGTAGACAGACTGTGCAACCCAGCTTGCCTACAAGTTCGAAAAGCCTTTTCGCAAGTAGAGTGCGATAAACTTGCTTGATTCTTTGCAACTAAGGTGGCTGACATTAGGGCGGTGCTCCATCCAGTACATTCTAAGGGTGTTGCTCTGGATCAGTGCATGGCTGCTGCTCCTCAGCTTTCCTGGAGTACCTTCGACCGACCGGAGTTCATAGATGTCATGCGGATTGTCCAGAGTGTGCACCCTACGTGCTGTAGTTTGGACCCCGGACCAACTTCCCCGATTTTGGGTTGTATTGATTCCATCGGTCCGGTCCTTGCATAGATAGTCTGGTACTCCTTGGAAACAGGTGAGTTTCCTAGCTTCCTGAAGGATGTGGTGGTAACACCCCTCTTGAAGAAAGCTTCTTTGGACCCCAACTTCCATGTGAACTACAGACCTATCTCAAACCTTCCCTTTTTAGGGAAGGTGATTGAGAAAGTAGTGTCCATACAGCTGGAGAACCATTTGACCAGCCATGATATCTATGAACCCCTCCAGTCCAGTCTTCGAAAGAGGCATAGCACTGAGACAGCGCTGGTTCGGGTGCTTAATGATCTCCTGATAGCTAGGGATCAGAAAACGATTCCATCTTGGTTCTACTAGATCTCTAATCAGCGTTTGACACTGTGGACCATGAGGTTCTACTTGAGTTCCTGAGGTTCATCTGTGGACTATCGGATGTAGCCCTCAGGTGGTTTACATCTTACCTCACTGGAAGAACTCAGAGGGTGGTATCCAGGATTTATTCTTCGGACCCAGTTTCTCTGTTGTGTGGGGTTCCTCAGGGTTCAGTGTTGTCCCTCATGTTGTTCGCAGTGTACATGCTGCCCCTCAGAGACACTGTAAGAAGGTACGGGCTGAGGTTTCACTGCTTTGCTGATTATACCCAGCTCTACCTTTCTTTTGTACCTGACCAGGATGGAGCTCTCTTGGTCTTTAATAACTGCCTTGTAGAAATCCAGGAGTGGATGGACTCAAGCTGGCTGAAGTTGAACTCTGAAAAGACTGAGGTGCTGGTTGTGGATTTGGCATGCCGGATAGGGGGGTTGGGGGTTGGTTTACCCTCCAGGCTTTACCTTGGGAGTTTATCTCTCCTGACCTCCAAATGGGTGCTTAACTTGGGGGTAATTTTTGATGAAGGGCTGACTCTGCATTCGCAGGTGTTTGCCGTCATCAAGTCCTCTTTTTATCATCTGAGGAATATCTCCAGGATTATGCACCTTGTTCCATCCGGCAATCTTCCTACACTGGTCCATGCCTTTGTGTCCTTGCGCTTGGACTGTTGCAATTCCCTCTACCTAGGGCTACCTGGGGTGGAAGTCCACCGCTTGCAGCTGGTGCAGAATGCAGCAGCCCAGCTTCTGACAGCAACTTCTTGTTCCAGTCATATTTCGCTGGTGCTGCATGGACCGCACTGGCTGCCTGTACAGTGGTGGATTACCTTTAAAGTCAGTCTTCTGACTTTTATAAGCTCTACATGGACTGGGACTGGACTACCTGAAAGAGCTCCTGATCCATTACTGCCCTGGGCAATTGCTCCGCTCAGCTGACGAGGGGTTGCTAGAGATCCCAAGGGTGTCTTTGAAATCTTCAGGGGCCCATGCATTTATGCATGCAGCCCCTACCCTCTGGAATTCTCTACCTCATCAGTTATGGGAATGCGCAACCATGGAGAGATTTAAACAGGCTCTGAAAACATACTTGTGGTGTCAAGCATGTGGTGTTTAACCTTTGTATTTTAACTGTATTGTTGTTTTATATATTTTTAAGACTTTGAAATGTTTGACGTGTTTAAAAATCTGTAAGGCACCTTGGCTTTTGAAAGACGCTATAGAAATAAAGAATATTGTTATTATTAGGGTTTACTTCAGTTGCTCCTTTCCACTGTTCTGATATCCTATTCTAAATAGGAGCACTCTAGTGCCTTTTCAAAGATGGGTATAGTTTTTCCCCATTTACTTACCACATAGGCCTACCTCTGATAGGAAGTACCACCTTCTCCTCTGTCTTCTACCCCCAAAGTCCCTTTTTAGTGCTACCCTATCCCTCTCCCCCACCTTACCGTGCCTGTTCTTCACCATTCAGCATGGCCTACAGTCTTTCTTGCACACACCATACTGATGGCCCTGAAGATCACTTAGATGCCACTTTCCCACTTCGTGGCACTCTCACTTTGGGGTTGTTCATGTGAGGGGTCACTTGTAATTTGTGATATTTTATAGGACAGCCCTGTTTCTCTATTCACCAGCTTCAGTCACATGATTGCATGGACCTATGGACAACTGGGGGAGGACTGCAACCACAGTGTTTGTCATCTGCAGTCATGTGATCACCTCAACAGCCTCCTGACCCACCCTCACCATGCTTCTCACTTTTCCTCCTCTTTTAGTCATACATGTAAAACCAAAGCATATTTACAGAATCATGATGGATTTTACCTTCTAAGCTCTTTGCTTGATCCTTGTTTCAGCTCGTAAGTCAGTTTTCTCCATACCCTACAAACACTGTGAATACACCTTTGTTTGGTTTAATATACTAGTTTATACCTACTAGTATTTTACTTTAAACACTTCTAACCCTTGGAAGTGTTTTTAGAACTGTTCAACACTATTCAACACTGTGTGTTGCCTGTTTCAGCCATTTACACTTTGTTTTCTGCTCCCTTCCCTGTGGATAATCATAGAACCATTTCACAACCAGGCTGGCCATTCCAATTTGGCACAGTTTGTTCAGAAGTCTGTTCTTCATGATGACTTCTCAACTCACTTCTGCACTTGTTCTTGACCCCAGGGCATATATTGCAATCCACCATCCTCCAGCCATGGTTCACCAAAGCCCAGCTTTTACACTATAATTCAAGTGTTGGGTAAGTTACTTCTTCTATTACTTTCTATTTATTTTAGAAACTTGATCCAGGAAGCTCTGTGCAGTCACTAGCAAGGATGGAGAAGTACTAGAAAAAGTAATACACCTGACAGTTACAGTTACTTTTTTCTTTATATGCAAAAACAATGAAAAAATAATAAAAAACTATTACAGAGGGCATTTATTTGAAAGTAATAGGTTAGTTACTAGTTACTTTCAAATAAATGTAATCAGTTACAGTTACATATTACTTTTGTATAAAAAGACACAAGTAATTGCAACTGTATGGTGTATTACTTTTTCCAGTACTTCTCCATCCTTGCTTGTAACTGCACATAGCTTTCTGGAACAAGTTTCCAAAAGTAATAGAAAGTAATAGAAAAAATAACTTACCCAACACTGTGTAATTCTCCCTGCCCCATACCTTCCCTCTACAGTTTACAGCATTCTTCATTTCCTTTAATAATTTGCAGATTTACTGTACCTTAGTCACTTTGTTGTACCAACATCAGACGGCTAAGGGAATCGACGTCTGGAGCCCACACAATTACATGAGATACATAGCGCAAGAATAGCAGTGCTAACAGACACTAGTGTGGAAATGAAAACCAAAAATTTGTCAATGTTGATCCAAAAACAGCTGTATTCCATTATTAGCGCATCCATCTCACCCTACCGGCATCCCCCAATGTTTCATTCACATACTGTGAGCTTTCACAAGGCATGGCAACCATAGTGACTAGTTCATTTTTAAATTAACCATTCAAATGGTTGATTTAAAACATTTTGGCCAGGGTCTAGAAAATGGCAGCTGTCACATTCATGAGGAGTTGTGAAGAAATGGCTCTGTTGAAAATTTGTGGTCAAAATATTGAAAACTACCAAAGTTACGAGCCTGCGTTCACAAATTTCATTGCAGGCTCATAACTTTGTGATTTATTGTGCCGGCCTACTCTTGCCCTGTGCACACACACAGCCACACTGGGGCCAAGAATAAAATTTATATGTGATTTCAGTGACTATAACATTTCTCTGTGGCCCCCAATAGTCTCTCTCTCTCTTTTTCCACTCTGGATGGTGGCACAAGTCAAAGGCTTATTTTGCCTGTCTGTTGTTGCCCTGTGTACACACACAGCCATCCTGAGACCAAGAATAAACTTTATTTGTGATTTTTGCAACTGTAACATTTTTCCTTGGCCCTCAATAGTCTCTCTCTTTCTTTTTCTCTTCTGGATGCTGGTACGAGTCAACAATTTATTTTGCCAGCCTGCTCTTTCCCTGTGCACACACACAGCCACACTTGGGCCAAGAGTAATATTTACTTGTGATTTCTGTAACTATAACATTTCTCTTTGGCCCCCAATAGTCTCTCTCTCTCTCTCTCTCTCTTTTTCTCCCCTGGATGGTGGTACAAGTCAAATACTTATTTTGCCTCTCTGCTCTTGCCCTGTGTACACACACAGCCACAAAGGGGCCAAGAATAAACATTATAGTCACAAAAATCACAATAAAATGTCTCTTTGGCCCTCAGTAGTCTCTCTCTCTTTTTCCCCTCTTGGTGGCACAAGTCAAAGATTTATTTTGCCAGCCTGCTCTTCCCCTGTGTACACACACAGCCACACTGGGGACAAGAATAAACGTTACTTGTGATTTCTGTGGCTGTAACATTTCTCTCTGGCCCCAAATAGTCTCTCTCTCACTCTCTTTTATTTGTTGCTGTAGGAGTGCTGGCAGAGGTGGGGGCATAATGAATGAGGCCATCATTTTTTGTATGCTATAATTTTTGAAGATCCCTGGGGGTGGGAACATGCAATGATGCCAGCATATGTCTTGCCCCCCTTGCATGAGGTGCCAGAAGCAGTAACACCCCCAGCCCCCACCAGAGGTGTACAATGTGCCAGACACTCTTCTCCCCCTCCCTCCAGAGAAGGAGAGCAGTCCCTGGGACAGTCAATCCTTCTGCCCCCAGCTAGCCCTCTAACTCCCAAGTCCATCTCTGAACCCAGGATGTATGCGCAGCAAGCAAATGCTTGTATGCTGCCATGATAACTTTGTAATTTTTTCACATTTTGACCACAAATGTTCTTAGTATTCTTATCACCTTACTTCATAAACCCCATGGGTGAAAATTTCTTAATCCAAGGCAAACAGCCATTCCATGTCACAGATGTGGAAAGTCATTTTAGGCAGAATGTGAAAATAACAGCTGTAGTGTTCATAAGGTGGTGAAAATGGCTATGTTGAATACTGGGAGTGAAAATATGAGAAATTGGCAAAGTTACACACATTGGTAGGAAAATGTCAACAAGTGCGTGTAACTTGAGCGTTTTTTTGGGTACTTTTGTTCTAAATTTTCAAAGTGGCCTTTTTGGGACCCCACCTCATGAACAGTGGCACTACCATTTCACTACTCAGCCCCAAAAGGTGATTTCATGCAAGGATTGTGCCATTACGCACCACAGGTGCGCAAATACATTTTGGGCAGGATGTAAGAAATTATAGCTGTACTGTTCATTAGATGGTGTGAAAGAAAGCTGTATGTTGACAATTTGGGTGAAAATATAAAAAATTCACAAAGTTATGTGCCCGTGTAGAAACTGCACAATGCACCCTCATAACGCTGCCATTTTTGGGAATCTTTTCACCAAATTTTCAACACGGGCTTTTTGGGACCCCACCTTATGAACAGTGGCACTATCATTTCATTACTCAGTCCTGAAAGGTGATTCTGCACAGGGACCACAAAATCACCTTTCGGGACCAAGTAACGAAACAACAGTGCCAGTGTTCATGAGGTAGGGTCCCAAATAGCCAATGTTGAAAATATGGTGCAAAAGACCTAAAAATGGCCATGATATCAACACAAGTTCAAAGCACCATTGACTGCCATTATATGGCACTTACCTTGATTCTTCATTTTGCTGTTTGGCTTTGAAGACTGTGGACATGTCCCGGTCCACAGAAGATGCCAGCAGCCAACCTCCAGAGGTAAGTATGGAGTGTGGGGGTGTGTGGGAAGGCAGGTGAGCAGAGGGAGGGGTGAGATGGAGGAGACGATGAGGGACCGTTTTCTTCTTTACAGGTTTAATTTGAAAAAAAAAGATGTCCGTGCACTGTTTTCTTTTTTCGGGGATAAAAAATGTTTGTGGACACTGGGGGTGGACTCCCCAGTGTTCCAGAGTGGTGGTGGTGGTGGGAAGTAACACAATTATAGTACAGGGGGGACTGCTGACACAGGGATTGGGCACCCCAATGTTGGACAGTACTGGGGGGTAACTGGCATGGGGACTGGGCACCCCAATGTCAGACACTACAGGGGAGAGGGAGAGGGGATCACTGGCATTGGTGGAGAACATCAGACCACCACAATCTCCATAGTGAAATGCTACAGTAACTGTGTAACACACTACTACCATCTCCATAGCAGCAAATTACATGTGCTGATAAAATCCTTAGTTTGGTTTAGTGGGGTTTGCTCCACACCCCATTTATAAAAAAATGGTGTGTAACGGGCAGAGCCCCCAACTATAATAAAGTTTTAACTTGCCTTTATATTTTTTTACACGTTTCATTACTGAATTGTAAAGTACTATTACTGTAGTACTAATGCTTGTCGTCCACCATGGACAGCCTTATTCACTATTCGTTGTTTTAGCTTTGAAGTAAAAATATACACCCTAAAACAATATCTCTCCTTGTTATTTTTATCTGGTGTACAGTTCAGTTAGTGAGATGGCAGTGGCAGAGTGTCTGAATGGGATAGCATAATGTGCCCCAGCATCACATAATTTTATGGCAAAAAATCCTGTTCACGAACTGGTTACGGATTTGGTCTGATGTTCTCCACTAGTGCCGGATCACAGACATGGGGATTTTTATTTTTTATTTATTTAGTTTTTGTTGACCACATATGTGCACTAGACAAATCCTGCCTATTTTCAGGCACAACCCGGAAGAGGGGGATACAGATGAATGGCAACTGACCTTGAACCAGATTAAGCTGTTGGTGGTTTTTTTTTTTTTAGTGAATGATGGAAATTTGGCCAGGACACCAGGGAAATTCCTCTACTCTGCTTCCTGTGAGCAGGGGGGACCAATTTTCCTGTGGGACCAAGATGGCTGCCTCTGGACATGCTGTGGAAGACATGGAGTTGTTCCTCAGAAACCTCAATGGATCAAAGTAAGCAAACAATTGTTTCTTCCCAGTCTGTTCCTATACTGCAACAGCTAGCATCTGCTAAAGAGTCTCTACATAATACTGAATGTTTGTGACCTACATATGTGGATGCTTTGCTATTACTTGAGGAAACACGCTATCTTACAAAGAAACAGGAGCTTTTAGCACTTAAGAACTCAGCTTTGCAGCTGCCTACTGATTCTGACTCACTGTTGCAGACTGCTATGTCAGACGCCCGAAAGACAGCCTTGACATTTCCGTATTCCAATACAGTCTGTTCAATGATTTCTTCTGCTCCTGCTGCTGAAACTTCTCCTGAAAACCTTGCTGTTTCCCCCAGTCTTCTTCCATGAACCTCTGCATCTGGCTTGCCCCCTGCAGAGGTTGTTCCTCAGGGAGACTGGTCAGTTGACTCTGCTCTTGTTGTGGCAGGGTAGGAGAGGGATCCAGTTGTCAGTACCTGGCGCTCCAGTCCTTCCCCCGTTCGGATCACCCCTGCAGATGCCCCAGCTATTTCTCCTGTGCAAGACCAGTTGGACTTTACGCTTACACCTGCTTTGAGCTTAACACAGAATCCAATTCTCAATTTATCGGTTTCCACTTCTCCTGCAGCTCCATTTTCAGACTCTGACTCTCTTCACCGAAGTTTACCACCCAAGGGCCCTGGTCCACCACCTCAACGGACTGAACGACTACTTCTCTTGCTTCTACATCTACTAAAACATATGCATCTTGTTTTTCTGTTCCCACCCAACAGGCTAAGAGACACAATGCTGTCAGATTACAGTATTTGGGAGGTTTACCTGAAATGCCTGATAGGGTTTCTGTTGGGCGTACTTTGCTTAAAGACTCCTTGAAATTTGCTGGTTATGATATCCACGCATTGATTCATGTTTCTAATGAGTCCCATTTTGATATAAGTTTTAAAACCTTAAAAGGTTTAGAGAAATTTGGGTCCCAATTTCATCTGTTGAAAAATACCCCTTTATGGTCACCTTTCAGTGCAATTCCTTTAAGGAAACCTGCACAAAAGACTGTCACTATTCTGTTTAGAAATGAAGGTGTTAGTTTGAACGATATTACAGTTTGACTGAAACAAAGATGTATAGTGCTCTCTGACCATGAAGCTATTTTTGATTCGGAAAATTTGTGGACGGGAGGGTGAAAGGTTAGGGTTATGCTCCAGACTACTGATACTGGTATTCAACACCTACCAAATAGTTTTCTGTTAGGCAGGGATAGGGGAGTTATGTTCTATTCTGGACAATCTAAAGCCTGTTATAAGTGTGATTCCACCTCTCATCTCAGCAGCATTTGTGACACTATTAAATGTACTGTTTGTGGTGGTCTTGATCATGCAGGCTCACAGTGTACTGAAGAACCTCTCTGTGCATTATATGAAGACCTGGGGCATACTTTTCAGCAATGTTTCTGGGCTGCCCATAATTCTCCTACTTTAGCTGATGGAGAGGAGCAACAGCTTATTATTACAGTGGTCCAATGCTCTAACATTAAGGGTCCTTCTTCTTTTACTTCTACAGTTGCCCCTCCCCCTCCTACTACTTTAGCTGAATCACATTGTGTTGTTTCCACTGCCGCTGTAGTAACTGCTAGGGAGGATTTGACTGAGCCTGTCCCACAACCTGTTACATTTTCTCTACCTCCCCACCCTCCTTCTTCCCCAGTTCTTCCTAGCTGTTCTACTTCAGGTGGCTCTTCTATGGGACCCCCCCGGCTCCATTAGAAACAATGGAACCTTCCCCTTCTGACCCTTTTACTACACCTTCTAGAATTACAAAGGGTTCAAGAAAGTTTGGTTCACCTTCCTCTAAAGCTCAGAAAGTAGAGACTCTCCCTTTGCTGAATAAATATGAATTGCTGTGACATACTTCTGAAAACACAGACTCTGACTCGTCTTCTGTCCAGTCCTCTCACCCTGAACTTACTACAGATACTGAAGTCCCTATCGACAATGTGGGGTCCCTAAAAAGGAAAGTCAATGCCAAGACAAAACATAAAGAATGTACCCTGAGGAAGGGTAGACCGAGGTGATTGCTGTGCATATGTCTACATCTTTTGCAGTACATACTGTTAATGTTAACAGTATAAAAAAACAACATAAGATGGATTCAGTTTTTTTGTTTTTGTCTTGACTTACTGCCGGGCTCATACTTCTACAAGATGTTAGATTCCACTCTTTGCCTGAAATTTCTAGGGCCCAAAAATACTGGCATTTAGGCCCCTCCTATTGGTCATTTGTACTGAAGACATGTTCTGGGGTGGGTATTTTGTTTCATCTTCCTAATGTCTCTATTGTTAAGATTCTAGATTTATGCCCTGGCAGAGTGTTATTGATAGACTTTTGGTTCCTTTCTATCCCTTTTCGGATTATCAATATTTATGCCCCACAAACCAAGTCGCTTAGGAATGAACTCTTGAAAGTGGTTCAACCCTATCTTTACACCTCTATGCACATCATTTTTGGTGGTGATTTCAATTGTGGGTTGTCCACTAAGGACAGGTCCTCATTCTCAAAAACCACAAAATTATTTTGTGATACCACTTTTCTCAAAAATCTTTTATTTTCTGCAAAACTGAAGGATGCTTATCTTTCTCTCACCCAGACACATACCCCTACCTTTCATAAAGGCTCTTTAGCTACTCAGATAGATTTTTTTTTGTGTCCTCGTTTTTACAAACTTCCGCTGCTGAAGCACAGGTGGCTGAATTTTAAGATCATGATTTGCTTACCATTTTTCTTGGTCGTAACTTTTGGTCCTGGCACTAGGAAATTTAATGCTTCCTTATTGGAGAATTCTTTGTTGTTAACACTTCTTAAATCTTTTTTTCAAAACAGAAAATCGGTGTTTTTTCTTTACAATGATCCTTGGTGGAGGTGGTGGTTAGATACGAAGAAGGATTTGATAAAATTACTGAAATCCTTTAGCAAAACCCATCATGAAGATTGTTATTTCACATACCATAGGACACGACATCAGCTGCAAAAAATCCTTACCCTTTCGTATACCACTGGCCAGGATTTTTCTTCACAAATTAGTACCCTGAAAAAATCTTTAATGGAATATCTCTCCAAAAAATATGCTTCAATGCAACAGTGTCAACGTTTTAGTGTAAAAGGTGTCTATGATGTGATCTGCCCATTTGCACATTTTCCTGAACAGATTATGGGGAGAACCATTGATACTATTGTGACTGAAGCTGGTCATACAATTACTGATTCTAGGCTTATCCAAAATTATGTGGCTGAGTATACTCAAAACTTATTCAGTGTATTTCCTATATGTCTACATGATATATTGACCTTCCTTAGTCCCATTTCTGTTCCTGATGTGCAACAATCAGTATCTGCTATGCTTGCTTGTGATATTCAGGTACGAGAAGTAGTTGAGGTCATCACAACTCTACGATCTGGAGTATCTCCAGGCTTGGATGGCCTTCCGAATGAGCTTTATAAATTGCTTAATATTGAGTTGAACATGGAATTGGCCGCAGTTTATAACTTCCTTTTAAAGGCTGATACTTTACCATTAGAATTTAATATGGGTAGTACCTTTTATATCCATAAGAAAGGAGACAGAAAATTACTGACTAATTGGAGGCTTCTTAGCCTATTGAATACGGACTTTAACATTTTAAGTAAAATTATTGCTTTCCATCTAGCAAAGCTGGCCGGTCTTGTTATTTTGGAAGCTCAATCAAGTAATGTTCCAGGCAGAAGTATACATAATCATGTCCTTTTATTACTGGAATTGGTGGAACATGGCAATTCAAATAGGTTAACAGGCCTCCTGTATTCATTGGATCAAAGACAGGCATTTGTTTCAGTGAGTCATGACTTTTTATGGCAGGTTTTGAGACATTATAGGGTTCCTGTGACTACTCTCTTCTGGTTATGCTTATTATATTCTACAGCCACTTCTGTCCCTCTTGTTAATGGCTGGATGGGTCCTTTGATACCTTTAAAGAGAGGTGTTAGACAAGGGTGTCCACTCAGTCCCCTTTTGTATATCTTTTTTTTGGATCCCTTACTTCGCACCACTAATACAGCACACAATGTTAGGCCTATTTGTTCCTTACCACTTTCTGTTTTAGCCTATGCTGATGACATGAGTTTAATAGTAGCTGATGTTCCTTCAGCAGATGCATCTCTCCATCTCTGTAAGTCCTCTGGTCTTGTTTCAGGAGCATCCTGAACTTGGAGAAATGTGTCGGTCGATGGCTTGGATCTCAGCAGTCTAATGATGTAATAGTTTCAGTATTGCACTTGTGACACTCCTATTAAGATTTTGGGCATTCTATTTGGCTCAGGTCCTTCAGACATTCTCAACTGGACTCCCAAACTGGCCCTAGCGCAGGCCAAAGTTTCTCTTTGGAACACCTGGAAACTCATTAAAAAAAGAGGGTTTACTTGATAAAGTCTCATTTGCTTCTGATTTTTTTGTTTTTGGCTAATGTTTTTCCCCCTCTCCGTGTTTTGGAAACCAAACTTCTGAGTATATTTTTTCAAGCCTTATGGGGCAGCCGCCTGAATCCCATTAAGCGTTCCATTACCTGCTTACCTTTCAAGGAAGGTGGTCTTAATATGATACACCCATTATTTTTATAATAGTTTATTTTTGTGACTAATCTTAAACCACTTTTAGTTAATTATGATGTGGGATGGGAATTTTATTTTTTCAGTCCTGTCAACCCTGGTTTCATCTTTGGGACCTTAACACTTTGAAACAGGTTAAACATGTATTGTCTACCCCTTCTTATCTTCGCGATACCTTTTGCCATTTAAAACAATGGAAGATTACTAGCCATATAATTATGACTCAAAATAGGAAAGCCATTTATAATTTTTTGATAGATACCACTTGTGCAGACCTTGTAATTTTTCCCAAATGTCCCCCTACTTCCTTACCTGCTTTATACACACTGTTAAGGAATCCTCACATCCCCCAGAAGATGTGGGATCTACATTGGCTCAGTTGTCATGAACGGATCAATATTAAGGCAAATCATAAACATAAACAGCTGAATGAAAGATTGTGTTCCAGACCTTTATGTGTAAATCAGGATGAAACAATACAACACCTGTTTTTCCTTTGTTCCTATATCACTGGTTTTTGGTTATTTTTAGAGAACAGATGGAAGTAACCTTTATTTACTTCTGTTACTTATGAGATGTTATTGTAGGGTAGGTTTCCAGCGAGCTGGAAAAAGCAGAATATTGACACTCTAAACTTATTGTTTACCATCATTAAATGGCATTTACGGACTGCTCGCTGTCTTTTCACCTTGCAGCAAAAAGATATGTCCCACCTACTGGTGGTCCAAAGTATTGAACAGGATTTAAAAGATGTTTATTTTTCTGAACTAAGAAGTTTGTCATCTGGATCATTGTTTGCTTTATGGAAATGCTTACCATGGGTGACTGATTCTGACTTTCCTGTTACATGAGTCTTTTGTATTTATTTTTGTCAGTGTGATTTTGGTTTGTAGTTTCTTTGTCAATAAAAATTTCCACTACTCATTTTGATAAGTGCCATGGGATCTTTAACATCCACCTGAACTACCACCAATCCAGACAGATGGAACCTCGGTTTAATGTCTCATCCGAAAGACGGCACCTCAGAAGTGCAGCACCCCTCTCATGCTGCACTACAGTGTCAGTACTGGGATATTAACCTAAATGCCAAATGTGGGACCTGACCCCACAGCCCTCTGATCTTGGGCCCTATGGGTGTGCTGAATGGTCATGCAAATCAAAGGGCCATAGCCCTCTCGGACTAGAGTGGCGTCGGTCTTTTAAAGTGCATGACCATTCAGCCCACCCAGCAGAGAGTTGTTTCAGGACCAGACCTAGTCATCATTGGGGTAGACTGTTGAGCCCCTGGTTCTGTGAACTGCAATGGGCTCAGCAGTGCCTCCCCAGAAAATCCTGTATTATAACAATACATTGGTTTGCACAAGTGCAACCAATGTAATAAATAAAGTGTGTAGCATTTCAAAGCTCTTCAAGGCATAGGGGAGAGCACAAACTTGGCTAATGAGGCAGCATCTGTGTGCTAGGTGTTTCAGTGTGTAGGGCTAGGCCTCACAGTCATTGCGCCCTGGGGGGATGTCATAGAGATATTGCAGACCTGTGCAGTCTGAATTCCCTGCATGGAAACAAATAGTCTGGGAGTTACTGGTTGATTGACAGTATTGAGCAACATGTGAAGTGTGGGCACAGATGGGATCAGATTATCATTCATCTGAGCCCATCAGTCTCACTCACCTCAGGGGACCCCTCCATAATAAGTATGCAGACAAGGAGCTGAACTGTTTAACAGTAGTTGCCCTTCCATATTTTGTAGATGAAAGAATTGAGCTGTTGCACTTTCATTTGTATTTTGTAGATGAAGAAGATGGGGCTGTTATAGTAAGCCTCATATGTTGAAGATCTTGCATGTCTATATGGAGCTATTGCAAGACCTTGTATTGGGTCTCTAGTCCTAGCTATGAATATGTTATGAACTTCAACAGTTTAAGTATTCCACTTCCCCTTCCACTCCTCCCTTATTACTGATTACCCCTGTGTTGCTACTGAATTTAATTCATACTTCTCCTCTTGTGCTTCTGCTCTCCTATCCTCCTTACCATCTACTAGGCCAGGTGTCCCCTTCACCTCACCACACATACTGCCCCGTCTACTTGTTTCTTTTTCACTTAAATTGCTCCTTCTGACACTTTGGATGCCTTGCATGCCTTGAACCCATCCAAAGGCAGTTTGCCTGATGGCTTGGACCCCAGGCTGCATTATCTCTCAGTTACGGCTATGTCTGCCCCACTGTCTCACCTCTTCAACCTCTCATTCAAAATGGCAGCCATCCCTAAGGGGCGGTGATCCTTCTTCACTGGGGAACTACCATCCCATATCCTTCCTTACTACCACTGCCCAGCTCTCTTCTTATCTCTCTAACTTCAACTTTTTCACTCCCTTCCAATCTGGTTTTCGGAAAAACCACACCACCACTACCTCCCTGATTATGCTTACTGCTTCCACCCTCTCAGGATGGACTGTGGTCAAATCAAGTCTGCCATTTTTTGTTGATCTAGCTAAGGCTTTCAACACAGTTTCCCACAAGCTACTACTAATCTTCCTTTCCTCAGCAGATCTGACTGACTCAGCCACTAACTGGTTCAGTGCCTACCTTGCAGGTCAGACCCAGTCAGTCAGAATCAGACTCCACATCTCCCCTCTCCCTATCAACACTGATGTCCTTAAGGGTCTGTGTTGGGTCCTATACTTTTCTCCATATTTCTCAATGACATACCATCTGTCTGTACATCAACCTCAATACATATGTACACAAAATACACAGTCCTCTACACCTTTGGACAGTCCCCACTAATGTTGCAAACAAACTTCAGCAGGACTTCAATAATGTTCAGCACTGATTTTGCTCTCATCACCTTTTTCTAAATGCTAAGAAGACAATCTCCATGACCATCAGCACTAGGCAGAGACTCTCTAGGCTCCCTTCCCTGCCCTTCTTCCATGTCCTTGATGGGACAGTGCTTGAAGACATCTCCTCATTCAGATATCTGGGTGTTTGGCTTGACCAACATCTCACCTTCTTTGGTCATGTGGATGCCATCCTGAAAAAGCTATGCCCCAAACTCAGTATTGTATACAGGAAGCAGAACTGCCTCCCTCTCCCAGCTAGGCACTGACTTGTCCAGAAGATGACCCTTCCTATTTTTGACTACTGTATTGTAATCTACAGTGCTGCTCCCAAGACCTCCTTAGCCAGACTGGATACCTTCTTCAACTCCTTCTGTCGCTTCACTCTGGACTCTCCTCCTTTCACCCACTAATGTCAGCTATACCACTCCCTGGCATTTCCCTCACTAGAAAATAGATGCCTCCATCATTGTGCTAAATTTGTCTCTAAATTCTGGTTTGGATCGCTCCCATCCTATCTCACTTCCTCTCTATCAGTTCTCCCTCCCTCTGCCCACTCACTTAGATTTTATGATTCTCATTCCTTGGTTGTCCCTCACTGGTCTACCACTGTAGGAAAGGCTGCTTTCTCATATCACTTCCCAAAACTGTGGAATTCACTTTCTCACCAGATTCGTCACTCCTTCTCTCCCACTTTTATAACTTCAGCCCTACATAATTTTCTCTATGTGAATTGTACCTGCAATTAACCTACCTGGTACTCCTGACCTGCTCCCCAATCTCTATCAATATATTAAGTAACTAGTCTGAATTAAAGCTCCCTTCCAACCCCATTACTTTCTTCCCCTGCAGTGATCCCTACTTGGCCATTCCTTCAGGTTATCTATAACTACCAATATAACTATGACTTTAGAGTCCTATCAATCTACAACTATAAATATATCTATAACCTTGTTTCCTAGTCATCTGCTCCTCTCCCAGCCTCACTACCTTTCCACTTCTGCTGTTACTGCCTATCCATGTCTTCCTTTCAGGCTAAATGGTACCATCATCATGAATTTAAGGTTTTATCCTAATATTATGCACTTGACCCGTCCATTGTGACATCTGTAAACAACTGTACTCATATGCTGAACTTCATATGTTCTTTCTGTTATTTGCTGCTCACTGCTGCCAATACTGTTGTAATAATGTTTGCTGTTGTATGCATGTATGTATTTCCACTACCCTTTTCCCCAGTATGCATCATGAGACAAGCAACTTGTTGTTCAGTGTGCCTTTCCTGGTGAAACATTTCAATAAATGAATAAATAAGTAATGTCACATGTATGCTACATTTCTGTCTTCAGTGTCATTTGTTTGGGTCTCAAGATACTAACATTTACCCCCACAATTAAAGACTAGGTTCCAGGAAATAAATACAAATCTTTTCTGGAGAGGATGCCACCTGTTGAGTGCAAGCTGTAGATAGGGAGGACACCGGGGCATCACCCAAGGACTAACAGATTGTCCACCCACCTGTGTGTGCTTTTAGCAGGGCAGCCAGGAACCAGTAAGTTGCAGGTGAAAGGGTTACATAAGTAATCTGTTTATTGATTGAATACACATACAGTATTCCAAAAGCATAGATGGGGGAAAGAGCAGATAAATCAGCCTCTAATTGTCCACATTTGTTTTTGGTCCATCCTTATGTACTGGGACCACATTAGCCCATTTCCATAACCCTTGAATAGTTCTGAGACAGACATATTGATTTTGCACAGAGGAACAGAAAGTTCTTCCTTAACAAGTTCAATAAGTTTCATGTTCATTTCATCCAGCTCCAACTCATGACCTCAATATTTTAGATATCATTCTTGGTACTGAAAACCTTGTTATAAAGAACTGTTCAGTTTCCACATCACTTGCTAATAGTGACCGTAACATTATTAAATCTGAGTTGTGTATTGAATATTTGAGAACAAAAGATCTCACTAAAACCTTTGTCTACAAAAAAAGCCAACTCCACCAAAACTGATAAAACAATTTTTAGGATAGATTGGAATGTTCTTTTCAACGGACTCACTACAGATAATATGTGATCCATTTTAAAATGTAAAATTCTAGAAACTGCAAATAATTACATTCCCATGGTATAAAAATACAATAACTACAGATTAAAGCCAAAGTGATTAACAGGAAAAATATTTAGGCTCATTAAGAAAAAGTGTAAAATATATAACAAATAGCAAACAAATATAAATTAATCTGATTGGGACGCCTTTAAAAAAATTCTAAGAAAATGTAAATCAGAAATAAAAAACAAACAAACAAAATGGAGACTGAAAAGGCATTAGCCGCTGAGGCTTGAAAAGGGAACTCCATAGTTTTCTTTAGTTATATTAATTCTTTGAAGAAGCACAAGTGCAAAGTCGGCCCCCTTATGATACACAATGATACAATAAGTACACCCAAGGTTATGGCAGATTTATTAAACGAGCATTTTTGTAGAGTTTTCAGTAACAATATTTCCAGTGCTAAGTACACTAACCTCCCACCATTGTCAGAAATTTCATCCACAAATGAGGAAATAAACAATGAACTTAATAATTTAAAATTTTGTTATTCACCCTGCCCAGATGGTTACTAGTGATATGATCACAATAATGAAGAAACCGCTGGCTTTTCCATTAAAACTAATTTTCAACTGCAGTATCAACACTGGGCAAGTTCTGAATGACTGGGAAAAAAGCTCATGTCATGCCTCTGTATAAAAAGGGAGATGAGGGGATTATGGAAAATGACAGGCCTATTAGTTTAATTCCTGTTCTAGGCAAGGTAATTGAAGGCTTTATCAGAGATAGACTAATGTTTCTCTTGGGCAATTTTGATAAAATCCAACATGAGTTCACAATAGGGTGTTCCTGTATAACAAACTTACTTTGTTTTTATGAATCTGTTAGTCCCATCCTTGATTAAAAAATTCCTTGTGTTATAATTTACTTGGATTTCAAAAAGGCTTTCGATTCTGTTCCCCATTGGTCTCTCATTAAAAATTACAGGCATTAGATATTCGTCCTTGTTATATAAACTGGGTTAACAACTGGTTAGCAGAAAAAGAACAATGAGTTATCATTGATAGTTATACCTCCAACTGGCAAATAATTTTCTAGTGGCATGCCTCAAGGTTCAGTATTAGCTCCATTAATTTTTCAGATTTTTATTTTCTGATCTTTTAACTTAAACAGCTGGGCTATAAAATATGCCGATGATTGTAAAATAGGGGGCACATGCAGCAATCAGATGGAAATAAACCTGCTGTAGATGGATCTAGAAAAACTTTCACACTGGGCAAATGACAGGGGTATGATGTTTAACATCAATAAATGTAATGCTATGCACTTCAGTTTTAAGAACCCAAGCTATTACTATACTGTAAACGGTCAATTGTTAATTAAAACAGTACATAAAAAAGATCTGGGGGTCTTTATATCAAATGACCTCAATTTCGACAAACACATAACAGAACTTCTTAATAAAGTTTGTAAAATATGGTGGGCAATTAGGCATAATATAATATAACATCAAAAGATAATCAATTTTTCTTCCTCTTTATAGGGCCTACATTTGCTGTCATACTGATTATGCCTCACAACTCTAGTGCCCATATAAGAAAAAAAAAATGCACGTTTGGAAAAAATCCAAAGGAAAATGCAGTATCCAATTATGTGCATAGAGCTCAAGATCCAAGCTATGTAGGTCATCTCAAAAAATTTAACCTCATGTCATTGGAATCTAGAAGGTTATGAGGTGACCTTATGCTAACAAAAGAAATTATTAGAGATCAAGATCTCATGTCCAAAATGGGTTTTGACTTTAAACAAATTACTGTAAACACAAGGGGACACCCATTACAACTGGCACACAACAGTTTATTCACTAATAATGGGGCATATTTATTTTCTCAAACAGTTATTAAACCATGAAACTTATTGCCAGCTTCTGTGGTCATTAGTGACTGTAAATTAAATTTAAAAAAAACTATTTGAAAAATGTTTATCTTTGAAGAGATGATTGGTCTATTATGGGTGAATGATAAGAGCTGTTATGGGCTTCGCCTTTTGCTCTTTGCTTTTCCTTAGTGATCCTTAATAATCCTTAGACCAATTCTTGTCCTATAATTAAGTCTAGCCAGCAATGCAGATGGTAAGTTATTTAAATACCTCTGCACTCTAAAGTAAGCATTGAAATATATAGCAATCTGCATTTTATTAGTAGATGATAAGCCAGTTATATCAAGAAGATTAATTTGGTACAAAGTTGTTTGTTACAAGAACAGATTTAACAGTTTGCCAACATTTTTGAGAATTTCAGTTGGGTAGTTCTTGATTAGGTGGGTATGATAAGTTAGGTGGGTGGTCAGTGTTACTTTGGTTCTGTTGTATGCAGGTCCCTTTTCTTTGGTTTTGAAGGCAGGTTACAGTGTGAGATCAGGTGTTGAGCTGTGTTACTTTACATTGTAGGCAGGTTCCTGTTACTTTGGTTTTGTAGCAAATAAGAGATAAAATGTGTGTTACATCACTGCAATATGTAAAAGATGATTGGCATGTCAACTAACACAATGTTATTTTCTTAAACGACATCACTTCAGTGAACAACATCATGCTAATTGACATGTCAGTCAGCCAGTACCCACTGGGATGATGTCATCAGAATGGGTAACATGTTTTTCAGCAACAGGAAATTAGTGGGTAATGGTGTCAACAATGTAATAAAACAATACCTGCCACTTTTTTTGGGCGCTGTTTTACAAATCATTGTTTACTTTACTCTGATATTGTCTGGATATTTCTCCCTTTCCATCCTCCCTCTTCCATGACATCGCCAGTCTCACTGTGCTTTCTTCATATCCAAATACTGGTTTGGGTCTCTCCCCTCATATCTATCCCATCTCCTCTCCCTTGTCCCCTCTTCTTCCTACTCCCTGTGCTCAAGAGACCTAGGCACATTCTCTCTTTCCCATCCACACTCCTCAGCTGGGAAATCTGCTTTCTCATACCACCTCCCCTCCATCTGGAACCAGTTAGCCTCCTCCATCCATCTTGCCCACTCCCTTACCTCCATTAGACACCAGCTAAAACTCCTCCCCTCTGATCCAGCCATCCCTCTTCCTGTACCCTTCTTTACCCTTACCTGACTTTTGTCCACTCCTTACCTCTCCCTCCCTCCAACCTCCTACTTCTGGTAACCTCATTGAAGTTTATCAACATGTTTAGACTCCTACTTTCAGTACCAGCTCAGCCTCCCTTCACTCTAACACTATGCACTTTGAGTTTGCACAGTTTGCATAGATAATTTATGTGCTAATTTATTTGTCCTCCATGTGCAATGTTTTGCCATTTTGCCTGTACTGCACTCAACTTGTACTCTTTGGCTGGGATATTCAAAGGGTTGTGCCTGGTGCAATTGAGTTGCACTGGCACAGTTCCACATTGCGCCCCAGCAGGATATTCAAAAGGCTGCCAGGTGCAGTGCAATTCACATATCTGGCCCTGTGTAGTACAGTTTGGTCTGCAAGCCCATTGGTCCAACCTGTGGACAAATAGGCTTACAGAGCACACTGTACCTGTCATTGGATGGGGTGCTGCTGCCTGCTGCTGATGATGGGGTGCCAGATGGTCGGGGGTCTTGTGTGGGAGGATGGGGGGGTACCACTGGACCACCAGGTACATCTATGTAAGTGGCAACTGTCCACAATTGGGCTGCAGGAGGACCGCTAGACCACCAGGGTTACTTGTAATTAATCATATACCCATGATCGGGCTGCAGGGGGACTGCTAGACCACCAGGGTTACTTCTATTTAATCAGATGCCTGCAATCGGGCTGCAGGAGGACCACTAGATCACAAGAGTTACTTGTATTTATTCAGATGCCCTTGATCGGGCGTACGGGAGTGGGGGGGCTGCAATAGCCCACTAGGGTTCTGACCCCCAATGACAGCAGCTTGGCAGGCGCCAGGCACAATTCACCGGACCCAGCGCATCGCATGCAATGAATATAACAATGCAAATGGCCCAATTTATGCCTTTGCGATATTATGGCCTCACTTGCATGCCCCAGCTAAATATCACGGATGATGTGCCTGCACAACTGCACTTGCATTGGCACATCCCCGTGCTCCCTCTCCATGTCTTGCACTGGAGCAGTGCCACTGCACCCTGTGCAGCATGTTCGCCCTCCATGCCATATTCAATAGTGCTGAGCCATGGCACATCACCATTGAATATCGCCTGATCCTGGCCCCAGTGCATCCCAGTTGTGCTGCGCCCGGGTTTGCACCACTGCCCGGTGCAGTCTGAATATCCAGTCCTTTCAGTCACCCTCATGATAACCACATTATCTGACTGGCTGTATTTTGTTTATAACTGTGCTTCCTTCCTTCCTTCCCCTTCCCCTTCCTCTAGGTTGCACCTTGAAATGAGTCTCCGATCACTGTTCTTCTCATGGTTACCAATTTGTAAATAAATAAAATCTTCTGCCAAATGCTCTTTTCTTTTAGATAGTTTACTTCAGAGGTTGATCAGATCTCATGTTTGACGTGCTCCAGTATCCCCTGTACTTATTCTTTGAGATCAAATGATAAATGATTACTATTTCAGCCTGAAAAGTGTGCCAAGGCAGACCAGCTTGCAGTTTTCTCCTATTATGCTCCCAAGTACTGGAACACATTACTGTTAAGCATCAGAAGTTCTGTTGTCCGCCTGCACTTCATATCTGTTTTTTTTAAAAAAGCCCTGTTACATACCAATGTCTGCACCTTTTTTTGAAAGTCTTGCTCCTCCTGTCAGTATCTTAATTTTATGTATGAGTGGTTGTCTTGTTTGTATTTACTTTGTTTTATGTCTAGGTCATGCTGGAAAATAGGCATTTAACTGCCTGGTGCACATACCAAATTACTGTACCAAAATTATAATTAAGCAATAAGGCACGACAGTGTGTGTGTTATCAAAGGAATAATGCATGACAGGGTGTGTGTTGTGCTGGGATAATGTCACGCCTCGGGTGGTTGGGCATGAGGTCGAAGACCGAGCACACCAAACACCTGAGAAGTGATAATACCTCAGCATGACACACACCCTGGAGTGCTTTATTCCTATTATACAATGCCTCATTTGTAGAAATAAAAAAGAAAGGTAAACAAATATGTTTAACATGTTTTTACTTAATTTTCCTGTGAGTAGGTACATGCATTTTTAAAAAGTCCACAGTTTCTGCTTTGTCCACTAGATGGCGCTGCCAGTACATAATACCTTCTGTTTCTCTCAGGTCTTGTTTGCTCCCCAGAGGTCTGTGTGTGGCTGTGTGACTCTCACAGTGTCAGTGACTGTATGTAGGCCCCTGCAAATCTCCCCATGAACTGCAAGTAAAAAATTTTTGTGGTGATAAGACCTCAGCCATGACTTATGCTAACACTAAGGAACGTGGTTGGTGATCAGATCAGCTGGTGGCACCAATAGCAGCAGTATTGCAGGCATGCTTCAGAATGATTGCAGTGGGTAGCAGATACAAAGCTGATTATAGTTATGGCTTTCTTTTACTTTTACTGCCTTTCTTTTTTCCTTTTTAATGATTGATGTTGGGGCTTAACAGGGCAGTGCAGCCAGTGAGACTTTGGAGCACTGGTGTTGTGGGCATGAGCCAGAACAATTGCACTTTCTACCCAGGTGAAAGCTGCAGCCAGTTATGGTTTTATTTCTGTTGTAAGTGTTTTGATTGTGATTCTTGTTAGGGGGAGAAGAGATAGTGATGGCAGGTATTTCTTGTACCAATAGTTACAGTACAAATGTGACAGTAAAATTGGCTAGTGAGTGCAAAATTTGAAACTGAAGCCACTCGCTCTGATGGCTTTGTTGTGTGTACACAGGGCAGTGCAGGCTCCTAGGCACTGGGCAGTGATTCATTTTACATGCTGGCATGTGTGATGCGGTCATGTGTGTGCTTGGACTAGACCTGTGGTGTTATTCTGGGATAACATCACGGGTCCAGCACCAGACAGACCAATCAAGAGGACAATATATTTTCTGTCATTTTATAATGTGTAATTATGCCACACCTGGGACACAGTTTGGTTGTAGGCTGCTTTCATAACTGCGAATAAGTATTTGAGACAGCAACACACCTTGATGCCATATTTATAATAGCCTATTTATAAAATTAAAGAAAATACTTTTAATCATTTTGTTTATGTTTGTGGAGTATACGCTTAAAAAAAGTCCAGAAGATTCTTCCATCATAAGGTGCAGTTGTTGCCACAATGATCTTGCCTGCTGAGTCCCTGAAGGTTTCTTTTGTTTTTATGCTATGTGCTTTGTCAGATCAGTTTCCCCTCTGCCCTTCTCAGCCATTGGCTTCCACCTACTAGTGGATGGTGCTTGAAAGGGAGAGTGTTTGACATTTTTTTGTTTCATTTTAAATTTAGCCTTTTTTTTGTGGCTGACAAGCCATTCAGCAACTGCAGAGCATGACTTTAAAGTGGGCTTGTGCTGACACAATCTTGGCACTGAGTGGGAGAAGGAAAGCTGTTTTTGCTCATGTTGGCTTTATTTTTAGTTAAAATTATATTTTTTTTATACTGAAAATTATGTCTGGTGAACAGGAGGCTGAATGCGAGCGTCCTTGAAGTGTGCTGTGTCAGTGATGGAGCAACATGGAGTTGCAGTTGCAGGTACAACTTACTGTTCGACAAAGCTGCAGACAGTCGTGTTTCAGGAAGAACTTGGTTTTTTATGAAGCTGGGGTTATAAAAATACAATGACATTTGGAGAGGGGCAATTTCTGTGTGAACTGCTAGGAGGCTAGAATTGAGGGAGGGTTGTAGATGTAGAGACAAACTGTTCGGCTTCTGGGTAGTCCAGCAGGGAAGGATATCCTTTACAGTAATGAGGTCATCTTTGTGCCTGACCTTGATGCAGTGATGTTATTATCTACATAGAAACATAGAAGTTGACAGCAGATAAGGACCACAAGGCCCATCCAGTCTGCCCATTTTTTCTGCCTTATGACTATGCCATAGGCCTTTACTCTGTCAATGGCCTATCTATTCATACTCATCTGTGTTGCTCCCTTATGCCTATCCCATGCCTGTTTGAAGCCCTGCACTGTATTCATATCCACCACTTCCTGAGGTAGGCCGTTCCATGCATCCACCACCCTTTCTGTGAAACAGAACTTCCTCACATTACCCCTTAATTGGCCTCCCTCTGATTTCATGCTGTGTCCTCTTGTCCTGCTATTTTTCTTATATTGAAACATGTTAGACTCTTTCACCTTGTTAATGCCCTTAGGGTGTTTGAATGTTTCGATCATATCCCCTCTCTTCCTCCTTTGTTCTAGGGTATGCATATTGAGCTGTGTTGATCTGTCCTCATATGTTTTCTGATGCAGACCCCACACCATTTTGGTTGCCCTTCTCTGGACTGCCTACATTTTGTTAACGTCCTTGTGCAGGTGCAGCCTCCAGTACTGTCCACAGTACTCCAGATGGGGCCTAACCAGTGTTTTATAAAGAGGGATTATGATCTTCCTCTTACGACTTGTAATACCACGGCTAATACACCCCAACATCCCCCTAGCCTTACCTACTGCTTCAGTGATCTGCTTGGATAGTTTCAGGTCATCTGTGATGATGACACCCAAGTCTCTTTCTTTCCTTGTGATTGCCATCAACTCCCCTCCAAACCTATAGGTAACTAATAACATCACTGTCTCAAGGAGTCAGCAGCCAGTTAGGTTCCTAGAACTTTTCTTGCCATTGTATAATAAGTAAATGAAGCAGTGATCTTGATTATAACACTTTTGTGGTGTATTTATCTGTAGGTCTAATGTTTTTCTCTTCAATATTTTTTATCATTTATTTAACCAGGTTTTAAGATACAAATGTTAGATGTTATATTTGTAACTTGTAGTTGCATTAACATTTGTACCTGAGTGTGTATGTACTGTAGATCTTATCCACTATAAACTAAAGCCCATATCATACCATATCATATCATACCATACCATACCATACAGCATACCATACCATACCATACCATACCATACCATACCATACCATACCATAACATACCATACCATTCCCTTACTGAAGAACATCATCTGTTTTACTCTAGAGTCCTGCTTTCACCTAGTTTTTACAGCTGGAGGGGGCTAAAATCAATTCATGATAAGTGACATGCTCATGGTCACACAGTGAGTAAGGGGCTATGGTGGGAGTCAAATCTTTGGTTTCTTGTTTCTAATGACAGGGTAGAAGCAGTGCACAGGACAGCTATGAGGATGATTCAAGGACAAAAAGGAAGGACCTACTATATGAAAAGAGGTTAGAAGATCTCAGTTTGTACTCAGTGGAGATGAGAAGGGAGACAGGGCCATAAATGAAAACTACAAGTACTTCCATGGGAGGAACAAAGCAGATATTGGGGATCTTTTCAAAATGAAAGTGAACACAACCACCAAAGGAAATACCATGAAGCTGGAGGGGAGAAATTCAAGAAAGATATCAGAAAATATGTTCTCACTGAGAAAGCGGTGGATGAGTGGAATAAACTGCTGAAAGAGGTGGTCTGGCCAAGACAGTGGGTATGTTCAAACTTGGGGGGCAAGTACATGGGTATACTACAAATAGCACAAATAGAGGAAGGCAGTGATATGGAGTGAATTCATTAGGATTCCTACATTTCCTCAATAGATAGGTAGGTGCTGTATGGGAAGGATGTGATGGGTCAGAGGGCCTCGGTCTACCGATAAATGTTATGTTTCTATGTTTCTCAGTTCACAGCTGTCTTCTCAAGTTGTCACCACATTTCCTAAGTTCACCAGTGGTATCCTCTACCTTATCACTGGGTACTATTTATCAGTATTTGAATGTAACCCAACTTAAGTTGAGGAGCCATCTTAAGGCTTGGATTCTTGGCCACTCTCACCTTCTGGCACAAGAAGTTTTTTGTGGCAACAGTATGAAAGGCCTCGGGCTCCAGGCTCTGCACTTCCAGTCAGTCCACCCAATCAGAGTATAGCATGGAGCACCAGTCAGTGTATGCAAGATAAGGAGAAGTGAAGAGCAGGCCTAGGGTTCCCTGTCAGTCTGTTCCTTTGGTGGTGGCATGGGGTAAATTACTTAAAGGATTTTGCACCAACAATCGGACAATTAATACATAAGGGTAAGACAACTGAGACAACAAGTAACTTGGTCATAGCATTAAATGAGTACTTTGGATCAGTCTTTAATACAGAAATTAATTTGGATTCTAGACCCATGCCATACAAAAACACTGGAACTAGGGCTGAAGATTTGTTCTCTGAGAAAAGGGTGAGGGAGGAGATTGTGAAATTAATTCCCCATAAATCCCCTGGAAGTAATAATCTCAACCCATATCTGTTAAAAAACACAGCCTAGTTCATCTGTGGACCTGTATGTGATATCTTTATAACTTTGTTTCTAACTAGTGAAGCACCTAATGACTGGAAATAGGCTGTCATTATACCAATGCACAAAAAATGCAGCAAGGTAATACCATCCAATTATAGACCTATCAGCTTAACGCCAGTATTAAGTAAAATCATGGAGAAAATTCTTAAGGAGTACATAGCAGAGATATACAGTAGACTAAGGATGGGAAAATAGACGTTACTCAATATGGCTTTACCAAGAATAGATAATGTGTCATGGACCTAATAGCCTTGTATGAACCCATACGTGAATTATTGATTTAAACATACTGAGCAGTATGATGTTCCTCAACTTTAGTAAAGGTTCTGATAAAATACCACATGGAAAACTAATTAAAAAATCAAGTAAGATGGGTCTGCACATGGGATTATTGAGGTGGATGAAATGCTGGCTAAATGACAAGTTCCAGATTGTAAGAATTGATGAATCAGTGTCAAACAAGATATTGACAAATGAGGTGCCACAGTGCTTAGTCCTGGATCCAGTTCTGTTTACACCTTTTGTTTCAGACATGCACTTTCATATTAAGAGCAATGTTGTAGAATTCACATAAGACACAAAGTTAGTGGGACCTGCACTATCTGATTCATATATATCAAGATTACATGATGACCTGAATATAATACAAGAGTGGTCCAGCAGGTGGAGCAAATGATTTAACAAAGAAAAATGTGAAGTAATGCATTTTGTTATGTATAACCCCATGAAACAATATCGGCAAGATAAGCATACACTAAGTATTGTAGAGCAAGAAAGAGACCATGGGGTAATTATTCAGTCAGACTTGTCATTCACAAACAGCAACATACATACGAACACACAAATTTGCCAGCAGATAAATGTCTTATGGTCTATCGGGTCTGCTCAAATGTGTAGTTAGCAATCTCTTTACTGCAGCTGCCCTCCCTCCTCCCTGACCCTCCTCTTACCCTATCCCTTCCACTTTGAAGCAGTCCACTGTTCTAAATGATCCCACTTCCGCAGGCAATGCATTCCACCCAGACACCACTGTCTCCATAAAAAAGTGTCTTCTCATTTCCCTCTTAACCTTCCCACCTCAATCTGAGATTATGACCATGAGTGTCCCTACACCCCCTTAACTTGAATAGTTCCTTCGGTGCCTGTCTTGTTTATTCCCTTCAAGTACTTGAAGGTTTAAATCATATAACCCCCATCTCTCCTCCAGTGAGTGCATGTTCAGCTTCCTCGGCCTGCGTTAGGTATGTCCCTTAGTCCCTGGATCATCTTTGTTGCCCTGCGCTGCACCCCCTCCAGTAACTTAATGTACCTCTTCAGGTATGGGCACCAGTACTGCACATTTTTGCAGCTGCCTTCCTGCATTGTGCTGGGTTGTTCATTATTTGTTAGTTGTTATAATCACCCCCAGATCCTTCTCCTCCTCCTCCTCTGTCACACCTAGCTGAACCCCCTCCAGCTGGTAGCTCCTTCTTGTTTTTTTTGCCCCGAAATGTAGCACCTTGTACTTTGTGGCATTGAACCCCAACTGCCAGGTGTCTGACCAGGTCTCCAGTGTTAACAGATCATCCTGCTGCCCATACCACCCTCCTAGGTCATCTACTACTGCTCCTATCTTGATGTCATCTGCAAACAAACTGATCTTGATGCCCACTGAGATTTCTGATATCAACAACCCTAACAACACTGGTGCCAGCATTGAGCCCAGCAGTACTCAAAAGGATAACAGAAACAACATTAAAAAAAAGCATTTGGAATACTGGGTGATATTAAAAGAAATTTCAGTTTTAGACAATAGGATGTTATAATGCCCCTGTAGAACATATGTAGACTATTGATTGCAATTCTGGCCCCCATTTAAACAAACTCTGGCCAGAACCGATAGGGCTATAACTGAGGAATTTGGGGTAAAAATATTTAAAATTTGTATTTAATATATTTACACCAAGTTTTCAACATTGGCTTGTTATGACCCTGCCTCATGAAGAAGGGCAGAGAAAATGTTCAACTCCAGGCTTAAAGGTGATTTTGCGCAGGGACTGCAAAATCAACTTTTAGGATGCAGAAACACATTTTGGACAGGAGTTAAAAAATGCTAGCTGCCACATTCATGAAGTGCTGTAAAGATATGGCTATATTGTGAATTTTGGGGGGGAAATTATTGAAAATTACCAAAGTTATGAGTCTGCGTTCTCAAAATTCAGCATAGGCTCATAACTTTGTTGTTTTTTAATATTTTTACACCAAACTTTTGACATAATCTTCTTATGACCCCACCTCATGAACAAGGGCAGAGAACATTTTCTGCTCCTGCCTGAAAGATGATTTTGCATAGGGACTGCAAAATCACCTTTTGAGACAGATCTACCTAATGACAGTGCAATTGTTCACGAGGTAGGGCCCCAAAGAAGGCATGTTGAAAATTTGGGCCAAGAACATGCAAAAATGCCCAAGTTATGCCACTAAGTTCAAAACCCCATTGAAATATATTGAACAGCATATCTGTTCATGGTTCGGCTTTGAAGAGTGAAGATGTGTTTACGGTCTAGAAAGGATTAGACATTGACCCCAATGGGTAAGTAAGGGCTTGGGGGCCACAGGTGATGGATGCTGGAGTGGGAGGGTCAAGTGGGAGTCAGTTATAGCCACACAAGACATCAATGGATGGTTTTCATTTTGCAGGGTTTAAAAAAAAACAACACATAGAGGATTCCTCATTGGGACACTGGGGGACTGGGCACCCCCAGTGTCACTCTTATGTTTCTATTGAGGGATGTGGGGTGGTGGGTGCTGAGAGGGAGGGTCAGGTGGGGGGATAGCAATATATACATATTGTTTAAAAAACAAGAAATGACCATGCAAGCATGGTGGTGGTGGTGGGGTCAATGTAAACAAAACAAAAAAAAAACATTGAGGATTCCACATTGGGACACTGGGGTTGGGCACCCCAGTGTCACTCTTATGTTTTGAGGGTGGGTGGTGAAGAGAGGAGGTTGAGTGGGGGATATCAATATATATTTTTTTTAAAAGAAGAAATAACCATGCATGCGTAGTAGTTGGGGGTCACCTAAACAAAAAAAGATGAGGATTCCACATTTGGACATTGAGATTGTGAACCCCAGTGTCACTCTTATGTTTGTGGGGATGGTGTTGGGTGGTGGGCACTGTGAGGGAGGGTAGGGTGGGGAGATAACTCTAATTTTAAAGAAAAAACAAACGAGTGGTCAGGGCAGAACATGGGGATACTCTGCCATGTGCAAAATGGCCACCATGTGTGGTGGGCATCATGCATATGGCAGAGTGTCCCATGTTCTGCTGTGACTGCTGTTTTTTTAATTAGAGTTATCCCCCACCTGACCTCCCTCTCAGTACTCCCCCAACAAACATAAGAGTGACACTGGGGTGCCTAATCCCAGGCCATGACCAGGATGCCCCCATGTTTTGTTTTATAAAAATAGTGCAGTGCAAGTGGAGTGCTCACAGATGCACAGGTGACCGTGGTGAAGCTCTAACATGTGATTTGGTCAGAAAGAATGCTAGGAATGTGGAGTTCTTTTTGAAAGCAAGAGGTTTGCAGGGCTCCACCCACTGCAGCCCTAAAAAGAGGAAATACAATCAATAGAAAGCGTAGAGAAATAATTTATGCAGTGCATATAGGAATTAGAAGGGCAACATTTTAAGACCAAACCAGATACAGTGTGGTTAAAGAAAAATAAGAGGGGACTTACTGTTACTGTATATCATTTATGTATTTATTTATTAGCTGGCCATTTTGGAGACAACCTTTGAGCACAGGTGCTCTTTTACAAAGGCTCCACATCAGTGACAGAGATTATAAGGCAACATTACAAATATATTGAGTTCCAGTGGAATGAAGTCAAACAAGTGCAGTCGAACAAGTACAAATAAATAGACTAGATAAATTGCATACAATTGTACAATAAGGCATGTAGACAGAATCTGTGTAAAACAAGCACATGAATGGTACATGGCCTCAGAGCCAGCGTGACACAGTTCAAAGAGTATACCATGAGGGACTTTAGTTAGGATGATTTGCAGTTACAATTTCATTGAATTGTTAGGGTTGCCCTTAGTGCTATCTTAAACTGGTCAAACGTAGGTAGACTGAGCAAGATATCAGGCAACTTATTTAACCAGCGTTCAGCCCTAACCATGAAGGAACGCTTGTCCAGCTGAGTACAGCAGAAAGACAGTTCAAAGGCATTCTGAGCCATGCTTATTGTGTTGTAGAGACTGGCAACAAGGTAGAAGCAGTGAGTTAGGGCTGGAGGGGGGATTAGATCCAGTAGCACCTTCTTGGCTAGTAGATATGTCTAGAACTTTTTTCTGCTAGGTAGGAGTAACCAATTTATTTGGATATAGAGGGTGCAGCTATGGGTGCACTAGTCAGCCCCAAGCACAAAGCAACAAGCCTTATTACAGTATAAAGTTATTCTGCTGAGAACTGAGTTGCAGGCTCTTGCAGAGACAGGGAGGCCATAGTCAACTAGTGACCGTACTGATCTTGCCATTATGAGGCATCTAGCATCAGCAGTGAGGTTGACCCAGTAATGGTACAAGGCTCCCAGTCTTCTGCTTACCATAGACACAAGATGGTCAACATGGGGAGCAAATGATAACGTATCATCCAGGATCAACCCAGGGTATTTAAAGGTTTCTACCAGTTCAAGTACATAATTAAGATAAACACCCATGTGCTGAAATGGGACTTGCACAAAAGAGTTGTACCCATAACATCAGGGGACAAAGTTTACAACTACAGGAAAGAAAGGATAGAACAAATATCAAGGGATCATATTTTACTCAGACAGTGATGACACAGTGGAATGAAGTTCCAAACAAAATAGTTATGGCAAAATATATAAATTGTTTTAAAACCCTATTAGACAAATATGAAAAAGGGATAAAATCAATCTGCTGAGTAGTGGGGAATAGGCATGACTTAACCATATCAGGTCTGTTCTTATTAATGATTATGTGTGTATACTTAGTATTCTTAGAGACAGAGGAGATGGAGTAGGAGTAGGGAACCAGAGTCTTTGGGAATAAAGACTCACTCAGTTGTGACTGGCAGTTTTGCCAGTTTATTTTTTTCTCCTAATTTTCACCCGGGCAGGTATGGACCCATGGGGGAAGCCATGGTTCTAAAGCTGCCTTACTGGCTACACCAGCCAACTGGTCACATTTAACTGGCCACTGTGATAGCAGCTCTCTTGATTGTTAGTACCTCTGCCCTGCCAACACTGCCTTTGTGCCTAGTCCATGAAGTGGAGGGCATTGAATCAATCCACTGTTCATTCCATGATTGTGGCCCCAAGGTAATTTAACATGAAATGTCTAACATTATCAATTTGGCAGGACTCATCCTGGTGACACATGAAATAAGCCAGACCTGAGTAAAACGTGCTGCAGCATATTTTTAGCCACAATTAGCATTAAAATGTCTGCACCTTGTGGTGGGAGGCTGGTGACAATCAAGATCTGTAGTGCCCTTGGATAACATTGACCCGATGCCACCTCTTTTAACATCATTTCAAAAGTGCAAGACTGATTACTAATTGCAGTTGTTAATTTATTTGTTTACCTGGTTGATCCAAGACAAAAATAAATAGAATAATAGATAGGTGAGAGTGTATTACAAGGGAGTAATACCACCGAGAGGTTCTGGGGACAAAGGAACCTTGAGATCAAAGCTTGAGAGGTTCCCTTGTCCCCAGAACCTCGAGATGGTATTACTCCTGAGTAATATACTCTCACCTAGTTGTTATTGTTTGTAATATAGGGATCCAAGTTTAAAATTGTGCAGCTTTTTGTGGCGTGTTATGAGGTGGATGGACCGTCGCTAGTCTGATGACTTGCTCGCTCAGTGTCAAAGAATGGCCCCTCATTCCCCACCCCGCTGTGCTTCACCTTGCAGTCCGGTTATTTAGTTTTGTGGAAAGTTCTACCTGGTAGTTGTTTTCATGTTAACTGAAGGGAGGAGCAAACAGATAAGTTGTCCATTGAAACATTAAAAATACCAGGGAAAGAGCGAAGATATACTCTCGCTAAGTGAGAGAACGCCGCCATGTTTTTGAAAATGTTCAGCCCACCCACTGACTGAAAGCAGCCAATCATGAGTCACAGCCTGATAAATTGTTCAAACTGAGTGGTGAAGAAGCTGGCTAGTGCTGAGCACGGGTGTGAGTATGTGCTAAGCTTTTGCAGGACTGATAATACTATCGTTCATTGGAACAATAGTATTATTGGCAGTGAAATGTAATATTATTGGGGCTGAAGTGTTCTGTTAAGGAGAACTGTTATGTATTGCAAGACATTTTTTTAACCAGATTCAGTACTATTATTTTCATGATCCATATATTACAATACAATATTAAACATCACAATTACAAGGCACACTTAAACCACAAATATCTCCTTAAATGTACTTTAAAAACAAAAGTTGTTTTATATGTGTGCAAGGCAGAAGGTAAGACATTCCAAATGTAGATACAGTAAATCCAAAATACCTCTAGCACATTTTTCATAAAATCAAATTTTAAATGTTCAAGCTCATTTAACCTGGTGCAATATGTAGGAGAAGAGGAGACTGAACATATTGAAAGCTGGAACCCATATTAACTAAAGCAATATTTCTCACAGTATTCCCATATGAATTTTATGCAGTGATCTAGAGGAAGCCAGTTCAAATACTCATACAAAAATACAATGATGGGTTGTCTCATAGATTTTAAAATAAAACAGCATATTGAATGTAGGGTTGCCCAGATTACAAACCACGGAATCGGCTTCACCAGATTCCAACTTTGTCATCAGAACTAGGATTTTAGGTTTTGCAGTCTAAAAATCCTAATTCTGAAATTTAAAATAAATCTGTACCATAATGACTCACATTGTAAATATGTGATCCTTACCAGGACGTTTATTACCTCATGTGGAAAACTGGTGGTGCTAGTGCCCGTAAATATTGTTTTCATTAACTAGTTACAACACTCAAAGCACAGTGCCATATTTCCTATGTTCTGTCCTACGTTGCAGAAATTCTGGCTCCCATGATGACATCCATGCCTTACCATCTAGTGAGAGCATGGACGTCTATGTGGCAGTCCCCCTAGATTTAAATGCGTAGTGTGCACTTTACAGTACTCCCCACCTCAAGTTTACATACTGCACTATGAGTGCCAGGCTCCTCCAGTAGCCTCCATCAAAAATAGGTAAAGAAAACTTCCTGCTGTGACTTAGAAATAACAGTCATTTCAGAGCCCTGCTTCTCCATGCTGCTGGCCCCAGCACGCTCGTCAGTGATCATCATGCACACCTATACCTGCAGTTAGTAGGCTGTGTAATAGAGCTCAGTTGGACAAAATCAAAACAGTATGCAATTTATGTATGTCCTGGTAAAGGACAGCTACGTGAACCCCTGGGATGGTGTCTTTTGTAAAAACGAGCACTGGAAATTGAAGTACAACTATTTTTATCTTAGTACTGTGAGCATGCATCTCTGCATGGAGAAGCAGGGCTCTGAAACAACCATTATTTCCAAATCACAGCAGGATGTTGTCTTCACTCATTTTCAATGGGAGCTACCAGAGGACCCTGCGTACTTGTAGCACAGTATGGGAACTTTTACTGGGGAGTACTGTAAAGTGCACATTGCGCATTTAAACCTATGGGGACTGCCACCCAGATATCCATGTTGTAAGTAGCTGGTGGAGCATGGACATCATCACAGGAGCCAGATTTTCTGTAATGTAGGACAGAACACAGGAAGTATGGCACTGTGCTTCAGTGTTGTAACTAGTTAAAGAAACACTATTTGGGGAACTAGCACCACCAATTTCAACATGTGGTAATAGATATACTGGTAAGGATCACATAATTGCTATGTGAGACTTCATGGTACAGATTCCGTTTAAGGCTAAAACATGTTTTTACATAAAATTTTGGATTCCAGATCTGATTTTGAGTCCTTTTCAGAATTGGATAGGGATCAGAATCTGAATCAGAAATTTCTAAATTCCTAAACAGTGAAGTTGGTCCAGTGGCACTGAGGGATGAGGCACTGATGCCACACCTGTTCCATGCTGGCAACCTGTGTTTGGAACGAGCAAGTTGCCAAGGGCTGACTGGGAGGAGAGGACTGAGCATCTGAAAGGACTACTGTTCTTTCCTGGAGGGGAGGACTGCATGCTCTGCCAAATGACTGCAATCAGGTGGAAGCCTGGTTGTAGTATGGGATAGGGGAGCAGAAGTAGGGAGGTACTGCAGGACTCTACAGCTTGCACATGCCTCCACACATCTACATTGATGAGTATGCCCCAGTGTGAGGAAGGAAGAAAACAGAGGGAAATGAGTGGCAAGACAGGTGTGTATGATGCCTGCCTGCTGATCCCTTACCTGTCAAATTGCCAGGACCCAGAGGTCGGAAGACTGGATTTGTGCTTTAGGGTATGTCCCCCCGACCCTGCCTTGATCAGAGGGGATCCATGGGAATAATTCACTCTCGGTAACTCCTGAGGAGATGTAGGATGGTGGGGATTGGCAGGGCAGAGCAGAAGGGAACCCAGCCTGTCATGACCACAAGAAACATTAGCTCTTGTATGAAAAAAAAATCCTAAACAATCCAATTGACTGTAACCAGCAAGTTTTGAGCACCTCTAATTGAACTGAGCTACATCCAAATCCTGGATAGCACCATGTAGTTTGCAGCTGAGTAGATAATAAAACCATAGTCGATTAATTGAGACCAATACATTTTGAACAGCCATTTTTTTTCTCAAAAGTCACATTTCTGTGAATTCTATATACTGTATCAAACTGTTCTGTATCAAACTCAAGCAAAAGAGACCAGGGTTTAACAAAAAATCTCCATGGGCTACAAAAAGCAGGGCACAATTCAGGTTTGTTGCCAAGTATTTAAAGACAATAACATTTTCAATCATTTCATGATCTAGTGTCACAGGAAATAATACGAGATCTCTTAGTACTCCTGAAACAACATCAGCTTAGTTTTCCTCACATTCAAATCAGAATCACCCTATTAACTAATATCCAGTTTTGAACCTGCAGAAAATCATGCTGTAAATTATCATTCTATGACAGTATGTCTCCTATCTCCCTGGAGAACAGATCAGCATCATCAGCATATAATGCTATATTAATGTTGACAAATGTTAGGCATATAAGTTACATATAAACTAAACAATAATGAATCTAAAATTGATCCATGCGGGAACTCAAAGTCAAGTCTAGCAAAAGGCAAATAAACATTATTAAATCTTGTTCTATGCATTCTCATCTCCAAGCAACTGGAAAATCAATAAATGACATCACATCAGATAATAGACTGAAGTCCCATAGTTTGGACAGCAGGCAACCATGGTTAACAAAATCATAAGCCTTGATAAGATGTAAAACTGCTGCTGCAACAGTATTACCTGTATCCAAAATATTATCCAGGTAATCCATAAACCAATAAGTCAATGATTGTGCTATGATTTGGTATGAAATCATGTCGGTGATAAGTCAGCAATAACTGATCAAAAACAATAACGGGCATGTTTCACTCAAGTCATATTTGCTGCTGATGTTCTGCAATTCAGGGATCAGTCTGCAGGATCCATGCTATAGTGATACTGGTCCTTACTCTGAGACTGTGCAAACCAACTGCATTTTCTAAAGACTACTACTTCCTTTTTATGGTGTGTAACTCATTGTGCTCTGCTAAGTGCCATCAAATGGTGTCAGGTTTCCCCAAAGGTGTAATGCACCAAAACCATGCTGAGACTGTACGTGTGTTTTCACTGGATAAATGCTCAACAGGTAACACACTGGTCTCTTGGGAAGGAAGATTATGTCATGGTTTTAGCCCCATACCAAGTACATGAATAATACCCATAACAGTCACTGAAGTGCAATATGAGGAGGTATGTGCTGCACTATTAAGGTGCCATCATTTGGATGAGATATTAAACTAAGGCCCATTCAGCCATATCTGGTCAATGACCAGGTGGAAGTTACAGATCCCTTGGCACTTATCAAAGAAGATTCGGGGAGTTTTCCCATTCTCATGGCCAGCATTCCACTGCCAATGAAACACAGGTCCATGCTCTCTACCACCTCCCAGGATTACAGATGCAGTGAATTTAAACTTCACCAATGAAGTTCCAGTGAAGTGGCGAATTTCACCTTTGCAAATCACTTTGCTAAGCTCTAATTAGCATCACTAAATTCAAACTTCACTGTTTTTGCAACGTTTTTTATACAAAGTGGCCATTTTCTTGCAACATCTTTGTTTTTTTTTTTTTCAAACCTCTTTATTGAGATTTTAATATTGAACACAAACATACATATATCCTGGGATATACCCCCAGGCCCACATCCCAAAACTGGATGCAGAAACTATGTACATCCCCAAAACTATATACAATCACAGTTACCAATTACAATCCCGGTACCGATTACTCCACATCCCACTGTTGTAGATTATCAATCCCGTATTCATGCTTAAGCTACGACAGGCCCGAATTCTGGCCCAGTTTAACAATTCTAATTATCAGCCCAATCTGTAAGTGAAAAATTTCCAGCCCATCTTTAGGTAACTGTGTCCCTAGGAAAGAGAGAGAGCCCCATATGCCCAACCAAACAGATAAATTCTGAAGTTAGATAAGCCCCAATGCGAGAGAGTGTTAGCTAAGCCTATACAAAACTTATCCCACAGTCATCAACCAGATCCAGTCACCAACGAACCCCTTAAACCTTGTATAATAAGCATTTGTCCCACTACTCACCCTCAGACAGACAGACCCGAACCCTAGGACATTTTAACTGAATTGCATAAACTGCCTCTAAGGTCCTCCAGTTCCGATTATAGACTTCCTTTTTCCCCTCCATCAGCATGTATTGTTTAATTCTTTCTAGGACCTGTAAAAGGTCCCTCACCCATTGATCATAGTCATAAGCTATATCCTCCTTCCAATGTCTTAAAACAAATGCTTTAACAACAGCTGACATCAGGGAGATATGATATTTAGCTCGGCCCACCATAATCCTTCCCAAATCCCCTAGAATACATATCTCTGGACTAATGTATTCCGAGTAGTCCAATATCGGGTCCATTTTTTTAACAATCTGACCCCAGAGTGGTTGGATTCGAGAACACTTCCAGAATATATGTAACAGGTCACCTGGCTGTGTGCCGCAACAAAAACATAGATCTGTCTGTCTGAGTTTTCTAGAACATAGTTTGGCAGGGGTGTAGTAGATGTTCGAACAGATAAAAAATTGCATCATATTGTACTTCAGTATAGGCAAATCTTTCATGTGTTTCCAAACTTCAGACCAGTTTGGTCTCAGGGGGGATAAGGCTTTCTCCCAATATACAATACGAGACTCAAAATTTGTACCCACATAGTCTGTTAACACCTTATAAACTTTGGACAGGGGTGCTGTGAAAGATCAATTTCCCTTAGCTTATCCCATGTAAACACTTGTTTTTCTCCCCTATCCTTATAGTCCCACACAAACTTCTGAAGTAAATTAGTAATCTGGATCTTTTTAAAGAAATCCCACTCCCTAGCCTGTGGTGGTAAGAGAACTTTGTCAGAAACTATAAAGTCTGCCACTCTGGAGTCCTGCAATAATAATACCCATTGACCCCTCAAAATACTATTTCCCAAGCGAAAATTAGGATTCCTCACTAAGGGCTGTTCTCCTGCCCCCTTCTGAGCTTTCTTCTGAGCTGGGGTCAGCCACTCCCACCAAGCCCTGACTAATTTGTATATCGGAGATTGCTTTCCTATGGCCGGCAGAGTCTCCGGATCTACATGTAGTAGTGCCCCTGGCAGGAGTTTAGTATTCTCTAGGAGCAACTGCTCAATTCGGAGCCATGTTGGAGTGTATTCCCTATCTCGCAGATGGCGATCCCATCGACCCATATATCCTAGTTGCCCTGCTACATAGTATGTTAGTAAGTAGGGAAGCTTCACTCCAACCCTTGAGTAGGGAAGACATAAAATATTTTGCTTCCTCCTAGGGGGTTTCGAATCCCATAAAAAATCTGAGATGATCCTTTGGATGCTGGCAAATCTAGCCTTCGGGATAGAATAGGGAGAGAGACAGATAGAGTATAGCAGCCGAGGTAAAAGGTTCATTTTGATAAGACCCAGTCTGGCAGTAAAGTTTAGCGGAAGCCTCCTCCATCTTTCAATATCCTGCTTAATTTTGACCACAATATTACCCAAGTTCTCCTCCACCCCATCTTCTGATCTAGCCATAATCCAGATCCCCAGGTACTTAATTTTTTCTGAGGCCCAATTGAGTTGAAAATGCTCAAAATCTGCCCTATGAGTATGCACCGTGAGTGGGAGGACCTGGGTTTTAGCCAAATTTAACTTGTAATTAGCAACCTTGGAGAACTTCCCAAAAATTTCCAGGGCACACTGAAAGCTCTCAGATGGGTTACATAAATGTAATAGAATGTCGTCGGCGAAGACCGATAGTTTAAGCTCTAACCCCAGAACCTCAATCCCCTGAACCCTTGTATCCTTTGTAATGGATCTTAACAGAGGCTTGAGATATATATTAAATAAAATTGGCGATAGGGGACACCCCTGCCTCGTTCCATTCTTAAGAAGAAACTCTTTAGAGAGATATCCATTACATAAAACTCGGGCTGTAGGGGCTTCATAGAGATTTCTAAGGCCTCTTAAAAACTCCCCTGGAAACCCCATCTTTTCCATTGTAAGGAACAAAAATTGGTGAGAAACGTGGTCAAACACCTTCTGGCATCCAATGCAATTAATGCCATAGCCGAGTTTGAAAGATTCACTCTCTCTAAAATATGATGAAGTTTCCTTAATGCATCTGGGGCCCCCCTCCCTGGCATAAACCCAACTTGCTCCTGACTAATCAATCGTGGGGTGACTTTCAAAACCCTATTAGCTAGTATCTTAGTAAGGATCTTAATATCTTGGTTAATTAAAGCTATGGGTCTATAATTACCTGGCAAATGCTTGGGTTTATCTGGTTTGGGAATCAAAGTGATATAGGCCTGATACAGTGGAGGGTGGGCAATCCCTCCCTGCATGATAACTGAGAAAAGCTCTTTCAGCAAAGGTGTTAAGGTCTCCGCATGAGCTTTGTAAAATTTGGCCGGGAGACCATCAGGCCCTGGTGCCTTCCCATTAGGCAGGTCCATAATAACCTCCAAAATTTCCTGCTCCAATATTGGGGTGGCCAGGGCTCGGGCCTGCTCCAGACTCACTCTTGGCAGAGGTATTTCTTCTAAAAACCCCTTAATTTCTGTCACTGAGCACTGTGTCCCTTCTTGGTATATTGCCGCATAGTAGTCGGCAAAAGCATCTGCCAAACCTTGAGGATCCGAGATGAACTCATCTCCAAACTTCACTGCCACAATCGTTCTCTCTGCCTCCTCTCTTTAATCCTATGGGCCAATATCCAACCTGGCATGTCCCCTGCAACAAATATTTGGCATTCAATCTCCCTAGCCAGGAGTCTACCGATAATTAAGTATACCCTGAACTCCTCCCCAACTCTCTTAGCTCCCTATCTGTCTCTTCAGAGGAGCCTCTAATGGCACCAGTGATTTGATGGCCCCCAATATAAACTCCTCATGGAGCCCTATTCAGTTTGTTCTGCCTGGCAGTATATTCCTGGGCCCATCCCCTATGCAGCACCTTACAAACAGGCCAGGCTAAGTTCCTATCACCAAGAGTTGGGATTTGAGTCTGGATGATTTCCTTGAGTTTACCCTCCAGCTTGGTAAATATCTTGTCATTCACTAACACCCCTTCGTCCAAGTGCCAGCGAACTGGCCTGGGAGGAATATTATCTATCCTCCATACTAATTGTATTGGGGAGTGATCAGAAAGGATCCTCTCAAAAGTACGCATACCTATGACCCCCCTTAAGACCTCCCGATTAACCAAAAAATAGTCAATCCTAGTATACACCTTGTGCGCTCCTGAGTAGAAGGTCATCTCAGTCTCTCCTTTTCTATAGATCCGATATGGATCCACTAAAGCAGTTCCTCAGAAATCTATGTAATGCCGTTTGGGGAGACTAGGGGCTTTGTTGGAAGGGGACTCCTGTCCACCCTATTGTCTAAGCAAGTGTTCCAGTCACCTAATAAAAAGCCCTGCGGAGGTGGCAATATCAGCCTCCAATGAGGCAAAAAATTCTGATTTAGCCGGCGTGGGTCCATAAATGGAGGCACACACCAATGAGCATCCAAAACACGAGCCCATTATGTATACTCCCCTACCATCCTCCCTTGAGGTAAAGCTCTCAATCACATATGGGCATCCCTTCCTAATTAATAATGCCACCCCCTCGACGCCTTCGCGTTTCCAATTCCGAATACCCTGCCAACCCATCCTTTCTTAAGCAAGTGCAGTTCGTCAGTCAGTAAGTGGGTTTCCTGAAGTGCGGCTATATGAAGCCCCATCTGATTAATATATCTAAGGATAACCAATCTTTTCCTCCTTCCCCTGAGACCCTTGACATTCCATGATAGAATTCTAAGTAACCCCATCTACCACATCCACACCCTGGAACCCCCCTCTCTGGCTTTTAAGTTCCTTTGTACCGCATGACTTGCTTTCTCTCTCTTTCCTACCATCCCCATGTTCACCCCGCGATACTACCCCTGATCCTTCGACGCCTCCTAAATCATCCGGAACGTAATGCTGAGCTCACCACACGATGTCTCCATTCGGCCCCCAAGTCCATAAACCCTTAGTAGCCCTCCTTCTCCCATACCTTCTGGTTCAGACCAAACCACCAAACCAGCACGTCTAAATCATTAATGGGAGAGATTATGTCTCTATAGCTTAAACCATTGTCTTCATGGCTTTCCGCTACCACAACCTGTGCAGCAGGAAAAGAAGAGAAAAAAAAAAGGGGGGGGGCTTTATTTTACCCCTTCGAAGAGCTCTCAGACCTGCATATTCATTAGGTGTAAAATACCAAAAAGAAGAACAATTCAGTAGCAACAAGTTAGTCCCCTAATGTCTCTTTTCCACAGCGTAACTAAAACACTTTGAACACTGTCCTGAATACATTCTCCAATCATGCCTTTGCTTTCAAGTCACTGATTTGAATAAATCGGGTAATTCCACTTTAAGGCTTTCCAAGGCTTCTTCTGCTGAGAGGTATTTTCTGTCCCCTTTCACCAGCTTGACCACCAGAGTGGCAGGGTATTGCAGTCTAAATTTCAAACCTGCCATGTACAGTTTCTTTTTAATGTCTGCATATTCCTTCTGCTTTTCCCTCACCGAGGGGACTAAGTCCTGAAACAACCACACCGGAGCCCCATTCCAATGCAGATTTCTGCTAGCCTTGGCTTTCATTAGGACATAGGTTTTTTCCTTGTAGTTTAGAAATCGCATTATGATTACTCGAGGCCGTGCCCCCGGGGGGGGGTTCTCTCAGTGCCCGATGGGCTCTCTCAAGATTGTAGGATTCGCCAAACGGCGTGGGCCCAAATAACTTAAAAAGAAGATCCTGCATGAAGGCAACACAATCTGAGCCTTCCGTTTTCTCAGGCAGCCCAGCCATTATTAAATTATTCCTCCGGCTTCTTGCCTCCTGGTCTTCCAGGCGATTTTCCATTTTTCTCACTTGCCTTTTCATATTGATTATATCCTGATCCATTGTTGCAGTTTTCCTTTTCTGTGACACAATTCTGGCTTCTAAATCCCCCACTTGCTGAGTGAGAGCATGTAATGCTGGTTTTAGGATAGTAAAATCGGCAACTAGCCCCTTCAGGAGCTGCTTGATCTCCAAAATATCTTCCGAGGTTGACTGACCCTCCTGGGCCTCCCCTTTCCAGACCTCAGGCTCTTCTGGGACTGGGGAGTGGGGCTTTGAACACTTGGTCGCTGGTGTTCTCCCTGCGAGGGGCTCGGGGCTGCCTAGTTCCCTCTCGGCCATTTTGTGCGCCGAACTGTTTAGACTTGCTGCGGTCTTCTTCGCCCTCCGGCCCAAACCCAAAGTGGATTCCCCGCAACACAAACTCGCTGAGCAGGACACCTCCCAGTCTTATTCAGCTGCGGAAGCCTAAAAAAATAAAGCTTTAAAATTTAATAGCTTTCAGGACTCGGGAGCCTTAGCTAAGACGCCTGCCTCCCGCTAGCTCATCATGTGGTCCCCTTCTTGCAACATCTTTGTGAAGTGCACAGTTGCGAACAAATTTTAAGGGATCTAGATCAAACCATGCAGTCAATAAACACGTAGTCAAAAACCACTTTGTGTGAACACAAAAAAACACAGACATGGCAAAAAAAACACGCAAATATATATAAGCATACTTTGAAACTCTGCATGTTGTTTTGCCTGCACGGATTTCAACTGCACAATTATTCCAACACAGTCTTGTTGATAGACCAATTTTCGGTCCATTCATATAGTAAAAAGGCCAGTTTGCCTGGCAGAACTTCTTGAAGTTAACACTTCTCAGTTCCCGAATTTCAGCAGCTTCTCAACTTTTATTTGTGAAGTGAATTTCATCTGATTTGCCCATCTTCCCAGGACATACTGGAAGCAAACTAGCACATGATTAGTGTTCTTTTCCTTGTCAAAATTACAAACAAATAAATCAATAGTGACTGGTGCTACACCCGGCTGAGCAAGTGATTACAGCCAAGCCAGAGGGAAGCAATAAAATGTAAGTGTATGGTTCTGCTCCAAACAGAATCCCTGATTCTGACACCCTTTACTAGAAGGTTGACAGGACTCCTTGGTAAACTTAAACAAGCACCCTGGCACCAGATAACCCTCACCTGACCCATGGGGAGCTTGGGGTTACATTAGTATATTTTAAACATTCAGCAGAAGATTTATCACATTTTTAATGTCTTCCTTTCCATTGCTTTATGTTTCTGAAGTGGAGTCAATAGAAGCATACTTTCCTCACATTAGTGTACCACCTTAATTCATACCATTACATGCTTTTTCCAAGCCTTTATTTTTCAAAATTTTTAGGAGCACTGAGCACAGTGTCATGGGACTATTGTGATTGCAATACCTACTAGTGACAGTCCATTTTCTTGCCCCCTCCCATTAAGCTAAGGACAATGGATGTTGCAAGCTTACTTATCCGGTCACAAAACATATTGGGACTGTGCAGGGAAGTGGCAGGGCTACTGTGCCAATGACCCACAGAGTCAACCTCAAAAAGCAGGGAAGCACTAAACATGGCAGAGGGGAAACATAGCAACACCCTGCCTATAGAACTGTTACAGGTAGGCAGTGGGTGGGTGTCACTAAGTTACAATTATGTCAAGAGGAGTAGGAGAGGAGAACAGAAGCCACTGCAGAATCTTTGCATTGGCAGCAGATCATGTTGAACAGTGATTAGTGAGTAAGATTCTGCTGATCACCTGAGAGGCATGGGTGATTGCAGGGCAGGTGTGGATGCATTGAACCACAAGTACTATTCATAGAGTCTGTGGAAATTTTGACTGGCATTTACTCAAAAGCTGACCTAGAGTTACAGATGAGTAGTTGGGTGGAGGGATATTCCAGCCACAGTGCTGATGTCCATGAACATGCTTCATGACATAGCACCATGCAGCTAGTATTATGGCATGCACAGACCTCTGAGGGTGTCACCATCTGGCTATTAGCAGCTGTAAACCCCATTCTGTACCCGCCATATTAGAATAGCATGTCCGGAACAGTGCAGTCTAAACAGCGCTGGACCTTCGTATGCCTGAATAGCAACATGGTAGACTAGCTTATAGCAACTACTGCTACCCCTATAGCTATTCAAGGACTGTTGAGAGTGCACAAGTAAAGCAAAAGTGTACTAGCTGGCCAAGCTGCTCCTGTGGTGGAGTGGATAAGGCAGCAGCTCTGATGCACAGAGCAAGACACCAGGGTTCTGTTCCTTGTCTCTCAACACATGGAGTTACATTTTTCCTCCCACCCCAAAGTGTAATTTTTCTGTCTTCTGTGATAGAAAATCCCTCCCAAGTTTCTTCTTTATCCCTAGATCCCCCCCCCAGAGCTGGTTACATTAAGTCCAGGGTGCACAGTGGGGCAGAGCCTTCTAAAACAAAAGTGACTAGTGTGCTTTTTAGCACTGATAGCTGTCAGCAGTGCGGTTTACTGCTGCTACCAGTGGCACTGTTTTGTGCTGCAGCATGTGTACTTAGCATTGTTCATGACAGTGCTGTTTGGATGGTGCTGTTACCAAGAGCTCTGTTGTTATTGGTGCTATTCAAACCTAGTGCCATTTGCACCCACCAACATCAGACAAAATCATGTGCAATGTGACTGAGTTGTGGGGACATGCCTTTCTCCAATGACTAAGGCAACTTTTTGTGCATATCAACAATGTGTGCAGCACACTGAGGTGTCTGTATATGCCCTGTTTTTGTACCATTGTATTTTGCTACTGTGATTTATGTCCCTGGTTTAATGATTATGGGCCCAATTCTAGAAGCACCCCTAAGCATGTTGCAAGTTGCGACATGCAAGGGGTGTAGTTGTGCCATGGACCCTGCACCTGATTCTGTAAGGGGCAGGAACCCTGCAGCTAAGTCCTATGACTTGCGCCAACTATACAGGTAGGCCAAACAGAGGGCATACCTGAACAGTAGGCCGCAAGCCTGCGGCATGTACACGGGAAGGGTGCAAGTGCTCCCCCAGCCCCAGTGCCCAAGCCGGAAAAGCCCCACAGGGCTATCAGACCCCCAGTCCCGATTCCCATAGTGTATAGTTAACAGCCCCTCAGGGCTGATCTCACCCCCCAAGCCCTGATCCCTGAATCCAAGTTCTGGTGGTATTACAAACTGTAGAAAAAAGAAAAACATATCCCTGTCATCCCTGGTAGCCTAGTGGCCCCCACCCGACAGTGCCAGACCACACCATTTCCTCCCCCACCCATCCCCAGCCAGCGACTGGCACAGCCCACCTTCACCCCCATGGTTTCGTTGTCGACTGAGTTTGTATGATCATATTACTGAATAGTATCGCTCTCAATGAATGACAGCTGTCATTCATTGAGCACCTACTAGTTACAGTAGCACGCACTATCACGGAGCTCAGTCGCTGGCTGGCCATGGTGGTGAGAGGTGATGTGCCAGTCGCCAGCTGGGATGGGTGGGGAGGAACAGGGTTGTCTGGCACTGCTGGGTGGGGGATGGGGCCACTCAGACTACCAGGAATGATGGAATATGCTTTTTTTTTTCACAGTTTGCAATACACCGCCAGGACTTGGGTTCAGGGATTGGGGCTGGGAGGGAGATCAGCCCTGTGGGGCTGTTAATTATACATTATGGGAATCAGAGCTTGAGATGTGGGGGGCAATAGCCCTGCAGGGTTTTTTACTCATTATTGGGGATCGGGCTGGTGGCATATTGGTGCAACCCCGGTGGATGCCAAGTACACTTACATCAGCTGTTAGCTGGTGTAACTGTACTTTGTCGGATGTCCTCCAAGGGTTGCTTTAGAATAGTTATCTTGGGGACTTGGAGGCTGCCCTTCTAGAATAGGGCACAACCACTGCCATAAACCCCCTAGCACCATGTCGCAGGGGGTTTATGGCATAACTGGTGGTGTAAGTCCACTTTGGCACAAGCAGCCTGCAACATGTTGCAGGCTGCTTTGCAGAATACCAAATGTCGCAGCTCCTGGCATAAACTGCTGCTTGCACCATTTTTTGGTGCTTTCAGTTTATGCCAGGCATACCTCTCAACCTTTTATCCCCCAAATGTGGAACATTGCCTGTCACAATGTGGAACAAATGGGCAAAATGTTGAACACTTAATCAAATCTTTACCTAAGAAGCTCAAAACACTATTAAAATGTTGCATTTATGTTGAGAATGTCTGTTATTAATTGAATACATTATTTTTTCCATCATTTACTGTGGATATTTGCTTTAAAATGTTGACTCTGAACGTGGAACAAGTCCTCACAATGTGGAACAGGGACCTTTTCTGAAGTAAAATGAGGTACGTTCCTAGTAATGTGGTACAGTTGAGAGGTATGATGCCAGGTGTAATCCTTTGGGAATCAGGCCCAATGAGTTTTGTTTTGGCTTTGGAAATACTACAGATAATGCCTCTCGAGTTTAATACTGGCTCTTATCTGTTGGCTTAGGCAGAAAGAGCACCTTAGTGGAGCTTAATAAAAAGATTGTTTTCTTGTTTCCTTTTCATTACAATTTTTTTTATTTACAACTTTTTTATAATGCACTTTTTTCTGCACCCATTGGCAGGCTGAGGGCTGCTGATGATTTCTGACGTTGTGGTGTTACTTAAGGCACCCATAATGTCTCTAAAGATTAAAAACAAAATGAAGCAAACACTGTTTATTAAAAGGCTGCAAAATTATGTGTTTTATTACAACAGAACTAATGAACAAAACTGGCCACCATGCTAACCTCTGCCATTTCAGTGATTTCTTTGACAAATGTAAGCCTAGTGTCAAGAACAAAGTGCTGTGAACTTGAAAACTCAGGTTTGAGCCCCTCCAGATCAACTTGCCCACTCTGTGATCTTCATCATATCACTTCCCCTTCCTGTTATTGAGTCTTTCCAGTTGTAAAAGGAGTACAAGCAGACCTCATAACAAATGAGATGATGCATCTGTTAAAATTAATTAAAAAAAAATACAAGGACTCATTATTACTTGAGCACCTCTGGCACTCATTTACCTGTATCTGAACAATGCAGGCTCTAGCTTTAGATAATCAAAGATTACTGTCATAGAGCTCTTCCAGGCAAATGTCTTTCATGTGCTCATTTTCATATTCTCTTTCAAGTGAAAACGGAACAGCATGTATCATTAAATAAGATGTTTAAAGTGGTCTGATGTCTCCCACAATGTAGTAGGCACACAAACTCTTGGACTTCACTTGGAGGTATGTCAGAATTTTCAAATTATTATATGAATTATGTAACATTATTCTGTCAATTTAAATGTGCTTGAAGAAAGCCAGCAGAGACACATTTTTTCTGTTGAAAGAAATAATTTGAACATTTCTGCTGTATTGTACTGTCATTGACAGCACGTCAGCATTGAAGAAACCACAACACAAATGTGAAGTTCAAATTCCTGGCTTTGGTTATGTTGAATTTTTGTCATTTAAAACAGTGAAAAGAAAAAAAAGATACTGAACCGGCAGCACCATGGCCTGCAGCTCTCTGCTATGTTTTCTCTGTGTCTCACAGACTCTTTTTCTTAGAGACTTATTCTTTATGCTACTTCTCTCAGACTCCAGTTCTTCCATCTAGCATTCCGAGACAGTTTTTGTATAGATTAAGGCCCCCCCCAAAAAATAACTTAGAAAGACGTTAGCAAAAAAAAGACTCATAGTCCATCATGTCTGACCATTTTCTTCTTTGTGCTGCCCTTTTGTAGCCTACTCCCTCACACCCTGCTCTCCCCCTTCCCTGTGACAGCTTTCTCCAACCCCTTATAGTTGTCCCATGCTCACCAACTCCCTTGGCAACCATTCCAGTTCCATCACCCTTGCTGTGAATAAATACTTTCTCAACTCTTTCCTGATTTTACTCCCCCCCCCCACACCAGTTTATACTCATTCCCCCAGATACTGATCTCTCACTGTGCTTAAACAGGTCCCGACACTTAACCTTATTTATCACTTTCAAGTATTTAATGATTTATATCATGTCCCTCTCCCATATGACCTCTAACAAGTTCATACTCAGGCTGGCCAGATACTGCTTGCATGATTTACTTTGTTGGCATTTTATCATTTTGTTCCTCACCTCTGGGCAGATTATGTGTGGTCTTTGTCCTTTTCCAAGTGGAGCCTCACCAGTGACCTATAAGGGGAACAGCACCTAGTTTCTCCTGCTTGTGAACCCTCTCCCTGTACATCACAACACCCTTTTGTCTCCCTGATTGGCTGAGTGCACTGGGTCATTGGTTTGAGATAATCAATAATAATGACCCCTCCATCCAGTTCTTCAGTGATCAGACTGATTTTCTCACCCCTCTGACAAATAACCCATCCTCAGGTTACCCTTGCCTGTGTGCATAACTAGGCACTTTTTGCTTTAAACTTCTGCAGCTGGACGAACCACACTTCGTTTTTTTCTAGATCCCCCTAGTACCTCCTTTGTTTGTACCCTGCCACAGAGTTTAGTGTCATCTGCAAAAATGCAGATTTTACCTTTGATCATGCCCCTGTCACAGATGAACACAGTAAAGAGTATTGATCCCAGTATTGACCCTGTGGAACTCCCTTGTGACCACTCTGACACTAAATGTTTCAACTGACCTCTAGGTTCTTCACCCAAACCCATCTATGCACCTTATTAGTAGCACTCCACCCCTAGACACACCAGCTTTTGACTAAATATCTGCAGAGTACCAAGTTGAATTGGATCTGTATGTTTGTCCAACTCCCAATTGCCCGATACTCAATCGCCGACTCCACAATCCTGACGAGTTGTAATCCCACAGCACGCTTTACCGACTGCCATTATCCCAATGAGGTAGGTAACACACAGGCACTGAAATGCAGAAGGCAGAAGAATAACTGATGGAGATCCAGTGATCGGCAAGAACACAGTTCCAAACTGTGTGTAGGGTTGCAGCAGTGGAATGTGAAGGGCAGAGTTGAAATAGACACTGGAATCATGGCCAAGAAGGGAAGTAAATCAAACCTAACATGAGTCCTCACAGGGAAACTTTTAAAGTTTTTGAAAGGTGGTGGTCATGTGATGAACACTCCTGCAGAAGGCGCATGACAGAAACAACTAAAATTGCGATGACAGTAGGAGAGTGCCTGGCCGGAGGACAGTCAGAGAAAGGAGGGAGCAGAGCTCAGATGTGCAAGCTGGGCAGGAGAGTGCGTGCACAGAAAAAGTGCTCCGCTATGCAGGGTGCAACTGAGGCAGGAGAGCAGCCAGGAAAACAAGGGGGCAGGACCCACCAAGTAACAGCAGGGAGGAATGATGAATGTGATTGGGAGGGCGGGGGGCAGTTTGGGAAAAACCGGGGTAGCAAACTTGGTAATATAAACAGCAACTATTTGATAAATCTATGCTATATTTCAGCTACAGGCTGTTATATTTATGGTCTGGAACTTGGTTTCATGTGATAACGGCAAAGCCTGAAGGCAATCGCTGTTATTGTGAAGTCAGAGTGCCGAAAATCAATTTCAGTACTCTGACTCCCTGTTGCACAGCAAAACGGCACCAGGGACTTGGTTTGTTAATGTTTAATGCGGGCCAGCCACACTCTATCAGGGACTTCACCCCGAACCACCTACTTAGGATTCTCAACTACGGAGGGGTGCTTGTTGGGGTGGGGATGAAAAACATACAAAAAAAGTTTGGGTCGGTGCAACAAACACACCAGGGTCCGGACCTCAAACCTAGTACCCTGTCCACCAACATTGCCAACACACCCACCATGCCATGGGGTCAGCTCAGCAACCCAGCCCGACACCACGCCTTACAATCCCTCCCACCCCTCACTGTGCATGCTCACTCCCCCTGTGCACATACGTATAGCAACATTCCATCACTATATTCACTGACCCCCCCCATCCAGTCCCCTATCCTATACCTAGCCCTGATGACATCTGCTGGGGATTGGGTTGCCATTCTTGTAGGTGTCCAATTTCTGAAGCCCATGTCATAGGCTACTGGGAGCTTAATATGCAGTATTATGATAGTCAGATTATTATACCTTATGGGAAATTAGAGTCGGGGAGCTGAGCATCAGTAAATTGATAGTCTGAAAAATGTACTAGACCCAGTTGAATGCCTTACTGAAATCTAAATATAGCACATTCCAACACTGACAATAAAACCATTAATATTCCTGAATGCTGGCATGTTAACTTGTGTTAAACAATCTCTAACTGGACACATCCAGCTTGCCCCTATTTTTTTCTAAGTGTTGGCTGTTTAAACATATAATAATGACCATTTTGGGGATCACTCTCCCCGTTACAAATTAAACAATTGAAATGCTACCTGTTGAAAGCTGGGTTCACTCATCGGGTTTAATCAGCTTTCCCTTCAAGAGGTACTAGTACCAAAAATAGCAGGCAGAAAATGTTACTAATTTTTAATGTGTTAGTAATAGATGTAGCGTGAACAGCAATTCTTTACCTGGAGACTGACATATTTATTTCCCTGACATAGCTGGTTCCATTCCTTTTCATACCTCATCAGCATTGTGACCTTGCGACTGTGACATCACAAGTGACCAATCTGGCAGTAAGCGAGTGGCTCTTCCTTGCTTACTTGTGATGTCACAGGCAATGCGTCACAATGTTTGTTTGCTTCAGTGGCTCTCTAGATCGGAAACACTCTCCTGGTGCATATCCATGAAGCAAAAACACTTTGGACTTTTAAATGTAACGTATCAGCTACCAGAGCAGTCTAAATAAAATTCCTTTAACAACCTTATCTTATTTCCTTGTATGTATTATTAATGCTGACAGTATGCTTTATGTATATTTTGCCCTCATGTTCATCCCATTATACTGCATGTACTGCCATAGTGTTTCAGGTTTGTTTGTTCTCTGTGGGCTCACCCACTTATCAAAGACATTAATAAATCAATCATAGAAACATAAAAAAATGATGGCAGGAAAAAAAAAAAAACATTGGTCCATCCAGTCTGCCCATAAAACCCTAACAAACCCATGACAGTTCCATGTCAAAAGAGTGACTCAAAATGGGCTAGCCCAATAAAAGTGACAGCACTTCGGAGCCTTCAAATATGGCAACAGTATATATATATACAAATACTTTTCTGTGGGGGGATTCACCCCCACACCCCCTTACTGAAATAACCAACTCTGATGTTGCAGCACCTCAGGAGGGGGAAGAGCATTTGTCACCATTAATGTAACATAGAAACATAGACTTTGATGGCAGATAAGGACCAGTTGGCCCACCCAGTCTGCCCAATTTCCTACCTACTGGATAAGCTGCAGATTCTAGTTAACCAACAGCCTACTTCCTGCCACCCCCGCTACAATTGCCTTATGTCTGTTCCATGCATGTTTGAATTCCCCCAATGTTTTAGACCCAACAACCTCCCCAGGAAGGCAGTTCCATGCATCCACCACTCTCTCCATGAAAAAAAAATTCCTCACATTACCCCTGAGCCTTCCCCCCTCGCCAGTATGTGCTGTCATAATTTTTGAAGTCGCTGAAGTGCTGTCACCGTTATTGGGCTAGCCCATTTTGAGTCACCCTTTTGACCAGATACCACCCAGGTTATATGGTCCATACAGGGCTGTAACCCACACTATCCATCTCCGTGCTTCCTGCCCTGCCACTACCACCCTGATCAGCCACTATGCTCTTCCCTCTGTCCCAGCTGTACCTGAAACCATTGATAGTTTTATACCCACAACATGAGCTGGCAGATTGTTCCATGGCTCCACCACTATTTCTATAAATCAAAACTTTCTCACTTCCTTCTTGAACCTCCCCTGATCAGTTTCCATTCATGCCCCCCCCACCCCATTCTTTGATCCATTACTTATCCTGAATAGTTCCTCTCAGTTTACTTTGTTCATTCCTTTCAAGAACTTGAAGGTCTCTGTCATATCTCCTGTAGGCACAATAGCAGCCATAAGCCGCCAGACCCTGACAAAGTGTAAAAAGGATGTTTGCCTTAATGTCAGCTGCCATCAATGTACATTAAAAGAACTGTTCATAAAAACATTTCCTTTTTAAGTCTGTAACCAAGCAGACCTGCAAATGCTTAAAGAGGACAGGAAATTATTTCTAATCTGCAGCTGTTTATGATGTTTTCAGTTGTAGAAATTATTTCCATAAGCCTAAATAATCTATATGTAACTCTACCTGCATAAAAAGTGATGTGAAAAACTACATTTGCATTGTTTTGCTTTTTATGGGCAGCATTCTGTTACAGTTCTTCACAGAACCAGTGATCTGAATTTTAACTGTGTCACGGTTTGAGCACAGAACTCTAAACATAGTTCTGATAGGACAAAAGCTAATTTTTAGCATTCTGTACTCAAACCATGACATACTGTAGTAAAAACTCCAAATTACTGGATTCCATGAAGGGAACTGTACAGAATGGTGTCATTAAAAAAGAAACAACTGAAAACACAATTTTTCACATAAGTGTTTATTCAGGTACAGTTCAATATGACTCATGTGAAGGCAAGTCTTTCATTTCTGTTAGTAGTAACATTACTAACAGCTGCTAATTAGCACATATTTCCTGTCCTCTTTAACCCAGGTACATGGAACTCGCCTCAGCACCAAAAAATCATGGAATCATTCACATTAAACAATATGCTTTAAGCTTGCTAACTTCAAGGACATTTAAATGCAAATTGAATAGGATTCATTAGACTCAGACACTGTGCAAAGAGCTGACAACTCCACAAGTATTTAAAAATCAAAATCCAGCACTTCTGCACAGCCATACCATAAAAAGTGTCCTCACCTCCAAATCCATACAGCCAAACGAGGAACTGAGTCCTCTTAACAAGGAACCATCTGCTACCAGACTACAGCACCATAAAACCACAATGAGATAACCTTCATCACCTCATTTTTGAACATGCACAATGGAAGGTCTTGTGGCAATAAATCTGTTAATTGTCACCTCGTGGACAAAGTTCAAGAGGACAACAGACAGTTTACTGACAGTGTGTCTGTTAAATATTAATACTTCTGCACGTATGTTATAGACTTCCGACCCAAGATAAGCCTCTGTCCAAATATGGCTATATCATCCCAAAGCCTCATGCTACTTCTGAGAAGTGTCAAACTTCATGTCACTTCTGAGGAACTATTTTGCCTATATAAGATGTTTTTAAAGATCAACAATTTGTGGTCACCTACTAGTTTTCATTTGAACCTGTGTTTCATCACTAGAAGAGCTCTCATATCTACGCTACTGCTAGTGACTCTAAGAACTATTATTCTGCTGAACTCTAAAGACTTTTGGCTTTTGCCAGAAGTAAGAGACATTGAACTTGTACTAATTTTGACATTTTATTTGCAAGCCTCGAAGAGAAAAGAATTCAAAAGCCAGGCAGAAACCTTCTTCAATTCAACTTCTCCAAGGACACTTCAAATCTTCAGATGAAAGGGAGACGAGGCACTTTGAAAAGTTGTCTGAGTATATATACATATAATACAGACTTTTAATATGTGTGAACGTGTGTCTTTTAAGAATCCTAGTTCCATATAGGAATGCATAGATGAACTGCAGTGTAATATTGTTTAAATGCTAGCAAAGATTATTAGTACCAAGGAATTGTGTACTGATATTAGCTCAGGTTATTCTAAAGAGAATACTACTTTAAACTGCCTCCAGATAGGAAGTTCAGGGCCTCATATGTACATAGTAAAGATTGCATAAGGAGTTAAAGTGCATGAACTGAACATGTCGTGTACTGTTTGTGTCAGAAATATGTTAAATGTTAACTGTGTATTGAAATAAACAGCTTCTAATTGTACTGCATGTCCGAGTAAATCTGTCATCTCAGTAAATGACCACAAAACATAAGCACAATTTACTGCATGCCTTTCCTTAAGACAGCCACAGTATTAAATTAATAGTGATTGTGCCTATACTCCCTCTCATCTGGACTTCAGAGAGTACGTGTTCAGTGCCTTGACCCGATCTTCATAAGATCTACCCTGCTAGCTCTGAATCACTTTGTTCACCCTACATTGCACTGTCTCCATCCTGTCTTTATCTTTTCTTAGGTGAGGACTCCAGAACTGGGCACAGTACTCCAGGTGGGGCCTCACCAATGATCTATCGAGAGGTAGTGTTTGCCATACTGTAGGAGTTGTTATACTGGCTTGATTGTTTTAGAGAGTCACTGATGATGTTCCTAGGTTTCTTTCTTCAGAGGTCATATCTCGCTTTTATTTTATCAGTTTTAAAAATCTTTTCAAAAACAGATGTTTGATCTCATGCCCACCACAATCCCAACTCTTCACCTCACATCAGTAGTGGGCAAGATTATGGAGCACTGCTTAAGGAAAGCATTTTAGAACACTTGGAATCCATCAGCGCACAGGATCTGAGGCAGCATGGATTCATGGCAGGTCACGTCAAACAAATTTGATAGATTTTTTTGACTGGATGATGAAGAAAGTGGATCAGTGGGGAGTGGTGAATAGCGCCTACCTCAGTTCCAGCAAGGTGTTTGACACCATTCCACATAAAAGATGTAAACAAGTGGGGTAGCCTGGGGGTGGGCCACAAGGTGGTGAAATGAGTTAGAAACTGGTTGAGGGACAGAAGGCAGAGGGTGCTGGCAAATGGGATCCAGTCTGAGGATAGGCGGGTGACCAGTGGGGTACCTCAAGGATCAGTCCCTTCATTAGTGACATTGCTAAAGGGCTGGATGGGAAGGTTTCCCTATTTGCAGATGACACCAAGATCTGCAAAAGGGCAGACACTCCAGACGGGATGGAGAGAATGAGGAGGGACCTAGAAAAGTTGGAAAAATGGTCCAGAGTTGTGGAAACTAAGATTCAATGCAAATAAATTCAAAATTATGCACTTTGGGTGCAGAAACCCTGCAGAGAATTACAGGATAGGGGGAGTTGCCGACAGTCACCAGGGAAGAAAGGGATTTGGGGATAATCATCTTAGATGTCCTAAAGGTGGCCAAACAGTGTTCAAAGGCTGTGGGGAGGGCCAGTGGCATGTTGGAGTACATAGGAATGGGTATCACTGGCAGAAGAAGGGAGGTGGTGATACCGCTGTACAAAACACTGGTGAGGCTTCATCTGGAGTATGGTGTGCAGCTCTGGAGCCTGCATGTTTGTAAGGACACAGACAGGGTGGAGGCAGTTCAGAGAAGAGTGACTAAGATGGTACACGACATGCACCAGAAGACATATGAGGAGAGATTAAAATACCTCAGTATGTATACACTGGAAAAGAGGCAGGAATGGGGGTTATGATAGCAACCTTCAAGTATCTTACGGGCATAAACAAAGTACAATTGGGTGGCATAATTCAGTATAGGAGATGTACAAGAATGACAGGTCATGATATGAGATCGAAGGGTGGCAGGATAAGGGGGAATGTGAGGAAGTTTTTCTTCACAGAAAAGGTGGTGGATGCATGGAATAGCGTATTCCAGGAGGTGGTAGGAGTGAGCACAGGAGGGGCTTAAACATACATGGGATAGGCATAAGGGAACTCTAGAGGTGGGAAGGAGAGGCCAATGACCAAGTAGGGTCAGCGGCTGCTGATGCAGGTAGGGAATATGGGCAGACTGGGTGGACCTAGTGGTCCTTATCTGCTGTCAGTTTCAATGTTTCAGATACCACAAAAGGTAAAGGGGCCAGGGAAAGCAGAGACTGACTTAAGTACTCATACAAAAATACCCCTTCTACCTCTATTACAGACTTATCTGCTGTTGCTGCCATGTTAAATAATATTCAAAATGACATCAACTATCTTAAGATAACTGTTAATGAAATTCGAGCCTCAACAACTGCTACTGCTAAGTAAGCAGAAAATAGGGTTGGCCACACTGAAGATACAGTACTACATTTATTTATTTAAATTTTGGTAACCGGGTAGGCCCACTGAGACCCTGATGGTCCCTTTTTCAGAGGCGACCCGGGATTAGTTACATGTACCTAAGGGAGAAAAAAGGAAACAAAACAAACAAATCTATGATACATATAGTGAAACAAGGTTTACACAGTGCAGCAGGAATATACATAGCAGCATGTAATATATTGTAGACAGACTCCAAGCAGTAGTCTGGACATTTGTGTTAGACCAACAAGGAGAAACAGACACATCAAATGATAACCCACAATGATAAGCACCCCAGCATCCTGCTTCTCTAAGTATACCCTCCTCCAGAGACTATTGACAAACAACATACTATAAAAATAAAAATTACAACAGTTATTATAAAATTTATAATTACTAGCCTCAGAACAATTTAGAACAATGTTCTGATTTTTATGGCTGTAGGAAGAGCCTACATCCATTTTGCTATCGGTAGCTTGAAAATGGAGTTTCATGAAATACATTTTTGACTTTTTATTTTATTGCGTTATTGTGATATTCAGAAAGACCTTTGAGTCAGAGACTCATTTTCAAAGGTTCCACATCATACATAAATGGTACAGGGATGGGACTTAAGATACAGATTACAGCATATTACAAAATAACATTAATAAAAAAAACAGGTTACATGGTTGTTTCGTAGATGGCTAACAAAAATTTAGGTACTTTAGCACAGCCAGGAGAAAAAAAAATAACAGAAAGATTCTGTAGGAGGCTGATTGTCATGTTTCATAAATACATTTAGGTACAGTGACCTGCTAAGAGTTTGTTTGAAAGGAGGCAAGGCAGATCAGGTATCAAGGGCAGTCACATCTGTTTGAAGCCTGCAGGTATTCCTTAGCTTGGATTTATATGGGCCCATCTTTCTTTCATCAGTTATATGGATAGGGAGGGAGTTTGTCCAGGAAGGGGCCCTGAAACTGAAGGTGTGTTGGTATTGGGAGGTCCGGCCATGGGGTACCCATAGTAGCCACTTGCTTGTGCTATGGGTTGTTTTGCCTGGTGGTGTTGGGAGGATAATTTGGTGTAGGGAGGGTGGGGTGAGGCCTAGTAATACCTTTTTGGTCATAAGGCAGGTGTGGTACCTGATTCTGCTATCCAGGTTTAGCCAGTTTGTGCTGCTGTAAAGGGAGCAGGAGTGAGTGAAACGATCACATCCTAGAATGAGGAGTCAGGCTTTGTTGAACACAAGCCGGAGTCTACTTAGGGTTGTGGAGGGTGCAGCACTGTATATTAGGATGCGTGGTCTAGCAGGGAGAAGATCGAGGAGTTCACGGTAAGCTGTAGTGCTTCAGGGGTGAGGCAGTGTGTGTACCGGTAGAGTACGCCTAGTCTGGAGCTAAGGGCAGTTGATAGGTGTAATATGTTGATTTAAGCTGAGGGTGGGGTTTAATGTGATCCCTAAGTATTTAAAGCTGTTTACTTGTTCTAGGGGGGTCTGATTGGCAGTCAGAAATTTGGAGCACAGGTTCTTATGTGGGTTCTGAGGGTGGGCGAATATCATGACTTTAGTCTTATTATAGTTGATAATAAGACGCTGGGTGGTAAGCCAGCCTTCAATTTTTATGGAAGGAGAGCTGGAGGGATTGGCAGAGTTTGAGGGGGGCCAGGTCGGAGGTGAACAAGACTGTATCATCCGCATAAAGGAGCAGATTTCCAGTGCATGAGGATGGGAGGGAGTTGCGGTATAGGCTGAAAAGTAGGGGGCCAAGTATGGAGCCCTGTGGTTCACTGGATCAGATTGGGAGGCGGGGTGATAGGACAGGGCCTATCTTGACTATCTGCATTCTATCGGAGAGATAACTGGAAAATCATTTTAGGGTGTCTGGAGAAACCGTGTAGGCCAGGGTGTTTTAGTAAGAAGGCATGGTTTACAGTGTTGAATGCTTTAGATAGGTCCACAAAGACGGCACCCGTGAGGTGGCCATGGTCCAGGACTGAGTGGACATAGGAGGTAAATTCAAGGAGGGCGGTAGTGGTGCTAAGTGACCCTTTCATGTTGCTCTCTGGATAGAAGGTTATATTTATTAAGGTGTTCAGTGAGTTGGTTTGTGACTATGCATTCTAGTGCCTTTGACGGGGGTAGGATAGAGATGGGCGGTAGTTGTTTGTGGATGTTCGGTCACCACTTTTATGGATAGGTGTGATGTAGGTCAATTTCCAGTGGGTAGGGAATTTCCCTTGATAGAGGGAGCGATTGAGAATGTGGGTGAGAGGGGCCAGGACTTCCTGGAGGGTGAGGCGGAGAAGTCTATGGTCTAGGGAGTAGGGACTATAGTGGTTTTTGCTTAAAGCTTTAGTAAGGTAGGGTTTCGCAGTCTCCAGTGTAAGGACTCATAGGTAGAAAGGTGCCGCAAGGGGTGGGGTTGGGGATGATATGGTCTGGCGGGAGGTCAAAGAAATTTGGGGGCAACACATGGGAGAGATCCGTGAAAGTGGTATTTAGAGCCAAAGCTATGCTGACAGGGTCGGTGGAGAGGCTACCATCTATGAGTATTTGGTCAGGTGGGGGATTTGGACCTTTGCCACAGAGTTCCTTTATTTTCTCCCAGAACTTGCACCCATTTCCCCAGGCAGAGGTTAAGGTGGCTTTGTAATGGTTTGCCTTGGCGGTGCATATGGCCCAGGTGCACTTGTTTTGGGCCTCCTGATGATGTTGCCTGTCCTGAGGCCATTGGATCTCATTGGCCATGTGCCATAGCGTCACACTGATGTAGTAGGCCTTGGAGGTGGTCCGAGAACCATGGGGCATGATTCCTCTGGTCATAGTAATGATCAATCTAATCCTTCCACATCTACAAATCACTATGACAACTAAAATAAAATAATCCCTTCTTTCTGTTTAGAAAGTTGGAGACGTAACTCTAAGCTGCTTATCTGATGGCCATTAGGAAACTGAAACAGCTTGTTAAATATTGGTTGCCTATTAAACTGGAGATTTGTTTACCCCCTTTGAAATACAACAGCTTGCACATTTAAATGATTAGCATTTAAACAGTTTTTGCTACTAACTTCAGTTGGGGATAAATATCTTTCAAGAAAGATTCATACCTCATAAATATTACCCTTTCACGGCACATTTTGTAAAGATTTACACTGTTTTTAACCTCTCATGCCCTATCTGATAAAATGCGAGATCTTCAGTGAACATCCCAGACTAAATACATAAATTCCTTTTTGACAGAAAAGGGCTGCAGCCTCTTCCTGAAACATAACAGATAAGAGCTAATGATATTCTTATAGTAAGAGTGTATATGTGTGTGTGTGTGTGTGTGTGTGTGTGTGTGTGTGTTTGGGGAAGGAGTGGAGAAATAATCCAACTCTGGCAAGGGAAACCCTCATCTAATGAATTAACTGTAATAAAAAATGAGTAATACAGAAACAAATGATGTGATACATTTTATTGGACCAACATAGATGTAACAAAAGAACTTAAACACCATTTATAAAATCCCTCATCAAACAACTGCAAACAGAAGACTGTTTTTTTGTCATTTTATAATATGATATACTGAGTGTGTATTTACTGAGTTGCTGGATCAGGGCCTTGATGAAATAATAACACTTACTTAATGCATTCAAGATTCTATCAGGTGGACAGAAAAAAGTCTATAAGAATTTGTATGAAAACTAACAACTATAATATACAAAAATACATTTGTTGGTGTATGTATGTGTGTGTGTGTAAATATATGTCTCTTTGCAATAAATTTGTTTACAGGCATTACTGGTATCTTTTGAAAGATTGACTGACTTGTGATTACTAATTTTGAGTATAGTTCATGAAATAATGAGCTTGATATTTGTTATTTCATATAGTCCCCCATTATGCCTTATGCATAGCATGTAAATCCAAATCATTCCAAGGCCATCATGACATATAATATTAATACTGAGCAGCAAATCAGAGCTGTTTTCTAATAAAAGGCTGCTGACAGAATAAATAAAAAGTCATAAATAAAGAACCAGTGGCTTATGGAAATATCTACAGGGATTTATACAAGGTTTGATTCTGCCTTTGTGGGGAAAACACTGGGTAAATGAGGGTTTCTTACACAGTAATAGTTATTTGGATCTGGGAGTACTGAATATTTCTTATCCTATATTTTGTATCCTGGATAGGGCTGGGGAGATGCTACATCTCAATGTTACAGGGATGTTCATTTACACATGTTTCCACTGTATTTACTCAGCGTGTCCCAGATTAGATACAATATCTTGTTTTCAGTGGGGTCATGATTTTAACATTTTTATAATTTATTTATTCAGGCTACTGAGTCCAGGGCCCCCATATTCAAAGAAGATATACAGTGCATCCCAGTGGAAATGGGAGATGTGCTGGCCAACTCCAACAATGCGTAGCAGTGCAATATTCAAATGTGTGAGATGCACCGGCCACAAGGGAATAGGCCAGGGCACACACAAATGGTATGAAGTTCAAGTTGAGGGGGCAGTACCATGCTGCTGCAGCACATTCAGTGGAATTGTGACCCTCACAGTCTGGATCACTGTAGCACACAGTTAGGTTGTGAATAGCTGGCCTAACCCAGCCAACTACCCACAAGCAGGCTGCAGATGTGCACCCAGGTGCACAGTAGCCTAGGAGCCCTGGTGCACTAGAGGTACACCCTTTCAATCCTGAATCTAGCCAACTCCATCCCTGAAGAGCTCCATAGTGTAGGCCCCTCCAATTGGGTCTAATTGCGCCAGAGAAAACCATGGTCCATATCCATAGTCTAGAGGACTCCCATCCACCACTGCTGTACACAGACACCCTCACTCCCCCCATACCCAACATGTTGCAAAGATTGGCACTGCCCTCCATGCCCTACCATGGTCAGCCATTGACTGGACTGAACCCAGGCTGGGGACCTTCATTCTGGAATGACCCAACTGGCTGTACTGTACATTGGGGCACCATGCCAGCTGTGGATTCACCAGTGTATGCAACTGTGTGTACATCCCTGGCAAACTGAAGTGGGATTTTACATACCTCCAATGCATGCCTTGCTGATACTGTATCTTCCTGCTGTCATACACTGCTGCAAGTCCACACTTTCCCCTGTTTCTCTGTGTAACATGCCACCCTTGGATTGCTAAACTATCCCGGATGCCATGGGGTGCAGCATCCTGTAATACCATTTGCAGTGCACACTTCAGGCTATAGATAGTTCATCAACATTTCCCATGTACAAATGAATGGGAGGTCAGCTGTAACATGCCTGTTTTGGGACATGTGTGAGTGGGTACAGCTTCCGCTGTCACCAACACTGAGCAGTGCAATGTCACCGGGATGATGGATCTGCATGCCAGTGCCTGAGGAGTATGGACACTGGGTGTTATCACCCACACACAGCTCATGCCTATGTATAAAATATTCCAGCATTCTACTGCAAGTGTTCTGCCACCTGCCAGTAGAGTGGTATGATCCTATAACAGAGCCAGTCATTGCAATTGCATGGGCAGGGGGCAGGGAGGGGTTGTCCGTGCACAGTTGAGGGGGAGCAGGGGCCATTACACTATGGAGATGGACTGTAGGTGTATTCAGGTGCAATTAGGAATAGCATTGGGGTCCCTAAAATATGGAACCAATAGAGCCTGGACTCTGGTATGATTGGAGCTGGTGGAATGGGTGGGGGATGCCACTATATCACCAGAGACATCAGAACCTGTCCCACATGGGAGCGATTGAGACAGGGCTTGGCAGCAAGAGCTGCTCTGGTGCATTCATTCCCATGTTAACATGCAAATGGGCTGGTATTGAGCATGCATAAGGCCCCTTTGCACCCTGTATGCTCAATTAGTTGACTTGCATGCCTAGGCTGAATATCGCCCATGGGGGCTGCGGTGCATACCAATATGTGCCACGCATTCCCCTAGAAGGTATTCAGTCAGGGTCACCCTGGATTCACCTGACTTGGCATCTGCCTGCACTGTGACACCTGTCCAGGGTCAAATTTTCAACAGGAACAATGAAGCCTGCCAGGATGAAGCACAGTGTCACAGGTTTACTGCATGACAAAAGGGATTAACTCCCTTTGAAACTGCATTGTTTGCTGCAGTAACTCTACTGCAGAATTCTGCAGTGCTGCACTTTATCCTGGTAGGCTTCACTATATGCAATACCTGTTCCAGTGGCACATTTCTTTCAATATTGTATTAATGCCAATGCATCTTTCTGCTCATGCATTAATCTGGCACTTAATATATCCCTTAGATGTGAAAATATTGTTTTTAGTGCATTCTGAGTTTACACAATGCAGCATAATATTGTGTAGGTGTAGACTCCCACTGAAAATAAGATGCTATTTCTTCTGTGAACTATCCAGGCTAAATGTATAGCAATCAGCAGGCATATTCCAGGAAAACACATTGTAAAAATGTATAAAAGGAAGACCACATTGAAACTGCCTCTCCACAAATCTGCATTGTGCAATTCATTAGAAATAATGGGTAAAAGCATCCCAAAAGCTCTTCATAGCCATATTGGCTCTGACCAGAATTTGTTTTTTCATGAAACACATTAGCAAGTTGTGGACTAAGATAGATGATTTGGAAAATCATGGCAGCTGCAATACTTTGTGGTTACATGGAGTTCCTGATGGTGCTGAATGCAAATACTTTACTGTATCTCCTTTTTACTGAACTTACTATCATACATTTTAAATTGCAAGTGGCCTGTCCTCTTTGAAGTTGAAAGAGCTCATAACTAGCCCCTAAACATAAACTAAGAAGCTACAACCAATCCTGATGTACTTTTTAAGATTCTCAATTAAAGAACACATTTTGAAAATAGCTAGACAACGCAGAAACCTCCAGAGAATGGTCATAAGCTATTTCTCTTCCAAGATTTCAGAAATTGTGCAGCACTGAAAAGAATATGATCCTATAAGATCACTGTTTCAGAAACATGTGTGTTGTATTACTTCAGGTATCCTGACACTTTATTGCATTAAAGAGCTAGTGCAGTAACTGGAAACTGCCTGGAATTAATAATAACTTTCAGATGTAGTCAGCTATCACTTTGTATATCTCAGGTATTTTTTCTTTTCTGTTTACTAATTAGATTTTCCACCTGGTAATACTGAGTTGATGTGAGGAGCAGAACTCTCTCAGGAGGCTAAAAAGGTTAGTTCTGTTCCTCCCACTATGTCAACACTGAGACCAACTGAGGGTAACATCACTAGTAACCAAGGAGAACCATTTGTCACTGCCAGATGATTCACTTCGCAAGAAGTAGAAGGGATTGGCTCTTCTTGGTTACTAGTGATGTCATAATTTTCAGCACTTTGATTGGTAACTTGTGAAAGTCACTACTCAGGCTACAAGGATTGTGGTGCCTCAATGTGTTTGGTCACATTTCTGATTATGGAATGGAGGAACAGAAATTAATTTTTTAGCCACCAAAATAAGTGCTGCTCCTAACATTAGTGTAGTACTGCCAGGTGAAAAATCTAATTAGCAAACAGAAAAGAAAATATACCTCAGATATAGGAAGTGACAGCTGACTGCATCTGAAAATTACTATTAATTCTGGACAGTACACTAGCTCTTTAAATTGAGAACCCACTCCTTTACTAACAGTGGAAAAATTTGGGAAATTTGTATAGAATGTCTGACCTGATGCTGGTACAAATGCCTCTGACTCTAAACCCTCTAAGCCATGAAATAGAGACATTACATGTTCATCTGAGCAGCACCCACCAATCAACCCAGGCCTATCTAAACATATTGCAAACTTAATAGTGCGGTACTCAAAGCAACTCCAAAAGCAAAATGATTTTACCCTGATGCTTGATGGCACACAGTTGCTAGGAAAAGCTGCAGCATTGCCAGAAATAAAACAAAACTTTGCACAGTCCCTCTGATGAACTAGCAGCTAAGACCAAGGCTAGTAGTCACAGCACATGAAGTAGGAAATCCCTTGACTCTACAGGTTCTTCAAAACCTGTTCTCACAAATTTTGTAATTGCTACAGATCTTACAGCAACTCAAGTTACTACTTGAATGGTAACTTTCTTATCTGATGTGTCTGAAAGAGATAGTATGACCAGGCCCTGTGAGAGAATACCAGGCTCTGGGAAAAGTTCAAACTATGGGCTCCTACACTGCCAGTGATAGTAGCATGCCATGTGGCCTGGGCCCCTTGATGCTAGGCCCTGGGAATTATCCTAGCCCCTGCCTTCTCACAGGCACTGAGTTTGATTTTTCAACCTTGACATGATAGTCAACACTTGTTACAACATGGGTTGGAAAAGGAGGCAACCCAACTGGTCAACGGCATCATGTGATCATTGATTAAGTCTTCTATTTAATCAACAGTTACTGTGCCAGAACTATTTAATTGAGAAAATCCTTGTGTATGTTTTATTTATTTATTTAGTGAGATTCAGAATTACAGACCTTGAGTCAGAGACTCTTACAAAGGCTCCATGTCAACAGTACACAAAAATTACAAGTATGAGCAACAGTGCAACAGTTCACTACAATGATAAAACAGTACACAAGGGACAATCAGGAGAGGGCACAAATACAAACAATAGCAGTATGGTTTACAAAAGAGAAAAAGTTACAATTGGAACTGGCAGTAACAATATGCATCTAAAATACTATGAACCTACAATGTGAGAGGAAAGAAGGGGTGACAGGAATTGTAGTAAGAATAAATCACGATATTTTACCAATAGGGAGGACAAGGTGACTGAGAAGTGCTGGGATAAGGTTGGAGAGAGGAAATAAAGCAGATGACCAAAAGAACACAGGGAAGGGAACGGGCAGCAGGTGAAACATGGTATGCAGTAGGGGTGGCAGTCCAGAGGACATTGTCAGAGTGTCAAAAGGGTGATAAGTGACAAGAGGCAGAGGGAAATAATTACTTAGGTTAGGGAAGCTTCAGATGTGAGGGAAAAATGGGAAAAAGAGGGGATGGAGGGGGGTGGAGTGAGACTGGGCACTCAGAGAAACAGACAGATCTGAGAGGTAAGGAGAGAGACCAGTAAAGGCCAGAAGGTCAGAGAGTTTGGGTTGGGAACAAGGGAGAAATTAGGAGCAGGTACAGAAATTTAATGAGAGGAGATGTAATCAAAAGTATTTTTAAAAGAGCCACATTTTTCAGTGCCAAGAATGTCTTGAGGTAGATCATTTAGCCAACCAGGAGCCCTGTACATGAAAGAGTGTCCTAGAGAAGTTTTACAGAAAGGAACTAGAAAAGAAACTTGGTGGAGCCTATGAGTAGCTCTGGGGTAGGGATGGGGATCAGAGATTCAAGGCTGAATGGGAGACTGACAGGAGGCAATCTTTTTCCCATCAAGCATATTTGGTAGGTAAGTTGGCCTTTGAAATTTAACCAATCAATTTACCTGCTTGTATAGGTCACGCAGTATGGTAAGTCTGTGTACACCAAGTATCAGGTGACAGGCTTTGTTGAGCGAGATCAGTACTCTGTTAAGGACAGAGTCAGATGCAGAGCCATAGATGACAATATCATAGTCAACTATAGAGAGGACAGAGCTTGAGACTGCTAGGCAGAGAGCATCATTTGTCATACAATGTCTTTGTCTATACAAGAGACCAATTCTGGTATTTATTGCTTTGCAGACTAGAATGGCATGATAATGGTAGGAGAGGGAGGAAATTAGAGTAATACCAAGGTATTTGAAGCTTTATATAGCTATAAGGGTTGGTGCTAATTATTGAGGATTGTAAGAAACATCTTTATGTCTATTTTGGGGCTGGTAAACAACATGGATTTGGTCTTTTGTAGTTTATGATAAGTATGTTTTGGGAGAACCAGGATTCAATTGCAGTAAACTTCTATTTGGAGACTATGTTCTAGTTGGATTTGATCAGGTGGCTTGTGAAAATTACCACCTCATGAGCATAAATAAGCAAATTGCCTGAGCAGGCTAGAGAGAGGGAGGGTGTTAAGATAAAGGCTAAATAGGAGCAGCTCGAGAATGAATCCCTGAGGGACACCGGAATGAATGGGCAGTCAAGAGGAGAACGTGTCAAGGATTTTTACTCTTTAGGAGCAGTCGCTGAAGTAATTGGCAAACCAAGAGGTGGCCTAGTGAGAAAGCCTAATAGACTGGATGGATGAGACAAGGGAGCCCATGGTTTACCATGTCAAATGCTTTGTAAGGTCTATGTAAACAGATCCTACCAGTTGACCATGGTCTAGGGCTTTGTGGACACAGCTAGTGAACTCCAGGAAGGCAGGTAGTGCTGTAACCTCTCCAAAATCCATGTTGTTGGTGGCACTGAAGTTTGAATTTGGAGAGACAGTCAGATAACTGACCTGCAACAATTAATTAGAGGGCTTTAGAGACAGGGAGGAGTATAGAGATAGGACGGTAGTTGCTGTGGGAGGTTTTGTCACCACTCTTGTGGATTGGGGTAACAACTGCAGATTTCCACTGGGAAGGGAACACTTATGTCCCTTGAGAAATATTCCTCCACAGAGGCAGAGAACAAAGAGAAACCCCAAGCATGGTCAGATCAAAGAAAAAGCAACCAATTTTTCATATCTGTAAGCAGGAAACAAAACAGCAGTGCTATAATGGAGGTCAGTTTTTGTCTTTTTGGCAATGTTATTATCAATCAGTGGCTAAATGACAGTTTTTTTCAGATGGTGAACCTCTAAGAAAGAAAAGAAGAAACACAATTGTAAACAGAGTGCAGCAGTATGGTTCTGCATGCAGCTGTAGCATTTTTGTTTTGCATAGTTAGTGGCCTATTAAGCATCTAGAGCACCATTTAAGTTACCCGAATGTGAAGTGTTTCCTTGCTACTTTAACTCATTCTCTCCCGGTGGTCATTTTGTGTCAGGTTCAGCGATGGATGGGTCTGATGCCATATGGCAACTATGGGACCAAAGGAGAATTGTTTATGTTACTTGAATGCAAACTTTTTTCAGTTACTTGCATATTAAAGTTATGGAGCAAATTATGTGAAGTTCAAAGTCCTAAAATTATTTCTGACATTTCTCTGTTCACAAAATAAATTATATACATGAGTCACTTTACTGTGAATTTCTAGCACAGTGAGCTTCTACTGTCTGTCTCACTCACTCTCTCCCTCTCCTCCTCTCCCTGTCCCTCTCTCTCTTTCTTTCATAGCTTAGTTTGTGCTCATTTGCTGGAGGAGAGAAAGAGAGAGAGAGAGAGAGAGAGAGGAGAGAGGCAGACAGACAGCAGCAGCTCACTGCGCTGCAATTCATTAGTAGTGACTCATGAATATGTTATTATTTTATGAGCATACAGATGCCAGAAATCATTTCAGGAGTTTATTTCTGCATTTGTGTATTCATAAACTATTTGACATATGCATGAGTTTTGGGGACTACTTTTCAACTTAGCAGGATACACTCAAATTTTCCCTATTCAAAAATGAAAAAAAAAAAAAAAACCTTTGTGGATTTTTTTTTAAACATAACCCATGTTATAAGTGCAATAACCCACTTCAGGGTATGGACCAGTCAACCAATGAGCACATATTGTATACTGTATACACTCAATTACAGTTCAATCAGTGGCTGGCTGTGGTGGTGTGAGGAAGGCTGTGCCAGTGCTCTGGTCAGGTTGGGGGTAGCGGGATGGTGGGTCACTACTTGCCCTGGTGGCGGTCCATTAGACTACCAAGGTAATATATTTTTCATTGGGCTGATGATTGGAGAATGGAGGAGGGACAACTAGACCACCAGGACTTCATTTATGTCATATATACCAGGGGATTGGGACTCAGGAGGCAGTAGTATAGCAAATTCCCAGAGGGCCTAGGTGCAAGTGCATGTTATAGGGCATCCCTGGTTTTGAATAGACATCAAAATTATGATTTGGGCCCTTCAAACCTCATGGGCCCAGAAGAATTGCACCCCTGCACCTTTGTAGCTATGCCCTTGTCAGGAGGGACTGCTGGACCACCAATGTCTCAATTAAACATTACCAGGAAAGGGATCAGGGCAGGGATGGGACTGCTGGACAACCAATGATTTTAGTATTTACATGGATATGGTTTGGGACTTGGGGGGATCTGGCCCGGTGCACTTGGCCATGGTGCTGTCATGCAGATGAGCCCACAATGGGCATACAAATGGCCCCTTAGCACTGTGCATGCCCAGTGGGCTCATCTGAATGTTTGGGCTGAATACCACCCATTGGGGCCATGACACTTACCAGTGTGCAACACGCGTTACCCCTATGGGTGGTCTTAGGCCCAGTGCCGGTGAGCATGGTGCAAACAATGGTGACTGCCTGCCATGTGCTCGTCTGCAATTGCCCCATATTCAGACAGAGAGCGTGGTCAGTCTAAATTGCACTATCTGTTTTAATATGGCACCAGAGCCAGCTAGCCCTATTTTGTCCCTATGATGCACCTGTTTGCATGCTCTGCAGGCTTGCTCTGAATATAGAACCAAGATTTTTTAAGGAAGATTATTACAGAATGTAGGAAGAAGATAGTAACCTAGTGGCTGGATGTTGGGGTTCTAGGACAGTAAGAATAAAGAAAATTGTACTTTTAAGAGTTTTATTGAAATATAAAATAATTTTCTTTTAGTGTAATTCATTAATAAAAAGTTTTGCATCTTGTGAAAAATTATTTTGTTAGAAATTTAATCTCTGTGGTGCCTCCATCTTAAGTCTATATTTGCTTCACCAGCTCTGCCATCCCCCATAAAAAATGTAGCACAAATACCCATGAAAGCTTCACTGTGCCCATTTTATAAGCAATGTTTTTGTCCATTATAACCAGAGAAGAATGTACTGGATTTTATATATTTGGTTTGGGAAATCAGTTTCAGACCACTATAACCAAGTGTCCATTGAAACACTGAGTGTTATAAGTGGAAAGCACTGTAATCATTTTTTTCAGTGCACTCAGAGAGGACATTCTGTTAGATATAGCCTTCTGGGACCACTCTAAGGAATACTGTTGTATTGCATAATGGTGTATGCAAGCTCCTTCTGACTGCCTTAAAATAATCCTTGGAACCCTCCCTTTCCTGATTCCACCTCCCTATCACTTACTCCCATCATCCCTCATTCCTTATTATGAAATCCCTACCTATGGGGCTATTACGGTACCTGGAGATTTATGAACACCAGTGTGGCAATCTGTACTGTTCTTAATGCAGTTCAATTCCTCTATTGTTATGGTATTTGAATTGATGTTCTTAAACCTTATGGTTTATGTTTTATAATCCACTCTGTTTAACTGTTGGTCTAAGCACATGTTACTTTTTCTTAGCTACTGCCAATTGCTGCATCTATGTCTCTAAATAACACTGTCAGACAGCTTTTGATAATATTCTTAATATTCTTACTTGTTTTTATAAAAGGTCCCTGAGTTATAGTTCTTTAAAAACCTATCCTAAGGGAATTTGAAGATAAATCATTATTGCCCCTTTGAATATTATTGCATGGAATGTTAAGTGTCTAGGATCCCCTATCAAGAGGAAAGAGATGTCGTCCCATCTTAAAAATCTTTAAAAAGGCCTTTCTTTTTACAAAGAAATCCATCTTATACCATCAGAAGTTAAAAAAAATGGCAAAGAAAATGTGGTTGAGAATGTCTATTATGGATTCTATAATTCTAAATAAGGAAGGGTAATGATTTTAACCAAAAATTGTTTAAATTTCACAAACATTTAACATTTTTTTTTGATAAAGAGGTTAGGTGGCAAGTTATTTTATGCTTCATTATTAGCAAAACATATGCCTTTCTAAATATCTATGTCCCTAATTCTTCTCAAGTATAATTTTGTACAGATACTCTCACTAAAACTGAACCTCTTATAAAATATTAGTATGTGGTGATTTTTAGCACTGTTACAGATCCACATTTGGCTCAGGCCACTCAACATGCATACTCCCTGCCTTATAGTAATTTATCTGCCTTGAACATTATAATTAAACATCTTAACTTAATAGACACTTGGAGATCAGTTAACCCTAATGGTAGGGATTATACTTTTCCCTCCTCAAGACATATCTCCTAGAGTTAAATTGATTGTATGTTTGCCTCCCCTAACTTATGTTATTATCTCCACCTTTATTGATAATGGTGTCTTATCAGACCATGCTTAGTATCAACTGTCTTTAGATATAGATACTCCTATTAAGAAATATTGGAGATGTAATATATCCATTTTAAAAGATAACTCCTTGTAGCATGGCTTAAGTAAGAGGCACAATGTTATTTCAACTCCAACTTTACTGGAGAAGTTAGCCATACTGGTATATGGGAAATTTTAAAGCAGTTCTAAGAGGACTAATCATAGGTTACTCTGTTAGAAAAAAGAAAGAAAACATGCCTATAGCATTAAAATTACTATCAGATAAGGAAGTTGCCTTAACTAAATGAGAAGAACATAAGAACTGTACATCCCCAAATGTAAACCTCCTCTGCCAAATTACTTTATTGAAACGTTAAATTAATTATATGTAAAGTGAAAAGGTGGAATATTCTTCATTTAGAGTTCAACAGAAATATGGGGAGTCTAGTGAGAGAAATGAAAACTGTTAGCTAACAGATTTAAATGGAGGCAGATAGTAAATGTCATCGCAGGTATTAAAGATTCCTCAGGTTCCATGAAAGTTTTTATAATTTCTTCAAAAAACTTTAACCCTCAAAGTCTCCTCCTCTCTATATTGAAATTTCACAACACTTATCTCAACTTAACCTTCCTAGACTCTCTGAAGAAATTAATGTAACCTAAGCATGAATTGGATCAGTAATAACCAAATTACCAACTGGACATACTACTTGATCTGATTGTTTCCCTAGTGAAATTTATCAAATATTAGCCCCTATAATCTATGAATGCCAGTTAAATACCTTTCCTGAAGCCTGTTAAGAATTTTCTTCCTTCCTCTATGAATAATGCTAACATTACTTTAATGCACAAAAAAGGCAAGGATGCTTCCTATTATGCCAATTACAGACCAATTTTACTCTTAAATGGTGATTAAAAAATTCTAGCAAAAATGTTAGCGAACAGGGTTTCCCAACTACTAAACTCCCTTATTGGTAAACAACAGGTTGGATTTATTTCTGGAAGGTGTGTGTAGAGTAAATCATATTAGGAGACGCCTATCACTTATTTGGTCATTCAGACATAACAAAAAGAAAATTGACTTTATCATTAGATGTAAGTCAAGTCATCTTTATTTAAAAACGCTGTTCCAAAAAGACCACAGCACTTTACAAACAAGTACAATATACAAAACAGGGTACATAGCTTCAGGTAAATAGTATCAATGCATCAAACAGAGTAAATTTGAGACAATGGAATACCTAAAGCCAAGCTAACAGTAACAGGGTATTCTAAACTAAAAAGGTGGGTTTTTAAGGCAGACTTAAAGCTTTCAACAGTCTGGCACTCTCTAACCTGGCAAGGTAGAGAATTACACAGGGTGTGGGAAACAAAAGAAAAGAAGTGGGCTCCATAATTCTTTAAGATCACTCTGGGGACCTCCAGCAGTCCCTCCTCAACAGAACGGAGAGAGCAGAGGGGACAGGTTGGGCAGAGGAGGTCTTGCAAGTAGCTCAGGCCCAGTCCATGTGTGGTTGTACAGGTTAATAATCTGACTTAGAAGATGATTCATCAATGAACTGGCAGCCAGTGCAGTTCCCAAAGTGCCGGCATGATATGACTTGATCTATGTAAGCCAGTCAGTAGCTTAGCAGCCACATTCTGCACTAATTGCAGTCAATGAACATCAGACCCTGGTAATCCCAAGAAAAGGGCATTGCAATAATCAAGCGGCGGTAACACAAGCATGGATTAATGTTGGAATATCAATAGATGGGACAAGATGCTTAATCTGGACAATGTTCTTCAGATGGAAGAAAGAGGATTTTACAACAGACACCTGGCATTTTAAGGTCAGACTGCTATAAAGCATAACACCCAGATTTTGAGCTTGCTGTGAAGTTAGCAGTCAGGTTCTGCCAAGCAAGAGCCCAGAAGGTTGACCCACCGATGATCCAGAACCTGGTGTCTTGGCTCCATCATCAATTTCTCCATCTTGTCTGGGTTAAACTTCAGCCAGTTAGCACTCATCCAGTTCTGGATCTCAGAGAGGCAGCTGTTAAAAACTGAAATCAGATCACTCTGCTCTGGAGTAAAAGATATATAGATCTGAGTATTATCTGCACAGCAGTGAAAGATCAGCCAATATCATCTTATAATGTCTTCTAAGAACAGCATGTAAACTGCAAACAACATGGGAGAGAGCACAGTGCCCCATGGCACCCCACATGACAGAGAGATGGGAGTAGATGAATAGATCCCTGAAACCACCTTCTGAGAACTGACAGTGAGGAAAGATCTAAACCATCTGAGTACCATTCCAGACAGTCCACATAGGGTCCACAAGCAATCCAGAAGTACCCCATGGTCTACAGTACTGAAAGCTGCAGAGAGAACCAGAAGAACTAAGATGGACTAGCTCCCCCTGAAGATCATTAAGCACCCAAACAAATACTGACTCAGTACTGTGTTTCTTCCAAAACCCAGACTGGAGAGGATCATAGACATCATGTGTTGTCAAGTGATCATCCAATTGCATCAGAGCTACTTTCTCTATAATCTTGACTACAAAGGGCAGATTATTGCCCAGTCTATAGCTGGCTAGGCAGTCAGGATCAAGGTAGGGTTTTTTAAAGAGGGGCACCACTACTGCCTTCAGGGAGTCTGGGAACACTCCAGTCTCTAACAAACACTGGACTACTGTATCTCTGCATCTATTTAGGGAAAATTATTGAAATTGAAGAAGATGGTAAGGCTAGAAAATTTAAGATAGTGGAAGAACTCATAAACAAAGTTAAGCAAGAAAATGAAAAAAAGCTTAGGTGCTTTGAAAGAGGTGGATAAAGCAGTAGCAAAACAGAAGCTGATAGAGAAAGGGGAAATTCTTTCCACTATGTTTCTTACAGGGATTCCAAATTTTAAAAACAAAATTATTTAACTTTAAACTAGCAGTTTATAATATCAGCAAAGGTATACTGGGGAACAAATTCACCTGGAATGACATTAGCTCTACCTACTGATCCAAAGGAGGAAAAGAAAAGGGTGGATATGTTCAGTTTTAAAGAACAAAAAGATAAGACAAGGTATACTGGAAGCTAGAGAGCAGCTAAACAGTCTGGGAATTCTAGCAGAAAGTTCAATATTAAAGGACAGAAATGATAAGGACACACATAAAGAAAAATCACCCCAAAAAAGAAAAAAAGGCATTCAAAACATTAAAAATAAAGAAGGCATGAAACAACAAAGGATCTCAAACTATATGAAACCGGTAGAAAAAGAACACTCTTTACTACTGGCTGAATTTGACCCTGAAGGTGATAATAGGAGAAAAATCAGAGGAAGGTTCAAGAAGAGGCCAAGAATAAACAGCAGTGTAATTCTGGAAGTCGTGGACTGTACAGAAAATTCAGGTGAGCAGGACCAGGAAAAAAGTGTACTAGTGGAAAGTGTGTGCCTCAGTCAAGTAAGCAACCAATATTATATTCTGAACAAAAGGAAATATGAGTGGCATTAAGGAGCAAAGTATTACCCTACTGAATTGGAACATAGCAGGAGCAGTAAGTAAACTAAGGGACTATGGGGTGGTGAAACTTATGCTAGAGACACATGTAATTATGCTGCAGGAGACCTGGTCCTGCTCTCCAGATGATTGTTGCTTGGAAGGATACCAATGCTGGTCTACCCCGACAAGGAGAAAATTCAAATTTGAGAGAGCTTCTGGAGGAATATGCACATTTTTAAAGGTGTACTCAGATATAGAGGCAAGAGAAATATGTAATGGCAATGAAAATGTCATCTTAGTTATTGAACTATCATATATGAATAGTGAAATGTTTAATAATTAATGTATACTTCCCACCGGACACTATGGGAACACCCATTAAAAGATGCTTAGACAAATTTAGTAATGTGATATCTCAGCTACAAAACCAATACCCTGGGGTGATGATATTGACAGGGGTGACTGTAACTCTTGGGTAGGTAATTCCTAGAGTTAAGAGGAATGAGTGGAACCTAGATGATGTCTTAAACATTCCAGCTAGAAACTTGATGGACAAAGGCTGAATAAACAAGGAGAATACTTGTTGAAACTACTTAATGACTTGAATCTTTGCATCCTGAATGGGCATTGTCAAGATGATAAAATGGACATTACACATACTCATCTAATATGGGTCAGTTGTATTGGACTATGCTATCCCTGATATTTTTCCTATAACCAAATATTATCTGTGGAAATTATAAACATTTGGAACAGTGATCACCCAATAAGGGTAAAATTAAAACCAGCTATAGGCATGTTTAATGAAATATTATAAAATAGGCAAGAGAGAGCATGTATCCTGATTGGCTAACAAGTACCAGTAGCCGTGTCCTTATCAGCTGATATATATGGCAACTGGTACTTGTTACACCAAGCAAGATGCAGTGCAGCCAGAGATCCATGCGTGTCAGTTATGAAAAAACTTCTGTCGGGCTCTATCGCTGATTGCTCTCCTCCCTTGCGGACAAACAGCTGTCCTCCTTCCTTGCAACCCCTCCCACCAAGTGCAAAGCTGCATTTTACTTTTACTTTTATTAGGACTTTTGACTTGGTACCTGTTTTTTATTTCACTGCTCATCTGCCTCTGGCTGCCAGTGTATAGCTCTCCTTCCCAACATCACAGAGAAACCTGCCGGAAAAAAACATGATCGTTATCTGTTCGTTTCCACAAACTGTAAAGTCAGCGAGGCACATAGTAAACTAAAAACACAGACTCCATCCCTACAAACTGCACAATCAATGTAAAAGCAGTTATTTTCTGTACCCTGACCGTCCGTTGCAGTTTGAAACCGCAAAGTGATAAGCCTGTCTACGGTGGCCGTTGATGGACACGCTCACTCCCAGTGAAGCCAGCCATTTAGCAAATACTTGTTTTATTTTGGTGCAGTTTTATTAAAAAAAAAATTTGCTAAATGGCTGGCTTCACTGGACTGAGCGTGTCATTCAGCGGCCACCATAGACAGGCTTATCAGTTTGCAGTTTTCAAACCGCAATGGACGGTCAGGGTACAGAAACTAACTGCTTTTACATTGATTGTGCAGTTTGTAGGGATGGATTCTGTGTTTTTGTTTTAGTATGTGTCTACTTGACTTTACAGTTTGTGAAACGAACCAATAATGATCACATTTTTTTTTGGTGGGTTTCGTGACATTTGAGAATGCTATACAGCAACAAGATCGCAGATGGGACAGCTGTCAGTGTGAGTTCAAGCTCAGTCTTTAAACCTAGTACTCTCACAATTTAACAGGAAAAACAATACAAAAAATGTCACAGGAGGATTTAAAGCAATCTAAATCAGTAAACACAGTAACAGCAGTGTACTGCCAACTTAACTGTGACTTCATAGGGGGACTACTTTTTACTACTTGAGTTATTAAACCATGTTTCTTTATATTTTGTAATTTTTGCATAATTTTTGTTTTTTCCCAATAAATAATTACTTCAGGGCCCATTTTATAAGTGCAGTAACACACTCTGAGGTGTGGTTTATCTCCTGATAGGAGCACTCCCAGGTGCATAAGGCACTCGGCGCTAACAATGCACCTGGGCATGCTTTTATCAGGAGATAACCCACACCTAGTCATGTGTTATTGCTTGCATAACACACAAAAAAATAGCTGACAGAGATATGATGATTCAGAGAAATCAGAAAATAAAATGGGCAGCAGTTGACACTGAAAAACTAAAAAACATTCTACAGTTACAAACGATCACTATGGCAAAAAACAGAAGTAGGGATTCACTGAAAACTAATCTAATAGGGAAAACAACAAACTCACAGACCAAGGCCATCTGCAATCATATAAAAATCTAGAAGAACAGGTAGTCAAATAACTTGAAAAGGAATTGGAAGAAAAGAAAAACATAAATCACTTTAGAGTGAAATGGTTTAATAAAGAATGTGACAATAAAGGAAACTAATGCACCAAATAGGCAAAGAGTGAAAAATTATAATACTTAGATGACAAGGTGGATTGAAACTTCAAAGAAAGAATACAGAACCCTGACAGAAACGAAAAAAAGAGAGACTAATCAAAATCTATGTCTTAGATTACAAGACGCAATAGAGAATAAAGACAACTGCACATTCTGGAACTTGATGGCGCAAGGTACAGAAGGAATTAGATATAACATAGTGGCCATAATGTGTGGAGACCTAGATGAAGTACTTTGAGAAAATATTTGTAGAGAGAATAGAAAGGAAAAGGATGAATTTATACAAGGAGAAAATCTTGGGGAAGATACCTATGTGGCGAATGGAACATGGCTAAAAATAACAAAAGAAGAGGTAGTAATTGCCATTTTAATGCAAAAAAGAAACAAAGCCCCAGGTATAGATAAGATAGGGACAGAATTATATCATGCAGATACAGAATGGTGGGCTGAGTTATTGATCATGTTACTTAAAAATATAATAGAACATAAGGAGCTAGCACACTAGCTTCTCTGAGGCGCAGTGCGGCCTTAACCTGTGCCGCCACCTGTCAAGCTCTGCAACCCTCTACCCACCCTCCTGGAACTATGGCCCAAACTCTTGCTGAGAGTTTGTTGCTCTGGGTGAGTGCACCAGCTTCTCTGAGACATGGTATGGCTGTATCCTGTGCTGCCACCCGGCAAGGTCTGCAACCCTCTACCCACCCTCCTGGAACTACGGCCTGGACTCTCGCTGAGAGTTCATCACTCTGAGTGAGCTCACCAGCTTCTCTGAGGTGTGGTATGGCCATAACCTGTGCCGCCACCTGCCAAACTCTGCAACCCTCTATCCACCCCCTGAAACTATGGCCTGGACCCTTGCTGAGAGTTCGACACTCAGAGTGAGGGCACTAGCTTCTCTGAGGTGCAGTACAGCCATAACCTATGCTGCCACCTGCCAAGCTCTGCAACCCTCTACCTGACCTCCTGGAACTATGGCCCAAACTCTTGCTGAGAGTTCATTGCTCTGAGTGAGCATGCCGGCTTCTCTCAGGCACGATATGGCTATAACCTGTGTTGCCACTTGCCAACCTCTACCCGCCTGTGGAACTATGGCTCAGATCACTGAGGTATTTACCACTAAGGCCTGAATCTGAAGTGACTTTCTCCTTCTGCACTCTGATTGGTGCGGCATGTCCTTGTAATAGTGCCTGATTGGTCCACTTGGCTACCTGGCTTTTCTCCATTGGAATGGCTTCCCTGTGGGTCCCAGTGATACTTGGACAAATTGATTTTGGCTTAAATGAACCAAATTTTGGCTTAATTTTACACGTTCAGAGATGTTTGATAATTGTGGGAAATTCTACCTTGGTTTTAACTGTTTTAGATGTAAGATTGTGTTTTACTGATTGCCTGTTACTGCTCCTCACTGATTTACTTAGACGTAAGATTTCTTTTCTGAATGCCTTTTACTGCCTTCCACTGTTTTCACTTAGAAGTAAGATTTCTTCTCTGATTGCCTGTTACTGCCTTTCAGATTCAACCTGTGCAGCTTAGCGTCAGCCAAAGATCTAGTGCTGCAGGCTACTCTGCCCTCCCTCACCCTCCTTAACTTTTAATTTGGTTGCTACCAAGCCCCCCGAGACCCTTCTAGCCTCAAAACTCCCCTAATTTCTCTCCTACCCTGTACATACACTGGTTTCCCAGTGCCTAGCTCCCTTAACCTCAGACCTCCTCCTCCTCCTCCTTCTCCTACTCTTCCTCCTTGCTCAAACTTTACCTTGACCATCCCTCCTCCTAATCCCCCTTTTGTTCTCTCACTATACTGCCCCTTCTGAAAATCTCTATCTTCAGCCCTTGGTACTCTAGTTTCACGAGACACCCTGCTGACAGTCTGCCACCAGTCCCCCCCTTCCTCCTCCACCTGTCCTCCCCTGCTTGCTCCTATATTAACCTCTTTTTCTTGTTTTCCTCCTCCAAAGTTCATCGCTCTGAGTGAGTGCACCGGCTTCTATGAGGTGTGGTATGGCTGTAACCTGTGCCGCTGCCCACCAAGATCTGCAATCCTCTATCTGCCCTCCTGGAACTATGGCCTAGACTTTTGATGAGGTATTTACCACTAAGGCTTGAATCTGAAGTGCCTTTCTTCTTTTGCACTCTGATTAGTGTGGCATTTACTTGTAATAACACCTGAGTGGTCCGCTTGGCTACCTGGCTTTTCTCCACTGGAATGGCTTCCCTGCGGGCCCCAGAGATACTTGGATGAACTGATTTTGGCTTACTTGAACTACATTTCTCCCACCCACCCTACTCAGGCCTCCTTTAAATACATCTTTGCCACTTCCCCAACTCTTTATTGCCCTTCCTATTGGTTCAACCATCCCTGTCTGTGCTTCATCCATACCCTGTGTATTGGTGACCTGCACCTCTGTTAAAATGTCTACCAACACCCTCCTCCCACTACTACTAATAGTACTATTCCTCTTTCTCATCACCTGCAACTGCCTTTGCACCTATACCTACTTCCCCTACCATCTAACAACACTGTATTGGGATTCATCCCTTGGAGTACCTAACCACACACCATGACCCACCACTGTGCTCCCTTAGTAGTCACTCTGATCAATAACCATAAAAACCACCTCCCCCTCCATGCATACCCCTTTCTTCTACAATTTCTCACACCCTGCAGTAATACCCCTACTGTAAAGTCCACCAGCAGAAGGCAGCATAAGACGTGCAAGCTTCTTGCACATCATATTGCTAGGATTGCGCTTCTCCTCCTTCTTCTACTTGCCAGTAATCTTCACCCAAATCCTGGTCCTCTCTCAAAGTCAAATGTACAGCTCAGCAAACATGGCTCTCTCAAGCTGGCATCTATTAACATTTGTAGCCTACTAGTGAAGCTTGATGCCTCCAAGTCTGGGTTGTACAACATAGTCTTGATGTTATTGCCCTCAACAAAATTGACTCTCACTGAAGGTCCCTGACAGTGATGTATCCATGCCTGGCTATGACCTATTCCAACATGACTGAGCTGTCGGGGGGGGGGGCTTTGCCATATACCTGAGAAACACTCTTAAAGGTCTAGCCCTCCTGCTATTCCCTACAGATAACAACTCTCAAATGCTGGCAGTAAACATTTTTCTGGGCCAACAAGGTAAATCACCCATGGTAGTATCTGTATACATTCACCCTCATGAACATGTAATATGCTTCAAAATGATCACTGACTTTTGACACCAGCAACCACCATGGAGAGACAATAATAATGGGGACCTCAATGTTAACTGGCTGGCACCTGAAACTGATGGTTAAAAGGATGCCATTGCTGCAATAAATGTTACTCAAATGGTCACTACCCCCACTAAGATTAATTATAAAACCAGTAGTAGCTCTCTGCTTGCCCTGATCCTCACTTCTCATCCTCACAGAATCACTAACACTGAAGTGCCACCGGATGCTGTCAGAGATCACTCACCTGTTGTCTGTCAATGGTCAAATAAAGCACCTAAATCTAAGACCCATTTTACTTATAAGTGTTCAATAAAAAAAGGTAAGCTCCACTAATTCCTTACCGCACTGTTATTCATTGACTGGGTACCCATTGCCACCATGAACAATGTTGACCATGCCCTTAATTTCTTCATCTTCAAGTTTAATGAAGTTTGCAACATTTTTGCCCCTCTCACAAAAAGGAAGATATGATCCTTCATGAACCGCTGGATTACCCCTGAACTCATCGCAATGATGCAGAACCAAGACACTCTCTGGCATCGAGCAATGGACTCGGGGCAACCGCATGACTTGCAGTGCTATAAAGCAACTAGAAACCAGGGCACTATAGAAATACACTCAGCTAAACAAACTTACTACAAACATGCACTCACTAACTCTTGGGGAAACCTCAGATCCTTTTGGGAGAACATCAAGTGCCTAAAAGGGAAACCGAACAAATCCTCCCCCAATATATTTGATGTTAACGGCTCTATCATCCAGGACCACAGAGTAATGGCTGGCACTTTCAATCATGCATTTACTGATCTTAGCAGTGTCCTCCCCCCTAACTTTCAGGCTGACCCAGCCCTGTCTAACACCAATGATAAAACCACCCTCCAAAGTCCCACCCCTCCATTCTACTTTAAAAGGGTTTCCATGGCAGTAGCTAGGAAATACCTCCAAAAAGCCCTAAATAAAACCATTTTTAGCAGTGACACCCTTGACCTCAAACTCCTCTCTCTCTCTCTCTCTCTCTGGATGTTGTCCTAAACCCACTCACTAAAATGTTGACTCTCTCAATCTCCCTAAGACAATTCCCTCAGGCCTGGAAATCAGCTACTGTTATTCCAGTTTATAAAACAGGTGACGGGCACCTTCACTCAAATTACCACCCCATCTCTATCCTCCCCCGTCTCTCCAAGGCTCTTGAGTGAATTGCAGTGGACCAGCTGTTGGATTTAGAAAAGCCCATGGTACCACCACCGCCCTGCTTGACCTCGTTAACCACATTCACAAGGCCCTAGACACAGGCCAACTACTGGGAGCAGTGTTCATTGATCTAAACAAGGCCTTTGACACCATAAACCACCAGCTCCTGCTGCATTCTCTCACTGCTATTGGCATATCCAGTGATGTAGCCAAGTGGTTCAAAAGTTACCCCTTGAATAGGAGTCAAAGAGTTAAAATTGTCAGCACCCTCTCTTGTAGCCTCCTGTTCTCTCCAGTGTCCCCCAGGGTACTATCCTTGGCCTCTGCTATTTAGTCTCTTCATCAGTGATCTTCCTGCAGTATGTAACACTAATATGCTACTCTATGCAGATGATGCTGTCCTTTTTTCCACCCATACTGACCCTGCCACTCTCACCCAGGACTTGCAGTCGAGTTTCAGCCTAGTTGAATCTCAGCTTGCTCAACAAAAACTCTTAATAAATTATAAAAAGACAAAGTCACTGGTGTTTTGTAGCTCACAGAGCAAATTCAAAACTGCTAACCTTACTATCCACAATGAACTACATCAGCCACTTGAGCAAGTGCAGGAGTTTAAATACCTAGGCATTACCCTTGACAGTGCAATGTCCTACAACTTTCATGCTTGACATGTTTCCAAATCAATTAATTCAAGAATTGGCATCTTCTATCACCACCGCTGCTGTCTGGCCACTGAAGACATGCGAGCAGCTATAGCTAGCTCTATCCTAACCATCATTGACTATGGGCTAGTCTTCTATGGAGCCACTGTACACACCACCCTAAAATGAATAAAAATGGTGCTAAACAAGTGTTGTAGACTTGTCACTGGTGCAGGGAAATGTACACATATGTGTGATCTCCAGAAGCAGTCCAATTAGCTGAATCTTAATGGTAGACTTCCTTACCAGTTTGGCATTTTGGCAAAGAAAATCTGCCTTAAGCTTACTCCCTCCTCAACGCATGCCTTAATGACTCCCACAGCCAATGCACACTTCACACGCAGTTCCCTCAAAGGACAATTTATCGTTCCTTTCTGCTGTACCACCCAGGCCCTAAGCGCCTTCTATTCTAGAGCCCCCCTGCTTCTAAATATCCTTCCCCTTGAAACTGCCTCTGAGAACAAGCTTGGTCCATTCAAGCATAAACTTCGTCAATACATCAGTAATCTCAGCAACTGTGATTGCTTACTTTAGGCCGTATGGTCTAATGTACTCTAAAGTTCTTAGCTTTTCACTATTTGCTTTGCCCAGCCCTTCCCCACCCTTCATCCCACCCCCACTCACCCAATCTGCTTCCTCCTCCTCCACCCTACTTGTCCTACCCCTTCAACCCCCACTACCCTCGGCCTCTCTCCTCTCCACCTCACTCATCCTACCCCTAACCTCTCTCCCTCTTACCCCAACACCTCCCTTGCTCCCTCTCATCTTTCTGTCCCTTCCCCTGTCAATTAGCCCAACCCTTGCACCTACCTCTGCTCCATCCTCTTCCTTCCCCCTATCTCTTTTACCTCCCCTCCACACTTGCTCCCTGCACTACATCATATCATCACAATTCGACAATGCCATTTTCTGGGAACTAGACCCCCCCATCTCCTTCCTCCCCTTCTCTACCCTAGCTCCTTCCACCTCACCCTCTGGCTGGTTTCCCTTTCTCACTGTTTTTCCTTTTCTTATCCAGTGGTTTCTAATTTATTTTCTATATGTTTTACCTCATATTTACCTGTACTTATTAACTGGACCTCTCAATATATTATTGTGATTTACTTGCTTACTGTTACTACAATTAGTATTGTAATCTTACTGTTTATTTTTTGCACCTATCTCTTGATGCGGAACCTTTGTAAATGAACATCTGGTTCAAAGGTACTTGTAATCCTAGCATTCACTAAATAAAAAATAAATAAGGTTCTCCCAAAAGACTGGAATATGGATGTAGTAGTACCTTCACACAAAAAAATGGCCAGTAGCTGACCCAAAGAATTATAGGCCTATCACTCTACTAAACATTAATCAAACATTTTTTTCAAGACTGATCCTGGAAAGACTGCTCCTTTGGATAGAAGATAACATTCTATCCATTTATCAAGTGGGTTTTTGCAAAGATACAGTAGATCCACAGTTAATCAAATATTTTTGCTGAGATACATCTTAGAAAAATATGTAACAGTTAAGAAAAGAAAAATATATACTGCTTTTTTAGACATCAAGTCAGCATTTGACTCAGTCAATAGAAACAAACTCTGGGAAATCTTAGAAAAAGGGATTGAGAAGAAGTTTTGGACATTGTTAAATTGTTATACACTTACAAAACTGGTGGTGAGATATGGAAAAGACACTGCATTAACAAGTGAAATTAACATAATAACAGGAGTAAAACAGGGCTGTTTGCTCATCCTAATCTTATTTACCAGTCGTATTTTTTGCTCTACCCATTGTTGTCTTTAACTGGTACATGCCCTCACTGTTCTCTATAACCAGTCTGATGTGATAGATGAGTATTGGTACAACCAGGGTCTTCGACTCTCTCCTGCCCTCTGAGCGTATTACTCCCCTGGGATACCTGTGGACCGGGACTGCTCACCGCTCTCATGCCCGACAACTGAACCACAAGCCCGGCTACTTGTCCCTACTTTCAGATGCTAAAGCCATAAGATTGTCGAATTTCCCACAAACCCCCGACTGCTTGCTGCTCTTATGCCTGCCAATGGAACCATAAGCCCGGTTACTTGTCCCTACGCTTTGCCGCTAAAGCCGTAAGATTGCCTAAAACCCCTCCAAACCCCGGCTGCACGCCGGTCTCATGCCCGGCAACGGAACCATGAGTCTGGTTGCTTGTCCCTACTTCCAGCCGCTAAAGCCGTAAATTGATGTAATTCCTGCGAACCCCTGCCGGGATGTAGAGCGCTCCTCCCTGCACCCTGCACCGACGTGAACTCACCTAGATAGCCAAAGGGCCACCTCAGCTTCAGCTTACCTAATAGTCACCAGAGTTGCCCTCCTTTGCATTTCTGTCTGCAGGGTCACCAGCCGAGCACGCCCATAAAGCAGAACCAGATGACCCGGTCACTGAGGCACCCTGTGCCGCCAAAACCGTAGTCGCCATAATTTTTCCAAACTCCTTTGTAGGCTTTTGTTTTACTCCTCCCTTTCCTCAGTGCTGCTGAGGTACCACCATAGCCAACTGGACCAGAATTCATATTGATTGCCCATATGACCAACAGTAATGGACCTCGCCTTATGCCCTCCGGTTAGTCTGCTATCAGGGGCTGCCTGCTGTGATTGTACCCAGGGAGCAGTACCATGAGCCCAGCCACTTGTTAGTACCCTGAGCCACCAAAGCCAGATTTAGTAACTGAGCGGCATAGCTGCTTACCATGAGGTCCTTACATTATCATCAGACCTCCCTCCACCCCTTCTACCCTCCGCCTCCCACCTCTTGAACTACGACTACCTGGGAAAAAAAGAATTACTCTGTCCTTGTACCAGTACCCGCTCTGCCTGTATATGCTATATAGAACAATGTTTTGCTTAGACTAGTTTACACAATGTTATCTTAGCCTCTTAGCTTTAGCTCCTCTGTTCTATACATTATACTGCCTCTCTAATTGTATTGTTTATGTTAATCATCCTCAGTATGTATTTTGTCTTGTACTCTCCCGGGTCGTGCCTGAAAATAGTCACCTGCTGGCTAGTGCACTTACCAGGTTAACAAAAACTAAATAAATAAATAAAATAAAATAAATTTAACTCGTACATTGACAACATGGTTGAAGATATTGAAGCAGTTGATACATTCCTGCCAAAAGTAAATGGGATAGATGTAAGAATAATATTATATGCAGACAATGTGGTGTTGATTTCACAAACACTACTATGCCTGAACAGAGTCATTAAAGCAGCTATAGACTCCCTAGAAAAACTGGATATGAAACTCAATTTGTAGAAAACCAAAGTAATAGTTTTTGGGGAAAAGAAAATAGAGGAACAAGCATGGAAACTAGGGAAGATAAGTATGACAGAAAGTAATGAGTTCCAATACTTAGGGGTCACTTTTAACAGTAATTTAATTTGGAAAAGACATGTGGAAAAGTTGAAGGAAAATGCAAAGAAGACATTAAATGACATCAATCATTTTGCAAATAAGATAGCAAAAAATTAATATTTAGTTCAATACAGGTGCCTACTAGCCAAAATAAAAGTCCAATTATTATATGGGTCTGTGGTATGGAGGCTGTCCTGTAAATGTAAAGAAATAGAATCAATTCAAAACAAATATCTAAAGAATCTGCTCAAGGTACCATATGTGGCACCAAGTGCAGTGGCCAGAGCAGAAACAAGTACTTTATCCTTTGAGGCAGTAATGCTGAAGAAATGTATTAAATATTGCAAAAATCTGATCTGCCCCACAGGACAGCCTAATCTATAATTGCTGGTTGGATGCCATAAGAAGAATAGAAGAAAATGGATCCACATGATTTGCTAAATTAAATAAAGAACTAAACCAATTAGGTTTCCATTACAACTATATTATGAGTGCTGAGAACCCAGAAAGCTTTATGATAGCAACTGTCCGGGGTAGTGGATTATGCTGCACAAAAGATATGAACAACTTGAAAGACTCCTGGTGTTGCAAATCACTAAAAAGTCAAAGAGGATTTTAAGATGCAAAACTACAATATTTGACAGTATGCAATAATGTTTGGCACAGAAAGGCACTGACTAGGCTTAGGTTTAGCTTATACACACAATTGGGGAAAGTGGGATTAGACAGGTAGAGAAGGGTTAATATGCTATGGATGTAATAATGCAGTAATCAACATAGTACACCTGGTGCTGGAATGTGAATACCTTGCCCCTGAGAGAAATGTATATATTAAAGGAATGTTTAAAATGGTTCCACTGAATGACAAAACAAACAAATCAAGAATATTTTCAACACAATTAACCCCAAACAGATTTTCCTCTCACAAGCTTTCTATAAAAAAATAGCTGCGAGTTAAAATGGAAGGTATAAGGCTGAAGGTAGTTAAGGGACTGTAGAAGTATCATTTAATTGCTCACAGGTTTGTAAATTTGTCCAAGTTCTCTTTTTATTGTTTTATAGTTGTATTGTAATATGTATGGAAAAAGTAATGTATGTAACAAATGTACACATTTTATATATGCAATTGCACTAATAAGCTGAACTGAACTGACAGCAATTGCTGCCTCAGTACTGGGCCAGCATTTACATCTAACCAGGTCTCGGTGATACAAGCCAGGTCGGCTGAACTGGTAAGATCCGCTATGATTGTGGATTTGTTTTTATTGGTCTGGCATTGCACAGTGATGCTCAAGTAGGATGGGACTGTGAGATAGAACATTCAACCTACCCATGTGAAGTGGCATCTTTGGGAATGGGTACCAGGCATTGAGGTCCCTTTCTAGAACCCACCTAGCCACAGGGTGAGCTCTCATACCTACAACTCCAATCCAACTATTCCATTCTAAACCACTATCAGGCCAAGATCCCTCCATCTTCTATGCCTCCTAACTATCCCTAACACTCAGCAGAGATTATATACTTCAGCAGGCAGGGGGACAGATGAAAGGTGGAGGTCCTTGAGTCTAGTGGTGGAATAATGCCTGACTGTTACAAACCCTGCCAGCACATATTCAGTCAATGTTACCTAAACCACAATTGAGAGAAGAAATAACACTTTAATGGTTAAATAATCACATCCACACACACCCACACATGCTCATGCACTCAATTACTAACAAGTCGGTTAGAATAAAAGCTTAAATCATAATAGCCTAGCAACTGAAGGAATGCAGTTATTCTATAAAAATAAAATTATATAGAGAATAATACATATGTAGGGAGTGATAGGGTTTTCCAGTTGTGTGATATATGTAAACCTCAGAGACGAGCTCGAGAGGTTTTAATATTATCACACAACGAGGTGTAAACTCCATTTCATCTATGTTTTATTTATATAATAACTGGTACAAAAAATTTCTTACAATTTCCACTACGAGGAGACCGAGGCCAACGCTCCTACTTCCTTACTAGTAGGCACGCCCCCACGCTGACATCACATAACGTGCTAGCGTAGTGGCGTGCCTACCAGTAAGGAAGTAGAAGCGTTTTGGCCACGGGTCTCCACGGTGCTTTTTACGAGTGCTTTGAATCTGTTTACTGTGGAATGTGAGTGCTGCAGGCTTCTTGGCACGAGGCTGTAAAAGTCGTATCAACCCGCGGGTTGATACGACTTTTTTCGTATCAACCTGTGGGTTGATATGACTTTTTACAGTACTTGAAAATGGGTTGATAACAAGGATCACCAGTTATTATATTATAACATCACACACCCCTCACACATTAACATTCAAATCTACACTCACCACTACACCCCCAAAATGACCCAATAACGGTAACTTCAAAATCATCCACTCCAACCTACCCAGCAAAAGTGCACAAATGTAAATAGGGGAGTAAAATAGTCAGTGGAGCAGTACTTTAAAAATTACAGATTAAGTCAATGGCTAGACAGAGTTTAAAACATACTCTCTCTTAAATGGAATGCTGGCTTTAATTGTGTCACTAGGCAACAGGATAAGCTGATTCCAGGAGTTGTCGCTAGGTAACAAAATAAGCAGATTAAAATAATTACTCCAGACAACAGCAATTCCAAAATAGAAGGCAGATAAACGAGAGTTATTCAGAATAACTGAATTTTGAATATAAATCAAGTTTCAGCAAAACACTGTCATCCTGTGAGCAACATCAAGCCAAGTTCAAGTCACGATAAAAGTCACAGAATCTACACAGCATTATTCCAAGATAATAAGCATGTGCAGTAGGGCCAATGTCCAAATAAATAAGGTGCCAGCTCCTCCTCCATGATTAAGTCCACACTGCGATGGAGGGATAGATGACTGACAAATTCAGGCCACAAAAGACAAATTAAAAACCCCTTACCTCAAGACAGTAAGAGGCATACCACAGATAGAAAGTGGTGGAATGGAAATATCCAAAAGAAAAGTCACTCAAGCACTCTGTCCTTGATTTCTACACGAGAGATCCTGTGGTCAGAGAAGTTGAAGTTCCAGGCCAGGTGCCACCGGAACACCTACCCAGCTTAGGTATGGACCCAGAAAGACCACTACTGCCAAAGGGAACTTCTATCTCTCCCCAGAAACAAGTTGCATGACAGCACCACTTAAAGCCCCTCACCACTAGTCATTTTGCCATCCATCCAGACAGAAGGTTACAAAAATTCCGCTGTCACTCAACATACAGCAGAAATCAGTTCACCTCAGTACAGGCAGGGCAATCTTAGCTGTCACTTTTCTGCAGAAAATCAGACTGCAAAGCAATGCTTTGCAGCAGTTGGGACTGGATCAAAACTTTAGTGGCTTCAGTGGGTTCAGAAAAACTGACAGGTAGGATGTTGCTCCAAAGCTTCATCATTAAACTTGCCTTAACTAAAAAATATAAAAGCTAGCTCTTATTCTAACTCACTCGAGTTCCCTAGCTACTTTACCCAACCTATTCTAGATGCTAAGAGAATACAAGTGAATTTAAAGTTAAAAGAGAACAAAAATACTTCCCTCTCACAAGTGGCAGCCTAACGTGGCCATCATCTTGAACAGAATTGAAAAGTACAGCCTTTGATTCTCGAATGGCCTTTCCTCTTTGAATCTCCTAAAGATTTTGTTTTTGGTAATACTTTCTGTGATTGGATATCCCTTCTTTGTAATAATGCTACAGCATCAGTAATTACCAATGGCACAATAGCTCCTAAATTCTCCCTTCACAGAGGCACCAGGCAATGCTGCCCATTATCCCCACTGTTGTTTCTATTAGCTATTGAACTTCTTATACATTCCATAGAGAAGAATGGAAATATTATTAGAATCAGTGTAGGTAATTGTATAAATATAACATTTGCCTATGCTGATGATATCTTAGTAACATTGAGATCTCATATATCCTCTGTTATGGCTTGAAAAGGAAGCTAGGTAAGTTTGGGAAAATAAATGGCCTCTCAGTTAATTGGGGGGAAATATGAGACCAACATTTAAAATGGTTCTGGAGTCCTCAGAACTTAAAAAATATATTCCAGTATCCTGACCAATAAATGGTCTGACATTTTGGGAATAAAAATTTCTTCAGACCTCTCAAAATAGTCTTAATTTTGGCCATATTTTAATGTAGATTGAACTAGATTTAGCCAGATTCAGTAAACGTAACCTTTCCCTATAGGGAAATTAATTCAATGAAAATAATGACCGCTTCTAGGATTTTTTACATCCTGAGCAATACACTATTCATGTTGAGAACAGATGGTTTTCTAAATAGGAGAAACTGATTAAAGTTTTCCTTTGGGGACAGAAACATCCAAGGCTTAATACTCTATTTACAAACTTAGGGCACCATGGGAATATGAAGGTTTCATTCCCCCTTGGTGGAGTAAATATCACCAGGCTTTCCTAATTAAACAAAATCTAGATTCTGGTTTTCTGCTCCTTGGCTATACACATCCTACTAAGGGTATCTGTAGAATATCATCTTCCAGTAGTTAAGCAGTAACTCCAGCCCAGCTACTTCAAGCACAGCCTCAATTGTTAAGTCTCTCAAAACAACTTTAAAATGGGACACTTTCTCATCTCAGTATGTTCTCTTATAGAATAATCCATCACTCAACTTCAAGAAACTTAACTTTGGTGTAAATGTTTGGAAGAAAGCACACATAATTAATTTTCTGAATATGGTTGACCAATCCACAGGTACCCTATTAACGTTTGAAGCTATTAAAAGTAAATATAATCTCTGCAGATTTCAATTTTGCAATTATTTACAAATTAGAAACATTCTACAAAACTTGGTACAATCTCCAAATTATAAAATTGTGATGTGTGAGAAACCAGACCAATTTTATAAAATGGTCTCACTTAAGAAAAGTTAGTTAGCTAACTATCTTAAGAAAAGACCAAGCATTATTTTTAAACTTTGTCTGAATGTAATCCCTCACGTATTTGATGCTAAACTACACTGGGAATCTGACCTCAACATTTCAATCTCAGAAGATACATGGAGGAAGCATTGGGTTAATGCTTTCAAGACCAGTAAAGATATTTAGGGGAAGCTTGCCCAATTCAGAATTCTACATTACTATAATTTTAGTCCAAAGAAACTAGAATCACTAGGCCTATTAATAGACATTTTTATCCGCATGCCTAAATGTCATAAGTGTTATGATCTTTTCAAAATACTTTTGTAGCTTGGACAAAGCCAAAAGATCTATGTAAATGTCTTACCAAAATTAATATCCCTATGGACTCAGAACTTTGGATTTTGGGCAACTTCTCAAAGATTCCTAGTCTAACTCTTACCAGAGAACTTGGTTACAGTTAGCAGCACTGAATCTAAAGAGACTTAGAAAACAGAATCAGATTCATAGATTAAAGAATGGTGAACCTATATGGCTTCCTGAGCAGTCAATGAATACATTATATATAATCTTTTTGATAAATCAGAACTTTGAAATAAAATCTGGCAACCATTTCCACATTTTTGCAATGCTACAGCTTATTTAAAGTATTTGATAATAATCATGTCCTTAGTACCAACAGACCACTCTCAGCTAATTTGTTAGTTTATTCTTGTTTTGTTATATATGTTATTCTGTATATAATTACTGGTGGCCCTCTTTAATATACGGCTTAACAGTGATTTTTAAATGCCATAATAACTGCTTATTATGGCATTTTCGAAACTCAGCATCAGTCTTCTTGTGCACAATCTGTTTTGTGCCTCTTCACTTGCTCATTCTCTGCATGTGGGCCGCCCAAGCAGTCTATAAAAACTGGTAGCTCGGCTTCTTGCTTGCCGATGAGGCATTTTTCTTTACTATCCTCACTATTTTTAATTATCTGGTTCATCCTGCCTCCCAAAATGCACAAAGAAATATTTGGTTGATCCTGCTGTGTCTCTGAATTGGCAGATGCTGACTCTGCTTCTGAACAGACACCAGCATGACTCGCAGCTCACAGAAAAGAAGTCAGTCACAGAGTGAGGGAGAATGGGCAAAAAGTGTATGTGTGTGTCTGTCTATGTAGAGGAGAGACAGACCAGCAATTATGAAAAATAAAGTTTATGCACAGTGGTTTTATGGATTTTATTTACACACCCTCAGTGTGGGATGACTTCATAAACCTCTTGAGCTTCGCTCTCGAGGTTTATAGGTCATCACATACTTCAAATGGGTAAAAAAATCCATAACACACAGTTGCATAACCATTATTCTGTATTTGATATTGTTGCTACTGGTGCGTGTATTACTATTGATTATATCTTACGTAATTTATTTTTTGGAAAAGTAATAAAAATCATGATGGAAAAGGAAGAGAAGTATGAATTTAAGTGGAGAATAGCAGCAGGAGCAGATACATAATGGGACAAAGATCTTGTTTAAAAAAAAAAACATCAGTAATAAAGAATGGGGAGATGAGAATTTGTATTTGGAATAGAATCTAAACTGTAGAGTAAATATGATATTTTTCAAAGTTTTTCTAGACATGTCAACTGCTCTTTAAAAGTTTTTAGGTTTTGAATGCCCCAGTTACCCCCACATCTGCCTTTATTGATCCAGAGCTCAGCTGGCCATTTGTTCTTTTACATCTCATCTGCACTGCAGCAATATATTTTTATACCTGTTCTAAATATTTTGAAGTCATTTGTAAATATTTTACCTCTGTTACTATCATTGTAATTATTGTAACTCTACTCTTGTTTCCCCTACTGTAATCCCTTCCCCGGGTCACACCTGGAAACAAGCCAGAGCTGACTGTACCTTTCCTGATTGCTGATGTTCAAATAAATAAAAAACATTTTATTCTTTTTTCTGGGTAATGGATTTTCCCTCAACATAGGGGCTCAGTGGTATGAGGGGCAAAATACAATTGGCCCAGAAGGTCTCTTCACAGGTGTAATAACCCCCTCATTCCCATTGGGGGTAGGAGATTGATTGCTAGTAACATAGAAACATAGAAACACAGAAACAGACAGCAGAATGAGACCTGGGGTCCATGTAGTCTACCCAGTGGTTTCTGAGACCTCTAGTGGTCACAGGTCCTAGGTCCTAGTCCCCCCCTATTGTTCCGATGAAAACCACGGTCCCCCTCACTCTGTTCCACAAGTGTTTGAATTCTGTCACTGTCTCTGACCCAGCTCCAACAACCTCAATGGGTAACCTGTTCCATGGTTCCACCATTCTCTCTGTAAAGTAATGTTTCCTTACTTCCCTCTTGAAATGACCTCCTTGTAGTTTCCATTCATGCCTCTTATGTTTGAGTCTGATATTTTATTGAAGAGTTCTGAGTAGGGCACCTTGTTTATTCCTTTCATGTATTTGAATGTTTTAATCATATCCCCTCTCTCCCTTCTAGTCTCCAGAAAGCGCATGTCTAGTGCCCACAATCATTCCTCGAAGGGAGCTCCTGGAGCCCTTGTATCATTTTAGTTGCCCTTCTCTGCATGATCTCCAGCCTATCCCTGTCTTTCCTTAGGTGTGGACTCCAAAACTGGATGCAGCATTCCAGGTGAGGCCTCACCAAGGACCTGTAAAGTAGAAGGATTACCTCTCTGTTTCTACTGTTATATTCTTTCCCTGTACAACCTAACATTTTTCTGGTCTTGTTGTAAGCTCTGTTGCATTGGCCGGCTTACTTAAGGATGTCTGAGATGATGACCCCTAGATCCCTCTGTTCATGCAAGGTACAGAGCTGGACCTCATTTATCCAACATTCTGTCATTGGGTTACCTTACCCCAGGTGCATCACCTTACATTGTTTCATGTTGAACTTCAGCTACAAGACATTGGACCACCTTTTGAGCTGCTGCGGGTCCTTCTGAAGGTCTTGAACCACCTTATCACTGTCCACCCTCCCACCTAGTTTGGTATCATCCATGAGTAGGGCAAGCTTACCTTGGATGTCCTCTCTTGCAATGCTAATGAATATATTAAATAGGACTGGGTCCAGAACAGAGCACTGCAGCACACCAGTAATGATTTGTCCCTCACCCAGCCTCACCCCATTTACTACCACTCTCTGTTTCCTTCCCTTAAGCCAATTTTGTAACCAATTGACTACACTTAGGGCCGCGCTGAGGTCCTCCATTTTTTTCAACAGTTGCCTGTGTGGCATAGAATTGAAGGCCTTACTGAAGTCAAAATGTAGGAGGTCCACTGGGTGGCCCTTGTCCACTTCCTTAGTCATCCAGTAAAAAATTTAATCAGGTTCATCTGGCATGGCCTGCCTGCTATGAACCCACTTTGTCTGCTGTCTTGAAGTCTGTTCTTCTCCAGGTACTCTACTAAGTCCTGCCTAATTAGAGTTTTCACACATTTTCCCAGAATTGATGTGAGGTTGACTGGTTTATAGTTTTCTGCCTCCTCCCTACTGCCTTTCTTGTGGACAGGAACCACATCCGTGGTTTTCCAGTAACCAAGTACAACCCCTGACCATAGTGAACAGTTAAACAAGGGAATCAAGGGGTCCCCCAGTTCCTCCACAAGCTGTCTCAATATCCCTGAATGCAACCCATCCAGACCTGGGGCTTTATCTGTCCTGAGTTGTGCTAGTGACAATCTGTCTCTAATGGCAGTAAAGGTCAGTGGTTCCATTTGCTGGATCCCTAAATTGGCTGCTTTAATGCCACTGTCAGGCATTGGCCCATTATGCTCCTTTGTAAACACAGAATAGAAAAAGTTGTTCAGAATGGCAACTTCCTCTCCATCATCCTCTACAAACTTGTCCCCATCTAAGAGCCAAACAATACCCCCCTCTTTTTTCCTTTTTTCCTGAATATATCTAAAGAACTGTTTGTTCCCTCCTTGATTCTTGTAGTAATCTTCAGTTCTGCTGTCACCTTTGCTAGTCTCATTGCTGTATTAGCATCCTTACTCTGTTGATTGAATTTTTCCCATTTGTTGTCACTCTGATTCCTTTTGTTGTTATGGAAAGCTTCCTTTGGTCCTAACTGCTTTTTTGACCTGATCCATAAACCATGTGGGATTTTTATGCTTATTCTTTTGCCACTGACCATACACAGCATTGTGTAACCTCTAGTATTGCTAACTTGATTTGTCCCCAGAGGATGTACACTTCCAGTGTTTCCCAGATCCTGCCCATTTAATACTGACCAACTATCTCAACTCTTTGAAGTTGCCTCCCCTGAAGAACAGGACCTCTATCCTGGACTGAGATCTAGCATCCCCTAGGGACAGTTTGAACCAGATGGAGTTATGGTCACCATGAGCCAGTGGTTCCTCCACCTCAACAGTAGTGACCACCTCTGAGTTACTATGAACCACATCTAGGATGGAGTCCTGTCTAGTCAGAGTGCTGACCAGCTGGGAGAGTAGGCAGTCTGGCAAGGCTTCCACCATGGTCTAACTTTTTGTGGTCCTTGCCATTGGAATATCCCAGTTGGCATCTGGCATGTTCAGATCACCTACCACCACTGTAATCCATTTCGGCCTAATACTTCTGATTTCCTCCAGACATTGCTCATCCATGTCCTCTGCCTGACCTGGGGGGCCTGCAGATTATCCCAAGGTAGACCTTCTTTCCTGATGTCGAGACAAGCTGAGCCCATAATGATTCTACCCCTTCTTTCTTGTCACCATTGAGCAATGGTGAGGGAGTACTTCAGAACAGCTAGTGCTGCGCCTGGCTGTTTCCTTCTATACCATACCAAGCTGCACCCTAAGCTCATTTAGAGTAATATATATATATATATATATATATATATGTATCAACAACTCACCCTCCAGAGAGTCTCCTGGAGCTGAATGCTCCACAACCCTGGCAATTAACTACATCCATGGGTTTAGCAACTTACCTTGTACTGGAAAGCAAAACTCTACATAACAGCCTCCTCTATGCTGTCCCTTTTCTGGTGGTTCCTTTCCAGATGCTCAGGTGAGGGCATTTCCTTGTCAACATACTCCTCACTACCCTGCTCTGAATCAAGCTTTTACCAACCGCTGATTCGGCTGTAAGGAGGTACTTTTCCAAGGAAGACAAATCACTCATCCTTGTGTTCCTGCCTTTCCTGTCTTTCTTACAGTAAGTTACTGCTGTCAGATAGGCTGCTCTGCTATAGGAATTTCCCACTGTCACTCAGGCTATTAGTGTCTATATGATTATAGCAGGACCTGGGTGGGAGGGTGGAGGGGTCAGTGGGTGGGCAACTGCACTAACTTAGTTAGTGAGTGCAGTGCTCTGATCAACTGCCACTGCATAGCTCTGCAGCCTGAGAGCATTGATCATTGGAGAGAGTGCTCCCGTAGGATTAAAAAGCAAAACTCAGAATAGCAGGGCTTTTACTGTTGCTTGCCTAGAATGCGCTGCCTCTTAGCTGAGCTCCGATATGGTAGCCACTTCACTGAGCGTGGTTGACTTGCAGTCAGATGCTTTGGATTCCTCTTGCCTTCAGGTGTACTAGATCAAGGGCTGTATTCTTTGGCAGAAATGCTGCTCTGTTGCTGGTGCCAAACTATCAGTGTCTCTACATTGAAAGTAAAAGATGTGCTGCTCCTGGTTACACTCAGGTAGTTATAGCCCATGTACTGTTTAAATCTGGTACCTGGATTTGTGATTGGCCCATTAGTGTGAAATCAGCACTAACTTAGTCAGTTAGTGAGTGCTGCACTCCTATCAACTGCTGCTGCTTAGCTCTGCAGGCTGGGAGTGTTGGTTATTGGAGAGGCTGCTTCCATACTGTTAAAAAGCAAAATTCAGAGTAGCAGGGCTTTTACTGCTGATTGCCCTGCATGCACTGCCTCTTAGCTGAGTTGCAATCTGGTAGCTGCTTTGATGAGCTCAGCTGACTTGCAGTCAGATTCTGTGGATGCCTCTTGCCTTAAGATATATTAGAACAAGGGCTGTATTCAGTGACAGAAATGCTGCCTATTGCTGGTGCTATGAACTATCAGTGTCTCTGCACTGATAGTAAAAGATGTGTTGTTCCTGGTTACACTCGAGTATTTAAAGCCCATGTACTGTTTACATCTGGTGCCAAATTTGTGATTGGCCCCTGTTAATGTGATGTCAGCACTAACTTAGTTAGTTAATGAGTGCTGTGTTCCAATTAACTGCTGCTGCTTAGCTCTGCAGGCTGGGAGTGTATGTCATTGGAGAGGCTGCTCCCATAGGATTTAAAAGCAAAACTCAGAGTAGCAGGGCTTTTACTGCTGATTGCCCAAACGCACTGCCTCTTAGCTGATCTCCAATCTGGTAGCCGCCTTACTGAGCTTAGTTGACTTGCAGTCAAATGCTTTGAACTGCAGAGTGTAACAGTGAAGTTATCATACGACCGATCTTCATGGTCATGTCATTATTTCATTGTAAACAGTGCTAGAAGAGAGCAGGGGGAGTGAGGCCATTGCTAGTGGGACACTGTGGTCTGTAATGCATTGTGACTTTATGTAATTTTATGTAGAAACTAGCTTTAACAGACATTATCCCCCAAGGGATAACTTTGAGGTAAGCAGGTCTCTGTAGCCAGAGATACAGGCAGAGAACAGAAAGCCTGAAGGTCACTGGTGGAGTAATAATAATGTGGATTGCCTGTTAGGATGTAGCAGAAGAAGTGATACTGTACAAGGATTTGAGGATGAGATAGGATCATCATGCATTTTCAGCCCTGGGTCTCACTAGTTGCAGCAAGGTTTCTTGATGATAAATATTTTCCAATGCTGGAGGAACTTAAAGCAAGTCTGTACAGCCTTAACTGTGATTATGCAAGATGCAGGCTGATGGAGTCACCCCTTAAAGAAAATATGATGAGACTTAGTTGACAAACTGCAACCTAAATGAACTGGGTCCCTGAACCCAGTTGTAACTACTTTATACACTGCAGGTAATGTCAAATGTGAGCTACGTTACTGTCTGGAGTGTGGTTTATTTGGGTCATAAGAAGCAGACATTTAAGTCCCATATTAAAGTCAGGACCCAAGAATAACAAGCATTTGTCAATGCTGAATGTTTGTTTGCTGGTATTAGCATTGGAAATGCAGGAGTTAGACAGATGCAGAATAGAAATAGCAGTGAAGTATTGAACTTCACACCAACCCCACCTCCATCCTCTAGAGATGGACAGGCATTGGGGTAAGTGTTTGGGTCATCACCCATGATGTTCATGCTATGTCACTTCACCCTATTCTGCAGACACTGACACGTGTTGAGGTGTGTCTTGGGGTGTTTGGCTTTATAGTCACCCCATTCCATAAGGATATATGCTGAAATGGATGCAGTATAAGAGAATGGGGTGAACTCTGGGGCCGAAGAGTCCAAGGTACACCATGATGCCTATCACTGGGTGAGGGTGGGATGGCATGAGCAGTAAAGTCATCAATCCAAAGGCACACCCTGATGTCTGTCAGTCTGTACAGGGTGGGATGTTATGGTTAGAAGCCCTAACACCCCAGGCATTTGTTAGTATTTGCACTACAAATTTTCAACATGGCCTTTTTGTGACCCCACCTCATGATAGCATTTGGAACCTCTTCTCATGAAGAGTGGCAGTGTGATTTTGTCAATGTGACCCAAACTTTGAGTCCCAACAGTGACCGTGCCATTCTGTGCCACATGTACAAAAACACAGATCAGGCAAGATATGAAGAATGACAGCAGTACCATCCATATAGAGGTGTGAAGAGATGGCAATGTTGAAAATCTGTAGTGGGAATAGTAAAAATGCTTGCACTTCCAAGCATACGTGGAAACTGCGCAACACATGCATGTAACACAGCAACATGGTCTGATCATTACACTGTGGGGTTTAGTTTTAGTGCCCCCTTTGTAGGCCAACCCCTGTAGTGATGATTTGGGACTGCACTTTGTGAGATATAAATTCTCAAGGCCTAACAGCAGTCCTTGATCTCTCGTCCTTCTCAGAGACAAATAATGACCCAGATGCCCTTGTAGTGGCTTGTAATTTGGCCATTACGGCAGCTCTGGATGTCATTGCTCCTGTCCGTGTTCATCCTCTCTCCTTCTACCCTCGATCCCCATGGTTTGATGGGACTCTGAGAGAGATGTGGTGACTTGGACGAAGGTTGGAGCGTTGCTGGCGGAAGTCTGCTCTTGATGCCGACCGCCTTAGATTGAAGGACCATTATCAAGTCTATCAATCTAAAATCTCCTGTAAGAAGGCAGAGTTCCTGCCTGGGGAGATTACGGCTGCTCAAAACCAACCAACTTAGCTGTTCTGAACTGTGGACAGACTGTACAACCCGGCCTGTCTACAAGTTCGGAAAGCCTTTTCATAAGAAGAGTGCGATGAACTTAATCGATTTTTTGCAAATAAGGTGGCCGACATCAGATCGGCATTCCTTCCGGCACACTCTGTAGGCATTGCTGTAGACCAGTGCAGGTTCATATATCCTGGTCTTTTTTGGAGTACCTTTGACCTGCTGGCTTTCGTGGATGCATGTGGATTGTCCAGAATGTGCGCCCACATGCTGTAGTTTGGACCTGGGACCTGCTTCTCTAATTTTGGGTTGTAGTGATGTCAGTGGCCCAGTCCTAGCTAGGATAGTCTGGTGCTTCTTGGAGACAGGTGAGCTTCCAAGCTCCTAAAGGAGGCAGGTAACACCACTCTTGAAGAAAGCTTTTGGACCCAGCCTGCCTTGCTAACTACAGACCATCTCTAACCTTCCTTTGTAGGAAGGTGATTGAGAAAGTAGTGGTCACGCAGCTGAGGACCATTTGACCATCCATGCCATCTATTAACCCCTCGAGTCCAGATTTCAAAACAAGCATAGTACCGAGATAGCGCTAGTTCGAGTGCTCAATGATCTCCTGATGGCTAGGGACAGGAGAAGCCACTCATCTTGGTCCTCCTAGATCTCTCATCAGTGTTTGACACTGTGGACCATGGGGTTCTGCTTGATCACCTGAGGTTCATTTGCGGACTGTCAGATACGGTCCTCAAGTGGTTTACATCGTTCTCACAGGAAGATCTCAGAGGGTGGTGTCCGGGTTTTTCCTCGGACCCGTCACTTTATCATGGAGTTCCTCAGGGCCTCAGTGCTGTCCCCATGTTGTTCACAGTGTACATGCTGCCCTCGGAGACATTGTAAGAAGGTATGGTCTGAGGTTTCACTGCTATGCGATGATACCCAGCTCTACCTCTCTTTTGCCCCTGATCAGGATGGAGCACTCTGGGTCTTTAATAACTGCCTTGCTGAAATCCAGGGTGAATGAATGCCAGTTGGTTAAGGATGAACTCTGATAAGACCAAGGTATTGGCTGCGGATCTGGGTCACCAGACAGAGATGCTGGGTGGGGGTTCACCCTCTGGCCTATACTTTGGGGGTGAGCCTCTCCTAACCTCTGAATGGGTGCAAAACCTGGGGGTAAATTTTGACGATGGGCTGACCCTGCATTCTCAGGTGTTGGCTGTCATCAAATCCTCATTTAACCATCTGAGGAATATCACCAGGATTAAGCACCTTGTTCCATTTGATGACCTTCCCACTCTGATCCACACCTTTGTGACCTCATGCTTGGACAATTGCAACTCCCTGTATCTAGGACTACCTGGGGTGGAAATCCACTGCCAGCAGCTAGTGCAGAATGCTGCGGCATGGCTACTGATGGGATCCTCGTGGTCCTGTCATAGTTTGCTGGTGCTGCGTGGACTGCACTGGCTGCCAGTTCAGTGACGGATTACCTTTAAAGTTGGTCTTCTGACTTTCAAAACCCTACACGGACTTGGCCTGGATTACCTGAAAGAGCTCTGGTCCCTCATTGCCCTAGTGATCATTTCACCAGCCAATGAGGGGTTGGCAGAGATTCTGAGGGTGTATTTGAAATCTTCTGGGGTTAGAACATTTATGTATGCTGCCCCTAAACTCTGGAATTCCACCCCATTGGCTACATGAGTACACGACTGGGAGGGTTTTAAACAAGCACTGAAAACCTGGTTATGGAGCCTAGCTTATGGTATTTAATTGATGGATAGTTTTTATGATCATATTATGTTGTTCATGTGTTCTGTTGATTTTGCTGTTGTGAAATTTTGTGATTTTGTGATTTTAACTTGTTAGGCGCCTTGGTTTTTGAAAGGCACCATACAAATAAAGTTTATTATTATTATTATTATTTTATGTACTTTCATCACCACATTTTCAACATAGGCATTTTAGGACCTCTGCTCATGAACAGTGTCACTGTGATTTTCTTAATGTGTCCTGAACACTGATTTCCCACAGTGAGCATGCTATTCTGCACCGGAAGTACAAAAACATATTTCAGCCACAATGTGAAAAATGACATCTGTACTGTTCATAAGGAGGTGTGGAAAAATGCCAATGTTGAAAATCTGGAGTGAAAATATAACAAATTTGCGATGTTACGAGCATGTGTGGAAACTACGCAACGCATGCACTCATTTTATGGACTTTCATCACAAGATTTTCAACATAGGCATTTTAGGACCTCTGCTCATGAACAGTATCACTGTGATTTTCTTAATGTGTCCTGCACCGATTTTCTACAGCGACCACGTCTATTCTGCTCCAGAAGTACGAAAACACATTTCGGTCAGGATGTGAAAAATGACAGCTATACTGCTCATAAGGATGTGTGAGAAAATGGCAATGTTGAAAGTCTGGAGTGGAGATATTGCAAATTTGTGAAGTTATGAGCGTGCGTAGAAACTGCGCAAAGCATGCACTCATTTTATGGACTTTCATCACAAGATTTTCAAAGTAGGCATTTTAGGACCTCTGCTCATGAACAGTATCACTGTGATTTTCTTAATGTGTCCCAGTACTGATTTCCCACAGCGAGCACATATTCTCGCGGAAGTGTGAGAAACACATTCCGCCAGGATATGAAAATGACAGCTGTACTGTTCATAAGGAGGGTGGAAAAATGCCAATGTTGAAAATCTGGAGTGAAATATGCAATTCCAAAGTTACGAGGTATGAGAATCCATGAATGTGCCCTGGTAAACAGTAATTTTTTTGATCCCACCCACCAAATTTGCTACATAGACCATGGAACACTGGCACTGTCATTTCATTCCTCGGGTCCCATGATGACCACAAAATTATCTTTCGGGACTGAATAATGCCATGACAGTGGCTGAATTCATGAGGAGGGGGCCTAATAACTTCATGTTGAAAATTTGGTGCCAAAATTCCCCAAAATGCCTGAGATATGCACCAAAGTTGAAAAAAAACTGTTTATGTCATTATACAGCTTACCGGCATTTCCCCAGTTCATGGTCGGCTTTGAAGAGTGTAGACGTGTTCCCGGCCCACTGAAGATTGCTGCGCCGGTCTCCAGAGGTAAGTATGGGGTGAGGGGGGTGTGGGGAGGCAGGGTGCACAGAGGATGGGTGCGGGTTTGGGGAAGGAGCAGGACAGACAGCGAGGGACCATTTTCTGCTTTCTAAGGGAAAAAAAAAACAACATTGTGGGACTTTGTTTTCCACAGGGCATTTGGCACACTGGGATGGGCTCCCAGTGTGCCACCTAGTATTTTTGTGGGGGGTGTAGCCGACAGGGATTGGGCACCCCTGTCAGCTATAGGGGACAAGAGCTGAGGGGATTGGGCACCTCCTTGGCAGAAACTTAATGTTTGGGGAACTTATGCTGACTGGGAGGGCTCCCCATTGGTAAATTACACTGGGAGGAATGAAGCTGACGGGATTGGGCCCCGTTGGCAAAAAAACACAACTGTTTATGGGGGCACATGCTACTGAGGGTTGGTCACCTCTCAGCACAGGAGAGTAATTGTTGGTGAGATCGGACGGTGGCTTGCCACTGCATTCATAAACAAAATTACAATAGGCAACGCTCTGCCCAGTAATGACGGGTCACTCCTCATTGCAGCAGAATGGCTGATGCTGCAATGACGAGGCTGCTCCTGATTGCTGCAGCAAGAATATTTCAACTTGATGGCACTTTTGGAGACCAGTGCCATCAGCACACTTGTCTCATTGGTGCACCAGTGCCAAGCCCCCAAACACAGTGCCTCCGTTGGCTGTCACAGTGCTGCGCCTCACAACCCACTTCTCTGCTAAGCTACATAATGTTTCTTGCATGCGTGCAAGAAAACATAAAAATTAATGTTTCAATATAAGGAATGCTGCCCATCAAACAGAAACCCCTGGACAGGGTGGGCCGGGCATCACCCAGTGAATAATGGGGGTCCTCACCCACCTGTGATGGTGCTCTTGTCAGGTAGACAGAAATCAGGGATTGAAGACAAAAGAGACACTGTTGTGCTAAACACTGACGAACCATTTATTAGGATCTATTTTGCTCATCCATTAACTCTAAAAGATTCGTATAATCTCTGGAACGTAGCAGCAGTAGTAACATTTTATTAATTTTTCATGAACTGGAGACTCAGGTGAGCACAGCTAATTTCCAATGAGATTCTTAATTCACAAAGTTACATAATCTAATATATTAAAAACAAACCTTCACTAATCCATTCTACATAGTAGAAAGAAATGATGCATATAAAAAAGTACCTGCTAAAATTATATATATTTGTCTATATATACTCCTTATGTATCCGTTTGTAAAGGAAATGTATGTTTTGCACGTTGTCTAAATCCCAGCCTGTCAGCTTGCTGAATTTACAAAAGACATTAAAAAAAATCTCAGAAGAAAATCTTCTAATCAAACTGTATTTGCAGTAGTACTTATATTAATCTTCATCTAAAGTGCAGTTGCCAATAAGATTGTGTTATGCAGCAATATTTTTTTTTCAGTATGGTTGTTCTTAGGTTTCATTATATGAAAGACAAATACCAAGAAATAAACTCTGGTCAGAGCCGATATGGCTGTGGAGAGCATTTGGGATGCTTTTAGCCATTATTTCTAATGAATTTGCACAATGCAGATCTGTGGAGAGGCAGTTCCAATGTGGTCTTCCTTTTACACATTTTTACAATGTGTTTTCCTTAAGTGTGCCTGCTGATTGCTATATATTTAGTTTGGATAGTTCACACAATAAATGGTATCTTATTTTCAGTGGGTCTCTACATCTACACAATATTATGCTGCATTATGTAAAATCAGAACTCACTAAAAACAATATTTTACATCTGGGAGGATATATTAAGTGCCAGATCGATGCAAGAGCAGAAAGATGCATTGTACAAAGAGGGTGCACCGATTCAATGTTTAAAGAGAATGCACCAACGGTATGTGGTGTACATACAGTGAAGCCCACCAGGATGAAGCACAGTACTGCAGAATTCTGCAATAGAGTTACTGCAGCAAGCAATGCAATTTCAAAGGGAGTTACTCCCTTTTGTCATGCAGTAAACCTGCGACACTGTGCTTCATCCTGGCAGGCTTCATTGTTCCTGTTGAAAATGTGACCCTGGATGGAGTTGCAGTGCAAGTGGCCACCAAGTCAGGTGCATCCAGGGTGACCCGACTAAACACCTTCCAGCAGGAATGCATGGCACATACTGGCATGCACCGCAGCCCTCATGGGCAATATTCAGCCTAGGAATGCAAATGAACTAATTGAGAATGCAAGTGCAAGGGCCTTATGCGTGCTTTATTACCAGCCCATTTGTATGTTGGCATGGGATGAACATACCAGAGCAGCTCTTGCCCCTAAGCCCTGACCCCAATCACTACCACATGGGACAAGCCCTGAAGTCTCTGTGGTATAGTGGCACCCCCACCCATTCCACCAGCCCTGATTGTACTGGAGTCCAGGCTTTGATGGTTCATATTGTGGGACCCCAATGCCATCCCCACTGCACCTGAATACACCAACAGTCCATGTCCATAGTGTAGTTCTCCTTCTCCCTCAACAGTGCACAGACAGCCCTGTCCCTGCCCCCACCCATCTCATTGCGACGATTGGCTCTGTAATGGGATCATACCACTTATCAGCAGGTGACAGTGCACTCTCAGTACGATGTTGGAATGTATATGAATACATGCACATGTGTGTGGTGATAACACCTAGTGGCCATTATACCTCAGGTACTTGCATGTGAGTCCATCATCTCGGTTCCATTGCACTGCTCAGTGTGGGTGACGGCCAATGCTGTACCCACTCACAAAGGTCTCAAACAGGCATGTTAAAGCCGATCTCCCATTCATTTTGTACAATTGGGGAACTGCAGACCGAACTATCTATAGCCTGAAGTGTACACTGCAAATAGCATTATAGGATACCGCACCCTAGGGCACCTGGGATACTTCAGAAGTCTGGAAGGTGGCATGTTACACAGGAGAACAGGGAGATTGTGGACTTGCAGTGGTGTATGACAGCAGGAAGATACAGCATTGACAAGGCATGCATTGGAGGTATGTAAATTCCTCTTCAATTTGCCAGGGACGTACACACAGCTGCATATTCTGGTGGATCCACCGCATGGTGCTCTAATGCATGGTACAGACAGTTGGGTCATTCCAGAGTGCAGGCCCCAGCGTGGGTTCAGTGCAGTCAATGACTGGCCATGGCAGGGTATGGAGGACAGTGCCAATCTTTGCAACAGGTTGGGTATGGGGGAGTGAGGGTGTCGTGTACAGGGGCGGTGGATGGGAGTCTCTAGACTATGGATATGGACCATGGTTTCAGTTGCAACTGGGTCTGGGGGAAGGCCCACACTATGGAGCTCTTCAGGGATGGAGCTGACTAGACTGGGGGTGGAAAGGGGGTACCTCTAGTCTACCAGGGCTGCCAGGATGCTGTGCATCTGGGTTCACATATGCAGTCTGCATGTGGGTGGCTGGCCAGGTTAGGCCAGCTATTCATGGCCTAACTGTGGGCCACCGTGCTCTGGACTACGAGGGGCACATTCCCAATGAATATGATACAGTACGGCATATGCATGGGATTGCCCCTTGACTTGAATGGCATACCATTTGTGTGTGCCTTGGCTCATTGTCTTGTGGCCGGTGCATCCCGCATGTTTGAATATCACGCTGTTGCACATTGTTGGGATTACGTGGCACATCTCCCTATTCCATTGGGATGCACTGCATATCTTCTTTGAATATGACAGCCCTGGACTAGGTAGCCTGGATACATTATAACAATAGTAAAATCATGACCCCACTGAAGACAAGATATTGCATCTAATCTGGGACAGCCTGAGTAAATACAGTGCAAAAAATGTGTAAATGAACATCCCTGTGACAATGAGATACAGCATTTCCCCTGTCCTATCCAGGATATAAAATGTAGGATAGGAAATGTTCAGTGCTCCCAGATCCAAATAACCATTACTTTGTAAGAAGCCATCATTTCCCTGTGTTTTCTCCACAAAGGCAGAATGAAATCCCTGTATAAGTCCCCTGTACATTTTACCATAAGCCACTAGTTCTTTATTCATGACTTTGTTCTTTATTTATTATATCAGCAACCTTTTATTGGGAAAAGATCTCTGATTTGCTGCTCAGTATTAATATTATATGTCATGATGGCCTTGGAATGATTTGGATTTATATGTTATGCATAAGGCAAAATGGGGGACTGTATGAAACAACAAATATCAAGCTCATTATTTCATGAATTATGCTCAAAATTTGTAATCACAAGTCACACGATGTTTCAAAAGATACTAGTAATGTCTGTAAACAAATTTATTGCAAATGAGTCATATATATATATATATATATATATATATATATATATATATACATATATATATATATATATATATATATATATATATATATATATATATATATATTATAATGGCACGGTAATGCCACTATAGTTAGGGTTGAGTACCCCATTTAAGATTAAAGTGTGAAATTTTGCATCTTAATAACTTTGCCACCATACAACAGATTTGCTTGAAATTTGGCGGGCATGGAGTGGTACTATAGATTTCTGGATCTGCCATGTTTTGCAATGGTTGGATATACAGTTGCAGAGTTATAAAGTGACATTCTGTAGCACATTTACGCTTTGTTGCACATTCTTTGCTTGCGCCTATAGGTTGCATGGTTTGCACAACAAGTCTGAAAATCAGGAAACATGCGTAGGGTCCCAGATGAGCCTTTTGAAGATTTTGTGAAAAAATATTAAACGGTTCAAAAGTTATTCAAAAACAAGTTTCTTATTATAGTCAAAGGAAAAGTTAACAAAATGTTCAACAGTGTTGCAAATGCAGTTTTAGTGTCTCAAATGACCCCTGTAGTGTCATGAGTCAGCCATTTTTTTTAGTTGGTGGTCACAGAAATTTTGGTATTTAAATTTGGGAACCTCTAGGGACACAATTATTTTGTGTTCACCTAGTCGGACCCCTGAGGATGATAGCCATGTATTTTTGGGGTTAAACACACCAGAAATATGTTCTTGAAATTTTGTAAGTAGTGCCACAAAGTAGTGTCGCACTCAGGACACTTTTGTGATTTCATTTGTAAAAGTGCCATGATTTGCGACACTATTTTCGACACTGCCAAAAATAACAGGAATGTTTTGCCACCCTGATGCAAAACAATGGTTTGGTCTTTTGGGCTGAAATTTGAGGAAGAAAGCCACCATCCCACAGATGTGCTTTCTGGTAGTTTGGTGACAAAATATTGCATGGATGGAAAGTTATGGTGCTCCAAAGTTGACACTTTTTCCCATAGACTAACATTGCGGTGTCCGTCGTGCCTTTCGGGGCCTGTATCTCGGAAACACTTCGAGGTACGGACATTTTGTCAGAAAATGCTTAGCCGCCACTAGGAGGCCAAGTACAAAACTAGCCAGGAAAGTCATAATTTATATGAAAGTTAAATTTTTTTTCTGTGTTGTACGGTTCCTGAGATATAAGCAATTTAATATTCCAAGTGCTCATTTTCTGCTCCGAGGCCCATTATGCATACATTCTTTGTATTCACTGTGTTTCTCTATGCAGCTGTTGGTAAAAAAAAAAAAGGGTGTACGCTTTCATTACTGTCACAGTTAGTGTTCCCACTTGCGTTTCCGTAACCATTTGCATTAGCGTTCCCTTCTACGCCACCATGTGCTGCTACCCTTTGCCTTTTTGTTTCACTTCTGTGTTTAAGCATTGTTACCATTTGCATTTCCATTACTGTTTCTGTTCTTGTTTTGTTTTGCATCACCATATGCATTACCATTTGCATTTATGCTTTCCTTTGGCATCATCGTTGCTGTTACTGTTAGCATTTGCATTTCCTATTGTGGTACCATAACCATGCGAATTACCATTTGCATTTCTGTATGCACTTGCATTTGTGTTTCCATTTGAGTTACCGTTCCCATGTATGCCACCATGTGCATTACCCTTTGTGTTTTCATTTGCGCTTGCATTTGCATTACTGTTAACATTTGCATTCCCATCACTGTTTTTGTTTTGCATCACTGTGTGCATTACCATTTGTGATTTTGTACGAGCTTCCGTTTGTGTTTGCGTTTCCTTTGGCATCATTGTTGCTGTTACCATTAGCATTTACATTTCCTATTGCGGTACCATGACCGTGCGTACAGGTTGCATTTTACAATATGCGCATTTCCATTTCTGTTTGTGTTACTGTTCCATCTATGCACTGTGTCATTACCCTTTGCATTTTCATTTACGCTTGCATTTATGCGTTACTGTTAACATTTGTGTTTCCCTTACTGATTTTGTTTGCTTTTCATTTTGCATCACCGTGTGCATTACCATTTGCATTTTCATACACGCTTCTGTTTGCTTTTCCTTTGGCATCATCGTTGCTGTTACCATTACCACTTGCATTTCTTATTGCGGTACCATGACCGTGCACATTACCATTTGCGTTTCCTGATGCGCTTTCATTTGCATTTCCATTTATGTTATAGTTCCCATCTATGCCACCGTGTGCATTACCCTTGCATTTTCATTTGCTCTTGAGTTTCATGTAACTGATAAAATTTGTATTTCCATTACTGTTTTTGTTTGCTTTCCTTTGCATTACCGTGTGTGTTTCCATTTCTGTTTGCATATGTGCTTCCATTTGCGTTTGCATTTCTGTTTGTGTTTCCTTTGGTGTCATCGTTGCTGTTAATTAACTGTCTGCGTTTCAATTAAGTAACCGTGCCTGTGTGTTATGGTTTGCGTTTCCATGCGCTTGCATTTGCATTTCTGTTGTTATTAACATTTGTGCTTGTCTTTGCATTATCGTTATGCTATCATTTACGTTTGCATCACCATGTGCGTTAGGGTTTGTGCTTCGTTTGCGTTGCGTTACTTCACTATTTATAGTGCACATTCTCAAAGAAGGGACATTCATGGCAAAAAACTCTATTTATGCATCAGTTAGGGTTGTTCCACAGTAACAAAAGTGAGAAATTTGATGTTGAGGTTCCACTCCCTTGCACCCCACCCTCACCCATCTCATCAACAGGCATCGGTGTGTGTGTGGTTGTTGGTCTCAACTCCTCACCCCATTCTCCTATAATGCAGCACCTCAGCTTGTTTGCACATGGGATGGAGTGAGAGTTAGGTCTGATGACCCCAACACACACCCGATGTCTGTTGGTGAGGGGGATAGGGTGGGGTGCAAGGGTTGGAACCCTAACATCGAATTTCCTTGCTTTTGTCACTGTGGAACAACCCTAACTGATGCATTTTTTGCCATGAATATATATATATATATATATATATATATATATATATATATATATATATATATACACACACACACACATATAAACAAATGCTATTTTTGCATCATATAGTTGTTAGTTTTCAAACAAATTCTCATAGACTTTTTTCTGTCCACCTGTTGGAATCTTGAATGAGTTAAATAAATGTTATTATTTTATCAAGACCTTGATCTGGCAACTCAGTAAATACACACTCAGTATATCATATTATAAAATGACAAAAAACAGTTTTCCTTTTGCAGTTGTCTGATGAGGAATTTTATAAATGGTATAAGTTCTTTATGTCACATCTGTGTTGGGCCAATAAAAGGTATCATGACATTTGCCTCTGTATCACTCATAGTTTGTCAGCAGTTAATTCATTAGATGAGGTTTCCCTTGTCTAAAGTTTGATTGTTTCTCTACCGCTCCTCCAAACGCACACACACACACTCACTCACACACTTACTATAAGAGATCTCATTAGCTCTTATCTGTTATGGTTGGGAAGCAGGCCACAGACCTTTTCAGTCAAAAAGTATCAAAATGTATGGATTTAGTATGGGTAGTTCACTGAAGACCTGGCATTTTATTAGATAGGTCTTGAGAGGTTAAAAAAAATGTAAATCTTTACACAATTTGTTGGGAGTGGGTAACATGTATGAGGTATGAATCTTTCTTGAAATATATTCATTCCCAACTGAATTTGTAGCAAAAAATGTTTACATGCTAATCGTTTAAATGTGCAAGCTGTTGCATTTTGAAGGGGTAACCAAATCTCCAGTGTAATAGGTAATCAATATTTAACAAGCTATTCCAGTTTCCTAATGGTCCTCAGAGAAGCAGCTTGGAGTTATGTTTCCAACATTCTAAACAGAAAGAAGGAATTATTTTATTTTAGTTGTCATAGTGATTTGCAGATGTGGAAGAATACATTAAAATGTCCAAAAAATGAGTTCCACGAAACTCCATTTTCAAGCTACAGATAGCAAAATGGCTGTAGGCTCTACCCACAGCCATGAAAATAAAATGCAGTGTTTTTGTTAGTATCAAATGGGATAAAAGTATTCAAACCAGTGGAACCACTTGAAGCAATAGGGTCCCAGGGACCACTGCAGGCAGTATATTCCACACACTTAACCACTTGACTTAGTGCTGAAAAACATTGTTTAATTAGTATTCTAGGATACAAACAAATACATACCAGCATACAAAAGCTGTAGAGAGTGCCATATCAAGGAACGAACATGCTAATTTTTCTGTGAGAGACCTTACCTTCCTCAGAGCATCACCCAGTTCCCGGCTCTCTCTGTTTAAATAGAGGATAATGTATGGTCATCTATCAGTAAGTGGTTTGTTAACTATCGAGCGGTTGCCACAATGACTGTTTAAACCTCAAGAGTAAAGCTCAAGAGAATTAAGTTGTCATGGCAACCATGAGATGGTTAACCAAACTTGTTGGCGATAGATGTACAATATATTATATTTTGTGGTGTATGGTACCCATAACAATTACAAAATAATGAAGCAGGTCCTTACTGTTGTTATTTTAGTCACTGCCACTGTGCTCTGGGTTATACCTCACTGCCACCGCCATTTCAAGTTTGTCGTCGGTTCAAGTTGTGTGCATGTGCAGAGTGGTTCCCATTGTTATACCATCGATGTGACTTACCTTAATAGTTTAACAAAGTAGTGATGCTGTATCGATGGTATAATAACGTTAATAAAAGATGGATTTCAACATATAACAACATTCTAACATACATTATGAACTGGTTGGTGAACATGTAGCAAGCTGATTGGCCAAGAGGTCTTTGAAGCCATGATGATATCTGAGTACATCATCACAGCTTAAAAGCCTCCAGCCACCAGCCTTGTCACTGCCCACAACTTCCTCCACATGCCAACTGCAGGAGCCCCATATCTCACATAATGTATGTATCAGACAGCTCTTCAAACTGAAAAAAAAACAACACAAAAGACCCTGACTGGCCACACTATGTGCGTCTGTGTTTTGATTTTTTTAACAGTTCTTTCAGCTGGCAGAATCGTATTCAAACAGCAGCTCCCTCTGACAACAAACCTCCGACCACAGCATTCCCCACATCCCTCACTGCACAGCGCACAACACCACAAGGAAACTTGCCGCAGATCAACGAGATGGCAGCTATTAAAAAAAAACTAAACTAGTAAATAAACACAGTCCCCGACAATGTGCTGAATGAATAATGTGCTGCCAACAGTGACATACAATACAGCACCTGCTTTCAACAGAAAACAAATCAAAACTGCTGACAACTACTAGGGGTACTTACCAACTGTCACAGACAAAACAGAAGTTTTCACCTGCATTCCTCACATTCAAATCAGCACTTCTCAGCAGATGGGCATAACACACAAAAAAATCCACACATCTTCATCCTGTACCACAGCAGCTAAAGGACCAAGTTAAACTCACAAAAAGCTTACTTCAAAACCAGGAGTAGTACTGGCACAGTACAATAGAGTTCCACAAACACCAATAGTGCCACCTGCTGTCCACAGACCTCCAGGAACTATTTTCTGAAAAAGTATTCCTCCAACAACCCCAAAAATGTTATTTTCATAACATTTTAAAAGTTTTTTTTTTCTGCTAAAACATTTAAAACAGTTCATAATATCAATAATGCACTCCAGGGTGTGGTATAGCATGGGATATCATCACTTCTCTGGTCATTGGATGCACTCGACCTGTAGCCTTGTGCCCAACCACCCGAGGCATGATGATATCCCATGATATACCACACCTGTTGTGCATTATTGCTAATTATATATCTATTATGAGAGCCACAGTTTAAAACAATTGAATTGTGTAAGTGCTATAACAAGTGCAACTATGTATAAAAAGTGAAAAATGTGCTTTTAAAACTATTCCTCCACCTATACAAATTAATACATATCTGACCTACATGCAAATAAATTAATGAACAGGTAAAACATTTTAAAAGACTCAGATATCCCCAGGGAAGCCAACAGGGGATCAGAGTCAGACAGAATGATCTCAAATGACATGGCATCCTAGTTAAAACACATATACAGGACCAACCATGTGTAATCAATCAAAGATGAAACATTTTTTTATGGATCTGTTATTTAACTGAAGGCTGCATTCAAGGCTGCCCACAAACAAATCTGCAAAATACCTTTCACACAGGACCACAATTTACATGGTGTCCTGTTTCAACCTCCTTCACAGCATCAGCCAAGTACAAAATGAAAGACTTAAATTTCCATACATACTGTACATACACTGATTCATATGGAGACCATTTTTTCTGTAGGGGCCTTAGTTTACATGGTGCCCTATCAGAACAATCTTGACAGGACCGGCCATATACAAAAGTGAACAAACAATTTAATTATTCATAGTAAGGAGGCACAGATGAAGAGATATAGTCACATAAATATTCAGGCATTTACCGCTTATACCACCATTGTTACTATATCCCATCCCTCTGGTTGTGAGGTAGCTGCAGGTAATCAAATATGTTCATAGGAAACCACTCAAATTGTTGACATCATTTAAATCACCAGGCGTGATCAGTCCAACTCATGAATCCAATAACATTCCTGTTGTTTTTATTTTTAGCAAAGACTCCTCCTCTGATTGGTTTCATTACTTTTTCAATACTTTGGAATCTTAAAAGTGGCACAAGATCCATGATTTGCCTCTTTATAGTGTCTTGCTATGGCATACGCTTCATTGCTACTATGTATTGCATGTTTATTTTCAACAATGTCGATCTTTAAAGCCTGCTTGGTCTGGCCCACATATGCCAGCCCACATGGTCACCACAGCATATAAATCACATCTTCTGTTGTGCAGCTGATAGTCTCTCACTTTGCATAGTGTTCCTTTCTTGGGATGTCTAAAGGTAGCACTGTCTATAGTATTATTGCAATATGTACCGCTTCCACATCTGAAACTTCTTAGGTGGCTTGGTCATCCACATTCCTCTCACATTTTGTTAGCTGTCTGAAAATGACTATGAACAACTGAGTCTTTGATGTTTTACCATGTTGAAAGCTGACCAAAGGTTTCTGTTAAATATTTGACAAATTTGTGTCTGCTCATAAGACATTCCAGTGTCTATACACAGTCCTCCTAATTTCTTCAGCTAGTGGAGTATGTGTGGTCCCAAAAGTTACCTGGTTTTGCTTTCTTTATGCTCCCATCTCTGGTGCTGTTCTTCCTTCAGCCTGACCATTTCCAGATCCTTTCTCAGCTTCTCTGACACTTATTTGCCCTCCACTCCCATGATCTCTCATGGCGCTGCTTCTGTTGTCTCCACCACAGGCAGTCTGATACTGAGAGGCAATGGTCAGTCAGCCTGCATAGTGCCTGAAACTGCTGGCATCATCCTGCATGCATTCCAGGGATTTCCACCTTGGTTACCTCACAACCAAAGATGCAGATGACTAGGTCTCTGTCAGGTCATGCACACATGCAATAAACTTTGTGCACCTGAGCCATTGGCATCACCCCTCCCACTGGCTTCCCTGTTTGCACTGCCACCTGTGGTCACTTAGGTAGAGGTTTAGCAGCCTAAATTGCAACTTTCACTCTTCAGAGGAGGAGAAGAACATTGTCTGCTATTCTTGATCCTTCACCCCACTTGGCTCCCCAAAATCCCAGGCTTGTTCGAAGTCCAACTCACCGACATTGCAAACTGCAGTGAGTCAGCTGTGGATTTTCAGTCTTTAAAATTAGAAGCCATGGGCCCACTGGTTAGAGCACTGGCTTGGGAATCACAGGTTCAGTCCCACTGTAGCCAAATACTCACTGCGTAACCTTGAGAAAACCACTTAACCTCTTACAGAAATGGATTGAAATAGGACCCCAACTGAGGACAAGCTGTTGCATATCGGCTGGACTATCCTGAGGAATACATTCAAAACAGAAATAATTAACAATAAGGCATAACAGGGTGCATGTTGTACAGGGATAATGGCATGCCTCAGGTGGGTTGATGCATGAGGATGAAGGTTGTGGTGCTTTCTCTACCAAGAAGTGCCATTGTTCCTGCACAACATACACCCTGGAGTGCCTTATAGCAATTATAAAATGGGTCTGGGAGGAAAAAATGTACATAGGCTGTGTTTAACCCAGAAAACTATTTATTAGTGAATTATCAACATGTAAAACATTAAATAGCATTTTTTTTTAAATTTTTGTCATAAAATAGTCCATCTGAAATGATGACTGATTAATGCTTCTACACTTTAAATACAGTAATAAATAAACTGTTGAATAATGCTTCTACACTTTCAATAAGTAATAAACTGTTGTTAATTGAAATAGTTGTTTAAAAATACTTTCAACACCTTTAGTTCTAGTACGTAAATTAGGTTATAGGGGAGTCAGCTGTTATAAACTGCTATCATACATATGGCAACTGGGGGGGTCAACTGTTTTATGGGAAATAGTGACAGACACAGTCACTTGGGACTATTTGCAACTGTAAACATTAAACTGCACATTTTTAGATAAATTACTGATGTTCAGAAAACTGGCAAAGTCCATATTCCTGTTGCCCAGTTCTGTTTCTTGTGGTGTTATGTGGTTGGAGCTGCTAGGATCAATGGAGGTTGAGGAATGACTGCAGCTGACATTGGCCTCAGGGGAGCTGCACTAGGAGGAGTGGCTTCAGGGATCATGATATCACAGAAAGATGTGGATGCCAGGCCAATCTGCATACTGTGATCTCTGTGGAGGATTACAGTGTTTCTGGCTGGTGCCTGTTGTAAGAAGGTGTGTAGGATCCTCACAAAATCAGGGGTGGCATACAGCATGTTTTCATCCAAGATCCTAATGGTAGCTTCTCTTGGTGGTTGCAGCTCATTGGTCAGTGGCAGATCATGGGTCTGTGTCTCAGAAGTGTTCCAGTTAGTTTTGGAAGTAGTGTCTCTACAGTCAGGGGGATGAAGGCACAGATGGATTGTAACATCTTTCCTACCAAAATATGGAACCATGTGTTTCTGTTTTCAAGAGAGAGGCTCCAGTGACTCTGCAAGGATGTTTCAGATGTATGGCCTGTAACTGCCATTATTTCCCATGATTCAAGGCCAGCAGTGGAGAGAAGAGTGACAGCAGTACTTTGTAAACAATGGCTGGTGTAAACAGAGGTAAATCCAGCTAATCTGCAGATCCTTGAAAGCATTCCTGAGAGATATTTTTGCCCAATGGGCTCAAGTGTAAATGACACATTTGCTGTTTCATAGTCTGATTGACTTAATCAGCATGGGTGGAGATACAGTAAAAGCAGAAGATTTTGGGCAGTTTACTTAGGTATTTTTTTAAAGCATTCACAGGGCATAGTCTGTCTCCAGGTATTTCAGGCATATGTCCTCTGAACAAGTCTCAGCTACTTTCAAGTAGGTTGCCAATATTTTTAGTTCTCTCATTGTAGCTTGTTGTGGTATATTGTAAGTTGCTTTTATCTGTTAGAATTTGAAAGCACTTGACTTTAGTGCTCAGACTCTACTCCAGCCTCGACAGTTGAAGAAAAGTTGAACATCCAGCCATACTTCTTCTGACAAGCCCTGCAGCAGTGTCTGCATTTAGTGCCTTACTGTGTTTTATTTTTTCCAGGTCACTTGTGTTTATGGCTGGGTGATGGGCAGCTTTAACTTTTCTTTGTCTTCTTAGTTTTTAAGGATGCTTACAAAGACATTATCAGCAGTTTGAAAGTCTATATCCTTCGATATGCTCAGAGACTGGCTCACTTGGGGGGGAGCATTGAGGAATCTACTTATTCCAGCTCTCAAGGACACATAAGATGAGACACTGCATTTCACCTTGTGAATTTTTTTACTGTGGCATACATTTCTCTTAGAAATTTCTTCATGTTTTCTGTGGAAACAGAGGTAAAATCAACAGGTGACAGTTTTTGATTTCATTTCAGTTGTCTGTGGTGCCAAGTCAGTAGTTTCTCTCACAGAAACCTGTTCAATTTATCTTGTCTAAGGTGTTGTTTGAGCTGTGCCTCTCATATAAACTTGCTCAGTTTCTGTTGTTGTCTCAGGCACAAGATCAGTAATTTCCATTACGAGAATGTCTTGGCTGTTATTTTCAGAGGCCAATAACTCTGACATACTGGGATCATCAAAAAATTGAAAGCTGATCTCCACTGTGGTCTCTCAGTCATTAGTCTGCCACTCTGAGATACAGCAGTGGCTGTCAAGGGAGACGTAAGATTCTGACAATGTCGGGATTCCAGGCAATGGGTGAAAGGTGAACAGGTTGGACAGGCTGTTGTGCTCTCATAACAGAACTGGGTTCCCAGGCTCTTAGCCAATCAGGTTTCTGAATTTTTTACACAGAATTCATAATAAATAATTATAATACTTGACTATTATCTATTCACTAAAGGTTCAGTTTGGTATATAATGCATTAACACATACTTAAAAATTCTTATAAAAAAGAGCCAGACTTCCCATAGTTTTCCAGCAAGTAAACATTACTGGTCCAGAAAATCATCTGCCCCTAGTTACAAATGGGTCAGTGCTATGTACAGTGATGCTAGCCTGAGAATTCAGCTGAATTTCTACTGCATTGCCCACCTGAAGACCAGAAAGGCAAATGATTTAAAACATTGCAAGTCAACCTATTCAAGAGCAATATACATCTAGCTACTGGTTTAAAATCTGCACCTTTTTAAGGCAGTTGCACTTCTTGTTTGTAAATCAGTGAAAACAATCTGTAAATATAAGTGGTAGAGAAAACTAATTGTAACTTAAGGGTCAATAAATCATAGACCTATGTGAGGCATAATTTGTAACTCATTTGAAAAGGCACAGAAATGGTACCAGAGTCTAGCTTATCTGAATGGTTGTTGCAGATTGATCAATATTAGGCCTTCTAGTTGATGAAAATCCTTTTCCCCATAAAAAAATCATTCTTTTTAGTACCTGACAAAAATAATTTAAAGAACTTTATGTCTCTCATTTTATGTTCATCTGTTATATAGCTGCATCTCTTCTCATAGTACTTGCGAGGGAGGTATCTTCTATCTAGTTCAATTACCAACTGAGGCCATATGGTTTAGAGGTTAGAGAACAGGTTTGAGAATCAGAAGACCTTGTACAAATTCCACCACAGCCACTTACTTGTGTGACCATAAGCAGGCAATTTAAAGTGCTAGTAGCACCAAAAGTAGCAGTTAGAAATATTATTAGTTCTTAATAGTAGATGGTTGTTACTTTTTGTGTCTGAAGTATTTTTATTTTTCCTTTTGCTAATTGGAAAGTTTTCTACCTGGTAGTATGAGGTGTAATGAAAAAAGTAGCACCTTACCTGGAGATTGATTGTTCTGTTCCTTTTCATTACCTCATCAGCTTTGTGGTCTCACTTACTGTGACATCACAAGTGACTGATGTAGAGGGAGTGATTGCCACTTCTATGTCAGTTGTGATGTCACAGACAGTGAGGTCATAGGGCTGATGATGTATGAGGAGGAATAGAACTAACTAGGTCAGCCTCCAGGTTGAGTACTATTCCACACATCGCACCAAGTATCGTCAGGAAGAATATCTTCTAATCAGCAAAATGGAAAAGAAGGAAATATTTCAGATATAAGGAGTACTAGTTCACTGCATTTGAAAGTAAATAATAATTTCAAGCAGTACATTAGCTCTTTAATATCTCAGTGCTTTAGTGTAGCCATGTGAAAAACTGGGAAAAAGCAGGATATTACTAAACATATGCATTGGTCAATGCTGATGTTTGCTTGCTTGTACAATTTTTACTGTGTAGTTGTTGGGCATAGATAGCACAGCAGTTAAAATTAACAAATTAATAACATGAGTTATAACAGTGAAATTGTCATCATTGGAAAATGGAGAGTTTCACATATAACATTGTTTTCTTAGATTTTAACTTTGAATTTTCAAGATAACAGTTTTTATTACTTAGAAAAAAAATGTAGGGCTACTCGTCATAAAGCAACATCAATCCCACAGTATTGGAGCAGTTAATTTTATTAAGGTATTAAAAAAGAACAAAGGAGTAGCACCCCCCTTACAGTTGTCTAATGTTTTGCATCACGACCTCGTGCTTTATCAATGGTGTAATCAGTATAGCAATTACCTTTTATATACTTTGCAGTATGCAAATGTTAAAAGCAAATATTCAATAAATAGCTAATAAATAACATGATAATGAATAAATAATGAAGTGCATGTGCTATGTGCAAGGACAACTACTGCATAGTAATAAACTCTGGCCAGAGCCAATAGGGATGCATGGGAGGAATTTGGGGTAAAAATATTGAAAATTACCAAAGTTAAAAACCTGCATTAACAAAATGTAATATAGCCTCATAAATTTGTTGTTTTGTAATATTTCTATGCCAAATTTTCAACATAGCCTTGTTATAACCCTGCCTGATGAAAAAGGGCATAGAAAATGTTCAACTCCTGGCCTAAAGGTGATTTCACACAGGGACTGTGAAATCAACTTTCAGGATGCAAAAATACATTTTGGGCAGGAGTTGAAAAATAACAGCTGTCACATTCATCAGGTTCTGTAAATAAATGGCTATGTTGAAAATTTTGGGTTAAAATACTGAATATTACCAAACTCACAAGCCTACATTTGCAAAATTCAACATAGTCTCATAACATTTTTTAAATATTTTTACACCAAATTTAGAACATAGCCTTGTTATGACCCTGCCTCATGAACAAGGGCAGAGAAAATTTTTAACTCCTGTCTGAAAGGTGATTTACTTTTTGGGATGTAAAAACATTTTGACCAGGATTTGAAAAATGACAGCTCTCATACTCATGAGGTGCTGTAAAGATATGGCTATGTTGTAAATTTGGGGGGAAAATATTGAAAATTACCAAAGATACAAGCCTGCATTCACAAAATGTAATGTAGGCTCATAAATTGGTTGTTTTGAAATATTTGTACACCATATTTCAACATACCCTTGTTATAACCCTGCCTCATGAAGATGGGCAAAGAAAATGTTCACCTCCTGGCCTAAAGGTGATTTTGTGCAGGGACTGCGAAATCAACTTTAGGGATGCAAAAACACATTTTGGGAAGGAGTTGAAAAGTGACAGCTGTCAGATTCATGAGGTGTTGTAAAAAAATGGCTATGTTGAAAATTTGGGGTAAAAATATTGAATATTACCAAACCTACGAGCCTGCGATTGGAAAATTCAACATAGCCTCATAACTTTGTTTTTTTTTAAATATTTTTACACCAAATATAGAACATAGCCTTCTTAGGACCCTGCCACATGAACAAGGGCAGAGAAAATGTTCAACTCCTGTCCAAAAAGTGATTTTGTGCAGGGACCACAAAATTGCCTTTCGGAACACACACACAAAAAAACATTTGGCATGGATTTGTAAAGTGATAGCTGTCACTATTATGATGTGCTGCAAAGATACAGTTATGTTGAAAATTTGGGATAAAAAATATTGAAACTTACCAAAGTTATGAGCCTGCATTTGCAAAAGCCAATGTAGGCGCATAATGATGTTGTTTTGAAAAATTTTTACACCAAATTTTTAACATTGCCTTCTTATGACCCCACCTCATAAACAAGGGCAGAGACAATGCTCAGCTCCTGCCTGAAAGGTGATTTCATGCAGGGACTGTGAAATCACCTTTCAGGAAGCAAAATAACTTTTTTTTTAAATATTTTTACACCAAATTTAGAACATAGCCTTGTTATGACCCTGCCTCATGAACAAGGGCAGAGAACATTTTTAACTCCTGTCTGAAAGGTGATTTTGTGCAGGGACCACAAAATCACTTTTTGGGATGTAAACAGACATTTTGACCAGGATTCGAAAAATGGCAGCTGTCACGCTCATGAGGTGCTGTAAAGAAATTGCTATAATGTGAATTTTGGGGATAAATATTGAAAATTACCAAAGTAACACACCTGCATTCACAGAAGTCAATGTAGTTCATAAAGCGTTTTTTTTAATATCTGTACACCAAATTTTCAACATAACCTTCTTATAACACCACCTCATGAACAAGAGCAGAGAAATTTTTCAACTCCTGCCCAAAAAGTGATTTTGTGCAGGGATCATGAAATCAGCTTTCAGAATCAGGGTGTAAAAATAAAAACATTTTGGCCAGGATTTGAAAAATGACAGCTGTCACAATCATTAGGCACTGTAAAGATATGGCTATGTTGTGAATTTGGGGGGGGGGGATATTGAAAATTACAAAAGTTATGAGCCTGAATTCATCAAATTAAATGTAGGATCATAAATTTGTTGTTTTTTAATATTTCTCTACCAAATTTTCAACATAGCCTTCTTATGGCCCCCACCTCATGAACAAGGGCAAAGAAAACTTTCAACTCCTGCCCAAAAGGTGATTTTGCACAGAGACGGCAACATCACATGTTATTTATTGCTCACCCCTCTGCGAGCACTTTTATTGAGCTCTAACACCTTCTTTGTCCCTCCATGCTGTGAGACACTCCTCGAGAGTGTGAGACAGTAAAGGAGCCAGTGGTGTTTGTGCTAGACAAGAGCAACAAATTATTCCTATTGGCAGTCCATGTTGTAGCTTACACCAGGAAGCTATTTGGAGCACTAGTAGTCCAGGACAGTCAGGGGGCAAAAACTACAGCTCTGCATTAACAAAGCAGTTTCAACTGCTGTTGTGTTTTGGGGCACTCTTGTGTCATTTTGAGCATTGGGGAGTGACTGAATTTGCTAATATTTAACTGTTCTGTGTGTTTTTTAACTGAAGGAGTCATGATCTGGTGATACACTTCCGGGTCACGTGATATTTATTGCTCGCCCCTCTGCGAGCACAGTGAGCACAAGGGCAGTGAGCGCATGGCTCCATGCACGGAGACACATACTGAGACACACGTGTCTGTGCGTGTCTAGAGTGTGCAGAGGATTCAGATGGTTCTAAGGCCACAAGTAATGTAAGTCTTGCCAGGATAGAAACTACTTGTTCCTATAAGTGTTGGTAAGCTCCATTGTGTTTGATTAAGTATTGTACCCTTGTTTGAGACTTCTACTCTGGTGTATATTTAAGAAACACAAATATGATGGCTGCTAGTAGTCACTCCACTATTCAAACAACAACTGGGAGTATTGGCTCACAATGCACCAAATGCAAAATGTATACACTAACTTCAGGTGATTTACCAGTACAGACTTACATGTGCAGCAAATGCCTGGAAATTATCGAATTACAAAGCATGGTTAGGTGTTCAATTTGCGTTTAGCAGCACTTGAAAACAATCAATCTGAAATGCACAAACGTTTCAATGCAACTAATGCATCACCACCCAATGATGTCAATTATGGCACAGAATGTGTGAGTATTACAACAACAATCACTCCTCGTTGTTCTGATCCCTCCCCTCAGAAAGCTACTGACAGTCTCAAGCAATCTACTATTTCAACATCAGAGAAATTAAGATAAAAAGCAAGAGAAGATGATCTTTTTCTTGATAAAAACTATAACGATGATGATAATTGGTACAATGTACAAGGCACTAGAGCCATTAAGAAGGGTAGGAAGGTTCAACATTTTAGCACCAAGTTATCTAATAGATTTGATGCCCTCTCCACCCTTTCTTTTAACACTGCAGAGGTAACTACAGAAGTCCACACAGGGTTAACAGACTCTAGTGACCTATCTCATATTAACACTTTTGGTTCTACTCCTCCTCCTCCTCCTCCTTCCATTAATAATTTTCAAACCAGTGAAGCACCACTTACTGATCTTTCAATTGACTTAACCATTCCAGTGCTGCCCAGCAACCATCATGCATTTAATGACTCTTGTAAACAACAGATTTATGTATTAGGTGATTCTCTAACTAAATATTTAGACAGGACAATATGTAATCCTGACAAAGCAAACAGGACTAGTTCCAGCTTTAGCGGCATTAAGATATCTGATCTCACTATAATTCTGTCTGAGATTATGAAGTATTGTGGTAATAACCCTATTGCACTTATACATGTGGGTGCTAGCAACATTTTTTGAGATTCTGTCCAAAAAATTAAAGAAGATTTTATTGTAATGACTAATAAGCTGGTCAACATTGGTTGCGCATTTGTCTTTCTGAGATTTTACCTATCCCTCATTTCTCACCATTCCTTAATAAAAAAATTAAAGTCATAAATGAGTGAATGGCTTAGTAAATGGTGTTTGCAATAAAATATTACTTGCATAACCCATTGGGAAGAATTTGAACATCATTTTGAGTTATACTGTATCGATGGTCTACACCTAAGTAGGCATGGAAATGCTATCCTAGGAAAACAGTTTCTTTCAGTTATTAATAATCTTTTAAACTGAGTTCTGGGGGTGAGACGGTGTGTATGTCACCATCTCTAAAACCAGTTACCACTTGCAAGATGAAAAGTCAACAATTGCCTTGTTTAAGTTTCAATGCTAGGTGCCTGAATCAAAAACTGGATAAATTAAAATGTAGAATCAGCCAAGATAATATTGATATCATCTCTAATTGCAAAACTTGGGGTGATGATAGGTCATCTTGGGAAACAAATATACCTGGTTTCACCATTTACAAGCACAATAGAACTAATAGAAAAGGCGGGGGAGTTGCTTTATTTGTTAATAATCAACTAAATTCAATAAATATTACAAAAAGTATTAAAATGCATGATAAACTAACTGAGACAATTTGGGTCAAGATATTTCTTTCCACATCTGACGTTCTTATTTTGGGTTCCTGCTATTGTCCCCAAAATTATCCAGTGGACATATTAGAAGCTATATTAAGTGAAATCAAACGGGCAAAAGCCTTAGGGAATATTGTCACTGGAGACTTCAATCTGGGTGAAATAGGTTGGCTAAATCTAAGTGCTAATGACAGTTTGGGAAATAGATTATTGAATACATACTCCCAGCTAGGCCTCAAGCAGAACATATTTACTCCAACTAAAGGCAACAATATTCTGGACCTCATACTCTGTGACGATGATCTGTTTTTGGATAACATCCAGATTAGTGACCCCATAGGGAAATGTGATCGCAACACTGTCACCTTCAATATTATAACAAATTATGTTTATAATTCTAACCCCACCATTATATATTTATATGATAGAGCAGATCTGACAACAATGAAGCATGTTATTGAAAAATTAACTGGGAGTCAGTACTTTTAATTCTTCCCCTGCTCACTGTTGGGAAAGTTTTAAGGACATTATTTGCTATCTGAGAGATTTATATATTGCAGCTAAATTCAAAACCGTAAGTCATACAAAAGCTCCAAAATGGATGAATCTATCAATAAAAAGAATCATTAGGTTAAAATGAAAAAAAAAAACATGTTAGATATCTTAAAAATAAATCTACTTTGAATTGGGACTCATATATTCATATTAAAAAAATGCAAGAATATGATTAAAATGACAAATCCAGGTGGGAATACAATTTGGCATTAAATGCTAAAAAAAACTAATAGTAAACATTTCTATTCATACATTAAATCATTGAAGAAACCTACATGCCAAGTGGGTCCCTTACTTGAAAACAATATCTTGATCCTTATAAGTATGGCTGAGTTATTTAATAATAATTTTTGTAAAATGTTTACTAGTAAATCCCAAAACTCTTCTGATCATGCTCTGCTCAAAACTGATAATGTTTTACCAGTCTGTTTCCCCACAGATAATATTAAGAAAAAATTATTAACATTCAAAGGAAAATACAGTCCAGGTCCAGACAATACAGCCAGTCATCTGTTATGCTTATTAGCTGATACTATCATTGACCCTTTAAAAATAATGTTTGAATGTTTTCTGGCCAATAATTATGTTCCACATGATTGTAGAGAAGCAGATGTGATTCCTATTCATAAAAAAAGGCCCCAAAAACAATTGGGAAAGCTATCAGCCTATTAGTTTAACTTCCTCTGTCTGTAAACTTTTAGAAAGCCTTATAAATGATTTGATATCTCCCATTCTTGATCTTCATGATCCAGAGCAACACGGTTTCAAAAGTGGCAGAAGTTGTTTAACTAATCTAATATGTTTCTATGAACATATTAGTTCTTCCCTTGATAACAGTGTGCCTTGTGATGTAATTTTTATAGATTTTAGCAAGGCCTTTGATGTCATGCCACGTTGGGCCTTGACTACTAAACTATGTAAATTAAATATAAACAGCTTTATTGTTAACTGGATAAATAATTGGCTGCAAAAATGGACCCAACAGGTTGTCATCAATGGGGCAAAATCAGAAAAGGGCAATGTGTCCAGTGGTGTGCCTCAGGTTTCAGTTTTGGGACCCTGTCTTTTCCAAGCATTTATCACAGATTTAATTTTAGGTTGCTCTTCATTTACTACAAAATATGCAGATGATGTTAGTGGACCCTGTGCCTCTGTTTCTCAGGCAATAATTATTCAAAATGATCTTGATTATATTACCTCATGGGTAAAAAAACTGGGGTAGGACTTTAAACATTTCCAAATGTAAAGTAATGCATTTAGGCACCAAAAACTTGCGTTTCCCATACTCATTGGCCGGTTCATTACTTTAAAAAACTTCCGATGAAAGGGATTTAGGAATTATAATCTCAGATAATCTGTTTCATAACAAACATGTACATGGCATTATCAATAAAACCAATAAAGCTGTATGGTCTATTTTACGTAACATTAGATCTAGGGATCATGAGGTGCTGTTGCCATTGTATTGAGCATATGCCAGACCACATTTAGAATACGCTTCCCAGCTCTGGTGTCCTTACAACAAAGCTGAAGGTCATCTATTGGAAACAGTTCAAAGACAATTTACAAAAAACATTTCTGGGCTTCATACTGTTTCTTATGAGAGTAGACTAGACACTTTAAAACTTATGCCCCTTTCCACTCATTTTCTTCAGGGTAATCTTATGTTATTATATGACATCATTCAAGATCCCTATCTTTTGTGTGAATTAGGACTGGATTTTAAAAACTATTCACATGATACAAGGGGTCATCCCTTGCAGTTAGTAAGGAAACCTTTCTCGCACATCAGTCAAAAATATTTCTTCACTCTTAGAGTTATTGGCCCATGGAATAAATTGCCACTTCAGGTTGTCATAAGCGAAACCAAAAGTATATTTAAATACCGTTTAGATAAAATGATAGGTAGTGGGTATGATCTCTCTCTTACTATTTAGTGGTTTAATATAAGAGCACTATGGGCTTCTGCCTTCTCGCTCTTGAACTTACCTTAGTATGAACTTAGTATGAACCTTAGTATCACTGTGTGAGACAGAGCTGCCTAATGGTAGTGCCTTTGTTCATGAGGTAGGGTCCCAAAGAAGGCATGTTGAACATTTTGTGCAAAAACATGCAAACATGGCAAAGTTATGGCACAAAGTTCAAAACCCCATTGAAATATATTGAGCCACAGACCTATCTCTTCAGTTTGCAATCCAGCTTGAAAATGGGAGATGTGTCTGTGGTCCAGAGAGGATTACGGCATTGGATCACGATCGGTCAAGTAAGGGCTCAGGAGGCTGAGTGGGAGGCTCGGGTGGGGGCAGTGTAACGTACAAAGACATCGATGGATCCTTTTTTTTACATGTTAAAAATAAAGGAAACAATTGAGGATTCCTGCACTGGGGTATTGGGCACTCCCAGTGCCACTGTTACATTTCTGGGGGGGAGTGGGGTGGTGGGAGCTTAGAGGGAGAGTTGGGGGGGAAGAAACTATAAATATAAAAAGGCAAAATGGAAAGCAAGAGAAGTCCTGTGAGCTGAATACTTCTGAACTAACAGCAACTACTGTCATGGCGTTCCACTCTCCTGCCTCCCACTGTATGTCTTGTTGCAGCATGTCTCTCTCTCTCCCCCCAGATGATTAACCAAGGCCATCCTTACTGTCTCTTGGCCATTTCCCCTGCCTCACTGTCTTTTCTGGTATTCTGACACCAGACCACACAGAGCCACATATCCATTACTGCCACTGCATGCCTGACAATGACAGATAGAGAGAGAGAGAGAGAGAGAGAGAGAGAGAAAGAGAAAACTGTGGCTGGTTAATAATCCTGGGTGAGCAGGCGGCAGTTGTCTGTGAAATACAAAGCCCAACGGCTCTTGCTTTGCCATAGCTCACTCCCACTGTCTTGCTCTCTCTCTCAGCTGACAGCCAAATAGTACTCCTTCCTCTGCCTGGGTTTGAATCTGTGCCCTGCAGGGTGTCTCCTGATCAAAGATGAGGCAGACAGAGACTGAGAGACACACACAGATTGACGACCAGAATGCACTGCTCAGAGATACAGACAGTTGCACAGTGATCTGTAAGGTTAACTTTGACACAGCTGGGTCCAGATTGACCCTCTCCCAATATTTTCTTAAAGCCCAGATGTCAGGAGCAGATGTGGAATGGGGGTATGCTAACCCGATCCTGAACTGAAGAGAGAAAGAGTAAAGTACATCATTGAGGGGGTCTTAATTGTGGGTGCAGGACAGCGAGCTGAGAGCTCCTACATATTCCCCTCACTGTGCCTCTGTCTCACTGACTCACACTGTCAGCAGCACTGTCACTGTCATACCCTGTATAAGTGGCAGACTTAACATGTGTGAACATAAGTGATCTCATCTCTGCCACTTTGAGCAATTGTCAGATGCATGGGGGAGGGGGTTGATGTGCCACCACCACTATAGAGAGACAGTGACATACAGACAGTGACAGAGAGAGGGGACACAGACCTCTGCCTTCCTGTGTGCCATCTGTCAGGTGTTTCGGGGAAGGGGGTCCACAAAGAAAGGATAGAAACACAGTAGTGCATGCACTCCCTCCCTTGCTAAACATAAGCTGCAAAATAATGGCTGCATGTCACTTTTGCCTCCTCCAGAACAAACCGAGTACCGACGCTACTTTGGCCAAGTTGTTCTACAGAACCATGCATTAAAAAGGGAATTTAATGCATGGCCATGCAGAGTGACTGGACCAATAGATTTGGACATTTCTACCAACCCATTTTATAAGTGCCTATAGAGAATGCTTCACAGATGCAGAGGCAACTGTGTTGTCACTCCAACGTGTTCTTTGTTCTCAAGGAATGCAGTGTTCTTTTCTCATAGCAAGAGGTCTGCAGGGCTCCACCCACTGCAGCCCTAAAAATGTTCTTTCTATACAGTATATACATATACATACTTTACTAGTGTTATACACAAGTATTACTAAACAAATTATGGCCAGAGTCAATAGGGCTGCAGCTGAGGAATTTGGGGTAAAAATATTGTAAATTACCAAAGTTACAAGTGTGCATTTGCAGCATGTAACATAGGTGCATAAATATGTTGGTTTGTAATACTTTTACCCCAGATTTTTATCGTAGCCTTGTTATGACCCTGTCTCATGAAGATGGGCAGACAAAATGTTCAACTCCTGGCTTAAAGGTGTTTCTGCACAGGGACTGTGAAATCAACTTTCAGGATGCAAAAACACATTTTGGGTAGGAGTTAAAAAATGACAGCTGTCACATTCATGAGGTGCTGTAAAGAAATGGCTACGTTTAAAATCCAGGGTAAAAATATTGACTATCATCAAGCTTATGACCCTCCATTCACAAAAATCAATGTAGGCTCATACCTGTTTTGTTTTTTAATGTTTTTACACCAAATTTCCAACATAGCCTTCTCACAACCTCACTTCATTAACAAGGGCAGTTAGCAAGGGCAGAGAAAATTTTCAACTTCTTGCCGAATGATAATTTCATGCAGGGACCACAAAATCCCCTTTCAGGATTTAAAAAAATGTATACTAGAGAGTGGAACATACTGGATTTGGTGCTAACAAATGGTGATCAAGTCCAGGATGTGGTAGTACAGGACCCTGTAGCAGGAAGTGACCACCACTCAGTGTGATTCCTCCTCAACACAGGGAGGGAGTCGGCTAAGACCAGGACAAGAGTGTTGGACTTCAGGAAGGCAGATTTTGCCAGAATGGGAAGTATCCTAGAGGGGTATTTAGCTAAAATTAACCCAGTGATGGATGTTGATCAGAAATGGGCATCATTAGAAAGGGGCTGAATGAGACCATGAACACATGTGCCAAATCTCAGAGTAAACAGTCCAGGTCCAGAAATCCTAGCTGGCTCACCGAGGAAGTGGAGTGGAAGGTGAGGGAAAAAAGATTGGCCTTCATTAAGTTCAAAAAATTGGGGTGGAAGGAGGATAGAGAGGTGTTCACAAAGACATCTAGGGAGTTGACCAGGTCAGTCAGGGCAGCCAAGGCAGTAAAGGAGCTGAAGTTGGCTCAGGGGATCAGAGAGGGGGCAAAGGGGTTCTTTAAATACATAAGGGAGAAGAGGAGTTGTAGAGATGACATTGTTAGAATCAAGAGGAATGGGGGATGGGTGAAGCAAGGGGAAGAACAGGCAGAGACACTCAATGAATACTTCTGCTTGGTGTTCACAAAAGAAAGGGATGGCCCAATACCGCACAGTAAAGGGGGCAAGGGTGAAGGGGCAGAGATAACAGATGGGGTCATCCAAAAGGATAGAGTTCTGAAGGGCCTTAAAGCCTTGCAGTTGGACAAGGCACCAGGACCAGATGGTGTACACATAAGGGTCCTGAAGGAGCTGGTGGAGGTGTTGACAGGCCCTCTGATAGACCTCTTCAACACCTCCTTGGAGATGGGGAAGGTACCCTGAGACTGGAAGATGGCTCACATGGTATCCCTTCACAAGACTGGACCCAAGGACCAACTGGGCAACTACAGACTGGTAAGCTTGACTTCCATATTGAGGAAGTTGATGGAGACCATTCTAAAGGAGAGGTTGATAACCTTTCTCGATAGTAATGGTCTACAGGATTAGAAACAGCATGAGTTTGTCTTGGGAAGATCGTGCCAAACTAACCTGATCGACTTCTTTGGCTGGGTCACTAGGATGGCTGATGAAGGCCACGCTGTGGATGTCCTGTACTTGGACTTCAGCAAGGCTTTTGACTTGGTGCCCCATGGGAAGTTAATGAGCAGGGTGGGGGAGAAACTGGTGGGGTGGGGTGGGTTGAGAGCAAGGCAGACAACAAAGGGTAGTTGTAAGGGGGAGAGACATCCAAGCCAAGGCCAGTAACAAGTGGAATATTGAAGGTTCAGTGCTTGGCCCTGTTTTGTTCAATGTCTTCACTGGAGGCATTGCAGGCGGGGTCAAGAGTAAGATCAGCCTGTTTGCAGATGACACTGATATTTGTGCAAAAGTGGACAATGAGGAAGGGAGGCAGGCACTCATAGAAGATCTAGCTAACTCAACACTGGTCCAGGGAGTGGCAGTTTGGGTTTAATGCTATGAAGTGCAAGGTTATGCACCTCAGAGCAAGAAATCCCAGGACCAGCTACTGGCTGGGGGAGTGCAGGTAATAGCTTCAGAGGAGGAAAGGGACCTCAGGGTAGTAGTCACAGGGGACATGAAGGTATCAGCACAGTGTAGGAAGGTGGCTGCAAGGGTAAATAGGATGCTGGGGTGCATTGCCAGAGGCATCACCTCTAGAAAGGAGGAGGTCATCCTGCCCTTGTATAGATCACTGATAAGGCCACACTTGGAGTACTGTGTGCAGTACTGGTACCCATACCACAAAAAGGATGTGAGATTACTAGAGGGGGTGCAGCGCAGGGCTATGAAAATGATCATGGGGCTGGGGGAGTTGCCATATGAGGAAAGATTGAAGGAGCTCAACATGTATTCATTGGAAGAGAGAAGGGAAAGAGGGGACATGATAGACACCTTTAAGTACTTGAAAGGCATAAACATAGTCAGAGCAGAAGGATTGTTCAGCTTAAAGGGGTGAAGGGTCACTAGGGGTCACAGTTTGAAGTTGGAAGGGGAAGATTCAGGAGAGAGATGAGGAGGCACTACTTTACAGAGAGAGTGGTGGCGAGATGAAACACACTGTCAGAGGAATAAATTGAACTGAGGACAGTGAATAGCTTTAAGCGGGGTTGGGATACAGTCAAGGGCAGGATTAGTACAGACAAGAACACAAAGGGGGGAAGACCAGGAAAGGGGAGGAAGGGAGGTGTTTGAGTGGGGCTGGTGCAGCTTTAGTAATATGAAACTAAGAGCTGCACAATTGGGCAGACATGATAGACCTGTGGGCCTTTTTCTGCTGGCAATTTCATACTTTTGTATGTATTGACAAGGATTTGAAAAATAACAGCTGTCACATTCGTGAGGTGTTGTAAAGATATGACTATATTGTAAATTTGGGGTTAAAATATTGAAAAGTACCAAAGTTATGAGCCTGTGTTTACAAAATTCAGTGTAGGCTCATATCTTTATTATTTTTCAATATTTTTTACACCAAATCTTCAACATAGCCTTTTTATGACCCCACCTCATGAACAAGGGCATAGAAAATGTTCAACTCCTGCCCAAAAGGTGATTTCACAAATGGACCACAAAATCACCTTGCAGGACTGATCTGCCTAATGACAGTGACACTGTTCATGAGGTGGGGTCCCAAAGAAGGTATGTTGAAAATTTGGGCCAAAAATTTGTAAAAATGCCCAAGTTATGGCACTAAGTTCAAAACCCCATTGAAATACATTGAACTACATACCTGTCTTCAGTTCATGGTTCGGTTTTGAAGAGTGAAGATGTGTCTGCGGTCCAGAAAGGATTACGGCGTTGGACTCCCAATGGCTAAGTAAGGGCTTGGGGGTGTGTGCAGCATGGTGGATGATCAGTGGAAGGTTCAGGTGGTGGGTAAGGAATGGCCGCAAAAGACATCGATGAACCGTTGTTTTTACAGATGGAAAAAAAAAAGAGACCGATGATCCCTGATCATGACATTGGGGGACTGGGCACCCCCAGTGTCACAGATATGTTGGGGAAGACATTGATGGACCATTGTTTTACAGTGCAAAACAAAAACAAAAGACCAACGATCCCGATCTAGAAAAAGACTGGCGTTCCCAATCATGACACTGGGGATTGGGCACCCAGTGTCATTTCTATGTTTCTGGGGGGTGGTGAAGTGGTAAAAGTTGGGAATCCTAATTGCAACACTGGAGGATTGGGCATTCCAGTGTCACAGTTATATATCTGTGGGCTGATCTCGACACTGAGGGGGACTGGGCACCCACAGTGTCATTTCTATGTTTCGGGGGGGGGGGTGCTGAGAGGGAGGGTAGGGTGGAGAGAATTTCTGTAATATAAAAAATATATATAAATAAGTGCCAGCTGTTACGGTGGAACACGGCTCACTCTGCAGTGACCAAGATGGCTGCCACATGTTACTGCACATGCACGACTGCTAGTACATACACAGTACAGTGCAGTGGCCATCTTAAACACAACAAAGTGTGCTGTGTTCCGCCATGACTGCCGGCACTGTGAAATATTGCAGTACTATGGTCAGTAGGGACAACATGGGTGGACTGCTTCACAGACGCAGAGGCGACTATAATGCGCTGCCACTATGCTGCAGCGACACTAATTGTGCCAACCATCACTACAGCAATAGCACAATTGTACCGTTGCTGTGCAAAACTGTGTTTTTTGCATGGGACTTCACCCCCTGCACTTTAGATAACCAACTCCAAATTGGAGTTGGTTTGGGGGAGGGGGTAAACACCCCAGAGACAGCAGCATTACTAAACCAGCAGATCATCACACTGAACCGTCAAGTTTTGTTGCTGTGACGGTCCTTGCTGTGTTCCCTTCACTGTGGAAACAGTATACCCTGTGACGCAAGCCATGTTGTTCATTCAGAAGGAATGTGGAGTCCTTTTTCTCAATGATCATGAAAGATCGGCAGGGCTCTGATCAATGCAGCCCTAAAAACACTCTTCTTATAGCCACTATAACTGCCTCTATAATACAAGCAACTGAAATAGTGAAGAATAGGAGTGGGAAGTGGGGACAGCAGGGAGGGGCGATGGCAGGTGATGAAGGAAAATACAAGAACTACATGAAATTTTTCACTCCTATTCATCACTGTCTCAGTTGCTTGTATTACAGTGACTAAGAGGAGTGTTTCTTAGCAATATCTATGTTTGATACCAGCAGAGTATTTATATGAATATACACGTATAAGTTTGAACATTTTTACTATAGTTGTCACTGCACATAGTACTTACATGTCATTATTCATGAGGACGTTATTTATTAGTTATTTAGTGGAGAATTGCTTTAAGCATTTGCATATTGAACAGTATTTAATGGGTAATTGTTATATTGATTATGCCTTTGATAAAGCATGAGATAGGGATGCAAAATGTTACACAACTATAAGCAGGGTGCTAATACTTTGTTCTTTTTTGTACCTTAATAAAATTAACTACTTCAATATGGTGGGGATTGACTTTGCTTTACATAGAAGTTGACGTCAGATAAGGACTGCAAGGCCCATCCAGTCTGCCCATTTCTTTTTCTGCCTTATAAATGTGCCATCATCCTGTGCTGTCAGTGGCCTATCTATTCATACTCATCTGTATTGCTCCCTTATGCCTATCACATGCCTGTTTGAAGCCCTGCACTGTATTCAGTGCCACCACTTCCTAAGGTAGGCCAGTCCATGCATCCACCACCCTTTCTGTGAAAAAGAACTTCCTTGCATTACCCCTTAATCGGCCTCCCTCTAATCTCATGCTGTGTCCTCTTGTCCTGCTATTTTTCTTATACTGAAACATGTTAGACTCTTTCACCTTGTTAATGCCCTTAAGGTGTTTGAATGTTTTGATCATATCACCTCTCTCCCTCCTTTGCTCTAGGGTATACATATTGAGCTCCGTTAATCTGTTCTCATATGTCTTCTGATGCAGTTTTGTTTGCCCTTCTCTGGACTGCCTCAATTTGGTTAATGTCCTTGTGAAGGTGTAGCCTCCAGTACTGCATGCAGTACTCCAGATGGGGCCTAACCAGTGTCTTGTAAAGAGGGTTTATTACCTCCCCATTACAACTTATGATACCCCTACTAATACACCCTATCATCCCCCTAGCCTTACATACTGCTTTAAAGGTCTGCTTGGATGATTTCAGGTTATCGGTGATGATGATGCCCAAGTCTCTTTCTTCCTTTGTGACTGCCAGCAACTCTGCTCCCAGCCTATAGGTGGCTTCAGGGTTTCTCTTCCCTATGTGCATGATCTTGCACTTCTTTGCAGTAAATCCCAGTTGCCACTCTTTTGACCATTTTGCTAGTTTATCCAGATCTCTTCTCATTCTGCCCACCCCATCTGGATCATCTACTCTGTTGCAGATCTTGGTGTCATCTGCAAACAGACAAACCTTACCATCTAGTCCATCTGCAATGTCACTGATGAAGATATTGAAGAGGACTGGCCCCAGGACTGATCTCTGAGGTACCCCGCTTGTGACTTGCATCTCTTCTGACTGCATACCATTTACCACCACTCTGTTTTCTGCCCGTCAACCAGTTTGCCACCCAGTTGACCAACTTCTGACCCACTCCCCTAGTCTACCCAGCTTGTTTATCAATCTTCTATGTGGAACAGTGTTGAAAGCTTTGCTGAAGTCAAGGTAGGCAACATCAACTGCTCCCCTTTGGTCCACCACTCTGGTTACCCAGTCAAAGAAATCTATGAGATTAGTTTAACAGGACCTTCCTTTTGTAAACCCATGCTGTCTAGGATGAATAGCCATACTATTTTGTTTTTTCCATGTACGTTTACTATGTGGTGGCACTATCTGAGTGATCCTGAGACATCTTATACTTTCTCATCATTTTTATTACCCCAGAATACAGTCATCTCTCGCTATTACAAACCCCAGTACAACGAATGCATGGCTATAACAAGTGCCCAGTCTGACTCCTGTTTTTCACTGCAGCAGTTTGTAGCAGTCTGCCAATCAGTTTATTGTCACCACCTGCTTGTTGGAATCAGTTGATTGTCAGCCATGTGCCACTTCTTAGTTAATCAGTACAGTATAAGAAAAGTGTTCCTCCCCCACCTCTTATCACACTCACCTAAAACTTCTGGAACCTGCTCTCCTACTGTCTATAAGATAAAGTGTTCAGTGTACTCTATGCTAAACTATATCTAAACTTAAGCTTCTCAATCATCTGAAGGCAAGTGAGAGTCTTCCCAAACTTACAATTGAAACAAGCTTTTCAAATTCTTTACATGGAAGAAGGAAGAACCCTCCTTGCAAGACTTTGTGGAGGAATGTGCTGACAGTGATGGATTCACCAGATTCTCTCAAACGCCAAGGACTTAATTTCTAAAAAGGCTTCCACACTGCTATAAGTTACTGGACTTGATTCTTATATGGCCTTTAGACTGACACAAGCTACAGCAAAAGGCAGCTTGTGTCAGTGCTTGGTGCATCAGGGACCCTTCGTCCAATTATCAGACAGGGCCCTGGCAGCAAAGGCATGCAGCTAGTGACAACTGTGGCCAGGCACCACACAGATGGCACAACCAGATAGTTAGCTGCAAGCCATAGGGTGACTGTGTGCCGCTCTAGTCCCTGGTAGTCTAGCAGTACCCCCAAACCCTGATGTGCCCGTATAAGAAAATGTTTAAAAGAACCCCTTCCTGGTAGTCTAGCAGTCCCCCATCCCGATGTATCCATATAATAAAATGTTACACAGATGCCCTCCCTGGTAGTCTAGTGGTCCCCCACCTCAATTTGCCCATATAATAAAATGTTGCACAAATCCCCTCCCTGGTAGTCTAGCAATCTCCTGCATCCTGATGTGGCCCATAATAATCACAATTACTATTTTCCCCTTCCCTGGTGATTGAGTGGCCCCCCTCCCCAATCCCAGATGTGGCCCAGTATAATGAACATTAATTCCCCTCACTTCCCTGATAGTTGTGTTATCTCCCTACCCAAACTCCAGCAGGAAGTGCCCACCACCCAACTACCCCATAGCAAAACAGAGCTGGCAAATGACACAGCCCTGCTCTCACCTCCATGGCTGGCCACTGAATGAACTGTCACTCAGCACATGCTGTAAAGTGTACACGCTCACCCGGCCCAGTGGTGCTAACGGCTGAGGTGCTGGTTGCCTTACCTCAAGCTATGCCAGCAACCTGTGTTCAGGAATGAGCACAGGCTGCCAGGGGTTGGCAGGGGTGGAGAGGAATTGAGCATCCGAGGGACTTCTCTCCCTCTCTAAGAGGGGGGATTTCAGGGGTCAGTGCAATTCTGGCCTCTGTTGGTGGCTGGGGGACAGAACACTGACATTGTAAGATAAGCACTGAGTGGGGCAGGTGCCGGGAGGAATGTGTGCAGACACGTGCACGTTCCCTCCCCAGATGTCATTGCATGCCCCACTCATGAGGGAAGGAAAAACAAGAAAATGGCCCCAGATCAGCTAGATGATGAAGCCACTCGTCGCAGACCCTGCCCTGAATGGCACTCACTGAACTGGATCCTATTCAAGGTGAGTAGTAGTTTGGGGGAGTGCCTCACTGCCTTGTCATGGGGGGTTAGCCGTGGGAGAAGAGGGGAGGGAATGTAGCCTGATGTCGGGGTATGGAGCTGGATGGGTGGCTAGGATGAATGCTGACCTGGGAACCCTGGGGGAAGAAATAGAATGCACAAAACAAAAAGTGTACACACTCATTGATTAATTAATGAGTGTGTACACTTTATAGTATAGGATCAGTGCCAGTTCAGTCGGTGGCTGGCTGCAGAGGCAAGAGGAGGGCTGTGCCAGTTGCTGGCTCTATTTTGGAATGGGAGGAGTGGGGTGGTGGGCACTACCTGCTGGGGTGGGGGATGGGGGGCCACTCAACTACCAGGGAAGTGTGTGAAGTTAAAGTTTATTATACTGGACCACATTAGGGATTGGAGGGCGAGGGCAGTCGACCACCAGGGAAGGGGGAAATAGCAATTCTTATTATTACAGGCAACATTGGGATGGGGGAGCCACTTGACTACCAGGGAGGGGATCTGTGCAACATTTTATTATATGGGTACATCAGGATGGGGGGCCACTAGACTACCAGGGAGGGGATCTGTGCAACATTTTATTATATGGACACATTGGGATGGGGAGACCACTAGAGTACCAGGGAGGGGATCTGTGCAACATTTTATTATACAGGCATATTGGGATGGGAGACTGTTAAACTACTAGAGAGGGGTTCTTTTAAACATTTTATTATACAGACACATCGGGGATTAGGGTGGGGGCCAATCAACCACCAGGAAAGGGATGTATAATTACATAGGACTTCTGGGACATTGGGGATCAGGGAGGGGGGCTATGGCACATTGCCACAAAAAGATAACTCTCCCAAAGGAGATTTCCTAAGTATCATTAGGCCAGCCCTGGCTGGTCTAAGGGTACTTAGGAATTCTCCCTCTGGGAGAGTTCTGCCCATAGCGCAATGTCGCAGTCCATATTTGGGCACACTGGTGGCACAAGCCCCTTTTGGGAAGGCAGCCTGAAGTTGCTGCAGGCTGCCATTGAGAATCGCTCCCAGCACATCATTTGGCACAAGGGGCACTTTGCGCCATTCATTGTGGTGCAAGCCCGATGTGCTGCACTGGGAGCTTTGAGAATTGAGCCCACTGACTTTTTCAAGCCTGAGAAGAAACAGTAAAAGTACTGAACAGTACTACTCTAATTGGACAGTACATACCGTAAGGAATGTTGACTAAATTATAGCTGCAGTAACATGATGACAGGGTTTAAGATGGTGTTCGTATGTTATATGTCAATAAAGTTAACTTTTTAACTGAGAAACTGTTCAGGTAAAAACTTTGAATACAGGTTGATGTCTCTTGATGTAATGAAGGAGTTACTATAACTTGCACTAACCACAGCTCCAAATTCATTCATTATATTGAGGGAAGACTGTATTAATGTGACAGGTGTCACTTATCAAATGCAATTCAAAATGTGATTTTATGGAATGATCGAGAAAACAGGTTTTGGAGAGGTTTTGAAAATGATATCTTTCATGTTCATTTGATGGGGTAAAAAGCAAGATTATGTTGAAATCATGGGTTCAAAAAGTAAAAAATTGCAACATTATGAACAAACATTAAAAAATGTCAATGTGCAACTTGCTGAGCTTGCTAAGATCCAGATGATCTCTTGCTCCACCCAGGGGCTACAGAGTCTGCTGCCATTTCCTCAGAGGTTGCCTAGATAGAGGAGGGCCAGCTGGACCTTGGCGAGTTCCAGGAGGGCAGAGGTGGTGGGACAGGGGCACATTCCTCAGCCTTTGCCACTACCGAATTCCTTAGTTATTCTGGCAGAACAGGACTGCTGTGAGGAGGGACCCAAAGTGGTGGCAAGGGAAGATGTGGGGTCCTGTGAAAGGGAGGCCCAAAGGTGTGTTGCAGAGGACCCCAGCAGAGAAGAAAGCAACTTCTTGTGGGCAACTAGATTTGGATGCAGAAATTTGTGGTTAGAGGGAGGGCAGATGCCTACCTGATGACTTGCCTCGGTGGCTCAGAAGGATGGCAGGGGATCCTAAGGATTGCTAGGGTGGCAGGACAGGGTGGGGAGCTGGATGCCACTGTCCACCTATGGACAATTGACCTAGTGAGGGAAAGGGCTTGGGTAGTACCTTGAGAGTTCCGAAAACTGGGGAGGGGCCAAAGGTAAATAGCATGAATGGTGTTACCTATGTACAGTCATGGGGAGGATAGGGAGCTCCACATCAAGAGATTCAACACTTGGTTGAAAAGGGAAGATGGTTTCAGCTTCAATGAGCACTGGGTGCCAACATATGAAGATATGGTTCTATACTGAGGTAATGGCCTGCATCCATCAGGGAAGAGGGCAACCGTCCTCAGTGGAAGGTTTAGAAGTTACTTTGGTGAACATTTAAACTAGCTAGGGGGCAGTGAAAACACAAAGGAAGGCATTTACTTCCCCACCCCACAGAGTGAAGCAACAGAAAGAGAGGGCACAAGGGGAAGAAACTCCTCCAGGGCACAAGTTAAAGGAAGCAGAAGTATACAGTAGTAGGTTACAAGGGGAACAAGAACAGAAGAGGTGGAAAGGGAGGGGTTGAGAAGGCACCAAAAGGGTAGTGAGGGGAAGGAGGTGAGAGGGGGAATGTTTATGTGCCAACAAAGGCAGGAATGGGGGGGAAGGATTGCAGGCAGAGTGGGAGCAAAGTGTGAAAAGCCATGTGTGCCAGTGCAAGGAGTGTTGGAAATAAAATTCCAGAACCAGAGGCCATCACAGCAGAGGCAGACCTGGATCTTATGGTCATTACTGAATCATGATACACAAGGAGCCAAGACTAGGACATGGCCATACCAGGCTACACTCAATTCAGGAAGGACAGAGAGGAAAGGAAAGGTGGAGGGGTTGTGCTGTGTGTGAGGGAGGGTATCAGAGCAACAGCAATGCAAGGGATCCCTGGGGTAAAGCATAGATTGGAGGTGCTATGGGGTAATTTGTGAATCTAAAAGTGGATAAGGCAATGAGGCAGACAGAGTACACCCAAGGGTGCTGAGAGAGCTCAGGGAGGTACTGACAGCACCTCTGACAGCACTATTCAGCAATTCACTGGAAACAGGAGTGGTTCGAGAGGACTGGAGGAAGGTACATGTAGTCCTACTTCATAAATGCTACAGCAGGTAGTAGGCTGGCAACTATAGGCTAGTCATTCTAAGGTCAGTAGTAAGGCAGTTAATGGAAGCCCTATTAAAAGAAAGGCTAGTGGAATATCTTGACTCCATCAGGTTACAAGACCCAAGGTAGCATGGATTTACAGGGAAAAGGTCATTTCAGATGAAACTGATCGATTTCTTCAACTGGGTGCCTAGGAAGTAGATCAGGGTGAGGAGGTGGATGTGACCTATTTAGATTTCAGCATAGCCTTCAACACCATATAACATACGAGGCATATAAGGAAACTGTGCAGTTTGGGGGTTGGGCCCAAGGTGGTAAAGTGGGTACAGAACTGGTTGATGGATTGGCGACAGAGGGTGGTGGTAAACGACACTCTAGTGAGCAGAAAATGACCAACAGGGTACCTCATGGCTCAGTACTTGGACCAGCCCTCTTCAATGTCTTCATAAACAACATTGCAGAATAGTTGGAAGGGAAGGTATGCCTCTTTGCAGCTGACACCAAAGTCTGCAATTGGGTAGATACTACGGATGGAGTGGAGAAAATGAGTAGAGACCTGAGAAAACTCAAGGAGTGGTCGACAGTATGGTGTCACAAACCCACTCAGCAGGTCAGACCCTCTGCTCCCACAGTGCCAACCTCCGAGCACAGTATTGTGAACGGGTAACAGAACAGGGTAACCCTCCTGTCTGCTTGTGGGTCCGAATCACCTTTAGTCTCAAGTTCTGTGGGGATTCAAACTGTGAACCTTATGCTAGCATACCCAAATGTACAGGCTCAGATAATCTGCTCTTCGGGGGATGCCAGATATCTTTTGCCTATGGGCACCTAACCAGGTATCCAAAATGAACCCTTAAAACTCTATAAAAGATATTAGGTATATTCTTACCTTTTCCCAGTTTGATAACACCATTAAGCTATGAACAGTTTTGTCAATCTTAACCCTCCATACATCACATGCAAAAGAAAGAACTTCGAACACACACCCAGGCAGTCTTTTTAAATATAGATTTACTTAAAAAATGGATTAAAATATGTAAAATGTAAACACAGAACCATATATCACAAAGCATACAATCACTAAAAAGAACAAGGTTACAGTACAAACATAAACTCCAACCACAATACAATTAGACTTTTCTATCTAATGTATCACCTTCTTACAGTGCTTATAGTTAGTTCTTGTTTCTAAGAGCCCACAAAGAAATGTGCTCAGTGGAAATACAGAACACAGTTTAAAATGCTGTGTTACCACCCCATTCGATGATGTAATCTAGCTCCTCCTTTCAGAATATAAAAAATATACAAAACAGGATGTCCTATCAGGAGGTATATTAAATAAGGTGACATCAGCAAAAACTCATTTCCCAGTAGGCCTCCTTAATTTTGTGTGGTTTCCTGTTTCCAAGTACATTATAGGTTTTCACAACTCTGTAGTTTGTCAACTAACTGTGTGATAGCTAGATCCTGTCCTGTAATAAATTGTATATTTAGCTTCCAGACTTCAAAGCAGCACAGGTCATAAACAAGGCCATAAAATGAAATGTCTTGGAAGTTAGTCACATTACAGAGATCTGCTGTTTAATATATGTCCTGTCATTTTAATTGAATCCTGGGGGGAGGGCATCCCACAGGCTGTCTCATGAGAGACACTCACATACCACATTCTATATACAAATATAATAGAGCAATCATAACCAGCTGGCCAAGTGTCACAAATACTTCCCACCTAGACTGAATTTAGGGGCTCTATCTCCTGCATGGGATTAGTTTCTCAAATCAGTTCACTCCTCATAAAGACACAAAAGGCCATCACTGTTCTGATTGGTCACTCCAGCCATATGTAACTTTTGTCATGTCATACCCTTGTAAGGCAAGACTCCATCTTAACAGTCTACCATTAGTTTGTCCCATTTGCATCAGCCAAACCAGGGGGTTGTGGTCAGTTTGTACCACAAAATGCTGTCCATATAAATATGGCTCTAACTTTTTTAGGGACCACACTATGGCAAGACACTCTTTTTCCACAGTAGAGTATGCCTGCTCCATGGGAAGTAACTTTTTACTCAGGTACACTACCGGGTGATCTTTTCCTTGGTTGGATGTCTGACTCAGTACGGCCCCAATACCCACATCTGAGGCATCAGTCTGAACTATAAAGGGTCTGCTGTAATCAGGACTTGTCAACACAGGAGCACTGCACAGTGTCTCCTTTAATCTGGTAAAGGCTTTCTCATAGGCTGGTTCCCTGGTAATTTTCTTAGGAATCCTTTTCTTTACCAGGTCAGATAGCGGAGCAGCCAGGGCACTGTTATTGGGTACAAATTTCCTATAGTACCCTGCTGACCTGAGAAAACTCCTGCCCTGCTTCTGCACTTCTGGTCTGGGCCACGCCTTGATCACCTCTATTTTTAGTTGGTTACGATGGAGCTGTCCCCAGCCTACAACATGCCTGAGGTATGCCACTTCAGCCATGGTCACCTGGCACTTTTCAGTTTTGATACTGAGCCCAGCCCTCTGTATCCTGCTCAGCATTTCCCTAAGGTGTGACAGGTGTTCCTCCCAGCTGGCAATAAAGATGGCAATGTCATCCATGTACACCATGGCTTACTCTTCAGCACCATTTAACACCTGATTCACCAACCTTTGGGAAGTGGCCAGGGCATTCTTCATTCCAAAAGGCATTTCTTTAAATTCAAATAAGCCTATTGGAGTGATGAGGCTGACCTCTCCCTAGCTCTGTCCATTAACTCTACCTGCCAATACCTCTTGGTTAGGTCAATACTCGTAAGGTAGGACACCCGTCCCAACTTGTCCAGGAATTCATCCGTCCGGGGCATCGAGTGGGTGTCTGACTTCATGACTGCATTCAGTCCACAATAGTCCACACAGAAATGAGTAGAGCCATCTGGCTTGGGCACAAGGACTACAGGTGAGGCCCAGGGGCTGTGGGATCTCTGGATTACCCCTAAATCCAGCATCTCCTCCATTTCCCTCCTAATGTCCTTTTGGACAGCCTCCGACACCCAATATGCTGTCCACTGTATGGGCATCTGGGTCCCTATCTCCACATCATGCATTACTAAGGGGGTTAGTCCAGGCTTGGCACTAATCAGGGGGGCAAAATCTGCTAAAACCTCCATTACTTCCTGGATCTTGTCTGGGGCCAGCTGGGGAGACAATTTAACTGCCTCCACAGAGGACTCCCACTTGCATTCTTCCAGAAAGTCCAGAAGGGGGTCTCCTTCATCCATCCCCTCCCCAGGACTACATACTGCGAACATCATGTCAGCCCTATTAGCATATGGATTCATCATGTTGACATAGTACATTCTTTCTGGCTGTCTTCTGTCAGGTAACTCTATGATATACGTAGTTCATGTCATTTACCTTCCTAACTACTTTGTACAGTCCTGTCCACTCAGCCTGCAGCTTGTCTTTCCAGACCGGAATAAGGACCATGACTTCCTGACCCACCATGTATGAGCGAGCTCTGGCTCTGTGGTCGTACCACACTTTTTGTTTCTGTTGGGCAGCTGCCAGGTTGCTCTGGTTGTCCCCATAAGCTCCTTCAGCCTTTCCCTAAACCTAAGGATGTAATCCACTATGGGAGTTCCCTGGGTGGCGTGCTTGCCTTCCCAGTCCTCCTAGATCAAGTCTAGTGGCCCATGTACCCGGCGTCCATATAAGAGCTCAAAGGGGGAAAATCCTGTTGACTCTTAGGGCACCTCCCTGTATGCAAACAACAGATGGGGAAGGTATTTCTCCCAGTCCCTCCCATGCTGTTCAGCAAATGCTCGGAGCATTGACTTCAGGGTACCATTAAATCTTTCCACATGCCCATTGGCTTGTGGCTGATACGGTGTTGTGCATCTCTGCACCATCCCACACTTCTCCCACAAACATTTCATTAGGTCTGACATAAAAGAACCCCCTCAACTGGTGATAACCTCCTGTGGAAACCCAACAAGTGAAAAAATCCTATGTAAGGCATCTGCCACTTTGTCTGTCCTCAGTGAGGATATGGCAACTGCCTCTGCGTACCAGGTGGCATAATCCACCACAGTCAGGATGAACCTCTTCCTGGAGGAGCTGGGGGTATTTAAAGACCCCACAATATCCATTCCCACTGTCTGGAATGGCTCCTCTATTATGGACAATGGAATTAGAGCTTGGGTTTTCTTACCTGCCTTCACTGTTTCTTGGCACCGGTGATAAGACCTGCAATACTCCTTCACCTGCTGGGTGAGGTTGGGCATATAGAAATTCTGGGCCAACCACTGCATAGTGCGTGTGATTCCCAGATGACCAGACAAGGGAATATCATGTGCAATCTTCAGCAACTGCTCACGATACTTCTGGGGAATGACAAGCTGCCTGCCTATCACCCCTCACTCTGTCTGCGCAGCCTGAGTATACATAAGTCCATTTCCCCAATAAACCTTATGTTTACCGTCACCTCCCTGTGCACCATCAGAGGCTGCCCAAGCCTTCAACTTCTCTAGACTAGGGTCACTTCTCTGAGCAGCTGTAAACTCCTCACACATTCCCAAGGTATGGGACAGGTCACCTTCAGTCTCTAAACTATGGTCCCTAGCACAAGCATCAGGGCACTCAGGATCACTATCATCCCTAACCCTCTGACAATGGGTCACCCCTCCTTCTTTGGAGTAACCCTCCATAGTTGTGTGGTTAACTGCTACTGGGGAAATTTCTACCCCCTTTTCATTAGTCTCCATATTAGGTGACACAGGCTGGAGAACCAGCCTCCCAGTGATTTCCACACTGGCTTCTGTGGGGTCCAAGGAACTACAATTTTCCCTTCCTGCTTGGCTACGGGTAACTGCACACACCATCCCCTGTTGGAGATTGTTGCCAAGAATGACGTCAACTGCTAACATTTTAGCTACAGCCACATGTTGCACAGTTCCCCCTGTTTCACACCAGTCCAGGAGAACACTAGTGAAGGGCAATGTTTTCTCCTCACCAGGAAAGTCTTGTACAGTGACATATTTATTGGGTCTAAGCTGACAAGGCTCTACCAGATCCCCTTTTATCAATGTCAGGGATGCCGCTGTATCCCTTAACCCTTGTGTCTGTGCACCATTCACCATGACTGGGTGCATGTGTTCCCTCATGTTCACATGCATGCTTCCAGGGACACACAAACAACCCACTTCTTTCCTAGCCCCCTGTTATATATTGCTCATCCTTTTGGACACTGTGGCAATATGCCCAGTTTCTTTACAGACCCAACATTCATTTATTTTTTCAGAGAAATCTTTTCTCTGAAATCTGGGGCTAACTGGTTTCAGTGGAGGCAGTGGAAATTTTAGCTGCCCTGAAGGCATGCTTTTCCCTTTCTGCACTGCCATACCTGCCCCATTGGCTCTCAGAGCAGGTCTGCTCTTGGTATAGCGGTCTGAGAGTTCAGCAGCCTCTTGCACTGTTTTGGGATCTCAGTCATCCAGCCAGGTTTTCAACTCTGTTGGGCATACCCAAAAAAACTGTTCTAGCAAAACAGCATTTTCAATTTATCTACAGTGTTTGCTTCAATTCCTTCCCACCAAAGTTTTAAAAATTGACATTGTTTCATGGCTAGCTCCTCATAGCTCATATCAGGGCTTCTCCTGAGCTTACCATATTTAGACCTGTATGCTTCAGCAGTTAAATCAAACTTTTTTAACAGTGCAGCTTTAGGTTTTCTGTAATCATTACTGTCCTCATTGTCCATTTGACCCAATGCAGCCCGAGCTTTCCCAGTAAGTAGCAGGGATAGCTGGAAGCTCCAGAACCCTCTAGGAATTTTAGCCTGAATACAAACTTTTTCAAAGAAAATTAAAAAGGCTTCCATATCCTCCCCTGCTTTAAATTCAGCTATCAATTTGGAATTCAATTTGTAACCCAGTCCTGTAGTTCCAGTTAACCCAAGCCACTTACCTGCTTTAGTGCAGATTGTTGGAGTTGTAACTTCTCTAGTTCATGTCACCTCTGGAGCTCACACTCCTCACATTCCACCTCTCACTGTTCACGCTCCCTCTTCTCCTCTGCAGCTCACTGTTCTCACTCCCTCTTCTCATCTGCAGCTCGCTGGTGCTCACGCTCTTCACAGTCAGCCTCCTGCTGTTTCCACTCTGCCTCTCACCTTTCTTTTTCAGCCTCTCGCTGTTCTCGCTCCCTCTTCTCCTAGAACTCCAGCTCCATTCTGCACAACTCAATCTGCAGCCTGAGTGCTTCTGCTCCAGAATGCTGATGACCTTCCCCTGTTGCTGTGGTCCTTCGCTGGCACTGGCCCTGCTGTCATCCTCACCGGATCTGGACACTGCACTTACCGCTGGCCCCTCCACACTCAAGGTTTGGTCCTTTACAGTCACAGTCTGTGACTCGATGCTCTGGGTATCTGCTGCCATCAGGGCATCCATGAGGTTCTGCCTGGTGGCTCTCACCTCATACAGGACTCTTCTGTCCTTGCACAACTGCCTCAAGTAGTCTACAGTGTGCCCACTGTAGTTGGAAGCCATCTTCTTCCCTAACTACGGATACTCTAACTTGCACTTTAGAATTAAAATAAAACAGGTAGTGACTTGACTGTAAGCCAAATGATAAAGTTCTGTTTCCTTTTTTAAAATAAATCACTGCCTTATTTTGTAAGTGAGCTGTACAGTATCAAGCTGACACACTGAACAGTTTCAAGCTTGTGTTACCAATTTTTATCCATACCACTGCCAACCAATCTGTCACAAACCAACTCAGCAGGTCAGGCCCTCTTCTCCCACAGTGCCAACCTCCAAGTGCAGTATTGTGAACAGGTAACAGAACAGGGTAACCCTCCTGTCTGCTTGTGGGTTCAAATCACCTTTAGTCTCAAGTTCTGTGGGGATTCAAACTGTGAACCTTATGCTAGCATACCCAAATGTACAGGCTTGGATAATCTGCTCTTTGGTGGGGTGCCTGATATCTTTTGCCTAAGGGCACCTAACCAGGTATCCAAAATGAACCCTTAAAACTCAATAAAAGACCTTAGCTATATTCTTACCTTTTCCCAGTTTGGTAACACCATTAAGCTATGAACCGTTTTGTCAGCCTTAACCTTCCATACATCACATGCAAAAGAAAGAACTTCGAACACACACCCAGGCAGTTTTTTAAATATAGATTTACTTACAAATGGATAAAAATATGTAAAATGTAAACACAGAACCATATAGCACAAAGCATGCAATCACTAAAAAGAACAAGGTTACAGTACAAACATAAACTCCTACCGCAATACAATTAGACTTTTCTATCTAATGTATTACCTTCTTACAGTGCTTATAGTTAGTTCTTGTTTCGAAGAGCCCACAAAGAAATGTGTCTCAGTGGAAATACGGAATACAGTTTAAAATGTTGTGTTACCACCCCTTCGATGATGTAATCTAGCTCCTCCTTTCAGAATATAAAAAATATACAAAACAGGATGTCCTAACAGGAGGAACATTAAATAAGGTGACATCAGCAAAAACTAATTTCCCAATATGACTCCTTAATTTTGTGTGGTTTCCTGTTTCCAATGACATCACAGGTTTTTACAACTCTGCAGTTTGTCACCTAACTGCGAGATAGCTAGATCCTGTTCTGTAATAAATTGTATATTTAGTTTCCTGACTTCAAAGCAGCACAGGTCATAAACAAGGCCATAAAATGCAATGTCTTGGAAGTTAATCACATTACAGAGATCTGCTGTTTAATATATATCCTGTCATTTTAACTGAAACCTGGGGGGGCATCCCACAGGCTGTCTCATGAGAGACACTCACATACCACATTCTATATATAAATATCATAGAGCAATCACAACCAGCTGGCTAGGAGTCACATATGCCAGCTGGGTTTAAATGCAAAAAAAGTGTAAAATCATGCATCTAGGCCACCGAAACCCAGAAGTGGTATATAAAATGGGGAAAGACGTATTGATGGTCACTAAACAGGAAAGGGAGCATTATCATATCTGATGACCTCAAGGTGGTGGGGCAGTGTGACAAGGCTATAGGTGGGTCCAGTGGGATGCTGGGGTGCATAGGGAGGGGAATCACCAGCAGAAGTACAGAGGTGGTGCTACCACTGCATCAGTCATTGATGAGACCCCACTTGGAGTACTGCATCCGGTTCTGGAGACCACATCTCAAGAAGAACAAAGACAGAGCAGAGGGAGTCTAGGGGAGGGCAACTAAAATGGTGTAGGGCCTTCATCATAAGCCCTATGAAGAGAGACTGAGGGATTTCCATATGTACACCATGGAGGCTTGGGGCTGGAAGTATAGCCTAGTGGTTAGAGTAATGAGTTGTGAATAAGCGTGGTACATCCATCAGACCTGGGTTTGATTCCCGCAACCTCCACTTGCATTCTGTGTGACTCTAAGCAAGTCACTTAATCCCCCAGTGCTCCCAGATCATCCCTGAAAACAGGCACTTGTGCCTAGTGGGCCTTAGCCAATTACCAAAGACTTAAACTAATGGAGGAGAGGAAGGACAGAGGGCCAAGAAAGAGACCAATTAGTACCTCACAGCAGTTAGTAAGGCACAAGAGGGGAGTATTTTTTAGAAGAGGAGGTGAATGAGACTAAGGGGGTATGCAATGAAGTTGGAATGGGGAAATTTAGGAGGGATGTGAGGAAATATTTTTTTCACTGAAAGAGGGGTGGATACCTGAAGCAGTCTTCTAATGGAGGTGATTGGGTGAAAACAGTGGTGGGCTTCAAACATGCATGGGATAGGCACAAAGGAATCTTTATAAGAAAGTGGTGGGGGAGGGGAGTAGCCAGAGATCAGTTAGGATCTGCAGTGACAGTACAGGTAGGGACAAAATGGACAGACTGGGTGGGCCAAGTGGTCCTTATCTGCTGATAAATTCTGTGTTTCTGTGCTCTTATGTTTGTTCATAACTCTGTTGTTTTTAGAGATTTTTACCCCCAAATGTTAAACATAGTCTTTCATGACACTACTTTATTAACATAACAGGTGTCATTTATAAAATACTGGCCAAAACTTCATTTTGTGGCATGAGCATGAAAAGACGTTTTGGGCAGGATTTAAAAAATGACACCTATCATGTTCATGAGGTGGGGTAAAAAATTGCTATGCTGAAAATTTGGGATCATAATCTGGCAAAACAGCAGTTATGTGTAAACAGTAAAGAATTTCAATGATTCTTCATAACTTTGTTGTTTTTTGAGATTCTGGCACTATTTCATAACCCCACCTTATGAAAATAACATTTGGATTTTATGAAGTCCTGGCCAAAATATTATTTTACGGCATGAACATGAAAATATGAGATGAGATTTGAAAAATGACGCCTTTTAACTGCCATATTCACACGGTGGAGTAACTAAAGGACCATGTTGAACATCTGGGGCCAAAATCTGCAAAAATAACAATGTTAAGAGCAAACATTGGGAAAATTAAATGTTTCTTTATAACTTTGTTGTTTTTTTGATATTTTCTCCCCAAATTTTCAATACGGACTTTTTATGTCCCCAGCTTATGATTAAGACAGGCAAACATTTTTAAATCCAATCTGAAAGGTGATTTTGCAGAGCACCTGTGAAACCATGTTTCAGATGGGATATGAAAAATGGCACTTCTGATGTTCAGGGAATTGGGTACAAAAGATCTATATTGAAAATCTGGTGCCAATATCTGCAAAAATAACAAAGTTATTACTATGAATAAATATTTAAAAAATTCAATGTTTCTTCAAAACGTCATTGTTTTTTGATATTTTGACACAGCTACTTCGAAAACATGTTCATGAGGGGATCTGAAACATGACACCTGCTTTGTTTATGAGGTGGGGTAAAAAGGGTATGTTGAATATTTTAGTCAGTAAGTGATCAATGTTGGGAGCAACAGGACATTCACTGGTGGAGCAGACAGGTAAATTAGGGATGCAATGAGGTAGGTGCTGTGGGGGATCAGAAGGGAGGAGGTTAGAGAGTATGGGGTGAGCAGAATGCAATGATGGACCATTTTCTTTTTTTTTAGATTGAAAAACAAAGAGGATTAAAAGGGACAGATTTCTTTATTTCAGAGACCAACACTGGGGATTGGGCACCACAGTGATTGTATGCTGTTTAGTGGCATTGGGGGTGGGAACCCCAGTATCACATCCTATTAAGGGGGTTAGCCAGCACAGGGGTGGGAATCCCAGTGTTGGAGTGTGTTTGGGTAGATTTTGCTGGGTGGGGCAGAAAGGGGGCTGCTGGTGGTAGGATTGAGTACCTGCTGCTGGTTGTGGTTGCAAGCTGGGTCAAGCAGGGGTGGGGTCAAGCACTCAACTCCAGTTCTATTCAAGGACAGGGTTAGAGAAGTGGGATACTGGGGGGGACAGAATGGCGCACCTGCAGCTAGTACTTTTGAAAAGTGGAAGATGGGTGATACCGCTTCACTGGCTGATGATGTTGTGAAAAGATTCAGCCACGCTCTGATAGGTGCAGCTCCATCCTTTTATATGCCACAAGTTTCTGCCATCAGCCAGCAAATCAACATCAGAATGAGCCTAGTCAGCATGGATATTCACTTGCACACCTCTTGTAGGCTCAGCTGCATTGGCTGCTATAGCACACACCTTCCAAGTCCCTACACTGCCCTAGCAGCACCAATATGTTTGCTTTGTGTGTGCACACAAGAAAACATAACAAGTTCTGGAAGAGTCACTATGGCTCTAAATGCATTAACTAGATAAGGGTGTTTCATGGGCTTAAACATAAACATGAATTGCCATTGCATACACTAATTGAATCAAAGTAAGGTACATTGAGAAGGGGCAGATATGGAAATAACACCACTGTCTGTATTACAGTTACCTATATGTTTCACATTTTATTATATGCACTGTTGTAGCAATCAACTCAACAGAACGGGGCCATCATATACATGAAGGTACTGCACCTTAACTGCAAACACTGCTGAGACAATTATATGTTGTGACAAGGTGGAAGATGAACACAATGTTGAGATATGTTTAGGAAGACATTTGGTGTGTTGGATTTTTTTCAGAAATTGTTATACAGTATACACACACATAATTAGTATAATATAAAAGTGCATATACCCAAATGTCAATGTAAATCTTACACATTTCAGGACAGGTTGTTTTCTTGAAGGAAGATCTTACTGTACAAGGCTAAAAATGGGCTCTAGATAAAAGTAAACTGGGGTAGGTGAGTTATTAAGGGTATTGCATAGTTTATCTTTTATTGATGCTCCACCCCAGGCATACAGAATATGAAAATCAACAACTCTTGATATGAAGCAACAGAAATTAGTTAGTACAAGGACAGAAACAAGTAGGAGACTGAGTAAGTGGGTAGACAAGCATGGATTTGGTAAGTCAAATAACATTAAAAAAGTCTCACTTATATATCTCATTTTTACAAATGTGTCTTCACAGCTGACAATTTTTGTAAAAAAAAAATGATAACAATGGGAGTTATTCCACATATTTCCACACGTGCCACACATGTAGGTAGAGGGATGTGAGGCCAAGATGCACTAATCTGCCCTGCTCTTGAGTCAGAAGATCATGGCAGAGAGGCAGCGGTACTGGGGGTTCCATCAATAGCTGTTGAAGCAGAGGGAACTAAATCTGATGAGACCAAAGAGGGGCTATTAGAATCATGAGAGCCCCTTCTGCCTGTAGCTTTAGGAAAACCCTCAGAAGCTCTGGGAAGGGAGGAAAGGCATACAAGAACCTCCCTGTCCAGCAAAAAGACAATGTGTCTCACCAGAAAACATCACACCTGAGAATGAGTGAGCAAAAATTGAGTAATTTTGTATTGACTGTGGAGACAAAGAGATCAATCTCTGGCCGACCGCACAGGTCGAATAAGCTTTTGACCACCTCTTGATTTAACTTCCACTCATAAGCCCTGACAGTGGTGTGGCTGAGACTGTCTGCCAGGACATTGTTGATCAATCAATCAATCAGTCAAAATCTTTATTTATCCAGGCGAACATCATTGAGCAGAGCTCTTTTACAAGATGGACCTGGTTAGAACAGGGTCGGGTAACAGCCATCATAAAAACATATAAATACATGTAAATAAGTATATAAACACAAAAACAATGGTGCAGTAATAGGGGAGTCAAATGATAAAAGGAAGATAAGGCAAACCATAACAGAGGAGGATTCAAATACAAGGGGGCAGGTCCACCATTGAACCATGGAACTGTATATAACCCATGTTCTCTGTATAGAAGTACCAGTTAATTCATTTACCAGGGGCAGTCACTAGTACTAGCCATGAAAATGGCTTGGAGAACCACCAACTAATGGCAGATGGGGTACCAGGAGGGGTATGTAACATGTAGGCGAAGGATAAACATTGTGAGAAGTGAAGTCCCAAGGATAGGTCAGTAGAACTGATGCGGCAGTGGGGGAAAACAGGGAGAGGAAAAGGGGAGTTAGGACTTTTATAGTATGATTACAGGTAGATTGTGGATGAGTGCAGTATAGAGTTGTGAAAAGAAGGCTGGAGAAAGTGGGAAGATAGACCAGTATCAAAGGGAGGACAGAGGCATCAAGGTGTTACATGAAAGCATGATGACAGACCAGGGCCAGGGAGGAGACAAGCACTAGAAGTAATTTATTCATGATTAAATGGTACAGGTTAGCATGATGACAATTCATGGTCATGGGAAACAATTGCACTGATCATTTCTGAGACATGAATATAAGAGCTTGAAAGATGAGATGCCGATGGATGACCTCAGTTTCAGTTTTGTTTGCAATTTATTCCACAAGGAGGACAGTGCAAAGCTTATAGCAGCCCTGCCAAAGCGAGAGTTAACTTTGGGAACCATCAGTAGGAGAGATTTGCAACTTCTCAGGGCGTAATTGCCTATTGGTTTTATAGGAAGATAGTCTGTAATGTATTGGGGCAGTTTTTTGGAGATGGCTCTCAGGGTCCATAAGGCTACATTTTTATCATGCCTGAATTGAAGAGAACTCCACCCCACTAATTGATATAGGGAGCAGTGGTGAGTGGAATAAGGCAGGCCTGTGATGAACATCAAAGCTCTATGATATAATGTGTCAAGTTTGGTGAGGTAGAAAATGGGACATTGACTGTAGAGGATGTCAGCATAATCTATCAAGGATAGAAAAGTTGATTGTACCAGCTGTAGTTTGGCATCTCCAGTTAAGAAGCAGGCTATCCTAAAGAACAGGCCAAGTCTCTGTCATAATTTTTTGAGTAATTCTTCAATGTGCTGTATAAAGGAGAGCCTGTGGTCCAGCCATATGCCCAGGTATTTGAATTTAGGGACAAATGACAACTTCTCACCAAGAATTGTAGTAACCTGTGGCACAGGATCTGATAGGGATGAATTTACCATTTGGGCAGAGGGATAAAAGACCATTGCTTTTGTTTTCTTGGCGTTAAGTAATAGTTTTTTGTTTAGGAGTTGGTGTTGCAGCAGGTTGAACTCAGATTGAAGGTCATTACATGCAGATTGTAATGATGGGCAGCTTACGTAAAGAACTGTGTCATCTGCAAGCAGATGAATGTTGGTCTTAGTTATGCTTTCATCAATATTGTTGCTGTATATTGCAAATAAGATCAGTCCTAAGATAGAACCCTAGGGAACACCTCTTGGGAGAGGTTTGAGAGTTGAGAGATCTCCTTCTGCTTTCACCTGCTGGAAATGATCAGAGAGGTAGTTGTTGAACCACTGTAAAGATAATGAGTCAGCACCTAGATGCCTGGCACATAGACAGCAGTCAGGTGGAGGTTATGATGGACTGCCTAGTACCACACTTGCATTGCCTCCCAGCATAGATGGTATGAGCAGTGCCTCCCTGTTTGTTTTGATACCAGACCACAGACATATTGTCGGTCTGAACCAGAAGTTTCCCTGGACATAGAAGAGACTAGAAGGTCTGGAGAATATACAGCACTGGCCTCATTTCTAACACATTGATGTGCAGAGATGCTTCCAGCTGAGACCATGTTCCCTTGGTCTGATGGTCTCCTAGGTGGGCTCCCCAGCCTTGACACAAAGCATCTGTTGTAAGGTTCATGGTATGAGCAGGAGGTTGAAAGGTTGAAAGAGATTGGACAACTTCTACCACCAAAGAAGATCCTTCTTCATGTACCCAGACACTAGTACCCTGTGGTCCAGGTTGTCCAGCCGCTGATCCCATTGGACATGAAGAGTCCATTGGGTCACTCTCATATGCAGTCTGGCTAGAGGAACTAAGGGATCATAGCTGCCATCAGCCCAAGAAAATGGAGGATTGACCAGGCTGTGGTCCAGTGTGAGGTGACCACTAATCCGGCCTGTTCATGCAGGGTCTATGCTCTGTCCAATGGGAAGAAGGCCCTTCCCTGGACCATACCCAGCACCACCCCAAATGAATTGTAGATGCTGGGAAGGGAGAGGTGGGACTTGGGATAGTTGACTGTTATTCCAAGTCTGGAAAAGAGGTCCAGGGTGAAGGAGAGGGACTTCCTCAGGCTGATCTGTGATGGGGCTGACAGAAGCCCGTCATCCAGATGCCGGCACAATTAGATCCCTCTGTGACAGAGGGACACAACCACCACTGCTAGGTACTTGGTAAAAAACTGAGGTGCTGAGGATAGGCCAAAAGGGAGAGCCTTGAATTGATAATGTCCCCCCAGAAGGCAAACCAAAGAAAGAGGTGGTGGGTCTGGAAGACAGCGATGTGCAGGTAGGCATCCTGCATGTCCAGTACACAAAGTCAATGGCCCTTGTGGAGCAGGGGTAGAAGTCACTGGATGGTGAACATGTGGAACCTCTTGTATTCGATGTACAGGTTGAGCATGCTGAGGTCCAAGATGGGTCTTAGATCACCCATTTTTTGGGGCATTAGGAAGTAATGGAAGTAGTACCCTCTTCCTGTCTGTGCTGGTACCATGGGTTCTATGGCTTACTTTTGCAGAAGGATCCCGTCCCCTATCAGAGACAGGTGCCTTGGAGGATAATGGGAGAGGCCTGGGGGGTTGTCCAGAGGCCTGTCTAGGAACTCTATGGTGTCACCTCTTGCTATTAACTGAAGGACCCAAGAGTCTGTGGTTATGTCCTGTGACCCCGGAAGATGGAGGGCAAATTTTCCCCCTCACTGATTCCCCAAGAGAATCTGGAGGAGGCAGGGTGGTCCCCCATGAGTCAGGAGGCCGAGGAGAGGGAGCTGGCAGCTTAGGGTTGCCACCTTTGAATGAGACAAATTCTGGATCCTAAGCTCCACCCCTTGTCCCACTGCTTTTCATGATGCATCATGCATTGCTCCTCCTCCTCCAAAGCTATTTATTATATCAGTAAAAGACAACACTTAAAGCAGCAGTTCAACAACAATGTTAAGATACTGTACTATACCTGTTAAATTTACTTTCCTAGATTCTTCCTAACTATTTGCTGATGTATTTATTGACATTGGTTTACCAGATGAACATACAAAGATAAAAAAAAATCTCATTTACAGATATGATCTGGGGGGAGACAAGGGAAATACTGTAAATAGCATACAGTAGTATACAGGATATATAATAATACATAATAAACTGTTTCCTATAATGTGTACTTCATATCTTTTTTGGCTCCATTTCCTTTTCATGTCCACATCACCAAAGGAGTGACCATACTTTTTCTCTTGAGAAAAAAAATAATTTTAAACATTTAAAAATGCCTAAACTCTGTTAGAGATGAAAATCTTTATCAGTAAATGAAAGTGGAAGACAACTGGCTCTGTTACTATTACAAAAGGCGGGGCAGCAGTAGTATAAAAGATTAGGTTCAGTAAGTGCTAATGGTGTTAATGACCATACTTTACACTTCCTGGGTTGACTGCTTTCACAAACAAAGGACTATATTGACAACATAACTTGTCTGTTACCTGGGCTGGATATGCAGTTGAAACAATAAATGATTTGACAAAATCTATTTCAAAAGTATGTGAGCACTCAAAATGGCTCAAAAACCTGACCAGCACTGAGCAAAACCAGATTACCTGATAGGGACCATGAAAACCTGATCACCAGGTAAAAAACCTGACAGGTGGCAACCCTACAGCAGCTCCTCGGGTTGGGGGCTTCTGGGACTTGGCAGGGGGAGTAGGGGTTCCTGATGCTGTATACCAGCATTTGGCCTGATATTTGGCAGGGGTCTCTTTGGTCTGGCATCTCTGTTGCTGATGAAAAGGCTGTTTGCCTTTGTATCCCCCTTGGTACATGAAGCAGACATCACAGATGGATTTACCACAGTCCTGCAGTTCAGTGATAATATCCTTAGCATCACCTCCAAATAAAATGGATCCCCTAAAAGGGGTATCCAGGATGGAGGTCTGTACATCTTGTGCCAGGCCAGCAATCCTTAGCCACAAATGTTGCCTAATGCAGATAGCAGTGGCTGTGGTGCGAGCAAATGAGTCTACTGTGTCATAAGTGGCCCAGAGGGCATGACGACAGGAGATTTTAGCCATTCTCACCATCTTGGTAATTTCAGCCTTAAGTTGCTGGTCTTGTATAGCTTCCAGCTTGAACTTGAGTGAGGCCAGGGAAGATTTCTGGTAGGAAACCATATGAGCCACATAATTAAGGGACCTGAGGGTGCAAGTGGAGGAGGAATGGATCTTGTGACCAAAATTGTCCTGCTGCTTAGACTCCTTATCAGGAGGAGACATGCTCAAATGTTTAGGTTTAGAGGACCGGTTGTGGGCAGCCATGATAACCACTGAGTCTGCATTAGGATGGCCCGTAAGGCATGTGACCCCATCTGAGGGGTGGTACATCCTGTCTGCCTCTTTTGAAACAGCCATAATGGAGGAAGGCTGTTGCCAGATGGTAGCCTGTGATGTGGGCTACCACAATTGAGTGACCCATGAAAGGTGATTGAATTGTGACACCCATCACAGGGGCTACTGATGAGGGAAAGCGACCGGATGACGGGGTGGGCGACCTGTAATGACAGGAAGTCACTACATGTACATGCGCATGGGGGAGTGTGAGCAAGCATGCACAGTGAGGGGTGAGAGGGGATGGATGTGAGGGATGGTGCTGCAGTAGGCTGCCAAGCTGACCCCATGGTGTAGCGGGTCGGCTCATGGCTTTGGTGGTTAGGATGCTAGGTTCAGGTCTGGGCAAGGGTTCATTTTTGCTGCCTGGGCCAAATTTATTTTTTTTTTTACATTTTGGCCCCCGCATGCACCCCACTGCAGCTAAGAACCCTTTAGTAGGGACCCCCTGGAGTTGAGAATCCTTTGGTGGGGGGGGTGCAGGCGGAGTAGCCCCCCACATAAAACATAAATAAAGTGCTCCTCGCATAAAACATAAAAAAACACAAGTCCCCGATGCCGTTTTGTTGTGTGCTGGGAAGTCAGAGTGCCAAAATTGATTTTCAGTGCTCTGACTTCACCGTAATGGTGATCACCCTTTGGCGGTCACTGTTATCACATAGAACCTTGCAGATAGTGGATATCAGGTCTTCATGGGGCCCAGTCCAAGGCAGTATGGGCATAGAAGCTGTGTCAGTCATGTCTCGATACTCCAAAAGCCTTTCTGCTTTGGATCCTGTACCTGAATAGCCCAGCCACAGGCATTTTGTACAGTTCTGAGGAGTTCTGCAAAGGAAGGGTCCTCTGGAGGGGACTTTGGGACTCCTTTGGCTGAGGCTGTATAGGTGTATGTTCCACCAGAGCTGAAGAATGAATCAGAGTCAGAGTCTGAAGAGTGCCTGCTGGGGGTCTGGGCCCTTTTTAGAGGAGTGTGCTGGGTTTTATCTCTGACCTGATGTCTAGAGGAGCCTTCTCCAGAAAGGTGGGAATCCACAGGAGAGGCTGATCTAGGGGTCAGAAAGGAGGCAGGAGTAGATGCTGCCACTTGTTTATGATGGCCTGTAGCAGGGTGAAATCTTCGTACTGTATTTTGGATTAATGAAAATAGAGAATCAGCTTTAAGGGGCTGCAGGAAAGCCTTGCAACCACAATAAGTCTGATTTAAGGTATCAAATAAAAATGAGAGCCTGCTGAGACCTGAAATATTCAGTGCAGGAATAGTCTTACAGCATGTCAAAATAAATGTTTCTTTCCTATCCTTTTGGCTGCAGCCTTTCTTCTATGCTACTTTTCTATCTTGTCTTTGCTGGACTGATCACCCAGCACTGAAACTTCAATACTCTTTCTTCTTCTCCTTCTGATCCCCCACACACACACACATGCACAGCTAGCATTAAGTATGCAAGAGCTGTCTTAGCATGGTTAGGGTGAAAGAAATGTTGTGTACTTTGGTGCTGTATTCCCATGTTAAATTTCCATGTGCAAAATAGTGAACCTGGGGAAGAAAGTGGTTTCTGGCCCTATAAAATATAAAGTACTGAAGAAATACAATAAACCGCCTTTAGTTTTGTATGGAAGGTATTAGGAATCTCAAAGTTGTTGCTGTTTGAAATGTACCAAACACACGTTTTACAAACTGCTACCAAACAATGAATTAGCAATGTATTTTGCTTTATATTGGTTTCATTTGTATTTTCCTGATATTAAATGAAAAGTTTCTTTAAGCCAAAACGGTACACGTTGCTATATGTTGAGGAAAATGTACCTGTTTGGGAAATGCCTGACTTCATGTGCTTTAGTTTGCTGGCATCCATTTTGTAGATTACTAGGCGCTCAGGCTGGCTGAAATCTGTGGGCTTTATAGAGCTCTAGCATGAGGGAGTCTGGGAACAAGAAAAGTGGGATTTCCTGCCAGGAAGTTCCTTCTTAATTTTCATATTGCTTTATTTTTTGATTGTTTAAATGCTGATCTGTGTTAAACTATTATTTTTCATGTTTGCTTACTTTTCTGTATGAAATAGACATATTTAAAATTGTTGCAAGCATTTAATTAACATTTAAAGCTATGATTGACACTGGGTCACATGATCTTCAGCCCTATAAAAGGAGCTGGCTGAGCAGAGTCTGGCAGATAAGGTCTGAGCTGTGGAGAGAAACTGGCTGATGCAAGAGGTGAGTAGTTGGTGCTGGAAGCAGTCTCAGAAAGACTGACCAGTGGTGGTTCTAGTCAAGGCTGGGATGTTTTGAACCAGAGCTGAGTTGAGAAGCTAGAGGGGTGATTGGTCTTCCTAAAGTATTGGCTGCAAAACTGCAGGTACAAGTAGGACCACCCTCAGGCACTGGATTTGTCCCTGTGAGCCTACTGGCTGAGTGGGAACCAACAGCCCTATAAGCCAAGTTTTATTACAGTTGCTGAAGATCATCCTGACTAGTCAAGTAGTATAAGCAATGCAGAAGTTCCAGATCTGCTTAGTTGAACTGTTTATGGTATTGCTAAGTGTGTGAAGTCCTTCTGTAATAAAGTGCAGTGCCCTATGGGACATTTTAAAAGAACTTGTCTCGCCTTCTGTGTCTTCATCCAACCCGCTCTACCACATGGTCAAGCTCTGAGGCTAGTTCAGTCCTGGCCTCCTGAATCAGGGTCTGAAACTCTGCCTGGATATTAGCCGAGACTGTTACAGAGGCAGAGGCTGAAGAGGAGGAGGAGGGGGTGGAGGAGGAGGCTGGTATAATGGATAGCCCGGCATCCGATATTGAGGGTATCCATGAGCCTGATTGGAGTAGGGAAAGCCAGAAGGAGCATAGCCTTGATTAGACATAGCCCAGTGTCTGGTACCCCAGTACATAATGGGGTTGATGACCAGGCATTGATACCCCGGCAAAGGGTACATTGGATATTGTGGGGGCGGATAGCCTGGAACATTACCTATAGGTCCAGCCAGAGGTGAAGCTGCAGGCCCAGCAGGAGGTCCTGAAGGACCAGGCATCAGCCCCAAAGGGACATTCGAAGGGGCTAGCACTAGATCAGGCACAGGAATGTCCAGCACCGGAAAATTCGGCACCTGGGGGCCTGATGGAAGGCTTCCCAGCATTTAAGGAATGGCCAGAGTGCCAGACATACTCTGACCCAGCAAAGTGTCACCTGCCGAAGGATCACTTGGCATCGGGGTGTGAGTAGAACCCGACAGAAGACCCACCATCATCTGGGGAGCCAGCAACTAAGATGGTGGAACCTGGTTGTCTAAAGGTGCTTGGGTTGAGGAGGTCCCAACAGAAGGTCCCCAGAGGGATTAACAATAGGCCTAGTGGGTGAACCAGGAATAGACTAACCCTACAAAGGAGGGGGACCTCCAGATTAGTGCCCACCTCTGGCTCTTGATCTTCAGGCACACCCAGAGGGTTTGCTTAGGTCAGAGCAAAGAACCCTCTAAAGACTAGTGCATGTCCAGCAGCCGGCTCAACTCATCGCCCAGGGTATCCTGCAACCCCGATGGGAGCTCTTCAGCTGTGCAGTCCCCAGAGGAACCAGGGAGCGACTTATAAGCCAGGGCTGCGCAGACGTCAGAAGAGCTAATGTCTGACTTATCGGCCTGGTCCATGCAGACAACAATGGAGCTGGAGTCCAGCTTACTGGCTGTGACTGTGTGGTCCTCGGTGGAGCCGGGGAGCAACTTATCGACTTGGCTGCTGGTGATACACCCTGAAGAAGATATGGGCCTAAGGAGCACAATAGGGGTTCCGTCATCCAAGAAGAGCCCTGACTGCACCATGAGTAAAGCAGACATGGAGGCCATGGTCTGATCTGCTGGAGCAGTAGGAGACCTGGCAGTAGGGGTACTTACCAAAGTGGAGGCCCCTCTATTGTCAGGGGTGCTCGATAGATACTGCCAAGTGGATGGAGACCTATCCTGGTCTTGGTGCCTTTCCTAGTCCTTTTTCTTCTTTTTCAGTTCTGGCATTGGAGAAGAAGATTTTTCCCGCAGATTCTGCAGTTCCTTTTCCATCAAGGCTAGGCACTTTTCCAGCAAGTGGGCTTCAAGCTTTTTATGGTGCCTAATCTGTGTGGCCTGGTTGAAGGATTGGTAGGGCACACAGTCTTTGACCCTGTGTTTGGGGCCTAGGCAGATCACGTAGCGGGAATGCTCGTCCGCATGCAGGATCTGGGTGCCACAGGACTTGCACTTCTTTTTGATGCATCACCCAACTGTTCATGTTCTTTAATTGTACCTCCAACTATATCCCATGCTGTAAATTTGACACTGTTATTTATTTGTTTCCCCTTTCTTCTGTATATCCCTCAAGATCTCTGTATTAGACCTGTTTATGTTAGACCTGTTTATACGATATTTTACTATGTAATTGTTTGACGTGGTGTTCTGTTCTCTTTTTATGCTTAACTGGACATTTGTGTAAATGGGCATTTTTGCTCACATAACTTTCAGTATAAAATAAAGATTGATTGTTTAAAAACTGGACTGACAGACCTGAACCACAGCAGTTCTGTAAAAATCCAAACCAGCTATACTGAGTGCAACTTTCTTTTATTTTTTTTATTTAGTTGTTTAACCAGGTATAGCACATTAAGCTGAAAGCTTTTTTACAGGAGCGACCTGAGAGCACAAGGAGGTTAAGTGACTTGCTCAGGATCACACAGTATGCAACTTGTATAAATACTGCTGGTCCAGTCACTCTGGCTGCACTATTCAGTCTGACTTTTACGTATCTGGTCCACTCCTGGAAGTCTGTTTTTCAACCCTTCCTTGGCATGATTGAAAATGGAATCATCAGGATCAGACCAGATAGGTAAAAGCCAGACCAGCTCATCTGGAGTGAGTAAATCAGCAATAATTGCACAAGCTGTGCCCAGTCCAGATTTTACAGCTCTGGTCCAGGTTTGGTATTCTGGTTTTTATCCATACCCCGCTGCATGTGGCTTAGTGACATACTGTACCAATGGATGTAGAGTTTAACCTATTGAAGGTTGAAGTTTCAAAAAACCATTATTCTAAAAATACCAAGACTCACTCAATTCCTGATGATCCCCCAACCCCAAGTCACACTTAGTCCTCTACCAAAGTCATGCTCAAATATTGTTGCCTCTACATCCACACCATTAAGCTTTTAATACCATCATGCCTCTTCTGCTGCCATGACCTCCCCATCCATAAAGTCCCATCCTGCTTGTGGCAGCCCCTTCCCCCTAAACCAGGTAATTTTTCAGGGAGCAACTCTTTTTACCACATCAACTAAATTACTGTTAAATTCCTTATTTTTAAACATTTTGTTGAGAAATTTTGTTTTACTATATCCATGGTCAGGAAAAATGAATTTGTAAAAGAAACCAAAGTCCCCATTTATCAGTCCATTAATTTTTATTTATTTATTTATTACAACAACCAGAAATACACCTTTGAGTCATAGACTCATTTGCAAAGGTTCCACATCATAGAAAACATAGTAAGTTATAGAGGGTAATAAGAGTACATAGGAAGTAGTCATACAGCGATATCAAATACAAATTATCACTTTAGGGCAGTGCAGACCTATCGTCAAGTGTTAGATAAGAAGAGAGACCCTGCAAGAGATACTGTACATGTAAGTCCAGTATATGGAGAGTAAAAAGAGGGGGGGATAGGGAAGCTGAAAGGGAAAGGGTGACATTTGGGAAAACTGGGAGGAGGAAGTAGAGATTAGAGACAGTCACAGCATGTCAGTGACAGAAGTATGTTTTTGAGCTGTGTCTTGAAAGGACCTAATTGTGTTCCAAAAATGATGGGTGTGGAAACTTTATTGAGCCATTTAGGTGCCCTATGCATAAAAGCCCTTTGGCCAAGAGAGGTCCTACAGTAGGGGACAGTTATGGGAGTCTTTTCAGCAGTTCTCATGGTTCTGGTTAATGGGCAAGTGTGGAGTAGAGGGGTGAGCCCTGAGGAAGTAAGATTGAGAAGTATTTTCTTTGCTAGGAGACAGGTATGGTATTTAAGCCTCGAGTCAAAATTAAGCAATTGGGACTGTCTATATAGTTCACAGGTAAAAGTTAGTCTGTCACAGCCTGTGAGGAGGTGATACACTTTGTTCAGAGTGATTTTGCTGCAGTTTAAGGTTGTCTAGTCAGCGGAGCCATATATAACAATGCCGTAGTCCAAGGTGGCAAGTACGGAGGAAGACACAGCCACACGGAGGGCTTCGGGGGAAAGATAATGCTTGAGGTTGTAGCAAAGACCAAGACGGGTGTTTAGAGAGGTGGACAGGAGCTGGATATGTTTATGAAAGGAAGGAGGTGTCTAAGGTTATGCCCAGGTATTTAAAGGAGTCTACCTATTCTAGCGTGTCTTCCAGTGAGTTGACAATGGAAAAGGTTGCCCCAGAGTGAGAACTCTGGCAGTGGGTGAAAATCATTGACTTTGTTTTTTTTGTGGTTAAGTAAAAGCCTATGGTCCAGGAACAAGGCTTCACCTTTTGAGAAATAACTTTGGAGCAAGCTTTGAAAGGAGTTGGGATGCTTATGACTGCTGACAATGACAGCATCATCAGCATATAAGAGGAGTTTACCCAAGCAGGCTTTAGGTAGTGCATTCACAAAAACACTAAAGAGGAGTGGGCCAAGACTGGAGCCTTGTGGGACACCAGATAGGACAGGGCAGGAATTGGAGAGGGTGGAGCCAACTTTGACATGTCGGGCCCTGCTGGTGAGGTAATTTGCAAACCAGTTTATGGTTTCCAGGGAGGGACCAAGAGCAGGGAGGTAGTGGAGAAGCATGGCATGATTGACCATATTGAAGGTCTTGGTGAGGTCTACGTAGAGAGAGCCGATGACTAGTCTATGGTCAAGGGCTTGATGGATGCAGGAGGAAAAATCAACAAGGGTGGTGGTTGTACTATGTCCCCTTCAGAAGTCATGTTGTTCAGGGCACAGGAGGTCATGTTCAGATAGGTAGCGCATGAATTGATCAGCAACAATTTTTTCTAAGGTCTTAGAGAGGGGGGCAGAATGGATATGGGTCTATAATTATTGGGGGAGGTTCTGTCTCTGCTATGTAGGACAGGGGTTATGACAGCTTGTTTCCATAGAGATGGAAATTGGCTGAGACAGAGAGATTTATTGAGAATTTTTGTTAGGGGGAGGAGGACTTCATCAAGAGTAAGACATAGGAGTTTTAAGTCCAGGGAGTTATTGCTATGCCAGGACTTGGCCATAAATTTGGATAGGTATTTCTTGGCTTGATTGGGTGACATGGTACAAAGATGAAAAGGGGTATATTAGTGAGGGGAGGGAGGGATGAACAGGGGTGGGTTAAAGAAATTTGGGGGCAGGACTAAGCTGACATCAGAGAAAGTGGCGTTTAGTATGTTCTGTATTGCAAGAGGTTCCTGGGTACTGAGCCAATCAGTGGTTAGTTGAGCAGGGGGAAGGGAGATGGTTTTTCCACTAAGTTCTCTAATATTTTTCTGAAAATCACAGCCAGAGCCCCAGGAGAAGGTAAAAGCTGCTTTATAGTAAAATGCTTTGGCCTGCTGGATGGCCCGTGTGCATGGATTTCTGGCCTCCCTGTAGAGCTGCCTGTCCCTTGGGAGACAAGAGTTGATAGCTCTGTGCCAGAGATTGTCAGAGTGTTGCATCATATTGAGGAGGGCCTGAGAGATCCAGGGGGTGTCTCGTTTCTTGGTGAGGAATTTAGTGAGGGGGGCATGGCGGTCACACATGGCATTGAAGGTGGCAATGAAGTGTGATAGTGCATTATCAATGCTCTCTGCCCTGTCAATTGGGGACCAGTCACACACTCGGAGGTGGGACTTGAGATGAGAGAGGGAGCCCCATTTTAATTGTCACTGGAAAGAGGGTTTTGAGTGTGTGTGTGTGTGTGTGTCTGTGTGTGGATTTTTATTAGACCACCAGCAGGCAACTGGAGAGTGGTCACTAATGACATTGGGAAGAACCTTAACCTGTGGGATATTTTAGGGTCTGTTGGTGAAGACAAGATCAAGAAGGGTCACATTTCCTGATTTATTATTTAGCCTGGTGGGGGATTGAATGACCTGGGTGAGGCCAATTGCTATGGTCGAGTCGAGGAGTGAGAGGAGGAGGGCGAGAGCCAATTGATGTTGAAATCATCTACTAGAATAACTTCATTTTGGGAGGGAGTTGAGTAACGTAGTCTAGTATGGAATCAAAATTGGGCTTTTGTTTGCACGGAGAGATATATGCCACAGAGAGGTACAGGGTTTTACCAGGGTCACCAAGGATCAATTTGTCAGTAAGAATTTGGGCTTCCTGTTCAGGGAGGGGGAGGTTAACCTGGGTGGCTTGCAGAGTATTTTTTACATAAAACGTTCAAATCGCCACCTGTTTTAGAGAGCCGGTCAGCACAGAAAAAAAGTAGCCATCTAAAGTCATAGCAGAGTCAGGCGTACCAGTGGTAAGCCTGGTTTCACTTAGGGCTAGTATGTCAGGAGAGTGCTGAGCAAGCCAGCCTTGGAAGGAAGAGAATTTTTTCTGCAGACTGCAGATATTGATTGAGGCTAAGTGGAGTCCATTATGTTGAGAATCAATGGAGTTTAGGCAAAAAGGGAGTCCTGGGTTGGGGTGCATATTGCCAGAGAGTTAAAGGAGAAAGAGGGCATACTGTAGGATGGCGTATTTTGGGATTTTCAGTTTACAGAGGCTAAGTCTGGGTGGAGAGGGGTATTGTATTACAGTAGGGATAGGTAAGGACATGAGGCTAGATGCTAGCCAGGTGATTGGGGGGGAGACCTTGAAGCAAGACTGCCAGGTTGATGGTTGTTGGTATTCTATGTGAGAAAGTGTAGCTGTCTGTGGAGCCTTGTATAACATACAGGGTGTCCAGTGTGAATGGTGGAGGTGGAAGGCAAGGGTAGGTTGGTAGTGGAGAATGGTGGAGTGGCTTAAGTCATGCCATGAAGAGGAGTAGCAGAAATGGAAACATATTTTGGTTTGGGGGTGCTAAAACAGGGAAACAAGGAAGAAAAGGAGAGGTTTATTGATGGGGCAGAAACAATGGTGCAGTGGTAGGGTGCTCACCTGCAGTGTAGAAAGTACAGTGTTTGAAATCTGTGACTGGCAAGAGTCTGGTGAGTGTTGGGCCTTGAGAGACTAAGCCTGATTCAGGTTAGGAACCTGTGGGGCTGATGAGGAGGTGCAGCGGAAAAGCAGTGAAAAGGCTATAACAATTCAGGTGAAATGGATGCCCAACTCTGACCCCTGGTGGCAGATGCGTATAACCTGCTAAGGGGAAAATAGACACTGACATCAGTGTCATGTGACCGGATGTCACTAATACATGTAAGGTCAAGCTTGGGGGGGCTGTTGCTGGTGGAGACTCGGCATGAATCGTCAATTGTTAAACACCCCCTGCAGTGTCCCAAGTACAGAGGGGCACCTTCACCTTTTATAGCCCCACATCCAGCTCCCTTGTATGGAGAAGCCCTAGGTCCTGGGCCTGTGCATTTGTGCTGTTGACTGTGATGTGCAGTGGAGAGGGGCTTGGTGAGGCTTCTTGTAGCCCCATGTCCAGCTCCCTTATGTGGAGAGGCCCTAGGTCCTGGGCCTGTGCATCTGTGCTGCCAGCTGTGATGTGCAGTGGGGGCATGGGTTGGTGAGGCCTCTTGTAGTCCCACATCCAGCTCCCTTGTGTGGAGAGGCCTTAGGTGCTGGTCCTGTGCATCTGTGCTGCTGACTGTGATTTAATCACAATACAGCATTTTATGAACTCATCAGATTTTATGTGTAACCTAAGTCAAACAAAAATTAGATGCACACATGCCTACCTATTAGCAAATGTAGTTATTATTATTCAGTTGTAAACACCGATAGTCACAACTGCAGGATAAGAACATTCAGTAGAATATAAACAGTAGCCCAGAGCTGCCTGCCTGAGAAAATGAAGTTGGTGTATTATTTGGAAAAAGGCATCACAGGGACTCTTTGCTATAGGATGTCCTGCAACATAGCAGAATGACTGCTCTTAGGATGGTAGTGTCAAATGGCTTAATGAGGGCACAGTTGATCTTATTTGTTATGCAGAAAGCTCTAGGAAGTGTTTAACCCATTCTACTTCCAATAGCTTTCTATGATGTCTGTACTATCCATTGATAATCTGACACAGAATGACTGCCAGAAGATAATGAGTTAACTTTCTGTGGGCTTAATTAACTCCTCAAGCCACAGAAAAAAACAATGCTGTGCAGCTTCCTATACACACACAACCAGCATAGCAATGAGGCTTCAGTGGAGGAATCTATTTTTAACAGTCTATCATGTTGTTTGGTAGCAAAAATGACATCAGCCCCTTTCTGAATGCAAAACGTCTGCTGGGCTATGCCCACAGCCATAAAAATGAGATTTTGCAGTTGAACTGTGCTATCCTAGGTAAATCAACTGAAAAAATAGTAATTTCAGAATATGTCTTTTAGTAAAGAATGCACTTTGATGTTTCTTTTTATGAAAAGAAGAATGCATTTTACCTTTCTGATATTTTAATTCACCAACATGAGAGGTAAATGTCCTCCAGCAACACAATAACTATAATATTAAGAGCATCTAAGATGAGAAAAAATATTTAAAAATCTATAGTCAAAGAGACTTATTTAGATAGATAGATAGATAGATAGATAGATAGATAGATAGATAGATAGATAGATAGATAGATAGATAGTTTGATGGACTTCCCTGAAACAGCAACATGTCCTATAGTGCAGTGTGGAATGTTTCAATTCTGATAGAATAGAATTCTGCTGCCATGAAATTCTGTTGGTAGCTGAATTCTGACATTCCATTGCAAAAAGTTTTCTGCAGATTCCTTTCCTGCATACTGTGTAAATATACTCCTTGGTTTATGTGCTCTTCTGAAAATAATTTTGCAGTTTACACTGAAATGCTTTTTACAATTCTGCAGAAGTTAAAAATAATTTTCTAAAGCAATTCAGAAGCAGAATTGCCATTCTTTATTTTATTTATTTCTTTATTTGTTTATTGTCTTGGATAACAACCTTTGAGCTTGGAGCTCATTTACAAAAGTTCCACGTCAGTAACAGAAAATCATAACAAATGCACAAAGACAAGGGATATATACAGGAGGAATACAAAGTGACTAGTTTAAATAAATACAGAAAAAAATTACAGAGCATTTACAAGAGAGCATAATTCTTCTAACTGGAATTATCAGATATATTTAGGAAGAAATAAAACTCTATAGGTTAGAGGTGAAGTATAGAATGCAGCCAGGAGTTAGCGTTGTCAGGAGGCAGTCAAGAGGAGTTAGGGAACAGTAAAGGAGTTGTGTAGGTGGGGGGGGTGGAAGGGAAACGTTGAGGGGGGAAAGTAGAGGTTGGTTGAAAGCAGGGAGATAATTGCATGGAAGAGGAGAGTGGTAGAGGAGGAGCAGTATGTAGGATGGGGTTAGAGAGGGAGCTATGGTGATGATCTATGGAGTGGAGGCGGGAGTGGTGATGTGTAGGCATGAAGGGGATGAAGGGATTAATGGGGATTAGCCCAAGCAGTCGAATACACATAGGGTAGCTATTCTGTATGAATTTTGCTGGCAGAATTCGACATTCTGCATAGGCATAAGGACCAGCCATTTCATCTCAGAGCATTGTGTCCTTGCATTAATCAGGTGTGGCATGAGCCTAATAAAAATATGCCTGACACTTTATTTGTGAGCCATGACTCCTGTGATATCACTGATGGCTTCACCGCTACTGGTATCATGGGGTCATAGATCACTCATAAAAACTTGCAGGCATATTTTTATGAAACCCATAACGTATCCATATATATATATATATATATATGTACTCAACTAATTCACTATAAAGATTGACAACAAAGGGAAGATCTCTTGACAATTTTGAGAAAATCCAATTTCCCAACAATCTCTTAAAACTCTCATGCTCTCCAGTCTCTGCAGTGCATTTTATTACCACATTAGCTGGCCCTTCTGATGCTGCCCACTTCATTTACTGCAGGCCAAAATAATACAGACGCTCACACCTCTGAGCTGAACCTGACTAAATCAGGCATAGCACTTCTCACTATGCACCAGCTGAAGATGGTCACAATTATAATGAGTACCACCTTATATTTTATTCTGAAGCAGAACTATTTATTTATTTATTTTATTTATTTATTCTTTATTCAGATAATACCTTTGAGCAAAAGCTGTTTACATAGGTTCCACATCAACAATCAAGACAATAACAAGAACACAAACAAATGAATGAGCACAATAGATTGGCAATACAGCAATTAGAATGACACTATTACACTGCTACAAATTCACATAAGAGCAAGAGTCATCACGTACAGTGAAAATGTACGGTGGTTTAATGGCACTGTAAAAAGTATGTCCATTAACTAAGTGCAATTACAGAAAGTGAGAATATTGGGTAATGACAGAGAGAGCAGTGGTGGCAGCGATAGATGATCTGGTGCAGGGGAGAATGTAAGTCAGCCCAGGGGCCTCATCAGGTTGCTTAACTGCATGGGAGAGTAGACATAAGTCACAGGGACTGTGCCAAGGTGACCTGGGGCAAGCTGGTGTGAGCAGTTAGTGGGTGCAGTCACATGCAGAGTCAGAGACAGGTCAGAGTTTAAGCTTCTGTTTGAGGGCTCCTAAGGTAGCAGCAGATAAGATGTCAATAGTAGGCGAGTTGAACCAGAGTGAGGCTTGGTAGACAAAAGACCTTTGACCCAGGGAGGTAAGGCATTGAGGGATCTTGAAATATTGGCAGACTGAGCGTCTGGTTCAACATGAGTTGGTATTAGGGGTAAGAAGCTTCTGAACCCCAGGAGGCATCAGCCCAGAGGTAATCTTCTTAGCTAGGAGACAGGTTTGGTATCAATGAATACCATTGAACTGAAGCTTGTTTGCCTGTGCATATAGGTCACAAGTGTGGATTAGATGCCCTGCACCTATGAGGAACTGGGAGGCCTTATTTAGTGCTGTTGTAATACATTTGAGGGATGTGGCAGTGGCCGACCCATATATGATAAGACCATAGTCCAAAAGTGAGACCACCAAGCTGTGTATATCTGTGCTGAGGGCTTAAGGAGTCAGACTATGCCTATGTCTGTACAGGAGCCCAATTTGTATGTTTATGGCTTTGAATATGTTATCTATATGCCTGGCATAAGAGAGGGTGCTGTCAACCATGATGCCTAGATATTTAAAATGAGCTAACTGCTTTCATGTCAGTTTTTTAAATAGTATACTTTAATTAAAATACTCATTAACAGGAGAACAACAAACAACAGTAAACATAATAACTTATATAAAGAGGAGAAAAAACAAATAAATCCTACAGAATTGCTCAACCCACCCTGAAAAGCAGGGAGGAGGGGAGGCTGGTTGAGGAGGTGCAACAGAACATAGTTTTGTGCAGGTATGGCACTCACAGTAAACAAAATAATTCATTATTAAAAGTTTAGGTATTTCCAGTAATTGTAAGATTAACAGCAGAACCAGCCCATTACCTAGCAGCTGATATAAGAGCATCCAATGTCCTCCACCTCTGTAGGTATGTTTCCTAATGGTGGATTGAATCATTTTTTCTGTACAGAAAGCCTCTAGAATATAATTATGCCATTCTTGGTAAGCAAACGTTGTGTCATCCATCTGGTGCTTTAGAAAGATTTTCTTGGCAATGACAGATATTAGGGATATATAATATCTTCATTGCCCCATGATTTGGTGTAAGTTAATACCTAGGAGGCAAATCTGGGGGTAAAAGCCACTTCTTGGCCCAATAGTGGATCTAAATGTCTTTGAATCTCTTCCCAAAGTGGCTGGGCTTTTTAGCAGTCCCAAAAGACATGTTTGAGAGTGCCTTTGTGAGCTTGACATCTAGTAGTCTGCATTTAGTTGTCCCATTTTGTATAGTGTGTTGGGTGGGTAGTACATATTACTGAGAATCTTGTATTGCATAAGTCTTAAGCCATCAAACCTAATGTATTTGTATGTGTTGTCCCACATTTTGGCCCTTACTTAAGGGTCTGTGAATTCCTGAAATTCACTTGCCAGTAATGGTTTAAGTCTCCATCCCTAAGAGTGGTCAACTGAACTAACTTTTTATGGAGTGAGGAGATGGAATGTCTCTGATTAGCTAGCTCTCCAAGTTCATCCCAGATTGATAATTTATCTGTGTTCCAGGGTCTAGGGCCTAGTGCATCAATCCGTATATGTTGCAATTGGAGAAAGGGAAATACAGAGACGGGAGGTGGGCATTGTTTCTCTGAAACTGGTCATAAGAGATCAGTTTATCATTATCCAGCAGACAGCTTTGATTATTCAAGGGAGCTTGGTCTAAAAAGGTTGATGGTATTGGAAGGTTTTGGATCTAAAATTTTGGTATAGCCATGATAGGTTGATTCTGATTTAAGACTAAAGTACAGTAGTTCCAAGTAGTCTATGTAATTGTTTACTAGCTAGTAGGGAGGTGCAGATGGGGGTGGATTGTAGTAGTACTGGTCATTTTTGAAGGGGATACTTAGCAGAGCATTAATGCTGATCTTGCCTTGGTGGCATAGGTCTAGTTCCATTTGCTTCCATTGTGGAAAATACGGTTTGTCACTTTCCCAAGCAGGGCTATCCCTCCACCAGAGGAATTGATTTCCATGCACTGATAGAAAATAGAGATGGAAGTCAAACAATTGCAGCCCTTCTTGGCCTTTAAAATATGTAAGTTTTTGGTAGGATCTCCTGTTTTTTTTTTTTTATTGTTCCACAAAAAGGATGTTATCATTGTCTTAAGGTTGGTGAACCAGCTGAGTGGGACTACTGTCCTGGTCATTCCCAAGGGTTATAGTATGCAGGGTAGTATATTCATTTTGATTGTATTTATGTGAGCCTAGAGAGTTGAAGGAAGAGCTGTCCACCTGTTTAGATATTATTTGATCTGATTAAGTAGAGGGTCTAGATTCCTAGGGCAGGATTTTTGAAAGCCTTAGATCAACGCACAACCAGGTGCGCCCATGATACTGTGCATGGTGGTTTCAGTGATCTAATGGGATTTTCCATCCTGAGTGGCAACTACTGCAAGTTAGACCAACTTTTTCTTGTCTAACTTGTGGCAATCCTGGGGGCCTGTTTTACAGAGTTTGCATCAGATGTGTGGTGCAAGCTGCCATAAATTATGAAAACTATTGCAACTGTGCCCGAGATTGTAAAATTGGGTGCAGGTGTGGTGATGGAGTTGCTGTACTGCCAAAACCTGAGAGTTGTGGTGTATGGCTTGGTGCAAGCCCTGCGCCACACTTTGACAATCTTGCCCCTAGTGTTTAAGGTTTCTTAATCTCTGCACACATTTATACCTAGATATTGTAGCCGCTATAGTTAGGGTTGAACTGGGGTTTCTATGTTAAACTCAAAATTGTGCACTTTAATTTCTTAGCAACCATTCAACTAATTTGCATGAAATTTCAACATGTGCAATCTTTGTGTGGTAGACCTCTGAATGTACCAAGTTTCATTCTAGTTGGATATACAGTTTCTGAGATCTGGATAGTGAAATAAGGGAATTTATTGTAGCTTTTTTCCCATTGGTTTGAGTGGGATTTCTTTGAATTTGGCTACAGCCCAAACGGTTTGTAATTTTGGTATGAAAATGTCAGGGTAGAAAGGGTCTGACTCACAGATGTGCATTTAAAATTTTCATAACTTGGTTTTGAGCATGCTCAGCAAGCACCTCAAGATAACTGTACAAAATAAAAAAGGAATTTTTTTGTCTTATTGACATCATGCTTTTTCATTTGAGGAAAATCCGTTTTCATTTGGCTGCCATCTTGTTTCAGTTTTCCCTCAAAATTCAAATTAGGAAACCACCAACATGATATTCTGGGGAGGAACTAGCACATGTGGCTTGCTTATTGGGACCACCTTAGCTGGATTCTGCAGTTATCTGTTACAGAAATGCTCTCAAAATATGTTTTTTTTTAACATTATAAAGCCTGTTTCATATCACATAATCTGAAACAAGATTCTTGTTTTGCATGATGAGCCACAAAATAAGATCTTTTTTAGTATGGGACATCAATGTATTTCAATAGTGTTTTCAACTTTTGTGCATAACTTTGCAATTTTTTTGTATTTTTACACCAAATTTTCAACATGGTCTTTAAGAGAATCCCACCTCATGAACAATGTCAGTGGAAATACCCATCCAGAAAGGTGATTTTGTAGTCACTTAGTGAAATTACCTTTTGAGCAGGCTTTGAAACATTTTCACTGCCCTTGTTCATCAGGTGGGGTCATAAGAAGACTATGTTGAGATTTTGGGGTCAAAATATGTATAAACACGTTATGCACATACATTGAAATTGTGCTATACTACCTCATAACATTGTAAATTTTAAATATTTTGACTCAAAATTGTCAACATAGACTCTTTTTACACCACCTCATATACGTGACAGCTGTAATTTTTCTAACCCTGACTAAACTGTGTTTTTGCACCTGTGGCACACAGGGGCATTGCAGTGGCATGGGATCATGTTTTCGCAGGGATTTCAACAGTTTCATTACTGGATTCATGAGGTAGGGTAATAAGAAGGCTATTCTGACAATTTCATTCCTGTTTATGACAAATGCAAGTGCAGGGCTTCCACAGCAACATATATGTACACATCTAAGGAGGGGCTGTAATGCAGGTAGAGGGCCCTGCACTCCAATAGACAAATGAGGATACAATAATACTATTTCAAAAAGTAAGGATATTCTTTGCAAAAACTTCATTAATGCACTAGTTAGGGTTGAAGTGACAAAAGTACAGAAATGTGGTGTTAGGAATTCCAACCCTAAAATCCCACCCCCAACCACCAGACAGCAACAGGAAAAAGCATTATTGTTACACCTCTCCTGTGTCTTCGTTAATCAGGCATAGTGTGCCATGGGATTGTCAGCCATAACACTCATCCCATTCTCATATACTCTACACATCTCATCTTCTTTTATGGTTGAATGGGGTGAGTGTTAAGGCCAAAACCTCAAAGGCACACCATGGCTGATTAGAGAAGATGCAGGAGGTGGCTAATAATAGTTAATCCTATTGCTGTCGTGAAATAATAAAGGTAAAAATCAATAATTTTCTGTCAGCGGAATTTCAGTGAAAGCAGGAATTTGGCTTCCAAAAGTTGAAATCATTTTGGAACTTTCATGGAAATTCTGCCTTAAAACTGTGGAATAAATATACAAACTGTGGATTAATTTATTAAACTGCAGGAAAAAATATCTGCAGAAAGGATCACTGCCAGTGGTCAGGTCTGAGGCTTTATTTAACCGCAGTTTAATTTATTAATCCACTCCCCACTGATCAGGGGTCCCAGTAAATAAACCCCTTCAATTCCTTCCTCAGACCCTCCTGGTTTCTAGTGGCCCCCCATCCACCTATCATGGCACCCCAAAACATTTTATTTCCCTGATGTTTAGCAGATCCCCCTCCCTATCCTGGATTCCTTAATCCACAAAAAAACAGCTGGCAGTCCACCAACTCATCCCCCTCTATTTCTAGTATTCCCTGGTGTCTAGTGGACCCCACCCCCCCACACTGACAGTTAATCTGCCACCACCCCACTCACCCCCCACCCTGCCCCTGAGCAGGCCACCAGCACAGCCCTCCTCGCTCCTTCACTACCAGTGGCCCACTGAATTGTCAATGAATGACCGCATGGTTGTACAAGCATGCACTCATTCACTGACAGTTCATTAAACTGTTAATAGAATAAATCCTGCAGTTTATATGCATTATTCTGTAGTTCACAAAAAAGTCTGTGGAACTCAGTGAAAATCCATGGAAAATCCTAGTTTCGCCAATGGCAAAAGTTCCAAAATCTTGCGGACATTGTGCAAAAGCAGAATTCACAATGTTCGTCCACCCCTAGTGGGTGGGGTGTTAGGGTTGGAAACCCTAACACCACATTTCCCTACTTTTGTCACTTCAGCCCTAACTAGTGCATTAACAAAGTTTTTGCAAAGAATTTAATATTATGCAGAGACCTCCCAGTGCATCACTTGTGCCTCAGTAGTGTAGATATTTAGGGGCATAAGTACCATTTTAGTAATGTTAAGTTTTTAACCTGCAAGCTGCCAAACATCTTAAGGAGTTCTAGAACCTTTGGAACTGAGATCTCTGGTTTCTCCAGATGCAGAAAAATATTGTCTGCATATGTGGAAATCTTATACCATTTGTAGCTGACTAGACTACCCTTAATTGAGGTGTTTAGTGGATGTGTCTGGAGAGCTGCTCCATATATAAGTGAAACAAGAAAGGGGAAAGTGGGCAGCCCTACTGGGTTTACTTTCTGTAGGGCAAAAAGGATTGAGAGAACCCCACGGCAAAAGATTTTGGCTGTAGGTTTTGAGTATAGATGTGTGATCCGGTCTATAAAGTCTGAAGGGAAATCAAATTCAGTGAAGGTGGAAAAAAGTTATGACCATGCTTCTCTGTCAAAAACCTTTTGTACATTCAGGGACATTAGCACTACAGGGTTCTGGGAGTCTCTGGATGCAGTTATAATGTGGTGAAACTTATGAATGTGGCCTATGGACAAAGGGCCTTGCATAAAGCCCACTTGCTCTGGGACTATAAGAGAATGCAAGACTCTATTGATGTGGGTAGCGAGTATTTTTGCAAGAATTTATACATATATATTAAGCAGAGATATATGTCGTTAGTTTGTTACTGACTCAGGGTCTTTAACAGGTTTAGAGAGGAGTGCAATGAGCACTTCTTGTAGGCTAGAATCCAGGTCCACCTTTTCTTTGGCTGAGTTAAATAGTTGAGTTAGGGGTACTGCCACCACATCAATTAGTGCCTTATAAGTGTTGGTGGAGAAGCCAACAGGGCCTGGGGCTTTGTATAGTGGCATACTTTTAATGGCTCATTTTACCTCCCAAACTGCTATATTTTGTCCTAGCCCCTCAGCCTGGGAGGGGGCCAAATTGGGAAGCTGTGCCTCGGTTAGAAATTGTTGTGTAGCTTGATCAGGAACTTGGGGGGTCTGCTGTGTAAACAGATTCATAAGAATCCTTAAAGGCTGCTGCAATAAGAATTTACAGAGTGGGGGACTTTGTCATCAGGTTCTAAAAGATCAGCTTGTTCTACACATCTCCTACTGCTTCAGTCTTACCGGCTTTGTCACCTTGGTCTACGTGCTTTGTTTTTGCTCTAAAAATTGCCAATTCTGCTTGTTCTCTCATAAGTTCTACATATTTAGCCTTAGCCAGGATTAAGTTTAACCAGTCCTCCTGAGAGGAATTGCAAGAGATGTTCTTTCATTATTGAATTTCAGAGATGAGCTTTGTTCACTCTGCCTCCCTCTTTCTTTTTCAGTAGTGAGGTGAATTAATTCACCCTGCATAGTGCATTTAAATGCTTCCCGTCAGTGGCAATAGTTGGGGACAGAATTGTTATTAATTTAAAAAAAATGTTTTACTTTTTTGGAGAATTTCAAGGGTCTTAGGGTCTTTCAGCAGGGTATCTCCATAATCTGTCTTTGTCTGGCTGTTCAAGTGGGGTGATAGCTAGTTTAACTGGGGAGTGATCAGTGATAACTCTGTCTAGGATTTCACAGTGTGATGTGGTCCTTCACAGATCAGGGATGATTTGGAAATAATCTAATCTGGAAAAGGAATTGTGGGCAGCAGACCAAAAGGTGAAATATTTGGCATTAAGGTGTAATGTTCTTCATATACCAGTCAACTCAAGAGAATATTGTAATTCTTTAGCCACCCAATTGGTTAGAAGACAGACTAATCAGTTGGTTCCCAGATCTGTTCAGTGTATTGTCCTGGGTCACATTCCAGTCACCCCCATAATGGCTGGCAAGCTACCAAGTGATACCAGGTGGGAAACGTTTTAGTAAAAAGGATCTTCATTAATAATCCTATAAATAGAGGAAAAAATAATATCAGTGCAGTCCAGAGTGCCCTTAACAATTATGAGCCTCCTCTCTGGGTCACTAATTTGAGCACTGAGGGTAACTGAAGTGTTTCTATGAATTAGGATCACAGTCCACGCTCTTTTGTTGTCATTGCCCAAAGCAAAAACTTGTCCAACCCATTCTCTTCTCCAAAGCTGTGCTTTGGAGGTCAAAGTGTGTGTTTCCTTTAAGAAAGCTATTTTGGTCCCTAGAGTCTTTAGGTGCCACAGGACCTGGTATCACTTTTGTGTAGTCTGCCCTCCCTTCACATTCCATGTTATTAAGGTTTGAGCTCAACTAGCAATAGAAGTGAGCTACAATATAATATGCTGTGGCTAATGGACCCAATCTTAGTTTGTAAAATTAACCTTGATAAGGAGACTGCCATAGGAAAGTTATGGGTTGGTGTAAAGGGGCCCCGAGAGTGCATTCCCATTCCTATATATTTGTGAACCTCCATAGATACTGTGTTAAAGAGAGTAAACAGATAACAAACAGTGGACATAGAACCTGTAACAAGTTGCAGACAATGAACACTAAACTTGAGAAAAGAACAACAGTTTCAAAAAAGCAAGTCTGCACAAAAACTCTCAGTATATACAGATAGTACCATGCCAAGATCAATCCCAGGTGCACCTTGACAGATGGACATAGGTATTGAGTCAAAGGCTGGAAATCTGCTAGTTTGTGAGGAGCTCATATGAGGTATTTCCCAGCTCTGCTTACCTATATATAACATCTAGGTGTCCAATGGCTAAACACATATTCCTTGATCCCCTCCCCCATTCCCTGAGTCCACGGGTCGGGAACCAATAAGCAGTTAAATATACGTGACAGTAACAGGAAAAGAAGGCAAAGTGTATATATAGGCAGAAACAACACTGACGTTTATTTTGTATCATCCTCAGAGTGGAATTTATTTAAACACCTTTTTCATGACTGACTGCAAGGTGACCATCAGTTCACAGTGATTGCTCCCACTACACTACCTGATAGTTTTGGGGATAATTGTCTCAGGCTGTCTCAGCAGTGCGGATAAGGGTTCTTGAGCTGCTGCAGAGAATGATGAAATACTGTAGTTGAAGCAGAAAGCAGGCTGGGCAGATTGTAGCCATTGCTGTGTCCAGTGCTAATCATCAGCAGACAAGTTGGCAAGCCCAGCCTTCATGAATGAGTGAATGTGCACACATTCTTCCCAAGAGGAGTCGCAGGTGATGTAGTGGAGGACTCCCCCGATACTGGTTCTGATTGGTCGATTGGTGCCAAAGGTGAGTGGCCGCAGTGGGGCAGGAACTCCAGCTGTTCTGTCAAGATCAAAGAATGTTAGGCTCAGTGATGTTTGCAGCTGTATGGAGAGAATGGAATTCCAGTGGTGGGAAACAGTCAACAGTGAGCAAGAAGATGGCTAGTATCCAATGAGAAGTAAATGTCTGCTCTCTTGGCACAGTTAAAGCCCTTGTATCAGTGGTTCAGGGGATGAGACACAGTTACAATTTGACAGTTAAAAGCACCATAACAATAATCAGTGAAAGAAGAGACATGATCATAGTGTCTATAAGTAGGCATGATGAATAACTCATGGAAGAGGGTGTTATCATTATATTTTGTAGGTCAGATCACTCATGGCTGAGAGATGAGCCAGGTGGGGAGGTAGAAGCCACCACAAATGCAATCTGAAATAAGCAGAGTAGTTGCTGAAGGACATGAGTTAAGAACTTTTTCCACTGTGGTCACTTATGCGGGTTCCATTGAAACTGATGCCAAGGAGGTAGCATGGCAGTTCTCTTTTAGCTATTTCTGCATTTGCAAATTCTTTGGTGCCTTGGTTGGGTAATACGATGAGCTAGGCAAGGTAAAGCATCTGAACTTTTACATTAGCAGCATGCAAAGCTTTTTTTGATCAACTTATATGCCCTTTGCCTGTCTCTCACCACTGGAGTGACATCACTGAAGATATATACTCCATGTCCATTCTAAGATAAGATACCTTTTTTCCTGACTTATTCCTGGATATAAACTTTGTCCTGGAAATGTAAGCATCTTAGTATGATGGCTCTGGGTTTTTCTTCTGACGTGGTATGGGGCCCAAGGAATGATGTGCCCTATCAATAATATAGGTGGTAGTGTTTTCTGGGGTCCTGCAATTTCTTGGAGAAATATGTGGACAAAGTTTGGCATATTAGAGTCCTCAGATTTCTCTGGTATGCCAACAAGGACTAGATTATTGCTGTGACTTCTTCCCTCCAGATCTTCAATTCTATCCTCCAATTTTTCCACTTACTGTACTCCTGTAGTTTAATCAGTTCAGCAGTATCTCCTGCATGTCAGTCCTGCAGTGAACTGATATGGGCCTCTGTATCACCCACTTGTATGGTCGTGGCAGCTAAGGCTGGTCTGAAGGCTCTGAAATCCCCTGCAAGTTCCAGGGCAGTCATTTTGGTACTTGCTAAATCGGCAAAAAAAAATCCGGTTTATCTGGGAGGCTTTCATTAACTGCAGCATCTGGTGGGGAGCCAAGAGGTGATTTCTGCTTATGCCATTTTGGAGCTGGTGCCCACGGTGGTACAGGAGGTACAGCAGCTATTTCTATCTCTTGTTGAGGCTCCATGGCATGACATTTATTGAAAATTTCCCCAGAAGTAGAAGATGAGTTTAGATAATGGCTGACAGTTGTTCTGTGTCAAAGAAACCAGGTTTTACACTGGAAAATCTGCATTTTACCACCTAGGGTGGCAGAACTATGAAAGAAGCTGCTCTCACACCGAGCGCATGATGTGACTCCCTCATGTCAGAATTTAGATTCATTGATTGATTTCATTTCACCAGGAATGGACCATTGTTCAGTTCAGTTTCAGTTTATTGCAAAAATGTATAAAATCATTGAGACTGTTACAAATATATAATTAAAATCTTTCAGCAATTCATATATATGACACAGACAAAAAGCAGTAATCAACAACAATCACTTACTATAGACAATAATATATCACAGGAATGGACTATTGAGTGTATATTCTTTTAAAATGACATCTGTTAGCTGTCTCAGGCATCAAATTCAAATTCCTATGTTCTTTTTTTTTAATTGGTATTTTTCCTCCCGTGGCCCCTGCCAGCTCTCTCTTTCTTCTTTTGTTCCCCCAGTGCCATTCCTCAAGGATCAGATCCCCTCCATTAATGCCCCCATGACTTACCCTTCATGGCAGGGTGGAGGAGGAGTCAATCAGTCCACCAGGAATGGATCCAGTGCCATGGAGGTACCATCTTGGGGTGGCTCCTGCGGGGGATGGTTCATGCCACTTGGTCAAGACCTTTTCTGCTTTTCTTGCTGAGGGGGAGCCTGCAATGCCAACAGTGGCATGCAGCATGCATGTCCACATGCTGCACGCCATTGGCTGCTCCTCCTCTTTGCCCCAACATAAGGTACTAGGCATGCTAACACGTAGCCTCTGCTAGGTGTCAGGTAAGTGCCGGTCCATGTTCCCCACCCTCCCTGGGAGAGGAGAGCTGTCCCCTGGATGCTCAATACCCTCTCTGGCTGACCCCCGGTGACCTGCTCGCACCATGACCATGGGTAGCCGGCATGGCAGGAGGTAAGACATGATGCCTCAGCCCTCCATGCCACTGGGCCAGCTAAATTCCTATGTTCTTAAGGAGTTACTCATAAGACCAAGTGGATTCACACCCTTCCATGGTGTAACTGCAATTACATACTATTATGTATTAATTCCTTAAAAAGGAGCCATCTCCTTCAGCAGAACTTTGAAAAGCATAACATATGAACTCACTTCAGCTTACTGTATATTTCATATCAATTCTGTATTTCTTCTTACTATTATTTATGTGAGATTATATACATGAAAACAAGGTCCTTTATCCTTGAGAGTTCATCATCTCCTTTTGTGCTCCCCCCGTGCCATAATATTCACTTGTGCCATCACAGTTAGGCCTATGGCAATAGTCTGCGATGTCACGACAGAGAGTTATGAATGTACGTGAGGATTTGATGTAGGAGCAGTTAAACTCTAAGGGATAAAGATTCTGTTTGTGTGCAAGTAATAAGTAAGGGGGAGGAGAACGCTATAGAATCTTTATGAAATACAAGGTGACTTGTGTCTAAATATTATGTTTTAAGTGTTTTCCCAGAAGCATTGGCAGCTGTTTAACTCTGCTGAGCTGAAACAAAACATTACACACTATAATATTGAAAAAAACTGTGCTAATGTGCTTATTGTCAATTGATATTGCATTATTTACAGGGAAAAATCCTTAATGCAAATGCACTATGCTAAAAGTGCATTTACCATTTAACAGCTTAATCTGGTTCAAGGTCAGTTGGCATTCATTTGTATCCCCCTTCCCCAGGTCGTGCCTGAAAATAGGCAGGATTTGTCTAGTGCACTTACCCGGTCAACAAAAACTAAATAAACAAATAAATAAAAAAACATGAAACCAAAAAAGCACACATGCCCCATAATGCAATGCATCATTAGTAATATGTACAATACACCATAAAGGATATTAGTCAGTTAGACTTTAAGCAGGACAGTAAGGTGCCAAATGGCTTCACAAACAATCTGCAAAGGCTAAACCAGCAACCCATAGACAGGTGTGTCATCCTTGTTAGGCCCCATCAGTGTGCTATATAGCTGTTGCCTCTGCCAACAACATGGAGTTAACCAGCCACATGAGGATAATAATTTGGGTCATGATGAAGACACAGGAGGAGTGTAATTTAAGAAGACAAGAACCTCAGTGCAAAAACACTGAAGCAAGAGCTCGGTTTAAAGTGCACTGGAGAAACACAGATATTCAAATACCCCATAACACAAGGCATCATGCATGATATATGCAAATCACCATGAATGATATTAGGCTGGCAGGGATTTAAGCAAGACTGTAAGTGTTAAATGGCCTCACAAACAATCTGCAAATTGGAAATAACAAACCACAGACATTCCCTTTGTCAATGTTAGGACTCCTTAGTGTGCTATCACCATCCTGCTTAAAGGCTAAAATTCACTTGCATTAATGTATTCATTCAGGGTTTACTCTCATGGATAAAGCCACTTGAGATGCATCACCTTATTTTCGAGGGGTCACAGGGGACAAGAGTGAACCACATTAAATATTGCACTATTACCATTATACAAGGTTTAGTGCATTAAGGTTAATACAGTCAATTATTATTACTACTTTCATGTTGCGTAATGTGCAATAGAACTGTCTGTTGACGATGTGCACATGGAACGGATGGTGCAGCATAAAGGGCGACTTGCCCTGAAAACCGATACTCTCTCCAGACAAACCATGCACCCATCCAATTGAGCTTCTATCTATCAGTTTCAAGTAATTAGGTCATAGTCAAAATTAATTCACCAAAAGTGGTTCATTCCTGTAATAGGCTTGACATCCAAGCCTATTGCAAAATAACTTATAGTGTGAGTCAAGGACAGAAAATTACTTATGACAACTACACAGCCCTGGCGTTTTGCTCCTACATGCTTCCTCACACCCCCTGTGGAAGGTCATAGGAGCAAAGCACTGGGACTGTATAGCTGTCGTAAGTGATTTTTGTGTCCTAGCTTCATACTGTAAGTTATATTGCAATTGGTTCAGATGTCAACCTACTACAGGAATAAAGTACTTTCGGTGAATTAATTTTGACTATAACTATAACCTTATGTTACCTGAAGCTGTAAGCTAGAAACCCAATAGGATGAATGCCCCATTTGTTTGGAGAGAGTACCTAATACACCTTCAAACTGTATTCTGACAAACAATTCTGGAAAAGCTGAAATCGCTTGGGTGACAAGGTGTACAGAAAAGAGATCAACATCTATAGGCAAATTGTGAGACCAGGCCTTAAATAAACCTGACGAGCAAAAATTACAGTGAACAGGTACATACTGTATTGTATTGTTCAACCATTGTCATAAAACTGGGGTTGAAAATCCAGACTCCTTATTAGCTTGGACCATTGTGAATACCACACAGTATTCAGTTGAGTCGCGCATGTGCCCTGCTGCAAAGGAGGATTTACATAAGTTTTTTTCTTTTTTAGACATTAAGTATAAAAATATCTGTTTTTAGAACATCTAATCACATTTCATAATAGTGGTAAGGCAACATGAGGATGACTGATAGGTAATTCTGCCCCCCGCAAACCATTTGCCTTTGGTTTGTGTGGTTTTTGGCATAGGGGTGGGACTACCTCACAGTTACACCCCCTCCACCATGCTTTAGTACTACAAAGTGTAATACACAGAATAAAGCATGCTAGCTAAAATTTCCATACAACCACGCTCAGCATAGATCTTTCTTTACATTGTGTTTTGTTTTTGTTTATCTATTTCTCCCCTTGCCCAGAGAGCCCCCATTCCCCAGACACCCCAGCCACAACACCCTTACATCTACTGAGACTTACCTCTGGCCTCTTACACCAGGGCTTGCCCCTACCAGCGGGGTAGGTGGGTTTCCCCAACCCCCACTGGTGAACGGATTCAGTCTGGCGGGCTGCACTGCTGGTTAGTGGTGGGGTCTGTGGGTGCCTGCCATCATCCAGTATCTGATTCACGCCATAATTAAAGTTGATGACAACTACATTCCCCTCACATTCTTGTGGACTGAACGGTATCCCATCCCATCATATGGGTGAAGCACACTGAGCAACTCAAGTATGAGTGACTCAATTTGCATGCCTGATGGAGTAGCGAGTATGCAGGTATAGTGATGGGAGGGGATAGCAAGTGTGGGGTGATGCAATAGCGAGGGTGAACAACAGGAGAGCTGTAGAGTGATGCCGGCCAAATAGAGTAATGAAGCCTGCTGCTGCTGAGCTGCCCACCTGGCATGGTGGACAGGGTTACTGCCTAGAATGGTGATGGTCTTGGGTTCAGGACTGCCTGATGGCAAATATTGTTTTTAACAGTTTGGGCTGTTGCAAATATTTTTTTTTGTTCAGGTGTTCCCCGGACTGATGGTGTCCCTACAGTGGTATCCTCCCTGCATACTGTTGTCCCCCTCTCATGTATTCTCCTTTCCCCCAGTGCCTGCCCCCCCCACTGGAGTTGATTATATTAGTTTGGGGCATGCAGGGGGCACAGCCCTCACATTAAATGTTAATTTTAAAGTCCCCCTCTTGGATTGTAGTTCTATTGCTGTATTGGTAGTTATTGAGGTGGGTTCAGTGCTGATTTTGCATTCGGTGAAATATACTTGCTCTTGTGTGAGTCTCCGTAGTAATTTTGCCATTATAACATGGAACCAGACTGAACTGCCTTTCCACTAGCCATTGCTAGGGCAAGGCATTTGCTGGAATCTGCACACCTTCCCCCCTCAGAGGAGAAGAGCAGTCCTTCAGATGCTCAATCCTCCTCCCCCTGGCCAACTCTTCAATGCCTCAAGTTTGCTATGAACCCAGATTGCTAGCACCACAAGCAGTAATGCCACCACAGCACCTGCTGGCTTTCATTGTGCTTTTAAAGGTGGTCAGCAGTTTTGTAGATTTGGTGTTGGGGTATCACAAGAGGTAAAGTCCTGTTTGCATACGTCTGGTTTGATCTTTGGGGGTTAGTGCAATAGGTTATATAGTCTGTCAATCACAAGTTGTACTGTTTTAGTAGAGGCATGGCATGTGATATAAGTAACAGTGAGGCTGTTTGCATGAAATTGATATCTGATGATTAATTGTCCCTGGTAGCACTCATTGGTGCTGCAGCAACAGCTGACAGCAGTAATGGATGAAGAAGCTGCAACTTAAGTGATGCTGAATGATGCTATACACCAGAGCATCCCTAGTGACACAGAATCAGCATTTGCTGTTGGTTAATGGGGTAGTTCACTTGCATGTTGCCAATCAATGAGACCACCCTCAAAGATCCTGCAGTAATATTTTACAGTTTACAATGCTTGAGTAGTGCCCTGACAACAACATCTAGCGGGTGTTGCCAATCAACCCCACATATGGGCTGCAAAAGTGATCAGCCAGGCAGTAGCTATGAGCTATGTCAAAGAACAGAGAGTACAAAACATGGCACAAAATAAAAATAAAAGCTGTACTGCCTATCATCCTCACCCAGAACATCCATTTTATGGCTCATGGCATAATAAACAAGCCCATGGCAATGCTGCAGATGTGTTGGTAACCAAATCAATAGATGCCACTATTAGGAGTCTGACCTCCTACTACAATGTGTCTGCTTTACTGTGTTGTTTTGCCAAGCTGTGTCCCAGTACTACTAGTCCATCATACCATTGTTAAGACATAAATGTATACTATAGGTATGGGCACTGACTGCAAACATACAACATGGTAGTAGTGCACCATAACAACACTGAACATAGGCATTCAATAAGATAAAAGCAGCAATTACTAGAGCATGATTAACAGCTAAACAGGGTAATCTGAGCAGGTTATGTAATTTGGAAGGGGTCAAATTTGCTAGCACATGTACAAAAGTGCTATATAAATATTCCACTCAATAATCAATAACATAAAAACACAGCACTCGCCTCTCTCCTCTCTTCAGAAAGTTAGCACTCACTGTACAGCCCCAACCTGTGCTGAGTACTCTCTTCTGCTGACAAAAAGCACTAGAAAAGCAGCCGAATGGTGCTCAAAATGTCTTTATTATGTGCAAAAGGTGTGTTAATCCATAAAAGTGGAAGCATTCTGTCCTACCCCCTTAGTGGAAGCTTTTAAGCAGAGTCTAAAGGCACATTTATGTAGAGAAACAGTTGGGATTTAGGGATTTTCTTCCTCTTATTAGCTTAGGTACTAGGAATGTATGGATTTAAGGAAGTCCTCAGGCACTCTAGCCATGTGAGCCTGTAGCTTAATGGTTAGCATGCTGGAATGACATACCAGAGGTCTGAGGTTCTATTCCTAGTGGGCTACACTTTTCCTTTCTCATTTCCATGCTTGATTTAAAAATATACCTTACAGGGGTTAAACTGCACAGAAAGAAGTTTGTATTTCTGACATTTTCCTGGTTGCAAGATTTTGTAACACATTTGAGAAAAGGAACGTGTGGATTTAAGGAAGTCCTCAGGCACTTTAGCCATGTGAGCCTGTAACTTAATGGTTAGAGTGCTGGAATGATATACAAGAGGTCTGAGGTTCTATTCCTAGTGGGCTACACTTTTCCTTTCTCATTTCCATCCTAGATTTAAAAATATACCTTGCATGGGTTAAACTGCACTGAGAGAAGTTTGTATTTCTAGCCTAGGTATTTGAAGCTGTATTGTATATGTTTTTTTAATTTATTTATAACTACATTTTAATTCTTGCCTGTATCCTGTACAGCACCCTGAGCCTCAGAGAAAGGCACATAAGAAATATTATAAAGTGGTGGAACTGCCTCCACCAATCACAGTGCAGCATTTACTGTACCTCTTATAGAGTGTACAGTTGCTGCCTCGAGCTGTCCAGAATAGCTGATTACCACCGTGGCCAGTCTCGCTTCAGTGTGTTTCTCCTATCTGAGAAGCTGTGGCAGATCAGATCAGCTGTCACAGCAAACATCTCCGGCCAAAAGCTCCAATTCTGCAAGTGATCAACTGTGAAACAAAATCGACAGTTAAATGCAGAAGAAAGGTAGAAGGGATTTATTTATACTAGCAGCTCTGCTTAAAAAAACAAGCAGTTCTCTGTCGAAACACAGGAAAAAAGCAAGGTAAATGAACATGAGTTTAGTGTTTCTGCTCTCAAACAAATTTCCTGAATTCAGTAAAAATTGCAGCTCAAATACATGAGCAGTCTCCCCCAACACTGGCCCGGTCCCCACATGACCTCCGGAACATACCAAAATGTACAGAAATGGACAGGGAGACGTGACAACTATTGCATTACTATTACACTTCTGGCACTTTTGGGCCCTTTTAAATTAGTTATTGGTTTCTCTCATAAAAAATCATGTTCCCTGCAGATGAAGAACACACATTCTCAATGATTGTAGTCGGCGCCTCCTTCACCATCAACATGACAAAGCACAGGCAAGGAACAGCAGGCACCAACTGTTCACGCACAGTGGGGAAGAGACAATTAGAAAACTCTTACAAAATGGCACAAAGTACTACCGAAATGTAAGTTCATTCTGAAGGCAGTTCCACCACTTCATACTATCTTAATATGTATACTTAGGGTTGTCTCTTAGATGATAAGAAGGTTATCTCATGCTGGTTTGGGCTGACAGAACTGTTCAGCTTCACTTCACTGTCCTCTCACCCAAACCAGCATGAGATAACCTTATCATGTAAGGGACAACCCTAAGTATACAAATTAAGATATAAAAGCTTACCTACTTACTTAATAACTTACTACTAGTGGGGGAGGAGATTATTCATCAGTAGTACCCAGCTCAGAGCTGGCAGCCTGGTGTTACCTCTGAGGGGATAGCTCAGTAGGAGGAGCACAGTGTAGAAAAGGAGGGTGCCCTCATGGCAATGGGAAAACAAGACTGGCAGATCTGAGTAGGAGAGAGAGCAGTAGAAGGAACTTAGGACTCAGGCAGGCCGACACAGAGCAGGAGTTGCCTTTACTTGAGTCTCCACAGGTTGCTGGCTGCAAAGGAGATGGTATTAGTGCCTGAGACCTAGGACAGATCCGGGGGAATGGACATCCAGTGATTTATATGGTAGTGTGTCAGTAAATGAAAAGTATGTAGTGGGACCTCTGGGAGAGGGAGAGAACCCTTGGGAAGTTTCCTTTTCAAGAAAAACAACCTGATCACCATCTGGCTTTTAATGGGTTCCCTGTAAGACATTAAGGGAAATCTGGGGGGGGGAAGGGGTGGCAGTCTCACAGAATATGTCACAGCAAGAACTGTGTTGGATAAACAGTGTGGTCAGAACAGCTAAAGGCATAATAGCCACAGGAACAGTGTAGTGAAGGCAAATTACTGATGTCCCTGTAGCTATATTGCCTTTGGGGAAGAGATGAAAGGATCTGGCTGGTGGCGTGCTGGCCAAGCAGCTGCCATGGCTCAGTGGATAAAGTCATAGGTAGTGGAGGGTGGTGGAGGGGTGATGGACTGGGGCTCGATTCCTGGTCGCGGGGAAGTTTTATATGTTTTTGTTGTTTGTGTTGTCTCCCCCCCCCAAGTTTTCTCCACGTTCCCAAGTTTGGTCCCCTCCCCTGGAGTTAGGTATTTAAAGATGGGAGGGTGCGTGAGGCACAGCCCCACTGTAACGGGGGGGTGCAGGTGGCGGAAACCCCTGCAAGCATACAATTTATGTGTTTTTGTTCACGGAAGGTAGCACTCACTGTTTTGCTGAGTGCTACCTCAGTGTTTGGCAATATGCCTGTACGTTTTTTTATTGTGCTGTTGTTGTATGTGGCATATTGACCTGCTACCCACAGAAGTGCCCATGCAGAAGTTCATCACCTGGAGATCACAGAAAAGAATCCAGCAGGAAGAAAAGCTGCCAGATTGTGTTTACATAGGCAGTATTATGTAGGCAGCATCATAGAAACTGGATTGATTGTGATGAGTCAAGTGGAATAATAGTAGCATGAAGGGGTGAGAAGAAAATAAAAAAAGTGCACAGTGTCTGTTGGTGTGGGAGATAGCACTACTGGGGTAATAGAAACAGAGCACGGGTGGAAGCAGAAGCTAATCTTGGATTAGAAAGTCAAAAACAGGAGAGGGGTCGAGTGAGAGAGGAATGGGGGTTGGAACAGTGGAGAAATTGTCCTCTAGTCTGCCCGAGCTTTCCAACAGAGATGTGATGGCGAATCCAGCTGCACAGAAAGATTCTGGAGGTCTTGCTTGCTTAGAGAGTGAGTTGGTGCAAGCTAAGATTCAATCAGCTGATGTGCCAAAGACTGAGTGAAGAGGGAGCCTGCTGTTGTGGTCCAGAAACTTACCAAATCATAAGTAAGGGTAATGGGTTCCCAGGCTTTCTAAATTAGTGGCTGAGTTAAATGCTGGTCAGCCTCCACTCCTGACTTATAAAAGTGGCATGGAGTCAGTGAGGTGGTAGCTAAACTGTTGGAGATTTACTTTGAATCAGTGCTGAGACTGTCACCTTTGTGATTTTTTCCCCCTAGTGTGATCTTGAATGGTGTGAACGTGGTGAAAGCACATCTTGGAACTTGCAAGTTTCCCTTTTTATGGCTGCAGGGCAGAGCTCTGCAAGCCATCTTGCTATCACTTGGGAAAAAAGGGCATGTCAGACTCTAAAAGAAGCACACATTTTGGAGATAAAACACAATCACTCCATTAGAAGCACTCTGTTCTGCTTCTCTCCCTTCAGTAGACCACAGCTGTTCTTTTGTCTTTGCCCCCCCCGAACTATTTCTTCTTTCTCTGCACTTTCTGGTAGCCAGCACCAAGGAAGAAAGATCTGTTATCAAAACCATTTGCTACTTTCTCAGCTTATCCAGCACAGGCAACAGTGAGCTATATATTCATGCAGTGCTATAGCAGCAATGGCTGACCAAGCAAGAAAGACAGAGCTGGGGGGGGAGAAAGAAAGAGAGGGAGAGAGCTTCCTCATTCCTTCTTGCTGTCTTTTTAGTTCAGTCTGTGAAGGGTTTCTGTCATTGTGATCAATGTGTGTGTGTGTTTTCCATGGGGGAAGGGAGATTCCCAAGAAAAGGTCTGTCTCAATGCTGTGAAGTCCTTGTAAGGGAAATGGGATCACTCTTTCATAGTTCAGTAGCTTCATTAGGACATATAACGTTATCTTATGAACCAGATCCACAGCAAAGGGAAATTGAAATTGCAATTTATAATTTCTCACATGCTGCATTTGTATAATGAGTATTATAACTACTTACTTCATTGAAAGGATGTGTACTTTCATGGGCTGGCACCACCAAAAAGAATGCCCCCCCCCCACCAGCACTTTACACCTATAGAATCAGCCCAAGCAGCCCTTTGAACTCTTGAAATTTCACACATAGTTATTAGTTCAGATATATTTGTACTAATTTTATTTATTTATTTATTTTATTTATTGGAGAAATCAGTTTTACAACCTTTGAGTCATGGACTCGTTTACAAAGGTACCTTGTCATAAGGGGGGGAGACAACAATTAAGTGAGTTTGAGACAGGGATGAACATACGGGTGAAGATATATAAACACACTTGGAAATTACAGGCAGCAGCTATACTGGGCAAACATGTGTAAAGGTACACGCATTGTAACAAAGCAATAGATACATCACACAACTAACAGCGAGTCTCAGACAAATTATGTAGTGGGCGGGACCGGTTGGGTAGTTACAGGCATTTACAGCAACGGCTGTCAATAATATGCTTACGGAGGGTAGTTTTGAAGCGGCCAATCCCCGGAATCTTGGAGATAGATTCAAGAAGGGAGTTGAACCAATGCGGGGCCTAGTGATGGAAAGACCTTTGGCAGCGAGAGGTCCTGGCCCTGGGAACAATGAAGGTAGCAGTGGAGGACTTGCGGGTGGGCAGGGGCCTGGTAGCCAACTGCAAGGGTCCAGAGACCCCAGGAGGGCAAAGGCCTGACATGGACTTTTTGGCCAGCAGGCAGGTTTGATATTTCAGTCTTTCCTCAAGAGTGAGTATATTTGTGGTGGAGTATAGCAGACAGGTGTGGGTTCTGCTGTGGGCACCGGTAAGGAGCCTACAGGCTTTATTGATAGCAGTCTGGACTTTAGATAAGGCAGTGGTGTCAGCAGCAGCGTAGATTGGGAGCCCGTAGTCAGCCAGTGATAACACCGATGAGGCTATAGCTAGTTTTAGGGCGGGTTCAGGGAGGCAGTCTTTGTGGCGGTAGAGAAGCCCAATCCTGGAGTTCATGGCAGATGACAAGGCTTTGAGGTGGGCATGGAAAGTAAGGCCGGAGTCAAAGGTGATGCCCAGGTACTTATAGGATGTTACTAGTTCAATTGGGAGGGGCGTGCTGGTGGTGATGTGGAGGGGAAAGTCCTTGGTGCTGTTTTGCCGATGTGAGAATAGCATGGACTTTGTTTTCTTTAGATTAAGGACTAGTCGATGGTCATTGAACCATTTTTCGGTTTGAAGGAAGGCGCTTTGTAATGTGACTTGGAGAGGGAGAGGGTCCAGGTGAGTAGCTAGAATTACAGCGTCGTCTGCATATAGTAGTATTTTGCTGGAACAGGAACTAGGGAGAGTGTTCAGGAATAGGCTGAAAAGGGTCGGTCCAAGGATCGAGCCTTGCGGGACCCCAGAGAGTACGGGTAGGTTGGAGGAGAAGGTTCCGTTTAGCTTGACTCTTTGGGTCCTGTTGTGAAGATAGCTTGTGAACCACTTCAGGGGGTTGGATGAGAGGCCCAGATTGCTCAGGGAGTGTAATAGCAGGGGGTGGCTCACCATGTCAAAAGCCTTGGAAAGGTCTATGAAAACCGCCCCTGCAAGCTGACCATTGTCAAGTGCGGAGTGTATGTGATGGGAGAATTCCAGGAGGGCAGTGGATGTGCTATGGCCAGGACGAAACCCATGTTGCTCCGGACATAGAAGGTTGTATTTAGAAAGGTATTCCGTGAGCTGTGAGTTTATTATTTTTTCTAAGGCTTTGGATAAGGGGGGGAGGATGGAGATGGGCCTTTAGTTGTTAGGCAGAGTATGGTCCCCAGACTTGTGGATGGGGGTTATTTCAGCATGCTTCCAGGCCTCCGGGAATTGGCCTAGGCTTAAGGATTTATTTATGATAAGCGTGAGGGGGGTAAGCATGACATCTAGGGTGAGGCGGAGTATTTTGGAGTCAAGAGGGTCACTACTTGGGTTCTGAGAGGCAAGGGATCTTAATAAGAAAGATTTGGCATCATGTGGTGAGATCATTTGGAAGTGGAATTGTGGCCTGGAGGTGGGAGTATGAGTGGGTGTGGCAACCGGGTCAAAAAAGTGGGCAGGAAGGACAGCACTTAAATCTGTGAAAGTCTTATTAAGGCAGTCATCGATATGCGTTAGGTCAGTTGAGACAGCCCCATTTATGACAATCAGGGATGGGGGGGGAGCGGGCTTTACCATTCAGTTCTTTTATGTTGTCTCAGAAGGCTCTGGATGAGCCCCAGGAAGATGTCAACGCAGCCTGGTAGTATTTAGCTTTTGCCTGCTTGATGGTCCAGGTGCATTGGTTGCGGGCTGCCCTGTAGGCTTGCCTATCGGCCAATCTACCGGAGTCATTAGCTATGTGCCAAAGGTTATCTCTTTTTTTTAGTTGTTGGATCAGTGCAGGGATTATCCATGCAGCAGACCGTTTTTTTAACTTGGGAATGCGGAAGGGGGCAAACTGATCGCAGGCATGGTTGAAAGCTGTGGTGAGGTAAGTTAGGGCAGAGTTGATGTCAGGTGCGCAGGCCACTGGGGTCCAGTTGATTTGGGTGAGGTGACGTTTGAGGTTGACAAGGCCTCTGGGGAGAAAACGGCGTCGCGGGGTCCTGCAGTACCCCGGGCTGAGTGTGGGGGATGACCAAGAGCAGATGATAGGGGAGTGGTCACTGAGTGAGTCCGCAAGGACTTGCACCGATCCTATTTTATGTGGCCGGTTGGATAGGACTACATCCAGAAGGGAACTGGTTCCTGTTACTTTGTTAAGCCTAGTGGGCTGGGTGACCATTTGCGACAGGTCAAGGGCTGCAAGCTCATTCTTCATATTGTCAGAAGATGGGCTGAGCCAGTTGGTGTTTAAGTCGCCCAAGATTAGTTGTTCGGCCTTCAGGGGTAGGGTGGATAGGTAGTCAAGAAGGGAGGTGACCGCAAGATCTTTTTTCAGCCCCGGGGGTAGGTAAGCCACGGTTAGATAAATGGGGCCACGACCTGGGTGGGGGGAGATTTTTAAAGTAATGGCTTGCGCCCCGTAGCTAAGCTCGGGGTTGGAGAGGGCGTGACCGAGGAGTGAGTCACACAGGTAGATAGCACACCCCCCTCCACGCCTACCCAACCTATCGGCCCTAAACAGGGAAAAACCTGGGAGAGAGACAGCAGAGTCAGGCGTGAGGGGGGAGAGCCAGGTTTCTGCAAGCATGAGAATGTCGGGGGAGTGTTGGGAAACCCAGCACTGGAGGGCAGCGGTTTTCTTAGGGAGACTGCATATATTGATAAAGGCGATTCGGAGGCCTTTGCCTCCGGTAGGCTGAGGCAGGGTTGAGGTGACGGGCCGGGTTCGGGTGCACATTGCCGGAGAGCAGGAGCAGCAGAAAAATTAGGCGCCTCGCCAGGTGTTGGTTGCTGGGGGTGGGGTACATACGTGGTTGACGAGACCTTACCAGGGAGGTGCAAGGGATGGGAAGGGAGAATAGAACCGTGGGCGCTAGCGAGGAGAGAGACCACTTGTGATAAAAATCACAATACTGAGAGTAGCACTTAGGTGGTGGGTGGATGGGGGTAGTGAGGTGATCCAGGGTACGTGAGGGATTTGGGGGGATGGCCTGGGAGATAGTTGTTGGGCAGTCTGATAGGAGACCAGAGCACTGAGAGTGGAGGGGGGGGTATTACTGAGGGCAGGTAGAGGGGGGATATAGGGATGGGGAGCAAGTAAAGGCAGGGATAAGAGGAGAGCCAGAATAGCATGGTTTAAGCTAGAGGTGACATCTCCCAAGAAGAGCAGAAAGTGAGGCAGGCTCCATCTAGTGCTGGAAAAGTATAACCAGCAAATGGGAAAGTAGGCTGATTGGTTCTGGCGCCTCATGTGACAGAAATACCCAATATCAAGAGCCGACCAAGGGGTGGTGGTGGGGCAGTGGGGAAGCGAGCAGCGCGCGGCATTACAGGCTTCTCCGGAGCACAGGCTGGAGAGAACAAAGGTGCGGTGGCGCGGGTGCGCGAGTCTGGAGAAGGCGCCAAACAAGCACAGCGTCCTCGGGTAGGCTGCCTCCCGACTGAAAAAGCACAGCGTCCTCAGGTAGGCTGCCTCCCGACTGAAAGAGCACAGCGCCCTCAGGTAAGCTGGCTCCCGATTGTACTTGTAGGCCCAAGAATTACCTGCACACTGTGGGGAGGCTGGGAGGGTGATTTCAGGCGGCCCTCATGACCAATGGTTCCTTGGGAGGCGGGGGTGTCCCGGCGTCACTGGCAGCAGCGATCTCGGCAGCAGGGAGGGCACTAGAGATGTAGCCCTCGAGACCTCCAGCTCCTCGGTGGGGGGGGATTGATCTGCACACTGTGGGGAGGCTGGGAGGGTGATTTCAGGCGGCCCCTCACGACCAACGGTTCCTCGGGAGGCGGGGGTGTCCCGGCGTCACTGGCAGCGGCGATCTCGGCAGCAGGGAGGGCACTAGAGATGTAGCCCTCGCGACCTCCGGCTCCTCGGTGGGAGGGGGGGGATACCTAATAACTGATGTATGTTTCCAAATCCATATTATGCGCTTACCACTGTATGCAGTGAGGCATGAGGCAAATGCAAATGTGTTAACGTACAAAGGTGAGTGTCTATCAGGTCGATCACACAAAAGTGACACAAGGTTTACAGAATAACTGAACTGAAAATTGTACATAGTTATTGAGCAAAGGTATGCAGGAACCTGGGTTGACACTGAGACACAGTGTTCATGTAACCAAGGTGAGTGTATATCAGAAGTTGATCACACCAAGCGGCTGGGTTTGTAGAATAAATCCATTCACCAATGTACATGATGATGGAGCCATGGTATGCTTTTATGAGGATAAGCAGTGGGACACAAGGCAGAGCAAAGTGTTTTCATATAACCCAGGTGAGTGTATATCAGAGGCCAATCACACAACATGACTAAATAACTGCACTCACAATTGTACATAATGATCCAGCAATGGTATGCAGTTACCTGGGTAGACACTGAGGCCTGAGGCAGAGCCAAGTGTATTCATTTTAACACAGGGTAGCGTATATCAGAGGAAAATGACACAAAGTAAGACAAGGTTTGCAGAATAAGTGCAGTCACATTTGTACATAGTGATGGAGCCATGGTATGCTCTTTTCTGGGTATCCAGTGAGGCATCAGGCAGAGCCAAGTGTCTTCATGTAACTGAGGTGAGCATATAGCATAGACCAATCATAAAAAAGTGACACAAGATTTGCAGAATAACTGCACTCACAATTGCACACAGTGATGGAGCCATGGTATGCACTTATCAGTGTATCTAGTGAGGCATGAGGCAGAGCCAAGTGAGTTCATGTAACCCAGGTAGGCATATATCAGAGGCCAATCACAGAAAGTGAGAGAAGGTTTTCAAAAGAACTGCAGACACAGTTGTACACTATGATGGAGAAAAGGTACCTTGGTAGACATTGAGGCATGAGGTAGAGCCAAGTTTGTTCAATGAACACAAGCTAGCATATGTCAGAGTCCAATCACACAAAGAGAGACAAGGTTTGCAGAATAAGTGCAGTCACATTTGAACATAGTGATGGAGCAATGGCATGCATTTTACTGTGTATGCACTGGGGCACAAGGCAGAGCCAAGTGTGCTGATGTAACCTAGGTGATAATATATCAGAGTCCGATCACACAAAGAGAGACAAGGTTTACAAAATAAGGTCAGCCACATTTGTACATAGTGATGGTACCATGATATGTGTTTTCCTGCATATGCACTGAGGCATGAGGCAGAGCCAAGTGTATTCTAGTACCCTAGGTGAGCATATAACAGAAGCCAATCACAGAAAAGTGACACAAGGTTTGCAGAATAACCACAGTAACAACTGTACCTTGTGATGCAGCCACTGTATGCATTTACCAAGGTATGTAGTGAGGCACATGGCAGAGCCAAGTGTCCTTATGAAACCCAGGTGGGCATATATCAGGCGGATCACATAAAATGACAGAAGATTTTCAGAATAAAAGGAAAAACAAATTGGAGAATGCACAAGGACAAGGTAGCGCAATAGACTAACAAATTACTACATCAAATAAAGTTCTGCACTCACCATCCTTGTTCATGTCAGAGGCTGGTGAGTGCAGGACTTTATTTGATGCAGATTTTCAGAATAACTACACTCATAATTGTACTTAGTGATCAATCAAAAGTATGCAGTTATCTGGATAGACACTGAAGAAAAAGGCAGAGCTCAGTGTTCAATAACGCAGGTTAGCATATATCAGAAGCTGATCACACAAAATGAGACTCAAGTTTGTAGAAAAAGTGCAGTCTCATTTGTACGTACTGAACAAGTCATGGTATGTGTATTCTTGGGTGTGCACTGAGGCACAAAGCACAGCCAAGTGTGTTAATGTAACCAAGGTGGGCATATAGCAGAGGCCAACCACACAAATATGACACCAGGTTTGCAGAATAACTGCACACATGATTGTGCATTGTGAAGGAGCCATGGTATGCTTTTTCCAGGGTATGCAGTGATGCACAAGCAGCTTATTTCCAGATGTGTAGTGGAGGAGAGGTATGAAGTATACTACATTAGGAAAACATTAAATAGTAATTAACAGCATTACAAAAATAATAGTCATATAAAGCAATATAGTACATCAAAGAAGCACAATTATAAATGCTGCAAATATACATATTAGCAGACATTATGTCTGTGAGATCCTTACTGACAGCACTTGACTAGTGGAACTGCTTTTTGTGGAACACCACTATCTCTGTTGCTCTGATGACATCATCCTCCCACAACTGTAATAGAAAAATGGAGGAAAAGCACAGTGATAATTTCTTGGGGCTGTAATTTTTTATTTACAAACCAGATTTGGACAGAAATAGGACTCCTGGCTACTGGAGGAGGCACACAATACTTACACATAAGGAGTTAGGAAAATATTGCTGTGAAAAGATGTGAGACTTCCCCCCCTCAACTCGTTTCTGGTTACTGATTTTTTAATAAGGCAGAGGGGATCACTCTTTGACTTTTCAGTAGCTGCAGTACAACTTGTAATATTTAATATGTACCAGATCCACAGCAAAGGGAAATAACTGTGAGATTCTTGCCAAATGTAATGACAGAAGACATCAACAGCCTTATAGTATGGTGACTATGGAGTGTGCAAAAGCAGGAACCAGCCAGCATCAAAGGAATAATTCATTGGAGTAGGAGTGATTGCTTATATCGTAAACCATGGAGTGCCATTACTGATGTTGTCCACTAAATGGAAACATTACTTCGTACATGCTTTAGCTACAGTGATCTCTCAGTGACTGCTACTGTGCAATGCATTACTATGGGCATTTGCATGATTTAAGATCCTGCTTTGAAATCTGGATATTTATAGTTGCAGGACATTTCCACATATTTAAGATCTTATCATAAGGGTCTTCACAACATACAGGATACACAGATACATATCAGGGTAGGTTAATGAGCAATACAGTAAAATGACATATTGTAAGTAGTAGCAAGAAGTATAAAAAAGAACCAATAGTAAAATGTTAATAAATTAGCGTCCCCAAAAATCGTATTAGATCAGAAAGTCCATAAATATCCCCATGTTTAAAATAGAATTGTAAAGATATACAAATGTACCACAATTATAAATGTCCAGATTTCAAAGAAGGATCCAAAATTCATGGAAATGTCCATAACAATAGTTTAAATGTCCTAAATACATGCAAATATCCAGCAACTATAATGAATGACCAAAATGTACAGCAGGATGCAAAATATGTGCAAATGCCCATGATAACAGGTAAAAGTCAATGTGTATCACTCTCAGTATGTTTATAGTCCTCCGCCCTCTCCTGCGCCCATGGTCTTTTTTTTCTACCTTCTATCATTGAACTGCACTTAACTGAAATTACAGTTTAAAATAATTATGTATTAATAATGGTAGTGCTTACATTGTAAACCATGCGGTGCCATTACTGATGTTGTCCACCAAATGCTTTAGCTACAGTGATCTCTCAGTCACTGTTGTCAGGCAGTGCATTATTATGGACATTTACATGAATTTAGGATCCTGCTTTGAAACCTGGATATTTATAATTGCAGGACATTTCCACATACTTAGGATTCTATTATAAGGATCTCCATAAGATGCAATATAACTTTAATAAACCACAACAACCCATATCAGATTCATCCATCATTCTTCTACTACATATTCTATACACGCCTCTCACCTCCATCACTACAATCATTTTGCAGCCATAATGGCTCTGACCAGAGTTGGTTACCTTTGCTACCAAGTGGACTAACTGTGAGTTAGCCATTTTCCATCCTTAGTTTGGCTAATTTTGACATTCCTGGCTATTGAAGAACAGCACACACTTTTGGCCATATCCCCTCTTAAATAGCACTAAAAAGGGGAGCAATATGGACAGTTAACTTGATGATCTTGGACTTAGAGAATATATACTGTGACTGAGATTTAATAATTCAAATGTACCCTGTACTGGCTACCGTATTCTATTTTACTATGTTTTATGCTGTGTTATATTGTTAATTTAACTCTTTATGTGGTTGTATGAGTGATCTGAATAAGTCTGTATTTATGTCCTGTTTTATTTAAGAAATAAGACATGATAGGGTGTGCATTGGACACGTCTAGCACACTGTTAGAAGAGTAATAAGGCACGAAGCTGCAGGCTGAGTGCTTTCAGTCCTTGGCCATGCACTACATCACAGGAGTGTCTCATTGCCCTTATGAAATGGGTATGGGCATTGTACATGCATGTCAGAATGTAAATAAGATTGAGTAAAAAAAGTTACATTTCTGTCCTTATTTTAAATAAAATAGTTTCTCCGCCTGTTTGACATTGAGGTGCTTTTTTATTGAAAAAAATTACTTTTGTCCAACTGTAGCCACTGTAGTTGCACTATCAAGTGGTTGTGGTGGCTCCTCCCTACACACACTCTCACACACACACACACACACACACACACACACACTATTTGTATTGAATTCCTAATCCCCATTTGTTTTTTCATTTTGTTTTTTTTTTCATTTAAATTGGAGCCATGTGTTAGTGACTGGGTGAGCATGCCACCAGCACAGAGGACTGAGTGTGCATGCTGTATGATCAGTGGCTACAAACAAATGGTGAGGAGAACTCTGGATGACAGTACTTTTTTTCTTTCATTTCAACTGAGTCTCAGGCAGGAATTAACAGCTTAGTTGCTATTTGGCAGCCAGGAGAGCATAGATGAGGGAGAGAAAGATCAGGCAAGCAGGCAGCAGAAACATCACAGAGCTTATTGGACCTTGAGGAGGAGAGTGAGTGAGTGAGTGGGTGGGTGAGAGGGGGAGAGATCATGGTGGGCATAGATTTTTTTATGTGCTGTGCCCAGCTTACGAGAACTTGATGCTAGACATACACTGAACACTTTCAGCGTATGGCTAACAACCAATTAGGGGACTCAAAATCTTGATCTCCTTTCATAAAGATTGATAATTGGTGTGTACAGCTTTACATAGGGGTTAGGATGGTAGGTTGTTATAGTGCTGGTGAAATTATTAGTAGTAGGTAGTTTTAAGCTGACTTTTGTTAGTGAAGTATGATGTGTGTGGATTTGAGGGCCCTGGCATGCTTCTATTCCCCAGAATTGCTCCAAATGCTCCAAGCTTTTCAGTCCAAGCTACTCCAGTGCAGTCTTGGATAGCTGTTAAAGACTGGGGATACTAAGAAGGTGGGGCATTAAGAGGAGGTCAGTTCAAGGATAGGAGCCAGAGAGAGCAGGAACAGGTGTGTCAGGCTGAGCCAGTACCCTGAGTATAGGAAGATCATGGAACAGGATCTTCCCTGCCTAGGGATGGGGCAGATAATAAAATGACTGTCTGTACCAACTCCATACATTCATTGCATGTACTGCAGTACCAGGTCCCTGAGGAACAAAAAATATGTGATATTGGGTTTCATCACAAATGCCTTTAGGAATTTGGTATGTTTCACTGAGTCTTAGCCTGGGATGACTCTGATCTAGTCCTGAAGGCATTGATCCTGGCCATGTTCTTGGTAACACACCACCAGAAATGGGAGTGCAGACATGGTGGGGTGACCGATTCATTTAGGTCTTGCTTGAAACTAACAGCATACTCATTGAATAGATTTATTTGAATGTGTGGCAGTGAAGGCTGATGTGGGTTTGAGGTCTGGGATTCTCCTAGTTTACCATCTCCAGGGTGGGAACAGATGTTCCTATGGGAATTTGTGGTTTTGTTGTTGACCTGTCATCATGCATCCTCAACTTAATTGTGCTGGGGGATTTCAATGTATAGGTCAATGATGAAGCCTTACAAATTGCTCAGCAATTCCTCCAGTTGATGGAGCCACCAGTTGTTTCCACAACTACCCATGAACACAGCCACACATTGGACCTCATCTTCTCTCTCTAGGGATGCACATCTTTAATGTCAAGGTAGATCCAATAGAGTGGGCAGATCACCATGCAGTTAATTTTCTAGCAGGGGTCCCCTGGATACCTTCCCCCTCCTCATAGGGATGATCCAATACCATCCTAAATGTGATGTTGGTACTGGAAAAGGTTCTGGTGATTTTAAGCATCTTGGTAAGGAAACAGCATGTATCAGAAGAATGGAGAAAACCATTGATCACCGTAATTTGGCCATTACAGTTGCGCTCAACTCCATTGCACTGCTCCATGCCCACCTGCTGATCTCCTGCCACAGATCACCATACTATAGTGACAAACTGAGCCAGTTGAAGGCAACAAGGCAGAGGCTGGAGCATTCCTGGAAGAGGTAAGACTCAATGGATGACAAGATGACTCTGAGGTCTCATTACGGGACTATCAGAGGACAATAACCTTGAAAAAGAGTTCTGTCACAGGTTATTACCACAGGAGGAAATAGACTTACTCAACTTTTTCACACTGTAGATGGTTAATTAAACCTTATCTGTCTGTCTTCTGGAGGAGTTTTGTAAAATAAAAGTGTAAGGAATTTTGCTTGTTCTTTCTATACAGAGTATCCTCCATTCCACTTGGGATCTTGACAGGTGGCCTGTCAGGGTCCAGTAGTGTCATGGTGGAAGGCACAAGGGCACTTTGGTGGTTTGCAGTTAGTTTTAGCCAGTTGTTATGGAGGAGATGCTTGAGGTGATGACTCGGTTGTTTTTGATTGTCAGGGGGCCCTAGATCCAGCATTTTCCAGCATTGTTATGGGTTCCTTGCAGGAGGGTTGTTTCCCTCTGATTCTTAAAAAGCCATGGTGAGACCGATCCTAAAGAAATCATCTTTAGACAGGCCTGTCTTCAATCTCCCTTTCCAGAGCACGTTATCAAGAAGGTGGTGAGGGTGCAGCTTGAGGCTCACCTTGAGATTTTTGATGTCTATGAGCTGCTCCAACTGGGTTTGAGGTTTTGCCACAATATGGAGACCACGCTTGTCAAGGTATGTGATAACCTGCTTCTTGCGAGAGACAGAGGGAAGCACTCAGTTGTCATTCTCCTTGATCTATCATCAACATTTGACACTGTAGACCATGAGGTTTTGGTGGAGCACTTTAGAGAATGTGGGGGACATTTTTAAAATGGTTTGAGTCCTTCCTTATTGGAAGAAAGCAGTAGGGGTTATGGAAACTTTCTCATCGCAACCTGTGGCAGTCAGCTGTGGAGTTCCCCAGTGGTTGATTCTGTCCCCCACATTGTTTAAGGTGTATATGCTTTCACTACAGTGGGTTATCATAGTGTGTTGTGAGTTTTTACTGCTATGCAGATGATGATATTCATCTGTACAAGTCATTTACATTGGATGGTGGGAGAAGGTTTCTGTGCTGGAGCAGTACCTCAAAGCAATTGACAATTAGATGACCTCCAGCTGCCTGAGTCTTAAGTTGGCTAAGATGGAGTTACTACTAGAAGAACCAGGTCCTCAAGGTCATCTGGAAGATGTGATGCTATCAGATTACCATCTCTAAATGGCACATTTCTGACAGCTGTGGATACGACTGGGGGGGTGGGACATCCATGCAGAGTTGGATGGGCTTACCCACTGGAGGGGGAGGGATGCACTTGATGGCTGGTTACTGGGGAACACCACACCATCGAGCACCTAATGGCACCTCTCCTCTCCTGGGGTGGTTGTGGCCCCCTCCCATAGTTCTGCTGCCGCTGGGTGGAGGTCTGGTGGCAGTGCAGGTGGGAAGGGGCAGCAAGTCAGGAGGGCACCTTGGAATGTGGCGCCCATGTGCCTCCACACATGTGTGTGTGCATGTCTGGGACTGGGGGCAGGTGAAAATGGGAAAACACACACACACAAAAATGGTTTCTACCATCTTAGAAATATTGCCCAGATTAAACCTTTTATCCAACTCAATGACCTGCCATCACTAGTACATGATTTTGTGACATCCAGACTTGATTACTGCAATGACCTTTACCTTGGGCTGAAAGGAGGGACCTTATGTCACCTCCAGCTGGTGCAGAATCCTGCAGCCAGGTTGTCGATGGACCTACCCAGGTCCTGTTTTGTGACCCAGTCTTGTGCAATCTGCACTTGCTGCCTGTGAGGTAGCAGATTTCCTTCAAGGTTGGTTTGCTGACCTATAAAGCCATACACAGACTGGGCCCTAGCTACCTGCAGCACCTTCTGCTGCTTTGCCAGACCTCCCATCCTCCCTGTTCCTCTGAGGCAGGCCTCCTCACTGTTCCGAGGGTTTGGTTGAACTCTTCGGGTGAGAGGGCCTTTGATGTTACTGGCCCAACCATGTGGAACTCATTTCCCAGCTCTCTGAGGGAGGGCCCCTCACTGAAAGCCTTCAAAAGGGGTCTGAAGTCCTATCCTTTTATGTCAGTTTTTGGTTCATTTTAGTTTACCGGCTGCTCATTTTATTTTATATTTATAGTCATTTTATACTTACGAATTATCCTGACTGAGTTTTTAGTATTGATCTAAAGTGGTTTTGAATTTAATGTTGTGGCTATTCATTGGTACATTTTCATCCTGCATGTAATGCTGTGGTATTGCATATTGCACAGCACCCAGAGCCTATGGGAATGGGCACTTTATAAATAAAAGTTTGTTTGCTTGCTTACTGAACACATAACTAATTTGTGTGGAGTAGTTCAAGGAAGGATCTGTCTAATACCAAAATATATAAAAATATATATTGCCTCCAGCAATGAACCATGTTTATATTTAACTTAAAATACATCATTCAGTAAGCTCGTCCTTGGTTTGGAGTCCAATAGCACTGAATTTGTCTTTTCTACATTCAAGCCAATCATGTTACTGGACAGCAAATCCTGAAACCAAACACAAAATTTAGATCAGCAATAATGTCATGTTGGTTTTGAGACTGTTTCTAAATTAGCAAGCGGACTGCATATAACCACGTTTGACATTTAGTACCAACTGCAGATAAATCATTAACAAAAACAGAAAACAAAATAGAGCTCAAAATTGAGCGCAGTAGAACACCAGATTCAACAAGAAGAGAGTAGATTCAGCACTGCATAATTTAACAAATTGCTGTTGAGTTGATAAATACAGCAGTCACCAGGTCACCTCAGAACAGAACAGTACAGCACAGTACAGTTCAACCAGATTTGAAAGCCTTGGTCAAGTCCATGCAGATGACACCCTTTAATTCACCAGTATTCATAGTGGAGTACACATCATTCATAAACCTGACCAAGGCCGTAATAGTTCCATATCATGACTTTAACCCATGTTGATCAGGTAAGAGTAAATCATAATTAACAATTTAATCATTAGGGCTGTGTGGAATGTGGAATCCTGCTGTAAGAACTGGGGTGGAACGCTAATTATGCTTTTGAAATGCTTCTCAGTATTTCATTTTAAATTCTGTGGAATTATAAAAAGTATCTCTGTGTAAAACACAGAATTTTTTTCTACTGAGCACATAAACCCTGCGGGGAAAGAATCCACAGTTTATGTAAATGGTGGATTATTAATCTGTGAGAACTACTTTGCATGCAAAATGCTGGAATTCTACTACTGACAGAATTCTAATGAATTTTCCAAAATTTCACAGAATTTTGTTTCCCCAAGAGTTCAGCATTCTACACAGCTCTATTAAACAGGTAGGCTGTTGGCCTAACACACCTGATTCAGAGCTGTTAGATTTGAACTTCAGTCTGCACTCTGTCAATGTTTGTATTTGCTGCACTTTTCCATCCACTATATTCCTTAGTTATTTAAGCAATAATGCACAACAGGGTGTGTATTGTGCTGTGATAATGTCACGCCTTGGGTAGTTGGGCACAAGACTGCAGGCTGAGAACATCCAACACCCCAGACATGATGTTATCCTAGCATGACACACACCTTGGAGTGTATTATTGCTATTATACAATACCTTGTTTTGTATTAAGAAGGATAAAATGGGAAAATGTGTTTAACATTTTTTTTTACCTTTTTTGTTAGGGGAGGTATACCTTTAGGAAAAAAAGTTCATAGTTTCTCTGTTGTCTAGCAGGTGGTGTTGCCCATAAATGGTTGTCTTGTAGGTGTCTTCTTGTGTACCATGTGGGATTGGGTGAAAGTGTAGTTGGGATCTGTAGCACACAGGGTGAAGAAGGGGCTATCTGTATCCTTATTTTTGGGAAATCTTGCAGTTGGATTACATACAAAGTTGAGGGACATGACAGAAACTGGAGCCGGAGTATTGTCACTGAGCGACTGTGCAGTGTGGCACTGAAGCATGCACATGCTGCCTCAGTCACAATGTGGAGCAGGGGACATAAAATGCCATTTGGAGCCATGTCTTCTTTAATCTTTTTGAACATAAAGGTTGAAAGTCCATGAAGGCTATAGAGTACTTTTCCAAGTGGCCAAATGTAGTTTTCATTCCATGTTTCTTTTAGCAAGTTGAGAGTCTTTATAAGTGACATTGCAGAGGGACTGGAAGGAAAAATATGTCTCTTTACAGATGACACAAAGATCTGTAACAGGGTTGATACACAAGGTGGGGTGGAAAGGATGAGAAGGGACTTGGCAAGGTTGGATGAATGGTCAAATGTATGGCAGCTTAGATTCAATGCTAAGAAGTGCAAAGTAATGCACCTGGGAAACAAAAACCCAGGGGAAGAGTACACAATGGGGGGTGAGATATTAACAACAAAATGGAAAGGGACCTGGGGTAGTCATATCAGATTATCTAAAGGTGGGCAAGCAATGTGAGAAGGCAGTAAGGAGGGCTGGGATACTGGGATGCATAGGGAGAGGCATCACCAGAAGAAAACAGGAAGTTGTTATCCCTCTGTACAGACAGCTGGTGAGACCCCATCTGGAGTACTGTGTGCAGTTCTGGAGACCCAATCTCCGCAAAGACATAGACAGGATGGAGGCAGTCCAGAGGAGGGCAATTAAAATGGTGCATGGTCTACACCAGAAGACATATGAAAAGAGACTTAAGGAGCTTAATATGTATACCCTCGAGGAAAGGGGGGGCATGATAGAAATTTTCAAGTGCCTCAAAAGAATCAACAAAGTCCAAGAGGGTAGCATCTTTCAGAAAAAGAGGTGTGCAAGAACAAGGGGGCACAATTAGAAGACAGAGGGGGGATGGCTCATAGGTAATGTGAGGAAGTATTTTTTCATGGAGATGGTTGTGAATGCATGGAATGGCCGTCTTGAGGAGGTTGTGGAGTCAAAAACAGTGGTGGAATTCAAGAATGCATGGGACCGTCATAAGGCAATTCTAGGGCGTGGGGGTAGGAGGAAGTAGGCTGTTGGTTAACTAGGATCTGCAGCTTATCCGTTAGGTAGGGAAATGGGCAGACTGGGTGGGCTAAGTGGTTCTTATCTGCCATCAAATTCTATATGTTTCTATGGTATTTCTGAAGCACATGAACAGCAGTTATGGTTGGCATGATTCAGTGAAGCCAGTCGCTTTGCAGAAAAAATAGGCATGAAAATTAAATTTGTTTGTGTCCTGGTGATGTGTTTTATTCTGACTGCTTTGCTTTTTGATGGAATTGTTGCTGTCATGGTTGGAGGGGCCTGAAGCGCGTTACACCAGTAGTTCAGAACAGCAGTAACTTGTGGAGGGGATGCATGATTTGTGACTCTGTCATGCGATCATGTGTGTGCCTGACCGTCATACAGTGATGTTATCCTGAGATAACATCACTATTCCAGGCTCATACTGACCAGTCAGAGCACAGGAAATTATTCTTGCCATTGTATAATTGTATTTATAAAATGGGCATCAAATACAAATACATTGTTCTGATGGTATAAAACACATCACATGACCATGCGTATATCAGAACATGACAGCACACCTGCACTTTTAGCCCCCTCCAAAACAATTTTTCCATTTTATAAGATAGATAATCCACTGTAGGGTGTGCTGTTGCGTTCTGATATATGCACACCTTGGGTGGTTGATGCACTTGGCCTGCAGCCTTGTGGTTAACAACGCACACCAAGGTGTATGTATATCAGAGCATGACCGCACACTTAAGAGTGGGTTATCTATTACATCTTGCATGTTGCATGCTATAAGATTGGATATCTGCCCATTACCTTGTATTTGCTGCACTTTACAACATTGCTCATCATTTACACATCTTGTATATTTGTCTCTTTGTTCTCTTCCCCCAATGATGCACATGGAATTGGGCCTCGGCTCAGTATGCCTTTCCCTGTTACCAGTTTTCAGTAAATAAATAAATTACAGATTTGGTCATAGATCAAATGCTCAAGGATTTTTTTCAAGAGATGATAAGACAGAAATAGGCCTGTAATGTTCCAATAATTCTGAGGTATCTTTTCTGAAAACTGGTGATGCACAGTAAAATAATAAACACAACAAATCCTCGAGTACAATTGGCTGGAGACCCAGCTTGGTAATCAGGAGATTCCAGTTTCAATCTCCATGAGATCCAGAACATTCTTTGACTTAGGTCATGCCACTTAACCTCCCAGTGCTCCTATCCCCCCACTTGCAGATATGGGCAGAAGCAGTACTCCACTGGAGATGAGTTGTTACATCTCAGCTAGGCTATACTGGTTAACTTATTAAATAAATGAAGGCATGTATGAAAGGTGCTACAAAACACCAAATTCTTTTTCGATCTTTAATCAGCTTCAGATGAAGTTGTATCATTTATATCTGGTAGAATTATAAGTGATGAGGCAACATTCATTTTAATGGACTTTGCTCTATTAGAAAGTCCAGTTGGCTACTGAACCCTTTGACTGTCAGTTTCCCCCTTCTCAGATAAATCACTGTAGTCTTTTTCCAGCATGTCTTTGGGACTTTGGTTGTTCAGATTGGGGGAATTTGTTTGTAGTCCCAAATTTCTGTTTCAGTAATGTTGTATTTTACTGCCCGCATCATTGGTCAGAATTTAAATTTTATTAGCAATCATCTTGAAACTTGAGACTTTTCCATATATTTATTAATCCAAATAATGTATCAAATTATCAAATGATGTTTCAGCATCTTTTATATTTAACAGGGGATCACTAGCATAAACAAACTCTAGCAAGAGTCAGTACAGCTGCAGCCAGTGTTACAGGTGCAGAATCAGTTGGAAACTTCCTGACATCTTGGGAACCATAGAATAAATTTAGTAAAATCTCAAACCCTCCTCGGGTGGGGGGGGACTGGGAAAATGGTCTCTATCTGTCTCAAGGGATCTAAGATCTGAGTCATCGCCTGCCTTTTCACTGGGTTTTGTGGTAGAGGGGATTGCAGGAAACAGTCTCTTATGGGTACTGCGGTGAACTCTATGGTGCAGCCCATGGCCAAGATTTCCAGTACAATACCCGCACATCTGACGTTAGTTGTGCCCACTGCTGGTAAAAATTCTGCAGTCTTCCACCAAGGGAAGGGGAGCAGAGATGGGCCTTTGTAGCCTCGTTGTGAGTTACCTCCTCTTCTTCGCACACTTACATTTCATCTGTGAGTGAAATATCCCATTACTGTTGTCCTTGAATCAAGAATAGGCTCCCCTATTCCTCTGGTTCCCAAAATTCCAAAAGAGTCAAACACTGCCTCTGGACTCCTGCTGTCTAGCAAACAACTGCCCTCTTGATGTTGAGTTTGCCATCTGTTGTTTAGATACCAGAAGTTGTCCCTTCTTATCCTGGACATCCTTTCAGATGTTGTCCAGCCCAGAGCTGAATAATGACCCTCCTTCAAAGGACAGGTTGAAAAGCTTCAACTTGGGTGCCTGTCCCAGACCTAGTGCTGGAGTCAGACACCCCACATAGCTGCCACGATATGATAAGCAGAGCATACTGACATCCATAAACTGTCTACTGTTGTGTCCCCCAGAGAGGCAGAGGCCATGGATACAAGCTGCAAAATATTTGCCCCTTCTGGAGGGATACAGCTATCCAAAGCAATGACCAATGAGTTAAATGCTCTGGATACAATTAAAGATGCACACAGTGTTCAAAGATTTACCCCATTCGAGGCAAAATCCTTTCTACAAGAGGGGACCACATGCTTATCATGGGTGTCAGTAAGGGCCACTGAACTTTCAATAGTTATGGCTTTGTGCTTAACAGAATTATGCATGGCTTTTTATGCCAATGAAGGAACCTCAAACTTAGAGAGCTCATCCAGGAATTGGTAACATCTCACAGTTGACCTAGGGAGTTGCATGCATTTATTCACCTCGGCTCATTCCTGTTCAATAATCTGGTCACAGCGCACAAAGTCTGGAAAATGCTTTGTCACAGAGGAAGAGACAGGATAGGAGTAACATCCAAAGTATCCATGACTTGCACCTCCTTCAGCTGCAATGTCCGACAAGCTTCTGTTATAAAATATGACAAAGACTTTGTATCAAACATGTGAGGGATCAAAGTATTTTTCTTAGGCTCCATCCATTTCCCCTCCTCCTTGTCAGAGAGGTACTCTTCCTCATCGAACAGTATAGCTGGGTCAGAATTTTCACCGTGGCCCCCTGTATCCTCATCTTGACCTTCTATGTTGTCAGTGTTGTGTATTGCTGGCAAATCTGGCTGAGCAGTATGACTCTGCTCTGTTGCACCAGGACTTACCTGTATAGGCACCCCCAGACCTGAGGGGCCTGCCTTGGGTTTGTGTGTACTGGTGGGCATGTCTTATAGAACATCAGAACTCAGTAGTTCATCTTAAGGCATCAAAAAGGATTTGCACAACTCAGTCTTACCACTGCCAGTCCATACCCAGGTGCACCCAACCCAATTCAGGAGTTCAGTTAGAGGGGGCTGAAACAGACTTGTTAGACTGCATTACACAACTAGGACAGTAAAACCCTAAAGAGCAGGGTCTCATCATCCATCTGCAGGTCTTACATCTCTTAAATATGACAGGTCTCTGATATGCCATGGTGCCACTTCCTATTAGCCTATAAGCATACATTGTGCTGCAGCCAAAAAAAGCAAGAAATGCAATTATAAATATGAAGCCCTATAGTCCTGTGTTGCAGTATGATATTCTGCACCTTGAGACATAACTGCAACAATATACTAGGGCACTATAATATTATGCTGTAGCTACAAACAGAGAGAAGGCAAACAACTGAGAGACAATCCCATGCACCAGAAATATCCCCCCAAACTGGTCTTGCAGCTCACTGACCAGTTTTTTTTTGTTTAGTTTTTTTACAATGACTGTGGAACTGTAGCCTTCAGACTTCCTCTGAGCAGAGTCTGTTGTCACTAAGCTCCTAGTGCCCTTGTCACTCAATGCGCTACTCTACTCGAGAAAACAAGGAGAAAATAACAGTTATGCCATGTGAAATGAAATGATCTTCCTCCAGCTCAGTAAGACAGTGAGCTCACAGACACATACTAGCGTAGTTACGTCACACCAATGCATGTGGCATCATGTCCATTTGACAGAAGAGCACCACATCAAGCAGCAACAGAGAATCAAGTCAAACCAAGCATGCCTTAAAGGAAGGCATGAACAGTCTCCTGTTGGCAAACCATCAGCAATGACATGGGGGGGCACAGGACCAACACAAAAGGGTGCAAACTGTCGTGCTGGTGGGTCATTCTGAAGATAAGTGCACTCACCCCTCCAGGAATGTAGAACACTCACAAAAAAGGTAGGGAGGCTACTTAAACAAATTCAGGAAGGCTATTATACACAGACAGTCCCCTGCTGGCTTCTCCCTGTAAACAACAACTCACTGGCCATCCAAGGGCACAACACTGCTCAGATTAGGTTTTAGTCAGCCTAATTTAAATGAATATCATAGCTGAAGGAAGAAGGGAGAAGGGAGAGAATGGTCCATTACCAGTAGCACGCTAGGGGAGCAGATAAAACAGGAAAGGAGAAAATAAATTAGAAAGTAAGTATCCCACGCTAGCTGAATAACTGAAGTGAGTGGAGACCTCTGTTGCATATCCCAATTACTGCACAGTCTTAAATGGCCCTCAATTCATGCACAGAAGGCACTGAAATGAAGAACAAAATGTAGCAGGCTAGTCAGTTTGAAAGCCATAACTTAAAATGTACAATTTCTAAATTGAAAGGTGCCCCCTGTCACCAGGTAGCCCCAGTCTGCCTCCCAGTTTCACAGTCCTTGTTAAAAAATTTAAAAAAATAATTGTAGACAGATACTTCATCAGAGAAAGCTCTTCCTATGCTGCCTAATCCTATAGTGGCACAGCAAAGACTGGCGAATTAGTAATCTCAGAATGCTCATGTGCCTGAGGTTCTATGTATGCTGATTGACAGCCTTATGCTCTGCCACTACTGTGAGAGGGTTGAATAAGACCCTGTCCCATTTGTTATACAGAAAGAGATAAAAACAAGAATCTGTTTTATCCTCTCCTTTTCTGTCTGTCTGATTGCACAATCAAATTGAGTTGTGAGACCTAGGAACTGATCACTCTGACAGTCTTACAATTCTCCCCCCTCCCACAATCTCCCTCTCTTCATTTGCTTTCCTCTTGCTTATCTGTACATGAATCTTTAGGTAGAACTGGGTTCTCTGGTTTGCAAATGTATATAGTTACATTGTTGAAATGCTTGCAGAAACCTGCTTGGAACTCGGGGGGGGGGGTAACCTTGAGATACAGTTCTACAGAAAACACCATGAAATGTTCACAAAATGGACAAAACCAAATATTTCTGGGCAATTCATTAAAATGCCAGACCTATGCAATAGCCACATTAATGTATATACATTGTCTCACATTTCAGACAAGAAATACAAGAGGAAGGTGATTTGTGGACATTCCAGGAAAACACTGGATGGTGACCACCCTAACCAGTTGCCATTGATTTTTCACAAGACTGATTTTCACATAAGCTAAAGAAAACATATAATTAAAATATATATATATCGACATACGAACATACGAACATACGAACATACGAAATTTGCCAGCAGATAAAGGCCTAGAGGTCTATCAAGTCTGCTCGAATGTGCAGCTAGCACCCCTTATTCTGCAGCTGCCCCTCCCTTCCACCCTTCCCCTTCATTAACCCTCCCCCTTGTCCTGTCCCATCCTCGTTTGAAGCAGTCCACTGTTCTACTGCATACCACTTCTGCAGGTAATGCATTCCACCCAGCCACCACCCTCTCTGTAAAAAAGTGTCTCCTCATCTCCTCCTGAACCTTCCTCGCTCCAGTCTCATATCATGGCCCTGGTGGCCCTCCCCTCCTTACCTTGAACAGCCCTCTGTACCTGTCTTGTTTATTCCTTTCATGTATTTAAAGGTTTCAATCATGTCCCCTGTCTCTCCTCTCCTCCAGTGAGTACATGTTCAACTCCTTCAACCTCCTCTCATATGATAAGTCCCCCAGACCCTTGATCATCTTTGTCGCCCTGCGCTGCACTCCCTCCAGTAACTTAATGTCCCTTTTCAGATATGGACGCCAGAACTGCACGCAGTACTCCAGGTGTGGTCTAACTAATGACCTATACAGTGGCAGAATCACCTCCTCCCTCCTTGAGGATATACCCCTTGCAATACAACCCAGCATTTTGTTGGCCTTTGCAGCTGCCTTCCTACACTGTGCCGAGTTGTTCATTGACCCTGTGATGAGCACACCCAGATCCTTCTCCTCCTCTGTCTGGGCTAGCTGCACTCCCCCTAGCTGGTAAGTCCTCCTTGGGTTCTTCATCCCAAAATGCATCACCTTGCACTTTTGGCATTAAAGCAGTTGCCAGGTGTCTGACCAGGTTTCAAGCTTTGCCAGATCATCCTGCAACCTCGCCATCCCCTAGGTCATCCACCACAGCGCCAACCTTGGTATCATCAGCAAACAGACTGATCTTGCTCTTGATGTCCCATGATATGTCTGCAATGAATATCCCAAACAACACTGGTCCCAACACGAGCCCTGTGGGACACCACTGTCACTGCCCTTGGGTGTGAGAGCTCCCCACCCACCACCACCCTCTGTTGCCTTCCTGCAGCCAGTTTCCTACCCATCTCACCAGCATTGCACCTGCCCCTGTGCCTACTAACTTCCCAGCCTTCCATGTGGCACTGGGTCGAATGCCTTACTGAAGTCCAGATACAGGACATCCACTGCATGTCCCCGTCCAGTTGCCTAGTTACCCAGTCATAGAACCCGACCAGGTTGGTTTGGCAGGATCGGCCACGTGATGAAGCCATGCTGTCTGCTGTCCTGTAGTCCTTTGGCCTCTAAGAGGCCACCAGCCTCTCCTTCAGGATAGTCTCCATTAGCTTACCCACGATGGATGTGAGGCTCACTGGTCTGTAGTTTCGGTTCATCCTTGGGGCCACTGTTGTGGAGGGCACCACATGAGCCATCCTCCAGTCCTGAGGTACACACCCAGATGTAGTGAGGCATTAAATAGGTCTGCCAAAGGTCCTGCAAGGACCTCTGCCAGCTCCTTCAGTACCCTGGGGTGGATGCCATCTGGGCCTGGTGCCTTGTCCACCCTCAGTGCCTTCAAACCCTCTCGAACTCTGTCCTCCATGATTTCCCATCTGTCACCACTTCTGCGTCTGCCATTTCACCCATCTTGGGTGTCACCCCATCTTCTCTTTAGTAAATACTGAGCAGAAGTACCCATTTAGTGCTTCCGCCTTATCATACCCTGCTTCCACCCAACCCCTCCTTCCTAATCCTTACTATATGGTCCTTACAGCTCCTTTTCTCCTGATGTACTTAAAGAGTCCTTCTCCCCTTCTTAATGCCTTGTGCCAGCCTGAGTTCCGTAGATGCTTTGGCTCCCTTACTGCCCTTGTCACCTCCTTCGATTCTGTCAGTACTCCTCTCTGTCCTCCCCCTCCTTGTTTTCTTGTATTTCTAAAGGCAGCTCTTTTCCTCCTTACCTTTCCATGACCTCCTTGCTCAACCAGCTCGGTTTCTTAGCTCTAGCCTTCTTGCTCTGGGCTTTGCAGCAGGTTTTGTTGCCTCCACTATCCCCAACTTTATGAGCTCCCATCTCTGGTTAGTATCCATACTAGATTGAATTCTGGCCAGGTACCCTTTTACCACTTCCCCATCCTCCCAAAGTCAGCCCTCCTGAAGTCCAGCACTCTTGTGCCAGATTCCCCCTTCCTTGCCCATATCCAATGTGAGCCATACTGAGTGGTGGTCACTCCTGACAGCGGTTCCTCCACTGTAAGTTCTCTCACAAAGTCCCCATTTGCCAGCACAAGTCAGAGGGTATTACCTAACCTGGTTGGTTCACTGACCATTTGCAGCAGGAAGTGTCCTGGAAGGCATCCAGCAGTACCTGCCCTCTTCTGTTCCTGGTTGTTGGGGTGCTCCAGTCCACTTGGCATGTTGAAGTCCCCACAATCACCACACTACCCTTCTCGAGGTCCTCCTGATCTGTCCCGCTAGTTCCCTGTCTAACTCCGCCATCTGAGATGGTGGCCTGTACCCACTCCCATTCTAAGACTCTATTCTTGAATCCTGGATTGCACCCAAAGTGACTCTGTACTGCCCTCCTCCCTTCCTCTCTTACACACTTCAGTCCTTCCTTCACATATAGTGCCACCCCTCCTTTCCCAGTCACCCTGTCCCACGAAATAACCTGTACCCTGGTACAGACAGGTCCCAGTCATTATATTGGGTGGCCCATGTTTCCATGATGGCTGCAATGTCCACCTCTCCCTCTGCCATGAGAACCTGCAACTCTGCAGTTTTCCTCCCAAGGCTCCTAGCATTATGGGTAACCACCTTCCACCCTTTCCCTCCTCCCATCCTGCCCTCCTTTCCTAGCATCACTAATAGTACTTGCCATTTGTCCTTTGTCATTGTTGTGGGGTAAGCTCATATGATTTCCCAACCTGTGGTCCCTGCATATCTCTTCCCCAACTGCCACCCCCACTCCTAGTTTAAACTCCAAACTTCCTCTATATATTCTTCCATCCTCTGCTTCAACACTTTCTTTCCTTCCTCACTCAAGTGTAGTCTGTCCTTGGCATAGAGACTACTGTCCTCCCAGGTCCCTCCCACCCCCAACAGCCCATACCCTTTAGCACAACACCAGGTTCTTAGCCATCTGTTAAATTCCTCTATTCTCAGCTTTCTTGTTGTGCTTGCCTTTGGCACTGAGTATCTCGGAAAAAGTTACTGATCTTCCTGCCCCTCACATAATTGTGCTAGTTCCTCAAACCTCCTGACTATATCCACTGTCTTGTCAGCCAGGTCGTTTGTCCCAAGATGTATAATTAAATGAGGCTTGTCCCTACCCCTTCTAGCATATTTCAGAACAGACTGTCCCACCCTTTCCGCTGTCATTCCTGGCAAGGCCTCCACCCAAATGCGACTATGCCCTCCGCTTGCTACCCCACCTAACTCCTCTTAGTATTGAGTCCCCAGCACTAAGATTCCACCCTCTTACTCCCTGCTTGCTTCCTTTCATCTCCTCCCTCATTTCCAGCTCCTCTTCTTCCTCCTGCACATTATTATGCCTTTACCCCTGTTGCAGTTCTCCCAGCAGAACTTCCCCCGCTCCAGTTTGGTCCAGGCATTTATCAATTACTCCTCTAATTTCATCACTTCCCTCCTCCACCTTCTTCCTCTCTAGCAGTGCACAACTATTTTCTGAAGACCCTTCACAAATGCCCGCTCCCTCTCTCGTCATAGTAACCTGTTCTCTCCTTTCCACTCCATGACTTTTGCCACTTCTTCGCCTCCCTCACAAGTCCCTATTGCCTCCTTCCATTTGACTTTTGTCTCCTGACCTGGTTTCCCGCAATCGTTCTTCCTGGCCTGGGCCCCTTTGTCTCTGCTTCCTTCTTCTGAGCCTCCTCACCACTGTTGGCTTAAATTGCCCTCCCTCATCTCCCTTCTTCCTCCTCCAGTACTGGGCTAAACCCACCCCCAATCTGCCTTGCCTGTCTTAGTTCTTCCTGCAGACCCTCAATCTCCTTTTAAGTTTTTCACGTGGTTGCACACTAAAATCCTCCACTCTCCAGGCAATGTTTAGAAAGATTGGTGCACCGCAGTTGTTGCAGCCTACCACCCTACCCATTGCTGTCGTTGCTCACCAGCGACCCCCCACCCTTCCAGATGCAGGATACCAAACACTCCCCAAGTCCCCACTCCTCCCCTCATCAGTGCAAAAACATTCTTTATGTCCCTTACCTCTTTGTTGCACACGTTTAGATATGTTGAGCAACTGCTTTGTATATTCTATCCACTCAAAAATACTTTAAGTAGCCATTGCACATCTTTCAACTCCTGCCCCCTTTACCCAATGCAATAACTATGTGAAGTAGTAATAATGAAAGCGCCTAGATTTGCATTTACTTCCTTCCACTGAGAGAGCCGCTACCCTCTTCACTTACTGCAGTTCCTTTCCTGGATGTCTGCTTCTGTTATGACAGGTGCAAATCCTTTGCCTGTTTGAGGAAGTGATGTCAGAACCCCTAGTACAAAGGGAATAATTGACCAGGGTGGGTGGGTGAGGGTTTGGGTGGGACCAGCCAAGTCCTCCGGAAACAATCAGGTAGCTGAGGCCTCTAGTCAGACAATTAGCACCTTCCCCACTCAAAACTTTGCAGCTAGTGAAGCCAGCAACAATGAATAAATTCTACCCAAAGAAACAGGACACCAATTCAAACAGCTTCACCAACAATACATCAAAATAGGTTTGAATTATAAGATATAGGTCTCCAATTCAAAGAAACAGACCAGTTAAATTACACCAATTATGTTTAAAGAAGAAATATAGGCCTCTACAAATGCAGCCTGCCACATTAAACCAAACAAATGAGCCCACTTTTAGCTACCAAAACAGGTTTCAAAATTCCAACAGCCCCAAACAATACCCTGCTAGCCCTTAGTAGTAAGAAGGAAAATAAACATTCTACCAAGTAGAATCCATGAAAAACAATGTAAAACACGAAGCTACTGTACTGTAGATCTGATCCTGTCCCCTTCCAGTTCCTTCTGAGAAGCCAAAGCACTGACTCCACACCTGATTCAGCTCTGCCTCCCTGCTGAGTGAGACCTGGCCAGACAAATTAGCACCCTTCCCCACTCAAAACTTTGCAGCTAGTGAAGCCAGCAACAATGAATAAATTCTACCCAAAGAAACAGGACACCAATTCAAACAGCTTCACCAACAATACATCAAAATAGGTTTGGAATTATAAGATATAGGTCTCCAATTCAAAGAAACAGACCAGTTAAATTACACCAATTATGTTTAAAAGAGAAGAAATAGGCCTCTACAAATGCAGCCTGCCACACCGTAAACCAAACAAATGAGCCCACTTTTAGCTACCAAAACAGGTTTCAAAATTCCAACAGCCCCAGACATCAGCACTATCCCTAAAAATACTCGAGGAAAGTGATTTGGTGAGGACTTGGTAAGATCCGGGCCACCAGACTGGATCAAAACAGTAAAACTGGACAACGTGCAACCTGTGTGGTCCAGCTGTTTCAGCCAGACCAGTCAGTCTGGTTTTTATCATTTTGGTCCATCTGTTCCAGCTGGTGCAGATTCCCTCTAGAATGAAGGTATAGGTGAAATCCAGCTTGCCAGACCTGAACAGGACCTTTTACCGAGTTGGTCCAATTCGTGTCTGTCAGTCCAGATTTCACGCATCACCCTAGATGAAATCCAAGTCAGACAGACCAAAATGGTAAAAACCAGACTGACTGGCAGGGTGGGACCAACTTGTCTGTAAGCTTGTGGTCAATTTTTTTAATAAAGATTTTTGTTAAACCATTCAAGATGTTACATTATAACAAGGACTAAATTATTTATCAACTTTAAGAAATTTAAAAATAACACACTAACAAATTTTGTACAGTAAAATACAACACCAATTATAAAAGAAAGAATGAGAAACAAGCAAATTTTCTAAATGAAGATAAAAAATGTAAATAACTAACTTTCTAACTTATTTAATAGTTTAATCGGGCATTTCTTGTTCCCCTGTTAATAAGGCTGTTCATCAGAAAGAAAAGGGAGGCAGACATTCAACATTTGGTAGACAAATCAACATTTTAAGGTGATAGTGTAGATTATCAGGTATGCGTAGGACCTACACTATTAATGTAGAGCACAAGTTACGCTATTGGTCTAAGCACCCGTTCCTTTACTTTTTATTGGTTTATTTGAGTGGGGGGCTTTGCCCCCCACAGCTCCTGAAAAAGACAAAAACAAGGGGAGTGTGGGGGGCAAAGCCTCAGACTCAAATAAACTAACAACCATGAAAATAAAGTAGGTGACCAAAACAGCACCATATTCAGGAAGCTTTTATGGCAAACTTCCTATGCATAAGCGATAAACTACACTATCGCCCATTTTAACTGGCCAACATTTTTAATGGTTCAAAAATCACTTTGTGGGCATGTAGCCAATGGGCCATTAACTTTCAAAATCTGGTAGCCAAACCAATTTTTAGTGCCCATTGGCCACTTGGTTACCTGATTTGTGCCACAGACAAACCACACGGTCTGTTTTTTACTGCGTTTGTCCAGTCAGTCCCACATTCAGCACATTCCTGATTTGGTATAGTGGTGAGAGCACATGTTTGGCAAAACAGTAAACCTAGGGTCAAATTCAGCCAAAGCCAATAACTCACATGTGACAACATGCAAGTTACTTAACCCTCACACTTTTCAATCCACCAAGTTGTAAGGTAGAAATAGGACACCACTGAATTAGTTCAAGTTCAAGTTTATTTAACCAGAAAAACTCCACTGAGCAAGCTCATTTACAAGGAGGTCCCATGTGGACAATTTACATAACAGTACAGTGTAATATATAATAAACAGAGCAGGTACAAGTCAAAAGACAGTAGTGCAATTAAAGAAGTGCAATAGTTACATATAGGTACATAAGCGATAGACAACAACACATAATGTGATAATAATGCTAAACACGTAACTCATAGCAATGATATAATCTAAACTGATAGTTGAAGTACAGAGGGAAAAATACGGGCCAAGAGGATGAAAAGTGGGAGGGAAGTTAAGGGGCATACATATAGGGGGATCTAAGGGATATAAGGGAGAATAGGGAGGAGTTACAAGATAAGATCAGAGGAAGGATGAGAAGGAGATCAAGACAAAGAACTCTAATCTGAGAAACAGTAGCAAATGTCATTTGTATACTTGGTGACAAGGCATTTAAATGCAATTAATGGGACTAGATTGGATAATTTGAGGGATGATTGCAGCTTATTCCATGCAAGGAGGATAGCATGACTGATAGCAGTTTTGCCACAATTAGTGCAGAATTAAGGGATTTTGAGTGTTATGTACAAAGTTTTCCTATGGGTGTAGGTGCACCAGGTATGGTGAGGAAGGCTTGAGATATATGGCAGTAGCTTACAAAGCAAGGCTTTGTATGCCCAGGCATAAGTATTTAGTTATCTTCTGGTGGTAAGGGATGTCCACCCAATTGCAGCATAGAGATCACAGAGGTGTGTCCTTAATGGTGCATTTGTGATAAAGAGAATGGCTCGATGGTACAGGACATCTGACTTATGCAGACTAGTAGTCAAGCAATGACCATATTGGATGTCGGCATAGTCCAACAGAGAAAAAAACGTGGTTTGGACCAGTCTTGCCCTGTACTCTTTGGAAAATAAGGCTTTATTCCTATAAAGGAAACCAAGCCTCAACTTTAGCTTTTTCATGAGAGCTTCAATATGGGACGAGAAGGTGAGATTATGGTCCTATAGGAGACAGAGAAATTTAAAATTATCCACAACCTCTAGGGTCTCTCCCTACAGGGTTATAATAGGCAATTGGAGAGTGGGGGTTTTAGACAAAATGAAATGATTATTGAGTTGGAAGAACATGACTTTAATTTTTTTGGGTGTTTAATAGTTTAGAGCGACGAAGATTATGTAGCAAAAGGTCAAATTTGGATTGAAGTTCATGGCAGACATCCATAACTGAAGGTTTTGAACTATAAAGAATAGTATCATCAGCAAAGAAATGAAGCTTATCCTTCGATATATTATTGCTTAGGGTATTGACGTTTATCATGAAGACAAGGGGGCCAAGAATCAATCCTTGGGGTACTCCTCAGGAGAGCCAAAGAAGTGATGAAAAGGTCCCATCTACCTTAATTTGCTTCTGCTGGCCAGACAGACAACTGGAGAACCAGTTACCAGAGATTCTTTTCATGCCATGCTCCTTACGTTTATCTAGCAGTATTGTATGGTCCACTGTATCGAAGGCTTTGCTCAGGTCAAGGAAGACTGCTCCTGTGGTATGTTTATGGTCTAAGGCAAGAAGTCAATCATTTGATACTTTAGCAAGGTCAGTTATAGTGCTATGAAAAGTCCGAAATCCAGACTGTAGTGGGTTAATGAGGTTTGAGTTGTCTAGGTAATCCCTCATCTGGTTATTGATTAATTTTCCTAATAATTTTGATAGAATGGGTAATAGAGATATAGACATATAATTATTGAGGTCTCCAGGGTCACCAGATTTGAACAGTGGTAATACATGAGCAATTTTCCATACAGAAGGGACTTCATTATTTGAAATAGACAAGTTAAATGCAGTATTGGCACTATTAGGTATTGAAAGCCTACTTTTAGGAAATGGGGGTCTAAGCCATCGGCTCCTGCATTTTTTTTTACATTGAGGTGCATAAGCAAATCTTCGACTTGTTTAAAGGTAAAAGGGGAGAAGCAGAAGGAATCATGGGGTTGGAGCCTGATATTTGTTTTTGCTTGATTACGTGCAGGCTGTAGGCTAGCAGCTGTGGAGGAGTCGAAGGCAAGGCCTGCTAGTGAGAAATGTGTATTAAATTATTCTAGTACAGTAGTAATCGCACAAAAGTTTACCAGTACTGTGCACTGCTCACGGGTACCACACCTGCGCACCACTCAGTATACCGCGCTATCAGTAAACTTTTGCATGATTACCACTGTATTACAGCTTTTTCAGTAATACTTGAACCTTGACAGAACATTTTTTGTGGAAGGGATGGGGTGGAACTTCGACCCTTGACTGATTTTTTGATGCCCCAATATTTCGCTGGGTTGCTCTTGGCACTGTCTAGGGTACTGAGATAATAGTTCACCTATGTTTCTCTGATCAGTTTGGTACATTTGTTATGGAGGGTTCTGAAGGCCATCCAATTAGAAGGATCTTTGGTGTGCCTGGCAGTGGCCCACATTCATATGGTCCCTCTTAGAGCATGTTTTAGTTCACCTGTGAACCAGGGGCACAACACTTTTTTGGTCCTACATTTGATCAGTGGTGCATGTTTATTAATAATATCAAGGATGGTGGAGTTAAAAATAGTCACCGCTTCATTAAAATTAGTGGTAAGATAGAATTTTTGCCAGCTTATGGAGCAAAGATCTGATAGATACATGGCTGCATTCAATTTTCTAAAACTCCTTTTCAATATGAATTTTCAGGGAGGACTGAACCTTTCCAAATTCCTGCCACAGGCCTCTATGTTGTGATCACTTAAGTCATTATGGAATACTGCTACTTGCAAAACTTTATGAGGTTTACTAGTAAGGATCAGATCAAGGAGAGAGCTGTTAAGGTTTTTTTAGGTTTGGTCTGGTACAGTAGGTGTTATGATTAGTTGGCTTAGGCAGAGTTCATCACAGGTATTCTTTAGAAAGGCTGATTTGTGATTGAGCCAATCGAAATTCAGGGCACCAAGGACTATGGATTCATTATAATTGGTATCTAGGACACTGGGCAGATATATTATGTCTAAGCCCCCAGATGGTGGCCTATAAACCCCAATTATGTGGAGGGATTCTGCTGTGGGAAGTGAGAGTTTTAGTGCCAGACACTCAAATTCTCTGGGCCTGGTAGCAGCAAGGAATACAGTTGTGGGGAACTTGTCTTTTACATATATGACTAAATATCGAATTATGAGATATTCAATCTCAAATGGGTTTTACTCGGTAAATAAAGTGTAAACGGTCATCATATACAGTAACTGTACCTCTTCTGTTTTACTGTACATAAAAATGCTTACTGTATACAAGAGACACTTTTAGACCACTTAGAAGACAAGCTGCGAAGGAAGTTCTAAAAAAGTAGTTTTATCTCCACTTCAGCTGGAAAAATGAAACCCAAGGCAGCCCTGTCATCCCCTTTACTACCCTACACAACCCTGATTGGAAAGCAAACTTGTGCAAACCGTTATCTTTAATAAAACAGTGTTCTAATATTGGACTTTACTAGGATACTACTGACAAATTGTGTACAATTGTTATGATCTCTCTCACCTCAAAAATCTTTATTTTTTCTGTGCGGTTCCTTTCAGCAGTCCCCAGGAACTTTCCTTTGAGTTTCTGACAAATTCAAATTCTCAGCACTGCAGTGCCAGCTCATCTGATTGGCTCAGGCATTTTATAATCTTGTTTCCAATTGGGGAAGCTGCCTTACTAATAGGAGCAGTGGTGGCAGCAGTTACCATAGCAAATAGAAGAGTGTTTCTTGTACATACATTACTGCAGAGCGACTGATGCTGTTCTGGCCAATCGCCGGTAAAGTTAGCCCATTTATTACACATAGGGAGAAGCGCCTATTTGTATATGTCACAGTTATAGATGTAGCCAAAACCCTGAGCTGATTCTTTTAGAGCTCTAAAAGAATGACAAGGTCACCTTACCTTATCCACTAATATCTGGTTTCTATGAATGACCTGTAATGTGTGTTTTGCTGAGTGCTGGCTAAGGGCACTTTCACTGCACTGTTTTCAATCTTAAAGAGCTGGAATGGGAAATTAAGACTGCAGCAATATTATACCTATAGGGGTGTAGCCACAGTCCACCTTGCCAAAGTTGGCCATGTGAAGTTCTCTGCGCATGCTTGGAAAACTCCGCATGGCCATCTTGAACATAGCAGACAGTGCCGTGCTCCACTGATACTGATGGACAAAATAGTGCAGTGAATGCACAGTGATTGTCATTCACCTCCACTACTAGCGATGGCAAACATCTGCAGGGCTATGCCCACTGCAGAGATAAAAACAACCATATGCTCTCTTTCAGCAATGTTTAAAGAGGATGGAAAGAACTGTAGCTATCCCAGTTCTCCTTGCTATATGTGTGGTACATCTCCCTTTTTAGTTTTCTGCTCCCCTTGTCTTTAAAACAATCTCTGTACCATCTATACCCCCCCGACTGCAACATTATGAATGGTCCAACCAGTGACATCGTCAGATGAAATCATTCAGTGACTTTTGAACTGACACAATAATTTGCATGCACTGTTACATTAATGAAATGGAGCAGCTCCTAAATGTGCTCAGTTTTTTTAACAAATTACAAAAGTTATGTAAATGGAGGTATAAGTGTCAGGAGACACTGACTGTAACCAACGATATCACTGGTTGGAGTATCCATAATGGCATAGTAGTGGAATCACTTTAAGCCCCTCATTTCTTTACTTCGTCTCACCCATGCTGCAAATGGTTCAGTTACTAGTGCAGGTATTATTGAGGGTACTGGATAGCCCTTTCTTGTCCCACTTTTCAAGTTCTACTCCTAGGAATGCGTATTTATTCTCTTATGATGCTTTCACAGGCAAAGCCTGCAAAAGCAAGGAACAGTATAGACTACTGGAGAAAAGAGTAAAATGTTCATATCGTGATTTAAGGCATAACATGAATAATAAATTATTAGTAAAATACTCAGTTTCTAATTAAATAAGGTACAATATTACCAAAATTCAGAAAAAACAAAATAAATAAATACAATTTTAAGAACTGTTTTAAAAACTGTTACGTAATTTTATGTATCAATACAAAAAAAATCACTAATACAGTCTATTGATATGAAAAAATAGTATCAATTCTGTGTTTTCCATTTTTATGTTGATTGCGCGCATGCACAAGAAACATATTGTGGCAGCTTTCTCCAGAAACAGGTTGTGGAGGTGCGGCACTGTTGTGGCCAATGCCCCCACAGCCTTTAAAGGCTTGGCCCGCTTCCTCCAATGCTGTGGCATGCAGCTGCTGACACTAGTTCAGCCAGCGTGCCACCAACTTATAAAATTTTAGCCGCTGCAATCAGGGGCCGCCTCGTCATTGCAGCGTCAACCATTCGCTGCAATGAGGGAGCAACCCGTCATTGCAGGGCAGAACCTTGAAACACTGATATTTTTTATGAACACAGTGGCAGCTTGCCACCGTGTTCACAAACAATATTAGTCCCTCCTACCGGTGCCCAAACTCCCATCAGCATTTGCCCCCCTACCATGTCTGTTTGCAAGGCCTCAATCCCCATTGGCTTCAGTGCCCCAAAGTTTATGTTGCCAATGGGGGGCCCACCCCGTCAGCATTATGATAACCCCCACTTTTGTTGTCTGCTGATGGGGTGCCCAATCCCATCGGCATAATGTCACCCCTTTTGTTGTGTGCCAGGGGTGCCCAGTCCTGGTTGGTATAATGTAACACGCCCCTTTGTTGTGTGTCGATGGGGTGCCCAATCCTATTGGCCACAGCTACTCCCCTAAAAAGATTAGCTGGCATGCTGGGAGCCCACCCCAGCATGCCACATGCCCCTAAAATCAAAACGGCCCCGCGATGTCTTTTTTTTAACCTATAAAAGAGGAAACAGTCCCTCAGCAGTCTCCTTGCCCCCATCCCACAACCCACGCCCACCCACTGTGCACCCTGCCTCCCCACACCCCCTCACCCCATACTTACCTCCGGAGTCTGGCGTGACGATCTTCGGTGGACCGGGAACAAGTCTGCACTCTTCAAAGCTGACCGTGAACTGAGGAAATGCTGGTAAGCTGTATAATGGAATAAATAGGGTGTTTTCAGCTTTGATGCATATCTCAGGCATTTTTTGGAATTTTGGCACCAAATTTTCAACATGGGGTTTAGGACTCCTTATGGATTCTGGCACCGTCATGGCATTATTGGCCCTGAAGGTGATTTGCGAAGTCACTGCGAGGAAGCTCCCTTTAGGACCGATTAATGAAATGACAGTGCCAGTGTCTATGAGGTGGGCTCTGAAAAAGCCTTTACTGCAAATTTGGTGGGAAAAATCCAAAAAATGACTGTTTTACGAGCATGCATTTTGCAGTTGCTACGCATGCTCATAACTTTGAAAATTTGCAATATTTTCATGCCAGATTTTCAACATTGGCATTTTTTTAGACCTCCATGTGAACAGAATAGCTGTCATTTTCCACATCCTGGCCGAAATGTGTTTTCGCACTTCTGGCTCAGAATAGTGTGGTCACTGTGAGAAATCAGTGTTCAGGACAGGTTAAGAAAATGACATTGGCACTGTTCATGAGCAGAGGTCCTAAAATGCCTATGTTGAAAATTTGGTGATGATATTCCATAAAATGACTGTGATACAAGCGTGTGTTGTGCAGTTTGCACTCACGCTCATAACTTCACGAATTAATAATATTTTCACTCCAGATTTTCAACATTGCTATTCTTCTGCACCTCCCTATGAACAGTACAGCTGTCATTTTTCACATACTGGCTGAAATGTGTTTTTGCAGTTCCGATGCAGAATAGCGTGGTCGCTGTGGGAAATCCATGTTCGGGACATTATGAAAATGACAGTGACACTGTTCATTAGCAGAGGTCATAAAATGCCTATTTTGAAAATTTGGTGATGAAAGTCCATAAAATGAGTGTGTTACGAATGTGCATTGCGCAGTTTCCACGTATGCTCGTACCTTCGCAACTTTGCAATATTTTCACTCCAGATTGTCAGCATTGCCATTTTACCACAACTCCTTATGAATGGTGCAGCTGTCATTTTTCACATCCTAGCCAAAATGTTTTTTCACTCATCTGGCACACAATAGTGTGGTCACTGTGGGAAATCAGTGTTCGGGACATATTAAGAAAATCACACTGACACTGTTCATGAGCAGATGTCCTAAAATGCCTATGTTGAAAATTTTGTGATGAAACTTCATAAAATGACTGTGTTACTAGCATGTGTTGTGCAGTTTCCACGCATCCTTGTAAGTTTGCAAATTAGTAATATTTTCACACCAGATTTTCAACACTGGCATTTGTTCACACCTCCTTATGAACAGTACAGCTGTCATTTTTCACATCCTGGCTGAAATGTGTTTCTGCAATTCCAGCACAGAATACCGCAGTCACTGTCGGAAATCAGTGTTTGGGACAGAATAGGATCAAGTGACTTGGGGGAGGAGTGACTGAGCTCAACTGAGCTCTGTCAGGACTGCTGCAGATTTCTTTGTGGGCAGGAAAAGGTGACAATGCAGGCAGGAGTCCAGTACAAAAGGGCAGCCTGCAGCACCGGGAGACATAGAATGAGCAAGCGAGGAAGGGGGAGGAGTGAGCTCAACGGAGCTCTGTTGGGATTGTTGCATATTTCTTGTGGGTAGGAGAAGGCAGCAATGCATGCAGGGGCTGAGTACAAAGGACAGCATGCAGGTGGAGAAACAGAACAAGTGAATGAGGCCGGGGTGAAGGCTCAAGCAGAAGCCTCTCATGACTTCTGCAGATTTCTTTGTTGGCAGAAAGGGCAGCAACGCAGGTGGAGCCCAGTACAAAGGGCAGCCTGCAGCGCTGGCAGAAACAGAGTGAGTGAGTGAGACGGGGGAGGGAGGGAGTGAGTGAGGCCAACGGAGCTCTGTCAGGACTGCTGCAGATTTCTTTGTGGGCAGAACAAAATGCCAACAGAGGCAGAAGCCCAGTAAAAAAGGGCAGCCTGCAGTGCCAGGAGAAACAGAATGAGCAAGTGAGACAGGGGAGTGAGCGACCTCAATGGATCTCTGTCGGGACAGCTGCGGATTTTCTTGTGGGCAGGAAAAGGTGCCAATGCAGGCAGGAGCCCAGTACAAAAGGCCAGCCTGCAGCACTGGGAGAAATCGAATGAGCCAGTGAGAGAAGAGGAATGAGCGAGCTCAATGGAGGTCTATCGTGACTGCTGCGGATTTCTTTGTGGGCAGGAAAAAATGGCAATGCAGGCAGGAGCCCAGTACAAAAGGCCAGCCTGCAGCACCGGCAGAAACAGAACGAGCAAGTGAGAGAGGAGGAGGAGTGAGCAACTTCAACGGCGCTGTGCTGGGACTGCTGCACATGTCTTTGTGGGCAGACAAAGCTGACAATGCAGGCAGGAACCCAGTACAAAAGGGCAGTCTGCAGCAGCAGGAGACACAGAATGAGCGAGTGAGGGAGGGGGAAGTGAGTGAGCTCAACGGAGCTCTATTGGGACTGCTGTGGATTTCTTTATGGGCAGAAAAAGGCAGCAATGCATGCAGGGGCCCAGTACAAAAGGTCAGCCTGCAGCGGTGGGAGAAACAGAATGAATGACTGAGAGAGGGGGAGTGAGTGAGCGAGCTCAACGGAGCTTTATCATGACTGCTGCAGATTTCTTTGTGGCCAGAAGAAGGCAGCAATGCAGGCAGGAGCCCAGTACAAAAGGACAGCCTGCAGCTCCGACAGAAACAGAATGAGCGAGTGAGAGAGGAGGAGTGATCCACCTCAACAGAGCTCTGTTGGGGCAGCTGCAGATTTTTTTGTGGGCAGCAAAACATGCCAATGCAGGCAGAAGCCCAGTACAAAAGAGCAGCCTGCAGCACCAGGAGAAACAGAATGAGCGAGTGAGACAGACGGAGAGAGTGACCTCAACAGAGCTCTGTCAGGACAGCTGCAGATTTCTTTGTGGGCAGACAAAGGTGCCAATGCAGGCAGAAGCCCAGTACAAAAGGGCAGCCTGAAGCACCAGGAGAAACACAATGAGTGAGTGAGAGAGGGGGAGTGAGCGAGCTCAACAGATCTCTATCGTGACTGCTGTAGACTGCTTTGTGAGCAGAAAATGGCAGTAACACAGGCAGAAGCCTAGTACAAAAGGCCAGCCAGCAGTGAAAGGGGATACAATTCATTATTATAAAATGGGGTGACATCAGGATCTGGGTGGTTGGGGTCACTAGTCCACCAGGGATGTGATTCTGGGGTCAATCTGGGGATCTGGGATGGGGAGACTGCTTGCATCTACTGTATGGAGCCTGCAGCAGACCCTTCCTGTGTACCAGGTGTTTGCTGCACAGGAGTGGTTGCTGCAGGTGTGGGGACATGGGTACAGGGACCCCTCCTGTTCCAGAATCTGGTGTAGGGTCCCTGGTGCAATGGGCTTTGGTGCAAGCTACTGTTTGATGCAGCTTGCAGTGCTCCAAGCCATCTTTGAGAATCAGGCCCATATGTCAGCCTCCTGGTAGAGCACTGTCCCACACATCATACCTACTGTATTACTGCCAGATTACAAATCTAATTAACAAAAGGTAAAATAAAATGTACCACAGATATAAAAAGTAACAGTTTACTTCTTTTAAAAGTTAATATTTATTTCCTTAAAAGGTAATATTAATTTCAGTCAGTGTACTACAGTGGCAGGGAGGGATAAACAGAATAATGCCTTGATATAGTTAGGCATATCAGTGTGAAATTCTTATTTATTTTTAATTAAACATCTTGTAGTATATCTAGATTTCAAAAATGGCAATGAAAAATCTTGAAACGTCATTGACTGACAGACATCGCCTGACTGCACACTGAAAAGTTAGTGATATACGGTCAGGTGCCAGATCTCATTGTTAAGGCAAAATAAAGCTTCATTGCATACAAAATCAGGGTCTGTTTCATGTATATAATTTTGTCATTTAAAATGCATTTTAACAAATGATTTTACGAAAAGAAATCATACTAAAAATGTTTCAGATTTCCTGCAACACACAAGAGCTATCTTATAACCGCAATAAATCACGTCAAAGTGTGATTTTTAATGCGCATTTCAGGGCACCCATTAAAATTCTTTAATGCACACCCTATTAAGACTCATTGCTTACATCTCTAGATATACAGTGCCACATAACAAGATGAAGCATGCAAATGCAGAGTTTTGCAAGAGGAATGTCATGGAAAAGTGTCCAGAAAATTGTTTTTGCCATAGCAAGCAAGTCTGCAAGTCTAAATTATTTTTCTTTCCTGCAATGCTGCAGTCAAATAGCAGATGGCATCGGTGAGATAAGTTGGTGCCATTTTAGTGGCTGAAACAAGTCAGTCCATCTGCAGTTTTCCATATGATCAGCTGTTCCAATGTATCTTGCCTTACTGGTAGCAGATGATCACATTAGAAGTCAAGAAACTGGGTTGGGTTCACATAGCAGCCCTTAAATTGATGCAAGCTGTGGCAGAAAGCAGCTTTTGTTGATTGCTGGTTTGCCAGGGACTCTGCAACAAATTCTGTAACCAGAGGGGTCCCAGTGCCAGACTCTGCACAGTTGCTAAACAACTGCCATGTGCTAAAGACATGGTACATGGGAAGGGATTGACACAAGCTGGGGGACAGTCATGGCATTGGGTGCCAAAAACGGAGACCCACCGGCTGGTTTCCCAGAGGGCTGACAGGGTCAAAGTGGCCATACAGGGAACATGGAGGGCAGGATGGGTTGGGAAGGGAAGAGGGGGTGGCGAAAGACCCTTCATGGGAACAGTGCACAGCCCTCACCATTACAGTGAAGAACTGTGTGGGGGGGAGGGGCAGTCACATGACTGGCACCATGAGGGGACCCTGAGGGCATGTACTTACTACAGCAGGATACTGCTGGCCACTCCACTGGTGGTCTGCAATGTCCAGGTGCTATTTGGGTGCATGATACCATGAGTGACCAGCTTTAACAGGGAGGTACAGGTTCCCTCCCACCCAGCAATGGCTCTGAGGGTGGCACATGGGTTCTTAGCTCAGCTCCTGGCAGGTTTGACTGTTGCAGGCCATGTGCCCCATGGGGTGGGTTGCTAAATTCCATTTTACAGGATTCTGCAGCAGTGCCCTGAGGCAAGGCCCCTCCCGCCATGGCACACTGGTGCACCCATTACAAGGATGCAAGCTCAGCCAATGCAGGTGGTCCCCCAACTGGTGCAGGGTGTGTTGTAGAATTGGGAATGAGGCAAGGTGCCAGGCAGGGAGCCCCTTGCATCATTTCTCCTTTATGCAAGCACCTTGCATCATTTCTGATGTTTTGAGAATCGGGCCCACTGTTTCTAGTTTTTAGGCTGTAACAAGGGGATTGAACACATATATGATCTCTTATTAGCATCATTTCATGTTTTATATTTTCTTTAAAATGTTTCCATTCATCACATGCAGGGAATTCTAATAAATAGTACTTGTAAACAGTGGGTACCCTGTGATTTGTATTAACTTTCCTACCCTCTCAGGTACTCCCTCTCTATATCATCCATCCCAGCTAAGATCAACATAAATGGCACAGTTATTGAGAACAACTACCAAAATCCTCAAAGAACTGAATTCTCACTTCGCCACAGCTGGTCTAGCTTTCGATGCATCGCCGTACGCATCTCGTACTAGTATCCATGCTAGCCCTATCACTGTCCCAAAAGCTACAGCCCATCCTTTCTAGCTGCTCCCCCTCAGCTTCAAAGAAGTTGAGGATTCACTCATCAATTTAGATACTACAAAAAGTGCTGGAGATGATGGCTTAGAACCATTTTTCTTTAAAGTCAGCTACCGCTATCTTATTGCTCCCATTTTCCATATAGTCAACCTCTCTATCTCTTGTGCCGTAGTTCCATTATGCTGGAAATCCACTCAAATCATACCCTTATTTAAATCCGGCGACCTATGTGACTTAAACAATTACAGACCAATCTCAATCTTGCCTAGCCTTTCAAAATTCCTCAAAAAATTGATTTACATACAATTGAAGAATCATCTGGAAACCTACTCTCTCCTCAATCCAGCCCAATCAGGCTTTCGCTCTAATCATAGCACCGTTACTGCACTAGCTAAAGTCACTGATGACTGGATCTCAGCTAAAGATGCTAAAAAAATTACGGGTGCAGTATTCTTAGATTTGAGTAAAGCATTCAACACCGTTGCCCATACTCTAATTGTGAACAGCCTCACCAATATTGGCGCTACCCTAGCTACTACCAAATGGTTCTCCAGCTACCTAACAGGTAAGATGCAGAAAGTCAAAGCTGGTGGGCTGTTCTCTGCCTCCTTACCAGTTACTAGGGGAGTCCCGCAAGGTTCCATCTTAGGTCCTATACTCTTCTCCCTATATATCAACAACCTCGGTTCTCAAATAACCAGGTCAACCTTGCATTTCTTTGCATATGATACAGTTTTGTATACATCCGGCCATACAATATCGGAAGTCAGGGATATACTTCAAGTCGATTTCGCACATCTAGAAACAAATCTCATCAATCCCAAACTCCTCCTAAACGCTAAAAAAACTAGGCCATGATTTCCCCCCTCATACTTCCTCCATCACCCTCACTGTCCCACCTAAAGACTTTATTGTTACATCCCTAGGTGAACCACTTGAAGTTGTCTCTAAATTAAAATACCTCGGCTTTTGGTTAGACAACAAGATCTCCTTCAACGAGCACATTGACGACCTGTCCAGAAGACTAAAAGCTAGACTAGGCTTTTTCTTCCGAAACAGGTCCCTCTTTCCCCTGGAAACTAGACTCAGGCTTGTTCAGACCACCTTCCTCCCTTTACTTGACTACAGGGACATATTATACACTTCTGCAGCAATTACTAACCTAAACAAATTGAACATTCTCTATCACCGCGCCCTGCGCTTCATTACAAACTACCCATACTGAACCCACCATTGCGAACTATACGCAGCTGTTGGTTGGACTTCACTTACCATTAGACGCACAATCCATGCTGGCATTTGGACCCTAAAACTTCTTCTCAATAAATTACCAAGCTATTTAGTAGCACTTATCCATACTGCCCACAGATCTTATTTCCTTAGGAAATCAGATTTTATCCTACTCGACGAACCTAGGACACATACCTCCTTTGGCAGACGAGCCTTCTCAAGTGCCCTACCAACTATTTGGAACCAGCTGCAATCCAGTCTGAAACTATCCAGTGTAGTCTCAGTAAATTTCTTCAGAAAACTGGTGGCTTCAAAAATAAAGGACACCTGTAACTGTTTCTAAACTCCCTCCCTAGCTTTCTCCTTACTTCCTTAGTTTGTTCTCACTACACCACCTTCCTTAAACAACTTGTACTAAATATTTTGTTTTTTTTTTCACCCAGGACTGTTTACCCATGTACCTTGTAGGACCTGGTCTGCCATGTATGTATTGTTATGTTTTTGCCTGCATTGTATATTTGTTGTAACCATGCACCCAGGACCTCCTTGTGAATGAGCTTGCTCAATGGAGGTTTCCTGTAATAAACTTGAACTTGAACGTGATATGCAGAGTATCATATACTCAGGCAGAACAGCCAGAGAACAGCAAAAGGAAGGAGCTGCTGTTATAACAATACCTCTCTACTGGGACTAAAGAACTAGAACTCTACTACTGAGACCTTCAATTTAGGGTAAAAACAAAACAAAAAAAAGAGTTAGTGTATTTGTCTGAGTTGGCTGAAGTGAATTGTTACATGTGCAGTTATCTAGGTGTTTGTCTCAGGTAGCTGAAGGGAATTGTTATCTGTGCAATTAGCTAGGTGTAGAAAGGACTGTAAAGTAGGGGGAGTGGCTTAGCTAGAAGGAAGCCAGGTTAAAGCCATACTTAAAAACTGCCCTAGATAGCTTCTGTCAGAGAACAGGCAGAGAACAGCATGAGGAAGGAGCTGCTGTTATAACTATACTTCTCTACTGGGACTAAAGAACTAGAACTCTACTACTGGGACCTTCAATGTAGTGTAACAACAAACAAAAAAAGAGCTAGTATGTTTGTCTGAGTTGGCTGAAATGAATTGTTATCTGTGCAGTTATCTAGGTGTTTGTCTCAGTTGGCTGAAGGGAATGGTTATCTGTGCAATTAATTAGGTGTAGAAAGAGCTGTAAAGTAGGGGGAGTGGCTTAGCTAGAAGGAAGCCAGATTTAAAAACTGCCCTAGATAACTTCAGGCAGAGAACAGGCAGAGAACAGCACAAGGAAGGAGCTTCTATTATAACTATACTTCTCTACTGGGACTGAAGAACTAGAACTCTACTACTGGGACCTTCAATTAAGGGTAAAAACAAAACAAAAACAAAAAAGAGTTAGTGTGTTCGTCTGAGTTGGCTGAAGTGAATTGTTATCTGTGCAATTAACTAAGTGTAGAAAGAGCTGTAAAGTAGGGGGAGTGGTTTTGCTAGAAGGAAGCCAGGTTAAATCCAGATTTAAAAACTGCCCTAGATAGCTTCTGTCTGAGAACAGACAGAGAACAGCAAGAGGAAGGAGCTGCTGTTATAAATATTCTTCTCTACTTGGACAATATTGCCCTCCTTCCCTCCCCTCCACCCCCCAGCCTAAGTCAGTTCTACGTTTATAGGCACAGGATTTGACTGACAACAGGAACTTCCTGTTTGGGAGCAGGAAGTGAGTGATCACAGAGATACAAAAGACTCACCATCCCAGAAGGAAGAGAGTAGCTCTCCATCCCCCATCCCCCAGTTGCTGGAGGTCTGACTCTGAGCAAGTAAGGAGACTACTGAGAAATATAGGAACTTCTTGTTTCAGAACAGGAAGATCAGGAGCTTAAAGGGCACACAGGCAGTAAATAAGTAGGGAGAAAAAATAAAAAATAAATAAATAAACAGAGGAAAGAGTAAGTATTCAAAACAACAGTTAAGGGGCCAGAAATAAGACATGATGGGAGTGATGCAGTGCAGTGGCTGTGGAGCAGCAGTCTTCCCGGAGACGTTCTGGAGGATGTGGTGTTGTTCCTTCTGCTGGCATCTCTCTGGGCTGAGGCAGGAGGTTGCTCATCTCCAGGCTGCGATGACCAGTATTTGGGGGACCTCCTCTCCCACCCAGGGACCACCAGGCCATCGTCATGGGTTTCAGAGTTTGCCAACAAAGAGGAGCAGTTGGGCCACAGTGGGCTCAGGGAGGGTGAGGGTGGTGAAATAGAGGTGCATCCCTCCAGCTGTACCTCTCCACAATTCATATGCTGTTCTGGCAAAGTGTGGTTCATCTATGGAGGCACCTGCAGTGAAGACCAAGGAGGATGCTGGGAACCTCCACAAAGGAGACCCACAGGAGGGTGGCATGGGACCCCACAGGGGAAGGAAACAACTCCTGGTGGGGGACTCCATTGTTAGGAGGGTAGAACTGGGAGAGAAAGGGGAGAGGGAGGTAAAGTGCCTGCTTAGCGCCATGGCTTGGAAGGACAGGGAGTGAATCCTCAGGATCACCGGAGCAGCTGTATGGGGAGGGAGCTGGATGTCATTGTCCACCTAGGGACAAATGCCCTGGCTGAGAAAGGGATCACAGCAGTGCAGGAAGAGTTTGTGGAGTTGGGGAGGGGCCTTAGACAAGTAGCATGTAAAGTAACCTTCTTGGAGGTGCTGCCTGTCTATGGCATGGGTGAGGATAGGGTGCTCCACACCATGGGATTCAATCAGTGGTTGAAAGACTGGTACAGAGCTCAGGGGTTTGGCTTCATTGGGGACTGGGGGTCCACCTGGAGTGATGCAGGCCTATACTGGTGCAATGGTCTGCATCTGTCCAGGAGGGGAACCAGAATCCTAGGTGATAAGTTTAAATGATTCATTGGCAAGCATTTAAACTAGCCAAGGGGGGGAAGCACTTGAAAGAAGCAGGAAAATTCTAGCCCCCCCCAAAAAAATCAGGGTAGTAAGTGAGGTAAACACCAAGATAGAGATGTCAATAGGGAGAAGGGCAGGGGTAAATGAAGAAAATGACAAAGGCGATAAGGACAGGGATGGGGCAAAAAGGGGTAAGGCCATCAAGAAATGGAGGGTAATGAGTACCAGTGCCCATAGTCTGGGAAACAAGCTCCCTGAACTGGTGGCCTTGATGGAAGAGAGATGCCTGGATATTGTGGCAGTCACAGAAACATGGTACACAGAGAACCATGACTGGGATGTTAACATACCAGGGTACACAACCTATAGGAGAGACAGGGAAGGGAGAAGAGGGGGAGGAGTAGCTCTCTATGTAAGGGAAGAGATAAAAGCAAGGGAACAAAAGAGCAAACAGGGAGAAGAGGAGGCACTGTGGGTCACCTTAGAGACTGGAAATGGCACCACAATCTGCACAGGGGTTGTATACAGACCCCCATCTCAGCAGGAGGGAATGGACAAGGATATGATAGAAGGCATCCTTAGGATGGCAGAGAAAGGAGAGATACTGTTGATGGGGGACCTGAATATACCAGATGTTAACTGGAGCACCTTTGCTGCAGCCACATCCAAGAGCAGGGTCATTCTCAATGCCCTACAGGGGGCATGCCTCAGAGAGCTAGTTTTGGAACCCACTCGTGAGGGAACAATCTTAGACCTTGTACTTTCAAATGGGGACAGTAACAGGATCTCAGATCTAGAAGTGGGTAGCCATCTGGGAACAAGTGACCACCAAACAGTGTGGTTCATGATAAACTCAGCTACAGAGTCAAGGCATACAAAAGTGAGGGTACTGGACTTCAGGAGGGCTGACTTTGGCAAGATGGGAGACAGCCTTAGAAAAGCACTAGCAAACAGGCAAGAAGGAGTGGTGGCACAACAATGGGGAAACATCAAGACTGCCATCACAGAGGCAACAAGCCTTTGTGTGAAGCAAATAAACAAAACAAAATGAAAGAAAAAGCCACTAGAGTTCTCAAAAGAGGTGGCGGGGAAGGTTAGGGAGAAAAATATATCATTTAGGAAGTATAAGGAAACACAGAAGGAGCAGGACAGAGAACTGTACTAGTTAAGGCAGAAAAAAGCAGGGAGGGAAGTCAGAATAGCAAAGGCCCAAACTGAGGAAAAGATAGCCAACTCGGGTAAGACGGGGGATAAAACCTTTTATAGGTACATCAGGGAGCATAGAAAGACAAAGGGAGGGATAGTGAGGCTGAATAGAATGGACGGTGGGTGGGCAGAGAGGGACAGTGAAAAAGCAGGGATACTGAATGAATACTTCTGCTCAGTATTCATAAAAGAGGAGGAGGGGAGGTACCTAATCCAATTAACAGAAGCACTCTGGATAGGGTGGTTGATCCCATTCCTTTCACAGAAGTAAGGGTTGTGAAAGAACTCCTAAACTGAAGGTGGACAAAAGCAATGGGACCTAATGGGATTCACCCCAGAATTCTAAAAGAATTAAGGGGAGAACTAGTGACACCACTGACTACCCTTTTTAACAAATCATGGGAGGATGGTGTGGTACCTGAGGACTGGAAGAAGGCGGATGTGATTGCCCTTCACAAAAGTGGGAGCAAGACAGAGGCAGGCAACTACAGACCTGTCAGTTTGACCTCTGTGGTAGGGAAAGTGATGGAATTGCTTCTGAAGGAAAGAATTGTTGACAACCTAGAGGCCAGTGGGGCACAGGACCCAAGGCAGCATGGGTTCACAGCAGGAAGGTCATGTCAGATGAATCTAATCGATTTCTTTGACTGAGTGACCAAAGTAGTAGACCAGGGAGCATCTGTGGACATCGCCTACCTAGACTTTAGCAAGGCATTTGACACAGTCCCACACAAAAGATTAATAAACAAATTAACCAGCCTGGGAGTGGGTCCCAGGGTGGTAGCCTGGGTAAAATGTTGGTTGGACAACAGGACACAGAAGGTAATTGTAAATGGAGTCCACTCTGAAGAAAGAGGAGTTACTAGTGGGGTACCTCAGGGTTCAGTACAGGATCCAGTTTTTTTAATGTCTTTATAAGTGACATTTCAGAGGGACTGGAAGAAAAATTATGCCTTTTTGCAGATGACACAAAGATCTGAAACAGGGTTGATACACAAGGAGGGGTGGAAAGGATGAGAAGGGCTTGGCAAGGTTGGAGGAATAGTCAGAAGTATGGTAGCTTTGATTCAATGCAAAGAAGTGCAAAATAATACACGTGGGAAACAGAAACCCGGGGAAGAGTACACAATGGGGGTGGGTAGGTAGTAGCAACAGCAAAAATGGAAAGAGACTTAGGGGTAATCATATCAGATGACCTTAAGGTTGGAAAGCAATGTGAGAAGGCAGTAGGGAGGACTGGGGGTGATACTGGGATGTATAGGGAGAGGCATCACCCGAAGAAAACAGGAAGTTGTTATCCCTCTGTGCAGACAGTTGGTGATACCCCATCTAGAGCACTGAGTCCAGTTCTGGAGACCCTATCTCCGCAAGGACATAGACAGGATGGAGGCAGTCCAGAGGAGGGCAACTAAAATGGTGCAGGGTCTGCAAGAGAAGCCATACGAGGAGAGACTAATGGAGCTTAATATGTATACCTTTGAGGAAAGAAGGGAGAGGGGGGATATGATAGAAACATTTAAGTACCTCAGTGGAATCAACAAAGTCCAACAGGGTAGCATCTTTCAGAAAAAGAGATGTGTAAGAATAAGGGGACACAATCTGAAGATAGAGGGGGCACGGCTCAGGGGCAATGTGAGGAAGTATTTTTTCACAGACAGGGTGGTGGACACGTGTAACAGCCTTCCTGAGGAGGTTGTGGGGTCAAAAACAGTGGGAGAATTCAAGAATGCATGGGACAGACATAAGACAATTCTTATTGGGGGTAGGAAGAAATAGGCTGTTGGTTAACTAGGATCTGCAGCTTATCCTATAGGTAGGGGAAATGGGCAGACTGGGTGGGCCAAGCAGTCCTTATCTGCCATCAAAGTCCATGTTTCTATGTTTCTATCAGCCAGCTTTGGTTTGCTGGCAAAGAGATACAGAAAACAACCTGTGTAACAGTCTGCCACTTTGACAAGTGTTTAGTTATTAATGTGCTTATGAAATTGGATAACTGGAGACACTGATTAACTTGACGGTCTCTTGCCAGCTTCAAAGGTTACAGAAGTAAATCCTTGCACCAGCCAGCTTCCCACTGTTAGAAGTGGCCTGTCTTCTGTCAGTGAAGCTCCTTAACGGAAATAGAAAATGAGTTATGTTACCATATTGGTCCTTGTGACAAAAGATCCAGAAAAAAGGGATGCTTTGATACCTTTTATTGGACCAACATAGATGTTACGAAATAAAACAGGAGCTTGAGCTTTTGAATTACATAGAATTCTTCATAAAGCCTCATTGAAGGATTCTATGTAATTCTAAACTCAAGCTCCTATTTTCTTTTGTAGCATCTATGTTGGTCCAATAAAAAGTATCAAACCATCTCTTTTTTTTAAGGAAATAGGAAATAGATATGTAAATATATTTATATAAAATAACTCTAACTTGTGTCCAATGTCTTCTGTGTGATTCAAGTCTCATTACTGAGTCAATTAATCTGTTGGTGTATATGAGTCTAGCCTGTGATTTTTTTTCATGCACCTCAGCAAGTCAGTTCAGGTTGAGCTATCACTGACTGCAAATCTGTCAGTGATGTGTATTACTCCGGAATGCCGCGTTACACTGTGCTGCTGCTGTAAATAGCCATTTACTGACACATCTCCACTATTTCTGTTTGTTCATGTTTTTGACTGCAGTAAAGTATCAAGATTGTAATTTACTTGGATTGAGTACACTGTCACTGATTTTACTGTTTTTTAAATTGTTTATGAGATGTAATTTCTTTTGGTTAGTTTTTGAATATAGGAGTGTGTGTAGTATATCAGAAATTAGTTTTATGAGTTAGATAGCATCTTATGTATTTGTTTTCCTTGATAGTGTCACAAGGAGTTTCAGGAATTATTTTATGAATTGTTGACTTATATTTATGATTTTTTTTTTTTTTATAAAATAGGCGTATTATTCTGTTAGGCTGTGCAGTCACTGATGTATTTGCTTGACCCTGATGTCAATAGCATGTGTTGCACTTGTACTTTAGCTGCTAATGTTTCAGACAGTAACCCTCATAGTCAAACAGAATTTCAATGCCTTTTTAACTAGTATTTATTATAAATAATTACAGACACAGCAATGAATGAGATTCCAGCTCATGGTTGCTTTTTTTTTCCCTTGGGTTAAACAAAGTTATTATATGGCTTGTGTTTAATACATATTACATATATGAATGATTTATCCTGTCAGCATTAGTCTGTATGTAGCAGTTGAAGAAAGGAACAGATTTATACACAACTGCACAGAGAGTGTGAGGGGCAAATATGGATGTGCAATAGGGATAGACATGCTTTATTTAAAAGGGCCTTGCTCTCATGTAATCAAGATGACAATTGTGTGTGTGTGTGTGTGTGTGCGTGTGCGTGAGTGCATGTGTGTGTGTGTGTGTGTAGTATTACCCACTGCTAAGCAATTTAAATCACAAATTGTAGTAAGAAAGAAATAATGTGACCTATTAATAATTGAACCCAAGCCTCCGGAATACCATCTGGGTTCAAATGTCAGTAGGTCACATTATTTCTTTTTCACTGCAATTTGATCTCATGTACACATTTAAAGATTTACCATATGCTTTGTTTCCTGAATTTACATATACACAGCTTGAACAGGGTTTCAGTGGTAACTGTTTAACAGATGAAGAACCCATATGTTACACACCATTGTCTATTAATCAGTCCATGAACTCGTATGGATGCTTGCCTGGACATGAGTATCTCTTCGAGGTTTTGTTTATTATAAATCGGTTTATGTTATAATTAAAATGTTTTTGAACATGTTTGCTTATGATTTGGACAAATGTATGAATTATGCACCCTAGGTAAAAATAGTTTGAAAAGATAAATACAGTACATGCAAGCAATTGAATGAATATGAATAAACATATTCTACTGCTGTTCCCAATAAGTGTCTGCAAAGTGAAAATCAACACAGTACAACCACCCTTTCACCCTTTACACAACCTCCCTTGGAGAAACTGGCTGTTTCAGATCATTCTTTTCAAATCACTCTCATCCACGCCAGACCCCACAAACCATACATGACATTGCAGCCAGTCTGAGTAAATATTTATTTTTTATTTTTTATTTTATTTAAACAGCAGTTTGGAAAACCTTTGAGCCATAGGCTCATTTACAAAGGTACCTTGTCACTAGTGTGACAAGTGTTCCCCCATTTAAATTGTGGAACATATGTCATATCATACATTCCAACTCTCTATTTTCAGGGAGCCTCCTTGATTTTACCCTTTTTTCAGAGTCCCACCTGCTATTTATGGCATCAACTCTATGCCCCTGAAATCATCAGACTCAGAAGACAGACTGTTCATCCTTGTCTTTAAATTACTTTAGCAAATCATTTCTAGCACATTAGATTCAGTTAGGCATAAACATTGGGGCCCAGTGAAAATCTCCCTGATTTTAGTGGTCAAAATCAGGAGATCGCCCTCATTTGAGAAGTACTGACTTGGAAGCACTGTAATACAAAAAAGGATATCAGGATGTTAAATAATTATATTATAAAAAAAAGAATAAATAAATATACCACATGGAAACATATCCTGCAGGAATTATATAATAATTACTGGTCAGCAATTTTCTCCATGGGTTGACCAAGTTGATATTTGCTGTAATAACCCATGGGTTATTATGGCATTCATAAGCACTGTCTTTCAAACAGTAGTGCTCCCTCATTGGATCTCCTTCTGTGAGGGGGCGGGCTTAAGACTTCCTCAAACATGGCGGCTCTGTCTATCCCTTACTGAAGAGCGGCCACAACAAGACTTGTCTCTCCTTATTTTTTAATATTTTTACCCATCTATCTGATTGATCCTACCTTTTACAGACTTAAAAACATAAATCTGGCTGATCCTGCTGTTTATCCACATTGGGGCATAGCCATAGTGAGCTGCAACAGAGCCATGGTTGACTAACTGTAGCACTAGTTAAGCGTGACCACAAGCCAAAACTGAAAGTAAAAATACAACCTCCCACCCAAAAAAAACCCCAGAGACAACAACAAAAAAACCAAAACAAATTCTAAGTCTGGAAAGGGAGGGAGGGAGAGGGAGACAGACATTGCATATGTGTGTGTGTGTGACCTTAAGTCACTGAAGTCAGGCTGTAAAAAAATTGCTGACTAGCAATTATAAAAAATAAAGGATGGGGTAGTATGGAAACAAAAATTTAATGCAAGCCCTTGGTGTGGTATGCTTTGATAAACCCCTCTGGCTTTGCCCTGTGGGTTTATGTAGCATCTCAGACTTCAGGTGTGCATTAAATTATTGTATCACACACTCCCCCATCCTTTATTCTATATTTAATGGTTCAGATTTATAAAACAAACTCTGTCCCATAATCTGGGTGTATATAACACACACACACAAACAGTCAATTGTTGCAGTTCAGTTTGCATGTCTCATTAAATATTTGACAGTAATATAATGACAGCTTTTAATGACTCCACATTATTTAGAGTGATATTTTAGATGGTATGTACAGTAATACAGTATTTACATGATTGTGTTGATAATTATCCTATGAACATACCGAATCAATTAATGAGAGGAAAATGCATTATCAACCCACCATTCCTCATCCTGCAACAGCTGGTTTGTGGATAGTAAAATACCTTTCTTTTTCATTTTATCCACAACCATAGGTGATCCTCATGAGACATAGGGCCAGATATTCAAAGCTTTGCATGGTGCGCAAACTGTTTGTGCAGGTTTAGAGCGGGATTAGCACGGGCCTGCCATATTCAAAAGGTCACATAGCACGGGCAAAGTGCATTAGCACCGGTCAAACCGTAATTATATGCAAGGGGCAAAGTGAACATGAATACAGGTGCTATGAGATATTCAGCGACTAGCTCCGCACTAAGGTGTTTAGTGCAACATAGTGCGACCCTTAGTACAGTACAAATTACCGCCAAGGAAAAGCTGGTCTTAACCCTGGGCAAACAGCTTTTCATGTCATTGGTGCATTGCACGGTGTTAGCGCAGGATTAGTGCAGTTTGCGTGACCCTAGCATAAGAGCATGACACATAGAAAATGGCAGACATGGAGGACACATGCGCCTCACTGAAGGCACCACCATGATGCCAACAGCTGCCACCAGTCCCAGCCAAGCACAGACAGTAAGGGGTGATCCAACCCACAGGGGACATCATGGTAGTGTGGCCATACAGCACACACCTGCAAACCATACATCTGTGGTGACCAACAGATGCCAGTACACACATGCAGCACTCTGGGCATGGTGGCAGTTGAGGGGAGGGTGTACAGGTGGCCAGACCTCACCACAGCCCAGGTGTGGCCACAAGGCTGGGACACATCATGCAGTGCACATGGGCCAGTAGTGGGAATACCCCACCACCAGTGTGCCTGTCGGATCTTACATGCCCTCCAGCCACATACCGCACTACTGTACAGATGCCACAGCTCATACAGCCGGCCATGTATATATGACTATGAGCATCCCATGCCACAGGTGCATCATCTGTGGAGCACACAACAGAGAAACAGTACTGTCCACTGTCAGTACTCACCTGCAAGCTGGGTCTGTAACTGTGTGCAGTGCAGTGGTCATTACTGCCTTACATACCATAGGCATTGCTGTGTCCCTCACACTACTGGACCCATTGCTACTGTAGTGTCTGCTGTGCACTGTAGCATGGCCTACAGTGTGATGGTTGCATGCAGCACCACCACCACCTGTGCCTATGCTGTGTTGTCCCCTGGGGCACACAGTGCTATGCTGTACTGCATACATGTAGCCTGCAGCAACCATCATGCGCTGTCAGACTGACCTACAGGTAGAGCTGCGGCCAGATCTGGCCAGCCCCTGTACTTCCAGACTGACCTATGGAGGAGGAGCTGTTAGACCCTGCAGTAATGCTGGGCTAACTGCATGCAAATCAGGGAATAATGGGATGCTAATTTGGCTGTTTACCCAGACACTACCTAAGTAGGCTTATTTGCATGTCACTTTTGAATATGACAAATCTTAGCGCCGGGCTAATGTGTTTGCACTGGGCAAACAGCTTAGCTCCGTGCTAAAGCGCTAATGGTTCAGGGAATATTATACAGTTTTTATCATTGTTCTTTCACATCTGCTGCTGCCTGCAGCTGTACTGGGACCACGCATTTGCTGGCACACACATTGGCCACATAGTGCATCTCTATCTGTCCTCACGTTGCTGTGCACTGTGTTGTTGTTGTGGTTTGCACTTTCTGGTTGCTATATTCAGTGCTGTCTTATTCCAGGGCTATGCTTGCCCTGCACTCCCTGCCCAGTTTGCACAGCCTCATTCCCATGCTATTTTCAGAAGCTGTTTGCCCTGGGCTATATCTTTTGAATATAGCTTGCTTTGTGCTCCAGGCTAAGTTTGCCCGCCAGGCAGTGTTAACTTATCCCAGGGGCAAAGTTTTGAATATCTGGCCCATATACTGTAGTTCTTGAGAAAAGGGAGCTTGATAGTTACTTGCATGCTGTGAACATGAAGCTGCACACAGTGAAACACTCAGACAAGAGAGTTATTTATTTTTTGCTAAAAACACTATCTTCTAAAAGTAAAGCTCAGGCATGCATCACTGAAGACAGCTCAGAAAAAACACTGATCAGCACTAGCTATCTATAATGATCAGCTTACATTACAGAGAGTGAAATGGAGCAAGCAGGACACCAAGTTTAAGCAATCAGTTGCCATGATATTCACTAACGTAACTCATTTACACTACCTTGCATTGCATAGTATTTTCTTCTCTGCTGTTCCACCCACTGTGATGTTAATTTATGTTTACATTACTGACTCCAACATTGCTGCCAGTATGTTTCTAACATTTTGCAGCATATTTCCAGCAGCACCAAGGCCAGCAAATTGTTGTTTTATCCCCCAATTAAACTATTGGACAGCACTATGTTAGAGGTGGCTTTAGACCAGCTTGAAAATGAATGAGAAACACAACCTAGGACTTTTCAAACCATGCCTCACCCCACACCCTCCCTGCCTCCCACCCTGTCATTCATTGGGAAACCTGGAGGTGCCTGTCTCTTATTTTGGGTGTCCCTTAATGAGATCATGATGGTGTTGTTTACTTTGCACTGCCCTTCTTCCTGTCACCCACCATTCCTTGTTCTGTTTCTGTCTCCGCACCAGCTGCTCCTTCCAACAGCTGGCTCTGCTCTGACCACAACCACCTTATCTTCAGAAACACAAAGCAGTGTTGTGTGGGGATGATTGTGTTGCTGCACTTCGGAGGTAAGCTGTCAGGTTGGGGGACAGTTGGCCTGGCATGATGTATTGCAAGGCAGTACCGGTGCAAATGGAGCAGCGTATTTACACACTGACATAAAACGCCTGCACTGACACATGACCCCAACAAAATTAACTGCAACAGAGTGATTTACAGTGCTCTGACAGGTGTTTACATATCAGGATCTGCATCAGTGCAACTCATCTGCACTTCTTGAAAGGGTGTAGATCCTGGTATGTAACTGCTCCTTTAAGCTCAGAGAGCTCTACATTAAACAGATTGTGTCTGTGTATGTGAAGTGGACTTCTGATCTCTACTGCTAGCATGCAAAGCATGTTACCACCTCGTTCTTAATCTCACTGTGTCTGGTTGCTGTGTTTTAAGTGTCACTACAGTGTCACATCAATCAATGGCAAATGCCATTTTTTTCAGTGAATTTTCTGCTCTGTAATGTATTCCAAAGACAGATAAAAAATTCTGCCAAATAGAGTTGCTACAAGTTGAGCATATATACTGTATCAGAAGAGAAAGGAAATACATTGTAACACAGGGTTGTCTTTGAGAAAATAACTCTTTGCAACAATATATTTATCATCTGTGATTTGCAACTTACTATCTAAAAATGTTTAACGAGAAACATTTGCAACAATGTATTACCTTGCTGTGCCTAATACAATGTATGTGCTTCACTTGTAATAACTATTGGAGTTAACATGTAGTGGCCACTGTTACCGACATACAATCACCAACAAGGTTTACATTATCATGCTTGAAGTCAGTGATGAGAAGGGCAATTTCCCTGACAGCATGACTTTAAAGGCTGATCAGTACAATATTTATGTTGTAATTACTGTGAAGCTGTCCCCCTAACCAGTGACAACACACTAATGGCAATTATCATCTATGTACTTGAGTCTTTCTTGTCACAAAACCACCACGTACCACCAAATGCATCTTTCTCCTGCCCCATGTCAAACTAGATGTGTACACATTTCTGTACAACATGACTGGTGCTATTCAGCTTCCTTCAACAACTCCCCTCCACCCAACTCACCATCACTGAAGCGCAGTTAGCTGTAAAATACTGTACCTCGAATTTGAAGAGAATTGCCTGCTCAGATCAAATGTACACCCTACTGTGATTGGAACTTACATTTTTGCATGAGGGCAATAGCAACTGTCACAAACATATGCACTCTTCTTCCCCCCAACACACTCACACACACCCCATAGATTGCAATTGCGATCTATGTATTTTGAAAAAACGCTACGTACAACCCCCCACAAATGCATTGCAACCATATCCTCCATCAAGTAAGATGTGCACATCCTACTGTATTGCTTGACAAGTGCCATTCATTTGCCTTGGACAACTTTCTACCCTTCTACATACACTCGCATACTCACAACCCCGTCAGCACTGAAGTGCTGCTAGCTGCAAAAGACTATGGGCCCGATTCTAGAAGGGTGGCGCAAGTTACTGCCAAACACAACTTGCGCCACCCGCAACTGCAACAATGACCCTGCACCCTATTCTAGAAGGGTCAGGGTCTCCACAACAAAGACCTGCAACTTTCAACTTGCGGCTAGGTATGCCACACAGAGGGTCTACCTGGCCAGCATGTCGCAACCCGCTGCCGAAGGTCACAAATGCATCACCCCACCCATGTCCCGACCTCTGGGTCACCCACCACAAAGGTGGCACGTTACCCACCCAGGTAGTCTAGTGCCCCCCAAACTGTACAATAATTAATAATGAGTTCCCTGTTTCCCTGGTAGTCTAGCGGCCCCCCAATCTGTATAATACATGAATAGATCTCGTATCCCTGGTACTCTAGTGGTCCCCCACCCAGCCATGCCAGCCCACCCAGCACCCCCCACCCATCCCCAGCCAGCTCAGAGTTTGTCTGTGCAGTAGCGCTAATACTGCACTCAGTCAGCAGCCATGGAGGTGAGAGGTGGGCTGTGCCAGTCACCAGCTGGGGATGGGTGGGGGTGCTGGGTGGGCTGGCATGGCTGGTTGGGGGGCCACTAGACTACCAGGGACATGGGATTGATTCATGTATTATACAGATCAGGGGGGCTGCTAGACTACCAGGGGAAATCATTATTAATTATTGTACAGTTCAAGGGGGGCACTAAACTACCAGGGATACAGGATCTATTCATGTATTCTACAACTCAGGGGGCTGCTAGACTACCAGGGAAATGGGGAAATCATTATTAATTATTGTACAGTTCGGGGGGGCACTAGACTACCAGGGATATGGGATCTATTCATGTATTATACAGCTCGGGGGGCCGCTAGACTACCAGGGATAGAGGATCTATTCTTATACTATACAGTTCAGGGGGGCCACTAGACCACCAGGGCTGGCTTTTTGCCACATATGTGGCCAGCGACGCAAGGTTTGGGGCACGGGTGGGGGGATGGAAGTGCCACCCTGTGGGGCTTCTGCCAATGGGTGTTTCGGGGGGCTGGGGGTATGCGTAGCCCTGTGGGGCCCCGCTGAGGTGTGCTGGGCATGGTGGAGGGTAACCGTGCACTCTCCACTAGACAGCCGACGGGTCTACAGGACCCCCAGGGGCATCTGTAAGTTCTAAATGCTGGTATAACTTACATTGCTGGATCTCCTCCGGGGGTTCTTTGTGGAATCCTGATGTGGGCACTTTGTGGCTGCCCTTCTAGAATGGGGCACAACTGCTGCCATAAACCCCCTAGCACCATGTCACAGGGGGTTTATGCTGCATAACAGCTGTTCTGAGCAAGTGGCCTGTGACATGTCACAGGCCACTTTGTAGAACTGAGCATGTCGCAACTGCTGGCTTAAGTTGCTACATGCACCATTCTGCTTGGCACAACTGCTATTACACCAGGTGTAACCCTTCTAGAATCGGGCCCTATACCTGCAATCTGAGAGAATTGTCTGCTCACAAAAGAAAAAATCAAATGTGCCAGATAAAACTGTGATTGACACTTAAAATGTTTTGTGCAAGCTGGCCCAGTGGTGCTGAGGGTTGAGGCACTGGACACCACACCTCATGCCATGACAGTGACCTGGGTTCGGGAATGAGCCCAGGGTCATTGGAGGGTCAACAGGGGGAGTCTGGGAGTTGGACTGAGCAGCTGCTAGGCAACTCTCCCCTCCCGGGTGGGGACCAAGCTGTGCCTGCTGCAGGGCTGCCCCTGGGTGGAGGCTTGGAGGTAGTGTGGTCAGGAGTGACTAAAAATAGGGAGGGTGCCGAGGGTCACTGCATGTGCATGCCTCCACACATGAGCAAGCAACCGTGGCAAGGGGTGGGGAGAAAAATGAGCAAAAAATGGAGCTGGCAGGCTCCATGACAGCCTGGCAGTGCTGGCCCCTTGGAGTCTAGATTTTGGTCTCGGGGGGGTTGGAATCAATGCCCTTCACCCTTAGCCCTGCCACAGGAGGTAACCCATGGGGGATTACTGGGAGGGTTGGGCATGGGAAGAAGCAGAGGTCTCAAGACTGAGCCCCTCAAATGGGGGGGCCAGAGCTGCCTGCTATCTCCACCATGTACCCCTGTAGCCAAGTAGTTGATAGGTGGCAACGAGGGTCGAAAAGCTAGATAAAAAAATGTTTTGTGCATACCAGCTACAAGTAAAGTAGAGTTTATTTCTACTGAATGGATATTTTTTTTACATAGAGGGTAACAGACATTCATGTGTTGTGTGTGGGGGGGGGGAAGGGGTAGAAATGGATATATGCTGGTGACAGTTAAACATTCAAATAGAAATGTAATTCAACATTATCCAGTATTGGTCTCCAACCCCTCCCGCAAGTCAGAGTTAGAGTAATTAATATGTCAGTGAGATGAGTTTGCAGTTAACTACCATGCTTCAAGTTAGAGACAAGTAACAATGTAAATATGATAAAAAGCATGTCCTGTGCAGTCTATCCTCCAAAGTACAGTATGCAGACTCTGATGACTTGTCTTTCTCTCCCCACTGAGGGTCACATTAAGCCTCCTGTCCAAACAGTTCCTTATATAATTCAAGCCTTCAAACTGTACTGTACCAGGCACCTTGCTATCACTAGTTGACCACTACAGAGAGCATTGCCATGTTAAATAAAGCATGTAAACCATTATTAGTCAACCTGCTGTTTCTGCTTTATCACACAAATACAGGACATACAGTCACCCTTTAAATTGTATTCTGACTTCAACATAGGAGACAAGTACCCTAAACTAAGTAATAGCACCTCAAGAGCAACATGCTCAGCTGCTTCTCTTTGCATTGGTTCTTGTGCCCACACAAGTTCTGAGAGTCTGGGACTCTGAATACAGAATGTGTAAACATTTCTGACATTTAAGACAATGTATCTAAGAACTGTCTACTCACAAAACAAAAAAAATCAAATGTGCCCCATATCGTAACTGACACTTAAAATGTGTTCATTTACATAAGTGAAAGATTTCATTTTTTTTCTGTTCAATGACCCTTTCACACACACACACACACACACACACACACACACACACACACACACAAAACATCCCCAACCCACTCCTACATTGCAGAAGAACTGTAAGCTGTAAAGAACTGTACATGCAATTTAAAGGGCATCGTACACTCACAACAGGAAAAAATCTAATTTACACGATTCTGTGATTGAAATGCAAAATTCTGCATAACAGCAATATTGACTGTTGCCCACATACTGTATACCCACTTCTATGCTTCCCAACACACCACACGGATGGCAGTCATTAGCTATGTACTTCACAAAACAAATGCCACCTACCCTCTCAAACACATCACCAGGCAAGTAAGATGTATATAAACATGGATACTTAGATTAGGCCTTCTACACTCATCCCCTACTCTACACACTTATATGGACCCCCCATCCCACATACATCCACTGTGGCTGCAGTGTGGTTATCTGAAACATGCTGTTATTTTGATTTAAAATAAATGCCTCTCCCATATCCATTAATAAACAGGGGAATGTAAAAATCTTATAACTTTTTACAGTATTAAACACAGTTGATGTTTATTGGTATAAACGGGAGGTGAGAGCAAGTCATAAAAATATCTGAATGTTGTAATGAGACAAAAAACTGACACAGATGTTTAATGAATATTTTTTGTCATCTGAACTAGTTTACTTCACTGTAGCTCATAGTTACAAACCCATGTTTGCCACTGATCTTTAAGCAGTAGAGAGTTCCACTACCGTTACCCATCTGTCATCAATAACTATTTGGGGCCCGATATTCAAAAATGTGCAAAGCCAATCGCAAACATTTGTATTGTCCAGGTGTCCAAAAATGCTATATTCAGTGGAATAGCACACCAGCACTATTCAACTAAATATTGGGGCCATGTTACCCCAGTACTAAGCCAGTTAGCACTGGGCAGACAGGGCTCCCAAAACAGGGCACTACAATGGCTTGTGCTGGGCGAAATTTCCGCTATTCAAATAGACCCATGCAGATTAGCTCATTGGGCATGCAAAGCACTAAGGGGACATTTGCATGCCCATTACAGGCTCATGTGCATGGGTAGCCTGGCAAATTAGCGTGGTGCTGCACCCCCACTTGCCCAGTCCCAAGCAGTTATCCCTGGTGCTAGTGATCCCCCCACCTGCATCAATCGCCATCCCAAAGTTATACATTAAAGATTCCCTAGTGCTAGTGTTTTCCCCCTGCCAATCACCATCCAAAAGTTATACATTAAAGATTCCCTGGTATCTAGTGGTCCCCCCCACCAATTGCCAACTCGATGTAGAAAATAAAGCTTTCCCTGATATTGAGTGATCCCTCCCTCTACCCACACCCATGCCTGAAGTGTAATTCTGTGCTCCTTGGTGTCTAGTGGTCCCTTCCCGCACCAGTGCCCAAAGTGCAATTACATATTCCCTGGTGTCTAGTGGTTCTTCCTCACCACCTGCATCCATGTCCTAAGTGTAATCATGCATTCTCTGGTGTCTAGTGGACCTCCACTCCCCCACCCCAGCAGGTGGTGTCCCACCACCCCGGTGCCCACCATCCAGACCCTAAGCAGGTGACTAGCACAGCCCTGCACTCTCTACCATGGCCAGTCACCAACTGAGCTGTCAATGAGCATGTACTGTTACAGTACATGCTCATTGACAGCTGAGTCAACAGCCGTTCAACATGGAGAATGAAGGACTGTGCCGTTCACCAACGTAGGGTCAGGATGGGGGGATGAGGTGGTGAGGCACTGCTTGCCAGGGTGGGGGGGTCTGCTAGACACTAAGGAATACATGATTATACTTTGGGCATGGGTGGGAAGAGGGTCTGCTGGACACCAGGGAACATGGAATTACACTTCAGACATGGTGCAGGTGAGGGTAGGGCCTGCCTGACATCAGGGATTATGAAATTTCACTTCAGGCATGGGTTTGGATGGGGGGAGGGACCACTAAACACCAAGGAATATGAAATCACACTGTGGGCATGGGTGTGGTTGGAGGGATGGACCACTATACACCAGAGAATATGTAATTACACCTTGGGCATGGGTGGGGAGAGGGACCACTAGACACCAGGGAAAGCTTTATTTTCTACATCAAGCTGACAAGTGGAGGGGGGACCACTGGACACCAGAAAAGCATTCATGTTCACCTTCGAGCCAGTGATCAGCAGGGGGTGACTACTAGGCACCAGGTACTACTGTGCTGGCGGTCTGGGGGACCACCGAAATTCCTCCACCAACCATTAGGGTTGTGCGGGAGTAAGTCAAGGTGTCAAGGTTTCAAACGGTGGTATCTGTGCCATGCTAGGGGACCATGCACAGTGGCCTTGAGTGGTACAAATATTCTGAATATTGGACTGCACCAATATTGAGGTCCTTGTTTCTTCAATTACATTGCGACCTCCTCTGAAAATTGCTTGGGTGCAAACTCTGTTTGCCTACACTAACTGGGCTTTTCAATATTGCAGATACACACAAAACCCCATTTGCAAACTTGGCTTTGCATCCGGGCAATCTTTTGAATATCGAGCCCTGATGTTAACTGAAAAGTGACTCCACTGCCACTCCTCCTCCTCCTGATGCACTCTGATGCTAATTCTTTAATTGCTTGACCAGCATAAGGTAAAGCACCCTCCCAGCCATCTTGAATGAGATTAGCCCAGGCCACCTTCCTGTCTCTCCTGGATTATGTAGCTACTGTATACAATAACTGTGTAATCACCTGCCTTTACAAACTGGACACACTTTACTGTCGTGCTATCCAGTTTATCATCAGTGCTCCAGCCAGAACCCATCATTGCATACTGTACAAGGAGGTAAGGTGGACCTCCATGGCTAACAGGAGACATGTACATACCTACATCTGGATATATAAAGCTCTCTTAAACAAGCTGCCTCCTTATATTACTACTCTCTTCCATCATTCACATAGCTTGTATGCATTAAGAAAGAGTGCCTATATTTCCCTAGAGGTCCCTAAAATTTGCACATGCTTTGGCAAAGCAGCCTTTAGTTATGCACTACCCATAGCCTGGAATAAACTTCAAACAATGTTAAAGCTACATACCCTAGTCCCTTTAAATGCATTCAAAGCCCTCTAACAAAATCACCACTGATACCTGTCACTGCTACTAATATTGTGCCCTACCTTCCCACTCCATTCCTCTGTTTTGCTTTTCATCTCCTATATTATGGACACCAATGGTTATTGTGACTTCCATGTTCGTGCTACTATATGGCCTGTGGAATGCAATTATTGTACATATTGTAAATATCTTGAAATTGCTATAGCTTTATTGTGCTGTGATCACCCCCTCTGAAATTATATGAATGTCCACACCAGCTCATGGGTGCAGGAAGGTAAAAGATTTATTTACACCACAGTAAGACTTGTAATTTTACTTACATCAGTATAATTCAGTCATATTTACAACACACTTTAATTCCCAGTAGTTCATACAATTTCTATACCAATTCAATCTTGCATTGAACTCCATTTTCTCTCTTCTCTCGGGGTCTGGATGCCTGATACAACCCCCCGCCATCGACAACAAACTTCCCTCCTTGTCATCTAGCTAGGTCCGAATGTCCTAGACCTAACCCCTTAGTAATTCTATCTACCCCTCCCCCCCTCTAAAGAAGACATCCAGGTGCCTACCCCAGGCCCATGCACCCTCCTCCCATCCCCTGCCAATCCCCCCACCTCGTTTTCTCTAGGGCCTTCCCTCTTCTCCCCAATCCCTTCCATCCACTCCCAGCTTTTCCCCAGCCCCCATCCTTCCTCTCTTCTCTGAACACCCTCTACATGTTCCTCTCATATTTCCTGGTACAGTAGGACTTGCCACCTGCCCCGAGCCCTCAGCTCATCTTGCCAGGATTGTCCCCTGTGTTCAGGCCCCTTTTGTATCATTCAGCAGAAACTGTCCACCTGCTCCAGGATCCGTGGTCCTCAGCCATCCCTTGTGCCTTGCGTGCTCATAGCGCACACAGGCCTACACCCAGGTGGGCAGGAATGAAAAATCTCAGCAGAAAGAGGAAGAGGCAATCTCAAACCAGGGTTAAATAGCCCCTAAGGATCCCTTGCGAGGACCCCTACTAGCCATGCCCCTAGCCAATCAAGTTCCCCCATCAGGTGTACGCATCATTACCTGCCCCTGTCCGTCATGCCCTCACCGGTCCCCCCCCTTTCTGCCTTGTTGTCCCACCTTGTGACCTCACTGACTCCACCCCTCTAGCCTTGCTTGCTCCTGTTCCCCAACCCCCACCCCTCCCCCTCCAGCCCTTCTTCCTCTTCATTTCCTCTGGAGTGCCACTAGACAATTCAGGTTGTCTTTTATTGGCAACCCTACTTTTTCCCGTGATCACCCCCTCTGAAATTATATGAATGTCCACATCAGCTCATGGACAAAAGATTTATTTCCACCACAGTAAGATTTTCAAGTTTATGTACATCAGTATAATTCAGTCATATTTACAACACACTTTCATTCCCAGTAGTTCATACAACTTCTATACAATTTCTATACCGTAATCAATCTTGCATTGAATTCCATTTTCTCTCTTCTCTCGGGGTCTGGAAGCCTGATCCAACCCCCCGCTGTCAACACCAATCTTCTCTCCCTGCCATCTAGCTAGGTCCATATGTCCTAGACCCGACTCCTTAGCCATTCTAGCTATCCCTCTTCCCCCCTCCAAAGAACATGTCCAGATGCCTACCTCTGGCCCGTGTGCCTCCCCCCTGTCCCTGCCTATCCTCCATCCCTTTTCTCTCGGGCCCTCCCTCTTCTCCCCTAATCTCTTTCACTATCCCCCCCCCACCCCCAGCTTGTGATGGACGGTGGGGTTCCCCTTCCTTGTGGGTATCCGGTTCTTACTGTAGCCTCAGGGCAGCCACCTGCGATACAGCTAGCAAAAAGACCACCTGCCCCCTGTCTGATAAATGTACCCTGTCTCCCCTATAAAGATGGGACTTGTCAAAATTAATGCCCTGGTGTGACACACAAGCTCCCCCTAAAGCCTTTTATGAATGCTGCCACCCTTCTATTCAGCTGCTTGCAGGCCCTTTCAATTGCCCCCACCTTGGCAGCCTGACACCAGACCCTCCTTGAAATGATGTCAGACCACATGACCTCCACCCTGGGCCACCATCCCTTTATGGTCTGCAAGTCTGACATGATGGTCCTCAACACAGCCCGCCAAGGCGTTTTCCCCAAATCGTTGCCCCCAAGGTGTATGACCAATATGTCTGGCCTGCCCCCATTCACTTTAAGGTCCTCCAACATGGGTAACAATTGTGGCCACTGCATTTCCCTAATCCCTTTCCAGCATATCTGTGGGCTTCTGAGTCCTCTTGTAAACTCCATTTCCACTTTTCCGCTCGGTATGTGCTTCTCTGCTCAGTAGACATAAGAGTGCTCCAGGATCCACATACTCTGCTGCCTCCCATCACCTGCTGATAGAAAGAGAAAAGAGAAACACTAATGAGACTATTTCAAGGCCTAATATAATGTTTGTAACAGTCGGGCCACCAGTGACCCAACACGTTTATGTCCTCCACTGATCCCCCCTCCCTGGCCAATTCAGAAGCTGCACCAATTCTGAACAAATGTGTGGCAAAGTGAGCCAGGTCAGGTCCCACGAATGCCAATGCTTTCTTCAACAGCCCTCCCACCTGGTAACACATTACCACAGTCCCATTTCCATGCTGGAACCAGGCACCCATGCCTGTTGACCGGATGCACCTGTACTTCTCCATGGCTTCCACCCTGCAGGTCTGCCCTTCCGCACTGCATGGGATTCTCATTCGAGTGCCCCAGCCCATCTGGTCCATTTTAGAATGCCACAACCAAATGCACAGGCCCTTTCTACCAAAACTAACCTCCTTCCCATGCAAATCTCCCCCCTTATCACCCTTGTTTTTTGCCACCAGTTCACCCACCTGAAAAGCCCCCTTGTACAGCAATGTGAATACTGATTGGAAAGGCAGGCCTCAGATGCCGAGTGACAGATGGATCCCAGCGCCCCCATGACTGCCCCTAGAATGTAATGCATTATTGACCGCCATGCATCTGCTTGCCTGCCCTGTCCCCTTTGCCACCCCACCAGCATGTAATGTACCCTAGGGCTCCTTCTGGGCTCTGGCCAACCCTTGGACACACATGCCCACCCTTTCCCTGCTAGAAAGACCAACATGGAGGAGTGAACCAGACCCTTTTCCCATCTAACAACCATAAATCTCACTACCTGCTCCTCTGAGGGCAGTGCACTTACCACCATTCCCTGCTGCCACTGAAACCCTTAAAAGGCTTCCTACGCCCCTTCATATGCCTTCAGAGTGTTGGTGGCCAGGAGCTCCAGTACAGTATTCAGGCTCTTGCCATCCAATTTCCCACAGGTGGTCTGGTATTGGTGTTTTCACCCACTCCGCCTGAGGGGCCAGCCTCCTGAATCTGCCCAACTGCAAACGTGAAAAGCTGTCAGCAGTCTCTTTCTTCAACTCCTCCACATGCATCACCCTAAAGGAGAGGTTCAAATGCAGCCCTAGCAGGACCAGTTGCCTGGCCACCCTAATTACCATCTCTGTGTGCCCCATCTTCCTGTTAATGGCCTCCACCACCCCTTTATTATCGCACCAGAAAACCACCCTCTTGTTCTTCATCTCTTCCCCCCCACACCACTAGGGCCACCCAGATATGGAATATCTTGAGGAATGTGATGTCCTTCTGTAAAACCAGGGCCTTCCAACTATCGGGTCATCTTTCCACCATCCACCTACCCCCATAGTACACCCCGAAACCGGATGCACCTGACGTGTCCGTGTACAACTGCAGCACCTCGCCATCCACCTAGTCCTCCAGACAAAAGGTCACTCCATTATAATCCTGTAAGAATTAATTCCAGACTAACAGATCCTCCCTTACCCCTTTCATGATGTCCACCCAATGGTGCAGCTGCTTTGTCTTGCCTGTAGCCTGGCCTAAGCGCCGCGTGAACACTCTACCAGGGCAGATCGCCTTACAGGTGAAATTGAGGTGGCCCAGCAGCTGTTGCACCACTACCAGGAGTATCCTTCTTCTTCCCAACACATGCTTGAGAAGCCCCTTTAGTTTTTGCACCTTCTCCCAGGGCAGCCAGAAACACTCCCCCCCCCCATGTCTATCTCTATCCACAGGAACTCAATTTTCCTGGTGGGGCCCTCCATCTTCTCCTTTGCTAGTTGGATGCCAATGGTGGTACACAGCTCTTGAAAATCCTTCAACATATTGTGCACCTCCACCCTGGATTCCCCTATAAGCAGAAAGTCATCCAAGCAATGCACCACCCGGCAATGCCCATACCTGTGTTTGAAGATCCACTGTACCCATGTGCTAAAAGCCTCAAAGGTAAAGCAGGCAACTGAATAACCCCTGGGCATAGTCCTGTCAAAATAAAAACCCCTGTCAAATTGGAAACCCAGCAAATTCCAATCCTCTGGGTGAACAGGAAGTAGGCAGAAAGCAGATTCAGTATCTGTCTTTTCCAACCATGCCCCTTTTAGTGCCTAGATGAGCACCATGGCCACATCTAGGGATGCATATGATATTGTGCTGTCCTCTCCCAGTATACCATCATTCACTGAGGAGCCCACCTGGTATGAGAGGTGGTGAATAAGCCAGTATTCACCCACCTGCTTTTTGGGCACCAGTCTCAAAGGGGATACCTGAAACTGCTCGCATGGAGGGGCCTCAGAAGGCTTCTCCACCCTGCCAGCCTCCTTCTCCTTCAGGATTTTTTGCCACACTATGCCCTCCCTTCCTCTCACTGAAGCTAGGTTTTTGGCCCTTACTCCTGTCCTAACCCCTCAAAACTTCAGTGAAAACCCTTTAGAAAAACCTTACCTCAGTAATGCCACCCCTTTGTGAGCCAGGTAACCCACCGTCCATGCCCCTACTATTTCCCATCTTATTGGTGTTTTTGCCAGCGCAAAACCCCACCGGAGCACCTTCCCAGCCGTAACCTCAGTTCCACCCATAGTTTGAATTATATCCCCCTATTTCCAAAGCCCTGCCCCCTGCTCCTGAAACTCCTGCCTGTACCGCCTACCCCCTACCCCACCCGAAAGGGCTGCTACTGTCAGCTAGAAGCCCCAGTTCAATCCTGGGCATTCCTGCATTTTAGCACCGAATGTGTACCCCCACACTTGGAGCAAACGTGCTTGAACTTGTAGCTTGCCCAGGTGCACACTGCTCTGTTGTATGCCAAACATGACTGAAGTTTGGCCAACCCCTCCCCCGCTACCTTCTTGCTAGTTTTCTGTGTTAACCCCCCGCCCCACCGGGATGACAACATTCACATCCACAGCTCAGCATGTGTGCAGTCCCATCTCAGATCCCCCCGGGAAGTCATCCGCTGCTGGAATGCTTTGTCGTACTCCAGCCATCCATACCCTTTTTGTGCCTTGTAGGCATCCCTAATTATGGCCTTGTATGTTAGTAGGGGGATGGCTAGCTCTGTCTGTTTTTTCAATAGAATGGCATTATATATTAAGAAACCAGCTTGCCAATTTGTCAAGGTTTTTTCCCTTATATGTAGCCTCTTCTTCCTTATGCCCCACCACTGCCAAAGTCAACGCTATTTCAGACTTGCCCACTGTCTCTTTCTGTTCATACTTCTTGGCCATCTGTTTCTCTAAAAGGCCAAATGTATCCACATACTCCTCTTTCCAAATCTTATCCTTTATTGATGCGGGCATGTGATCCCCTAATGAAAAACTGGGAGGGGCCTCATAAAATTTCCTGCCCCCATCCTTTCCCCCCTCCACCGCCGTAGACTTTCTCTTTAATCCCTTTGTCCTTCTTAAGCTCCTCCAAAATCTTCTCCAAGATCCCCAGCCTCTTATTCCCCATTTCTGCCAATGAACCCGCCATATAGTCCTTCAAACTACCCTCATCTGTGGGATCCCCCAGATCCTTACCCCCTTCGGTGTCTGGGTCCATCTGGGGCTGGTCTCCTAGGGTGTTTACTCCTGCCCCTTTACTCCCCGGCCCAGCCAGCTGCTTCTGCTTTCTCTCTGCAGCCTCTTCTTCTTCTTCCCTCTTTGCTGCCCTGTCTATTAGGTCCGACATTTTAGACATCAGTGCAGCTGCCTCTGATCTCAGTTGTGCACTGGAAGCTGGTGGGTATAACTTTTTGGGTGACATAATCTGAGGAGGAAAAACTTAGGATGAACAGGGAGAGAAAACAGAGGAGCATAAATGCCTGATCATACCCCATTACCTCGTCTCCCCTTATACACGTTCTGCCTCGGGTTGCCACCCCCAGAAAGGAAGGGCAAAGAAATCTGCCTCTAAAAACCACATAAAAACTTTTTCCCTACCTTCCTATATAGCTATGGTTGACGTGGAAACCAACCAGAAAAAGCCAAGTGTAAATAATTTCCTTAGTGGAATTTCGAAAATTCTAATACCCCATTCCTTACAATTGGGAAAGGAAATTCACCACCTATGACCCCATGCAAAGCCTTTCCGAAGCTGCATATCAGTAACAGAAATGTAACTGAAAAAATGACTAAAGAATCAACTATAGCTTTGCTAGGCATGTATACCAAGGAAGGTCATATACTTATTGGCAACAAATAGGAGTAATCAGTTTGGTTGCAGTACAATCATTCAAGAGTAGAACACCCAGAGATTCCTAGCCAAGCAGAATAAATAGGTAAGGAATCTACCTATGCTGAGGGGAAGCGGGAACAACAAAGGCCACGAGCAATGCAGCAAAACATACCAGTAATGTAACAGAGGAATAGGCATCAAAAACACGAAAAAGATCCTGACTGTGAAAACATGGGATCCTCAGCGTGTGGCAATGCAGGAAATAAGCCTTGAAAAACCTAATTAGTGTACCCACAGGAGCCACAATGTGTCTGCTAGAGGCCATTATTAGCCTGCCCACCAGCCCAGGCTAGACCTCTCTGCCCACCCCCCACCCACTTCATTGCACTGTTTTTATTTTATTTTAATTTAAATTTTTTTCTAAATTTGCTTCAGGCTTCCCTTAAACCTGGCTAGCACACCCACTATGATGCTTGCTTGCCCCGGTGCTGCGACCCTCCTGGTTGGTCCGAGATGTTCCACCTGTTGGCTGTGCATCAGAGACGTCAGATGCCATGCCACACAGCTCACTCCTCTCGACCGTGGCCCACCACTGTGTTCTACTTCACCCATGTCCCCGGAGCCTTAGAGCCCTCCCTAGGAAAAGACAAAACCCCCTCCCTGCAAAAAACCACCACTCACCTCAGCCTATCCTGCTGACCAGGCAGCCTGTCCTGGCCTGCTCCCATCTGCCAGAGCTATGTAGCAAACTTCCTTATCGCATCCCAATCCCATCCACATTTAAGATGCTGCTGATGTGGTTGTACCAGTGGACACCTGCGGGTCGAATAGCCACTGACAGCGGCGGGATGCAGGTGACAGATTTCCCCAAACCTGCTGAGTTCTCCTATTGCTGGGGTCAACCCATCAGCCACGCGCTTGGACCCCTGTCCCCCTATGACTTGCCCATGCCACACTCTGCCCAGTCCCTCCACTAGATCTCCATCCACCAAAAACCAAAACCTTCTTCATTTTCCCCACTTTCAATCTGCGCAAACAAACACACCCAGCGGGACCAAAAGCAAACCCATGGCGAGCGTAAATGTGGCCTGCTCACCTGAAACCCAGCCTCCTATCTTAACAGACCTCCCCACTTAAACTGCAACAATAGGGCCCCCTGCCCCTGCCTGTCCCTCTCAAAGGAACCAGACCGAGGGGGGAATTAATGGCGATGAGAAATGGGAAAGGAAGCGCCAACAAAACTCCACATAGCTGCTGTGACTGCCCCCCAATACACAAAATGGGCAGCCCTGTATCCAGAAATGATCACCCTGGTAAAAACTCACAAATTATTCCCATCCAGGATGACAAAACGGCTTCCACCACACCCCCACCCTCAGCTTTAACCTCTTCTGCTTCAGCTTGCATCAGAATTACCACAGTCAAACCAAAGGGAGAGGAAACAATATTAAATTTGTGGCTGTAAAGGGGCAGGGGGGTCATAATGTCACAAGACATTATGCTGCATGGCAAAATCGTGCTGCCAATACAGTGTGATTTCTGCCATGAGGCACAAGTCTTTTTTCTATGGGGGGCTCTGCCCCCACACCCCCTGTTATGGAGGGCTGCACCCCCGGACCCCCCCACTAAAGATTCTCAACTCGCGGGGGGTCAACTCGGAAAGCACACAAGATGTGAAAAAATAAAAGATTCTGAGACTGGGAATCAAACCTAGTCCCAGATGCAGTGCCTGGGTTCCTACTGCTGTGGCTCACTCCTGTGAGCCACGGCAGCTGCTCGACAGAACCCGCTCCCAGCAGAGGTCTTATCTACTGGTGCAATACCGTGTACAGCAGTATATGCGGTATTGTACTAGTAGCACTTACAGACTACGCTGTACCGGGTTAGCCATAATGTCGTATGCTAGTACGTGAGCGACATTATGACCCGGTAGGGTGTAAAGGAACTTCGAGTTAAAATACCGAAAACTGAAAACTGCAGGTAAAACAAACCTTTTTCTGATGGTGTTTTCTCTTGCTTCCTTTCCTTTCAGGATTCTTTTTTAATTTTTAAGCCTGTAACCCAAGATTAGGCCCTGCAAGCCATATGGCCACCATGTGCTCGGTAGGCCAGAAGAACGCTCACCTTAACAATCCTAATGCCTCTAAATCATACACGCATATTTCTTCTTTAAATTTTCTTAGTCTGCACTAAAGGTATAAAAACATCCATAATCTTTGTCAATTGTTATAGTTTTTACCTTTAAACAATTAGTTTCTGAAAACCAAAACCCTCAGGCCCTAGAGGCTCCAGGCCCCAGAGTTGGAATACCTTATCTAGTGGTGTAATAATCAGGTAGTCTGTCAACGCTGTGCTAAGATCCACTCTAAATGAAAAAATCAGCAGAAAAAGGAAGAGGCAACCTCAAACCAGGGTTAAATAGCCCCTAAGGACCCTTTGTGAGAACCCCTACTAGCCATGCCCCTGGCCAATCAGGTGTATGAATCATCACCTGCCCCTGTCCGTCATGTCCTCACCTGTCCCCTTCCCTTTCTGCTTTGTCCTCCTACCTTGTGACCTCACTGGCTCCACCCCTCTAGCCCTGTCTGCTCTTTTTGCTCAACCCCCACCCCTCCCCCTCCAGCCCTTCTTCCTCTTCATTTCCTCTGGAGTGCCACAAGACAATTCAGGCTGCCTTTTATTGGCAACCCTACTTATATGTACCATGCTACCTCAATTCGTGTATTTTATGATACGTACTGTCTTGTTTTATTTATAAGTGACCTCCTTGCAAATGAGCTTGCTCAATGGATCCTATCACTTCACAATAAACTTGAACATGAACTTCAAACCCAATCCATTACCCCTTCCCCACCCAATCCAGGGCAATGAGTCTCAGGAACTGACATGTTCTGCACACCTAAAGACATCTTTTCTCCCATCCCATTCTGCCCATTGTACTGCTCACTCAGTCCTATCCACAAGATACAGTATGCTGCTAATTCTTTTATTGCAGGATGAGCAGTCTGTCATCCCACTCCCACCCAATCCAAAGACCTTTTCAGTAAATAATTTTGGCTAGAGTGCATTTAGTTGGGGTGAGAGATGCTCTGGGAAACAATGGCATTTTGTGCCGGGTCATGCTGATGAGGGTAGTGCCACAAATAACCCCCTTAAAAAAACTGTAGTTTAATTACACGGATAAAATATGCACTTTCTTAATATAAAGTGATCCTGTCCTAGTAGATCCCTGTCTGTCAGTTATCACTAGCACAGTAATCTTCATGGTAAGAACACTTTTTTGACTCCAACAGGTTTTTCTTAAAGAGAGGTTTGCTGTTTAACCCAGCAACTTCTCCAAATACTACAAGTTACCATTATTTACAAGGGTTTTGCTGTACAACAACCCCATAATTGCAAAGATATGAATATGGGATAATTTTTTTTAAATACATGGTAAAGCACAGTATATAAACTGTAAACACACAGCTGTTTTTTGTTATAGGCAATAAAGTACTTCCATTCAAAAGTGCTTATGCCAGTGGCACATTGTACCCTGCTGATGATCAGTGGCAGAATGACAGCCTAAAACCGTGGTAAAGCTGTGACAAGATCATATCAGCTCTGATCCTTTAATTATTATTAGTTTAGTTTCTGGAAGTCCTAGTTTATGTTAAAACCAACGCAATAAACATTAGTCAGGGTGCAGTGTTCCAAGAAGATGTTATGCAAACCATAGCTACTAGGATATACCCTGACCTGACCATTTAGCAACCCTTTGGCAACCAGAATACTTAGAAAAAACATCTGTCAGCCTGGTCAACATAACTTAGAGAAATTATTTTAAATGTCCTTACATTTCATTGGGTAAAAAAAAAAATACATTTGGAAGAACCAGTCTACCTACTACACATAGCGCCTGTTCTCATCATCAGACATAAACACACAAAATATATCAATTGTTTTTGCTCTGCAGATGCACCTGACAATGAGTTATTTCTCAATTCTGTGTAACTTGCTGGTTAAAAAAGTTTAAATAAATATATAAATAAATGTTGAAAATTCTGCCAGAAATAAAACCATTACGGAGTTAATATCAAAAATCCAAACATTCTGCCAGAACTAAAACCACTAGGGAGTTAATGTCAAAAATCCAAACACTAATGTCTTATATGACATTATTTTAAAAGTACTTCATAATTTTATAGGGAAAAATAAATACGTTGGGGAGAGCCAGTCCACTCACTACACAATCCAACCAGTAATGGCCTGATGGAGGCATTCTCTGGGAATTCTACTACTTAGAACACCTATCTGTTAAAATAGCTAAATGCGATATTTGTGTAAAGAAACAATACTAAGAAGCAAAGCATTGTTTTAAATGCACTTATACTTTACTGGGATGTCAATTACTGTTATTACTATAGGAACCAAAATTCTAGGTCTGCTTTAAAAGATGCTGTTCATATTAAAACAAATAATATACGAGGCACATTATTTTATGCATATAAAAAAATATTCAAAATGTCTTCACCGAACCTAAACGGTCAGGAAACACAGTTTTTTTAAAACAGGTTGGAGAAGTGTGATGTGACCAACAGTGGGATTGGGCACTCACAACCAGCATTGTTAACTGAAAATGGAGGACTTGCAGCATTAGGTTTGGTGCCACAATTAAGGTAAACAGAATGCACTCAATAATGGGGGGGGGAAGGGGAGTGGAATCTGCAGACTGGACACCCACTCAGCGATCAGACACACTGTCTCAAGACCCGTGCATATTCATTGTGCAGCCATACAACATGTTTATCGGGACCAAGATAACAGTACAGCTGTGGGAGCTGGAGCACTACAGCACCATGTGCCACCTTGCATGTGAAGGGGTCAGCATTGGGATGGGGAGATGGGTCCCGGTTTTCTGGGCTATTCTACTTTTTGTTAAATTTGCAAACTCTCTGGTTGTGGGGGAGGGAGCTGGGTGGGTGATTGAGTCCACAGAGGGATGGGGGATGGGTTCCAGTTTGCTGAGATTTTCTCATTGTCAGGCCCCCATAGTGCTGCAACAGCACCACTTACTCCATAGTGCATTGCACAGCCCTGCTGCATCTTCATTGTGGCCATCAGCTCAGCACAGCAGCGAAGGCCTGAGCACTGCAGCACCTTGCAACACTCCATGGGTGAATGGATCAGTAGTGGGATGGGGAGATGGGTTCCAGATTTCAGCCTAAAGGAGAAAATTAGCTGTTTTTTTCATTAGAACCCAACTATATTTTCAACTGGGTGTGTCCTATGGCTAGGTGTTTGAATGTAGAATGATTGTGAGAAGGTGTGCATTGCTCTTTTGAAAGTGAATGTGGTTGGGTTGGGGTTTGTTTTGGAGGACTGGGAAGAGATGGTAATCAGATGTACAGAAATAACATTTATCTACTTATTTTATAAAGATATTCATAATGGGGGCTATTATCTATGATGCAGAGTGTCTATGCACTGTGTACCAGAAGCACGTAGACACTTTGCAGCCACTGTGCCCCCTTCGCCCAATTCCCCATGGAGGCATGGGGCTGATGCACATCGGATCCCCTGGCCCGCCGGTGATCCTTGCATAAGTTGGGGATCTGGGGGCAGTGCAGGGGGTGTGCCCACACTCTGTGATATTCTTGAAAGCACAGAGTGCAGGGTGAGGGGGGCACAGGCTACACCAACAGACCAACTGGTCCCAGATGTAGCCAGTATGCACCCCCCAGGATGCTGCCATCTGCCACGGCAGTGAAAAAGGAGCTTGAGGAACCCTCTAAACATGCCACTGCAGCCCTCAGATTCTTCATGGAGGGCTGTGGTGGCCAACCGGCCACCCACCCACCCTGGTGCCATGGCCACACCATGGCCACCTGTATGCTGTGGCACCCTGTGGGCACAGGTGATCCTATGGTGGACTGGGTCTGGATATCCCACTGGATCCCGGACCATGTCCACAGAAGAGCCCCTGTACACCGGCGCATTGGGGGGTGGGGCCACACGGTGGTTGGTGGTCGAGAATACAGCCACAGCACATCGTTCCATGGGTGTGGAACTCTGTGGATGGGATACACAACTCCAGCATTTTATTCACGCCCCTTAGAGAATCCCCATCATAAAGGCTATATCTATAATCTTCAAACTACAAAATTTATGCATAGTCACCTCCCCAAATTTTGATAGTGTTAGTTATTTGTGTTTGTTTTTATGAAACTCTGTAGAGATAGTTGTTTTCTCTACAGTTTCTTAATAGTTGCTAGAATTGATTTAGTTTTGCAGGCTACCTGCCAATTCTATGGATATACCAGGTATCCTATCTGCTTCAGAGATTTTAATGTTATCTTGCTGAGCTGGAGTTAAAGCAGAAGAGGTGAGCAATTTACAGTAGGTAGTTTTGCCTTTCTTGTTTTCCTTTTAAGCTATCAGTCATTCCATATATCACGGTTTGTGTAAGCACAAAAGGTAAGCTTCTAGAATTTGGTATGAAGAGCCTCAGATGAGACTGGGGATATTGCCTCTTGAGAAAGGGTACAAAACAAGACTCTTGCCCACTGAGGCTGTTTGGTGGCCAAAACTGATTCTCAGAGGAATGTATTTTAAACTTAGCTGGCAAGCTCGGATGGGTGCCAAAAACTCCACTGAACTGTGTTGGTCAGATAGGGATTGGAACCAGTATGGGGCTATAATTAATTTATGGTATGTTGGGAAAAGAAACTGGTAATGGGAGAGGACACCCTCAAATTTGGGCATAATATTGAGATGAGGATGCTGTAAGTGTTGGGGTTTGGTGCATATACTGTATGTGTATATTTTACATTCTTTGCAAAAAAACTATGTTAATGCATCAGATAGGGTTCAGGATAAAGTGACAAAAGTTGGAAACATGATGTTAGGGTTTCTGACTCTAAAACCCCTGCCCACCCCTGAAGTAAATGAGGGATGGAATCTTCCTTGAGGTTATCAACCCTAATGCTCACCCCACTAAAGTAACAGAAAAGCTAAGATGTGATGAAGACAGGTGTGTATGTTTCATGAGTGCATACAATGGGCTGAGCGTTAGGGTTAACTGCCCCAAGGAAGACTCCACCCTTCATTCACTTCAGGGGTGGGGCAGGGGTCTTAGGGTTGGAAACCCTAACATCATAGTTTCCTACTTTTGTCACTTTATCCCAAACCCTAACTGATGCATTAACATAGTTTTTTGAAAAGAATTTCCTTACTTTTTGAGATAGTGTAATCATAGCCTTATTTGCCTGTGGGAGCATCCCTCCATAGATGTGTGAATGTATGTAGCTGTGGAAAGGCCCTGTGCTTCCATTTATAGGACAACAGTGACCAAATTGTCATTATAACCATCTTATTACCCCATCTCGTGTACTTAGTAAAGAAAAATTTCAAATCCTCACCAAAACATAATTTCACGCAACTGCAAAGCCATTCTGCTCCATAGGTGTGAAAACACATTTTGGCCAGGGTTTGAAAAATGGCAGCTGTGACATGCATGAGGCAGGGTAATAAGAAGGCTATGTTGAAAATGTGGGTCAAAATATTAAAAATTCCCAAAGTTACAAGAGTGCGTAGCAAAATTACAATGAATGGGCATAACTTTGTCATTTTTACACAATTTTATCCCAGATTTTCAACATAGCCTTCTTCTGACCCCAGCTCATAAACAAGGGCAGGAAAAATTTTCAAATCCTGTCCAAAACCTGAATAAACCAAGTAACTATGAAATCACCTTTTGGGCAGGAGTTGTATAATGACAGTTATATTGTTCATGAGGTGGGGTCCCCAAATGACCATGTTGAAAATTTGGTGTCAAAGTGGGAAAAAAATGGCTGAGTTATGCATAAAAGTTGAAACCCCTACTGAAACACACTGAACCGCATTTACCTTAGTTTCTCATATTGCAGTCGCTGGTTCCAGCAGCAAGATGTGTCTTCAATCAGGGAAAGAATCTCGAACCTGGAACCTATTCAGGTGAATAAGGGTATGCGGGGTGTGTATTGGGGGTGTGGGGTGGTGGGTGCTGAGTGAGAGGTCAGGTGGGGGACTGATTGGAGAGGGACCTTTTTTTGCAGGCTTTAAAAAAAACATTGGGGACAGTGATCAGAGAATGGGGGAGAGAAGAGGGTCACCTGGATTTCCAGGGAATAAATAAAACATTTACTCTGGGATGGCAATTGGAGAACGGGGGACCACTGGACTACCAGGGAATAAATAAAATCTTTACACAGGGACGGCGATCAAAGAATGGGGGAGGAGGAAGAGGAGGGACCACTGGACTACCAGGGAATATCATTTTTATTATGGGGACAACAATTGGAGAATGGGGGAGTGGAGAGGGACCACTAGACTACCAGGGACACATTATTTTACCTTCAGGGAATGGAAATCAGTGGTTGTGGGTGCCACTAGGCACCAGGGAACTATGACAGTTTGAACTCTCATGGACTTTTACTCTTTGCTGTCTTTTCAGTTTGAACAGTAAAGTCTGAACTGTAAAGAACTGCAAATGATTATTTTCCAATTGATTGATCTTTAATTAAGTGAGTGATGGACGATAGGATTCCCACCCCAAAAAGACATACTTGCCCTCAAAATTTTTAAATAATAATACAACAATGGAACTAAGCATGTAACTGAGACCTAAACACAGGTCTTGTTCATTCCTTACCAAGTAGCATTTCTTTAGAAATCAAGTTTTAAAATGGGAAATAAAACAAGACAGCGGATAACACAAACAGTATTTCTCTCAGCACAAACAGTAAATCCTCAACAATTAACAGTTTGAGCAGTTCATTTACCTGCCTGTCTAGCGCATATCACAAAAACGTATCATTCAAAAATGGTGAGATATCCAAAGGCACACCCCTGGCACAGACCTCATCATCCATGAAAACTTCAAGAGAAATTTTAATTCCATGTGGGCTGTAGATGAGGGCAAAAAATCCCACTTTAACCAATGGGAGAAAAACCATACAGTATGCTGTCACAAAACCTTCCACATCTTGAGACACTGGCAGAATGACCATGCTTGCCACAATTTTGGGCTATTTCATCAGAAAATGCCAAAGCTATTAAGCTACAAAATTTTGAATTTAACATAGAAGTGCCGGTACAGCCCTAACTATAGGGGTGCTTCTGCACCCCTATAATTCAGAAGCAGGTATTCTCTGTATATATATTTTTTTTCTGTTGACTTTTCTACTTACACAGGGGGATTCTCCATGGTGCAGAGTGTCTGCACATCGCATATCAAAGGTGCATAGACACTCCACGACCACTGCGCCTGATTCACAAAAGGGGTGCAGGGTATATATGCACCAGATCCCCTGGCCTGCCAGTGACCTCCATGCTGGGGCAGTCCAGGGGGCAGTGCAGGGGGCATGCCCACACTCCGTGCTATGCTCAAAAACATGGAGTGCCGGATGAGGGAGGGTGCAGGCTACACATTCCCGGGGCAGATGTAGCCTGTATGCACCTCCCAGATGCCACCACTGGCCATGGTGGAGATGTAGGGGAATGGATAGCCTCCCAACACACCACCCTGGCCTTTGGGTTCCACATGGAGAGTCGGGGCAGTCACCTGTGCACCTGTCTGCCCCAATGCTGTGGCCACACCATGGCTATCTGACATGCATGGTGCCCCATGGGTGCAAGGGATCTAGTTGCAGATGGGATTTGGGCATCCCACTGGACACCCACCTATGTCTGTGGCAGTGCTCCCATGCACCTTTGCACCAGGGGGATGGGGTCGCAGATGGTGGGCCACACTGTGGCTGATGACTGTGAATGAGGCCACCGTTCATCCATCCATGGCTGCAGAGCTGCACAGGTGGGATATGCACCTTCAGTGCATTATTCCTGCCCCTTCGAGAATCCTCCCATTGTTCCCCTGACCCAACCCCACCCAGGTCACACCTGGAAATGAACTGTTGGTCACTGCACCTGTCCTGGACACCAAATTTAAATACATACAGTAACATAAATAAATTGTTTTTGCTCTGAGGATGCACCTGAAAATGAGTTATTTCTCAACTCTGTGTGAGTTGCTGGTTAAAAAAAATTATATAAATACAGCAAATAAATATTGAACATTCTTCCAGAAAGAAAACCATTAAGGAGTGAATACTTAGTATCAAAAGTCCAAATAGGGCATTTAAACCTCACTCTAATATGCCTGCTCTGACTGAGGAAACAAATGTGCACAGCTACAAAAACATGTCTGGGATATACCCATATCCGACCATTTAGCAACCAGGATACTTAGAATACACATTTGTCAAACTGGGTAAATGTGGCAGTTGTGTAAAGAAACATTACTAAGTGACATGACATTATTTTACTCAGTTCTTAACAGGTAATTTTTCTGAAGGGAGAGTAACTTGTTCTCACAAATTGATGTTGTTGCTCTATACTTGTGTCTCTATACACCATGTTTATTTTAGCTGTCACATTTAGATGATAAGAAGTGCAGTCTGTAACACATGAAGAGAGAAAGAACAGACAACTGATGTCTGAAGAAATGACTGATGTATATAGGAAGAGACAGGGATCTCTGATATAATTGTGACAAAAATCAGCAACAGAAGAGTAACAGACACATAGCAATTACAACTTAACAAGTGTAAGAAATATTTTTAACATTATAGCTATTCCTGTGGCCAGCTCTTTTTTCCCAACCTGCACAATCATGGTAGAATGAAGCTTTATTTTTTTTTTTCTGGGCAGCGGTATATCTGTCAGTGTTGTCAAATGTCACTTGTAGAATTTTTATTGGTCATCTCACTTTGTTATTTACAGTGTTCAATTTAGTTCTGACACATTTGGAAAAAAGTTGCCATTTGAAAGCCTTCGTTACTAGCCTAGGGTAAGTGAGGGTGTAGGTTTTCATAGACTTGCACTTCACTAGAGCAGTTTGTTATGTGACAGAACAATAAAAGCAGTTGCAATTTATGCATGCTGGCTACACATACAGCAACATCAAAGTTCAGGACTAATTTATATTGTTTTGCCAGCTCCCTCCCAGATCTTGCACAAAAATGTAAATGGCTGTATACAGCTGTATATGTCAAACAACATGACATTACTGATTTTGTTAATCTGTCATAATCCCCCAGTCATTCTTCAAAGGAGCATTCTGTTGTTCAGCAGTTATCTTTCTTTAACTTTTTTTTCTAGCCATGGACCAAAAGTTCCTGTGTGCCTAGTCTGTGTGAAATTAGTTTGGAATGGGGGGGGGGGGCATGAATAACAGTATACTTCTTGAAAATGTAACTATTTTTAAGACCATAAAAGTTCACTTTCAACTTTGTACAGTACTTGTTCTGGTCAGTCTTATTTCAGCATGACATTACTTTGCCCAAGGTACAGTCACTGCAAATCATTCGTGGATTGAAGGCTCACATATAATGGTGATGTTGAACTTATGTGGCAAAATGCCAGTATCATACAATAAATGACTTCAGTTTTACATGCAGTCAGGGAGCATTACATACTGTGGGCATGTTTCCTGGAGGGGAAGGGAGGTGCAAGTATAGATCCTGCCCAAAGGACATGATAGATGTCATATTGCATTTTAATTATCAATTACATATTACTATGAGTTATTCCCTTTGCTGTGGCCAGCTGTAATGTGCTCATTCAACAAACAGTGGCTTATGCCCCATAGATACACTCTGTCTGGAGATCACAACATCCTATAAATCACAGAATGATCTTCTTACTTTTAAGTGTGTATAGTAATGATGTTCCTTTTTTAAAAGATAGGCTGTGTAAGGGCATACCACAAATGATTTGTTAAAATGATGCTTTATCTTTTTTTTTTCTACCCTCAGAAGGCATAGCATCATTCATTGTTTTTGTATGTTAAATATCCAGAGAGGTTTAATGGGATGTCATCCACTTAGTACTGTATACTGTACAAGTAAAACATTTCATCTTATTAATGTGTTTTAGAAAACCCCTAAATTCTCACTAAAGTGCTACTAAGCAACCCATGTAAATCAATCACAGAGAAAACATTAGTTTATAAGAGCCTCAGTACAAATGTCAGCTTTCTTAACAAAGTGTCTTCTGAGGCTGATTTGTAAATGTGTAGCCAGTTGACTAAGTTACTAAGTTTGTTTATGTGGCTTTTCATCAACCGATTGCTAGTGGTCCCTAGCTGTAATAGTCCATTTACTTAATTAGTGTTTTTTGGGGTGAGGACTCAGCATCTTGGGGCTCAGGAAGCAGTTTTTTTACTATATTTACTCTGGATAATCCAAGTGAGAGACAACAACTAGTTCCCTTTCTTAATATCAATACTTTAACACTTTGTGGCAGCACTCTATTCACATACTATGCCAAAAAGGCTCACTGTTTGGAGAATATAGACATCAGCTGTGCTGATTGACTGAGCAGATAAATGAAGTCTCATTTGGGTGGTGGGTGCTTTCTTACCTGCCTCACTGATGCCAGCAAACTTAGACTTACAGCATGAATTTAGAGAGAGAGAGAGTGAGAGAGAGAATTCAAGATAATATTCAAGCAAGAGAGAGAGAGAGCATCTGAGATAACTGATGCCAGCAAACTTTTTTTAACCTTTAGCAGCTGGGCATACAATGAAACTTAGATTTACAGCATGAAGACAGAGAGAGAGAGTGAGAGAGAGAGAGACAGTGCCCACGCAAGAGAGAGAGCATCTGTGAGTGAGTGTGCAAACTTATTTTTTTTTTAACTCAGGGGCCAGACCAGTTATGGGATATGTATTGTTTTTTGAACATCGTAGATCTGACAGATAGGGATGGAGGGGCAGAGACAGGGAAGTGTTAGAGAAGAGAACAGAGAAGGTGTGCCAGATGGTGGTCTGGAATGTGCATCAGATCTGCTAAGGGATAAACAAAAAAGATTAAAGGGGAAAGACGGGCAACAACAGAAAAAAAGAAAGAAATATGACTAGGATATGAGAAATGGAGGCTCTCTGCAGTGTGTCATATTTCCCCACAGTACCTACAGTAGCTGCACTTTAGAAGTGCAGTGCAGGTAGGCACTGTAGGAAAATGTGACATACTACAACCCAGCCATAACTGCAGCAGCACCAGGTGATGACATGCGGTCCATTTGTTCTAAGCGTTTTAAACAAAAAAAAAAAACTTAGTAATGAACTCACTTTCTTAACGCTTAGCAGTAGGTCAAACAGTGAGACTTATATTTACAGAAAGATAGAGGGAGGGAGGAAGAAAGAGAGAAAGGACCCAAGCGAGATAGCATCTAAGCAAGAGAGAGAGAGAGAGAGAGAGAGAGAGAGCATTGACACCAGCAAACTTTTCTTTTACTTTTAGTGTTTGGCCTTAAAGTGAGACTTAAGAAAGAGCATCCAAGTGAAATAGAGCATCTGAATGCGAGTGTGAAAACCATTTTGTTTTATTTAGGGACTGGACCAGTAACGGGATATATATATATATATTTTTAAACATTGCAGAGGTACCAGATAGGGATGGGAGTAGAGACAGGGAAGGGGTAGAGAAAAGAACAGAAAAGGTGTGGTAGCTGGTGGACTGGGATGTGCATCAGACCTGCTAATAAGTAAACAAAAAAGATTAAGGGGGAAGAAGGGCATCAACAGAAGAAGAAGAAGAAATATGAATAGGATGTGAGAAATGAAGAATCTCTGCAGTGTGTCTGCTTCCCCACAGTGCCTAGCTGCACTTTAGAAGTGCAGTGCAGGTAGGCACTGCAGGGAAACATGACATACTACGACCCAGCCATCACTGTGGTAGTGCCAGGTGTTGACATTCAGTCCATTTGCTCTCAGCTTTTTAAACAAACAAACAAAAAAACTCAGTAACTAAATCTTTTTTCTTTTACTGTAAGTGACTGGCATTACAGTGAGACTTGCCGCAGCCCAGTCATCACTATGGCAGCACCAGCTGATGACATGCAGTCTGTTTTTTCTTAACTTTTTAAACAAAAATTCCTCAGTAACTAACAGACTTACAGTGAGATTCAGATTTACAGCATGAAACAGAGCAAGAGACAGACAGAATCCAAACAAGATCGCATCCAACCAAGAGAGAAAGCATCTGAGAGCATTAATGCCAGCAAACGTTTTTCTTTTTAACCTTTAGTGATTGGACTTGCAGTGAGACTTAGGCTTACAGCGTGACAAGAAAGTGAAAGAGCATTCAAGTGATAGAGCATCTAGAGCGAGTGTACAAACATTTTTTTTTTACTCAGAGATCAGACCAGCTATGGGATATATATATTTTTTAAACATCATAGATCTGCCAGATTGGGATGTTGGGCAGAAATACAGAAGGGGTAGATAAAAGAACAAAGAAGGTGTGGCTGTTGGTAGTCTGGGATATGCATCAGACCTGCTAAAGATTAAAAAAAAAGATTAAGGGGGGAGAAGGGCAGTAACAGAAGAAGAAGAAGAAAAAACAGAAGAAATTAGAATAGAATATGAGAAATGAAGAATATCTCTAGTATGTCACATTTCCCCACAGTGCTTAGCTGCACTTTAGAGGTTGCTCCAGGTGGAAACTGGTGTCTGGCGTTTGGCGCCATCTTAAAGGGACCAACCATGTTGCCATGGGAATTTGGATCAGCTAACCTACACTAATTTTGATTTTTCTATACAGGACATCATGGCAGAACACTGCACCAGGCTGGTGTGCTCGGGCAAACAAACTAAATGGTTTCAAAAGAATCCAGCACTCACCACCACAATAAAAATACTGCTCACTGAATTTCCATCCCAGGTGCAAAATTTTTTGAAGTGACAGTGATAAGAACATACTCAGTGCTGGACTTTCTTGAAAGCATATGCTTTTTCTTTATCTTGTTTAATCAACTACCGTGAAGTTTCTGCTGCATTTCATAACTTTTACCGTGATTTCTTGCCATTTATTGTACCCCTGACTCATCAAATACTGTTGAGTCTTCTGCATTTACATACTGTTTGTACTGCAATATTATGCCGTTTTGTACCCCCAATCCAATTACGTTAGGTGAAATGTTCGGTTTTGCCAGCCTGTGTTCTATTTTAGCTTTGGTGTTCTATTTTAGCTCAGGATTTTAAGAATTTTGCAAGCCTGTTTCCTATGTACATTTGGACACTGCTGAAATCTCCTCACTGTTCCTCTCCTAACACTAACCTAGCTGCAGCTGCTTGCTGCACTCCTTAGCTCTCTGGTTGGCTATTCCCCACTGCAGCCTTGTAATTGAAAGCTCTCAAGTCACTGTTACAGTCTCTCCAGTTAGTGGTTTCAGGGTCTCTGGTAGTGTTTGTCAGCACAGCTTTGTGAGTTGCAGTACCTGCCTGCTCTTCACTAGTGCTATACTCCCCTCCCTTCTCTGTTCCCCCCAGCCCCCCATCTCTGTCTCTGATTTCAGCCACCCTCCCACTAACCCACCTATTTAACGTGTTTCTTCTCTCCCCAGCTTCTTGGGACCCATTTGTGTGCTGCCAGACTGCCTCAGAGTCATCGAGGGCTACGAATACTACCATGCCCTCCTTGCTTCTCTCCCCTGCTCCCTGGATACCACCCCCATACCTCAGGTACTGCTCCACTCCTACTCTGCTCCAGGTTATGGTGCCATGCAAAAGCACAAGCCATCCACCCTCCCCAGCCACTCCACCCACCCAAAATTGATCCTCCATCTATTGTTGTCCTCTGGAAATAGTCAGCCCACTTTTTCACCCCCACAGGTGTGGAACAGTGGTCTATCCTCCTCCATTAAGCCAGCTCTACCTCTTCACCCTCCTATCAAGATCTCAGCTTTCTCTCCCTCTCTACATGCCCCCCCCAAAACACAATAAAGTACAGCTGTCACTAGTGGCCTCCTAACATACTAGTTGTGTTAAATTCATAAGTTTTGCTCAGATTGATTAGTAGAAGCTATTCTTCCCTGCTCTCCATATAGAGCTGCAAAGTTCACTGTGGGCCCATTCAGAAAGGATATTCTGCAGATAGCCACATAACTCACTATGGGCACATAGAAAACAATGTCCCTCACTAAATATGGACTTATGTTCATTCTACTTCACTTGATGCCTGCATTACGAGAAAAAGTCAAACCCAAACAAACGTCACTCAGCCACCCACCTTCACAGGAACACCACACTCTACCTGCAGTCTGACAACAGACACTGGTGCCCTTTGGGCCAGCTTCAAGACTGCTAACCCCTCTATCTACCCTATTGCCAATACCCTACTTCAACTGGCACTCAATCCGTTTCACCTAGTTCTAACCTCAACAGCATCTAAGGGTAGGAAAACAATCAATTGCACACACGCCATGAAGCTCAAAACCTTAAAGAACTATCTGCTGTGTTACACTGTGATGCTTACTTCTCTCTGGCAACATACACCCCAATCTTGGCACTGCAGTGCCAACACAAATCAAGGGTAACAATAAGAAGGTCCTAAAACTGGCTTCCATAAATATCTACAACCTCCTTCCCAAGCTTGACCAACTCCAAGTCTGGGCCAGCCAGCATAATCCAGATATGCTCTCTGTAGTGGAAACATGGCTCACCCCACAAATCCCAGACTTGGCCATTTCACTCGATGGGTACTCACATTTCAGGCTTGACAGAATGGAAAAAAAAGTGGGGTCTGTCTCATCCACATTAAGAACACCCTCCAAAGCCATGTCCTTCCCCAATTTGACACTGGCAAGGAGATCCAGTTACTAGCCATTAGGTTATTACTTGGCAACCATAAGAAATCCCTCACTGTGGTATCAATATACATACCCCCTAGAGTGAAAACACTCAGCTTCAACAAATTAATCAACTTCCTAACTGACATGCACCAAAACAGGGAAACTGTTATCCTGGGGGACTTTAAAATTGACTGGTTATTGAATGATACAGCCCCTTACAAGGATGCCCTCTCCAACCTAGGCATCTCTCAAATGATTGAAGTTATTACCAGGATTAACTACCAGATGGGAACAAAGACCCTGCTCGACTGGGTCCTAACAAACCATCCAGAAAGAATAGCAGACACATGTATCATCACAGACTCGCTAAGTGACCATTCCCCTGTTACCTGCCTAAGGTCCAACAAAGTCACAAGTTCTCCCTCAACACAACCATAAGTCGAGTTCTAAAAAGAGGGCAACAAGCTATGTTTAAATCCCATCTTAAACTGATTGATTGGTCCTCACTCTCTGCCCTCCAAGATGTTGACCAAGCCCTAGATCAATTTATTTCAACCTTTAACAATCAATCAATCAAGTTTATTTTATACTGGAAAAGTATGTGAGCAAAAATGCAGTGTGTGACACCTATGCACCAGTTAGAAAACATAAACTAAAAGGTTTTAACAACTCCTGGATCACACAATCCCTTCTTGACCTTATGAAGACAAGAGACCAACTCTGGCACAAAGCAAAAGCCACCGGCACACTAGCAGACACCCAGTGATACAGGGCAGCAAGAAATGCCTACACTCGGGAGATCAGGCTAGCTAAAGCAAGACATTTTAAAGATAGACTTAGCACCACATGGGGTGGTGGCAACAAATTTTGGAGCAATATAAAAGATCTTACGAGAAAAGACAAGTCCCCCCACTATGCTTCTAGTAAAGGGAGAAATTACTCAAGACCCGAATATAATTGCGGGCACCTTCAATGTTGCATTTTCAGACCTCAGTCACATCCTACCCCTGGACTTCCTAAACCCCAAAAGGTATAACACAGTAGAGTCCCCAGCTGACCACATTCTATCCCCGACTGGAACCTCCTCTTCTATTTTAAGCAAGTATCCCACTCCGAAGCCAAACAATACCTTCAGTGCTCCCCCGATAAATCCAGGCCCAGCAGCGACTCCCTCGACCTTAAATTAATAGCCTTCTCCCTGGATGAACTAATACAGCCACTCACCACACTACTGAACCTATCCCTTTGGCTTGGACAATTCCCAAAGAAGTGGAAATCTGCAGTGGTCATGCCAGTTCACAAAAGTGGGGATCAGGCTACTCATGCCAACTATAGGCCTATCTCCATACTACCACCTCCAAAGCCCAGAGCGAATAGTCTCAGACCAGTTGGTGAATTTCCTTGGCAAATACAACATTCAGTGCCCTCAGCAGCACAGCTTCTGGAAGGCCCACAGTACCACCACAGAATTACTAGAATACACTGACTGTATCCATATAGTACTTGATGACAGCCAACTAGTAGGCTCGATATACATTGACCTCATTAAAGCCTTCGACACTGTCAATCACAGTATCCTTCTTAACAAATGTCTTGCATCTGGGTTATCACCAGACACAGCTGGCTGGTTTAGAAGTTACCTTGGGAACAGATCACAACATGTAAAAATTAATGGGACCCTCTCTGACAGTAGGCCAGTGACAATCAGTGTCCCGCAAGGCTCCATCCTGGGCCCACTCCTATTTAGTTTGTTCTTTAATTCCCTCCCCATGGCCTTCCCTGATAATATCCTGCTATGTGCTGATGATGCGGCAATCTTCTCCAGTAGCCCACACCCCCACCTACTTGAATCCAAACTCCGAAATAGCTTTTCCATAATAGAGGACTGGTTTACCCAAAACAAACTTCTCCTGAATTACAAAAAGACAAAGGTTATGACGTTTGCTAACCACCAAAGCAAATACAGAACCAGCCAGCTAACCATCCAGAACAACAAACAGGAGCCTGTTGACCAGGTCAGCACCTTTAACCCCTTCACACCTGAATTAAATAGAAATCAATGCAAAGTGGCCCACAAGAACTAAGCATCACACTAGATAGCTCCCTCTCCCTCTCCTTTACCCACCACATAGACCATATTGTAAAGACAGCCAATGTCAGAACTGGTCTGCTTCACAGGCACCAACACAATTTGACCACTGCAGCCCTGTCACTAGCTGTCAGTAGTTCTATAGTCTCTGTTATAGACTATGGACTAATTGTGTATGGTGCTGCAATGGACACAGCCCTAACAAGGGACAGAACAACCCTAAACAAATCATGTAGGCTGGTCCTAGATGTGCCAAGGCTCACTCACACCTGCAAAATTTACACCCAATCCAAGTGGCTCAATCTTCAGGGGAAGTTGCAATACCAGTCCTGCCTATTTTGGAAAAAACACTTCTTGGACTAACTGCTCCATCCCTAAGAAGCCTTCTTAAACCTGCTTCAGACCCGCACCAGGCTAGAGTAAAAGCAAGGAATGTCCTATATATCCCTTTTTGACACGCTGTCCAGGTGCAGAGATCCTTTGCCTACAAGGCACCCATCTGGCTTAATGAACTCCCTTCAGAAGTGGTAAATGTGCCAAAACTCAGAACTTTTAAGAAATTACTACTCCAACACCTGACAGCTCTCAGCTCTTGTGACTGCAGGTCGTAACCTCCCCCCACGTTCCCTCACTTGCCTACCCACCCAAGTGCTTTGTCCCCTACTTGCCTCAAGCCCTTTCCTTGTTTCTCCCCTCCACACACTCTCCTGTTACCCTACACACATGCTTTCTCCAACCCTAATTCCCACCCCACCTACATTACTGCCCAATCAACCTCACTAGTACTGTTTCCTCTCTCTCATTTCTTAATCCTGACAATGACATCACTGTCTGCCTTACTTTCTCCACCCACACCTATTGTACACTCTCTTCTCAACCCCTTGACAAATTCAACCCTGCCTGAACTATTTTTCTCCCCTTCTCCTTCCCTCGCCACACTTGCCCTTCTTATCTATCCCCAAGACTATCAATACCTGATATTAAATCATTTTTGTACCTTATTGAATGTATTTTGTGCACTTAAACATTTACATTTCACAACTTTACCCTGGTATTCACCAACAATTGTAACAATTGTTTGTTCTTACCTATGTCTATTCTATTAAGTTTTGTATCCAATGTATCACCTGTCTGTATCCTCAATGACGTGAAACCTTTGTAAACAAGCTTCTAGCTTAAAGGTATTATTCCAAGATGACAAACAAATAAATAGATGCAGTGTAGGTAGCCACTGCAGATAAATGTGACATACCATAGTCCAGTCATTACTGTGGCAGTGCCAGCTGTTGCTATGTGGTCCATTTTCTGAACAGCATCAAAACAAAACAAGAAACAACACAGTTCAGGTAGAGCAGGGCACTCACCAACCAATAAACAAACACACAGGGCTCCAGTAGATATCAACAGAATCCAATTTATTTCACACACATGTTGCACGCTTGACACGTTTCGGACATCAGTCCTTTATCAAAAGCTAGTGCAAATAGCAATACAGACAACTTAAATAGTCTAAAAGTGATGACATCATACAAAATTGTCAAATGACTCACACATCAGTGATTGGAGAAATTCAAATGGAAACACCAAAAAAGGAAATGGGGGGGAGGGAAGAGGATCAGGACTAAAGGAAAAACAGAATAGAATAAAGTAAAAAGGGGAATAAGATAGAAATGAATAGAGAAAAAAGGGGGGAAAATATTATGAATACCAATAACATGATTCTGTTGGTATCTACTGGAGCCCTGCATGTTTGTTTATTGGTTGGTGAGTGCCCTGCTCTGCCTGAACTGTGTTGGCTTTTGTTTGGAGCACCACCCTTCCTAGTGCAGCCCTTTTGTTTTTTGATGCTGTTCTGAACTGTTGATGCTCTTGCACAGGTTGCAACCAAGAAGAAGAAGTAAGGAGCACAGAACCATGAGCTACCAGCTGAAGCACTATCATTCCTGAGTGCTTTTAGAGACGTACAAAAAACTACTCACCAAATGTGTAGAGTATATTGGAATGTGTCCAGCTTAGTAGCCTACATACAGGTTAAAAGAATCCCAAGGGGCTTATGACTACTCAAAGACCTGACATGTGGCCAGGAAGAGCCAGAGTTTATGAAAGCCTGGGAAGCTATTTTATCAGAAGCAAGTTTCAAGCTCATGGATCTAATTATTCAATTTAGTAAAAAATGAGAGGAAATTTTAAAACAGGAATTAAAACAAAAAGAACAGGTGGTGCTGACATTTTGTAACCATCAGGATTTTGATGTGGAGAATGATAAGCTTAAACGATCAATTGAGAAGTTAGATAGAGAGATTAAAGCGGTGAAAACCATTAAATTTGAATGGGACAGAGGGGACTATGCCCTGAATAGGGTATTTTCATGGAAACAGCAGAATAATCAACATGGTATTTTAAAACAAACAAGACATGTGTATTTTAATGAGAGTACCAACTATTCAGACTCAGAACCAGAAGCATCTATTGCAAACACTTCTTTTCAGTGGGACAGGCCAGAAACGGAACCACCCTCAGAGACGAGACACAGCCCGAGGTTACAATGTAATGCCATACAGGAGCAGCCATCGTACTATATGGAGGCAAGAGGATTCAGAGGACCCAGAAGAGGAAGAGGTGGTTTCAACAACCAACGCAGATATCAGGGGAACACAACAGGGGAACATCGTGGGGCAACAGCAACAGGAGTTACAGGGAGAGACAGTATTGAACCAGAATTTCAACTCCAAGGTAATCAATTTATCGAATTATGAACTGTCTCCCTGTGAAATACAAGTTCTAAGTAGAGGCCTTGGTTTTGTTCCTACCACTCCCTTGAATTATTTTCAGACAACTGTTGATATTAATTTACTCTGCAGAAATTTGAGTCTGAAATCTTTTTTTGCCTTGAGAACTGATAATGTTGAAGGTAACGAAGTTGTTACACCATTTAGGCCCCAGTCAGAGTTCTGCCCTCCACCGAGTGCTGCTATTTTGGTATTTAAATGCCTCATGGAGCAGGAATTAGAAGTGGCTCTTCAGAATCCACCCTATATCATATTATAGCCTCTCTAAATTAGAACGTGAAGCAGTAGAGAAGCTTAAAATGAATTCTTCCATCATTATTAAAAACGCAGACAAAGGGGGTTGTGTTGTAATTATGAATAAAGAGGATTACAAGAAAGAAGCTCTTAGACAGCTGCAAGATCAGCGTTTCTATAGAACTTTAAAAACGGATCTCACTTTTGAATTTAAGACTGTGATAGATGCAGCAATTATCGAAGCTTGGGAGAAGGGATTTATTAATGAGAGTGTTAAAAACTATCTGATCAGGAAAGATCTAACAAGAGCCACATTCTACCTTCTGCCAAAGGTGCATAAATCTTTAGAATCACCCCCTGGATGGCCATTCGTTAGTGGCATTCGGTCACTGACCAAGCCATTGTCTAAGTTCCTGGATGCTCATCTTAGAACTTTTGTGAATGACCTTCCTGCTTTTATTCAGGATACAACAGATGTATTACTGGAACTTAGAGCTTATCATATTATGGATTCAACCATCTTAGCAACCCTTGATATTGAGGAGTTGTACACAAGTATCCCCCACGATGGTGCCCTGGATGCTGCTGCCTTCTATTTGAACAAAAGGGACAATACAATTATGACCCCTATGGAATTTTTGGTTAAATTATTGGACTTTGTTTTGACAGATAACATATTTTTATTTGATATGCAAATGTATCAACAGATTAGTGGCACAGCCATGGGGGCAATGTGTGCTCCCTCACTAGAGAATCTATATGTAGGTCTGTGGGAGGAGCAACATATTTATTTATTTATTTTTATAATTCAGATTTACAACCTTTGAGTCAAAGACTCATTTACAATGGCACCTCGTCACAGGGAGGGTAGACAACAATTGATGGTGAAGTACAACACTGGAGAACGATACAGGTGAGATACAAAGAACACAAAGCAATTCCAATAATACAATGGTGTACAGAGGCTTGCAATTAGTTACAATTTAATCTATCATACATATAAATATTAAGGTATGCACTAGAGGTTCTAGGGAGTGATACCTAGGGAGAGGAGAGGGGAGGGGGACTAAGGGTGGGTTGTTGGGAGGGTGGAGGTAGTCCTGAGGACATTGTCTGTTACAGAGGGCCAGGCAGGCACTAGATTGGGGCAGTCAGGGGCATTTACAGCTTCGAGTGTCACTGAGGTAGTTTTGGAGAATGATTTTGAAGGGGCTGATTTTGGGGATGCTTGTGATATTGGGGGGAGTTGTACTAGGAGGAGGTTCTGTAGTGGAAGGACCTTTGCATGACAGAGTCCTGGTTCTCGGTACCTGGAAGGTGGCCTTGGCAGTGCTTCCAGTGGTGACCGACCAGGAGCCCAGTTTTAGGGATGCAGCAACCCCTGGGGGAGAGCCCTAGTAGTGATTTTTTGGCCAGTATACAGGTGTGGTAGTGCAGGTGCTCATCAAAGGTAAGTAGGTTCAAGGAGGAGGAGTAGAGCTGGCATGTGCACATTCTGCTGGGGGCACCGGTCAGGAGCCTGCAAGCCTTGTTGATTGAGGTCTAGACTTTGGTGAGGGTGGTGCAGTCAGCAGCAGCATAGATAGGAAGCTCGTAGTCAACCAATGACAGGATGGAGGAGGTGATAGCCAGCCAGAGGGCATTCTGAGGGAGGCAGTCTCGGTCGCGGTAGAGGAGTCCAATCCAGGTGTTTACAGCAGTGGAGAGGGTATTAAGATAGGAGTGGAAAGTGAGAGCTGAGTTTAAGGTGATGCCCAGATATTTGTATGCAGACACCTGTTCAAGGGGGTGTAGGGTGCTAGGGAGGATGAGGAGGGGGGCATTTCTGGAGTTACTCTGACAGTGGGCAAAGAGCATAGATTTGGTCTTTTTGAGGTTCAGAACCAGACAGTGGTCAAGGAACCATTTTTCAGTTTGGCTGAAGGTGAGCTGAAGGGAATCCTGGAGGGTGATGTTGTCGGGGTAGGAGGCGATGAGAACCATGTCATCAGAATATAGGAACATTCTGCCTGAGCAGGAGCTAGGGAGGGTGTTAAGAAAGAGACTGAACAGTGAGGGGCCCAGGATGGATCCCTGTGGGACACCACAGTGAACAGGTAGGGCGGTTGATAGGGTACCATTTATCTTTACCCATTGGGATCTGGCATGGAGGTAACTGGAGAACCAAGCAAGGGGGCCAGATGAGAAACCAGTTGGTGGAGGGAGTCAAGCAGGAGGGGGTGACACACAGTGTCAAAGGCCTTAGGACAATGAACACTGCCCTGGCAACATCCCTGGAGTTGAGTGCAGAGTGTATGTGCTGCAAGAACTCCAGAAGGGCCGATGCAGTGCTGTGTTCAGGGCAGAAGCTGTGCTGTTCTGGACACAGTATGCTGTATTTGGTTAGGTATTCCATGAGTTGGGTGGATACTATTTTTTCCAGAGCTTTAGAGAGTGGCAGGGGGAGATGGAGATTGGCCCGTAGTTATTAGGCACTGTGCGATCTCCATTCTTATGGATAGTGGTGATTTCAGATGATTTACAGACACTTGGGAATTGACCAAGACATAGTGACCAGTTTAACAGGTCAGTGAGAGGGGCTAGCATGACATTTAGAGTTAGACAGAGGATCCTGGAGTCAGTGGGGTCACAACTGGGGTTGCGGCTGGAGATTGCTTTTAGCAGGATTGGTTTGGCTTCATGGGGAGATATGGTGTGGAGGAGAAATGGGAAGCTGTTCAGGGTGGGGGGGCTGAGGTAGTGATAGGGTCAAAGAAATGGACAGGTAGGACCGAGCTTAGGTTGGAGAAAGCCGTATTGAGGTAGTCAGCAATATGTGGGGGGTCGGTGGTGATAACCCCATTGACAGATATCTGAGATGGGGGGGGAGTGGGTTTTCCCATTGAGCTCCTTAATATTATCCCAGAATGCATGTGCTGAGCCCCAGGTGGAGGCCAGGGTAGTTTGGAAGTGTTTGGCCTTGGCTTGCCTTATGGCCCAGGTGCATTTGTTACGAACAGCATTATAAGCTTGTCTGTCCACTGACCTGCCTGACTCGACCGTGATATTCCATAGGTTGTCTCGCTGTCTCAGTTGTTGGATAAGGGAAGGAGAAAGCCATGGGGCATTTTGTCTTTTAGAGCGGCTACAGGTAAAGGGTGCAAAGAGGTCACAGGCCTTCCTGAAAGCTCTGGTGAGGTAGGCTAGTGCAGTGTCAATATCGGTCACAAGTGAGATCGTGGGCCCAGTCAAACTGGGCTAGGTACTGCCTCAGTTTACCAAGGCCCCCTGGGTGAAAGTGGTGGCAGGAGGTGACTTTGCATGTGGGCTTTTGCGTGGGGGAGGACCAGTAACAGAGGATAGGGGAGTGGTCGCTAAGTGAGTTGGCTAGGACATTAACATTCTTGATTTTGTGGGCGGTTGGAAAGTATTACATCAAGGATGGAGCTGGTGCCACTTGACTGATTAAATCTGACTGGTAGAGTGACTAATTGAGCTAAGTCAAGGGCAGTAAAGGAGTTCTTTATGTGTGTGGTAGTGGATCCAAGCCAGTTGACATTAAGGTCACCTAGGATGAGCTGCTCGGCTTTGTGAGGCAGGGTGGAGAGATAATCAGTAAGGGAGTGGACTGCTGGTCCCTGGTCCTGTGGGGGTATGTATGTGGCTGTGAGATAGAGAGGGCCCCTGCCCAGGTCAGGGGAGATTTTTATAGTTATGGCTTCGGCACCATGACCGAGCTTGGGGGCAGGGAGAGCGTGGCTAAGGAGGGAGTCACGCAAGTAGACTGCACATCCACCACCATGCTTGCCAACTCGATCCTCTCTGAACAGGGTGAAACCAGGGAGGGAGACAGCTGAGTCAAGGGTTGATGCAGTCAGGGGTTGATGCAGAGAGCCAGGTCTCCGCTATGGCAATGATGTCGGGCCTGTGTTGTACGACCCAGCACTGGAGTGCAGCAGTTTTCTTTGGGAGACTGCAGATGTTCATTGAGGCAATGCGGAGGCCACACCCAGCAGGGGGCGAGGGGCAGTAGATGACCCAGGACCAGGGTTTGGGTGGACGTCCCCGGAGAGCAGAAGAAGTAAGGTGATTAGTCTGAGCAGTAGGCTGCGAAAGTTGGGGCTGGTACACTGGAGCTGGCATGAGGATCTGGTGGAGGGGCTGCAGGGGATGGGTAGGGAGCTAAGGGTATGCATGGCTAGGATGGGGTGAGTCCAGCCCAACCCAGGGTTGGGGGTGGGAGTAGGGGTTGGTGGGAGGTGTGGTGGAGTGATATGGTGGTCCAGTGTGTGGGGGGAGTTGGGGGGAATGGGGGAGTGGGATACAGGGTGGGAGTTGGTGGGGCTGGGTGGGGCGAGGGATGAGCAAGCATGATGACCGTAAGAAGACTAAGCATGAGAGCCTATGTGCCCATGGTTGAGAGATGCCCAGTGTATAAGGGGGATAGAGGTTCTTTGGCGAGTGTGGCTGCTGCTACGGTGCAGGGGTAGTGTTGCTGCCGCTGGTGACAGAGGTACAGAGTTCAGAACCCCTAGTGGGGGGGTTTGTGGTGCCTGGGAGAGAGGTGGATTGGGGCATGAGAGGCTAGCAGTGACAGGCGGACGGTGCTAGGAGAGGGGATGGAAATAGTGATTCCTAGTGGCCGCACCAGGTACTGCTAGAGGCCGGGGGAGGGGAGCGAGGAGAACTGAGAGGGGACAGGGAGGTAAGTGGCAGGGAGATGGAGGGAGGTGCAGGGAGTACTGGCAGGAATGTAGGGCAGTAGACTAGCTGGGAGGGCAAGAGTGCCTTGGAGTAGAGGAGATCAAAGAAATATAGGAGGGGAATGTGTGGAGCAAAGGGTGCTCCCTCTGGTGGTTAGAGAATATAAGCTGCAAATAGGAAAGTGGGGAGATAGTTCTGAGAGCTACAGGAAGTCACGTGACAGGAAAAGGGACTATAAATTAATGGTCGATTTTGGGTGGGAGAGTGGCTGGGGTGGGCGGGGCAGTTGACGCATGCAGCGTGTCGACGGGCTAACACCCCTCAAGAAACAAGCCAGGAATAAGGTAGCTTTTTACCTATTCAGCCCTTGGTGGCTGTCCCTGTCCCCAGATGAAGCACGTGTGCTGCAGGTGGTTTCTGCTTATGGGGGGAGGGGTTGCTCAGAAGCCTATACGGGAAAGGAGAACAAAGAACGAATTAGTATGCAGCGGGAGGCTTAAGGGCTAGAGATACTCACTACGCATGTGCACAGTCCTAGTCTGGGTATCAGGATATGGCCCTTAGTGTGCATGCATGAAGAATGGCATCCTAGAGAGGCTCAGAGGTAGGAGAAACACACATTTCATCAAAAAACAGTCTCAAGATCTCTAACATAGTGCAATAAGGCTAGATGGCTACTAAATAACAGCACTAGACATAGGCAGATGCAATCGCTATGGATTTAGCACAATTTCCTACGTTACTAGTACAGGAGAGAGCAGCTAAAGGCCCTTAAAGTGTCCCATAAATCCAGCTGAAATCCCCAATGTCTGAAAGGTCCATCCGGTTGCAGAAAAAACAATCAGTTGCTGTGCGGGGGCAAATAATACTACACCCCTCAAGAAACAAGCCAGGAATAAGGTAGCTCTTTACCTATTCAGCCCCCGGTGGCTGTCCCTGTCCCCAGATGGAGCATGTGTGCTGCGGGTGGTTTCTGCTTGTGGTGGGGGGGGTTGCTCAGAGGCCTATAAGGGAAGGGAAGGGAGAACAAAGAACGAATTAGTATGCAGCAGGAGGCTTCGGGCCTAGAGATCCTCACTACGCATGTGCACAGTCTTAGTCTGGGTATCGGGATATGGTCCTTAGTGTGCATGCCTGAAGAATGACATCCTAGAGAGGCTCAGAGGTAGGAGAAACACACATTTCATCAAAAACAGTCTCAAGATCTCTAACGTAGTGCAATAAGGCTAGATGGCTACTAAATAACAGCATTAGACATAGGCAGATGCAATCGCTATGGATTTAGCACAATTTCCTACATTACTAGTACAGGAGAGAGCAGCTAAAGGCCCTTAAAGTGTCCCATAAATCCAGCTGAAATCCCCAATGTTTGAAAGGTCCATCCAGTTGCAGAAAAAACAATCAGTCACTATGTGGGGGCAAATAATACTACACTCCTCAAGAAACAAGCCAGGAATAAGGTAGCTTTTTACCTATTCAGCCCTCGGTGGCTGTCCCTGTCCCCAGATGGAGCACATGTGCTGTGGGTGGTTTCTGCTTGTGGAGGGGGCTACACAGAGGCCTATTTAGCCCTTGGTGGCTGTCCCTGTCCCCAGATGGAGCGCGTGTGCTGCAGGTGGTCTCTGCTTGTGGGGTTGGGGTTACACAGAGGCCTATTCAGCCCTCGGTGGCTGTCCCTGTCCACAGATGGAGCGCATGTGCTGCAGGTGGTTTCTGCATATTTTGAATGCTGTATCAACTCCATTATTTTCAAGGATTAGGTTGTACAAAAGATATATAGATGATGTGATATTATTATGGGATGGAAGTGTTCAGGAATTTCAGCAGTTCATTGACTACATGCATAGAACGAATCAGTTTTTGAAATTTACACTGAAATATGATTGCTCATCCATAGATTTTTTGGATATCACCTTATTTAAAGACATAGATGGCAATCTTCAGACTAATCTATACCGTAAAGAAATAGCAGGGAACACACTATTATTATCAAACAGTTGACATCCTAGTCACATGATTAAAAATATTCCTAAGGGGCAGTTAATGAGAGTAAAACGTAATTGTAGTGTAGCAGCAGATTTTGAGGAACAAGCAGATGATCTTTGTGACTGATTATTAGACAGAGGTTATAGTAGTAAAAACATTGTTGATGTAAGAGAAATGGTTTCAAACATGGATAGAAATGAATTGTTAAAAAAAATTCTAAAAATGTAAATATGAATACCCGCATCAACTTTGTAACAACATATACTGCACAGTCATACATTATACATTTTTAAAGCAATCAGATGATTTAATAGAAAGATCTGAGGTGAGGGGATACGATTTGCAACTGTTACAAGAAGCAAAATTAACCATCTGTGGTAATAATTGGCATGTTTTGCAGAGTGATCCAGGACTTAAGGACATGGTCCTTGAATTACCTAGAATGTCCTTCAGAAGAGCAACCACACTCGGAGATACACTTACACATAGTCACTATCAGGAACGCCATTCTGCAACATGGCTTACTCGGGGGGTACAAGGGTGTTTTCAATGTAAACACTGTTCATTTTGTGACCATATCCTAACAGACAAAATGTTCACAAGTGTAAAAACAGAAAAAGAATTTGAAATTAATCAGATTATCACTTGTGACACAAGTGGGGTGATATATTTTGCTGTTTGCACCTGCTCAGCCTTTTATATAGGGAAAACGATTAGGAGTTTTAAAGTAAGAATGAGTGAACATCCTAGGGCTATAGAGGAAGGAGATGACACTTATGCTACTGCTACTCATATTCAGAATATAGTGGAAGGCAACATTCATAAGTTTGTATTTATGGCGATAGATAAAGTGAATCCCAACCCTAGAGGAGGCAATTTCAATGATTTAGTTTTACTGAGGGGGACATTTTGGATTATAAATCTTACGGCTACCCAGTTTCCTGGCCTCAAGTACCAACTTTGATTTAAAGCTGTTTCTTAGGAAAAAACAAATGTAATACATTCTGGATCAGAAGAATTTTTTATCTGTCATAATTTGAATGTTTCTAACAATTTTCTATATGTATGGTGATATGCACATAAAATAAATAATGTTATTGGTATTCATAATATTCCCCCCTTTTTTCTCTGTTCATTTCTAACTTATTCCCCTTTTTACTTTATTCTATTCTGTTTTTCCTTTAGTCCTGATCCTCTTCCCTCTCCCCCCATTTTCTTTTTTGGTGTTTCCATTTGAATTTCTCCAATCACTGATGTGTGAGTCATTTGATACGTTTGTATGATGTCATCACTATTAGACTATTTAAGTTGTCTGTATTGCTATTTGTACTAGCTTTTGATAAAGGACTAATGTCCGAAACACGTCAAGTGTGCAACCTGTGTGTGAAATAAATTGGATTCTGTTGGTATCTACTGGAGCCCTGCATGTTTGTTTATTGGTTGGTGAGTGCCCTGCTCTACCTGAACTGTGGTCCGTTTTGTCTCAGGTTTTTAAACAAGAAAAAAAAAACAGTAACTAAAGTTTTTTTTAAACTCTAGTTGTCCTTACAGTGAGACTTGGACTTGCAACATGGATTGAGAGAGAGAGAGAGAGAGAGAGGGAGAAAGACAGAGTTCATCCAAGCACGAGAGAGAGAGAAAGGCATTTGAGAGCACTGATGCCAGCAAACTTTTTTGTTTTAATCTTTAGTAGTTATCCTTACAGTGAGACTTAGGCCTCCAGCATGAAGACAGAGAGAGAGAGAGAGAGCGTGCATCTGAGAGCAAGTGTGCAAATTTATATATATTTTTTACTCAGTGATTGGACCAGTTATGGTGTGTGTGTGTGTGTGTATATATATATATATATATATATATTTGTTAAACTTTGTAGAGGTGCCAGATAGGGATGGGGGTAGAGACAGGGAAGTGGTAGAGAAAAGAACAGAGAAGGTGTAGCAGCTGGTGGACTGGGATGTGCATCAGATCTGCTAATAAGTAAAAAAACAAACTCTGTCCAGAGCCGATAGGGCTGCAGCTGAGGAATGTGGGGTAAAAATATTGAAAATTACCAGTTACAAGCCTGCGTTTGCAAAATGTAATGTAGGCTCATAAATTTGTTGTTTTGTATTATTGTTACATCAAGTTTTCAACATAACCTTGTTATGACTCTGCCTCATGATGAAGGGCAAAGAAAATGTTCAACTCCTGGCCTAAAGGTGATTTTGCACAGGGACTGCAAAAGCAACTTTTGGGATGCAAAAACAAATTTTAGGCAGGAGTTAAAAAATGTCAGCTGTCACATTTATGAAGTGCTGTAAAGAAATGGCAATGTTGAAAATCTGGGGTAAAAATATTGAACATAACCAAACCTGCGTTTGCAAAAGTCAACATAGCCTCATAAGTTTTTTTTAAATATTTTTACACCAAATTTAGAAAATAGCCTTCTTATAACCCACATCATGAACAAGGGCAAAGAAAATTGTTAACTCCTGTCCAAAATATGATTACGTACAGGGATAGTGAAATTACCTTTTTGGGATGTGAAAAAAAACACATTTTGGCCAGGATTTTAAAAATGACAGCTGGCATGTTCATGAGGTGCTATAAACATATAGCTACAGTATGGTGTAAATGTGGGGTAAAGATATTGAAAATGATGAAAGTTATGAGCCTGCATTCGCAACATTTAACATAGGCTCATAACTTTGTTGTTTTTTAACATTTGTACAGCAAATTTTCAACATAGCCTTCTTATGACTCTGCCTCATGAACAAGGGCAGAGCAAATTTTCAAAACTCTCATCTGAAAGCTAATTTCATGCAGAGACTGCAAAATCACCTTTCAGGATGTAAATCCACATTTTAGCCAGGATTTGAAAAATAACAGCTGTCACATTCATCAGTTGCTGTAATGATATGGCTATGTTGTAAATTTGGGGTAAAATATTGAAAATTACCAAAGTTACATCCTGCATTCATAAAATTTGGTGTAGACTCATAACTTTGTTTTTAATATTTTTATACCAGCTTTTCAACATAGCCTTTTTATGACTCCACATCATGAACAAGAGCAGAGAAAATTTTTATCTCCTGCCCAAAAGGTGATTTGATGCAGTGACCACAAATTCACTTTTTGGGACAGATTTACCTAATGTCAGTACAATTGTTCATGAGATAGGGTCCCAAAAAAGATATGTTGAAAATTTAGGTCAAAAATAGTTATGCCACTAAGTTCAAAACACCATTGAAATACAATGAACCGCATACCTGTTTCTTCAGTTTGTAGTCTGGCTTTGAAGAGAGGATGTGTCTGTGGTCCAGAGAGGATTATAGCATTGGACCACTGATGGGTAAGTAAGGGCTGGGGGGGTGCTGAGTGTGAGTGTCAGGTGGGGGGACAGTAACAGCCCCCAAAAGACATTGATAGATGTTTATCTTTTTACAGTGTTAAAGGAAAACACCAAGGATTCCTAATCATGACATTGGGGGAGTGGGCATCCCCAGTGTCACTTCTATGTTTCTGGGGAGGGGTGCTAAAAGGGAAGGTCAGGTGGGGGGACATCATGGAATCCTGATAGCAATGCTGGGGGATTGGGCATCCCCAGTGTCACTCTATTGTTCCTGGGAGGGGGTTGTGGGGTGATGGGTGTGGACAAGGAGGGTCAGGTGGGGGGAATATCTGTAATAAAAAAAATCAAGGATTCCTGATCGTGATACTGGGGGATTGGTCACCCTAATTGTCAGTTGTGTGTGTGTGTGTGTGGTGTGGTAGGTACTGAGAGGGAGGGTCAGAGCGGAATATACATAATTTAAAAAAAAAACAAGGATTCCTGATTGTGACACTGGGGGATTGGGCACCATCAGTGTCACTCTTATGTTTCTGGGGGAGGGGGGGTTGTGGGTGCTGAGAGTGAGGGTCGGGGGGATATCTATAATTTAAAAAAAGTCAGTGGTCACAGCAGAACACTGCACACTCTGCCATGTCCAAGATGGCCACCAAACTCTACTGCACATGCACCAAAAGTAGTGCAGTGGATGGTTCCTATTTAGTTGTTCTTTACAAGGGAGTTTACTGGGGGTTTTTTCTGCTTTTACCCTCCATACTGCACAGGCACCACTTTTGTGGTTGTACTACAACTGAAATATTATATTCCCTGTGTAATGTGGTATATTTGCCTTTCATGGTCCAAGGCCAATATGGCACATAAGAGATATGAAATAGGCTGTTTCAAAATATGTAATTTATTTTCATGAGCTAGGTGGTGTGTAACTCACAGGTGGCAGAACCGTGAATGCATTATAAATTTCATGTCCCTTCACAGACGATGATGAATTGGATAATCTGAGTCAGTCTATTGCATAATTCATTTACTGGGTGGGATATTCAGAGTGAGCCAGGCAGGGGTGTAAGCCTGGGCGCAGTGCAACTGTGATGCACCAGGGAGTGTGCTGGGTGATATTCAACAGTGCTGTGCCATGGCTCAGCACCACTGAATATGGCAATGTGGCCTCCTGCATTGCGCATGGTGCAGTGGCACTGCATCACCGCAAGTGGCAAGAGAGGAGTCGGGGGATGTACCAGTGCAAGTGCAGTTGAGCAAGGCACGGGAACCGCAATATTCAGTGGTGGATATGCAAATGGGGCCATAATGCATGAAAGGCGCAACTAGGGCCATTAGCATGTCATTATGGCCCCATTTGTATGCAGGTGTGATGATCCCCGGTGACTTGCACCTGACGCCTGCCAGGCTGCAGCCATTGGGGTTACTTACGCCCCCTGCACATTGTGGCAAATGTCTCATCGTCTCGATCAAGGCATAAGCATAACCTAAGACATGTCCCATATCTCTGGTGGTCCAGTGGACCGCCCAGCCCGATCACGGAGTTAGGTATAAAAATAATATTTTAAATTATTCCTGGTGGTCCAGTGGACCACTTCCAGCCCAATCACGGGCTTAGGTAGAAAAATAACATTTAAAATTATCCCTGGTGGTCCAGTGGTACCCCCCTCCTCACCCACCCACTGAGTCCTGCCACCCCACTCCCACAGTCAGCGGCAGGCAGCAACTCCTGACCTGCAAGCCACCCAGCCACCCGCTGACTCTAAAAACTCTACAAGGATGAGTTCTTCAACCCCCCAATGCAGAGGCAACTGTTATTAACAAGTAAGGCCACATGTGACTAATGTTATGCATCTCTCTCAATCTCCATAATGGTCACACACAGCCTCCCTTGTCTTCTATCTCAAAGACAAGCTGCTGTCCCCACTTCTCACTCCTCCTCTACCTAGAATAACATCTGATTATATCCTGAACCCTATGTCTCTAACTAAATGCAGTTGAACCTGACTATCCTTAATTATCTTGCTGTTTAAATTGTTGACACCTGGTATGTGAATGGCATAAATGTTCCTGCACAAGGTATAAAATGTTACTTTGCTTCCTGCCTCTCTTGGCTAGTTGCAAACTGCCTGTAATCCTGAATCCTTTGGTTATTGCCTACTCAGGCACTATAGTTATTTACCTATGGCTTAACTGTATATTGTAACTCACTGTACTATTCTTTGTGTATTATTGTATTATGTTTGTTCTTGGAATGCTTTATTCCTCAGGTCATCACTGAAAAAGGGACTTTGTCTTAGTTGACTTACCCAGTTATCAAAATTCAAATAAATAAATAAATAAATAGGCAGCTGTGGGAGATTCAATAGCCCATAGTGCATGATAGAGTTTTTGTTTAATCTCCAGTTAGATTGGCCCTGTTTGACTGTACAAGGCCCAGGAAGATAACAGGACCAGCAAACAAATGATCAGAACTTATATAAACTGTAACATACAATGTAGGCTACTGAATCTCTCACTGCTGCATACTGTTCTAAGGCCAGCTGCGGGAGATTCTTGGATTTGTAGTAATAGAAGATGTAAGCTTTTGTAACTCCTCTTGTTCTGCTAGAGATTGCTATGATTTACTACAGCTTGCAAATTACAGAGCCACATCAAAACAGAGCTAATTCAGTTGAAGAGAACATACCCACCATCACTAATATAACTAGTATAAAACCATTTGATTTGGCATTAATATAGTCAAGAGATATATCACATTATTTTTTATTTTATTTATTTATTTATTTATTTATTTATTTATTTCAATCTAGGATTACAATACCTTTGAGCCGAGGCTCTTTTACAAAGGTTCCACATCAGCGTGTGCAACAGTCATCATTTTTAGTTACAAACATATAGTTATTGACTTACAGACATGTAATAACCAGTACAAAGACTTGAGCTATGAACAAGACAAGGGAAGGGATGGGTGGTGGGGAAGTGAGAGTAGGAGATCAGGGGAAGGAGGTGCAGGGGTAAGGGAGTATGGGAGGTGGTTGGGGTGGGGCAGGAGGAGATACGTGGGGAGGTGGGCGAGGGTGGGAGACAGTGCAGCCAGGAGGTCTTGTTGAGGACATTATTAACAAACATTGTAGAATAGCAACACTAATGCATTGAGTCCCATGATAATGCTTTCAAAATAATTTTAAACCCTGCAGTGCTCCATCAAACCAGCTGTGGAAATGGATAAAAATAGCCCCCTCCCCGCCCGGAAATGAGATGTTGCTTCTCAGATGGGCTATGCTGAGTGAAATAAAATTGTAAAAATAAATAAGCATGTTTTATCTGTTCTCAAAGATATACTGTTTAACTAGGCTTCCTTTTAAAATACAAATTACAACATGTTAGAGTTCAAGATCTGTGCCTGATATCTGATTTATAAAGATGTTTAAAAATGCAGACAGCAAATCAAATTAATGAATCAATGTTTATGCCTAAAGTTAGCTATCTCTACAAAGTGTAATTCCACAGTTATAGAACAGGCAGAGATGAATCCAATGGTCTGTTGTACATTTTCTCCAATGTAGAGAATTAGTGGTCTAGAGGGGTGGGATATCAATTTCTAAAAATGGAATGGTGTACAGAGAAAAAAAACTAGTATTTATAAACCCATTTTGCAAGTTGTCATGATACTGTATCTTGCATTGTGGGAAATGCCACAGCTGACATTTAGAAAAGCTGGTTACATCACGATGAAATACTGAACTTATCAGAGAGGAGCTTTTGCTTAACAACAGCCATGTCCAACAATGCAGCCAACAGCTGAAATCAAAGAGAAACAGTTAAGTCTTCATACAAACAAAAGATTTAAAAGCTATAACAAGTGAACTGATGTTGTGTACAGTAAATAAAATATGCAATAGACTGACTCAGATTATTGAATCCATCATCACCTGTGCAGGGGTATGACATTTATAATGCATTCATGCTTCTGCCACCTGTGAGTTACATACTTCCTAGCTCATGAAAATAAATAACATATTTTGAAACAGCCTATTGCAAATCTCATATGTGCCACATTGGCCTTGGACCATGAAGGGCAAATATACCACATTACACAGGGAATACAATATTTCACTTGTAGTACAACCACAAAAGTGGTGCCTCCCCAGTATGGAGGGTAAAAGCAGGAAAAAAAACTGTAACCCCCTTACAGAGAACCACTAAACAGGAACCTTACTCTTACCACCTAGAAAAGGCACCATGGTCCCTATCCCATGGTACTATTGCAGCTAAAGAAGAGAGAAAAAGTGAACACTGTAAAACAGGCTGCACTCAGAAAGCCCCTGTTGTTGCTGTCTGAACTGTGGTTCTAGCTACTGCAATTCAAATGTGGGATGCAGGGAGATGGACCCCAATGGTAGCAGTCAGTATTTCAAAGAACTTGGTACAAACATGATGCCTAACAACACACTGCAATTACTGACCCATTAATAACACACCCTGGCATATCTTATTGCCATACTGTATGGCAGAATGGCACCCTCCATTCTACATGTTAGATATTGTTATATCACATCTAAAACTGCCAGTTGGAAAATCTAATTAACAAAAGAGAAAAATCATAGTTTTCAGATGAAAAAAGTAAAACTGAATAATGTTAAATATTAATATAATGTATGGTAGAACACTGTTAACCTTAGGAAATCATCATTTCCTAAGGTTGTTAACCTATCGATGTGATGTAGACATGTTGTTAACCTATCGATGCTATGTCACATCGATAGGTTAACAACAGCGATTGGTCTGAGCATGTGCGTTTTTTTTTTTTTCAGCGGGGAACCGACGGATGAACAGCAGCGGTTAGGAAGGACTGAACGGCCGCGGCGGTGACTAGTTAGCAAAAGTAAGCAGCCTTTTATGTGAGACCATACACTATAAAATACTGTATGGTCTCTTCGGCAACTGTCATGCCGGTCCCCGAGGTTGCCATGGTGACGTAAACTCTGGCGCTTCGCTCTCGAGGTTTACATGGTCGCCCTGGCAACCTCTCGACAGTTAACTGACCGGTTACCGATAGAGGACCATACATTATCCTCTATATTAATGTCCTGCAGTATACTTGCTTTATAAAAAGTTCAGACTTATGTGTAACAGAAAGGACCATCTCCTGAAATGCTTAGCAATGCACCCATGGACCAAAAGCTTAAAATTACTCAGCAAGTATGTTTGCAAAGATCCCTTTAGACCTTTCCATTTCATTATATGATTTGTCTTCCAGAAGCATGTAAGCCACAGGGGGATTTCCACAACTAACTGACCTGCATACAAAATTCCAATCACTGAGAAGGTGGCTAAAATTCTTTATTATTTACATAAGCATTAGAAGAATCCAATAAAGTAAACCACAGTACAGTCTAGTGGTTAGAGCAAAAGCTTGGTAATGGGGCTATTTCAAGTACACCCCCTCCTGTCTAGAGCCAGAATATTGCATGGCAATGAGGAAATCACTAAACCCCACAGTGTTCCATCAGTCCAGCTGTGGAAATGGATAAAAGCAGTATGTCCCCCCTCCAGAAATGATATGTAGCTTCTCAGATGGGCTATTCTAGGTAAAACAAAATGTAAAAAAAAAACATGGGTTATCTGTTCTTAATGATACCTTGTTTAACTAGGCCTCCTTTTAAAATAAAAATTACAACATATTAGAGTTCAAGATCTGTGTCAGATATCTGATTTATAAAGATGTTTAAAAATGCAGACAGCCAATCAAATTAATGAATCAGTGTTTATGCCCAAACTTAGTAATGTTTACAAAGTATAATTCCACAGTTATAAAATAGGCAGGGAAAAATCCTAAGGTCTGTTGTACATTTTCTCCAATGTAGATATTTAGTGATCTAGCGGGGCCGGATATCAATTTACATAAAAGGTGGAGAAAGACTAAAACTAGTATTTTAGACCCACTTTGCAAGATGTCATTATACATTTTGAATTGGTTGATGGCTTTGAAGGAAAGTAGAGCATGAGGCAGGTTGTTTTACAATCTGGGGACAGTGACAGCATAGGATCTTTGGCCTGTCTTTAGCCTGACCTTCTGGAGTTCCAGTAATGGTAGGCTAGAAGATCTTAGTACACGAGGAGTAGGTTTTAGGGATAGCAGGCACATCAGACTGGGAAGGCTGCTGATGAATTAACTTAAAGGTGGTACAGTGCCTGGGGAAGTCAAAGTTGTTGTCAAAGGTTGGCCAGCTTAGTTTGTTGAGTACCTGGCAGTGGTGAGTTCAGGCGAGGGCTAGGCAGCAAAACAAGCCATCCTATGGTATGTCTTTATTAGTTTGTTCAGTAATGGGGCCTTAATTGAGTGGATGACAGGTGCCACATAGCATAGACCAGGGAGTAGGGTGGCAGAGGCACTGGTTACTCTGGCATGCTTTGAGAGGTAGGATGCTGTGCAGTAGAGCAGCCCAAGTTTTCGATTAGTGGTTTTGATGGTATTGTTTATGTGTGATTCAAGCACTAGGTTCTCATCAAGCGTAAGTCCCAGGTATTTGAATGATGAGACATTTTCCAGTGGAGTACCTGAGGAGGTTTTTAAGAGGAAGGGTGTGTCATATGGGGTTTTAAAAGAGGTGTGACGATAGAGCATTGATTTTTTTTTCTCATTGAGAACCAGTTTATTATTTAAGAACCAAGATTCTAGGGTGTGGAAGTCTAGCTCAAGATTACTGGTCAGGGAGAGGATATCCTTGGAAGATCTGTAGAGTATTGCATCATCTGCATAGAGTTGTATTGATGCACCACCACAGTTAAGAGGCAGGTCATTGATGAATATGGAAAATAGTAGGGGACCAAGTATGGACCCTTGCGGTACCCCATCAGTGATTGGTGCTAGAGGGGACACTGTGTTTGCCCACTTGACACATTGTGAATGATTTGCTAGATAATTTGAAAACCATGCGAGGGAGTTATTATCCAGTCTAATGTGGTGAAGTTTAGTGATAAGTAGGAGGCGATTAACAAGGTCAAAGGCCTTAGTTAGGTCTACAAAGACTGCGCTGGTGGCTTGGCCCAGATCCATGTTATTGAATAAGTCAGAAGTGTTGTGAAAGAGGACAGAGTCAGTTCCATGGTGTTTACAGAAATCATGCTGAAAGTTTGTGAAGATGTTTGTTTGTTCAAGGAATGAGTATAATTGGTCATAGAGGATTTGTTCTTGAATTTTTGCTTTTGGGCAGAGGATAGAAATTGGTCTGTAGTTTTGGGTTGTATTGACTGGGCCAGATTTATGGACAGGTACCACTACTGCTGTTTTCCATTTGTCAGAGATAGAGGGAGTGATGAAAGATCGATGATTGATTAGCATCGAGATGGGCAGAGCAAGCACTGATGCCCCTATGTAGAGGTATTTAGAGGGCATGGTGTCAAAGCCTGGAGAGCTATCGCATTTGAGTCTCTTGAGCAACTTTAGGACCTCAAAATTGGTGGTAATTTTTATATGAAAGGAGGGATGGTTGGTCTCGTGTTGATGTTGATAGGTATTGTAGTACGAGCATGTTTGTAGGGAGTAAGGTCTGTAAAGAAGTTGTTTATTCCAGTGGCAATGTCCAGAGGTGCTGTGAGAGTGGCTCCATTGGCGGTCATGGTTCAAGGAACAATGCGTTCTCTACCTTTTAGGGTTTTTTGGGAGCACTGTGGAGTTTAGAATGCTTTTAAAAACATTATTATGGGACTCAGTGCATTAATGTTGCTATTCTGCAATGTTTGTTAATAATGTGATATGTCTCTTGCTTGTATTAATTACAAATCAAATGGTTTTATACTTCTTATACTTCTGATAGTTGGTGTATATTCCATTTAACTGAATTAGTTCTGTTTTAATGTGGCTCTGTAATTTGCAAGCTGTAGTAAATTGTAACAATCATCATCAGAACAAAAAGGGTTACAAAACCTTACATCTTCTTTTACTACAAATCCCAGAATCTCCTGCAGCTGGCCTTAGAACAGTATACAACAGTAAGAGATTCAGCAGCCTGAATTGTATGTTAGTGTTTATATAAGTTCTGATCTTTTGTTTGCTGGTCCTGTCATCCTTCCTGGGCCATGAACAGTCACACAGGGCCGATCTAACTGGAGATTAAACAAAAGCTGTATCATGCACTATGGGCTATTGAATCTCCCACTCCTACCTACTGTTCTGATGTCAGCTGCTGGGAATTCTGGAATTCGTAGTAACAGAAGATGCCAACTTAGAACTAAAGAAAAATAGTTTGATACAATCTACTGTGCTACAGTAAACAGTAACGCTGTTGTAATTTTTATTTTAAAAGGAGGCCTAGTTAAACAATGCATCATGAAGCACAGATAAACATGCTTTTTATTTTATTTTTTTTTACATTTTTTTACCCAGCATAGCCCAGCTGAGATTCAACATTTTATTTCCAGGGGGCCCTCCTTTTATCCATTTCCTCAGCCGGGTTGATGGAGCACTGTGGGGTTAGAATGTGTTTAAATATAGAACTAAAGAAAATTAGTTTGATACAATCTACTGTGCTACAGTAAACAGTAACATGTTGTAATTTTTAATTTAAAAGGAGGCCTGGTTAAACAGAGTATCATTAACAACAGATAAAACATGCTTGTTTTTTTTTTTACATTTTTTTACCCAGCATAGCCTAGCTGAGAATCAACATCTCATTTCCAGGGGGGTTCTGTTTTCATCCATTTCCACTGCTGGGTTAATGGTGCACTGTGGGTTTTAAAATGCTTTTAAATATTTTCTTTTCATGAAGATTTAACTGTTTCTCTTTGATTTCAGCTGTTGGCTGCATTGTTGCACATGGCTATTGTTAAGCAAAAGCTGCTGTCTGATCAGTTTAGTATTTCATTGTGATGTAACCAGCTTTTCTAAATATCAGCTGTGGCATTCCCCACAATGCAAGATACAGTATCATGACATCTTGCAAAATGGGTCTAAAAAACTAGTTTTTTGCTCTCTGCTCCTTTTATGTAAATTGATATACCACCCTTCTAGACCACTACATCTCTACATTGGAGAAAATGTAGAACAAACCATAGGATTTTTCTCTGCCTCTTCTATAACTGTGGAATTATACTTTGTAGAGATAGCTAACTTTGGGCATAAACATTGATTCATTAATTTGATTGGTTGTCGGCATTTTTAAACATATTTATAAAGCAGATATCAGGCACAGATCTTGAACTCTAACAACCGCCCAGTGCTCCCAGGTCACCCCTCAAAACAGGCATTTGTGCCTAGTGGGCCTTACCTGGTTACAAAAGACTAAAATAAAAAAAAAAGTTGTAATTTTTATTTTAAAAGGAGTCCTAGTTAAACAGTGTACCATTAAGAACAGATACAAATGCTTATTTTGTTTTAACTTTTTTTTTACATAGCATAGCCCATCTGAGAAGCAGCATCTCATTTCTGAGGGGGGGGGGGGTCTTGCTTTTATCCATTTCCACAGCTGGGTTGATGGAGCACTGTGGGGTTTAGAATGCTTTTAAAACATTGTTATGGGACTCAATTCATTAGTGTTGCTATTCTGAAATGTTTGTTAATAATGTGATATGTCTCTTGACTATATTAATGTCAAATAAAATAGTTTTATGCTAGTTATACTAGTGATAGTTGGTGTGTATGTTCCCTTTAACTGAATTAGCTCTGTTTTAATGTGGCTCTGTAATTTGCCAGCTGTAGTAAATCATAACAATCACTATCAGATCAAAAAGAGTTACAAAAGCTTACATCTTCTGTTATTACAAATCCCAGAATCTCCTACAGCTGGCCTTAGAACAGTATGCAGCAGTGAGAGATTCAGCAGCCTGCATTGTATTTTAGAGTTTATATAAGTTCTGATCTTTTGTTTGGTGGTCCAGTCATCTTCCTTGGGCCATGTACAGTCACACATGGCCGATCTAACTGGAGAATAGACAAAAGCACTATCATGCGCTATGGGCTATTGAATCTCCAACTCCTACCTACTGTGCTGTCAGCTGCAGGGAATTCTGGAATTTGTAGTAACAGAAGATGTCAACCTAGAACTAAAGAAAAATAGTTTGATACAATCTACTGTGCTACAGTAAACAGTAACATGTTGTAATTTTTAATTTAAAAGGAGGCCTGGTTAAACAGAGTATCATTAACAACAGATAAAACATGCTTGTTTTTTTTACATTTTTTTACCCAGCATAGCCTAGCTGAGAATCAACATCTCATTTCCAAGGGGGTTCTGTTTTCATCCATTTCCACTGCTGGGTTAATGGCGCACTGTGGGTTTTAAAATGCTTTTAAATATTTTCTTTTCATGAAGATTTAACTGTTTCTCTTTGATTTCAGCTGTTGGCTGCATTGTTGCACATGGCTATTGTTAAGCAAAAGCTACTCTCTGATCAGTTTAGTATTTCATTGTGATGTAACCAGCTTTTCTAAATATCAGCTGTGGCATTCCCCACAATGCAAGATACAGTATCATGACATCTTGCAAAATGGGTCTAAAAAACTAGTTTTTTGCTCTCTGCTCCTTTTATGTAAATTGATATCCCACCCTTCTAGACCACTACATCTCTACATTGGAGAAAATGTAGAACAGACCATAGGATTTTTTTCTGCCTCTTCTATAGCTGTGGAATTATACTTTGTAGAGATAGCTAACTTTGGGCATAAACATTGATTCATTAATTTGATTGGTTGTCTGCATTTTTAAACATATTTATAAATCAGATATCAGGCACAGATCTTGAACTCTAACAACCGCCCAGTGCTCCCAGGTCACCCCTCAAAACAGGCATTTGTGCCTAGTGGGCCTTACCCAGTTACCAAAGACTAAAATAAAAAAAAAGTTGTAATTTTTATTTTCAAAGGAGTCCTAGTTAAACAGTGTATCATTAAGAACAGATACAAATGCTTATTTTGTTTTAACATTTTTTTTACTTAGCATAGCCCATCTGAGAAGCAGCATCTCATTTCTGGGGGGGTCTTGCTTTTATCCATTTCCACAGCTGGGTTGATGGAGCACTGTGGGGTTTAGCATGCTTTTAAAATCATTATTATGGGACTCAGTTCATTAGTGTTGCTATTCTGAAATGTTTGTTAATAATATGATATGTCTCTTGACTATATTAATGTCAAATAAAATAGTTTTATGCTAGTTATACTAGTGATAGTTGATGTGTATGTTCCCTTTAACTGAATTAGCTCTGTTTTAATGTGGCTCTGTAATTTGCCAGCTGTAATAAATCATAACAATCACTATCAGATCAAAAAGAGTTACAAAAGCTTACATCTTCTGTTATTACAAATCCCAGAATCTCCTACAGCTGGCCTTAGAACAGTATGCAGCAGTGAGAGATTCAGCAGCCTGCATTGTATTCTAGAGTTTATATAAGTTCTGATCTTTTGTTTGGTGGTTCAGTCATCTTCCTTGGGCCATGTACAGTCACACAGGGCCGATCTAACTGGAGAATAAACAAAAGTTCTATCATGCCCTATGTGCTACTGAATCTCCCACTGCTGCCTACTATTCTGATGTCAGCTGCTGGGAATTCTGGAATTTGTAGTAACAGAAGATGCCAACCTAGAACTAAAGAAAAATAGTTTGATACAATCTACTGTGCTATAGTAAACAGAAACATCTTGTAATTTGTATGTTAAAAGGTGGCCAAGTTAAACAATGTATCATTAAGCACAGATAAAACATGCTTTTTTTTTACATTTTTTTTACCTAGCATAGCCCAGCTAAGAAGCAATATCTCATTTCCGGTGAGGGGGGGAGAGGGGGCTGCTTTTATCCATTTCTGCAGCTAGGTTCATGGCTCACTGTGGGGTTAAGAATGCTTTTAAAAATTTTGTTTGTATGAAGATTTAACTGTTTCTCTTTGATTATATCTGTTGGCTGCATTGTTGCACATGGCTTTTGTTAAGCAACAGCTGCTTTCTGATAAGTTCAGTATTTCATTTTAATGTAACCAGCTGCATCACCGTAGAACAAATATATTTTTTCACTTAGCTGAAAAACCATCTGCTTCCACATTTTCATAAGTGTTGTCCACATCACTTACATTCAAAAAGGTGCATTTGCAGCCTTTATTTTGTGACTCCAGACTGTGTGTTCACACATGAATTACTGTATGTGACCACCCTCATAACACAGGGGAAAGTCTTGTAATGTTAATCCATTTAATCAGCTAAGTGTGTGTGTGTTTCATTATGGAATGTTTTAACTTCAATCAATACATTTTATAAACTTGACTCACTGTCAACTAAATAACAAATAAATACATTGATAGTGTCAGCTTGCTCCAGGCTCAGCTCTGACTGTAATTATTCTGCTTAAAATAAAAAGTTCTGTCTCTTTCTTTTTCACTCTCTCTGACACCCAGGATGGTAGTGAACAGGACAGCTTGTTCCCATCTTACAAGAACCCACCAAGCATGACCTCCATCACAATTTCCATATCAACTTATAACATTACTGAAACTGCAGCCCAACTTGTATAGCTAGAGGGTATTAGCACTGGCCTTGGAATGAAGGGGTAAGATCACTCCTTCCCTCAGATGATATCATGGCACCTCAGGCATTCACTGCTATAGGTGCAACCAGGCTATCAAACATTAAACCTGTGTGTTGCCTGCCATATACTATGGCAGGCATGTGCAAAGAAAAAACAATAATAATAATATATGCAGACAGTCCCAAGCAGCGGTATAATACAAAGATGCTTACCAAAAGCCCCAGACAGAAAAGCACTGCTGAACCCTGAAACCTGATACCTGAATCTAAAGAATTAAAAAAAAAATAATAATCCTTTTCTTTTATAAATAATTATTTTATTGAATTTCATCATCTTTTCAATGGGGGTCACATTGTACAAAATTATTACAGTTTTGTATAGGTTCTGTACAAAGAGGTAGTTAAATAAATACAACATACAAGGAAAAAATATAGCATAGATCTTTACTTAACACTCTAAAGTGATTATTCTTCTTTACTCACAAGAGCTCAGTTTGATCAGATCTTAAAATTTTCTGGCAACCATTTTTCAGTTTCTTTATTAAATAATTTCCACACTGGCTGAAAGTCTACAAAATATTCATAATTGTAAAGTGCTGTCAAAAAAAGCTGCCTCCACTCATATTCAGGGAAAGGAAGACTGCAATCATCACTTTTCCAATTTTTTAATATCAGTCTTTTGACTGCCATAATATTTGCTTGAATAACATTTCTCTCTGTTCCCTTCCACTCTTTGTTATTATACATCTCTAATATCACAAATTTAGGGTCATTCCAGTGTGGAAATTGAAAACCTATTTGGTCTTATACCTCAAAAGCCTTAAGCCACCAAACCTAACTTGGTCTGCATTCCTAAAATGCATGCAACATATCAACGTTGCTCATATTACAATGTCAACATAAGTTATCACCTAACAATTTCATCTTATATAATCTGTGCAGTGAATAATAAACTCTATTTAGAATCTTATACTGGATAACTCAATCCCTGGTTAGTGTGTAATGCAAAACTTCATTACAGGCCAAACTCCACTGTATCACCATGCATTCAAGGTGCAAATATTCTTCCCACTATTGAAAGAAGGACTTACAGACTAGACTATATGGTTTCTGAAGATTATTCATTAACCAAGCAAATAATGTAATACATTTCTTACCTAATATCTTTAATAAAGCTTGCTCTAGTTCCTTGTTATTTGATGCCCACTCCCATCTTGTATAGTCATTTTTGTATATGCTAATGAGTTGGTTAAAGAACATAGACTGATTTAAACCAAGCTGGTATTTTACTCTAATAAAATCCCATAAGTTTTGACCTTTATTAAAAAGGCACTTCTATTTATTTATTTCTTTCCCACATTTTATTTTGAATATTTTTCCCATTTAATCTATAGTTGGGATTATTCTAAATGTTATTTTCCAGGGAGAGGTGGATCACCCATTTGGTTTTATTTGTATATTTAATCACACTTTCAGATAAATGTCTTATTATTATACTTTTGATTTTTTTTTTCAGTTTTCTTGTGGTAAAGACTATTTGTGCAATGTCTATCTGTTCTGATAAAGAAGCCAAAACTATGTTATTCACAAAGGACAGAGTTGCCCTATCCAAATCCTTTTCATAATCCCAAAGCAAAACCATTTTCATTAAGAATGCCACATGGCATTTTTCTACATCTGGACAGACCAATCCCCCTTAATCTATGCAGAAGCAAAGCTCATCCCAAAAAATCCTGGGCTGCTTCTTATTCCAGCTAAAACTTTTCAGTTGTTTATTAATTTGCTTGAACCAAAGTTGTGGGATTGGTATCACTATTGTTTGTAACCTATATGATAGATATGGCACTACCATCATTTTCACTATTTGTATTCCCCAAAGGGATAAAGGTATTTTAACCCAACACTGTAATCTGATTTTCAAGGAATCAGAAAGATCTTGAAAATTAAGTTTATACAAGGTATTTATTTTATTATGAATGTAGATCCCCAGATATTTCATACCTTGTTCCTTAATTGTTGTTTTTATGTGTTGTTGTATTAAACCTGGATTTTGTATATAAAAGATAATCATTTCTGTTTTACCCTCATTCATTTTGTATCCTGCCACTCTGGAAAATCTTTAAATGACTGTACTTAGTTCTTGGGTACTATTTTCAGGATCTTGTAAAGTTAACAAAACATAGGGCCAGATATTCAAAGTTTAGCGCAGGGCAGAAATCCGTTGCACTGGACTAGCACTGAATTTGCACCCGACTGCTATATTTAAAAGGACATTTAGGGCCAGTGCTAGGTGTTAGTGCTGATGCTAAATTGTAATGTATGCCAGGGAGGGACTGAGGGGAGGGGCCCTGAATGCTGGCGCACTGGCATTAGCGCAACCTGTAGAGCGGTGCTGAATACCACTGAGAAAAGGCCAGTGGTAATGTGGTGGCAGTGCCCCCCCAAAACACGATTCCCCATCCCTGGTGCACATATTTAAAGTACATAATCCCTGGTAGTCTAAGGGTCCCCCCACCCCATGCAGGTATCCCAATACCCGGTGCACAAATGTAAATTACAATTATCCCTGGTAGTCTAGTGGTCCTCCCAGCCCACGCACATATCCCGACCCCCAGTGCACATATTTAAATGACAGTTTCCCTGGTAGTCTAGTGGTCCCCCCACCCCCACACATGTATCCCGACCCCTGGTGCACTTATTTAAATGACAGTTTCTCTGGTAGTCCAGTGGTCCCCCCAACCCCACGCACATATCCCGACCCCTGGTGCACAGATTTTAATTACAATTATCCCTGGTAGTCTAGTGGTCCCCCCCCCCATGCATGTATCCCCACCCCAGTGCACAGATTTAAATTACAATTATCCCTGGTAGTCTAGTGGTCCCCCACCCCCACATAGTATCCTGACCCCGGTGCAATATATTTAAATGACAGTTTCCTGGTAGTCCTGTGGCCCCCACCCCACACACGTATCCCAACCCCGTGCACAGATTTAAATTACAATTATCCCTGGTAGTCTAGTGGTCCCCAACCCCACACATGTATCCCAACCCTGGTGCACATATTTAAATTACAGTTTCCCTGGTAGTCTTGTGGTCCCCCACCCCACATATGTATCCCAACCCCGGTGCACAGATTTAAATTACAATTATCCCTGGTAGTCTAGTGGTCCCCCCACTCCCACACACATATCCCGACCCCCAGTGCACATATTTAAATGACAGTTTCCCTGGTAGTTTAGTGTGTTAGCACTGTGCAGTCATGTTAGCCCTGGGCAAACCTCATTTCAGCAAAGCACAGTTCTGCAGTATGTGGCTTACATTGTTGTTTGCAGCCATACCTCTCAACTGTCCCTGATTTTCAGGGGCATCCCTGATTTTACCCCAAAATTTTACACTGTCCCTCCTAAAAATTGTGTTTCCATGGCCAAACAGTGGGGGTTGTAAGCATAAAATAACGTCAAACATTAATCTTACAGACGTGTTCTTCCTTAGACAATGCATTTTACACTAAACCATTTATTCTACCAGCTTCCTGAGTGGATATCACTGATTTTTAAGATGTGTCCCTGATTGTAAACCTTTGTCCCTGATGTTTTTAAGCCTTGTCCTGATTTACGAGGCAGGGGTTGAGTGGTGTGTTTGCAGTAGGTGTGAGACATCTCTGTGCAATCACACACAATGTTCTCCACCTGCAACACTGGCTTGCTACAGAGTCTAATGAGCTGCATTTACAGTTTGCACTTCCCTGTTACTATATTCAGTGCTGTCTTATTCCAGAGCTATTTTTGCCGTGCACTCCCAGACCAGTTTGCCCAGCTTCCTTAAACTGCTATATTCAGCAGGATTAGCACCAGGATATTTCCTTTCCAATATAGCTTGCTTTGTACTCCGGGCTAAGTTTGCCCACCGGGCAGTGCTAATTTAGCCCTGGGGCAAAGTTTTGAATATCTGGCCCATAATCTGCAAAAGCATTACATTTTATTTCTTCTGCACCTACTGTAATACAATACCTTTAATCAGTCTGTTTGCTCTGATCTCATTTAGCAGGGGTTCTAGTCCTAAAACAAAAAGAGAAGAGGACAGGGGGCAGCCTTGATGGATGCTCCTGTGAAGTTCTATGACTTCTGACAAATTACCATTTATATTAATTTGGGCTAAAGGTTTAAAATACAGTATCTGAACAACAGAACCAAATTCAGGGGGAAACCCATAGGTTTTGAGTGTATTAAAGAGATAAGGCCATTATAACACGTCAAAGGCCTTTGCTGCATCAAGAGCCATAAAAATCACAGGAATGTCTGAATTTTTTAAATAGTCTATCAGAAACTGTATTTTAAGCAAACCCGATTGTATTGTTCTAGTAGGGATAAAACCTATCTGGTTGGAGTGGATTAATTTACCCAATAGAGGTAGCACCCTATTAGTCACAGTCTTCACCAGTATCTTATAATCCACATTAGGAATTGCTATAGGTCTATAGTTTTCTGTTTTATTTCTTGTTTTCCCTTGTTTTAGTAATAATGTCACATACACTTGTGAAAAGGACAAAGGAGTCCTTTTTAGATTTATTGTTTGGTTAAAAAGCATTTGGAGGTAAGGTACCATTATATTTTCAGTTGCAATAAATAATTCTAATGAAAAACCATCCACCCCTGGTGCTTTAGATCTGGCCATTTGTCATATTGTGTCTAATTTCAGTATCAGAAATTTCCTGGGTAAGGGCCTTTGCCTCCATTAAATTTAGTTTAGGTCCAACACAATTTTCAAAGTATGCCAGTTCCTCCTGTGTTGGTGAACACTCTGAAGATTATAATTTAGTATAGAATTTAACAAAAACCTCCATAATTTTTGATTGTTTTGTTACCATCTGGCCTTCCTCTGTTATTATTGAGGTTATTTCCATCTTTTCTTTATGCAAAGCCTGTAGCATATTTGCAAGGATCCTACCTACCAATTCACTATTTTCCTTTCAGACTGTATTGTGCCATACCCAACTTCTTTTTATATTAAAATATTATGTGGATTCAATCAACCTCCTAAGGTGTTTTGGTTGTTCCACTTTAGAAGTACCCCTTACTGCTTGTTCTTGCTTCTGTAATTTGGCCTCTACTTCTTTCTGCTTTTCCAGTTTTTGTTTATTCCTCCATGAGGCTTCTGATATAATAACACCCGTATTGTTGCCTTATAGGCATCCCAATGATCTATCATATTTTCACTTGTAACCAAATTTTCAGCCATGAAATAATGTATGTTCTGCAATGTTTTTTCCAAAAAGGATTGATCTTGCAGAAGATTGTTATTTAAATGCCACACACCTTTTCCCTTAACATTATTGGCATCTGAAAAAAAGATAAAAAGAAGCTGGACTATGATCAGAAATTAATCTGGGTTCAATGTTAGATGTAATACCCAAACTTACTAACAATAATTCTCTGGAAATTAAAATGTAATCCAACCTTGAATGCATTCCATGTCTTGGGAAAAAATACATATAGTCCCTTACATCTCCATGTGTGTCCCTACAAACATTCACTAAATTATTTAGATCCAGAAAATTATTCATTAATTTGGATTTATATTTATCCCAACTGGTTCCTTTTGAGGTTTTATCCAACTGTTTGTTGAGAATACAGTTTAAATCTCCCCCTAATATATAGTAGCCCCCATTCCAAGAATGCATAAGCTTACTTAACTCTGCCAAGAAATTGCTATATCCTTTAAAGGCACCATAAAGTGACCCAAAATAATGATTCTATGGTTTAACCTTGTTTTCACCAATACAATTCTCCCCTGCTTATCAGATACTGAATCAAGAATTTCTTCCCTGAAGATTTTATCAGATATAATGGCTACCCCAGCACTCTTTCTTGAAACTCCAGAGGAGAAATGTAAGTTCCCAGTACACTTCTTTTTTAACTTATCCCATTCCTTTTCACTGAGAAAGATTTCTTGAAGCATGGTCACACTGGATTTCAATTTCTTGATTCTGGACAATATTCTTGTTCTCTTAACCAGAGAATTGATACCATTCACATTCCAAGTACTATCCCCAAGCATCCCCATCATACCAAACAGAAAGTATCAAACCATTTATAACCACCTTTGTAACCTTATCCCCTAACCACCTGATTCCTTTTAATTTCTGTTCTTTGCCCTATCCCCCCCCCATCCATACCTAAGGCAATTGTCTGGCATATCCTTCCCTATCTCTTGGTGACAAGAGCTGGATCAAAAGGCTAGTCCCCTCCTTAATTCTTGACTTTCAGCATAAATGTTCCTCACCCCCCCCAACATCTGCATCACCTTTCTTAAAGAATGTATGTAGTCCTAACCATTTTCATAGCCTGCAAATATTGTGGGTAGGTGGGTTTTCAAATCATTTAAAGTGTCAGATGAGGAGCTGTAAAACAAAGTTTAATTATTCAACAACACTTTTAACTTTGAAGGAAAAAACCACATGTGCCTTGATTCTTTCTTTCCATAACTTCTGTTGTAACCCCACAAATGTTTTTCTTTGTGCCCATAAAGCTTTGGAGAAATCATTTTTAAAATAAATGGGTTGTTCTCTATATAAACATTTTTTTTTCCATAAAAGGCCTGCATAATCAAATCTTTTCCATCAAAAGTTAACAACTTCACTATAGCTGGCCTGGTTCTTCTGCCATCTTTACCTGCTCCCAACCGATGCACCATATCCAATATTGGAACCTCTACTTCAGTAGGTAACACTTTTTGAAAGATATCAGTCACAGTATTTTTTTAGTGGCAGTTCTTGTTCCCACTCAACAAGGATTCCAAATAAACAAATGTTTTTCCTTCTTGCTATATTCTCTTGTTCATCTAGTTTCCCTTCTGATAAGGCCTGTTACTTTTTTAAGATTTTAACTTCTTGTCATAAAGGAGACACAATGTCCTCTAAGTCAGAATGTCTCTTTTCCAGTTCTGATATTCATTTAATACCCTGTTCCAAGTTGCTATCAATTTTTTGAATATTGTCAGAGTGAATTTATTGAAACAGGCAGATATTGTAATTTTTCTATTGCTGACTATAAAGCTGACATATTTTTAATCATCTGTAGGGCTCATTCTGGAGGATTCTCTGACACACCCATTCAACTGTGGTAGCTGCACATGACACTAGGATGGTGGTTGGTGCATAGTGATTCAATGCGTTGGATCTCTGGCTAGGCAGCATGGCAATGCTGCTTCTCTCCCCCCCCGTGCTCTGATAAAAAGCAATGTCCATCTTCCCAGCAGTTGGAAATAAAAGCTATTACTACCAGAAGGAAATTATTCTCCACTGAAATGGACAGTATTTTGAGAAGAAAAAGGCAGATTCAAAAACTGTTATGATGGCGTGAGCTTTGGTGAAAAGAAACCGATGGGCCAGGTGTGTTTGGTGTTCAGGGTGTTTGGTGCCGAGGTTCCTAACACGGTAGTAGTGGTCCGGTCTCTCAAGGATTTCAGATTCAGTCTGTTTGGATGTGAGCAAGAAGCAAATTAAAACTTTGTTACATTTACTGCATTGGTTTTGATCTCCAATCTCACTTTTGGGAGCTTTGGAGGAAAGCCGGCTTATAGTGAGAAAGGTAACCTTACAAGAAGCAGCTGAAGCCCCCTTGGCAGTCGGGGAAGAAAAGATTCCAAGAAACAACTTTCAAGATAAGTAACATTTTTGAATAAAATGCACTGTTAGTTTAAAGGTCATATTATGAGGAGAATGTATGCATAAAACAGGGCCAGTGGTGCATTTTATTTTATTGGATTTGAAATAACTGTGTGATAACTAAGCGGTACCTCTTCTATTTCTCCTTGTCTTTTCTAAAGTCCTTAATCAGAATTGTTCTAAGAAGAGTCAGAACAGAGATTTAAAATGGTGGTATCGAAATCAGGAGACTGTTCTCAAGGAAAGCCTGAAAACTGGGAAGTTTTTTTTCACATACATGATTTGCAATCAAACTTTTCCTATATAAGAACTTTGAGTCAAATTTATAAGTAATTGCAGTAACAAGTTGCACATGGGAGAATCTCAATATAATGCAGAGTTAAGAGGGAAAAGGCTGTCAATGCTCTTTCAAGCATCTGGGGAGAATTTCAAAACTCAGAAAGAGAGTTGTAAATCAGATTATGACCCCAAAACCAGGACAGAAAGCAAAAGTAGAAAGCTTCGGCAACTAAAATTAGCGTTTAAAAATTGCTGTAATCTGGTTGGCACTAAATCAATAACTATGACCCCAAAAGTCAACCAAGAAAAAAATGAAAAAAAAGAGGGAAATTAGCTTCCTCAAATATTAAAGTTGCACAGTCCCCAGGGGAAATAAAAGGCCCTTCCTCTAAAGGGGAGGCAGATGCACCACCAGGACCCTCTGAAGAATCATCACAAAACTTGGATGTGGACTCAATTTCAGGGGATATCGCCAGTCCAGAACCTTCTGCTTCAAACTCAAAATAAGATAACGAAGGTTCAAAATCTAATGACCCTACTTCTCTGAGAATCCTCCAGAAAAAATGATAATCCTAATAAGCTGGTCCATTACTTCCAGGCAGGGTCGTTAGTAATAACAAAAGAAAACAGGACAGGTACAGAATCTTGTTCCTAAAAAATAAGTGGTGTTGGACGATGCAGCCACTGAATGAGATTTAGAGATGTTGCGAAATTCCCCGCGAAATCAGCAATTTCACATGTGAAATATTTCACGAAATTTGCCCATTACGTGAAATATGTAGCTGGGTATGAATGTGGAATTTTGCCTGCTGAATGCAAAATTTTGCAATTTAAGAGGTGAAACTTCAGCAGCAAAAGACAAATTTCACCATCAGCAGGTGAAATTTTGCATTATGCAGGTGACATTTTGAATTTTGCTTTTTTTTATATACTTCTTTTATTGAGTATATTTCAGATTAACAACACTGTTACAGAATTCTACAACCTTATATACTTTTCAAGTTCAGCATAAAAGTCATACTGGATATCAGTCATTTAAAAAGTCATTAAATCTAAAAAACACTACAAACTACTAACCTTGGGGCTATGCCTATGTAGACAGATACATTAGAAGCAATTTACTAACAATAAGCTACATTGTTAATGGAACCAAATCAGAAAATAAGAAGTTATCAGACCATTCTGAGACTATAAATTCAAAAACTTAGAATTGATTCAACTTTTGTCGAATGAGAGAGAGATAACAAAAAGAAAGGGGAAGGGGGAGATGGCTTGGACCTAATTAATTACATTACATGGAAGTAAGGATAAGACTATAGATGTATATCTATATCTGTGTCAACCCCATTGTGCCCATAGGTGGTAGGGGTGGGGTTCAATACTTGTATCTCATCTTAAGTGCCTTTACTGAATTTGCAGTAATCTCAGCTCCCACCTTGTCCACAGAGAGGTGTAGGAGCCCATTCTATTATGCAGCGCATGTGACAATTGCTCATTATGCTGAATAGTGAGAATCATTGATTTCCACTACTGTATCGTAGGAGGCTTCTCCTGCAGCCATTTTTTAGTAATTGATTTATAAGCAGCAAACAAAAAGATTGACCACAGATGCAAGATATTCTTATCCCTGTTTTCCTCTGGTGGAACACCCAGCAGGTAGCTGATTCCTGGTAGGGTCTGGGGGAATCCTAGGATGCTAGATATATGTATGGAGACTCCTTCCCAAAAACTGAACAATTTCAGACATTCGTAGAATATATGTTTATGGGAGGGAGATTGCTTGCCTCATCTCCTCCAGCATTCAGAAGATGTCCCTGGTTTTCTCAGTGCCACCATTGAGGAGGCCAGGAAAAATTTGACCCGGACTTTCCACATAAACTCCCTCCACGTGGGTGAGGAAGATGTAGACCACACTCCTCTCCAAATCCTTTGCCAGTCCCTGGGGTTGATAGGCTGGTTGAAATCTTTTTCCCAGCTTACCTTGACTGGTTACATGCTGTGGGCTAATTGGATATTAAAGATTTGTAGATTATTGAAATTGCCTTCTCTCCCATTAGGGAAATCCAGATTTGAAGGGAGTTTTATCTAACCACGTTTGTGTTCCCAAGCCTTTTGATTTCAGATGCTTGGTAATGCAATCCCTTATTTGGCGGTAATATAATCTTTCTCTGTCCAGTGAAACTTTGCCTGTGCCCCCTCAAAGCTCAACACCATGGCTCCCCGGAGTAACTGCCAAGGGACCACAAGGCCTCATGTAATTTGGCCATTGTACCAGTGTCTATATTGTTTGGGGGAGAACTGGGAGTCTCCGTAAACCACTGGAAAAGCCAGAAGTGCTGTTGGGTAACTGTGTTTTGTGTGCCCCTCAGCCAACCCTCCAGAATGGTTGCAGTAGCCTTGGGGACTAGCTATTTGGCCTGGTGCAGTAGTGGGGTGTAAATAAATTGGGGAGGCAGTATAGCGCAGTGGTTTAAGGCTCTGTGCTGCAAATCTAGAGACCTGGATTTGAATCCCACAGCCCCCACTTGCATACTGTGTGACCCTGAGCAAATCACTTAACTTCCTTGTGCTCCCAGGTTGCACCTGTAAACAAGCTTTCAGCTTAGTGTGTCTCACCTGGTTAAACAATTGGAAAAAAAATAGAGGCCTGCAATGGAAATGCTAACTGTCTGGCAAGATCTATTTGCTTCCAGTAAGCTTGGTAGGTGCTATTGCCCCACAACAGTGCTAAATGCATTTGAGCTGCAGCCCAATAACTTGCTAATGATGGTAACGCTACTGCTCCCAACACTTTAGGGAGGTATAACATATTTTGGCTGACTCAGGGTTTTTTGTAGTTCCATTGAAAGGCACTGGATGCTTTTTGCCAAGATAGAATTTCTTTAGGGTCTATTATGCAGGGAACACATTGGAACAGGTAGAGAAATCTGGGGAGGGCATTCATTTTCAGCGAGAGGGTACAAGTATAAAATGGTGTGGGGAGAATATTCCATCTTTTCATGTCCTGTTTTAGCACTGTTACCAGAGGCAGGTAGTTAGATGTATAAAGTTGAGATAGGTCGGTGGGTATCTTAATGCCCAGATACTTAAGGGCCTGTAAGTCCCATTTAATCTTGTATAGGGATCTAAGTGGTGGTGGGGCAGTATATCCTAAGGGGAGGGCCTCAGATTTATTGACATGTAGGGAATAGCCAGATAATCTGTAGAAGACCTGAAGTTTCTGAAAGAGTGCTGGTAGGGATGAGTCCAGCTCTGTTAAGTAAACTAGGATATTATCAGCAAATAGGGCCAGCTTGTGGTCCGGACCTGCCAATGGTATACCCTTTATGTCTGGGGAAAGTAGAATATATTGAACAAGTGGTACTATATAAAAAGCAAAAAGTAAGGGGGACAGGGGACCAGCCTTGTTGGGTACCCCTGTATAGGGGGGAACCTTCTCAGATGTGGCCATTACCTCTTATGTAGCCTTTAGGGGCTTTATAGAATTTGAAAATTGTGTCAGAAAATTGTTTAGGGAAACCGAAGGAGGCAAGGACCATCAGAAAGAAACCCCACAACACCATATCAAATGCCATTTTGGCATCCAGCCCCAGGAGAAGAACCAGGATCCATTTGGTCTGAATATGTTCAGTCAGATATATGGTGCATCTGATGTTATCCTGAGCTTGCCTGCCCGGGATAAACCCACACTGATCCATGTTAATCAAACTGGAGGAGAATTGGACTAATCTTTTGGCTAGAATAGAGGAAAATATCTTGTAGTCAGTGTTTAATACAGATATAGGGCTGTATGAAGAGCATTGGGTTGGGTCCTTACCTTCCTTTGGGATAACAGAAATTATGGCTTCATTCCAGGAGGAGGGAATTGTTCCCTTCTTTGTGGCTATAAAGGAAAATACTCTGTTTAATAAGGGGGCTAGGGGCATGGAAAAGGTTTTATAAAATTTCCCCGGGAGTCCATCAGATCCCAGGCATTTGCCCATTTTTAATTGGCCTATCTCCTCCTCAATCTCCCTAGTTGTCACTGGGGAGGTCAACTGAGATTTCTGCCCTTCTGTCAGGGTGGGAAGCTGGAAGGGGGGACAAGTCATCTGCTTTGCTCTGGTTGTAGTGGGGCAGGGGAGTATAGTTGAGTGTAGTATCTCAGAAATGCTTCTGAGATGTCCTGAGTCATGTTCTTCAGCTCACTAGTGAGGGGATTTAAGATTTTCAAGGTGGTGGCCTTTGCTCTCTGAGCTTGTAAGTGGACAACCACTAATTTTAAAAACCAAGGTCCCCATCATAAAACTTGTGTCTTAAAAACACAAGTTTTTGCTCTACTGAGTCGTCAACAATATTATTTAGTTCTTTCTTTAATTTTATAAGTTCCTGGTTCCTTGCTTTTGTTGTTTGTATACACTGTTGATCCTCCAGCTCCTTAATTTTCAGCTCAAGAGTGTTTCTACGTGCCTCTCTCTGTTTGGTTTTTTTTTCTAGTTTTTGTTGATCGGGTAAGTGCACTAGACAAATCCTGCCTATTTTCAGGCACGACCCGGGGGAAGGGGATACAGATCAATGCCAACTGACCTTGAACCAGATTAAGCTGTTGGTGGTATTTTTAAAAGCTGAGATCCCTATTAATTTCCCCCTTATCATGACCTTAACAGTATCCCAGAGCATAGCCATTGTGATGTCATTATTATCATTATCCTGCAGGACCTGCTTTATGGTATTCTCCACCTCCTCCCTCACTCCCAAGTCTCTCAATAGGGAGAGGTTCAATCTCCAGAATGTGTTTTTCCTGCCTGTACTCATTTGAAATTTGTAAAACATTGGAGCGTGGTCAGAGAGCACAAAGTCCCTCTACCACATTTTGTTAGACATTCCCAAGTGCTCTTGGGAAACAAGGAAAATGTCCAGGCAGGAATATGTGGTGTGGGCCTGAGAGAAGAATGTATGCCTAGGTGTTGTGCCATTCAGGTGTTTTCAGACATCCTCATACCCCAACTCCTTCAGTAATTTCTGCAATTTCCTAGTGGTTTTGTTTACCTTACCCTGGAGAGTATGAGGCTGTGCTCTGTCAGAGATATTTAAATTAAAATCACCCCCACAGATCACCTGTCCCTCCACCCATTGGGCTAAATGAAGAACGAATGTCCTGTAGAGAATGAGGTCTGAGGCAGGGAGAAGGTAGGTGGATACGATAGTTATCTTCTGGCCCTCCAGAGTGCCTTTGATGATAACATACCTTCCTTCTTTATCAATTATGCGGTCATGTAACTCAAACAAAACCCCTCACCTAATTAAGACTGCAGTCCCCCTCCTCCTTCCTCCCCTATAGGAAGATGCCACCACATGAGAAAACCCCAAATCTCTCAAACTTCTTGTGTTCTATCTGAGAGAGGTGAGTCTCCTGTAGTAACAGGATATCCCCTCCTGCCCTTTTCAAATATTTTACTCCTTTTTATGGGGTTGGTTACACCATGCACATGGTATGTGCAAATATTGTATGTTTGTGCCATAATTTTATGTGATATCACCTTCTCCACGGTGATAACTCCCTCCCACAGTGAGTCCCCCTTTTGACCCACTTCCCTTTCCTATACACCCTCTCATTTGTATCTCTCTTTTAATAGAATAATTTGGTGGTTCCTCTAGCCCAGTAAACTGTAAAAGAACTAAACATGCCAACATGGCAACTTTAATAACAGTATCACCCAGAACAAACTTTTGCTTCCAAGGGAGGAGGCAAATAGAATGTATTAGCCTCTGTGCCTTTTCAGATTTGAGAAGAACGAGGAGGTAAACTGGTGCTTCCTGTTGAGGAAGTCCTCCTCTAGAGCCACGATCTATAAGGGCTCCTAGAAAAAAGTACCAAATGGTACACATCATCATGGAGTGCTAGCCTCCTCATGTGGCCCGACCAATGTTTTAAATAACTTTCAGGTGGTAGAAAGCAGATGTAGAAACTGACGACCAGCATGCTTCCCTCTAGATCCTTCGCACCCCCCCAAGAAGAGCAACAAGCTGGGGGCATGAGAACGAGGGTAGTTGTTCCAGAAATAAAACATGTCTATTAGACTAGTAGAGTCATTTAAGTAACTCAAGTCACAAAGTCTTGGTTTGCTATTTCTGTAATTGTACAATACAATACCAATGTCCACTGTGGAATTGCTTGGTTGAGTTCTTAGAAGAGGGGCACCATCCAATCTGTATTTGTATATTCTAGAGTAGGGAGTTCTGGCAGTGCTTAGTTTGAAATAACCCCTTTGTGCATGGGGAGCTAGGGTGTCTCCCTTCCCCCCACCCTTCTCCTGCCACCTCTTTTCAAACCATTATTCTATGATAAGAGAAGAGAGAATCATTAATCAATGGTTCAAACTGTCTATTCTGCTGTAAACGGGAGCTGGGGAGAGTCCTAGGGAGGTAAAGAAAGTCCTCAAGTTAGGGTATTCTGTCCAATTCAGGTCAGCTTGTCCTCAGCAACTATCTTCTTCTTTAGTAGCTGCTGGATCCTTCACAGGGCCTCAGAATGTGCCAATCTTTTGGAAGCGGGGTACTTCCTTCCTGTTACATGCTACTGTTCAGGTCCGCTACACCCGTCCTTCTGGTTCTGACCATCTGGAATCAAGATGTGTCTCTCCTCAAGGGCCGTAGTGGCCTCCTCGACCGTGGAATACACCTTTGTGCCTTCCTCCCCAAACACTCTCAGTCTGGATGGGTAGGGCATGTGGAAATGGATGTTTTTTTTTTCCCACAAGACCCTCAGAATTGGTAGGTAATGCAGTCACTGTTGATGCACCTCCTGTGGGTAGTTGTGGTCAAGAAACAAGTGATGGGTGAGGTAGCTTATTTCTTTTTTGAACCATTCCCATCACAGAATGTCCTCTTTTGTAAGGAAGGAACTCACTTTGAATACCAGAGATCGCGGACGAGCAGCTGGGTCTGTTGGCTTGGCTTGGAGAGAGCGGTGCACACGTTCAATGTGGAGGGAGTATGTTGGAGGCAACTCTAGGACGTCTTTCAGAAGATTTTTGAGGAAGGGTGAAATTGGAATCACTTCCATGCCCTTCGCCATACAGGCATAAGTTGTCTGATCAGAAGCAGCCCTCAAGATCAAAGCATATTATGTGCAACTCCCCCCATCTGAACCAGGAGGGATTGCACTATCTCAGAAAGCTGGGCCGTACTGTCCTCAGTCTCTGCAACCCAGTCCTCGACTTACCCCATCTGGGATTCCATTGTAGCTAGTTACTTCTGTACCGCACAAAACTCCTGCTTGTTCTCCTTCCTGGATTCTTTAATTTCATGAAGCAGGGTTTCGGAGCGTGAATGGGAGAGCTGCTCATTTTCACCATCCATGTCATAGTCGGCCATGTGGGAACTCATAGGCGAGACTGACCTGCTGTTGAATTCTTCTACCAATCTGTTGTTATCCTTGCTTTTAATTTTCCCTTTGTTGCGATTTCTGCCTCTGCCTGAGTTTTTCTGTCCTCCTCCTCCTCCAGTATTTTGGGAGTTCATTTTGGGTATAGAACAGTTTTTTTGGAGGATTTTAATTAAGGTCTGGTGCAGAGCTACAGTGATTAGGTGCCTTGCTGCTCCGTGACGTCACCAGAAGTCCTGAATTTCACTTCTGTGAAAAATTTCACAAAACGATTGAATTTCATGAAATATTTAGCATAACGAAATTTGCCAATTTCTCACATCGCTAGTGAGATTAACAAAAGCAAAATCTGGTCCTGGCCCTGGAGTCATGTCAGAGACTGACTAGGTTCACACAGTAATGAACTCTCTAAAACTCAGGAGTCAGATCATGTTACATTACCAAGAAATAGGAGCTGAGTGTCTATTTTTAGTATCATGGCTTTTCTTGTTTGTAAGAGACATATTTAGGGTCTTATATCAGAGGTGCCATTGTGGTCCTGACTTTTATCAATCTAGCCCTAAACATAAAGTTAATAAGTTAATCAGAGGAACTTCACGCACTTCTGTGTGTGAAAGTGATCTGTACGGTTTTCTTATCTTAGCTGTCTTTGTCAGTTTCACAGGTAATTGCTGAGACTGATGAGAGAACTGAGAGGCAGCTTTATTGCTACAGTAACTTAAATGGCATTTTGTTAGGATCACACCCTGCAGTTCTGCAACCAGTTCTCCTGTTTGTCACTGCTGATCCATTAAAAGAGGCACTGCTCCACATCCAGAAGTACCATGGTGGGCACTTGCCCCTTCCCCTGACCCCACCTGTAGCTCTGCTTCTAAGTCACTTTCAGCTAGTTATACTTGGATGGTCTCTGATTCTGAATGCTTATCACACTTTGGCATCATGTAGCTCAGATTGGTCTACTCGTGTGCAGTCATTGCACTAAAATGCATCCTCCCACCCTCTTATTGTTGTGTTAACAAACAGCCAATCAAAAAATATTTTTTTTGCCATGTTCTAGATGCAGGCTGATAAAAATAAAATCATTTACCAGGGTAAAGGCAAATAAATTAAGCCAGAGCCTTGATCTGCTGTACTATTCAGGTAAGCCCCAGTCTGAGGGAGGCAGATGATTCAGTACTGGAGAGAAAGAGTTACATCAGCTGCCCCATTCAACCAAGTTTCCCTGGCAAGCCGCTGCTCCATTTTGGAGCTTTAAAATAAAACATATATGGCTGGCTTGCCCTTTCTTTTTGCTGGGCTTGAAAGCCATTAAGTGAAAGATCTACACTTTTGTAACGGAATGGGGGTGGAGTGTGAGAGAGACCAGTTTGAAAAGGATTTCTCTCTCTCTCTCTCTCTCTAGCTCTCAGATTCTCTGACACCATGTGAAAAATGTACAGTGTACTGGGATCTGGAAAATTTAAATAAATGCTGCTGTCCTATAAAAAATATACAGTGTATTGGGAACAGGGAAATTTAGATAAATTCTGCTCTCCTGTGAAAAATGTACAATGTACTGGGATTGAGGAAATTTAAATAAATTTTGCTGTCCTGTGAAAAATGTACAGTGTACTGGAATCAGGGAAATTAAAAAAATGCTGCTGTACACAAGTAAGAAGTGGAGGAGAGAGAGAGATGCTGAAATTGACAAAAATGAGGTGTGGACTCCCTCTCTCTCTCTCTCTCACCCACTCATTTCCTCTCCCCTTGCTCTATACTGTAAAAGTAAAGTGCCAAACAAAACTTACATGGCTGACAGAAACAAGACTCAGATTCTGCTCGAGCTCACCAATCTCTCCTCTTCAGTAGTTACATGGTTGAAAGAAACAAAACACCACATAACCTGGCAGAGTTCCCCCGGGCTGGACCTGCCACCACTCTCCCCACCACCAGACACCTTAAGCAATTCAGCACACTTCATCCAGGCTTCTTCTTGTCAATCTTGGCCAGACCCCTGCTCCTGGTCCTGCCATTGCTGCTGTGGGGTTTGAGCTGCAAAAAGGTAGAAAAAGAAAACGAGGAGGGTGGCTAGTGACTCTGGAGGATTGGGTACCCCAGTGTCACTATGATGTTTGGGGGGGCACTCTTGTTGCAAAAAGGTAAAAAACCAAAAATGAGGAGTGCGGTTTGTGACACTGCGGGATTGGGCACACCCAGTGTCACTATGATGGGAGCAAAGATAAACAAAAGAAATGGGGGTTTTAAAAAAGTTGTAGTTTATGATTTATTTCTTTTAAGAGCAGAGCTTTTGTTCTGATAAAGTGCAGAGTGTTTCCAGGTAGAGTCATCTTTTTTTCACACTCCAGCATGTTGTTAGTTCAGAAAGAATGTGGGGTCCTTTTTTTCTCAAGTGATCGTAAAAGGACTGCAGGGCTGTGCCCATCTACAACCCTAAAAATTAAAAAAGAATAATGGGGAAGAAAAGCATCAACAGAAGAAGAAGAAATATGAATAGGATGTGAGAAATGGAGAATCTCTGCAGTGTATCATATTTCCCTGCAGTGCCAAGCTGTACTTTATAAGTGAACTACAGGTAGGCACTGTGGGGAAATGTGACATACCACAGAGCCCAGCCATCACTGTGGCATTGCCAGCTGTTGAAATTTGATCCATTGGCTCTCAGCTTTTTAAATAACAACAAAGCAACCTCAGTAACTAAATACTCTAAGAAGTTGGTGTTATAGTGAGACTTCAATTTACAGCAATAATTTAGGGAGGAAGAGAGAGAGAAAGAGAGAAGGAGAAAGAGAGAGAGAGAATGAGAATCCGAGAAGATAGCATCCAATAAAGAGATAGAGAGAGAGCATCTGAAAGCATTGATGCTAGCAGACATTCTTGTTTTTAACCTTTAGCAGTTTGCCTTTAAGGAGGACTTAGACTGATAGCATGAAGACAAAGACAGAGACAGCATCCAAGCAAGAGAGAGCATCTGAGAACAAGCGTGCAAACTTATTTTTATTTTTACTCAGGGATCGGACCAGTTATGGGATATATATATTTTTTAAAACATTGTAGATCTGCCAGATAGGGATGGAGGGGCAGAGACAGGGAAGGGGAAGGAAAAAGAACACAGAAGGTGTGGCAGCAGGCAATCTGGGATGTGCATCAGACCTGCTAAGTAATAAGAAAACAAAGCAAACAAAAAAGATTAAGGGGTAAAGAATGGCAGCTAAGAAATATCAATATGATGTGAGAAATGGAGAATCTCTGCAGTGTGTCATGTTTCCCGTCGTGCCTAGCTGCACTTTAGAAGTACCGCACAGGTAGGCACTGTGCAGAAACATGACATACCACAACCCAGCCATCACTGTGGCAGTGCCAGGTGTTGACATATAGTTATGTTGCTCTCAGCTTTTTAACCAAACAAAAAAACCAAAACTCAATAACTAAATCATTCTTTTAATGCTAAGTGGTTGGCCTTACAGTAAGACTTAAACTTGCAGCATGAATTTAAAGAGAGCGAGAGAGGACAGACAGTGAAAGAAAGAACGAGGGAATCCAATCAAGACAGCATCCAAGAAAGACAGAAAGAGCATCTGAGAGCACTGATGCCAGCAAACTTTTTTTAACCTTTAGCATTCAACCTTACGGTAAGACTTAGACACAGCATGAAGACGGACAAAGAGAGAGACAGAGAGAGACAGAGAGAGAGAGAGAGAAAGAGAGAGTATCTAAACAAGAGAGAGCATCTGAGAGCAAGCGTACAAAGTTTGTTTGTTTTTTACTTGGGGTCCAGACCAGTTATGGGATATTATTTTGTAAACATTGTAGATCTGCTATAGAGGGATGTAAGGGCAGAGACAGGGAAGGGGTAGAGAAAAGAACTGAGAAGGTGTGGCAGTTGGTGATCTGGGATGTGCATTAGACTTGCTAAGGATTAAAAAAAAGATTTAGGGGGAAGTAGGGTGGCTGCAACAACAGAAGAAGAAGAATGAGTAGGATGTTAGAAATAGAGAATCTCTGCAGCATGTCACATTTCCCTGCAGTGTCTAACTGCACTTTAGAAATGCAGTTGGGAAACATGTCATACTAGAGTCCAGCCATCACTGTGGTAGTGCCAGGTGTTGACATGTGGTCCATTTGCTCTCAGCTTTTTAAACAACAACAAAAAAGAACAGTAAGTAAATTGCATACCTAAACTGGTGACATGTTTATTCACTCCTCAGGAGGACACCAGTATGTGTGTTGATGGGAAATACAGAGATTGTTGTAAGCTGGAGTGGTGTAAGGGGAGGGTAAACTGAGCCATACAAGGTTTATTTGTTAAAGTAAGGTCCACGGCCATGACTCATACTGTACAAGCAGGTAAAAGTTTTCTCTGAATTCCTTTTATTGTCTGTCTGGTTTGGTGATTCATGATAAGAGTAAGCCAGGAAGGGAAAATGCATAGTTGCCACCTGCTGAATATTTCTTACAATTCGCCTGATTCTGTAGTTATCTGTGACACTCTGCATGGTGATTTTTTTACCTCAAGACATGGACAAGATAATGTGCTTCATCCTGGTGGGCAGCACAGTACCACTACTTATCATGGGCTACAACATTTGCACTTTCTGCAAGTCACTTAACCGCCCTGTGCTTGGCCTCACTCACACTTTTCCACTAACTTGCCCCCCCCCCGCTTTACCTTTTTGGGCTTTCCTAAAAATCCCTCAATACTTTTTAACCACCCTGTGTTTATCTGCGCCTAATGGATGATGCAATTGCCCGTGGCTTCAACAGCACTTTGGTAGACAGTGTCTATGAAAGGCACTATATAAAAGTAAACTGCTTTACTTCTAAAATTGCTGGCCTTGATTAAAGTCTTTTTTTCTGTTGGAAAGCCAGTGGATTTGCTGCTTTTGGACCACAGTCATGGCATATTTCATTAATTTGTTATAGTTTAATTTCTGTTTCAACTCTGAATAACTTGCTGAGCAGGACCTAATTCCTTGTGGGATCCACAGTAAGGTCATTCCTTGTTTAAGTTTAGCACTGTTGTAAGTTCCTTAATTCATCTTCAACTAGTCTTCCCATGTTTTCTGGAAGGATGTGAATGAAATCACCTCCCATTGCAGTTTTTAAAGTCTCCGAGAGAATTACCAGTTACATTTTCACTTTGCAATTTTCCCTCTGTTTACTTTTCTTCTTCAATGTTAAAAGATGGAGGGGTCTCATGTCTCCAATGTGAACTTATAGCACTGCAATGAGCTAGCTAAATCAATTGTATATATTATGTGCATTTGAGTAGACTGTATTGTCACTATTCTTTTTTTTCTGCTGGGCTCTGTACACTTCCTTTAGGCTCAGATACCTAATGTATTTTTTTTTGAGACGGCTAAAGCCTGAAGTTCAATGTGACAGAGCAACTAACCACACCCCTGCTCAGTCCATTCAAGGGCTGGTCTCCCTCATGGTACTTTCAACCATCTTTCATTGGGCTGGAGGCTCTGTTAGCCGTTCCCTGCCCATTGTTCCCATTGTGTCTCTCCCCCGGCTCATCTCTCTGTTCTCTCCATTCTTCTCCCATTGTTTTCCCTGTCTCTCTCTCTTTCTCTCATCGTCCCCCCTGCTCATTCTTCCTGCTCCTGGCTGTCCCTCCCCCTTTTGATTTTGTTTGCCTCTCTGTGACTCATGTGTTCCTTTCCACTCCCTCCTGTCTCTCTCTCTCTCTCCTTCCGTCTCCAATCTCTCCCCCTTCGCTCCCTCATTTTCCCCTTCAGCCACTCATCCCATTGTCATCCTCCTGTCTTTGCTTGCCTCCCCCCATCCATCCCTTTCTCTGGGGTTTTCTCCTTGCTGGCCTCCATGCCACTCCCCACTACCTGCCTCCTGGACTCCACTCAGGGCTCTGAGCTGTCCACTCTCTTCTGGGTTGGTGCTGCATTCCTTCGTCCCTGGAGTGCTGTGCTTTCACCTGTGGCTGTTGTTTGGCTGTTTTCCTAGAACTCCTTTGCCCACCATGCTCCAATGGACCCGGCCGTGCTGCCTGATATGACTCCACAATGGAAATGGTCCCTCCACTGTGCTCTCTTTTGGGGCTTCCTGTTCACCCAGCCATACTTCATTTACATACTTCTCATAAGTAGTCCTGCCTGCAGGACCCATAGGCATTGTATGTCCTCGTCAATTCAATTACTCATTATTGTTTCTCCATAAGTATTTGCCAATGAACGTTTACCTTCAGGATGTCAGCTCAGCTATTGCCGCTGGTATTCAGTCAATTTTGCTTATTGTTTTGCTTGGCTGTTTGGTCTCAGTCGGCTGCTCACAGCTTATTTACTTTATTGGGGTAATTCATGATTTGGTGTCATGATGCCTCTCTGTGGCCTCCCTGTTTTGCCCACAACAGGGGACTGCAATATTGCAGTGGGCATCACAGCTCCAGGCAGCATGTGCAGCTTTATAAACATTATATATTTATTTGGTCCCTGGCTCGCTTAGCCTTATACAGCTACTCTACATAGCCTTCATGGTATTAGTGCTCTCAGCATCTTGTCAGTCCTCCCTAACAGATGGCCACTGGCTCCATCTCTCTCACTCTTACTAATACATCTGGTTTTCAGCGACCCTCACCATACAAGTGACTCTCACCATACCAGCAATTAGTCCTCTAATGACCTTCACCTCACCAGCTTTCATCAGATTATCACAATCCACACTTGTACCAATGCCTCTGGTTCCCCACTCATACCAATACCTCTGGTTTTCTCTGACCCTTACTGTACCAGCCTTCATGGTCATACCAGCCTTCTCAGCTTAACACAATCAGTGTATCAAGTCTACTCATCTTGAACCTCACCTCCTACCATACTGGTTTCACAGTCTCCTCCTACCTAACTGTCAGCCCTGGACAGTTGCCCAGCCTTACAGTTCTCACTCATAACATTCAATCCAATTCACTCCTAATTTGACTTCCTAATGGACTTGGTTGGCATGCACTCTTGTGGTTGACAAATGCTATCTACCTTAACTAGATCTACATGAGGGTCCACATGGCTCAGTCTGACCTATATACAGGTCCCTCCATGTCAGCTATCATCCAATCATGACCCATGTGCGGGTCTCATGCTACATTATGACTAATTCTCCACATTTTGGAGACATGCCGAACATGTCAATTACTTCCAGGATGCAGTGCTAGCCCCATGGCCGATGGTCTCTCTCTCTGCATCTAGAAGTCCACATCTTGAGCATGAGAAGCTTGGAGCAGAGTTCTTTTCACCTGGCCCATAGTTGGGAATGTCCTCACTCTGGGTGGACCTTCAGTCATCAACTGTACTGACAGCACCTTTAAATATATCATTTAAGACTTCAGTGGAGAGGGGTGGGGCTCTCACAGGAAGGGCCCCTTTAACTGCCCGAGCAGGTTCAGAGGCACCCTTTAAAGCTATTCTCCCTACAACCACCTTTGGTTTACCCAGTTTGTGCTTAGATTGGTATGCCAGATGAGTACCTCAGAGGTCGTTACTCTCCTCCTCCCACCTTGGAGGTTGGCACCGAGTGCCCTGGTGTTGCAGAGTTTGCTCGCATCCCTCCATGGTGTTCCCATTAGAGGGATAGTGTTAGAGTGTTTCCCGAAATTGAAATTTCCCTTGGGTTTTTCTACTAAATTACAGTAGCAGAGCCATCACTAAACAAAACTGCCCCAAGCCTGGAGGGAAGGTGACCTAGGCCTTGGATCTCCAGAGGTTTCCTCCTCAACATTTTTTTTCTCCCCTTCATGCCAATAGTCATAATACCTAGATAGGTGTAGTTATATTCCCTGAGTCACATAGTTAGGTTTCTGCTGTTGGATGAAGTCAGGTGGTGGCCCCTTAATTGTCCCTTCTCTCTCTCTTGTAGCTGTTCCATTTCTCCTTAGGAAGCCACACCTCCATGCCTTACATGCAGACCTATGAACGAATCACTATTCACCCATCATTTCCTGCCTACTCTACTCAACCCATACTACCAACTGACCTATGTACAGGTCCTCGATCACAATATGTGTCCAACACCTCATGTGCTCTGCTCAACACAATTTTTGGGCTGCTTCCTAAGGTACCTTTAGCCAAGGGAATCACTCCTGCAGCACTTCTAAGGGTGGAACCCTCCTCTAGGGTTCCTTACCTTCATTCCCCTACAGGGTGGTATATCCCATGGATAGAAAGGCAAACAGCCAAAGATTATCTATGTACAGAAGCATAACGCTATACCAGTTGCGTAGCCACACTGAATTGAAAGGCCTGTAGTTCAATAGGGTGGAGCAACTAACCATGCCTCTGCTTGGCCCATTTAAGTGCCACTGTCCCCCATGCTACTTTTGACCATCTTTTGTTGCCCCTTCATTCACCCCTCCTCCTCCAGTGGTATGCCTCTATCTCTCCCTTGGGCTCATTTCTAAGGTACCTTTAGCCAAGATAATCACTCCCATGGCACCTCTAGGGGTGGAACCCTCCTCTAGGGTTTCTTATCTTTGTTCCCCTACAGGGTGGTATATCCCATGGATAGAAAGGTGAACAGTGAAAGATTATCTACATTACATAAGCATAACACTATACCAGTTACAAAGCCACATTGAAGTCAAGTTTAGAATAATTTTCTGAGGTAATCTACCAGTATTTATTTTGTATTCTATTACTTGGCTATTCCTCCAATGTCTCCCTTCTACCTCACATCTGCCTCTGTCTTACCCTTTTACTTTGTTCTTTTCTATTGGTTATCCCTTCATCTTATTGCCCACACCTTCTTATCAATTTTAACCCCCACATCTTGCCTCCCCCCCATAGTGGGGTCCCTGAAGCTGGCAATGATCTCTGAAGGAAAGCAAAGTACAGCACGATGGTCAAAGGTGGATCAACAATGCTGGAGTCCCCAGCATTGGAGTCAGATGTGTTCTTCTTACATTCCAATATCAACAACTCACTGACCATTGAGGATGGAACAGGAAGAAAGTCCACTATACATAAATCTTTGCTTCCTAGATCTTCTCCACCTCCGGGCACTATTAGATGTGGACCCATGCATAATCCATTTTATATCCCCTGGTGACATCCCTCAGTTTTCTGATAGCAGTGACTGGGATCACAACACTTCTAACTTTTTCAGATTGCTTTTCCTCTAGATTAAAATGCATATTAGAGGTAAGGAATATAACAACTCATCTCCTACTACACCATTTATGGGAGCAATGATAAACTTCAAAAATGTATCTTTCTTTAGCTTTTGATGTCCTTTTTTCTGTGTATCTTTTGAAAGAAAATTATAACTGTTTTCTGTCTCTATGGGGTTAGGTTTAGTCAGCAATTATGAACATAGGAAAATACGAAATTGCCAGCAGATACAGGCCTATTGGCCTATCTAGTCTGCTTGAGTGTGCAGCTCTTCAGTCTTTCAGACTGCATCTGCCCCCCCCCTTGCCTCCCCCGCACTGATTTTGCCCATGTAACCTTTACTTCTACCCCCTGCCCCCCCACTGTTTGAACCCTCCCTCTGAACCTGCCTCACCCTCTTTTGAAGCTGCTCATCGTACTCATAGTGTTTACAGTAGCCATTCATAGGGAATGGCACTGGATATTGTACTTCTGGATCTTTCATTCTTAATTAGTAAAGATATTTGCATGAAAATAAGCACTTTGCCACTGATATATCATATGTCCCTGCTGTGTTTCCTGTGAAAAAGTCATAATTATCTGCTTGTGACATTGGAATTATTTCTGTCAAAATATGCTCTAATTTCATAAACATGGGCTTATGACTTCACAGCAGAAATACGCAACAGGAACAGATGAAATCTAAATGGAAAAGATTTTTCAAGGAAAATGTCTTACGTAATAGGAAAATGGAAGGTCCTGAGATTCCAAGTTGGGGGAAGTTTTGTGTAACTGAGTTCAGTCAATGCTAACTGTGAATTGTCTGTTGGAAATCAGAAAATCTGTTCAAGAAATCTGATAAATTTTCAGTGAACTCAGTTGCTCTTTTTAATTTGACACAGCCTGTTAAATGCTTTGAAGCATGTGAAGCCATGAACAGAATGCAAATGTTTACATACAGTCCCTTGTTTACTTGGGATGTGATATGTATTTTACTATAACAGTTCAGCAGTCCATGGTTTATGTTAAGGAGTGAACAGACACATAAAATTGTGTGTGTGGTCTGGGTACTGCATGTATGATACCATTAAGTCAGTCAAGACTAGGCCTGTCTTTCTCTTTTCAAACAAAAATGTCAATTGGCGATATCTTCTTGTCTGACTATTAGCAATCCCGCATTCATCCCCACCTTCAATAATGATCGTTTAACTTAGATGTAATCATTCTCCCCTTATAGACTCGCTGCCCAATGTCAGCACTGGTGACTGTTGGGGAGCCACTAGGGCCACCAGAGCTGTGGGACAGAATACACAACACAGGACTCATTGCAAGGAAAGAGGACTACAGAGAAGAAAGCTGGTGAGTGTCCCATAATGGAACAAGATGGAGGATGAACATCAAAAATCATTGCTGAAGACTGTAAGGAGTAGGATTACTGGCAATGAAAAGTTTGGGCCCAGTGATGCCATTTCTATAAAAAGAACACAACATCAGCTCTACCTGCACAGAGCACAGTGTCTGGTCTGGTGTTCAATGTTCTTCTCATCCATAATTTCAGATGGTTTTGGCTTCTGCTGTGTAGTTGGTGATGTAGATTGGAGCCTTGGTATGCTACAATTACGAAGTCCCTCTAATCTATTCATACAGCTCAGTTTTATATTGTATGCCATGCTTGTATTACCTGTACACTCCCCCACCCTCCTCCATGGCATGCTAGATTCATGATTCATGATTCATGATTCATGATTCTGCATGCCCACAGGTATCCTAGGATGTATATGCTGCTGGTCACAACAGTAGTGTATTTCTGTTCCATGCTTGCTCTCTGACATGTAAGCAATGACATGCAGCAAGATAGGAACTACAGTATACTGCATTATAAAATGAGCTGAGATTTTTGTGCATCCTGATTGGCTGAGAGGTACCTTTTGCCACATCCCTATCAGTGCATATTGTGGCAACTGCTACCTCTTCAGCCAGTCAGGACTGACAACAACACTCATGGTCTTGATACAGTACAGCTCCTAGACCCTGCAGACTGGCATCAGTATGCAGCACATAGGGTTTGGTGGGATCAGCATAATCGAGGATGGGGGTGTGGGTGAACTTGCATATGACTTCAAGGAAAGCTGCTTCACAGTCAGGCATCCAATGGGACCCGAAAAGTTCACCTGGGTGGAAATAAGCTTTGTCTGGTTCTTTGACGGACCCTTTTTTGTATTTCCAATTGGCAGGAGGGTAACCCTGGGTAAGATTCAAGAGTGTCCAAATCACTTTGGAATTGTCCTTTATGAACCAGCTGTAGTAGCCACAGAATCCCAGGAAATGTTGTAGTTCTTTCAAATTGTGGGGCTCGGGCCAAGAAGTCAAGGCTTCAACTTTACTAGGATCAGTCTATAACCCCTCTGTAGACACTATGTGCCCCACATACTTCACAGAGGTTTGGAAAAATTGGCACTTGTCGATGGACAGCTTGAGGCCAAAATCTTCCAGTCGGTCTATTACATTGAACAGTTAACTCTCATGCTCCTCTAGGGAGCTCCCAAACACAATGACATTGTCCAAGTACACCAGGCATTCCAGCAAATTCATGTCTCCCAGTCTTCCATCAGTCGCTGAAAGGTGGCTGGGGAGCCCGATATCCCCTGTGGCATCCTCAGGAATTCGTAGAACCCCAAAGGACAGATGAAGGATGTCTTCTCGTGGTCCTCCAGAGCCATCAGAATCTGATAATATCCACTGTGAAGATCCAACACCGAGAACCATTTGCTCCCATTCAAACAATCCAGAGCATTTTGTATACGGGGCATGGTGTATTGATCGGGGATGGTCCGCCGATTCAGAGTTCAATAATCAACACACATTCTCACAGATCCGTTCTTCTTATGCACAACCACAATGGGAGAAGCATATGGGCTACTGGATTCTTGTATCACACAAGCCGCGAGCATTTCCTGCAAGTGTCTTCTTACATCATCTATGTCTGCAGGGGCTAGGCATCAAGGTCTTTCTCGAAATGGCCTTTCATCATGCAGGCATATGTGATGCTCCACACCCTGGACACATCCCAAGTCCCATTCCTTCAAAGAAAATACTTGATCTCTCTGGGCAAGTTTTTGGCTAATTCTAGTCTTCCATTCAGCTGGCAATGGGGAGTCACCAAAATCAAATAAGTCAGAAGTCACTATATCTGTCTTTCCAGGGTGCTTGTTGCTGGGCAACACTGCAGTGTTTGTGCAGTGTACCATAGCTAGGGTGCATCCTCTGTTCACCCAGATCTCCTGATCTGACGCATTATGAATCTGGACCATCACTCATCATGCATAGGCATGAGCACGAGCTGACAAGATGCTGGGCTTAACCAATAATCCTTCTTGCAATTTTCCATTGCCTGGCACGTCCAACATCAGTATTTTGTTCTTGACATCTTTGCAGAGGTGGACCTCCCCTTGAACGGTACACTGGGCGTTAGGGGCTAGTACCATTAAATCGGGATCCTTCTTCCACACAACCCCTACCGGTTCATCTTGGTCCACTCCCTTGGGATTCTGTTCAAATCATAGGCCCTCTTGATCAGAGCAGGAATTCTTACAGCTTTCCCAGTCTGTTGCCCTTGTTTCTCATGACAGAGTTGTGCCAGTCTCCCAAACATATGGATGTTGGTCAAAATTAACAGGGGAACCCCATCATACAGTCCAGCAGGGGGACACACTAAGGCCAGTGTCTAGACTTGCTCTTCTACACCAGTTACAGCTGCAGGAAATGACAATCAGAGGTCGACATATCCTAGGTAGGGATAAGACTTGTTGCTCAGACCCCACACATGTAGATCTTCCAGGGATTGTAAGGGCACAGCAGATAAGTCTTTGTCATACCATTCCTGAACTACAATAGTCACTTGCAACCCACTGTCCAGCACAGCCCGAGTAGGAATACCATTCACAGCCACCGTAGTCTCCATTGAAGGGCCCACTATTTTGGACCAGTCTGGAGGGACAGCAGCAGGGGCCTGGATGGATGATTTAGCCACAAAGGGGTTTGAGTTAGGATGTCTGAAGCCTTCACTGCGGTCATTTCATGCACCCCTTGACCACTGATTCATTTTCTGAAGCTCTCCTTGGAGCCGGTTCACCACTTTCTCTAAGTCTTTCCGAGACCGGCATTCCCTCTTCATATGGCCATCCTTTCCACAGCTGTGATAAATGATAGACTCCTGGGTCATCCTTGGAGAGAACATTGCATGTGGAACTGAAGTAGTAGCAAGGGACTGGGATCCAATATCCGCTTGCAGTGGTGAGAGGGGTGCAACGTGTCTCAATAGTTCCTTTAGGGTGGCAGTCAATTCTTTGATTTCAGCCTGGGAGCTACCCTTGGTAGAGGATGCCTGAGGGTGCACCCCACCCCCATGGCAGTCATGTCCTGAGAGGAACCAGAATCTTGTTCCATGGGGGGATCCCTTGCAGAAGTGCCCACCTTCAACTCTTGGACTTCCTTTAATAGCACGACTTTCAAAAATTGGGCCCAGGGTGGGAAGTCCTTTGCATTGTCAGAGTGCTTGTTAGGTGATGACTTTTTCCCCTGAACTCCACTTGGATGATCACTCTCTGTCACTTGTGCAGTAGCAGCAGATATTGGTGAAATCCCTCCCCCACTGGGGTTTCCTTTGCTAAACCCCCCGAATTTCTTTCATTAGCTTGTCATAAGAGGGGGGCGATTCCATTCAGTTGGCAAGGCGCAACTGAAGCAGTAACAATTCTGAAAACAGAGCAGACTTAAGGATCCGGTCCAGCCTAGTTCGATCTAATCCATTTGATGGCAGACTACCCTTTCTGAGGCACTTTTGTAGCAGCTTTTCAAGCCAAGGTACATACACAGACAATGGCTCCCCTGAGTACTGCTGGGCGTTTCTTACTCTCCACCACAGGTCCTCATCTGAATCCGGGCTCCCATACACATTCTCCAATGCATCAAGATAATCCTGCACATTGCTTGTGTTGTTGATTGGCTTGGCATGGATGGTAGCTAGGGCAGGACCTCAGAGGCTCTCACTCAACCTCTTTGTTTCTCTGATTCTGAGCATTGCCATTCAAGTACTAGAGGGGCAACATAGTCTATCCAGGTCTCCCAGTCATCCTCCCCCTGGGGGGGTGGGGAAGGTGCCCAGGAAGATTATCAACCTTCGGTAGGAGTCATGACTAATGACAGGTACAGATATAGGGCCAGCACTGGCATGGGAAGAGAAGATGGGGCAGTAACAGGTGCTGGAGTGGGAGGGGGTGTTGGGGAGAGAACACCCACAGGTGGCAGGAATAGTTTCTTAAAGTCCTCTACAGTTTTCCCTTCCTCCAGCAACAACTTAACAAATTTTTTCTCATAAGTCTCAGATAATAGGGGCAGCTCATCCTCCCCGGGGTCTTTACTGTCTCTAGTTATCACTCTCCAGGCGGCTGGGGACCCTTCTGGGGCAATAGTCCGTGGCACTTTGGAACTGTCCACTGGGTGACTACACTCTACTAAGGCCATGAAAGTTTGGGTGGTCAAATCAGCCTGTCGCCCCACCACCACGGCGCTTGTTAAACATCCAGCTTTGGAAAGTACTCCTTCTACAGCCTCTTACCAATGTTCTGGGAATATCCAATACAAGCAGGGCATTGTGAGGGCTGGATCTCCTGCTCCTGTACACCACCCCACCAACTGGTGCACAGCCACTTCTGTTGGGGTAGCCATTTATGTTTGATAATAATTCATAATTTTGGCCACTAGAAGACACAAAATCCCAGCGGTGAGCCTCCAAGATGTAACCCCCTAGGTGGCGCTATCCCAAGGGCTACTACCCTGCCTGCTTGGCTAGTAGCAGGTTAGGGGCCTGAGTTCCAAATGGGTGCCTCCACCCAGAGGTCAGGGTTGGTAGTGGTCAAGCTTAACCTGGGCACAGCCCTCTGAGACACTGTAACCTCCTCTTTCCTCTAGTAGCCTGAACACTGTACAATGATCACTTTCACACACTCCTGGTACACCACAGAAGTACCCACACTGTTTCAGAACACTACCACCAGGGCTGGTTCCTCTGGCTCGACCTCTGGAGACCCCTAAAACAAAAGGGTTATGCACAGCATATAGCAACAGTACAGTAATTTGAGCACAAACTGGAACCACAGTCAGATTACATGTAGAAAACTAGATCTGATTTATTCAGGGACTGAACAAGGGAGTAGCAAAATCAGGTTAATTAGCTTAAAGGTTATATCAATCAAGTAGTTATGCATGCGCTTTGAGTCCCCCAACACAGTCACACCTCTGGGTACCCAGGTGGAGAAGAGATGGCCTAGCCAGGACTGTTACCCGGGGTTGGCTAGCATCGCAGCTGTTGGGGCCCTGTGATAGAAAAACACAACATGCACAGTACACACTATTTTGTAATCTGGAGCCAGAGGGCTCAGTTCGTAAAGGAAAAGAAACAAGACAATCAGATGACACACTCAGATTAAGCTGTTGTTGCAGGGAGCTACCCTGGTATTTACTCACGATACCCAAGACTGGACACAGGCTGGACGAAAATTGAGACTGCAGGTGGTTGATCTGGAATGCCAGGAGAAGCAGGGCCCACATGAGTCGCCAAGGCATCATTCCTGTTCAAGCGTGGTGCAGGGGGCTGATCCCCAGGCAGGTCTCTCGTCGATGGCTTCTCTGTGCAGCGGGTAGTCTGGCTGGGCCAGTCTGGCAAGGCCCAGACCGCATGGAGACAAATTCAGATGCAGTCTGTTTGGGCTGGATACAGCTTCCAGCCAAACAGAACACAGTTCACAGTGGGAACCAATTAACCATACTACCACAGCACCTCACAGCACATTTACATGTAAGGGAATTCTACTGTACCAGGAAAGCACTTCCCAGTCACAATCGCAAAGTCTCTGCACACACTAGGAGCTTAGGGGTAGCTGGAACTCCTGACAGGCCAATCGCATTCAACAAAATCTTCGGTCTTCTTCAGGTTGAGCTTGGCCCACTTCAGTAGCTTACTTTAGTCACACAACTCAAATTCAGTCTGAAAACAATTCTCCTTCCCCTCTCAGGGCAGCAGGCACACATGCAGGCCAAAATTCAGGCCTTTCCACAGAGACTGTCTGAAGCATCTTGCTTCTTCAGCTCCCAACTTAGTTCTGCCTTAAACAGCAGGCAACTTAGGGATTTCCCTCAGATCCAAAACGTTCGGTTGGCTGATTCGGCTGTCAGTCAAAGCAAGAGCTCCCCCTTCAGTTGCAAAAAGGCACCAAAAGCCCAAAACTACAATTCCTACAGATTTTGACTTCAGATAACTCCTGTAGTCTGGCTCCATTTTAGATCCCACCAAAACTGATTGGTCCAATTCACAGTCCTGGGCCAAATAGTGGGGATAAACAAGACAGTTCTTGCTGCAAAGAAGACAGGTTAGACAAACTACATTATCATTATCACGACAAATAATTTTCAGCAAATAGTTACATCTTTCAACAGAGCTCCCTCTCAGATTACTTATGACTGCAATCTAGGCAGCTCTTAAAGAGACAGTACACAGAGGCTATACAGGCACTCTCTTGTAATACATTTAAACTGCTAAAATGCAGGACAGCAGCCAGGCAGTGAGCATTCAGGCAAGCTCAAGGAAGACTTTTTGGGAACCCCCATTTGTAGGGGGGTTACATACTTATAAAAATGGGTATGTAAAATTTACAGCTGGCAAAATTAAAAATATTCGGGATGGCTCCTCCTTATATTTGGAGCAAGTATTGTTCATATATTGGGGATGCCTTTCTCAAATACCAATTGTTTTTTGTTGTTGCAGCTTAGCCCCCATCATCATGGACTAACTCCCCTGCTCCTCTCATCTCAACTCTGTATGGACTTACCATCCAGCCTCTGGCTTCTCCATGGCTTCCTCCCCTGTGGCGAGGCAGCCAAACAGCTGCAAAACAGATCCTTGGACAAAAGGTGCACCATACAGCCTGGTCTGGAGCCTGCAAGAAGCCATTTTTCTCCTTTGTCACTTCTCATCATGGAGGGCAGATGTGCAATGTTTTCTAGATGTCCCTATACATGCTACCACATGTAGGACAGCAGCAACTGATGCTCCTCCCACCCTACATTTGCTGTCCCTAGATGCCCAACCCCAAGCAGCCACTAAGGGTCAGGAGTATAGTGGGTGCAACAGTTGCTCCTCCCTGGGGGAGGAGAGCAGTCCTATGGATGCCTGATCTTCCTCCCTAGCTGATGCTCTAACATCTTAAGTTTGCCCCTAAATGTGGGTCATTGGTGACATAAGTGGCAGTGCTTCTGCTGTACTGGAGGGCTGGTTATCACTATTTTAAAATGCTAAAAACTTAAGGGCTCACTCCACCTCCTCAGCAAATGGTTTTTATCTTCCCACTACTTGTAGACATTGATGACAGCCTACACAATCTGATATACTAGGAGAGAGCGGTTCCTCCCTGTCACTGCTAAAAAAGGAAAGTCTGTCACTTCACAGTAAGACATTACATTATGAAAAGGAAACACATTTTCAGAGTTACTGAGTATGTGTATGTTTTAAAACACTTACAAAAGGGTGACCACTGTATTATGGTCTGATGAAGGGGCAGTGCTCCAAATCATCACCAGATGTATTTTGATTTGTGACTGAAAAATTAAGAAATAAAGATGAAAACAATTTGTTGAGAAAGTGGAGTGAGCCCTTACTTTTTTTAACTTTTAAATGTGTGAAATACACACAAATCATTGGTTGAAAGCTGTCACATGACCACGTATCACTATAACTTGATGCGTAATAATCCTAGAACTTAGTGTTATCACAGATTAATTTGCCACAGCACAATTTGTCAAAACAATCTGCTAACCATTTTTCTGCCATTGAAGTCAAAGTCCAGATTCCTACACACACACACACACACACACACACACACACACACACACACCACACTCAGCTAGAGGACGTATTACAACACTATACAGTTAAAGGCATTTACAGTTGAAAATAAAAAAAGCCTGCCCAAATCATCAGGATCTAAAGAAGACTGATAATGTTTTGCTGAAGTGCTTATACACTTCCTCGGGAACGTGAAACTGGTAGTCAGTTTGTCCTGGTGGTTTATTATTTTCCCTTTTGTCTGCCATCATTCATTGTTGCAGTCAGTCACATGTGCTTCTTTGCCTAGCTTTTGCACTCATGTGTAAACACATAATTTATTTGATATTCAGTGCTGTTTTGACCCTGATGACTGGTACTAGCTGCTGGCTTTGTTTGTTGTTGTCGCTGTTGCCTCTAGCCATGGCACAGTCAGCATCTGCGGAGAGGATCCTTTTGCTGTTTACATTTACAGGGAACATAACATTTTGTTTTACATTTACCTTGCTCTGTTCAAGCCCCAGCTGAGTCTCCTTGTCCCTTTGACCCTCAATAGCAACAGCCACTTGCTACAATGAGTTGCTACAGCAGCACAGTAAAAAACAGGGCTGAGTCACTCTTGGTAATCCTCTTTGCAGCTGCCAGAAATCATAGCAACTGCTCTTTGCTGCTGCAACAGTCAACTATGGGTGGCCAACTACACCGCAACTCCTATTTATTTATTTATTAGCTTTTGGCTACCTGGTAAGTGCATTAGGCAATCACCCTGCCTATTTTCAAGCACAATCTGGGAGACTACATTATACAAAATACAAAGATACAATAAGGGCAAATAAACAGCAGACAAATCCATAACAGATAGCAGCAGTCATCACACAGGGATATGCAGAAGTAAACAAATACTTTGGTTCAGCAATACATTTGGGGCAAAAATAGCAGGGCAGTCAAGTCAGTAAATAATATTAGAGGAGGAACAGTCAGAATACAAATGTAGGGTGCTAAATAGACAAGACAGGCTGGTAGGAAGTAAAATTCAAGCAGTAGGTTAAGAGCATTCACAATTACCAAGTGCATAAAGGTGAGAGAACAGTGCGTACTTAAAGATGTGGTGAGATGAGGAGTTATTAATATGGAGAGGGAGGGAATTCCAGAACTTAGAAGCGAAGTGGGAGAAAGCTTGCTCACCCATTTTAGTAGAGCAGTGTGGGACTGAGAGCATGGGAGAGGTGGGAGACCAAAGGGAGTGGGAGTGAAGGGCGGGGATTAACATGGCTCCCAGTGTGTCAGGGCAGGGATGTCTGGTTAGAATGAAACATCCCAGAGTATAAGAACAGAAGGCAGTGGGGGACAGCCATTGTAAAGCAGAGTAGAGCAGGTAGTGATGTGTTAGACGGGGAGCCGCTAAGGCAAATCTGCAGATGCTGTTGTATGTGATATCCCACGTATGAAGAACACCTGTATTGGCATGGATGAGTAAAGGAAGGGCGTATAAGAGTCTAAGGAGCAGAACACCTCTGGCAACTGAGATCCTGCAGCAGGTGTGTGTGAGAAAGTGACACACTTTATAGGCTGCACCTATTTTCAAGTTTACTGAATGACATACCTAGTTAATGTGAGCAGAGAAGTCAAGTATGAGATCCAGCATGACTCCAAGTATTTAAAGGAGACAGAATTGGTGACAGCAGACCTGTCGCAACATAAAACTTGGAGCTTTGTATACTCTGTGTGGACCTTTCTAGAGGACCCAAAGAGCATGGCCTGGGTCTTAGATAAATTGAGGATTTGACGACTGAAGGTGAGCCAGGATTGAAGGTTTTTGAAAGCACACATAAGGTGCTTATTGAGGTTGTTGATGGACTTGGAGACAGCATAAAGTACAAGGTCATCCACGACATAATGGTTCGACAGGGAGGAGAAGGGTTAGGAATATCATTAATAAAAAGGGAAAAGAGCAGGGGAAAGAGAATGGAACCCTGTGGGACACCACAGGAGATAGGGGCCAGGGATGAAAGAACTTTGTAGAATGAGACATATTGTGACTGATTGTCAAGGTAACTGCCAATCTAGGTTAAGGTAGAGTTGGAGGCACTGAGAGAATGAAGTTTGCTCAATAGTAGAGGGTGATTAACCAAGTCAAATGCTTTTGAGAGGTCAATGAAAACACCACCCATAAATAAGCCTTTGTTCATGTTACACCTTACATCGCTGGTGAATTGGGTTAGAGTTGTAGTAGTATTATGCCTAGCATGAAAGCCATGCTAAATTGGGGACTGAAGGTTGAAGTTAAGTACATGATTAGAGATCTAGCGATGAATTCATTTTTCCAGCAGCTTACTAAGCGTAGGCAGAAGCACAATGGGCTGATAGTTCAATAGAACTTTGGGGTTACCTTTCTTGAACACGGGGATTGTTCTGGCTGTTTTCCAGGCCAAAGGGGCTGTGGTGGAGCAGATGGACAAGCTAAACAGCCTAGTTACAGGTGTAGCCAGGATCAAGGCAGTGAGTCTTAGGGTTCTAGGTTCAAGACCATCTGGCCCTGCACTACCATGTGCTGGAATGGTTTTCAGTAGCTTAAGGACCTCCTGGCACGTGACTGGAGTCAGCACCAAGAGGGGAAAAGCTACAGTGGGTAATAGAGGGAGAGATGGGGGAGCACAGGACAGAGTGGGGGGGTATTGGGGAGCTTGGTGAAAAGGGAGTTAAAGGCATTAGTGATAGTATGAAGGTTGTTACAGAGGAGGTCATTTATAAGCATTTCATTAGGAGTTGGTGGCTTGTTGTTCCCAAGGATTTCATTAATTTGAGACCAGTAGCTCTTCAGATTGGAAGCAGAAGAACTAAGGAGAGCACAGTAGTAACTACTTTTGGTGGCACGGATCTCCTTTTTGCATGTGTTATGCAGGGAATGGTAGACCTTGAAGTTGGCTTGAAGAGAGGAGGATTTCCAATTAGCCCAAAGTTTTTCTCTGCCCTTGAGTAATTGTAGGGAGGGGCCACTTGAGCCACTTGGTGGATATCCCTTTGGTACTACGAGTGGTGTCCAGAATGTGTCTGTTCTGAAGGGAGAGTACAGTCGAATTGAAGAAATCAGTCCCAAGGTTAATATCATTGGTAATGTAGAGGGGAGACCAATCTATGAGACTTAGGTCATGCAGGAACTTAGCAGAGTCAAGGTAAGAGAAGTCAGAGAAGGATAATACTCTAGGGGGATAGGAAGGGGGAGTGTCCCACAATACACAGGGCAGTGGTCACTTATAGAGTCAGGTAGGACTCCGGTAACAGGAAATTTATCTTTCCTGTTGGTCACAATCCAGTCAAGAAGAGCATGGCAGGAACCATTCTGAGAGATCCTAGTGGGAGCCAGGATGAGTTGCACAAAGTTGGCCTTACTGATGATGGCGGAAAGGAGAGAGGAGCTGGGACCAATTCAGTCGAGGTTAAAGTAGCCAGTGCAGATTTCTTCACTATTCTTTGTCACAGCTGGCACCACATCTATGACTTCTTCAAGACCAAGTTTTGAATTTCTGGGGAAATATGTAGACACTTAGGATGTGGAGGTTCTTGGCACCCCTGAGGAGTAGGAGAAAGTGAAGGACCTTGCAATTGGTTAGTGAGTGACAAGGCATGATAGACACATTAAGATGAGATTTGTAGTACAGTGCCAATCCACCCCCTCTTTTGGAGTTAGGTCAGTTGGTCCAAAGCATGTTGAAACCCAGTAGGGAGCAGAAGGAGTCAGGCACCGAGGGTTTCAGCCAAGTTTCAGATAAGGATAAGATGTCAGGATTATTCATTTGTACCCAGGCCTTAAGGTCGGGGAGATTGGCTGTCAGACTCCGAATGTTAAGGTGGGCAAAAGTTAGGCCTGAGGACTGGTGCAGTAGATTGGAGGAGCAGGAGTAATTTGAATTTGGATAAGTATAGATGGTAGAGCCAGTGTTAGTCTCAATGTCCCCAGTGAGGGTTAGGGGTATGGGTATTATCCAAATTGTTGCAATCACATAGGCACAAGTGCAGCAACCATGGGAGATACATTTCCTGTGAGCCAAATATCTCAAGAATATCCCCAAGTATTTGTGGCAGAGTCTGGTAGAGGTAAGGGAGTGGTGGGTACCCCAGCTAGAAGGTTGGAGTAGTAAAAGTTTTCAAGTGGGACTTCATTGAGAATTGAGGGGGGGACACAGGTGGACAAGCAAAAAAGTAAAGAATAAGTATTGCAGAGAAGAATAAAGGAAAAGGGTACTTTGCAAGATAAATCATAGTTAGAGTAAGGGGCAGGTAGGGAAGTGAGAAGAAAGACAGAGCGGTAGCTAGGAGGGAATGCTAGCTGGGGGAAAGATGAGTAAGCAAAGCTAGGGAAAGATAAAGAGATAGGAAATTGGAGACAGGTGAGATGTGGTTTAAATTGTGACCTGCTTGACTAAAACTCCTATGTACATTACCAGCTCTGAGGCAACCACTCACATCTCTTGCACATTACTGGCCCTGAAGCAGTCACCCACACTTTGAATGCTGTGCATATTATTGGACTCCAGTAGCATGTCATAAAAGAAGAAAGGACTAAAAACCAAAACCAAGAAACAACAGTCCACTAGGGGGGAGGGCAGAGAAGTAAGATATTGCAGTCAACATCAAAGCCAGAAAACTAGATGCATGGAAGCTTCAGTGGGACATTTAAAACAAAAAAAAGAATAAATAAATAAAGATTAAGGTGGCAGCGGAGCTACTTTATCAAAATGATACAAACATTTAGATTTTTACATATTTAAACATAGATATTTTGATGTATAAATACATTTTAAATATAAAAACACGTTTTATAAGTACAATAACATACTCCAGGGATAGCACTGAGCTATATTTTTGAGTAGTTGAAAGCACTCAGCCTGCAACTTTGTGCTGCACAATGCACCTGGGGTGTGCGTCAATATAGCTCAATGCACACCCTGTCTTGTGTTGTTGCATACTTAACTCCAGTCTGATTTCCCATATACAGTGTCTTGAATATTGTGTTCCTCCACACTGTTATTCATATATTGTTCCTGCATTCTCTGAGGAATCCAGAAAATTTGCAATCAAATCCATATTTTTTCATATAATACCAAGAGAACTGCAAAATATATCATGAATCATTTCCATTAATGAAGACAGTTTGCACTCATCATTATAGGAATTCCTACTGCAATCCCACTTGCAAGATACCTGGTCAAGCTTCCCAAGGACTTGCTATCTTTACCTTTTAACATTTGTATGGATTCCCTTGATTTGGTGGCATTTAAGCATTTAGCTTTTTGTAGACAGAGTCTAAATCTATGTGATATGGTGTCTACATCAGGAGATGCCCCTGGTAGTCCATGGATGCACATCAGATGATCCCCCTAGGGAAATAGTACAGTAACAACCAACCCACCCCCACAATACTCACAGAAACACTAACTACTACAATGGTATAGAGGTATTAAATAAAACAATGGCAGAGGATATTAGGGGGAATCGAGGAACAGGGATCTGTTGAAGGAAAGCAGTGGGCAAGCAAAATAAAAATAAAGCAGCAGGCTCCATCACAGCTCCCAAACAACCTTCCATCAACCTCCTCCCACAGTAGCCTTCCAAGGTGGTGCATCAGTCTATTTCCTCATAGCCTCTAGGAGTTTCTTTAAAACCTCTGTGATATCACTTGGCTATGACAAAACAGGGTGTAACTGAATAGTCTATGAGGCACAGTGCAACCCAGGACTACAAAAGCCTAACCCTAGCTATTTAACTATGTAGATGCAGGGCATTGACCCAGATATGTTACTCATGGCTTACAGTCCTTTTGGCCCCAAAAGGCTAAATACAATTCTTTATAAAGACTTCAGGTACTGTACAGTATATACAGTATGCAACCTTTTTAGAGGACACGGAATGCATGCTCCATATCTTAATAACTCTGGGGAGGTGTGCTCATTTTTGAAAATAGTTTAAAATATGAGATAAGAGATAAAGGATGCTGTAGATAGGAAGGGGAGATTTGTAGTGGTCACTGTTAATGTGAGGGAACAGATTTGACAATCAGCAATATCTACCCTCCAAATGAAGGAGATTTAAACTTGATTGCTAACTTTTTTGTTTCTTTAGAACAACATCAAGACCATACATTACTGGGGGATATTTTAAATTAGTTCTTAACACCATGGATAGATCAAAAGGCTAGACTGAACCCCACATAGGAAGCATTAAAAATATTAAATGATTCAAAGAGTATTTTAAATTATTATTCACGCATAAGTACCCAACCTGGGATACATTTTCCTTTTTCTCCAACATCCTTAAGACAGCCACAGAAATAATTTTTTTTCTAATCTCAGAAGAAATTATTTCAGAAATATCAAGTGTTAAATTTGGGGCTATTGAACTTCCAAATCTGTATGCTGATCACATAGTGAAACCTGCACTGCAAATGACAGTACAGCGACAACATCAACAGCTTGCTGTACTGTCACTGAGGGACCCGGCAATGCTTTCTGGGGGTCTTACACCTCCTCCCTGAATCAACTCCGACTTGGAGTTGATTAGTTTAGTTATGGGGGGTGCAGGGGAGGCAGAGCACCCCTGCATGGGGGGTTCTGGGGGCAAAGCCCCCCAAAGAAAACCAAGTCTGTAGTGAATGGTTTTATGCCGGCCACAACTGCTGTTGATATAAAGCCGTCGCTGTATGTCGGTCAACAACAAAGTTGTCAAATCGGCATCATACTGCCTTTCAAATCACTCTCCTGTGTTTTTAACAAGAACTGTGATGGGAAATATAAATTTGGAAAGATTATGAACATTTTATAACACACTTCTAAAGGATCAAATCTCTAAGGATAAAATTAGATTAACTATACTTGGATTTATTGATAGCAATAATTCAGGTGAACTGAGTATATGAAAATTATGGCAAACACTGTAAGCATACTTAAGGGAATGGATTATTTCCCATGCTGCATACAAGAAAGAAACAAAATGTTATCAAACTGGATACATTAGAAAAAGTGTGCTAATAGCAGAAGCTGCATTATGGGCTGTATGCACTTTGCCTATGTACCGTGGATCAGTGGCAGGTAGGCATCCCTTCATAGCAGAGCCATGCATCAAGTGTCTGACCAGACACCAGTGGCATACACAAAAAGTGCATGTGCCCCTTATGCACATAGGCTCCTGGCCAGGTGTAGAGCTGCACACCAGCCCACAGAGGGAGTGACTGGTGTCATGCTAATACTCAACACCAGGCACATTGCTATGGAGTATCAGTGTAGGAGGCACTGGCAGTGCAGGAAGGGAACATTCCATAGCAGCTATGCACTCCCTCTAAACAGTGGTGATCAGCCACAGCAAGGCACATGACTCCCTTGTCACATTGCCTCAGCCCTCCAGTAATGCAGTGAAAGCTGGGGATAACCATTAGGGAACTTTCCCAGGGCGATGTCTCTTTAAGGGGCTATGGGACCCATTGTGTCGCACAATACCCTGTCCACACAGAGCAGTAGATCCAGTATACTGGCATGTAGTGCATCTAATTAGATGCCCTCTGGTGTTCACAATTCCACCTGTGCCATGTTTCCTGTCCCCACTGCGCTCTTGTGGTGCAAGGCCATGGCCAGGCAGATGGCGATAGTGCAGCACAAATGGTGCATTCCTGCTTGGGGGTATGGGTGGATACGGACCAGATACGTGCTTTCTGCACATAACCATCCCCCAGTGGAGCATAGAGCATATTCAGACTCTAGTAAAGAAGAAGATCTGTTATGAACTTTAAAAATTATAGAGGAATACAATAAAGAACTGACAAAGAAAAAATTTATCAACTCCTGGCATATCAACTACAATGTGAGAGAAACTATTTTGCTGTAAATAAAAGAAAGTTACAATCTGGAGAAATCCAAACCAGTCAGACTCACTGGACTCACTGGGCCTCAAATTCATTAGCCTGACACTGGACAAAATAACTGGACCACTAAGAAAAATAATTAACCTCTCCCTCTGCCACTCTCAAGTCCCTCAAAGATGGAAGTCTGCCACAGCAACTCCTGTACATAAAAGTGGGGACTGAACTTTACGCAACAACTACAGACCAATCTCCATACTCCCACCACTTTCCAAGGCACTGGAGCAGATTGTGGCTGGCCAGATGGTGGACTGTCTTAACCAACACAAGCTCCTCTGCCAAGATCAACATGGGTTCCAGGGCAGCCACAGTACCATCATGGCCCTTTTAGAATTCACTGGGTTTATCAATTATACCTTGGACCAAGGCCACCTAGTAGGGGCATCCTTCACTGACCTATCAAAGGCTTTTGATATTTATTTTACTTATTTATTGAGATATTCAGAAAGACCTTTGAGTCAAAGACTCATTTACAAAGGTTCCACGTCAAACATAGAGCAGTACAGGGATAACATTGCTTACAGAATGTGGAACTTTACATCACAGTACAGGAATACAATCACGGTACAGTGAGTGAGAGACAGACAAGGGTCACAAGAAATACAGTATTATAGCACAGCCCAAAAGGCAAAGCATAGAGGCTGTTTGTCAATTTAGCAAGCTTGGTGGAAATTAGGTCTGGCGACCGGCGAGAAGCTTGCCTTGGTCATCGGGGATGGAAGGGGTCGGGGCAGTCATAATGGTTAGCGGCCTGGAGGTGATTCCTTAGACAGGATTTAACAGGGCCTAGTCTTGTTATATTGGCTATTAGACTTAGGAGGGCATTTGTCCAGGAGGGGGCTTTATAACTGAAAGATCTTTGGTATTGGGAAGTCCGACAATGGGGTACCTGAAGTAGCAGTTTTGTCGTGTTTTGGGTGGTTCTGACAGGAGCAGCTGGGAGAATAATTTTGTTTAGGGAAGGAGAGTGAGGCATAGGGTTATCTTTTTGGCCATCAGGCAGCTATGGTACATGATTCAGCTGTCTAAGTTTAGCCAGTTTGTGGAACTGTAGAGGGAGCAGGTGTAAGTGAAACGATCACATCCAAGGATGAGGTGGCAGGCCTTGTTAGGGACAAGCTGGAGTTTATCAAGGGCCTGAGGAGGAGCAGCACTGTAGATGAGAATGCCGTAGTCCAGCAGGGAGAGTACAGAGGAATTAATGGTAAGTCGCAGTGCTTCAGGGGTGAGGCAGTGCTTGTACCTGTAAAGTCACCTAGTCTGGAGTTAAGGGCAGTGGATAGGAGGTGTATATGCTGATTGAAGTTGATAGCCAGATCGTGAGTGATCCTGAAGTATTTAAAGGTGTCCACTTGTTCGAGGGGGTATTGATTTGCGGTTATAAATTGGCAGCAGAGGTTCCTGAGTGGGTTTTGTGGATGGGAGAAAATAATGACTTTTGTCTTTTTCTAGTTAATAGTTAGGCGCTGGGTGGTGAGCCAGTGTTCGGTTTCACAGAGAGCTTGTTGGAGTGATTGGTGTAGTTTACGGGGGTCCTGGTCAGAAGTGAACAGGACGGGATCATCTGCATATATGATCAGTCTGCTGGAGCAGGCCAACGGGAGGGAGTTTAGGTAGAGACAGAAAAGGAGACGGCCAAGGATGGAGCCCTGTGGGACACCGGAGCGGACTGGGAGGCTAGGGGACCAGACAGTGCCTACCTTGACAAGCTGATTTCTGTCAGATAGATAGCAGGTGAACCAGTTCAAGGCATCTTGTGAGAGGCCACAGTGAGCAAGAGTGTTCAGTAGGAGGGCATGGTTGATGGTATCAAATGCCTGTGAGAGGTCCATGAATATGGTTCCTGTGATGTGGCTGCAATCCAAGGCAGAGTGGACATGGGAGGTAAGTTCAAGGATGGCAGTGGTGGTACTATGACCCTTATGGAAACCATGTTGCTGGCTGCATAGGAGGTTATATTTAGTAAGGTGGTCAGTAAGTTGGTCAGCAACTATGCGTTCTAATGCTTTGGATAGAGGGGGTAGAATGGAGATGGGGTGGTAGTTATTAGTGGATGTGCGATCCCCACTTTTATGTATGGGGGTGATGTAGGCAAATTTCCATTGAGTGGGGAATTTCACCTGGCAGAGGAAGCAGTTGAGGATATGGGTGAGTGGGGTAAGGACATCCAGGAGGGTGTGGTGGAGAAGTCTCAGGTCTAGAGAGTCATTACTGAGAGGGGAGTGGTTAAGGGCTTTGGCAAGGTAGGATTTGGCAGTCTCTGGGGTAAGGATACGAATATAGAAGGGAGGGGCATGGGGCAGTAGGGGTGGTGTCCTGGCAGGCAGCGAGTCGAAGAAGTTAGGAGGGAGGACTTGGCTGAGATCCGTGAAGGTGGAGTTTAGGGCCGAGGCTATATAAAGGGGATCCAAAGAGATGGAACCGTTAATTAAGATTTGGTCTGGGGGCAGATTAGTAGGTTTGCCACATAGTTCCTTAATATTATTCCAAAATTTGCACCCGGAGCCCCAGGTGGAGGTTAAGGAAGCTTTGTAGTAGTCTGCCTTGGCGGAGCGAATGGCCCATGTGCACTTGTAGCAGGCCTCCCTATACCGTTTCCTGTCCTCAGGCCATTGGGTCTCAAGTGCTTGATACCAGAGGGCATCACGGTGATGCAGCAGGCCCATGAAGTGGTCAGAGAACCAGGGGGCATGGTTGCCCTTGGACATGCTGTTGGTTAGTGGGGCGAACTTATCAGAGGCAGTATTGAAGATGTTGGTAAATAGTTCAAGCACATGATCCGGATCGAGGGTGTTTGCAAGGGGTGTCCAGTCCCAGTCATGGAGGTAGGCCTTGAATTGGGCTAGTTTACCATGTCCAAGTTTGTGCTGAGAGATAATTTTAGGGGGGTGTTTGAGGGCTGTTCCGGACCAGCTGAAGAGTACCAGAGAGTGGTCACTTAGTGCGTCAGGGAGAACCAAGGTGTTTGTTATTCTGTGGGGATGGTTAGTAAGGACAAGATCAAGAAGGGAAGAAGTACTGTGCAGGAGTTTACCCGGGTGGGTGTAGTGATTACCTGAGTGAGATCAAGGGCTGCAGCCTCGTTAATGAATGGGGTGGCTGTCTTGGCCAGCCAATTTATGTTGAAGTCACCCATAATTATTTTTTCATACTGGATGGGAAAGGTGGAGAGCTGGGACAGGATGTCTTGGAAAGCTTGCTTTTGGTCCCAGGGAGGGATGTAGGCAGTAGTGAGGAGGAGAGGGGAGGTGAACTTACCTAGTGTTAATTTAAGGGTGAGAGCCTGTGCCCTCAATGTTAGATGTGGCAGAGGGAGTACAAGGCTTGAAGGCGAGTCTTTAAGGTAGACAGCGCACCTGGCCCCTTGACTACCTAACCTATCGGAATGAAAGAGACGGTATCCAGGGAGGTTTACCACTGAGTCAAGGACAGCGGGGGAGAGACAGGTTTCACTCAGCGCTATGATGACTGAATGGTGTTGAAGAACCCACCCTTGGAAAGAGTCCCATTTTTTTTGCAGGCTGCAGATGTTAAGAGATGCAATGCAGAGACCATGGGCTGAATGTGGGCGGGGCTGGGGGGCGTTCTGTGGGCCCGGGTTAGGGTGGATTTTGCCCATCAGGAGGAGGGGGAGGATGAGCGACCTGAGTTGATTGTTGCTTATGCGGGCGTGTAATCGATGGTATGTTCGCTGGGGGTACCCCCAGGTGGGTATCGGGAGTTTCAGGGTAAGGGGGGCTGATAGAAGGAGCATGTGAAGAAAGGTGGGAAGGCACAGTGGAGGGGATTCTGTAGGGGGTTGGCATGAGAAAGAGGGGCTCCATAGGGTGCTATGCCTAGAGAGATGGCATCTGTGGGAGGGGGTGAAGATGAACAGGTTAATAATAGTAGCATTGGAGCTGAGAGGGGGGCAACTGGGTGGTAGCATGTGGTTGTGAGCAGTCACTGCTCATGAGTAGTGATGGGATGGAGAGGCCAGGTAGGGAGTTCCAGTTTGCTGGGTGCTCAGTAGTTTTGGAAGTGTTCCACTGACTGTGATAGGGAGGGGAAGGGTGGAATGCAAGTGGGAGCAGAAGAGTGAGTGTAATGAGGGTGCACAGGAGCATGGTGGAGCTAGCAAGAAGCTCTTTATGTTACAACAAAGTGAGGTCCAGGGCAGGACTCCTAGTGGTGGGCGGGTATAAGCTGCAGATGGAAAAACTGGGTGATTAGTTAAAAACTTCACAGGGCATGGTAACTACACTATGTAAGTACGAGCCCACCAAGGGTGGTGGTGGGGGCGGTGGGGAGCCGATGCTCTGTGTCGGCAGGGTCTAGCATAGTAATTTTAAAGTCACTGTGAGCACAGAAGGGGATATGACTCACCATGCCTTCCTCCTCGAGCAGCTTCCTGAAACTAAACTTGCAGCAGAAACCATGGACTGGTTTAGCAGCTACCTGAGCCTCCACTCCCAACAAGTTAGGATTGGGGAAGTCCTATCCGATAGCTGACCTGTCAGATACAGTGTACCACAAGGGTCAATACTGGGACCACTGCTATTCAGTGTCTTCTTAAACAACCTACTGGCCTCTTGCCAATGCAGCATACTCTTATGCACTGATGACACAGTAATCTTTGCCAGCATCCTGTGCCTGGAACTCCTTGAAACAATCTCCAAAGTGGCTTTGCATCAGCTGAAAAATGGTTCACAGAACAAAAGTTGGTCATGCATTATAAAAAGACCAAAACCATGCTCTACGCAACAGCCCAAAACAAACTAAAACACTACTCCTTGACAATACAGAATGATAGTGGCAGCACCCTGGATTTCTTCTCACACTTCAAATACCTGGGGGTTACTATCAGCTCCTCCATGTCCTTCACACAGCACATCGACAACACTGTTAAAACCATCAACACCAGAATCGGCATCCTCTACCGACACAGGCACTGTCTCACCCATGAAGTGCTGATCCTGGTAATTAACAGCTCAATTGTATCCCTTATAGATTATGGACTGGTAATATGCAGATCTGCAATGGACATGACACTCCATCACATCGTTACCCTAAATAAAGCCAGCCACTTGCTTATAAATGCACCTAAACTAACACATACCTGCAAACTCTGTACCTGTGCTGGCTGGCTTCAACTTAACGACATAATAAAATATTAAACCTGCCTTCTCACCAAAAAGACTGTGCTAAACCAGCTTCCTCCTGGAGTTCAGAACCTACTGTCCCCACCGCTCAACACCAGACAAACCAGGAGCTCCTCCACACAAACCGTCCATGTGCTCAGATACCACACATCCATGGCACAACGAGCATTCTCCTACCCGGGCATCACTCTGGACAAACAGGCTACCGCCTGCTGTCTCTGGTCCTACTACTCTTGGATCTATTAAACACAGGCTGCACTAACACCTTATTGACAGGAGTTCATGCAGGTGCCACTGCTGAGACACCCCACACACTGTCTGACTACCACCAGCACTTCCCGGTCCCCATCCCTTGAGTTGGCAAACCCCGGCAGTTAGCAATCCCTGCCAACCTCTTGTACCCCTATCCTGTCCCAGTCAAACCCCTGCATCTCCCCACACTGTCCCTCTTCTCCCCTTCCTTCTGTTGCTCCTCCTATTGACGCAGACATACTTTATACAATGCCACCGCTTACCTGTTCCTGTCTGGATTTTATGTACCCGTTATGTTTAATACTCTCATTATCAGTTTGTATTATCTGTAAATTGTCCTCTGTCTTTTTTTTTTTGCCTTGTTGTTCAATGTATTTGACATGGAACCTTTCAATGAGCATTCACTCATAGGTGTATCCAAGACTTCAATAAAATAAAATAAAATAAAAACAATTGATTAGAGACACATTCATGTTTTTCAACAATTTTGCATAGAACTTTACTCTTCAGATATCAATTCTGAAAGAGTACAAATAGAAAATTTACTAAACAGCCTTCCACTATATTCACTTCAGAAGAATAAGAATGATGAATTAAACAGGTCTATTGACTTCTGTGACTTTGATGTTGTTTTACCACCTGGACACCAGAGTTTGGGTACTTATCTGTCTGCTATGTGTTTATTTAAATATATTAAAGCTGCTGAAAAAATTGAAATTAAATCTGTTGCCCGTCTGTAACGCATGATGGATTACTGCTTTTGAATAGGCTGCTGAAGTGCCGACTTTTCTTGCTACTATGGTGGCATTTTGTCTATAAAGTCTATTGACTTCTTAGAAGAAATTACAACCACAATATCCCACCTTAAAATGAGATATTACCAGGGCCAGATGGCTAAATATTAGAATTTTATAAATCTGCCAGTGATATATCCACATAGCCCAATCTCACATCGTCCTGCCCTTGCCAAAGTTCAAGAATCCCTAATTCTCTCCAGGCTGAACGATTTCCTGTCTTCGTTTAACACGCTCTCACCATTCCAATCTGGATTCAGGAAATTCCATTTGACCACCTCTTCTCTTCTACACTTCACGGATGCCATTCACTCAGCCATAAGTCAGGGTCAGATCACCTCAGCTACTTTTATCAACCTTGCAAAGGCCTTTGACTCTGTTTCCCATACCCTCCTACTCTACAAGCTAAGCTGTATTGGATTTTCCCCTGACTCTGTAGCCTGGTTCAGCTCCTACCTAACTGGTCGTTCCCAGTCAGTCTGTATCAACGATGTCCTCTTTCCACCCCTCCCTATCCTCACAGGTGTTCCTCAGGGTTCAGTCCTTAGGCCTGTTCTCTTTTTCCTCTTTATAAATGATCTCCCCTCAGCATGCACCCGTGCCCTCATTCACATGTATGCAGATGACACAATCCGTTTCCTGTCTGGCCCATCTATCCATGCCATACAATCTCACCTTCAACAAAATCTCTCATCAGTCACAGCCTGGTTTGATACCAACTGCCTTAAGCTTAATACCAAAAAAACTGTTGCCATGACCTTTGGCTGTAAACAAAAACTCACCAGGCTTTCCTCCCTCCCAGTTTTCTGCAGCCAATACTCCCCTCGATAATGTCCCATCCTATAAGTATCTTGGCATCTGGCTCGACCCCTCCCTCAATTTCTCCTCCCACTTCAATGACCTCCACTCCAATCTGTGCCCAAAACTTGGATTACTTTATCATTATCACTCCAGTCTCTCTCTACCTGTAAGATGTGACCTCTTAGTTAAATAAATCCTCCCAGGCTTTGACTATGCAGATGTTGTTTGCAGTGCTGCTCCAGCTACCTCCATCACAGACTTGATGTTTTGTTTCATGCCTTTTGTAGGTTTGCTTCAAACTCCATCCCTTAACTCACCACTGTGACCTTTACTCTTCCCTTCCCTTCAGTCCCTCTCACAAAGACGCTCCTCTCATTGCTCTACCTTCATTGCTAAATACCAGTTTGGGTCTCTCCCATCCTATTTTGCCTCTCTCCTTACTCCTGCTACTCCCTACAACTCACGTTTAAGCTGTACCCACATTTTCTCCCTTCCTCATGTCTGCACCTCCGCTGGCAAACTCTCCTTCTCCTACATATTTCCCTTCCTCTGGAACAGCCTTCCCTTTCAACTGTACAGTATCTCTCTTCTTCTTTCCCTACTCTTACGCAACTACTCAGATCAACCCCCAATACTTCCTGCATCTGTTCTTTTACCTAGGCCTCGTTAGAAACATCTGATATTCTCTTCACACATATTTTTGTAAATAATGTTTTATGTATCTACTTGCTAGTTTTCCACCAACTGTAAATAGCTTTTGTGTTGTACTTCTGTTGTACTTCTATTTTCTTGTAATGCCACTCTTTAAACATAATTTTGTAATGTATACTTCATTGTACTCTGTATGCCAAATGTATTTGCCACTGCTCTGTACCCCCCTTTTACCCGGGTCACACCTGGAAATGAACTTCTGTTCATAGTGCCTTTTCCGGGTATCAACTTTTAAATAAATAAATAAATTAAATTACTATTAACTCCATGGTTATTTCATTAAATAGAAATAGAAACACTCAATTGTTTTCCACTCACTCTCCAAGATGCAATAATTACTCTAATATTAAAAAAAGATATAAGGACTCCACATCATGCAGTTCATTGAGACCAGTTTCTCTTCTAAGCATAGACTATAAAATCATAACAAAGATCTCAACAAACTGGCTAGGATGCAGTCATACAATACCTCTCAATTATTTCTGATTATGAAGGATGTCCCTCATTTTACCCCTAAAATCTGCTCTCTCCCTCATTCAAAAGATTCTACCTACAGAAACAATATGCTGTGAATTCCAACTTTAAAGCAAAAAATAATAATATTTTAAGATGCTAAATCAAAAATAAACTTTGTGTAAGTAAACACAATGGTTTACACATTATTTTCTGGTTATCTCCATGTTTGAGGATGTGTCCCTCATAATGAGAGTCATTGTCCTTCACTGTCTCTCATTTTGAGTGTCCTTGTTCCTCATTTCAGTAACAAAAGGTTTAGAGGTATGGAAGCATTATACAATTAATTTTTTCATGCAGAACAGGCAGGCTTTATAAGGAGTTGCTGTCTCACAGTAAACATCAAGAAGACAGTTAGTACTATAGGAAAATCAACAAAAATTGTGTGATATCACTGGATGTTGAAAACGCATTCTATCAGGTGTATTGGCATTTTTCAAAACCTTGCCTGGAAAAGATGAATATAGCATGTTGGTTCATTAACTAGATAAACATTATTTATGATAGCCCAAAACCAAGAGATAAAACAAACAATAATATTTTTAACTATATCAATTTAAGGGGCGATACAACACAAGGATATCCCCTTTGTTATTTGCCATCTTCATAGGGCTACTTGTAGGTGCAGTTAGATGTGATGCAGAGTTAACCTGCAAGTTGTTAGTGTAAGTTTCTTTTTTTGGTTTGTTTTCTGATCAGTACTAATTGCAAACACCACACCATGGGACCCTGAGGCAAATTTTCTTTTTTTTTTTTATTTAACTTAGTATATACGTTTAGTAAACTGTCAGAATATAAGATAAATTGGGGCAAGTCAGAGTGTATATTGTTAAATCCTGTCTTAGTTGGTAACTCTTCCATGACACAGTTTGGAAAAAAATATGATTAACATGAGTAATATTTGATGAGAGTGAATGTAAATGTTTTGTATAACATAATAATATTCAATAGACTTTTAGTGGATATACAGTATGTGTGATAGTAGTCTGATGTTGTTTTATCTATTGTATGTTTTTATGTATACTGGTCACCCTTGAAAACAGGTCTTTGGCTCATGGACTTCTCAGTTTAAATAAATAAAACAAAACAAACAAACTGTGGATAAAGTTACGTAAACATACACATAAAATCAGCAATGTAAACTACCCCCCCGATATCAGAAATTCATAAAGACTTGGATAAATGGGTTAGTTCGTCATTAGCACTGTTAGAAAGAGCAAGTATAAAAACCAATATTTTGCCTAGGATGCTATTTCTCTTTTAGGTGATCCTGTTAATTCTTAAAAAACTTTTGTTCAACCTCTACAAAAAAATGTTTTAGCTATGGCAAGGGAAAAGACTTACAGCTTGTTTGGAAAAACTATACCCAGCCTTGAATGAAGGGGAGCTAGGGGTCACTAATGTCAGGCTTTATTACATGGCTGCATGACTGGAAGCAGTATTTGATTACTTCCATCCCATCCTGTGAATCTTACAGATGGATCGTGTAGCTGGGCACACATAGAAGAATCTTCTATTCCTTTTCCCCAAACTAGTTAGTATGTTATATGTGAATATGGAAAAGAATGCATTATTCAAGAAAAGTATACCATCAACAAAAATGATTTCTAATATATGGAAGGATGCACAAAAGTTGTTAGGAAAGAATGCCTGTATTTCAATGTTTTCAACATTATACTTTAATGCTCAGTTCCCTTTGCCATATAAAACTGTGAAATGGGTAGAGAAAATGTTGGCTCCTGTTTGACCAAGAGCTACTTTCAGCAGGGCCATTATCCCAGCACAACAGTCTGGCTGAATGTAGTTCAACAAAAATATGTTTTAAAAATATATCCATTTTACTGAAAAGAACCCATTTCATAATCACTATAAGTCACACCAGGGGATGCTTGATGGTGGGCTTACAGCCTTTCTTGAGTAGTGGAAGCACTCAGCATCACCTCATGCTTCAACCCACCCAAGGCAGGCCATTATCCCATCAGATTGCATGCCCTGTCATGCCTTATTGCTTAAATAAAACATTTCAAATATTGAAGCATAAGGGGCTACATACTTTGGGACAACGCTATCGGTATTATGATCTTATACACCTTGAAATCCCGCAGAAAGACTTCAGTCTTTTAACAGGGAGTTTTCTAGGCTACATGCAGATTAAGAATTTTGCTAAACAATATTCTACAGATGGTAAAATGTCACCAGCAACCACTCTGGGGCTTTTCTTCTCTAACACACCAGATAGGAATAAACAAGTGTCAAAAATGTGCATACTACTCTTAACTGCTACTAAACCAAATGTAATGCAACTAAGAGATGCCTGGTAAAAAAAAAAACATCAGGTAATCGGAGGGTGGAGGGTGCCACTAAACACCAGAGAGGAAGTGTTAACAACTGGTGCAGATGATCAGAGGGTGGAGGTGCCACTAGACACCAGGGACAAGGTGCCATAATGCAGGATGGTTGATGAGAGGGTGGGGGTGCCACTAGACACCAGGGAGGCAGTGCTAACTACTGGGGTTGGTGATTGGAGGGGGGGTGCCACTAGACACCAGGAAGTATATTTCTGTGGAGGGGACAGGTGCTCAGGGTGTAGGTGGGGCCAGTTGCCGCCACGTCTGACGTGGCAGGTGACCACAGGACAGACAGAAACTTGCCATTGCTTCCAATGCAAATGAGCCTATAATAGACATGTTAATGGCCCTTATTGTCTTGAATGCCCTATGGGCTCATTTGCATTTTGCGAATGAACAACGTGCCACAGCTCCCAGCATTATCTGGTCTGGGGGCCCTATTCCCTTTAGGCTACATATAGCCCTGGTCTATGTCAAGGCAGTGCTACTTGACTTAACACTGCACCAGCACAGGCCTATATTCAGACACATAGCACTGGCATGCTGTCTGACAGAATATGGCAACCTCCAGGTCCAGCACAAGTGCAGGTGCATTGCAAACCTTTGCACTACACTTTTTCATGTATTTGAATATCTAACCCATGACTTCTTTCTAAAAGGGTCTTGTTAAAATAGTGACCAGTTGTGGTTACATCTATAGTTGATAATTTAGATAACAACAATACAAGTAAGTTAACAATACATTTAAGTAGGGCATTGTTTAATAAAAGTCACTTCTGGTGGAACTATCTTCAGTGTACCTTTGAGGGTCTGCAAATTGCAAGTAAATACAATGAATACAAATAATGTATCAGGATCTGAACTGAAATGTAAACCCTGTCTACAGTTGCAGTCTGGCAGCAAAATAATTTAATTCACCTTGTCTTTCTTCTTTTCAGACAAATTGAAGCTATCACTTAGTAGTTCTTTTTAAACTCGAGAAACACTCTCATGAGGGTTTTATACTTGATAGTACAGGGCTTTTTAGAGACAGTCCTAATTTTCAAGGGCTATTCAGTAAGTGCTGAAGACTGGGTCTTCATGATCAAAGGCAGACTGGCCTATCTTGTTCTTATCCTAGGTACAGTAAAGAGTAGTTGTTAGTTATAATGTAGGCTGTTGTCTCTGGCTCAGTTCAGATGTAGAAGTCCAGTTTAATATTGAAGATGAGTTCTACTGAGCACTGAATGTAAAAACTCAAGTATTCTATCTCTGTATGATTAGCCAACATGGGCCTGAGTAGCAGATCCTACTAGTCAGATCCTGTGAAACCACAGACCATGAGGCATTGTAACTCAATTATGTATATTAATGGTGTGGTATTTAATTGAAATAGACTCCAGTACCACCTCTTTGTAGACCTGAGATAGGCTTGGTATTATAAATCGGGGAGCTCTCATGACCAATCGAAGTGCTCCCTTCCCCTGCATGTGAGTCACTTTTATTCTGTGAAGAGTGTCTCATGCACAGATGGCCTGGAAACTGGAACTTTCACAGACATTTTGTTTTTTAAATAACACCGGTCATTCCCTCGATCTATAATATTTTAATACGTCCCCCATCACCACTCATTTCAGGGTAAGAGTGGTTTCACTTGCTTTCTGTTCCAGCCAGAACAGCTCAGCTTCACTGTTCTTACTAGAGCAGAATGCACATGAAACCACTCTTATCCCACAATGAGTGGCTCCGGGGACATATTAATATATAAACATGACACCTGCTGCCAATGTTGTAAACAAACTTTGCACACTAGGTGGTGGGCTTGGGTCACCATCAAGCCAAGGATTTTGTAGTCCCCATAAAGCCTAACAGAACCATTTTGTTTTGGTATCTTTTTAATTTGCCACAATCTAGTCATGGAAATCATACTTTTTTTTTACTTTTTATTTCTAAATTTTTTCCATATACCCAATTGAAAAGGCTACATTTTAGATGTCCTGTTGCTACAAATTGACAGAACATATTACACATTAGTCTCAAATTAAGTTATGCAACAACAAACAATAAGTCATATTAACAAAACAGAGAAGGAAACCCAAGTAATCAATAGTAATATATGTATATCAGAAAAAAACAGATAACTTAAATAAGAAAATAATAAACATTATTATTTAGAAAAACACCATAGTCTAACTTTGTGCTAAGTAAGTTACATTAACTCTAGGTACATTTAACTAAGATAGGATAAGACATCCTAAGGCATAACATTCTCTTGCCACTAATATATTTTAACTTTAACACAACAAAACAAAATTATTTTCCATTTATTCCCAGGGGCAGTCTCAAACATTTCCTACATCATCAACTATTCAGCTATTTTTAACTTCTTGCTGTAGAATTAGTACTTTTCAGTGTCTCCAGAAGCCCTTTCATTGTCCCATAGGATATCTCTGTCACTCATTTCAAGAACCATTTCACCAGCAGCTGCAGTAAATGGTACTGACTGTACAATTTGAGGGGTCAAGGGTAGGTTTCTAACTGTTTCTGGTGAATTTGTAGAGGCTGAGGACTAGAAGGACCAGAGTCACACCCCTACCACGTCAAAGTCAGAGGACTCAGTTCTCAATGTTTGACGCACGCTGTGCCAATGGCAGCTGGTGCCGACTGCAGGTGCACCAGGGACCCTATGCCCAATTCACTATCAGGTAGAGTCCCAGCAGCAAAGTCAAGCAGCTTGTGGCAAAGGTGGTCATGCACCAAAGAGTGGGCACACCCGAGTGGTTTCTCACAAGCTGCTGGTGCAGTTGGGTGGCACTTAGACCTGTGTAAAATATATAGTCCCTGGTGGTCTAGCAGACCTTCCTGATCCTCTGTTAATATAAGTACTCCCATCCCTGGTGGTCTAGTGGAGCCCCCCAGCCCCACTCTGCCCAACTAAAAAAGTATTTATTACCTGGAGCCCTAGCAGATCCCTCCCAGCCTTGATCCCCTGTTACATCACTTAATCTCCATCCCTGGTAGTCTAGTGGAAACCCCCAGCCCTGATCTGCCCCAATAGTAAAGTATTTATTCCCTGGTGGTCTAGTGGAAACCCCCAGCCCTGATCTGCCCCAATAGTAAAGTATTTATTCCCTGGTAGTCTAGTGGAAACCCCCAGCCCTGATCTGCCCCAATAGTAAAGTATTTATTCCCTGGTGGTCTAGTGGAAACCCCCAGCCCTGATCTGCCCCAATAGTAAAGTATTTATTCCCTAGTGGTCTAGTGGAAACCCCAGCCCTGATCTTCCCAATAGTAAAGTATTTATTCCTGGTAGTCTAGTGGAAACCCCCAGCCCTGATCTGCCCCAATAGTAAAGTATTTATTCTCTGGTAGTCTAGTGGAAACCCCCAGCCCTGATCTGCCCCAATAGTAAAGTATTTATTCCCTGGTAGTCTAGTGGAAACCCCCAGCCCTGATCTGCCCCAATAGTAAAGTATTTATTCCCTGGTGGTCTAGTGGAAACCCCCAGCCCTGATCTGCCCCAATAGTAAAGTATTTATTCCCTGGTAGTCTAGTGGAAACCCCCAGCCCTGATCTGCCCCAATAGTAAAGTATTTATTCCCTGGTAGTCTAGTGGAAACCCCCAGCCCTGATCTGCCCCAATAGTAAAGTATTTATTCCCTGGTAGTCTAGTGGAAACCCCCAGCCCTGATCTGCCCCAATAGTAAAAGTATTTATTCCTGGTAGTCTGGTGGAAACCCCAGCCTGATCTGCCCCAATAGTGAAGTATTTATTCCCTGGTGGTCTAGTGGACCACCACCCTGATCCACCAAATAATAATGTATTCCTTCCCTGGTGGTCTAGTGGACTCCACCCTGGCAGACAGTGCCCCACCAACCACCCACTCCCCCAGTCCATTCCCCAGCTGGTGACTGGCACAGCCCTCCTCTCACCATCATGGCCAGCCACCAACTGAACTGCAAGGAACACATACTATATACAGTACATGCTCATTGATTGATTGACAGAGTTGTACAGTCGGCAGCTGGCCATGGTGGAGAGAGGATGGCTGTGCCAGTTGCTGGCAGGGGAATGGATGGGGGAGAGCTGGGTGGTGAGACACTACCTGCTGGGGTGGGGGTCCACTAGACCACCAGGGAAGGAATACATTATTATTTGGGTGGATCAGGGCAGGGGCTGCTAGACCACCAGGGAATACATACTCTACTATTCGGGCACATCAGGGCTGGGAGGAAGGTTCACTAGACTACCAAAGATGGAGATCAATGTATGTAACAGGAGATCAGGGCTGGGGAGGGACTGCTAGCCACCAGGCACAGGAATGAATTTTTTTCAATGGGGATCAGGGCCGGGGAGGGGCGACTGTGGCACATTCGCACTCTAAATCCTCTCAGAGAACACACATCTAAGTACTCTTAAACCAGCCCTGGCTCTTCCATAGGTACTTAGAAATTTGCTCTCTGGGAGGGTTTAGAGAATCCCGATATTGGGGATATGGCAGCTTGTGTCTGCCACAACACCCCAGCACCATGCCACAGCCCATTTTGTGCCACAAAGATGTCACAAGCCCTCTTTTGTGCATGCAGCCTGCAGCTGATGCAGGCTGCCTTTAAGAATCACTCCCAGTGAATTGTTTGGTACAAGTGGCACTTTGCACCATTCCTTGTAGCGCAAGCCCCTTGCACCATTCCAGAAGCTTTGAGAATCGGGCCCCGAGTTTTCGTCAGAATTTGATTCAGCCAGAGATGTTTGATTTTCCTTATTTTGATCTTTGATAAAGTCTGCAATCTTGTTCAGGTTTTGCAGTATAGCCCAGAGGTTAGGGTAATGAGTTGTGAATGAACTTTGTTATACCCAGCAGACCTGGGTGTTATTCCACACCCTCTACTTGAATACTGTGTGACTCTGAGCAAGTCACTTAACCTCCCAGTGCTTCTTGGTCACCCCTGAAAACAGGCATTTGTGCCTAGTGCACCTTACCTGGTTACTAAAGAATTAAAAAAAAAGATTCTGTTTGTTCCACTTAATATCACACGAGCCTTATAGGGATGCAGAAAAAGGCAAACTGGCCACCCAATTCTTTGATACCAGATCTGTAATTTAGAAATTTTCTGTGCTTTGCCTGTGTAACAGGGCTCACAGATACACTTTATGTGATTTAAAGTAAACGGTACCTTTGATTCACACATATTTTAATTTTACAACCATCTCCCTAGCTGTCAGGTGTAGGAAGGTGATTAAGGTAGTTTACCAGTTGTAGAAAACTTTCTATCTCGTAATCTGAAAGCTTGTGCTAAAGGAGGGGTCATGCATATTGATTGTTGTAGAAGATTCTTTTCAAGATTCCAAGTATTTAGACTTTCATCTTGTAATAATGGCATGCCCACCAATTGGAAATGTTTTGCTCTAGAATTATTTTTCAAATTCTCAAGCTTGTGCTAAAGGGCAACACTATCCCTCACTAAAGTGATCACAACAGCAGATGTAGAATCTGCTTTTTTTAAATCTTTTTTTTTTCCAGGGGGTATTCGTCTACCAAATTTTCTTTTTTATTATCTGGCATCACATGCCAGCAAATATTTTCTATGGGACCTTCCTCAGGACTATGTTCCTCAATGGCTTCGGCTTGAATTGCATTTATTACAGCTAGCCGAACCTGCTCCTGATTCCTTATTTTGTATCTTGCCTCCTAAACGTCCTGTAGTTTGGCATAGTTTCCCTATGATTTGGTTGTTGAAAGCTCACCAGCAACTGTGTCAGCTACGTCTCCTTGACTCCTATAAAGATCTCTATCAACTTCTTTTGGAAACCCTAATTTCCAAATAGCAGGACGGTTGCTTCATTCCCATGACTGGAATGATTTGGCTCAACAGGTCTTTGACTTTTTTGGGGGCGAGACTCCTATCTCTGTCCAACAGATTCAGCAGTCTCATCACTTACCAGCTTCGGACACTTTTATATTGCTCCAACTATGACAATGCATTATCAGCTATAGGTGCTCCTCTCCCTGGTCTATTAAGGCTAGTTCAATTTTTACACCATGTGTTACTTTGGCTACTTTGCTGCACCCTAAATCTAATATTTATTGTTTTCTGAAAAAGTGGGATCCTCGGTTCACTGGAATAGGCTCTTGGTACTAGGATTCCAGATTGGTCTCTCTTTAGATGATGCTGTCTGGAACAGGATATTGAAAGATTTCTATGCTTACAGTTGTAGCCAAAGACATGGCCAGATATTTCCAGATATTTCACAACATTTCTAGAGAGATTCTCTCTGCTGTCCCTGTTGTGGAACTACAGGAAGCAGGAGATTTCATTAGAAATATCACAGAAATTTCAGGAAATATCTATGTCTTTGGCTGTGACAACAGGACCAGTTATGATCGCAACAAATCTATATTGTGCATAAGTTATATTTCTCCCCCAGTAGACTGTATTCTAAGGATAAAACCCTGTCTAATTTATGTTTAAAGAGTGGTGGGTCCAACCTTTATAATGTTCTGTGGCAATGTGATAAGATATAGAGTTTTTGTCAGAATATTCGCATCTAGGACATATTTACTCCAGAAATATGTTTACTAGGGATTTACCAGGATTGCCTCATCAGCCCAAGGAAGGGATACATTGACTTAGTTTCTGCTGCTGCTATACTGGTAATACTGTGACACTGGTTGGATACTTCAATTCCAACCAGGGAGGAGTGGCATAGAGAAATTCTTATTATTTTAAATACAGAGAAGGCGATAGCTAATATGTCAGGGTGCCATTCCCTTTCCAGCAGTGCTGGGAACCTCTGTATACCCTATTAACTATTTAGCAGCCTAGTGGGTTCCCCCTTTTTCACGCTCTTTTTACTGTTTGTGCATTTTGCAGCTTTCAGGTTGCCTCAGAATCACTTTTTATTTCTTATCCATCTCCTTGGGGGGGGGGTCCCTCAGACACACCCTTTCATAGCTTCTGTGTAAACTTTTCACATTTGGGGTATAGCAGGCTTGGTGGCGGCTTGCCATTCGGTCTGGGTATGGGGAGGGTATTTGTTTGTAGGGGGAATAGTTTGTTGGGTTTTTTTATGTTATTGTTTGTATTGTATGTCTGGTCTTTGGGTTTTTATTGTAGGGTTAATGATGCTGTAGCATTGTTCTTGATAATTTATTTGAGCTCATTACTTAAAAAAAAGGATCTTCATTTTCATTCTGTAACATTTTGACCTGTTCTTGTAGTTCACCAATGGAATTTTCTAGTTTCTCATTAGAAGTGATGAGGGTTTTCTTTTCCACTTTAACCATAATATCCATGAGAATATTAATTGAATGGCTGACCTCATAAAATTAATAAATTTTTGGGGGCAAAACAATCTCAGCTTGGGGAAATATAACATGTTCCTTTGCAGTGTTGGGCTTAGAGGCTGAGGCATCAGTGGATGGCCAGCCACCCTGAAACTTCCTGCAGGGTCAGGTGCTGAGGAACTTGTCCATAGGATCAATTTTCCCTTTTTTATCTGGCTTGATGAGCTCAGGTGTAACAGTGGGATACATTTCTGTTAGTTTCCTTTTCTCCTTCTATTCCCATTCTTGCTCACTTTTTCTTTTCTTTTTAGACACCATTTTGTCAGACATTCCCTGTGCCTCCTTTGTGTATAACATTTTTTTTTAAATATATAAGGACTTGCACTGTTAAAAATACACTGGTTTAGAAAGCAACAATAATACAAACAGTAACTGATAATATAGCTAGAAGGATCAACGTGTTATGTGTGGGTGTAATGTCTGATGGCATAGCAGCATAAGTTAGTTTACTGTATAACTTAATTTATAATTCAGTAAAAGTTATCTTCATTTTCAAACAAAATTATGCTTACTCTCATGTTGGCACCATTTGGTTAATAATTCTAGTAATACTCTGCATCTTTCCTGTCTTAAGGAAAAAAAATACCTTGGAGAGATTTGGACATCAATTTGGTTAAAGGCAGTGTTATGTAATTTACAAGACCTTAATCTAAATAATCTCTGGATTGATTACACCAGAAATATTATGATTTCACCATCATACATTACTAGTATAAAAAATGAAATATACTATATGGCACAGAAGGAGGACATGAAAAATTTTAAAACAGCTGATATCTGCTCCTTCATTCAGGGAAAACAAGATCTCTCACTGTTTAGAAAATTATTTACTTCTTCATGTATACTGAAAATCAAGAAGGACTATCACAAAAATCAGATTTGGACTATCTTCATTTAAATATTTAATGAAGAAAAATAAAAATTAAATTCCAGAATCTGAGTCCAGTGAGATTTTTCCATTTAATTTGGGCCATATATAATCTTTGTTCATGTTCTAGTTCGATGCCCACCTTACAAACATTGGTGAAAGTGTTTTATTGGTGCTCATTTAAACATATACTGTAATAATTTATACAACCTTCTCTTCCTTCTTTTGCATCCCATGACAACCTCAGAAGCAGAAGAGATACAGTACTGTAGTTAGATTTTTTAAGGAATTCATTAAAAAGAGAAAGAAGCTGGGATTACATATTCACCCGGGGTGGAAAGTGGATATGGTATTTTTGCTTCTTTTATTCCCACCTTCCAGATACTGGGATACATCTGGCATGGTGCCACATGTGGGCACAGGCAGCAGTGGCACCCCTATGTGGTGCAGTGTCTCTGGGCATGCTGACACATGTGGTATCACGCAGATCTGGCACAGCATCAACAGTCCCCCACACCCTGCCAGTCAGGATCTTGGACCGATTTCCACAGGTCAAAGAAACCCCCATCTTCCTTCTGCATTTACTCTTCCTATTCACCCTTCTTCACACCCTGCTACACCTGTGCTCATCTACAGTAGTCAGACTATACCATGTGGTCTATTTCCCACTGTCAGTCTGGCCTGTGTGGCTGCAACCACTGCATCTGCCCTGTCCGATCTATCCCCTAATAGCCAGGGAATATCAGTGAAGTGGATCAGTATATGAAAGGTGATGCTTGGCTATTATTAGTTTCCTAGTCACCCCATGGCAGTACTCCACCAGTAGCCATGGCACTGTCACCAGTGCATGCACTCCCCAGACACAGTGAAAAGCATGAATCGTACAGTTGCAGCCACATGGCACAAGCCGCCTACACACAGAGAGATGTGACTGGCTGACTGGGGCATCTGCAGCCATCTGAGCTGTGCAGATGCTCAGCAGGTGCATGTGCCATGACATTGCATCTGCACTGTGGCTGCCAGTGATAAGGGTGAGTATCCCTTCATTACTGCTGTGTCGCATTGGTGTTCAGCGGGTAGGTGCTTGGTGGTCTTGTGTGTGGTGCCAGAGCTGCTTGGGTATGCAGCAGCAGGGCTGGCCATAGTAGGCACAGTTTAGCAGCACTACACCACCATGGACAGAGTCAGAAAGCATACAGAAGTCTTCCAGGATGGCTGTGGTGCAGTGCTGTCACAGACACTAGTAGCACCCTTAGAGGGGTATACACACCACCACTGCCATAATGCAGGCTGATGGTGCCCAGGCACACCCCATCAGTGCTCATCTGTATGTCATCATACACACACACTGGTCCAGCTGCTGTGGCCCAGAGCATTCGCTGTTGTCCATTGGGAGGGGAGTTGGCACATGCCTGTGGAGCTGTCCCTGAGGCTGGTAGGAGTTCCGACAGATATGGGGCTGCTCATAGTCTCCATCATTCCCCTCCCATGTGCCAACTGTTTGGTGGATGGGATGGGTTGCAGCTGTGCTGGGGACTTTGATGCTGGCACTGGTTTTCTATGCAGATTCAGTGCAGGGATCCTGGCATACCAGGCTTCAATGCAAGCTGCCATTTAACGTGACTTGCCTTGGTCTAACAGGCCCTTTGAAAATTGAGCCCTGGAGTTTTTTTCTTTCAAAAGGAGTACTCAAGCAGTATCAGGCTAAAGTTAGAGATGAGCTGTTAACTATCTGAGGAACATTTCCCGGATTAAGCGCCTTGTTCCATCTCATGACCTTTCAATGTTGATCCACGCCGTTTTGACCTCGGGCCTTGACTACTGTAATTCCCTCTACCTAGGGCTTCCGGGGGTTGATATCCACTGCTTGCAGCTGGTGCAGAACTTTGTGGCCAGGCTACTGATAGAGATTTCCTGGGCCAGTCATATCACCCCTGTGTTGCGTGAATTGCACTGGCTGCCTGTACAGTGGTGGATCACCTTTATGGTCAGTTTACTGACCTACAAGGCCCTACACAGACAGGGTCTGGGCTACCTGCAAGAGCTCCTGGTTCCTTACTGTCCCCTCCATCCCCTCTGCTCAGCCATCAAGGGATTGGTAGAGGTTCCCAGGATTAGATTGAAAACTTCTGGTGCTCAAGCATTTATATATGCAACCCCAACCCTGGGGAACTCTCTACCTCACCAGATTTGAGAGTGCCAGACTCTGGAGAGCTTTAAGACGGCTTTAAAAACTGACTGTTTTATTGTGCTTTTGGGGATTAAGTTTAAGAATTATTGCTGAATATACACTCTATTAATGTATGTTTTATTGGATTTTATCTTTTTTAATCCTGCTTTTATTGTTTTATTGTACAACGCATTTCTAAGCTTTGAATTGCGGTATATAAATAAACATTATTATTGATATTATTATTATGTATTCTGGCCCCTGAGCTACTGAAACACTAGCAAGTGTTGTGTAGAAAGTTCAACTTATTGTCGACTGAATACGTGCTCTTGTTTTTTATTTTCTTTCATTCACAAAAATAAACAGGTGCCATGGATATAAGTAAGCAATAATACCCAACAGGGTGTGTGGTACTAGGCTATACTGGATTACCCAGGGGGAATAATGAGGCCTGATACTGCAGAAGGAGGGCCTTATAGCCCTTAGAAGGTTTGGTATAGCCCATACTGCCCACCCTGGAGGGTATTTTTGTGCTTACAGAATGGGCTTCATGTCACATTTTCTGTGCAATTGACAAAATAAAAAAATATATAAAAAAAGACTACAAATGAATTGAAAGTGGGTTTTGTTGATAAAGTAGTCCCTCTACTGGTATACTTTCCAGTGGAGGACAGTGCAGTGTTAGACACTTCTTTTACTGCTTAATGAGTTTACTGTGAAGTTGTCTTTACTGCCTTGTTTCTTTTATTGTTATCCCTCTCTTCTGCACTACTAACCCACCTCCTCCACACTCGTGGTGCTCTGTTTTTTTTCTTCATGTATTTCATTTGGTAGTCCATGATCTGGAACTCAATTACAGAATGGGAACAGAGTGCAGTAGTCATTACAGCTCAGAGATGGAGCATGATTGGGTGAGGGATCGCAGCTCAGAGATTTCGCTCATAATCAGGTGATGGATATAAAAACTGGGTGTTTTTCTTAAAAAAATAAAGAAACAAATACACATGCTTGTTTCTTCTCTGTGAAGTGAGTGTGGAGGGAAGGCATGCCAGGCTGTCTTGGAATAGCACTGAGCATGTGACATGCTAGTGGTACCACCTTGGACTATAAAAGCTGGGGGGGGGGGGTTAAACAAAAAAAGGGAGGTAAATGTGAAGCTGTGTCACTGTGTACAGGTCGCCTCTGTGTGTGTGTGTGTGTGTGTGTGTGTGTTGAGGAAGTGCTTGCTATAGAGAATTGATTGTGGGGGGCCTCTCTCCCTAAGTGAGAGGAAAAATGGTGGTCAGTTCATTTTCAAATCGAATGTGGGCACAGTGATATCTTTTGGTAAGTGGGCACTGCCAGTCAGTACTTGTTTTTCAGTGGGCATTGTTGAAAAAATAAATGTATGCCTGGATGGGTCTCTCAGCCAATCAGCATACAGTATTTTTCAAGCCCATTTTAAAAAAATGTACTATACTGTTAAACTCAGAAAGGGGCTTCTCAATCTGACTATGGGCAAAGTCTTTCAGAATCCAAGGTTCTTACCTCTCATCTCCAGAAAGATACAGGGCTACACGCTCGCTCTCAAATAGAGGTTACTTTCTGTACCACAGACGCAAACAATAGTCCTAGCAGTTAGAACAAAAGTTTTTAGTATTCACTAACAGACAGCAAGCTGCGTTTGCCCATTCAAACCTGAGTAGGTGAAAGTCAGAAACCATCATATAGATTTCAGTTTAATTTGCTAGTTTGTAACAGATGCTTGGTTTGTTACTGATTCAACATTTCAAATGACAGCGGGTGAGTGATACAAGCTTTTTATTAGAACTTGACTTATCCTCCTTGTGGACTCAACACTTCAAAGCAGTTTTCCTTGATACACTGATACACCTTACTGCATTCCCTTTATTTCAAAGCAAATGCCAATGTATGTTAAAGCATGATCATAGAGATTCTGCAATGGGAGACAGGCAATTTAATTTCTGTTAAAGTTTCCAGAACAAAAGGGGTCCGGAACACAAACAAATGGGCTGCACGCTCACAGCGATCATCTTGTATCATGTACCATAAATCATACTAGAATATTATGACTTTCTGTTCCTGCACAGAAGGCTTCTGCTCTCCTAGCTCATGCAAAATATAAAGAACTTGTCTGGCTTCTTGGAATTTAGAAAGGCCATTTTGGCCACCCACTCCTTAGCATTTACACCTACAAACACATTTCTGATCTTAGTCAATGGGGCCAGATTTCATACAATAACTCAGTCTGTCCTGTGCAGTGTATACCAACTGTGGCTTAATTGCTGTACATTTTCTGGTGAGTGGCTAATTATGGTTACCTCAGAAACATTAAAAATGTTAGAGATGCCACAACTTGCAATACTAAAGTGCTACAACTGTAAAACTTTGTTTGGGCATGTTTGGCAAGCTTGCAGGTTGCAGACCTCTTATACAATCCAGCTCATGGTATTATACAATGCCAGCCACATATTTACCCTATGGCCTTGTACAAACTATAACATTTAACCTGGTTTAGCAAAGTTAAGTCATTTTAAGGACTGTCCAGACTACAGAACAGTTTCTATGAATGGTTCTTAAAACTGGTTTAACTAAACTGGTTTACTGTGTCCAGATCTGTAAGTTAGGGTGACCTGAACTGTACTACATAGACTGATGTTGTAGCTTTGTTCTGCAGTTTAGCTTTTGCTCTATTGCATTATGGGAATTCTTATCATGGCATATGGAAGTTCAAACAACCATTCTCAAAAATGGTTACAAAATCCCTGTCCAGACTACTGCAGCATAGATTTATTGTAGCTTCAATTTAGTGGAGAATCATTTGCAAGCCTAATGATTCTAAAGAATGGGTTTACAAGCATCACAGTCTGGTCGCTAATTGAGTTTGATACTTTTAAACCAGGGAAAGTTTGGTAATTAAAAAAACATTATCTTGACTGGACATAAGTGTCTACATCAGTTACATTCCAGGCAATAATGGTTGTAGAACTGGTTTTATGAGCCAATCATAAGACCACCTCAGGCTGCAGTTTATACATTGGTTCTACATTAAACTAGTTTGATTAAATCAATTCTAACAAAGTCCAGGCAGATGTTTCTGTAAAACTGCAACTAAGACATCTCCAGTCTTGGTTCTATGTGATAATGGCGAAAGCCAAAACGTGATCGCCGTTATTAAAGAAGTCAAGAGTGATAACATTTTTTTTTGGCACTCTGACACCCCAGTGCACAGCAAAACAGCACCGGGGACTTACTTTTTTAATGCTTTATGATGGGGGGCTGTGCCCCCCGCACCACCCCCATGGGGGGACTTCACCCCTGCACCCCCTACTAAAGGATTCTCAACTCCAGGGGGGTGCATGTCGGGGGGGTGAAAACATTAAAAAAATAAAAGGTTAGGGTCAGGTGCAACAAAAATGCACCAGCGCCTGGACCCGGAACCCCATACCCTGCCAACCAGCTGCAGCAACCCACCCACCAAGCCATGGGGTCGGCTTGGCAACCCACCATGGCACAACCCCTCACATCCCCTCGCTGTGCATGCTTGCTTCCCCCCACACATGTACGTATAGTGACATCCTGTTGCTATATTCGCCAACCCCCCCATCCAGCTGCCCTACTGTACCATAGCCCTCGAGGGATGTGCTGGGGAGTGGGTCACCGTTATTGTTGGCGCCCTTTCCCCAGCACCCTAATCACAGGATACTCCAGTCTTCCATGGGTCATCACAGCAATCCTGCCAGTTGCACTATACCTATTAATTTACTTATGCCTGCTGTATCCCCCATCACCTGGGTAACCTGGGAAATAAGCCTCAGCTTACAGTAGTTTGCCTTTCCTAGTCAACAAACTGCAAATAAATACAATTAAAAAATAACTTAAGATCTGAACTGAAATATAAAAGCTGTCTACAGCAGCAGCCTGGATGCAATTGTACAGTTTAATTCACCCCTTCTTTCACGAATTGATTCAGTAAACAGGATTCAACAATGATTCTCAGAAATAGTTATGTAGGGACCACCTGCTGGCTAAGCAGAAATGAATTGAGCTTCCAAGCAGGTTACTCGGGTTTGGGAACAGACTCAAGTTTCTACAGCCAGGTGGCCAGGACTGAGAAGACCATGGCCAATGACAGCAGATCTCAGCATGGAGAGGATGGCAGTGCAGTTCACCCCCACAACAACTCTTTATGACTGGCATACCCATTGCATGCACAGTTATTTATTTGAAATATGATTACCAGGCAGGAGCAATTGAACCAAAGGCCCTTTTACAGACTCAACCAGTGCCAAAAACATGGCAAGCATAAAATACATACAGTTTCAATAAATAAAATGAAAACCACATCATACACAATTCCAAACATTTTTAGACATCCAGTGTTGATGTAAGCATTTTATAAATACATCATAAGAACATGAATTATGAATGGTCTCAGGTAGCTTGTCCCAACAAGTTGGAGCAGCCATAGAAAAGGCACAAGATCCCATTTTAGTTTTATAAAATTGAGTTTGCAAAGACATTGTCTTATATATGGAATATGTGCAGTGCTGCTGGATACCAAGGCTGGAGCAAATATCACACAGAGAAAAATACCCTTCTGCCATCATTATGATGGTGTGGCACTCTTGGGCCCAGTGCCACACAGCCTCCAGCCCAGCAGAAACAGTGTGTGTCTCTGGTTGGGTGGGAACTGCTGTATTGTAAATATATATATATATATACTGTATATATATATATGTGTGTGTGTGTGTGTGTGTGTGTGTCTGTGTGTGTATATACACACATATATAGATATATATACAGTATATATATATATATATATATATATATATATATATATATATATATATATATATACACACACACACACATACATCTTAATTATCTTCTGATGTTTCCATGGGCGAGTCTGAGAAAGCACAGGTGATATGGGTTGGTGAGAATAATTAGTAAGATGTGTATTAAACTTTTAGAGGCATTAGATGTGGATCTGTGTTCTTGGAAATGTTATAGATTATCATTAAATAGGCCATAGTATAACCAAAATTCTGAAAAAGTTGAAAAACGTTTTTTTTAAATAAAATACATTTTTTTAAAACAGTTTTGATTTTTATGTTTGCTTGCACGCATGTGCAAGAAACATAGTGCCATCATCCGAGATTTCGGAGGTGTGTCACCCCCTCTTCCAATTCAGTCAGTGTGTTGGCAGGCGCGGCCCCTGTCCACCAATGCATGCTGGAGCTGTCTATGACAAGCTCCAAAATGCAGTGGCATACAGTTGAAAGGGGGAGCTACACTTCAGTGAGCAGCAATAAGATATCGCCTGCCCGCGCGCAGCTCCCCACACACACACACATGCACACGCAGGCGCGCGCCCGCACGCACACACTGTATAGCCGAATGGGCGCCCAATCCCTGTCGGCTGTGCTGCGCCCTGCCCCCAAAGTTTCAATGCCATGCTGGGTGCTCACCCAGCATGGCAACTCATGATATAGCTGACGGGGTGCCCAACTCCGCCGGCACCACTGTCCTCACCCCGGTACTGGTGCCACGCTGGGAGCCCACCCCAGCGTGGCAATAGATGTTGGCCAATGGGGTGCCTAATCCCCATCAGCTGAATGCCCCCAACAGTCCTTGTGCCATGCTGGGAGCCCACCCCAGCGTGGCAAACGTCCCCGTCGTTATTGAAAAAAAAAGAAAACCTGTAAAGAAAAAGCGAGGTCCCGCTGAGTCTTCCTGGCCCCTCTCACAACCCGCACCCACCCACCGCGTGCACTCCTAGCTTACCACACCCTCTACCCCATACTTACCTCCAGACCTCGGCGCGACGATCTTCGGGGACGGAACACGCTCTGCACTCTTCAAAGCCGACCGCGAACTGAGGAAATGCCGGTAAGCTGAATAATGGAATAGATAGGGTTTTTTCAACTTTGTTGCATATCTCAGGCATTTTTGAATTTTGCACCAAATTTTCAACATGGGGTTTTTGGACCCCTTCTCGAGATGATGTCACTGTCATGGCGTTATTCGGGTCGAATGGTGATTTCCGCAGTCACTGCGCCGAAATCACCTTTCAGGACCGACAACAAAACGACACTGCCAGTGTTCATAAGGTGGGCTCTCAAGAAGCCTATTTTGAAAATTCGGTGGAAAAATTCCATAAAACCATTGTTTTACGAGCGTGTGTTGTGCAGTTCCTACGCACGCTCGTTAAGTTCACGAATTTTCAATATTTTCACTCCAGATTTTCAACATTGCCATTTTACCACACCTTCTTATGAGCAGTACAGCTGTCATTTTTCACATCTCACCCAAAACGTGTTTCCGCCCATGTAGCGCATAATGGCGAGTCGGTGTGCGAAATCAATGTACAGGACAAATTAAGAAAATCACACTGACACTGTTCATGAGCAGAGGTCTTAAAATGGCTATGTTGAAAATTTTGTGAAAAAATTCCAAAAAATGACTGTTTTATGAGCGTGCATTGTACAGTTCCTACGCATGCTTGTAAGTTCGCGAATTTTCAATATTTTCACTCCAGATTTTCAACATTGCCATTTTACCACACCTTCTTATGAGTAGTACAGCTGTCATTTTTCACATCTCGCCCAAAACATGTTTCCGCCCATACGAACATATGAAATTTGCCAGCAGATAAAGGCCTAGAGGTCTATCAAGTCTGCTCGAATGTGCAGCTAGCACCCCTTATTCTGCAACTGCCCCTCCCTTCCACCCTTCCCCTTCATTAACCCTCCCCCTTGTCCTGACCCATCCTCGTTTGAAGCAGTCCACTGTTCTACTGCGTACCACTTCTGCAGGTAACACATTCCACCCAGCCACCACCCTCTCTGTAAAAAAGTGTCTCCTCATATCCCTCCTGAACCTTCCTCTCTCCAGTCTCATATCATGGCCCCTGGTGGCCCTCCCCTCCCTTACTTTGAACAGCCCCACTGTACCTGTCTTGTTTATTCCTTTCATGTATTTAAAGGTTTCAATCATGTCACCCTGCTCTCCTCTCCTCCAGTGAGTACATGTTCAACTCCTTCAGCCTCCTCTCGTATGATAAGTCCCCAGCCCCTTGATCATCTTTGTCGCCGCGCTGCACCCTCCAGTAACTTAATGTCCCTCTTCAGATGTGGGACGCAGTACTGCACGCAGTACTCAGGTGTGGTCTAACTAATGACCTATACAGTGGCAGAATCACCTCCTCCCTCCTCGAGGATATACCCCTTGCAATACAACCCAGCATTTTGTTGGCCTTTGCAGCTGCCTTCCTACATTGTGCGGAGTTGTTCATTGACCCTGTAATGAGCACACCCAGATCCTTCTCCTCCTCTGTCCGGCTAGCTGCACTCCCCCTAGCTGGTAACTCCTCCTTGGGTTCTTCATCCCAAAATGCAGCACCTTGCACTTTTTGGCATTAAACCCTAGTTGCCAGGTGTCTGACCAGGTTTCAAGCTTTGCCAGATCATCCTGCAACCCCTGCCATCCCCCTAGGTCATCCACCACGGCACCAACCTTAGTATCATCAGCAAACAGACTGATCTTGCTCTTGATGTCCCATGATATGTCTGCAATGAATATCCCAAACAACACTGGTCCCAACACTGAGCCCTGTGGGACACCGCTCATCACTGCCCTTGGGTGTGAGAGCTCCCACCCACCACCACCCTCTGTTGCCTTCCTGCAGCCAGTTTCCCTACCCACTCACCAGCTTTACACCCACCCCTGTGCCTACTAACTTCCTTCCCAGCCTTCCATGTGGCACCGAGTCGAATGCCTTACTGAAGTCCAGATACAGAACATCCACATCCACTGCATGGCCCCTGTCCAGTTGCCTAGTTACCCAGTCATAGAACTCAACCAGGTTGGTTTGGCAGGATCTGCCACATATGAAACCATGCTGTCTGCTGTCCTGTAGTCCTTTGACCTCTAGGAGGGCCACCAGCCTCTCCTTCAGGATAGTCTCCATTAGCTTACCCATGATGGATGTGAGGTTCACTGGTCTGTAGTTTCGGTTCATCCTTGGGGCCACTCTTGTGGAGGGGCACCACATGAGCCATCCTCCAGTCCTGGGGTACACACCAATGTAGTGAGGCATTAAATAGGTCTGCCAAAAGGTCCTGCAAGGACCTCTGCCAGCTCCTTCAGTACCCACCAGGTGTGGATGCCATCTGGGCCTGGCGCCTTGTCCACCCTCAGTGCCTTCAACCCTGAACTCTGCCCTCCATGATTTCCCATCTGTCACCACTCCCCTCTTCTACCATTTCTCCCACCTTGGGTGTCACTCCTCTTCTCTTTAGTAAATACTGAGCAGAAGTACTCATTTAGTGCTTCCGCCTTATCGCACTCTGCTTCCACCCAACCCCCTCCTTCCTAATCCTTACTATGTGGTCCTTACAGCTCCTTTTCTCCCTGATGTACTTAAAGAAGTCCTTCTCCCCCTTCTTAATGCCTTGTGCCAGCCTGAGTTCTGTAGATGCTTTCGCTCCCCTTACTGCCCTTGTCACCTCCTTCGATTCTGTCAAGTACTCCTCTCTGTCCTCCCCCCTCCCTGTTTTCCTGTACTTCCTAAAGGCAGATTTTTTCCTCCTTACCTTTTCCATGACCTCCTTACTCAACCAGCTCAGTTTTGTAGCCCTAGCCTTCTTGCTCTGGGCTTTGCAGCAGGTTTTGGTTGCCTCCAATATCCCCAGCTTTATGAGCTCCCACCTCTGGTTAGTATCCATACTAGATTGAATTCTGGCCAGGTACCCTTTTACCACTTCCCCCATCCTCCCCAAGTTGGCCCTCCTGAAGTCCAGCACTCTTGTGCCAGATTCCACTCCTTCCTTGCCCATATCCAATGTGAGCCATACTGAGTGGTGGTCACTCCCTGACAGCGGTTCCTCCACTGTAAGTTCTCTCCTAAAGTCCCCATTTGCCAGAACAAGGTCAAGGGTATTCTCTAACCTGGTTGGTTCACTGACCATTTGCAGCAGGAAGCTGTCCTGGAAGGCATCCAGCAGTACCTGCTCCTTTCTGTTCCTAGTTGTTGGGGTGCTCCAGTCCACTCCTGACATGTTGAAGTCCCCCACAATCACCACACTACCCTTCTTGCAGGTCCTCCTGATCTGTCCCGCTAGTTCCCTGTCTAATTCCTCCATCTGAGATGGTGGTCTGTACACCACTCCCATTCTAAGATCTATTCTTGGAATCCTGGATTTGCACCAAAGTGACTCCATGCTACCCTCCTCCCTTCCTCCCTTACACACTTCAGTCCTTCCTTCACATAGAGTGTCACCCCCCCTCCTTTCCCAATCACCCTGTCCCTATGAAATAACCTGCACCCTGGTACAGACAGGTCCCACTCATTATATTGGGTGGCCCATGTTTCCATGCGCACAATGGCACGGTCAGTGTGCGAAATCAATGTACGGGACAAATTAAGAAAATCACAGTGACACTGTTCATGAGCAGAGGTCTTAAAATGGCTATGTTGAAAATTTGGTGAAAAAATTCCTAAAAATGACTGTTTTATGAGTGTGCGTTGCACAGTTCCTACGCACACTCGTAAGTTCACAAATTTTCAATATTTTCACTCCAGATTTTCAATATTGACATTTTACACACCTCCTTATGAGCAGTACATCTGTCATTTTCACATCTTGCTCAAAATGTTTCCCATGTAGCACACAATGGCGCAGTCGATGTGCAAAATCAATGTATGGGACACATTAAGAAAATCACAGTGACACTGTTCATGAGCAGAGGTCTTAAAATGGCTATGTTGAAAATTTGGTAAAAATTCCTTAAAATGACTGTTTTACGAGCGTGCGTTGCGCAGTTCCTATGCCTGTCCAGAAGTTTGCGAATTTAATATTTTCACTCCAGATTTTCAACATTGCCATTTTATTACACTTCCTTATGAACAGTACAGCTGCAATTTTCATATGCCGTCCAAAATGTGTTTTCGCACATGTAGCGCACAATGGTGCTGTTGGTGTGCAAAAGCAATGTTTGGGACAGATTAAGAAAATCACAGTTACACTGTTCATGAGCAGAGGTCTTAAAATGGCTATGTTGAAAATTTGGTGACAAAAGTCCATAAAATGACTGTGTTACGAGTGAGCATTGTGCAGTTTCCACGCATCCTCGTAAGTTCATGACTTTGTAATATTTTAAGTCCAGATTTTCACCAGTGGCATTTTTCCACACTTCCTTATTTACAGTACAGCTGTCATTTTTCACAACATGGCCGAAGTGTGTTTTCACACTTTCAGCGCAGAGATGCGTGGTCGCTGTGGGAAATCATTGTTCGGGACAGATAAAGAAAATCACAGTGACACTGTTCACGATTGAGGCACCAAATACCTGAGTTGACAATCTGCTGTAAAAATCCCCAACCTAATTATATTACGGGGGTGCGTTGCACAGTTTCTATGTACGCTCGTGACTTCACCATTTTTTTATATATTTTTACTGCAGATTTGCAACATTGCCATTTTTTGCACCTCCCCATGAACAGTACAACTGTCATTTTTTACATCCTGTTCGGAATGTTTTTGCACCTGTGGTGCTAAATGCCGTAGTCACTGGCATAAGCAGCTTTCGACTAAGAAACTGATATTCCCCCTGTTCATGAGGTGGGGTCACAAAAAAACCATGCTGAACATTTGGAGTGAAAATACCAACGAATGCCTGAGGTATTAGGGTTTCCAACCATAACGCCTAACCCTGTAGAGATTGACAGGCATCAGGGGTGTGACTTGGGATTCTTGCCTATAATGTCATACCATTCCACACCCTGCAGCCAGTGAGAGGCATCGAGGTATGCCTTGGACTCTTCAGCCCCAAAGTTCACCCCATTCTCCTATACTGCACCCATCTCACTGTATTTCCTAATGGAATGGGGTGTGCATAAGGGCGAACCCCAAGGAACACCGTGACACTTGCCAGTGTCTGCAGGGTGGGGTGTGGTGAAATGGCTTAGCCATTATGCCTGACGACCCAAAGGCACACCCCAATGCCTGTCACTCTCTGCAGGGTGGTGGTGGGGTTGGCTTCAGTTCAATACTTCACTGCCATTCCTATTACGCAGCTCTGTAACTTCTACACTACCACTGCCAATGCCAGCAAGCAAACATTCGGCATTGACAAATGCTTGTTTCAATGTATTTTACAATTATAAATACAACTTTAAATAACAATATATAAACATGGAACCTGTGCAATATAGTGATATTACTTTAACTACACACTTTCATTAAAAAAAAGGTTCCTAACTCCTCCAGTTCTGGAGTTATCTTCTTTCAAAGAAATTATCTTCAGAAAGAGCTAACTTTTGAACCATTAGGGTTAGGAACTTTTTTTTTAATGAGAGATGGGAGTCAGGTGACTATCAATATGTTATAGTCATACAGTGCTTATGTATCAGTATAAACTTTTATCTATAACTGTAAACTATGTTATGAAAATATATTGATAAAAGTTAATGATATTCTTTAAGATATCAACAGATGAACACTGGCCTTCAACAAAATATCTATAGTGCTCTTTCATTGCTCTTACTAAAAGCGTCCATTTAAAAAATGAAGTCCCTAGCTCACCCCATTTGAGAGTTATCTCCTTAAAGATATTGGACCATGTATTCAAATGCTGAGGTCAGACCCACACAAAATCCCTTCTGCTAGCACTATTGTGCATGATATGCAAAAGGTAATATATTTGTAAAGGCACAGAGAACACTGTGAGTGCACATGGCATGTGTAAATATACCCCTAGAGGTCAGTGCAAAGCAAGGCACTAACAGGTTAGTGCAGTTACAAAGCCCAGCAACCCTGCTAGCATATGAATGGCATGACACTGGATAGACAACAGGCAGTCCAGGCACAAAGTATTAGCTAGTGCACCCCAAATGTTTTACCACTGATGCCCATATGTGCTATATTTGAATGACCCCATGGAAATGAGACCGTTCTTCACTCAAGGTACTAAGGACTCATTGCCAGCTCATTATGTGGCCATTGCAATCTCATTACCAGGACATTGTTCCTTGGACTGTGGGGAGGCTGGATCATAGCCCAGTGCTAACAGATGGCTATTGCAGCTGCAGTACCTAACAACACTAATTAGCACAGTATCACAGGTACTTTTGTACTGTGGTTGGAGACAGTGCAGTTCATACCTAAGAATCAAGATTTTCAGTACAGGTTGTGTAACTGGGGCTTATGGTACCTTATCCCCAAGATGTATGCAGATCAAAACATGTAAAATGGACTTCTGGTTACGGCTCTCTGCATGGCGGTCTAGTCTCTTGTGAGCTGTCCCCAGGCCTGTCCCTAATCCAGCACCATCCGCTATCCAAAGCTGGCTAAAACTGCGATTAGACACAGTAATGGCCAATACCTGTAATCAACTTAAAGAATTCAGTAAGTAATAATTTATTTGTTCGGCAATTGCCATTACAATACAGATAAGACAGTCAATAAATTACATACATACATACATTTTACACGTATGACAAACATTTATAACACATATTACAAACATTTTTTTAAAAAACTTGTTCTGCATATTCCGTACATTTCCCACTTTCATCGATTAGGTCAAGACGTGTCTCACTGCTGTATCTTATTGCACAATAAATCCTTGAATGTGCTTACATCTCAGCTTTTTAACTTCAATAAGGAACATAGCCAGTTCATTTAACAATTCAGAGTTGTCTGAGTTGAACAGAAGATCCAGTATGTATTTATTAGGCATATATAAAGAACCAATATACTTGCCTAATCTTTTGCTACGGAGATGTTCATACCATGGACATCTTAGTACTACATGTTTCAAATCCTCCAGTTCCTGTAGTAACAGTAACAGTTACTGGAGTTATTTTCTCTTTATTGTATCATGCCTCAATGATGTTACTGAAGACTTCAAATCTAAATTGAGTAATTACATTTCTAAATTCAGGGTTCTTAACTATGTCTAAATAAGGTTTTAAAGTGTGCTCTCTCATGTTGTTAGTAAGCCAAATTGCCACTTTTGATTTTAATTCTTTCTAGATCATTTCCGTGACCTTTCTTTTATAGTGACTTATTACAATTTTGAATAGGCCTTATTAAGGCATATTCTTTTTCAACTAATTTATCATATATTGCAAATTTGCATTTTGCAATATAGTTTTAACATTCCCCAACCATTTGCTTTTACCATATGCCAGGTATTGCATCTTTTCTTTAAGACATTCTCCCAATATAGAATTCTTTCTTTCATTTGTTAGTTTAATCCAGTAATTTACTTGTCTTATATATATATCATATCCAGAAGTTTAATTTGCCCTAATTCTGCTCTAACAAGAGCATTGGGAGTACTATTAGGAATATTTAATATTTGTTTATATGTTTTATTCAATATGGCTTCCAACTTAGTTATATTATCATTCCCCCAGATTTCTGCAGCATATAAAACCTGATTAATCATTTTTGCATTGATAGCCTTAATCATTGGGAGAATGGTGTTGCCTCCATGAAGATAATTAAATCTTTTTAGGGCATTCAGTGTACTCTGTAGTTTTTTTATACAAGTTTCTCTATGCTTATTCCACTTGAGATTTTTTGATAATATTATTCCAAGATAATTATATTCATTTACAAATTCCAAAGGTTTATTCATCAGCTTTAATGCTCTATATTTTTTCTTAGTTCCAATAACCATTACCTTGGTTTTTTTAATATTTGGCTTTAAACTGTGCTCTATACAGAGTGTTCCCATTTTGTCAAGAGCCCTCTGAAGGCCTAAACAGCTAGTAGATATTACAACTAAGTCATCAGCGTATGCCAGGACAGGTATTCTGGTTTTTCCCACTCTGGGAGGATGAAAGTCTGGATTATCAAGAGCTGTGATTATTTTATTTATGTATATATTAAAAAGGGTGGGTGCTAGTAAGCATCCTTGTCTAACACCTATATTAGTTTGCACTTTATTAGTTAACAATCCTGTTCCTGTATATTTAATTTTTGCCCAGGTGTTTCTATACATTCTTTGCACAAGTACAATTAAATTATCTATACCCATTTCCTTCATTTTTTCCCATAACAATGTTCTCAGAATTGTGTCAAAGGCTGATGTAAAGTCTATAAATGTAATAAATAAGATTTGCCCTTTTATGTCACAATATTTTTCTATAATGTGATAGAAGATAAATATCTGGTTAACAGTTCCTGTTTTTTTCCGGAAACCAGCCTGTAAGTCAGATATATTTTTATTTCTTTCTAACTCTATAATTATTCTGTTTAGGATTGTTTTAGCATAGATCTTGGCTATAGTATCAATAAGGGCGATAGGTCTATAGTTTGCCGGATCGGCAAACAAGCCTTTTTTGTGTATAGGAACTATATAACTCCCTTTCCAGCTATCTGGTGTAAATGCGTACATAACCATTAAGTTGTATAATCTAGTTAATGCTCTCACCCACAATTCATTATTTAATTATATAAAGTCAATAGGGATCTTATCAGGTCCTGGTGATTTGTTATTCTTGAAACTCTCCAGTACTATCTTGACTTCAGCTTCTGTGAACCAGATAAAGCTGTCATCAATTTCATTTGTGGTTATGTTATAAACATCATCCCCCAATGAAAATATATTTTGAAAATAGCTGACCCATTTTTCTGGCCCTATGTAATAATCAAATTGTTTTTTAAATGTATTTGTTCCTTTAGTCACAAGTGTCCAATAAGTTTTGTCATCATTTTGTTAGATTGCCTTCTGCATCTTATCCCATAATTCCATCCGATGTTTAGTTTTTTGCACTTCTATCTCATCATTATATTGTTTTCTATAACTAGTCAACTCTTTCCTATTTTCTTTAGTTGGATTCTTCTTTACTTTCCTTATTAATTGTGACAGTTTCCTTTTCCCTTCTCTACAATTTTTATAGAACCAATTTTCATAATTTTTCCCCTTATTGTTATCATTGGGTTTTCAATGGTTTCTTCAAAGTTTTCTTAATGTGCAATAATTTAAATATATATATTTTTGGATCTAATTCATGATTGATTTTTGATCTAAACACTGTGAATTCTTGCTCAGTGCCATAGCTTTTATCTCCCATCATTCTTCCCATTTGATTTTATTGTTAATAATTTGTATTTCTGTTTGTTGTTTCCTATTAACATCTTTGACATTTTTCTATATAGTATTAATGGGTAATAATCACTTCAGTTCTATTATTATCTTTAAGTCACAGTACTTATAGAAAACTATGGGGTAATTAACATATAATCTATAGTGGTAGACCCTCTTGCTGCAACACAGGTAATATTTCCTTCAGAATCTGAAGGCATACGCCCATTAGAATAATCAGTTGCAAACTGCCAATTAATTTCTCCATTTGTTTATTTTTATCTTTATGTTTTTTATCAGTAGTCAATCTCTGGGGTATATGTAGGTACATGTAATAGTTCCTGTTGTTCACTACAGATTCCATATCTGGTATTGAAGTCCCCCATACAGAGTAGATCTAAATACTCATTTATATCCAACTTTTTTATAGCTGTAACAATGTGTTTCATTAGTTGACAGTCATAAGTTGCTGATTTTTGTGGGGGATTATAAATATTTACCATTATTACTGTTTTTCCCCATATTCATAGTACTATGATTATATAGTTAGTCTTCACTATGTATGTTTCAATTGTAATGAAATTCACTATTTTAACATTTACAACGAGACCTCCCATTCTTCATCCTGCTTTTTTCATTTTCTGTGCTGGTGCGTGAATAAGTATGTAACCATTTCTATTTATAGTTTCCGCTTGTTCTACCCCATGCCACGTTTCTTGCAAACCTATTATGTCCATTTTGTCCAAAAAAATCACAAAATTCTTTGTCAATAAATTTTGAGATCAGACCAGCAATATTCCAAGTCATAATTCCCAGATTTCCATTACATTGGTACAAATAAATATTAGTACTATTATTTAAAACATCATATATTTCCTCAGTCTCCTGCGGATCTTGATCTACTTCAATCTTTGGAGCATTTCTTATGGCTTCATTACTGAGTCAATTATCCACTCCATTATCCAACAGTTGAAACCTATTAGAGGTTTCAATGTGGTAAATGGGGCCTTGTAACTCCATGTCGTCTACTAATGTTTCTTGTATTTCCCTTGTTACTTCATTTAAATTTACTATTAAGATGTCAAGGCTGTCCAATTTGGTACTAGCCTTCGGATTTTCTCTGCCAACCTCTTACTATAGAGAATAAGGTCAATCGATTCCTTTAAGTGAATCATTATATACTTTCCTTACATCTTTTATGTCATCTTTGTAAAATTCAATGCCCAGGAGATTGTCTACTAAGTAACCTATCATTTCCATCAGTTGTTTCTTTGTTTCTGGTGTTCTGCATGAGATGCCAAAAATCGATAGAGTAACTTCTGTTTCCCCATAATTTTCTTCCATGATAAAATCACTTAATGAGTAAACCTCAGACAATCTTTTTGTCAATTCAATCATAGTTAGAATTTTCATATTTTTCAATGTACTAATAGCTATGGGATAATCCATTACTAAGTTCAACCCAGCTAAACAGTGAGAATTCCTCCAAACATAGTGTGCAACCCTCTCATGTTTAAAAAAAGATCAAAATCAAATCCTGCGATGTTAAATCACTAGCTCTAACTGCATCAATGATATCATCCTCTAAAAGTTCCAGTCCCAGCAATTCAGTACATATAATCTTTCCTAATTCCATTAATACCATACCATTCTCATTATCCTCTTTATGGACTCCCCTAAACGTCACTATAGAGCCTCCCTCCCCAATAGTCAATACCTCCTCTATCCTTTCCTCATTATTCGTTAACACATTACTATTCATTATGTAGTTTCCTTATTGTTTAGTTGAAGTCTCACTATTATTCTGTTCATACCTTACATCGTCTATTCCTTCCTTCGCAAATGATTTATAAAAATTAGTTTTACATGTTTCTTTGTCCAGTTTTGTGTCATTCTGATCCAGTCTCCCTTGGAGGGATCCAATTTCTTTAAATTCTATGTTTGTTGTTGGGCTGAATTCCTTCAATTGGGTCTTGTTTTCCTTTGGGAGAGATATCATTATTTGGGTTAACACACACATGACTGTGGGTGTTTGTCTTAGTTACAGAACAGTTTAACATATCATCTTGTAGTAAAGTTTTATCAGAAACAATGTCCAAAGATAAAACACTTTTTTTCTTCAAATCTCTGTTCTTATCTTCCTTTACCTTTATTTTTTCCTTTCTTTTTTTCCTGTCTTTTTTATTTCAATTAAGTATTGGAGTTTCAGGAAAAACAATAGAAGGGAAATCTGGTCTTAATTGCTCATTTAATACTTCCTGATTATCTGACTCATCATTAACTATTGAAAGTGAATCCTCCTGAGGGCTTATTTTGCTCAACTGTAGGAGTAACTCATCCATTCTGCTACCATTAATCGCTATATTTTCTTTAATTGTATCTAATTCAAATTTAAGATTAATTAGGTGATCTAAAATCATCATATGTGCAATGTGTGGATTTTGAATATAAGTTTTTAAATCCTCACTAAGGGTAAATGGGTAGGTAGTATTAGAATTAAACTTACAATCTTCTTTTTCCTGAGACAATTGCCTTGATTGTTTAGGAGTTGTGAATTGTTTGAGACCAATTATAGTGTCCTGTAATTCACTAGCAATATTCGCAAATCATTATGCCACCTAGGTTTAGGATTTGATTCATAAAAATAATCAGGGAGAAAATTCCATGAATTACACAAACTTGAGAGTTCCCTCTGACTTGTATTCCTAGAAGCCTCCAATGTTATATGCAACTCTGTACCCAATGTTTCTTTCAAAGCTGCAGAACTTAAAGTTGTATCTGCTTCTGCTTTTTGACAACTGTCCCCAATAAATTCATTAAGTTTATTGCTAGGGCTAATTGGATTATTGGTCTGATTAAGACATCCCTTGGGAGCCACTTGCTCACTACCAATCATGTCATTAGATGTCATTTGAGCAGATTGTAGCTTTTTTCAACAAAATGATCTTTAATTTTAGTCTGCTTGTTTTTTTACTGCAAAACTACCTCTGAGATTGTCTCTATAATATCCAACTTATTATTCAGCATTTCCAAACATAATTCCTTCTCTTTTAGCTATTGAATGGTTCTATTTTTAAGTTCGCAATCCCTTTGATTTTCTACCATCTTGGTTCATTGTTTGCATTTGAGTGGGAGTACTACTACTTATAAAACCATCCAAAGCATTTTCTCAATTCCATTAACATCATCTAAAGTGGAATGCATAGATAATTTTAATTCAATGGGAGAATTTACCATGTGTTGTACAGAACTATGATCAATCTCTAATTAATGTTAGAAATGGAACCTTTAAATTGTCCATTTCCTCTTCTTTGGCGTCTGGTTTGAACCATGATCTTTATATAGATATCTCTGGAATTAATACACCCCTAACTAAAAATATTATAAATATCACAGGTAATCCAAAAACACAGAAATAAAAAAATAACACCTAACAACAATAATCAAGGTAAAAAAAAATCAATCAATAAACGAAAAAAATCAATCAATAAAAAAAAATCAATGTGTAACTTTAGAATCTTTTTTTTTTTAATTTTATACTTCCCCCCAAAAGCTGGAAAACTTCTAATTCAATATCTAGAATCTGCTTCTTTACCCTGCAAAAACATTAACACCCCTCAAACAACAGTTTACAACTCTTTAAAATTCCCTATTATCTTCAAAACAGCACCAGTAAATAACATTAAAAGTGAGCTGTTTGTACTCTGGATTTTTATTTTTTTTTTTTTTTTTTAACCTACGGGTGCTTCATGCCACTCACACTTGCGCTAACGCGCTCACATTAGTAGCGCTTGTCTTTTTGTAGGTAAACTGCCCCTCCTCTCAAGCTGACATGCTTTAATGACCACAGGTATCTTCCAGCTCTCAATTACATGCCCCAGGAGATTTAAACAAACATTTCTAGGCTTCCAGCCTTATAGAGGAGCCAAGGCACAAAACACTGTTTTGTAAACTCAAGAATCAGTGCAAAAAGCAGAATAACAAAGTTCACAACCTGCAAGTGTCTTTTTGTTTTTCCAGCTTTGTAGAGGAGTCACGGCACAAAATGCTGTTCTGTAAACTCAGGAATCAGTGCAAAAAGCAGAATAACAGTTCAGTACCTGCAAGTGTCTTTTTGTAGGAAACTGCCCTCCTCCTCAAGGCTGACATGCTTTAATGACCACAGGTATCTTCCAGCTCTCAATTATATGCCCCAGGAGATTTAAACAAACAGTTCTAGGCTCCAGCTTTATAGAGGAGCCAAGGCACAAAACACTGTTTTGTAAACTCATGAATCAGTGCAAAAAGCAGAATAACAAAGTTCAAAACCTGCAAGTGTCTTTTTGTTTTTCCAGCTTTGTAGAGGAGTCAAGGCAGGTAGAAGACTTGGTTTGCTGGCCAAGGCACCTAGCTTCACCTGAGCTCTTTCCTTCTAAGACTGATTGAAAGGCAGAGTAGAGAAACTTACCAGAGCAAGGGAAAAGGATTAAGACTTAGTTTGGCTAAGCAGATTTACCGTGTGGTGGTGTTTTTATTTTTTACCACAGGGATTGCTACTGTTTGTTGCTAACATTTCATTGCTTTATTTTTATCTGATTCAAATTTTGTTGCTGGTATACCTTCTTCTGCATTATTACAAGGATGTGCCTACAGGTGTGTGCTAACAGATTACTCCTGTAATCTTCTGATTCAAATTGTCTTTTGCAAGGTATATCTTCTGTGACTGCTTTATTTTTCTCTGGAGCAAAGTGTTTCTTACAGCGATATCTTCTCTGGAAATTATTACAGGTGGTGCTTTACAGGTTTTACAGTTTTATCTAACATTAGGATAAGCTTTCAGAGTTACTGCATTTGTTGTTGACTGATTGTTTCTGCTCTTACCTCCTTGTTCTTTCATCCGTGGTTCTTCTTTTTAGGCAGGGGAAGGGCCCATCCACCCACCCCCATCCCCAACCACCCCACGTTACACTCCTTTTATAAGGTACCACAGTTGTGACATTTCCTGTGGCAGAGCAGGAAGGGGCGGATCAGTGGGGCCTCCACAAGGTGATCTAATTTACAGGGGCACTAGTAATTTAACTTGTTATAACAAGTTAAACAAAGCACAATTAAACCATTACTTGCATTTTTTTTTTCATTTTTTCTCCTTCTAATTACTCTGACTAGGTTACAAACCCAGCAACTTATTTGGAATGGATTTCATTAACTGCAGGTACTGTGGAACAATTTTCAGAAGGACAGTCTTACAGGATTTAGGACACTGTTCTATATGCTGGGCCTTTGGAGATCTTAGGCTCAGCTCCGGCAGCATGGGCAGAGATTGCACGCCCAAATTTCATATTGAAGAGGAAATACATTATAAGAACCATCCGCCATTTCCCCAGCATCCAACAGAAAACCTCGACCGTAGAGGGTAGTTGGTCCAGGAGGTTGGCAGGTGGTTAGAGGGAGCAAATCAGGTGCCCCATCACTCTCTGCTCTCCAACACATTACCCCAAAACCATATAAACACTACTAAACAGGTATCTGCCTCTATCTCTGAAATCAAATAAAGAGGCAGAAGACACTGCAGAGCAGGACACTGCGCACAGGAGCTAGCACAACAAAACTCACCCAAACAGGAACCAAAACAAAATAAGCACAAAGAAATCCAAAAACTTCTGATCATAGGAGACTCCATGATCTGGGGAGTTGATACCCATCTCCAGCCAGGGTGATGGTCAGATGTCTCCCAGGTACATCAGCATGGAGAGACACTGACTGCATTGCTAAAATTGTTCACAAAGCAGGAGAAAACATTGATGTCCTAGTACACATAGGGACTATCGATCTCGCCAGCCAGTCAGTTGTGGAGACCAAGGAACACCTGACTAGGCTGGGTGACAAACTATCATCTATTTCATCCGCATCTCCTTCTCTGAGATCCTGCCAGTCTGGGAGAGGGGAGCAGATGGACGGAAGGTCAGAGAAGGGGAGATAGGGGAGCTAAACATGTGGCTCAAGGGCTGGTGCCAGGAAAAAGGATACAGATTTGTAGGGAACTGGCAACAGTTCTGGGAGCGAAAGTTCTTTAAATTTGATGGACTGCATCTGACTAAAGAGGGAGTTAGTGCATTGGGGCAGAAGTTTGACATCTTTGCAGAATATTTAAACTAGCAAATGGGGAGAGGGGTGTAGCACCCCATACGTCGAATGAGAAGAACACCCCTTCTCTCTCAGCTAGTGGTCAAACAGGAATTCAGCATGTTTGCCGTTCATTTGCATCACCAGGTAAGAAAAAAGGTTTGTCTCCCCATACGACGCACTGGGGTAATGCCAAACTTCACCCAACAACTAACACACCAAAATCTGGCCAATGGAAAATCATGTACAAATGCTCACAGCCTGGGAAATAAGATCCCAGACCTGCAGGCACAATGTCAGAGGCTAAACTGGACATAGTAGCATAGTGAGACGTGGCTTTACCAGTAACCACACTTGGGAGACTTCAGTACCTGGCTATGTATTGTTCAGAAGAGGCCGAGTGCAAAAAGGGGGGAGGACTGGCCCTGTATGTTAATGAAAATATGAAAGCTACAGAAACTAGAATACACATAAGGAGCCAGAAGAACTGTGGGTCACCCTGAAACAGGAAATGGGACAGCCATAAGAACTGGGGTTGTCTACAGGCCCCTAGACCAGAGGGAGGACATAGACACATTACTGTTAGAAGATATACAAAACATGACAGCTAAAGGGAGGTTCTGATAATGGGAGACTTCAACATGCCGGATACAGATTGGTCAATACCAGCAGGAACATCTGCCAGAACTAGACTCATAGTGGATTCCTGCAGGGGAGGCCCTCAAACAACTGGTACAGCAACCCACAAGAGACAGGGCTATCCTAGATCTAGTACTGACTAACAAAGAAGGGATCACAGATCTCCAGGTAGAAGGTCACCTGGGGCCAGTGACCATCACATGGTATGGTTCAATTTGGCTACTACATCTAAATCATCCCATTCCAAGGCAAAAATATGGGACTTCAGAGGAGCTGACTTTGATAAGATGGCCAACAGAGTTAAGCTAGCCCTGGCAAAAAGAAACACAGGTGAGGGGGTACAGGCAAAGGGGCAAGCATTAAAGATGCAATACTTGAAGCAACATCCCATTGTGTTAGACAGAAAAGGAAGTGCAAAAGAAGAAGGAAACCACTTTGGTTCTCAAATACAGTAGCAGAAAAGGTCAGAGCCAAAAGGCTGGCCTTCAGGAAATATAAGGGAACACAGCGGGATGAAGATAGGGAGGCATACCAAACTGCCCTAAGGGAAGCAGGTAAGGCAGTAAGGCAGGCAAAGTCCCAAACTGAGGAAACACTAGCACGAACAGTAAAAGAAGGTGACAAGACTTTCTATAGATACATTAGTGAAAGGAGAAAGTCCAGAGGGGGTATTGCTAAGCTTAATGGAGAAAAGGGAGCATGTGAGGAGGAGGACCCCTGTAAAGGCATCTATCCTAAATAGATACTTTTGCTCAGTATTTACTGAAGAGAAGGTAGGGCAGGGCCCACAGCTCAGCATCATGGACACAGGGGGAGGGAGGTGAGCACTCACTCCTTCACAAAAAGAAAGGGTCCTACAAGAGCTTAAGCTCAGGGTGGATAAGGCAATGGGACCTGATGGCATACATCCCAGGGTACTTAAGGTGCTAAAGGAGGAACTAGCAGAGCCATTAGCAGAATTGTTTAGTGAGTCTCTGAGCACAGGAGAGGTCCCAGAAGACTGGAGAAGGGCTCATGTGATCCCGCCCACAAGAGTGGTAGCAGGGGGAGGCGGGAACTACAGACCGGTCAGTCTTACCTCAGTAGTGGGCAAGATTATGGAGGCACTCCTTAAGGAAAGGATAGTGCAACACCTGGAATCCATAGGAGCACAGGATCCAAGACAGCATGGGTTTACAAAAGGAAGGTCCTGTCAAACTAATCTCATAGATTTCTTTGACTGGGTAACCAGAGTGGTGTACCAAGGGGGAGCAGTTGATGTCACCTACCCTGACTTCAGCAAAGCTTTTGACACTGTTCCACATAGAAGATTGATAAATAAGCTGGGTAGACTCAGGATGGGTCAGAAGTTGGTCAACTGGGTGGCAAACTGGTTGACGGGCAGAAAACAGAGAGTGGTGGTAAATGGTATACAGTCAGAAGAGATGCAAGTCACAAGTGGGGTACCTCAGGGATCAGTCCTGGGGCCAGTCGTCTTCAACATCTTCATTAGTGACCTTGCAGATGGACTAGAGGGTAAGGCTTGACTGTTTGCAGATGACACCAAGATCTGCAACAGAGTAGATGATCCAGATGGGGTGGGCAGAATGAGAAGAGATCTGGATAAACTAGCAGAATGGTCAGAAGAGTGGCAACTGGGATTTATTGCAAAGAATGCAAAATCATGCACATAGGTAAGAGAAACCCTGAAGCCACCTATAGGCTGGGAGGGGAGTTGCTAGCAGTCACAAAGGAAGAAAGAGACTTGGGCATCATCATCACTGATGACCTAAAATCATCCAAGCAGACCTCTAAAGCAGTAGGTAAGGCTAGGGGGGTGTTAGGGTGTATTAGTAGGGGTATCACAAGTCGTAATAGGGAGGTAATAATCCCTCTTTACAAGACACTGGTTAGGCCCCATCTGGAGTACTGCGTGCAGTATTGGAGGCCACACCTTCACAAGGACATTAACCAAATTGAGGCAGTCCAGAAAAGGGCAACCAAAATGGTGCAGGACTGCATCAGAAGACATATGAGGACAGATTAATGGAGCTCAATATGTATACCCTTGAGCAAAGGAGGAGAGAGGTGATATGATTGAGGCATTCAAACACCTTAAGGGCATAAACAAGGTGAAAGAGTCTAACATGTTTAAATATAAGAAAAATAGCAGGACAAGAGGACACAGCATGAGATTAGAGGGAGGCCGATTAAGGGGAGTGAGGAAATTCTTTTTCACAGAAAGGGTGGTGGATGCATGGAATGGCTTACCACAAGAAGTGGTGGCTATGAATACAGTGCAGGGCTTCAAACAGGCATGGGATAGGCATAAGGGAGCAATACAAATGACTATGAATAGATAGGCCACTGACAGAGTAAAGGCCGATGGCACATTTATAAGGTAGAAAAAGAAATGGGCAGACTGGATGGGCCTTGCTGTCCTTATCTGCCGTCAACTTCTATGTTTCTATGTTTCTATGCTGTTCTGTAAACTCAGGAATCATTGCAAAAAGCAGAATAACCTTTAATTAAAGAATTCACTGCCCTGTTGGGGGTAAAAGAAAACCAGAGCAAATTAAGGGTTCCTGACAATGCGGACCATGAGGCCTACAGCTGACCTACCTCACCAGACAGACACTCCCCCATGGACTCGAGCTCTGAGGACGAAAAAGAAGTTACTATTACCTTGAGGCAGCTATGTCAAGAACTGTGTAGATTAGAAAATACAATTACCTACTTTCAACAAGAAATGCTCACGGTGAAGACAGACCAGAAAAAAAACAGCAGCAACAGCTTACTGACCTGGAGCAGCATACGACTGCAATTTCCAGTACCTTCACAATGGAGCAATCCTGCAGCTCCACGATTGGGAGACTGAGCTGCAACAGAATTAGAGGACCTTGAAAATCGGTTCTGGAGGATCGATATATGCATACACAGGGTTCCCAAAGGAACAGAATCTGGGGACATGGTCAAATTCATGTAGTTTTATTCGAGAGATCCTGGGGCTGGACTCTGAGTATGCTCTAAATATTATCTGATCCCATAGATCCATCGGCCCATGTCCTTCCAACCCCCAAGGCATGTCCCCATTCTGTTATAATTGCCTTTTTGGATTACAGAATGAAAACAGAAATTTTGCAAAAAGCCTGGCAAAAGAAAGAAATTATTTTTGGGGACACTCGATTGTTCTTCGAGCATGACTATGCTCCCATCACCATGGACCATAGGAAAAAGTTATTTCCAATTCTAAAACAACTATAGGAGAAGGGAGTAAAAGCTCGGCTTGACTATCCAGCAACTCTGAGGATTAGAACAGACTCTGAAATCCACCTCTTTCCCACCATCTCAGCAGCGAAGACCTTCTTAAAGCACTGGAACATTCAGGTGGATGAGCTCCTTGACCCAGAGGTGATTAGAGAGTTGGACCACCATCACAGGTACAATGCTAGAGGCCCTGGAATGGCAAGGAGACCTGGAGTAAGAAACTCACAATCATTACGTCAACAGCTAGAGCAGTTAGAGAGTGCATAGGCAGCCTCAGTGGATCAGACAGCACCAGTGCCACAGAGAAAGGCCGCCAACAAGCACAAACATTGAGCAAAAAACTCCAGCACCAGAGCAGTCGCTTCCTCTGCCCCAAGCGTGTCCGGTACCTGAAACAGCTCAGTATACAATCCATAACTAACCACCAACTATGTAAAATCACCCAATCATTCATGGAGGGTGAGTTTATTTTATTTGGGGTACTGTCTGCTCTGCGCTTTACCCTCTGGGCAAGGTCTTGGTAATGGCCCCGGTCTGAATACCAGACTTTATTCCCTAGAGCCCAGCCTGGGACTTAAGAGGAATTAATGAATTATCCAGCTACTCATTATTTAATTAATGCCCTCCTAAAGGGTTTGAGTCACTGTTGAGGGCCCCTAATTCATCTATCCAATGTGCATCAATTATTCAAATGCCCTGAGGGCTTTGTACTTTGCGGGAGGTCCGGAAATGTTGGACTGAATTAGAGAGATCATTCTCCAAGTTTCTGGAAGAAAAGCATCTCCTCATTAGCCTTGGACTGACTATAATTAGTTGGATTTTTCTTTTTTTTCCTCTCTTTTTCTAGAAGTTGCACACTGATAATGAAGGATGATTTGATTATTGGCTAGCCACTGAGTTCATTTGGCCAGTCAAGAAAAGACGGAGTTTACTTGTTACTTGGTTTATTTCTCAGTGTAATATCAGTTTTCCTCTTTTGTAACAACAATTTAAGGTTATAATACATGAGTGGGGCTAGGACTGAGGGTCTCTATGTATTGGGATGGACGTATCACCTTTTTCATGAGGGTCACTGAGCTGGGGCCCTCAGATAGGTGTGGCCTTTGATTGTCATGCCCCCATCCCCCATTTCAAGTATTAGCGGATGGAAACAGGTGGAACTATTGGAAGTACATCCTTCCGTTATATAAAAAAAATCTCATGTTGGGGTAACCCATTGGTTCTTGAAAGTTGCAAGCTTTTTGTTCTGGTTTTTGATTTCACATGTTATATTTTGTACTGCTCAGAATAATGGAGGGAGATGGTCAGGTGTCCCTATGCCTTGGACGACTGGGGGAGAATTTACAAACCTTCTCTTTTCTTATACTGGTGGAATACCATGACAGAGTTGTCAATTGTTACTTATAATGTTAAAAGTCTGAATGGACCAATTTAAACGGGCCTGCATTTTGCAAGAGATGAGCAAGCTGGGGGTCCTGGTGACTTTCTTACAAGAGACCTGTCTCTCTGAGGCTGATGATTTCTGTGGGCTTCGAACATCTTTCTCTACTTGCTGCCCTGCTGGAATATGTTAATCGTCCCAACCATGGAAGTGGATTTGAAGCAAGCTCCTCCAAAACACACCCTGCTGCTGATGCTGGAGAGAGCTAAGTCCTCAAAGCTCTCTAAAGCAACAGGTGCTGTGCCACTTGCTAACTCCAATCCCCAGGCTGCACATTTGGAGGCTAAGTTCCTTGAAGAACTGGCACCAATTAAAGAAATGTTGCAACTTTTGGTGAGCAATTTTCAAGGCATGAAGGGTTCACTAGATAAGCTTACAATCAGAACCAGTGATAACGAAGCCCATATATCATCACCAGACAATTGGAGAGCCCAAACAGATCCTGAGATTATTTCCCTTTGGCAGCAACTAAAAAAAATGGAGACATACATCAAAGATCTCGAAGGGAGATCCCACCGCAATAATCTGGTGGTCCTGGGCTTACCAGAAAAAGAATAGGGCCAGGCACCTACCTTGTTTGCCCAAAAGCTGTGTGAAAAAAGTGTAGGCCCCTCTCCTCATGGGCCCACATACATCATAGAGCAGTCACACCACTCACTGCGCCCTACACCTCAACCAGGCTTACCTCCAAAACCCTTTATTTTTTGGCTTCTCAATTATCTAGACAAGCAGTATGTCCTGGTCAGCTCAGAGATGGTAAAGAAATACTGTGGGAAGATAAGCGCATCAGAGTAGCACAGGATCTGCCTTTTTCAGTATTGCAAAAGAGGGAAGCTTTGCACCCTTTGGTCACTAAACTGATCACAGCTGGTATTCATTTCAGGGTAAGATACCCAACCACTCTCCAGGTCAATAAGGATGGACAATGGTTATCGTTTGAATTCCTGGAATTGGCAACTGGTGAACTTCAGAAGTTATACTCTGATCTGCTTAAATGACTTTCAGTTGCATGCTGTCATGCTAAATAAGGTTGCATAGTAAGTTGGCAATGGTTTTCAGTTTTGTCTTTCCAACTTTGAACAGATTCACTGGACTGCTATTTTTATTTAGTTGGATGGCCTGATTTGACCTTGTTGTAACTAAGGGACCTTAGCATTTTTGGTCTCTCTTTGTTTGATTTGCCCTGTAAGCCTTGCTCTCTGTAAAAGGGGAATTGCTCTGAAGCCTCTGGGAATTACCCTTTACCTTATGGCATGATGTGAATGTGCAAACTTGCTTTCCCCTTTTTGAACTGATTAGTACCCATATGGACCTATGCTCAGTGAATGACTAACGCACCATTTTGTTTTATGGATATTTCTTTGACCAATGCGGGGCAACTATTTTTAAATTGCTCTACCTTTTTTGATTTATTAATACTGTCTGATACAGGCATGGGAGAACTGGATCACCTGTATGCCTATAATGATCCCTAGGAGTGAACCTGACCTACTGCAAATAAGCTCCACTCAGCGATTCTCTGTCTCCATGGTTTCTTAAGGATGGACATCTTGTTGACACCCTTGTGACTGCGGTTATTGCCACTTTTCATATATCCACCAGTTGCTTATAAAGATAGATACCATCATCTGTAATTTGTTTTTCTGTTTTTTTTTAATCTTGAGTGCACCTGTGAAGCGGCAGGAACTAGAGACAGGGATCCTGATGGACGTTTTGCATTTTAGTTCATAAATTGTTGGATCTTAGTTATATTGACTTGATTAATGTATTTTTATTTCTTACAGGAGTGCCTATTAATGGTTGGTGTTGCTGATTACCTGGTACTACTCGATGTTAATTTTTCTGTAACCGGGATACTAATCTGGATATGTAATACAGCAGTTATTCTTTTTATACACTCAATAGCCGATTGGGGGGAGGGTAGGAAGGTCACTTTTTACGGTAGCATAAGAATAATCACACTGAGTGTATTAGTATGAGGTCAGTCAATCAGGCTGAGGGTTGTGTTTTTGTTATCATTGGGATATTGGGTGCTTTGAAATGGGAACTTGGAAGGGAGAGAGATGGTAGGGACATAGGGATGTTACTGGAGAACCTTTGATACTATAGCCACATACTGCATTTTGTTACCACTGACTAGACAGCTTTTACCATCAGGTAACCTTTTCTTTCAATCTGAAATATGTTTTGTGGAATGCTAAGGGTGCCCACTCGAAGGTGAAGAGGTACCAGATCGTGAAGCACCTTGGTCTTTTGCATTGTCGTATTGCATTTCTTCAAGAGACCCATTTGCTGGCCTCAGAGGGGTCTTTCTTTAGAAGACAATGGATTGGCCAAGTTTTTGCGGCTGGTAAGTCTACTTCTCAGAGAGGGGTAGCAATCCTGGGAGCTAGAGGGGTACAATTACAAGTGCTGCAATGTGTTGAAGATCCTCAGGGACTTTACATTTTGTTAAGGGGTTTGCTTAACCACATAGAAGTCCTCCTGGGGCTTATGGCCCTAACAAAGACCTCCCAGACTTTTTCACTAACCTATCTGTCACCTTAGCTCCCTTTCTTTGATTGCCCACTCTACTTGCTGGGGAATTGGAACATATGTCAAGACCCTGTCTTAGATAAATTCAATCGCTGTGTAGAATGCCTTTGTCCTGCCCATCACTGTCTTCAAGAATTCAAGGACTGTTGTGGCCTTAATGATCCCTGGCATCTCTTGAATCAGACCACTCCAGAGTATACGTTTCATTCTTTTCATAAATCCCTTTCCCAGATTGATTATTTTTTGATCACCAACTCAGTGCTGTCTGGCCTTTCAGACAGTGGTATTGCTCTGAGATTGCTGTCTGGTCACTCTCCCATTTGGCTGGAAGGTGCTTTCTCGCCTCATAGGTAGCAAGATAGCTTGTGGAAATTATATACCCAGCTCCTCCAGCAGGAAAGCATTGTAACCTGAATTAAGGAGGTTATCTCTCAGTTTGTTGCCCATAACACTGGCTCTGTTCTGGCAGTAGATAAAATCTGGTGTTCTCAAGTGTGTTCTATGGGACGAGTTTATTCACTTAGCCTCTACTCGGAAGCGCAAACAAGAAGCCCACTCCCTTTCTCTTTTCAATTATATATAAGTGCTGGAGATGTCTTATCTTTTGAATCCCTCTGCAGAAACTCAGGAACAATTAACCATTCTCTGAGATCAGTATGAGGAGAGTCTAAAGGTAAAGGCTGAATACGCCTTATTCAAAACACGTGCCTGATATGTCAAGCAGGGATACAAAGTGAGTCATCTTCTGGCCTTGAGGTTGAAAAAGCAGAAGGAATCTCCTATAGTTTTAGCCCTTTCCTCCCTTGACAGTAAATCCCTCCTTATTCCACCGAAAGATATTGCCTGGGAATTCAAGGCCTACTATTGTTGCCTCTATAGTCCCCCTGCACATCTCCCCTTGCTTGAGGATATTCAGAGGTATCTGGTGGACATCGTTCTTCCCTCATTGGGCTCTGATCAACAGTCCTTGCTTATCAGACCCATCTCTGCCTGGGAGATTGAAGAGGCCATCCGATCTCTTCCCCTAGATAAGGCCCTGGGCCCTGATGGGCTTCCCTCTAACTTTCATAAAGTGTTCCAGAAAGAATTAATCCCTGTTTTGCAGCGACTATTCATCTATTTCTACGAGCATGGTCTCTCGGATCCTATGGTGCTGGAAGCATTGATCATAGCCCTTCCGAAACCTGGTAAATCTAGAGACAGAGTGACCAATTATCGCCCTATATCACTTATGAATTATGATATCAAAATATTTGCCAATATTGTAGCTATTAGAATAACACTGGTTTGGGAACCTTTGATCAGTCCAGAACAAGTGGGGTTTATAAAAGGCTGCTCATCTGCTGACCTCATGAGGAAACTTTCTCATATTTTCTCCGTCTCCAGGGAGGCTCGTTGCCCTATGGCGTTGTTCTCCCTGGACACGGAGAAAGCCTTTTATAGAGTCAGTTGGCCCTTTCTATTTGAGGTTCTGGTTAAATCTGGTTTTCCCCAAGAATTTGTACAATGGATTATAATCCTTATTCAAATCCTAGTGCTAAGGTTTATTGCAATGGAGTCTTCTCAGTCCCTTTCCTTCTTGGATCCCGTACTCGACAGGGTTGTCCACTCTCCTCATTATTGTTTAATTTATATCTTGAACCCCTGCTTTTTTATCTCAATACTTCTCTTATTACAGGTATCCATATCGGCCCTTTTTTACATCAGGCTCTCAGCATATGTTGACAATATACTCCTTCACCTGTCGGACCCAAAAGACACCATCCCAGTGATCTTATGCATTATTGTGGAATTTGGGCAACATTCAAATTATAAGTTAAATCTGGATAAATCAGTGGTAATGTCCCTTAACTCCAGAGTTTTTAAAGCAGACATTAACGTGCTTCAGTTGGCTTGAGCCTCTCATAGTAAATATTTGGGTATAATCTTAGCCCCAATGGTGGCACAGATGAAAAAATTTAATCTGGATGACCTGTTAAATACGGCTCAACAAGATTTGGATTGGTGGACTCCTCTTTAACTCTCTTCAGGGGAGAATTAGTGTTATCAAAATTAATATTCTTCCCCATCTATTTTATCCTTTATCCATGTTGAATCTTTATCTCCCATTGCTCTGGTTTAAAAAACTACACGGTATAATTTCTAAGTTCCTTTGGTGTAAGAACCCCCCAAGGTACTCATATATGAGGCTAGGAGCCTCTAAATTTAATGGTGGTCTCAAATTGACTAATTTTTATCACTACTACCTAGCCAGTCATATGGCTAAATATTTTAAGTGGGCTGAAGCTCCCTCTCCCCTAGAGGAACCTAAGTGTCTTCCCCTATGGTTGTTGTTGGAACACACTTAATATCTGGATCATCTATATCACCACATAATCTCCTTTTTGTTGCTCCAAGGTCACTGCCCTCAGCCCTCTGGGATACTCCAATTTTTACCTCTCTCAAGGTCAGTTCCAATTTTGTAAAACTCTTAATTATGATTATCTTAAAGATATTTCCCAGCCACTGTGTCATAATCCCAACTTTCATCTAGGAGGTGATATGGTAACCCCCAGAGGAATACCATCTCTAGAGGGGCTGATGGTCTGGGACTTGGTTGATCATGGACAGATAGGGACTACCCCAGAGCTGTTAATTAGGCTCCAGCTCCCAACCAACTCACATTCCTTATATACCAAATTCACCATCTACTTGTTAGCTGGTTTGGTACCACCCCCGGTCCATAGATCAGAATGCATTTCTCCACACACTTCGAACACTAGCCTGGCAACCTCACTCTGTATCAACTATCACCTCTGCCCTATATCCTAAATTTCATCCAGACATACAGGGGCAGTCATCTTACTGGTCCACTGTGTTCCCTGAAAATGCATTTCACTGGGAGAAAATTTGGCAAAATATTTATACCCACACTTCCAATGATCGACTTCACCTTACACAGTTTTACATTTTACATAACGTTTACTTTACACCATCTAAACTGGCGGAGATAAGGAAATCACTCTCCCCCTGTGTTTCAGATATGGTCAGGAAATGGGAACCCTGTTACATATTATGTGGGAATATCCCAAAATGACCCCACCTATGGGAACATATAAGATCCAAGATGGACCCCTTATTTGGACAGGATGACCTATTTACCCCTGAAATATGGCTGGTGAGAGATTTTTCACAGTTAAGAATTAGAGCTATGAGGTAGTTCATGTCCCTCATTTCCCTTTCAGTGAAACGTGTAGTGTTATGTAGTTGGAAAGATCACTCAAGCATTTCATATACTGAATGGCTTAATGAGCTTTTAACCAGTCTTCATCTTGAAAAGATGATAGCCAGCCTCTGGGATAGGCTATCTCTATACCATAAGAGATGGGATAATTTTCATATCCTGTTGTTACTTTCGTCTTCTCCTTAAAGTGTTGATTGATATCTGCCCTTCACCTGTTGCCTCTTTCATACACCTTCCCTTAAGGGGGGCTTCCCTTATTCATACTCCACTTGCTTATTAGATTTTTGAGAGTCCTGTATGATTGACCCTGGGCTGCCTAGTTTTTTTACTGCTGCATTCATCCAGAAGCAGCCTTTTTTTCCTTTATTGCTCAGCATAGGTTCTCGAGGGAGGGGGGATGGAGGGAGGAGGTTAGGCAAAGGTGGGGGAAGGGAATGGTATATGTGGGTTTATTGTATTGTTGTGGATATGGATAATTGTTGTTGGTTGTTTTATGTGGTCATTGTATTTTGTGCTGACTTCGATAAAGCATATTTAATTAAAAAAGAGAGAAAAGTGTTCCCTTGTAAACTCATAGAAACCTTCTCTAGGTGTTTGTAACAACACATGTTGACTTAAAAATCAAATGTTAAGGGTTTGCTACAAAAGAAATAGATAAAGGGAACTCAGAGCTTTAAAATACATATTAATTCCTTACCTGGGAGTTGCAATCTATGTGTATATATGGTCTCTCTAAGAGCTGCCAGCCCACAAACTGAACTTTTTTATACTCTTTCAGAGAGTGGTGTCACAGTAGGTGGGGCTAGACCCCTTCATTATACCCTATTTCATATGCACATGGAAATAAAATGTTTTCTTATGGGTATTATGTAGAGAAAAGATACTGTGTAAATATTATCTGTATTTGTCTCTATTTAATTCATGTTACTTGATAAAAAGCAATAAAATCAAAGAAGTTATAAACGTTTTTCTAAAAAGGGGTGGATCACATGTCTGTGATGTCACTCCAAGCTGTGTATATGAACCCTCCACTAGGAGAGAACAGATCAGATCAGCTTTGACTTCAGTTCAGTGAAGTCAGTTGTTTGCTGACTAGTGAGATCAGTTTTGGCTTCAGTTCAGTGAAGTAAGTTGCCTGCTGACTGGTGAGATGATTTTCCAGTTCATTGCAGTTTGCCTGAGAAAGAAGTTACTGGGAGACAATGTTTGCTTTCATGTCTCCTACTGATGCTGATGCCAGGCTTATTTATCCTGACAAAGACAAATGCTGGAACCAACTAACCTTAAAGATTTTTCTTTTCTGTACAAGTAATTTTTTTTCTATTGTTTTGGATTACCTAAATAAAAAGAACAATGCATATCCTGCGTTTTTATGCACCTTATCTACTGTTGTTGCATCTGCCTGTTCCCACACATTCTCACCCATCACCTCTACTGGCAGACTGTTCCAAGGCTCCACCACCCTTTCCATAAAATAGAATTTCCACACATTCCTCTTAAATGTTCCTGCTGCCAGTTTCCACTCATGACTCTGGGTTCTTGACTCTTTACTCCTGATAAATAGTCTCCTGCAGTTCACCTCATTTATTCCGTTAAGGAACTTGAAGGTCTCTATCATATGTCCCCTCTTTTGCCTGGTCTCCAATGAGTACATGTTCTTCAGATGATCTTTATAAGCTTTGCCTATCTGGCCCCAAATTATCTTGGTCACCCCGCACTGCATTGTCTCCAGCCTTTCACTGTCCTTCCCTAGGTAAGGACTCCAGAACTGATCACAGTATTCCAGATGCAGCCTCACCAGTGATTTATACAGAGGTAGTAGCATCTCCTTCTTCCTGCTGTCAGTACCCCTTCTGATATGCTCCATCATCCTACTAGCCTTACTACAGGTTTTCTTACACAGGCCTGATTGTTTGATGGAGTCACTAATAATGACTTCCAGGTTCCTTTCCTCTGCCATAGTGCTCAGTTTAACCCTTCCCATCCAATACTATGACCTGTTTTTCCCCCCAGGCTGCATAACCTTGCATTTTTTTGTCAAGGAATTTCAATTGCCAAACTTTAGAGCACCTCTCTAGCCTTTGTAGATCCTTCTGCATCTCCCTGTTCCCTTTGTCACTATCTACCCTACCACAGAGCTTTGTGTAATGTGTGAACAGACACAACTTACCATGGATGCCCTCTTCAATGTCACTGATGACCATATTAAAGAAGACAGACCCAGGAAAGATCCCTGTGGCACCCCATTTGTGATCTCCTCTATGCAAATTTAACCTTGTTTACCACCATCATCTGCTGACTCTTCTTCAACCAGTTTCCTACCCATTTATGCCCCTAGCCATGCCCAGGTCCTCCAGCTTCTTCAGCAATCTTCTGTACAGCACTAAGTCGAAAGCTTTGCTGAAATTGAAGTAGAGTAAATCCACAGCATGGCCTTTATCTACTACCTTTGTTACCTAGTCAAAGAAAACTATCAGATTGATCTGACAAGACCTCCCTGCCTCAAATCCATGCTGTTTACTGTTCTCTAGATTGTTGCCCTCTATACAGACCTGATCTCAACAAAAGTGGGACCGCCACAGCAATTCAAAACATAAGGACAAAAAAGACAATAAATTCAGTTCATGTTTTAATGTGATCTACACAATGTGCAAAACAGTAAAAAGCAGAATACTCAGTGGAAACCCCACACAGAGTATATGTTGAAAAACTCCAACTGTTTTCACATGATTCAACACATCTTCAGGGAGAGCCAGTCTCAAACAGCACGTCTCTTTTTAAAACATATTGTTAAAGTGATAGTGCATTTGAGTGAAAAATGTGAATAATTTATGGCACACAAAGAAACAACCCAAAACAGTATAATCATGCAGCTCAAGGTCTTGATGAAATATAAATTTGTAAAACAAATATCAGACCATCTAAAGTTTGGCAATTAGAGATGCTTGCTTTTAAAACCTTTTGGAGACATAAAGTAAGGACGTTTCACTGATATATGTAGTATTGATATTAAATAAGAAACAGTAACAGTACTCCCATACTATGATATAAAAAGTTCAATTGCAAGGCACTTACATCCATAAATGTAAAACCATAGCATAGTGTATGGGAAAATGGCCACCACACCTAGCACTGTATGAATTCAAAAGCCCAAACTTAATGGGAGCTAATCAAAAATGAAGGCTCATTTAGATACTGATGCTCGCTCTCTATTTAACATACACAAATTTAGTGCAAGCAGTTTAGCTAAATACTGCAAAAGACTGGAGGCCAGATTTTTAGTCCCCTCAAAATCAGCGTGGCTGCAGGAAAAATCGGTGCAAGTGGACTGCCACATACAGAGCCATAGTTTTTAAAGCAGCCACAGTATTTTCAAAGCTACAGCCAGTTTACAACTGGTTCCATGATTTACAGCAGCATGTGGATTTTTTTTTAGTGCTGCAGATTTTTTTTTTTGGTGCAGCTGTGAGAAAATGTTACACCCAATGGGACCAGGCATAACATCCCCCACAGCTGCACCATCTGAAAATACAAAGCTCTTCTGGTGCAGATGTTTCATCCTGTAGCGGTGTCTACAGTGGGACTTAGTTCCAGATTCTCAAAATGATTTGGGACTAAGTCCCACACTGCAACTCTAGTTATGGACTAAAATCTCTGCAGCTGTGGAGATTGGTATTCTCAGTCCACCACAGCTGTGGGAGATGTTGCTGCTGGTCCTACCAGCTGTAACATTTTTCTGCAGCTTCAAGGAAAAACACCCGAAAGCTGATGTAAATCATGGAGCCGGTTGTAAACTGGCTTCACTTTTGAGAATACCATAGCTGAGGAAGAAACTTCTGTTTCGCAAGTGGCAACCCACTTGCGCAAAATTTTTCCCACAGCTGTGGGATCTTCATGGGCTTTGGGAATACAGCCATTAGTTCCTGAATGGGCTGAAAATCCAGCTCTAAGAGTGTTCATGCTCTCACTCAAGCCAAATTTGCTAAGTATAAAAACTGCCACTAGTGTTTTTTTAGTAGAAAGAGTCCAACATTATATTGGCTGTCTGCAATGATTTTTATGGCAAGCTCTAATAAAGATCAAGCACGCACATGAATTAAAAATTGTTCATGTCCCATATAATCTGACAGCCTGTATTGTGTTGTCTTCTTTCTACAAAACAATACTAGTAGCAGTTTTTATACTTAGCAAATTTCAGCTTGTGTGAGAGGATGCATGCTCCTAGTCTTTTGCAATAACTAGCTAAATTGTCTGAACTGCACATATGTACAATAAATAGAAAGCAATCATCTGTATCTAAATAAGCCTTCGTTTTTGACAACCTCACACTATGTTTCACACATAGAGACACAGAAACATAGACTTTGATGGCAGATAAGGACCTCTTGGCCCACCTAGTCTGCCCATTTCTCTACCTGCAGGATAAGCTGCAGATCCTAGTTAATCAACAGCCTATTTCTTCCTACCCCCCACAAGAATTGCCTTATGTCTGTCCCATGCATTCCTGAATTCTCCCACAGTTTTAGATCCCACAACCTCCGCAGGAAGGCTGTTCCATGCGTCCACCACCATCTCTGTGAAAAAATACTTCCTCACATTGCTCCTGAGCCGTCCCCCCTCTATCTTCAAATTGAGTCCCCTTGTTCTTGCACATCTCTTTCTCTGAAAGATGCTACCCTCTTGGACTTTGTTGATTCCACTGAGGTACTTAAAAATTTCTATCATGTCCCCCCTCTCCCTCCTTTCCTCAAGGGTATACATATTAAGCTCCTTTAATCTCTTCTCGTATGGCTTCTCTTGCAGACCCTGCACAATTTTAGTTGTCCTCCTCTGGACTGCCTTCATCCTGTCTATGTCCTTGCGGAGATGGGGTTTCCAGAACTGGATGCAGTACTCTAGATGGGGTCTCACCAACTGTCTGTACAGAGGATAAGAACTTCCTGTTTTCTGCTGGTGATGCTCTCCCTATACATCCCAGTATCCCCCAGCCTCCCTACTGCTTTCTCACATTGCTTTGCTAACCTTAAGGTCATCTGATATGATTACCCCTAGGTCCCTTTCCATTTTGTTGTTGTTACTACCTCCCCCTCCCATTGTGTAATCTTCCCCTGGGTTTTTGTTTCCCAGGTGCATTATTTTGCACTTCTTTGCATTGAATCCAAGCTGCCATACTTCTGACCATTCCTCCAACCTTGCCAAGTCCCTTCTCATCCTTTCCACACCTCCCTTGTGTATCAACTCTGTTGCAGATATGTGTCATCTGCAAAGAGGCATACTTTTCCTTCCAGTCCCTCTGCAATGTCATATATAAGGACATTAAAAAGGACTGAACCTAGTACTGAACCCTGCAGTACCCCACTAGTAGCCCCTCTTTCTTCAGAGTGGACTCCATTTACAATTACCTCCTGTGTCCTGTTGTCCAGCCAATGTTTTACGCAGGCTACCATCCTGGGACCCACTCCCAGGCTGGTTAATTTGATTATTAATCTTTTGTGTGGGACTGTGTCAAATGCCTTGCTAAAGTCTAGGTAGGCCATGTCCACAGCCCCTCCCTGGTCTACTACTTTGGTCATCCAGTCAAAGAAATCAATTAGATTTGTCTGACATGACCTTCCCACTGTGAGCCCATGCTGCCTTGAGTCCTGTGCCCCACTGGCCTCTAGGTACTCAACAATTCTTTTCTTCAGAAGTGATTCCATCACTTTCCCTACCACAGAGGTCAAACTGACAGATCTGTAGTTTCCTGCCTCTGTCTTGCTCCCACTTTTGTGAAGAGGAATCAGATCCACCTTCCTCCAGTCCTCAGGGACCACACCATCCTCCCATGATTTGTTAAAAAGGGTAGTCAGTGGTGTCACTAGTTGTCCCCTTAATTCTTCTAGAATTCTGGGGTGAATTCCATCAGGCCCCATTGCTTTGTCCACCTTCAGTTTTAGGAGTTCTTTCCGAACCCTTTCTTCTGTGAAAGGACTGGGATCGACCCCCCCTATCCAGAGTGCTTCTGTTAATTGGATTAGGCACCTCCACCTCTTCCTTTTTTGTGAATACTGAGCAGAAGTATTCGTTCAATATCCCTGCTTTTTCACTGTCCCTCTCTGCCCACCCACCGTCCATTCTATTCAGCCTCACTATCCCTCCATTGTCTTTCTACGCTCCCTGATGTACCTATAAAAGGTTGTATCCCCCTTCTTAACTGAGTTGGCTATCTTTTCCTCAGTTTGGGCCTTTGCTATTCTGACTTCCCTCCCTGCTTCCTTCTGCCTGAACTGGTACAGTTCTCTGTCCTGCTCCTTCTGTGTTTCCTTATACTTACTAAATGCTATCTTTTTCTCCCTAACCTTCCCCACCACCTCTTTTGAGAATCATAGTGACTTGTTCTTTCATTTTGATTTGTTTATTTGCTTCACACAAAGGCTTGTTGCCTCTGTTATGGCAGTTTTGATGTTTCCCTATTGTTAGGAGGCAGTATAGCGCAGTGGTCTAAGGCTCTGAGCTGCAAATCTGGTGACATCCAGCAGACCAGACCTGGGTTTGAATCCCACAGCTTCCACTTGCATACTGTGTGACCCTGAGCAAGTCACTTAACTTCCTTGTGCTCCCAGGTTGCACCTGGAAACAAGCTCTGGCTTAGTGTGTCTTTCCTGGTTAAACAATTGTTCCCCCAACCCTCCTTCTAGCCTGTTTGCTAGTGCTTTTCTAAGGCACTGTCCTATCTTGCCAAAGTCAGCCCTCCTGAAGTCCAGTACCCTCACTTTTGTATGGCTTGACTCTGTAGCTGAGTTTATTGTGAACCACACTGTTTGGTGGTCACTTGTTCCCAGATGGCTACCCACTTCTAGATCTGAAATCCTCTCACTGTCCCCATTTGAGAGTACAAGGTCTAAGACTGCTCCCTCACAAGTGGGTTCCAAAACTAGCTGTCTGAGGCATGCCACCTGTAGGGCATTGAGAATGGCCTTGCTCTTGGATGGGCTGCAGCAAAGGTGCTCCAGTTAACATCTGGCATATTCAGATCCCCCATCAACAGTATCTCCCCTTTCTCTGCCACAAGTGGTAGCCATTTTTCCACAAGCTGTGCAATGGCTTTAAATTTAGAAACCTGTCTTACAGTTGAACTTCTTAAATAATAGCATGGGAGCACTTCTAATATGTCTTATTTAACATCAGTACTAGATATATCAGTGAAACCTCCTTATTGCAAGTGTTTAAAAGGATTTAAGAGCCATCTTTAATTGTCAACATTTAGATGGTCTGATATATGTTTTACACATTTATATTTTATCCAGATGCTGATTTACATTATCATACCTTGTTGGGTTGTTTCTTTGTCATAAATTATTCATGTTTTGCACTCCACTGTACTGTCACTTTAACAATGTGTTTTGAAAAAAGACATGTTGTTTGAGATGCGCTCTCCCTGATGATGCATTGAATAATACCAAACCAGATGGATTTGTTCCCCATATGCTTTGGCATCTCTCTGTGGGGTTTCCAGTAAGTAAGTCACTGTTTGCTATTTTGCACAGTGTGTGGATCACATTAAAATATGGACTGACTTTACTGTCTTTTGTCTTAATGTTTTTAACTGCTGTGATAGTGCTAGTTTTGTTGGAGTGGTGTTGGTATAGTAAGTCGGTACACCAAGTGACTTAGCAGTTTTAATTAAACTCCCTCTCTAGTCAACAGGGTCCTCCTTGATCAATGACTCCATCAGTTTACCCATTACAGAGGAAAAGTTGGCAGGTCTTTAATTCCCTGTGTGTCTCTTATCCTCCATCCTTGTTTAGTGGGACTACCTCCATAATTTCCAGTCTTTTGGAACTACTCCATCTGAATTAAGCTATTGAATACCCCTACTAGGGCTTCAGCCGGTTCTGCAGCCAATTCGTTGAGACCCTTGGGTGCATCCCATCCAGCCCTCGGGCTTTATCTACTGTTATGGCGTCAAGCCAATTCTGAACCCTTTCTCTGGTAAATACTGGCTGCCTCATACCAGGAACACTCCTGACAGCCACCTTGATGCCACTTGCAGGAAGCGGCCCACTGTCTCTCTTGGGAAGACTAAGCAGAAGTAATTGTTAAGGACAGCTGCTTTTTGTTTATCTTCCTCTAGTATCACCCCCCCTTGTAATCTATCAATATCACCTCCCTGCTTCCTTATTTCCTCAATATATCTGAAGAACTGTTTTTCCCCCACCCTTGACCCCCTCCTCAATATGCAGGTCCATGCCTTTGCATCTCTGACCACCAGTTTTGCTTTCCCAGTTTTTATTTGATACTCTCCCCATCCCCCCATTTTCTTTGTACATGGTGAAAGCCTTTGTTTTCACCCTCACTGCTTCTCTGACCCTTTACAAGAACCATATTGGTCTCTTATACCTGTTTAGTTTTGTAACAATTCCCATGCATGACTTTGTTGCCTCAAAATTGATCCCTTTAGTTGCCCCCCATCTTTCTTCTAAACCTTCAATGCTATCTACCCTGGTCAATTTGTCTTGAACCAGCTCCTTCTTCCAGTTGAAATTTGCTCTTCTGAAATCTAGTACTTCAATTTTTGACAGAGGCATTCTGATCCAGAGGGCCAGACTGAACTAAATGGACTTATTGTCGTTGAACCCCAGTAGCTCCCCTACCCTCACTCCACTCACCAGTTGGTGAGCACCAAATTGAGAATGCCTGCTTGCCTAGTGGCTTCCTTAACCAGCTGTAGCAGCAGGCAGTCCTGCAATGTATCCAACAGGTCCTGACATCTGGTGCACCTGGCCACAGGAATGCCCCTTGCCTGCTCTTCCCTGAGCTCCCTATCTGTCTCTTCCCCTTGTTCTGGTGGTCTATAGATCATGGCTACCCATATTTTCTGGCCTGAGGGTGCTGTGAGGTGAACCCACAATGGCTCTGTTTTTCTTTCCCCAGATGTGTCCATCCTCTACAGCCTCTACGCCCTCCTGGACAAACTGAGCTTTGCCCTGCACTTTGCCTTTCCATCTATCCTGTCTACACATTGTGTAACCTGGGACTGAAATCTCAGTAGTTAGTCTCTGCGTCCCAAGTTGCTGTGATGGCTATGAGGTCTACCTCAGTGTCTGACACCAATGCCTGGAGTTCACTGATTTTATTACCCAGACACCTGGCATTAAGATAGACCCCCTTCCCACTAGCTCTTTTCCTCTTTTGCTGTTTTGTGATCTTACACCTGTATTCCATCCCATTCTCCTTACCTTCTTATTTTTCCTATTGCTTGCAGACCCTGACAGCCTTCCCCCTTGCCTCTTCCACTACCCCTTTTTCAATCTCAACCTAATTTTACCCACCTTATTCCTACCAGTCCCCAGTATAGGGGGAGAACTACCTAGGTTCCCTCACTCTCTTTTACCATAGTTCCTCTAGCCTCAGTGGCCCCCACAGTCAAACTGTCTAATAAAGATGCCACACTTCTGCCCAAGTGTGCTGGCCCCACTCTTGCCACGTGAAAGCCATTACCTTAGAAGAGCCTCTGGTCTAAGAAGTCCCCAAGTCCCCCATAAAGTGGTACCCTTTGTTCCTAACACTATACCTTTAGCTATCTATTTAATTACTTTATCACTTCCACACACCTAGTTGTCACTTACAGCCCCATGTTAAAACCCCTTCAGCAAATTATTAAAGAACTACAACACATACTGGGAGAAGAAAAATACTTAAGGACATCTTCCCTGGACCACCTGTCATTGCCTATAGGCAGCCCCATAACCTCTCAAACATAATAATTCATAACAAACTCCCAGCAGATCAACATAACCCAAAATAAGAGGGACAACACCATACAACATGGCAAGATGTAAGACCTGCACCCACATATGCACACAGACCACCATCAAGACAAGCCAGAACAGCACAATAAAATTCAATACATCCTACACGTGTCAATCCAGCAATGTGGTTAACTAATTCAGTGCAAGAAGGTTGTACAAATTGATGCTATAATGGGGAAACCAGGCAACCACTGGTTAGCAACATACCAGTAGGACACCATTTTTCACAAACAGATCATTCCCTCTCTGACTTATTTGTCCTGATACTAAAAGACAATTTCAAAAACACACAGGACAGAAGGACATGGGAATTAAAATATATCAAGCAATTTAAATCTAACATTTGTGGACTGAATCGGGACATTGGATTTATGTCTCAGCACTGGGTCCAAAGAATGCCAACAAGAATAGAGTCGGCTAGGAGCGTGCGGTAAAAATGGTGCCAATTTTTCTTTTAAGGAGAGCTCCACCCCTGCACCCCATGTCTATTGGATTCTCACTCCAAGGGGGAGCAGATCCTGGGAAAAGATAAAACTTGTGGGGCCATAGAATACTGTTTCCATGGCCCCATGTAAAAAAAAATCAAAGTCCCAATGTGCTAAACATTTCAGAGACCAGGATTAGAACCCTGGTCTCCATTGCTGCTGGCCGAGCTGATCTGTGCCTCAACGCTCCACACCACAGGAGCAGCTCTGCCAGGTTCCTGGATTCTGGTCTTCTTGTCCATGTAGCGGTACCGTGGACAGTGGACAGTGACCAGTGGACCGCATATGGCTAGCGCTGTGAATTCCCTGCTTGCTGTCCCTGATAACGCTATATGGACTAGCGCTCCCTTCACTGGCACTATTAATGTAGCACCCTTTTGTCTGGGTATCTATGACACACTATGGTAAATGATAATTCTTGTTACTTGTTACATAAGTTTTTTCTTCTGTGTTCATGCCTGCTCTGTTTCTAATTACCTGTTCCTAGCATCCTTCCTGCCTCTCTTACAAATATCTTTACAGCTTCAGTCTGGCCCACTCCCTCTCCCCACCCCTTGACTGGTTCTTCTCACACCTCACTGTGTATACAAACTTTACACTCTGTCTATCTAGGCTTTTGTTGTTTTGTGTTCCTATATTTCTTCATAGTTTCCATTCATCTCTTAATGCTTCCTACCAACAGTATCTACCCTTCCTGCAAACTTTAAACACCTTCTATCACAGGTTTTTCATTTTTGTGTTCCTGTCTGGTCACCTTCTTAGTACCTCTTCCTAGCACCCCTTCATCTTCACATGATCCATTCCCATTAATTGCCACCCCCCCCCGTTCTTCTCACATATCCTATTTTTATTACTTTGCAACTTATACAGACTTTTATCTCAGGGCCTTATTGTTCTGTATTCCTTTCATCACTTCTAAGCTTCACACTTCCCGTCATTCTACCCTTCCTGTAATTCTCTTCAATTATTTTTATACATTGCTTCACAGTCTATATAATTACTGCTTATGTTGCTCAGTTTTGTTATTCACCTGAATAAGGGACCTGTAATACCCCAAAAGCGTGTGTACAATTCCATCTTTGTACAAGACACTTGTTGGTCCAATAAAAGATATCGAACATTCCAGGGTCTCCTGTATCACTTCCAGTGAAGCTTTGTACTGGGATTTAATATGCATGTGTGTGGCTTGGAGAGATTTACAAAAAAGAAACAAACTGGAATTATCTGTATTCTTATATTGGTTATCATCCTACATATACATATTTTTTTCAAACTTTTTCTCAGTTATTATCTTCTCTAGTACATGATGTCTTACTGTAATAGGTGCCTCACACATTTACCTGCAACGGACTGGCTTCTTCAGGCAAAGAGTAATCTCACGAGTTGCACTATTGGGGTTTTGTGTGGGGTTGCTAGACATTACTAAAGCGGATTACTTATTCTGTCTCCATATTAGGTTATAGCTGATATAAACACATTTAAACACACTAGTCTAATAATCCAGGAGATGGAGTGGTGGAAAAAAGAACTGAAACACTGAAGAAAATATGAAAGCAGTGTGAAAAAGTTTACTTTTGCACTTCTTAGTTTCCCTGGACCTTTAATAAAATTCTGGTAATACATAAATTATCAAAGAGTATAGAATTTACATTTATTTGAGACTGATCTCTCTCTCGCCGCTCAGCATGGGAATTTGCATACCTATTATGGTTTGCACTGCGTTTTAGGCTTTAGAATGCACGTACGGTAGCCATCGCCATCAGTTACAGTACAATAGTTATCTCTATAGTGTGCCACAATGCAATAATTTATTTAGCTTTTGTTTACCGGGTAAGTACACTAGACAAGTATTATGCCTATTTTCAGGAACGACCTAGGAGAATACAACATGAGGAACAACAGTCAAGGAGACATGGCAAAGAGAGTACAGTTTTTTGTCACAGTAAACAAACATGTGGGAAATACATCATTTGATGCTAGGGGAAACATATAGTAGTTAGCACATTTCAGATTATACACTCTAGACTAGCTAGTTCAACTGACAGATATATACAGATCATCATACATAAGAGTGGAGCATAGCTCAAGGACTGGATTGGTCATAATATAACTTATAACATTGTTGTATACACCCCCTAGGCTAGTTGGATCACGTAAAGGTATATACAACTCATCACATTTTTCTAAATATGCACATGTTAGACAGAAACAGAAACACTTGGTAGTACAAGTTTCTACCAAGTGACCAAGGTGCAATATGTCATGGTTAGCCTATGACTGTGGAGCAATAATGGGTGTAAAAATGCCCAAAGCTTTTTAGGCAGAAGTAGTCAGAAGTCATTGATACAGTGGGGAAAATATCTCCAGGAATTCAATGGAGACACCCTGGGGAGGTTCAGACAAAACAATTTGACACTTTAATCTAGGGAGGTTTGGGGCAGTCACACTCTGATGCTAGTTTTAGGAAACCCCACAGGGAATTTCGAAAACTCAGATAGGAGAGGGCAGCTCGGATATCCACAGGCAGCGAATTCCAGAGTCTGGGTGCACTTATGGCAAAGTCCCAATCCCCCATGAGGGTCCGGGTAGGAAGGACTTTGAGCATCCCTGATATGAGAGACCTAAGTTGGTAGGGGGTGGGATTCAGTTTAGGTAGAAGCAGGGCCAGCCCCTGGGGGGTGCTAGTTCTGATCACTTTCCCAGAGAGGCATCCCAAACCAAAATCAAGGTATCTAGCTGGTGAGAGCCAGCAGAGTTTCTCATATACCTCACAACGGTGGGTAAGTCGGGGGGCAGCCAAGGCAAAATGACAAATGTTATTGTAAGCAGTGTACCCCCGGGTGAGATGTGTCTTTGGAGAGCGAATAAATAGGTGCAGCCCATACCTGAGGGAGGGCAGAATCACACCCTTTGCTAGGGCAAGCCTGGCTGATGGTGTAAGGTTATACTTGGCCCTATAGGCCAGACCCAGTTTGCAGTTTGCCGATAATGATCACAGTCACTGCAATGTAACTTAATGCTTTGTAACAAATAGCAGCCGCTATCGATATTGTAATAGCAAATGCCATTATGTGCTTTCACTACAAATGGCAATGGCTACTTCTGTATTTAGCTTGTAGAAATTTACAAAAATATGTAAACTTATTTGCCTCTTGAATCATTTAAGCATTCTACATAATGGTCATCTTCCAAACTGGCTCTCATAAGGTGCTTTGCTGTTATGTATGTCATGTCATGTTCCACTGGGTGTGTTATACATTGGTCTCTAAAGGACTGACTGACTACTTTAGGCAAATAATGATTATTTTGCCAAACTGTTTTGGTTCTGTCTGGGACTGCTAGACATCACACAAGCTGATTGCTCAGTAGGGCCTCCTGTAGGATTATGTCATATCAAACAAGAGAAAAACTCAAAAAATGAAGAAAACATGAACGTAAAATAAGAAAGATTGATTTGCCATCTGTTAGTACTATTGGTACCATAATAACATTCTGGTAGTGCATTAATTTACATGTATGTGAGACTTTTCTATCAAGCTTAATCCCCCAACACACACACATATACATACACGGATTTGCTTCTTACTTGTTCTTTGATAAAATTCTAGTAGTGCATGGACTGTAGAACAGTACGGAATTTACATCTGCATAAGACTTTTTTCATCAAACTTGTGCCTCACACTCAGTGATGTTCATATCCATGATGCTTTTACTGGGCTTTAGACTTTAGAATGTGTGTGTGGGGGGGGTGCTAGGAGAGCTAGCTCATCTGTGCACATGCCTGTGGGGGCATGTCCTGTGGTTCTCCCCCTGCTGGATATCCATGTCAGGAGCCGCTCTCCATACAGCCAGGGTGTGTGCAACTGAGACATGGAAAGGATCTCAGAGGACCCCAAGCAAATGTACATAACAGTGGCAAGACAGCCAGACATATGATGGTGCTGCTATGTGGTTTGTACCCTTTATATTGGTGAGAAATGAAGCAGTACTTCTGCAAATACAGTAAGGAACATTTATGAAAAAGCAGTGATTAAGACTGAGTATAGCTGACCCGGTGGCACTGAGGGTTGAGGTACTGGACACCACATCTCATGCCATGCCGACAACCTGGGTTCAGGAATGAGCTCAGATCATCAGAGGTTGGCCAGGGAGCGAGGGGATGAGCAGGACTGAGCTACCACTTGGCAAGCTCTCCTCTCCCGTGGGAAGATTTCTGGGTTCCAAGCACCACAGCAGCACCCAGTGGTGACTGGATGCCCTTACAGCCAAGACCACTCAGACCAAGGATACATGAGGAGGCGGGTGCCTATGCAAGTTGCACAGGAGCGTGCACCTTGATGTGCTGGCACCATTGCACATCCTCCTTCTCATGGCTTAAAAGTAGAAATGCCCCTCATGAGCGAGCAATATGGTGCCCCCAATGGACTCCTACTCCTGCCTGCTGAATAAATTCCAGTGTAAGCCAGGGCAGAGAGTCCAGGGTGATGTGGTCTTCCCTCCATCCCTGCCCAGAGGGGCCCCTCCATGGGGGGTATGCCACGGTCCTCCCTGTTCCTGCAGCCAGGTGGAAGCCAGTCATCGGGAGTGTTGAGGGTCCACGTACAGGGGATACTTCCCCCACCATGAGTGAGGAGATAAAAGAGAGTTTAAAAAAAAAGACGGAGTACGTTGTAATGTGTGTGCCGGTATACAGGTGCTTTGCACCACTGCTTGAATATCTGCATTCTTATGTTGTTCATTCATCTGTAACATGGATATAGAACATTTACGTGGATATAGAGTATTATACAATGGCAAGAAAAATTAGAGTAACTTGATTGGCTGCTGACCCCTAGACACAGTGATGTTATTAGACAATAACATCACTGTATCTAGGGCAGGTACAGAGATGACCGCAGAACTGTCAATGAAATCCCTCCCTCCCCAGTGAAGCCCCCGCTAAGCTAATTCTAGCAACTCAGTGTCTCTCCCCTCCCACCTACACAAACAAACACAAAATCTTTTTTCCACCATATTCAGTAACTGTCATACTCTGTATGACACACCGCTGCATGTTGCAGATTTTTATTTTTCAGAAATGAGCGCTTTTGCTGACGTGCAGTGAACTATACGGAATGTAACTGCCAGTCACTCGCCCACAGAGAACGAGTAAAATTCACCACCCTAGAATGCTTCCACACATTTTTCTGCTCCTCACAGTCATACCCACATAGCTAAAATAAAAAGTCTGGTATACAGCACGAGACATCGCTCCAAGTGGCTTTTTCGTTCCCCGTCCCACTTCGCAACTGACAGTGCCTGCACACTGTAACATCATCCTGTACAGCTGCTGAGCCTTAAACCTTGCTCCAATTCCCATTACCATCACTCACCTTTTCCTGCAGTCCACTCTCAGTATTCAAACTGCAGTATCGGTCACAAGTCTTCCGGTCCTCACTTTGGGGGGGGGGGGCCAAATACAGTCTGTGTGCAACAGCAAAGGAAAACAGAACAATAGGGCACAGGGTCTCAGAGACAAACAAACCCAAGTGAATACACGGCAATCATGTAGGGCAGCGCCACCTGCTGGACCAAAGTATGGACTTTTTTTTCAATATGTATACCTGCCCTAACAAAAATGTTTTTAAAAAGTATTTCCAGCATAGTTTTACATTTTCTTCTCTTTTTAAAAAGAGCTATAATAGCAATATAGGTAGTAGGGTGTGTGTTATTAGACATCCATCTCATAAACACTGTCAGCCGAGTGCTTCAACCCACCCCAGGAGTGACGTTACTACACAATAACACACACCCTGTCATGCCTTATTGCTTAAATAACAGAGATTTTGATGTGTAGCATGGATATAAGGCTTAGTTGAGGAATATCGACAGGCACCAGGTGGTCAGTAAAGGTTAGCAGGTCTCATGGAAAAAAGAAAGGAAAAAACACTGAGATCATATGTAGCTCACAAAAAAAATACTTGCTTTCAAGGAGTAAACACTTGTGAGGTATGGGCTCTTGGGAAGATCCCATGAAATAAGTTGCCCTCAAGGAGTTACCACTTGTATAGGTGAGTTCGTAAGAAAGTCAGGAGAGAGCTAGCTGCCAAGATTAAAGGAACAGAAGACAGCTGACTCTTGTGATTGACAGGATACCCCTGGACAGTGTTAAACTGGTAACACAAATACTGAGGGGTATGTTTAGCAGGGGAACAAGGTGCAGCAAATGACCACTGAAACTGTGTCCTGACTCTCTGGCCTATGTGGCAATTTGAGTCCTAAGAAAATAAACTACATAGAATAGGAGGCAGATCTGTTAGACTGTAGTCCAGATAACAGAGATGTTCTGCTTTCAGAAGTCTTTACTATTTAACTGCTTTTAATTTGCATTTCACTAGTGTCTTTTATCCCGTTTTTATTCACTGTATATTCTGTAATTAAGTAGTGTAAATATGATATCATAATATATGGATATGCTATTTAATATGGTAGTAAAGCATACAAAACATTTCTTGTAATACCACTGAGTAAAAGTGATAATAGTATCAATAAAAAGCAATAATATCATCGTTCAGAGTGCATAATACTAACGTTCAGAGCTCTGAATGGTAGTATTATCAGAGAAACTGAACAGTGCAAGTGCAGGATTCTCTGACAGTGTACAGCACATGCGAAGTCATGATTTTTGTGGCATGCCTCATTATTCACTGCTTTCTCTCTGTGGGCACACAGAACTGTTTCAACTGTACCATTGTGTTTTTGCTGTTTTTTTTCTTTTATATCTAAAGTGTTATGTGGTTGATCCTGCTTTCAGTCACTATGGGAAATTAGCTAAAAGGTAGGACTGTCAACCGAAGCTGACGTGTCCAACGCAAAAGTGGTTGGACTTGGAGTGAGTGACAGACTGGGGTGACAGAGCACACAATGTAGTAGTCTGGCAGCTGTTGGCACAGGATAGCCTGAAAAAAATCCAGAGGTGCAGTACAGTAGTCGGGCGGCCATTCTCACATACGAACATACGAAATTTGCCAGCAGATGAAGGCCTAGAGGTCTATCAAGTCTGCTCGAATGTGCAGCTAGCACCCCTTATTCTGCAGCTGCCCCTTCCTTCCATCCTTCCCCTTCATTAACCCTCCCCCTTGTCCTGTCCCATCCCCTTTTGAAGCAGTCCACTGTTCTACTGGATACCACTTCTGCAGGTAACACATTCCACCCAGCCACCACCCTCTCTGTAAAAAAGTGTCTCCTCATCTCCCTCCTGAACCTTCCTCCTCCCTCCAGTCTCATATCATGGCCCCTGGTGTCCCTCCCCTCCCTTACTTTGAACAGCCCCTCTGTACCTGTCTTGTTTATTCCTTTCATGTACTTAAAGGTTTCAATCATGTCCCCCCGTCCCTCCTCTCCTCCAGTGAGTACATGTTCAACTCCCTCAGCCTCCTCTCGTATGATAAGACCCCAGCCCCTTGCTCATCTTTGTCACCCTGCACTGCACCCCCTCCAGTAACTTAATGTCCCTCTTCAGATACGGGTGTCAGTACTGCACTCAGTACTCCAGGTGCGGTCTAACTAATGACCTATACAGTGGCAGAATCACCTCCTCCCTCCTTGAGGATATACCCCTTGCAATACAACCCAGCATTTTGTTGGCCTTTGCAGCTGCCTTCCTACATTGTGCCGAGTTGTTCATTGACCCTGTAATGAGCACACCCAGATCCTTCTCCTCCTCGGTCTGAGCTAACTGCGCTCCCCCCAGCTGGTAACTCCTCAACCAAAGCTTAACCAAAAAAAATGCAGAGGTGCTATCTTCTCTATCGGATCCATATATTAACCAAAATAACAGATAAACAGATGAGTATTTCAAGGCAGTAATACTATCTCAAGGTTTTGAGGACTTTGGGAACCTCTTGAGTTTTGCTCTTGAGGTTCTAAGTCCTCAAAACCTCTCAATGGTGTTGCTGCTTTGTAATACACACTTACCTATTATTCTATTTTTAGAGTTAATATTCTGTGTGACTGTACAGTTTGTTACGGGACTAGTACAGAGGCAAGCAATTCTACTGAACAAATAGTGTTCTCTTACCCAAATAACACAACTACAAAGTACAGTGTAGCCTGGGTGTGGTACAGAGCAGGTGAGAGGTCCTGGAAGTGACTGAAGAGCTGGTTCTATGCAAAAATTACACCTTGCACTGGTGGGATTAGAACCAGATTAAGATACCCTTGCTGTCAGCCAGGTAGCAGCAGCATGAAATACAAGGAGCCATCTTCACATCCAGTTACTTTTCTGTGTGTAAATAAGATGGACTTGTGCTAGTAGGGTAGAAATTTTTCACTGTATCCTACAGTACATGCTGTTTTAACCAAACTGGGTCTCTCTTATACAACTTCTATATTACATCTTATATCTGACTTAATAGGTGCCTCATACATTGGTCTGTAATAGCTGGCAGCTTTACTCAAAAAGCATGCCGTAGCACTGTATTGTTTTGGTCCTGAGTGGGGATGCTAGACAATATACAAGATGAGTGCTCACTATGACATCCTGTTTGGGTATACAGTAGCTTATCTAACAAACGTGCACATAGTACAGCCTTACACAAGCCAAAAGATGGAGTTCTGGGAAGGAATGAACTGAGAAAATTGAAGAACATATGACGGCAAAGGTAATAAAAATACTTTGGCATCTGTTAGTGACATTGGCGCTTTGAATAAAATGTTGACACTGTACGGACTAAAGAATAGCATACAATTTACATGTCAGATATATACTAATTTATTCCCCTCCTCACACAGGGATTTGCATACCCGTGATGTTTTGTACTTGGTTTTAGACTTTGGAATGCATGTACAGTACAGTTTGCATTTAACTATCACACAAATGAGTTGTTTCAGCATTTTTCAATGAGCCGCGTACAGTATGTGTTGCTAGATTTAGCATGAAACCTTGAAAATCATTGCCTAAGAGTTGCAACTTAGTTTTGCATTGTGCTGTGACAGAAGTGCAGAGGCATTACAGATGAGTTGCAGAAATATGTTATAAAACTTGCTCTTGGGCTGCTTAAGGGCTGTAAAACAACACATTGTGAGTTTCCAATCCATTGCCAACTTTAAATCAAAGTGTCAATGGTAATAAAGGTGCCAAATAAGGTTTGTAAAGTGGGAAACAGTTATATATTAAAGTATTGTACATAAAGAAAATGGTCTCCTGGTGCAGAGCATTTGCTCTGTTTAGTGCTGGCTCATCCCAGTCCCATCTCATAAAAATGGTGCAAATGTGTGAATGCTGACAGCTTTCCTCTTAGTATAAATTGATTGGTTGAATGTTCAACCAATCAGGTTTTACTAGGAGTCAAGACATCACTATTCATTCAAGCCATTATTATGAGATGGGAGTTGGCATTGAACAGAGCAGACGCTCTGCACTGAAGCATCATTTTCTTTATTTGCAGCCCACATTTTATTGGTGCTCATGGGAGTAGAGTGAGGGACTGGGAGCACAAATAAAAGACAGTGGGACTTGGGAGGAGGTGGAGGGAGTGTACTTGGCATGTGGGTGGGGGTTAGAGATTACGTATTCTTTTACTGACTCGGCAGCAAGTGTGATGTTTGCTGTGGCGGAGGGTGCCAGTGAGGGGCAGTTAAAAGGGGTAATGTTTTGCAACAATAGACTCACCTTGTTATTCACTGGCAAATTGTCCATTTGCCAGGAACATTTTGGCCAACCCACCTGATGAATTACTGTATAAGGTGAATTGCAGTCCCCAGTTCTATAAATTTGCCAAAATTTGCAGATTTGTTTGCGGACTGAATTTCTGCAACTTCGCACATCTCTACTCAGCTGAGTTTCCACCATACAAAACAAGTTGAAAGAAGTGTTTAAGTTGCTGCCAGGATTCATACAATGTCTACCTGAATTTATACCACTGATTCTTTGCCTGTTAAGCAAACTCATATTCAGAGTGCACTGAGCTGCAGGTAATTGAGTCGGAGTTATGTTACAACCTACAAAACAAGCAACTGGGATATAATCCCAGCAGACAATTTACCTTCACAAACTGTTGTTCTTAACTACATTTACTTTTCATATAATTTATTATTCCAGTCCACACCATTTGGCCCTGTCTCCAGGTCACAGAGAATCAAGCCACTAGAGTAGGGCTCGGCAGATGGTTGTGCCACTCAGTGTTTCTCTGGTTCACCCTCACCTGGAGTATTGTGGGTAGTTCTGGTCACCACATTACAGAAAGGATCAGAGGAGAGTGGAGGGTGTCCAAAGATGGGCTACCAGGATGGTAGCGGAGTGCTGGGACAGGACCTATGAGGAGAGGCTTTGGGCCCTGGGGATGTATTCACTCCAGTATAGGAGATACAGAGGGGATATGTGCCTGGTATATAGGGCATTCTCTGACAAGGACCTCTGGGAATGTGTAGGATGAAACTTAAGACCAACCTTAACAAAGATCAGGGGGCATCACCTACAGTTTAGAGGCAGACACTGTAATAAAAACCATAGAGATAGCTGGTTTTATCAGAGAGTTGTGTTGCTATTGAACTCATTATACTGGGCTGGCAGTATAGCCTAGAGGTTAGAGGAATGAGGTATGAATGAGCTTGGTACATCCAGCAGACCAGACCTGAGTTTGATTCTCACAGCCTCCACTTGCATACTGTGTGACTCTGAGCAAGTCACTTGACCGCCCAGTGCTTCCAGGTCACCCCTGAAAACATGCACTTGTGCCTAGTGGGCCTTACCTAGTTACCAAAGACTAAAGTAAAAATTAAAAAATTATCTATGACTGTAGTCTAAAGTGGCGCCATGAACAAATTTAAATCTGCATTAGACAAATATTGTGCAATTTGGCATTTTCAAGTAGAAACCTAGACTGGTCCAGCTGAAAGAAGGCCAATGCTATTAGACCTGTTTTACATGTTATGAATCTTATGAAACTATGGGAGCCAACCCATGCTAACAAGAAAGGGGCCTGATGGTTAATCTTGAGGCCTATCTTATGACTTTCAAGAGAGTCACCAGCACCACTGCTTGGCCTGAGAAAGTTCAGCAACTCACAATGTGCCTACCTAACTGGAGATTCTCAAGCTGTGTTCAGGAGCCTAAATGACACTGCTGCCAGACTTTATGACCAAGTAATGGCAGGTATCTTAGGAAGGGTAAAAATTTTACAGAAGAAAATTTTGCTCCTTGGGTTTCAAGGTCAGAATATGGCTTAGAGTGCTGGTACAAAAATAACAAGAATTGGCTACCTGGTGGCTTAGGCCACAGCTACTCACTAAAAAGGAGATTATATTGTACTGGCGCAGCACCAGAACATTTTTCCAGATTGAGCCCCTGACAGGCAAGCTGACATAAACAGACAACTCTGGTCAAAATGGGGAAAATCATGGAACATTACCTGGTGGCTGAAAGACCAACTGCAAAGAAGAGTAGAACCCACAAAGCAACTCAGGTTGCAACCTAGTAAGAAGAGTCACACTAAAGAGGGGAGAAGGTACACTGTGGGATGGGAATAAGTCTACTGGAATGGGTAAGTGGTCCAGTGGTCAAGTATTGCTTACCTCTCCACACCAAAAGGTATAACCCCAGGACCTGGTGTAATTCCCCCTCTCTGAAGACCCTGCTCTCTGATGAACCAAATGAATGGGGGCACAGGTCATAGACCTAATAGTAATTTCAATCAATCAATCAGTATTTTATTCATCATCAAAGTATGAATGAATGGGATACTCAGTTGAGCGGAGCTAACATGTGGCAGTTGCACGTGGGATAGTAATATCGCATGGTCTAATTGTGTTAAAGTGAGGTCTATCAGTAAGTTTTGTGACTGCATAGACTGTAACTTCTGGAATACATAACTACAGCCCATACATATGGGTTCCAGGCCAGCCACCCATACACAACACCTGTGCAAGTGAGGAATAGAGATGCAGCAAAATTTAAATTTCGAAAACGAAGTGCCCACAAAGTGGGCACTTCGAATTGTCACTCCGCTATGTAGAGTGACCAATACAAAAGGCTCACTTCACCTTGTAATTATTACTTCACGTTGTCATTCTGCCTTAATGTTAATTAAGGTGAAGTGACAACAATATTGGCAGCCCCTCACACACTCAGTCACCAGAATTAATGTGCATCCCCAAAATGCTACTGTCTTGTGTCCAGAAAACTCCCCCTACTGATGAAGTGAAATGAGAGCACAACAAGAAATGTAAAGTCTCCCAGAATTAATGGCTCACTCAGTCATGTGTGCAGTGGTCACACACAGTCACCAGAATTCATTTGCATCCCAAAAATGCTACTGTCTTGTGTCCAGAAAATTCCCCAGTGCTGACGAAGTGAAATGAGAGGGTAACAAAAAATGTAAAGTCTCACAGAATTAATGGTGTACTCCATCATGTGCGCAGTGGTCACACACAGTCACCAGCATTAATGTGCATCCCCAAAATGGTACTGTCTTGTGTCCAGAAAATTCCCCAGTGCTGACGAAGTGAAATGAGTGCGTAACAAGAAATGTAAAGTCTCCCAGAATTAATGGTGTACTGCAAACACACAGACAGATTAAGATTGTGCTGTGCACTCAAGAGATGCAGATGCAAAGACACAACAACACCTAACCAGTGCTCACAAGTCACAACTCCACATCTGGAAAAGAATACCTTTTACCAGTTGGGGGGGTCTTGCACGGCAGTAACAGTTCACTACCAGTAAGGATAACACAAAGCAGTACAAAAAATTCATGCAGGTGCGGTGGATAGCAGGTTCACACTGCTGCAATTACTCTGTGGCACAATAAAAGGAGTCTGATTTTTTTTTTATCATCGCTCTTTATTCCACCTTCCGACCTCGACACTCCACTCATTCAGAGCACCTACAAGCCTTACTACCTCACCTTCTCAACACAGGAGTCTGCCCCTAGAGTGATCACCCCATCAGTAGCCCTGGATACCCCCAGATATCCCACCAGGTGGGGTGAGGAGAGGTCCCCCTTACCTTCTCCCCAGATAATGGTGGAGTGGGTGATACACAGGGGAGTTTGCTCCCATTGTAGGTTGCCAACATGCTCAGTGCTAGAAGGGTTGTCACCTAGGAGTCATGGGACATTTTTCTCTTGTTCTGTTCCCCACAGTCATTGGCAGTCTAGGAGAGCCAATTGAGAGGTATGCATAATGACGCAACTTCTCCCAAGGCTCCCGGCTAATGCTGCCCCTTCCCCTTACATGACCTGACCTGCACTGCCAATCCCAGGTTCACCTGAGAGATGGCAGTAGAGCAGCAGGACAGGCACAGAACCCTCCCCAGAGAGGGAAAGCCACAGTTGGGTGCTCAATCCCTCTCTCCCCCTGCTGACCCCCAGCAGCCCGAGCTCATCACCGAACCCAGGTCACTGGCGTGGAGCAACATGTGGCATCCAGTGCCTCAGTCCTCAGTGCCACTGGGCTGGCTAAAGGTGTCTGATTTAATGGCATGCATCTCACACACACTCACTACAAGTAATGCATAGCAAATTGAAAACCTTTAGTAATATAACCAGATGTTTTAAACAAACTGAAATTATACATTGCTGCACCACAACAATCGGCAAAAAAAGTCAAGAATTACTGAAAATATTACTGTGTGTACATTAACACAGTTATACAAAAAAAATAACCAAAACAGAAAGACTGCCTTTTTCTCCCAGTTAATCTACCTACACCACAGATACGCCCCTCTCCAAAGCACACTTCACAGTACACAGACTGACTGTTCTAAATTAACATTCAAAATCCACACACAAGCAATAAACACTCGATGATATGAGCACAGGAGGGTTTTCTACAATTGATGTACTAAATTTTGAGAAAAAAAGTGGCTCAAAAAGGCTTTTTTAAGAGCTTTTAGAGGATTTGAATTGCAGAGCTCTGAGAGGAAACTGTCTCCATCTTCCACTACACACACATATACTACACAGAACTGAGGCTGTGCAGAACAATCTAGAGCCCATGTGACCTGCAATCTCATGAAGCACTGCAAAATTCACTTTGGAGCTCAATAACAAGGCAAAGTGATGTGAAGTACATTGATTTCAATGTACTTTGCCTTAAATTTGGTGGAGAAGTGGTTTGGAGAAGGCAGAATAATGTGAAGTCATTGGTTTCAATGGATTTCGCATTCCTCATCATGATGCAAAGTATTCTGCTTCACATTGTGGAGTACTTCATGGATTCTGCGTTGCTCCGCGCGAATCACTTCCCAGAGCAAATTTCTGCCACTTCGCTCACTACTAGTGAGGAACCAATTATGACTGTGGTGGATTCAAGTTGGAGGTTGGAGTTCCAAGCTGTGGATGAGTTTGGTGCATCCAGTAGACCTGGGTTTGAGTCCCACAACCTCCACTTGCTTACTGTATGACTCTGAGCAAGTCATTTAATCATCCCACTGCTCCCAGGTCACCAGTGAAAACAAGCTCTTGTGCCTAGTAGAACTTACCTAATTACAAAAGAAAAAAAGCTGTGAGCAAACATTTGTTAAAGAATTAGTTGTAGGACCCAACCTAGGTCAGAGGAGTGAGCTCTTTATATTGCCATAATATTGCCTGCTTGCATTGGGATAGCCACAAATACCCTTCAGCCCCAGTATGGTTAAAAGTAGACAACTGGGCAAGATAAAAAAAGGTGGGATTTCCCATAAACTTACCTTGGTCAGTAGTCTTGGGCTGAAACTGGGAATGTTTTCATACTCTCCTGCAGAAAAAAAATTGAACGTTTGTATGCACAGAAGACCACACAGTCTGAGGAAGAAGAACATATATTCCTTCTTTACTGATTCTAAACTATTTCACTCAGAAGGGAAGTCAAAGAAGCCCTGGGGACAGAAACAGGAAGAAAAAAGATACCCCTCTGTCTGAGATTGTAGTGGTTGGGGACCACAAGGACCCAGGTTCAAGGAAGGTCAGAGTTGTCTCAGATATGGAAATGGCATCCACAGCTGCAGGAGGTCACAAAACCCTTCTGTAGGTCAGGCAAGTTGATTTTCAAAACATGGCATGCACAATTGCTGAGCAAAGGGCTTATGAGGTTCTCAGCGATGCTTACCAAAACCTAGCTGTCATAAATGGTAAAGTGGATAATTAATGAAAACACATTTTCCTACATGCCTTGCGTGACACCAGTATCCATGTCAATAGTTGGTATTTGGTGCTGCAGTCTTGTTTGTTTGATGTGCACCTCTGAGCAGGTGCCTAGCATGGTAATTTGTATTTTTTCTTTTAGGAGGCTGAGTCTCTGGTGGCATGCCTCTAAGGGGAGGGTATGGGATGGTGTGTATGACTATCATGCTTCCTACACCTGTAAATCTCATCACAATCCCACAACAGAGGCAACATAGGTTTTGAGAGGGGCAGGGAGGGTATTTTAACCAGGTCTCTCTTGCTTTAAAGTTGGCCCTTTAAGACATCAGTGCACAACCTGCTCAGGCTGTTGTCTTTTGCTCAGGGGAAGTGTGAGTGTTAAAAAGCAACACCTGGATCCAATGAAGGGAAGATGAAAGATGGGAAGCTGAGGTAGAGATGGAACAGCCAAAACCTTGTGTAAAGTGGAATGTAAGCTTTTTTTTTCCTGAAGTAAAGCTGATTTCCTTTTAATCTAAACTAGTGTCAGAAGTGTTCAGTCATTCAGTGTTCCCCAAGAAGTCACCTGGTTTGCAACACTGTAACACTAATAAAACTTCTAAGTACTTAAAAGTTAACAGGGGCACTTTAGTATTTATGATGAACTGGTAGAATGAGACACACAATTTATTTTAATTAATTTGTAATTTGATATCTTTAATTAAAAACTAAAATATCACAGGAATTCTTCATGAATTATTTGAAAATATATGTGCTACACAAATATTTTTATTATCTACATGATGGTTTTCAAAATACTGTATTCTTGCTGCACAATGGTTTTCAAAATCTACAGCCTGCACAATGATTGTCAAAATCTGCATGCTGCACAACAGATTTCACAAGTTATGTGTTGCACAACAGTTTTCAAAATATATGTGCTGTTTGATAGTTTTCACAAAAAAAAAAGCCACACAGAAATCCTTCATGAGGATTCTGAAAAACTACCTGCTGTATGACAAGTTTCAAAATCTAATGATGGTTTTCCAAATTTGCATGCTGTACTAAGGTTTTTAGTTAGTGTTTAAGTTCTACATGAACAGATACTTTAAGATAAGACAACTTATTAAATACTTAAATGTTGAGAGTTATACTTTACTGTTTGTGAGGGATGGGTATAATGAGATGTACCATGTTTTTAAATTATTAATTCGCTATATTTAATTAAAACACATTTTCACACAGGAATCCTTCACAATTTTTTTGAAAATCAACAACATTTGGAACAGTAACATAATGGTTTTCAAGATATTTGTGCTGCATGATGCTTTTAAAAATCTACATATTACATAAAAGTTTTTAAAATTATGTACTGTGTGATGTTTTTTACAAAATCATTCACCAAAAAATCTTTCACAAAGGTTTTGAAACTCTACACTGTGTGATGTTTCAGGATCTAAATGCTGCACAGTGGTTTCCAAATATATATGTACTGTGTGAAGGTTTTTAATTAGTGTTTAAGTTATACAGAAACAAAAACTTAAAGGTAAGACAACTTTTTAAACTCTTAGATGTTAAGGGTGTACTTTAGTGTTTGTGAGGGAGGGGGTGAATGAGACACAAAATGTTTTCTGAGTAATTAAAAAACAAAATGTTCACAGAGAATCATTCACCCATGGTTTTAAAATATGTGTACTGCATGGATATTTTGAACATCTACTATACACGATGGTTTTTACACTATTAGAACTGCATAATGATTTTCAGAATATGCATGCTACACAGATGGTTTCAAAATCTAAATGTTGCATGGCAGCTTATAAAATCTATGTGCTGCAGGACGGATTTCACAAGACATTCAGCAGAAATCCTTCACAAAGGTTTTGAAAATGTACAAGTTGTGTGATGGTCATCACAATCTATGTGCTCCATGATGGTGTCAAAATGTACAAGCTGTGCAAAGGTTTAGTGTTTAAGTTCTAAACAAAACTCTTTAAGGTAAGATAACTTATTACATACGTCATTAGTTAGGGGGCTACTTTAATGTTTGTGAGGAAGGGGTAGAATAAGACAAACTTTTTTTGATTAATTACAAATTTTTAATTAAAAACAAAATGTTAACACAGGAAGCCAGGAAAACATTTTTTTTAAGTCTATATGCTGCACAAATATTTTGAACATCTATATGATGGCTTTCAAAATATACATGCTGCATAAGGTTTTTACAAAACTTATAAGTTGTTTGATGGTTTTCACAACACATTTCCATAGAAATCCCTCAAGAAGGTTTTTAAAATCTACACACTGTGCAATGGTTTTCAAAATGTGCATGCTGTTTGAAGACTTTTAGTTAGTGTTTAAGTTTCACAAGAACAAACACACTGAGGTAAGATAACTTAATATTTAAATGTTGGGGTAATAAAATGTAAGGGAGGGGTTAAATGAGAGATTTTTTTAAAATTGAATTAGCATTAGATATGTTTAATTAAACACAAAACATTCATAAAATAAATCCATCACAAAGGTTCTGAAAATCTTCATGAAGATTTGGATGACAAACATCATGAAAGGTTTCTAACTCATACACAAAGAAAGGGTTTAATGCTGTAAAACAAGAAACTGGTTAAGAATATGAACAACTAAAAAAACAGTTTTGTTAATTTTGTACTACATTTGAAGTCACATACGAACAAAATTCATTGCAAAAAACTTTGTTATTGCATCCGTTATGGTTCTTACTAAGGCAACAAAAGCAGGGAAATGTGGTGTTAGGGTATCCAACCCTAACACTCCCCTTCTTACTAAGGCAACAAAAGCAGGGAAATGTGGTGTTAGGGTTTCCAACCCTAACACTCCACCCCCACCCTGCAGACACTGACAGGTGTCAGGGTGTGCCTTGGGATCATCAGCCCTAATTCTCATCCCATTCTATAAGTAAATAAGCTGTGATGGGCAATGACACCAAGGCACTCTCAGGACACCTGTCAGTGTCTGCAAGGTGGGGGTGGAGTGTTAGGGTTGGAAACCCTAACACCACATTTCCGTGCTTTTGTCACCATAGTAAGAACCCTAACTGATGCATTAACAAAGTTTTTTTGCAATGAATTTCCTTACTTTTTCAGATAGTATAATCATATCCTTATTTGTTTGTGGGAGTGCAGGGCCTCCATAGATGCATATGTGTATGTAGCCATGGAAACACAGGGCCCTTCAGACCATGTGCTTCCAGTCATACAACAACAGTGACCAAATTGTCAGCATAGCCATCTTATTACCCTACCTCATGTACCATGGTACAGAAAATTGTTGAATCCACACCAAAACATAATTCTGCGCTACTGCAATGCCATTCCCTGCCACAGGTGCAAAAACACATTTTGGGCAAGAGTTGAAAAATGACAGCTGTGACATACATAATGTCGGGTAATAAGAAGCCTATGTTGAAAATCTGGGGTCAAAATATTTAACATTTCTAAAGTTATGAGTGGGTGTACCAAAATTGCAATGAATGGTCATAACTCTGGCATTTTCTCATATTTTGATGCCAAATTTTTAACATAGTCTTCTTTTGACACCACCTCATAAACCCCATAGGTGAAAATATTCAGATCTGTGTCAAAATGCCATTCTACACCACAGGTGCGAAAATATGTTTTAGGCAGAATGTGAAAATGACAGCTGTACTGTTTATGAGGTGGTGTAAAAAATGGCTATATTGATCATTTGGAGGCAAAATATTAAAAATTACCAAAGTTATGCACATGCAAAGAAACATTTCAATGTACGCTCATTACTCAGCCATTTTTAGGAATTTTCTCACCATATTTTCAACATGAGCTTTTTGGGGCCCCACCTCATGAACACTGCCACTGTCATTTCATTAATCAGTCCTGAAAGGTGACTTTGTGCAGTGAAGGTGAAATCACCTTCTGGGCCTGATTAATGAAACAACAGTCACAGTGTTCATGAGGAAGGGTCCCAAAAAGCCCATGTTGAAAATTTGGTGAAAAAATACCTAAAAATGCCAAAGCTATGAACATAAGTTGAAAACATCATTGAAATACATTATACAGCACTGACCTTGATTCTTCAGTTTGCAGTTTGGCTTTGAAGAGTGCAGATGTGTCCCGGTCCACAGAAGATGACAGCAGGCAACCTCCAGAGGTAAGTATAGGGTAAGGGGGGTGTGGGGTGGTGGGTGCTCAGTGGTGGAGTCTGGATGAGGAAGGAGGATGGCAGGGTTGACAAGGGACTGTTTCTTTCAGGTTATAAAACAAAGACATCAGGGGACTGTTTTCTTTTGACAGGTTTCAGTACTATACATATTTCGGTACACTTGGAGGGGGCCCCCCAGTGTGCCACACTGCTGAGGGGAGTACATATCTTGGGACACTGGGAATGGGCTCCCCAGTGTCCCATACTGCTGGGATGGGGTTATCTGCAGATGTCAGGGATGATGAGGACTAGTTTTTTTTTTTAGGTTGTAAAAAACGAAAGACGTTGGTGGGATTTTTTTCTTTTGACAGGTTTCAATACAATACATATTTCAGGACACTGGGAGTGGGCTCCCCAGTGTCCCACACTTCTGGAAAGGTAGATATCTTCAGACACTGAGAGCGGGCTTCCTAGTGTCCCACACTGCTGGGAGAGGGGCATCTACTGCTGACATGGGGATTGGGCATCCCAATGTCAGAAAATATATTATAGTAGCATGCTTCAGCCCCATGCCCCTTAGAGGCTTCAAAAGGACAAATGAATACTTTAATTAGGTAAACACCAATAGGTGTTTACCTAATCGGGGGCAGAGGAATCGGATTCTGGGGTCAGTTTACCCCAAAAATGCCCCTAAATACTTTTATGTTTTCTGTGGATGTATTAGTGTAGCAAATTGCAGCACCTGTTGCACAAGTCACCCTTTACTGTTCTGCAAAACAATGGAATTTTGCCATAATTTGTGGCACAAACCACCCCTTGTTTCACGAAACAACTGCCACAATTTGTGGCACAAATATGTCCACGGACAAATTTAACATATTCTTGGGCATTTTTGGAGCAAACTGACCACAGAATCTGATTGGTGTTTACCAAGTGCAAGTATTTTTTGAAGGATTTAAATTTATGTGCCTCGCTAACTGAAAACAAGATGGTGGAATCTTGACACTACATTCCACATTTGCAACAATCAAAACTGCTTTTGCAGCAGCAAAACAGTTGCTTCACACAGCACATCTAATTTTCCCCATAGGAAATAATGGGAAAATTGAAACTTTAATAACTTTTGAATGGATTAATATTTTTTCACCAAACCATTAAAAGGCACAGCTGTGATGCAAGCCCGATATACACTAAAAAGTTCAGACCAAACCCCCCAGCCATTTCTGAGAAACGGTGTGACAAAGAATTTACACAAAAATGGTAATTTACACAAGTTTTGACATTCCATATCTCTGCACCTGCACATCCAACCAGAACAAAACTTGCCAGATCCATAGATCTTTGGTGTTTAATGGTGCATGCAAAATTTCATGTCAATCAATCAAACGGTTGCAAAGTTATTAAAATGTGACATTTTGGGCTTAACATAGAAGTGACCGTTGAACTCTAACTATAGGGGCACTATCGTGCCCTATAATAGTAAGGAAAATATGTCTCTTCTTATGCTTTTTGCATGGTCTGCAAGCCCCTGTGCACATAAAGTTTGGACATATATGCAGGAGCCAAAGGGCTCTGCACATCTTGTTTTTCACAGGGTCCAAGAAAGTTATGAGTCACATCATGCTTTGTTCAGGTCCTCATGGGCACTGTGAAAAGCAAGTTACCACTCTACTTTCTCAAAAACTAAGGACATTAATTGCCAAAAAAAAAGTTAATTCAGATTAGGGTTGCTACTGTTCAAAACTCAAACCCCACATTGTTTGGAACTGTGCTATTACAGTTTTCAACCCCATGCTTACAAAGTTTGGAAATGTGCTATTTGGGTTGTCAAGCCAAACTCCCACTTCCTCCCACTTAACTACTGTAGTTACCCAAGGCCAGATTACAGGTATGGGGCTGAGCATCAATAGTCTGATACCTCATACAGAGCTTACATATTTAAAATGTTTAAATAACAACCGTAATCCCCACCCTTCACCTGCCCTCTACCTCCATGACAAAGGCAAAACTTCAGTACTGGAGTCATGCCACCAGAGGTCTTATGTTCTGTATACATCCTACATATTCTAGATCTGTAATTGTAATACCTGTGAGGCACAGCTACAGAGGTTTACATGCTTTTATGACATGTGGCTTACTTTGCACACAGCACTGTGTGTGGGTCCTGCACAAAGCAGCAGACTTATCACAAATGTATAGGTAATATACACACATTGCACACTTGTAACTTGCTTTCTTTAGGACAGATACAGTACCTTGGAACTACTCAGAGCAAATTACATGGTTGGGACATAAATACTATTTTACACAAGGTCTTGTTGAAGCTGTATGAAACAAGTTACACATGGATGGTACGTATTTCATTTCTCATTTTTTCATTTTTATTTTTTTATGGCTATAAGGTGGAGCTCTGCAGATGTTTTACTATCACATAGAAAAATAGACCTTAGCAGGTTGCCAACGAACTTCATTAAACTGAGGTTTTATAGCAATCCCTCCACTCAGCAGTCTATTTACCACACTATTTTTTTCTCGGCTAGTCAGTGTTTCTTTATTTATTTAAAAGTTTTACCAGGAAAGACATACTGAGCAGACTACCGCTTGATTCCAGATGCATCCTGGGGGTAGAGGGAATGGGATACTACATACAAGTAAACATACAGAAATTATAGAACAGCAAAAATTTACATAGGTTACATACAATATGTACAAGGTTGTATAAATTCAGTGAAAAATAATCTCGAAATAGTATGTACAGGATGCAAGAAACAGAGAGTGAACAGCGTAATAGTAGGCAGAATATGTAGAGAAGGTAGTGGCAATTAAAATTTGATAGTTAAGCATTTGAGTGGACAACATCGATCGCATTGGGTGGTTGGCCATTACATTGTGCACACTAGTTAAGTCATGGCCCATGCTAGTGCACGTCAAGTTGACATGAGCAGCTTATGGGGACTTGCCCTTTTAGAAGGGAGATTTGTTGCCGAGGAGAGGGGGGGAGAGCCAGATGTCAGCTGGCAGAGAGTTCCATAGTTTTGGTAGACAGACTCTAAAAGCCGACTGTCCAGCAGAGGTAGTCAAGTATGGGATTTGTAATAGACGGGAGTCGAAATTTCTGAGTGAGTGTGCTGATGGTTTTTGGGCTGTTAGGGTAGAGGCTAGGTAGTAGGGCAGTAACTGGGTCCAGAATTTGGCTGCAAGTCTGTTGCAGTGGTATAGGCACCTATTGACGAGGGAGGGTAGGTTAAGGTGGCTGTAGAGGTCGCAGTGGTGAGTGGAGGGAGGACAATCCAATGCAAAGCGGCGGAAGGAGATAAAAAGAGAATCCAGTCTAGCCAGGGTGGATTTAGGGGCAGAACTATAAACTACGTCCCCATAGTCGAAAATAGGGAAGATCATTTTCTGTAGGATCTCTTTGTGGGCGGGCAGAGGGATGCAGCTGTGGTTCCGGTATAGTGCCCCCAGCCTAGGGTGTAGTTTTTTGTGGGTTCCTTCTATGTGCGTGGTAAAGTCTAGTTGTTGGTCCAGCCAGACCCCTAGGTATCTGAAAGAGGTACAGACTTCTAGAGGGGTCCCATCAAGTGTTTTGAGAAAGGGGAAAAGGGGGAGGTGGGAGAGTCTTTGTCTTGTACCAAAAGTCATGGAGATCATTTTTTGGGCATTTAGAATAAGTTGATTTCTACAAAACCAGTGCTGGACTTGCTGGACTTCTGTGAAGTCTTGCTGGATCTTGGATGCAACTTCCAGCGGGGAGTGACCTGAGGTGTACAAGACTGTATCGTCTGCGTACATGTGAATGTCAGCATGCAGGCAGATCGAAGGAAGGTCGTTGAGAAAAATGGAGAATAAGATAGGGCTGAGGACAGAGCCTTGGGGGACACCAATGGAGACAGGGAGGGGGTTTGAGGTGGAGGCACCAATTTTTACCGATTGGGACCTGCCACCCAGGTACGAGTTGAACCAGTGTGTAGCCACATTGGAGAGGCCTGCCTTAGAGAGTTTTGACACAAGGAGGGTATGTGAGACTGTGTCAAATGCCGTGGCTAGGTCAATGAAAATGGCAGATGTGATATGGCTATTATCCATGCCTGTGAGGATGGAATCTGTGAGTCTGAGGAGGGACATGACAGTGGAGTGGGATTTTCTAAAACCAGACTGGTAAGGGGTGAAGAAAGAGGAGGAGTCAAAGAAGGTGGTGAGTTGCAAGAGGACGAGATGTTCCTGGATTTTGACTAGGGTGTTTAGTAGGGATATTGGGCGGTAGTTACTGGGGGAGGATGGGTCACCACTTTTCAGGAGGGGGATGACTGTGGCATGCATCCATTTTGAAGATAGAGAGGCAGAGGTGAAAGAGAGGTTGAAAAGAGACGCTAGAGGCATGGCGATTGCAGATGCGGAAAGGTAGAGCATTTTGGCGTCCATGCCTGAGGTGCATCTACCCATGGAGGGATTTAGGGTGAGCAGGGCTTTGAGTACTTCTGGTGGGGTAACCAGAGTGAAGGAGAAAGCCGGGTGAGGGGTCGGTGTGGGTGGGGATGAGGATGTCGCGTTTTGTGTGGCAGGTGGGGGGTTGGAGTAGTGAGGGGACCCGCTGCTAGTAAACACTGAGTTGAAAGCTGTGGCAACTGCTAGTGGTTCAGTTATGATAGAGCCTCCCACCTCTAGGGCAGGAGTGGGTGGCTGGGCAGGAGGGGAGAAAAGTGACTTTATAGACCTCCAGAACTTGGCTGGATGGTTGAAATATTTTTGGAGGGATGATGTGAAGTAGCGAGCTTTAGCCTGGCAGATAAGCCTGGTGCAGGCATTTCTAAGCATTTGGTAGTGTAGGTGATCAACGTGTCTCCCCGATGTCTTATAGGCTTTCCACGCCTGATCTCTGACACGGAGGGGCTCCATAAGGTCAGCAGTGATCCACGGCAGATGAGCTCCCCTTACTCTAACCTTTCTGGGTGGGGCATAGTAATCCCAGACGGCATGAAATTTTAACTTAAAGAAGTCAAAGGCGTGATCCATGGAAGGGGCCCGGGGTATGTAGGACCAGACCAAGTTTGTTAAGTCTTGTTGGAGACCATCAAGGTTAAGGGATTTATAAGATCTAATAAGGAGTTTTTGGAGGGAGTGACTTAGCTTTGAATACTTTACGTATTATATATATCATATGGTGATCACTCAGAGTCCGGAAGGAGGCCTGAGGTTATAATCCTGTGTGGGTGAGAAGTGAGGGCCAAGTCAAGCAGGGAGTGGTTTTGCGTTCTGTGGTTTAGCCACATAGGTTCAGTGATGAGTTGAGTCAGATTTAAGCTAGCTACATGATTTCGGAGTTTGGTGCTAGCACTAGTGAGCCAGTTTATGTTGAAATCACCTAGGATGTGGAGCTCCCCACCCAAGGTGGTGGTTTTTAGGGCATCTAGATGAGCTGCTACGGAAGTTAAAAGGGAGTCAGGGGAACAATAGGTCCCTGCTAAAAAGATAGGGATGGAGTGGGGTAGGGAGATTTTTATTAGTGAGGAGTCAATGTTGTCAGAGAAGGCAGGTAGCTAGACAGGTAAGAATTGTACCTGGGAAGATACATAAGTGGCTGTACCACCACCTCTCTTTGTGCCAGGGTGGTCCTGATGGGTGATGGAGTATCCAGGAAGAGCCACTTCAACATCCAGGTTGTGTGGTCTCAGCCAGGTCTCAGTGATAATTAGGACGTCAAGGCATAGTGTTCGTACTAGGGTTTGTAGTAGGGGCATTTTTTGTAGGAGGCTGCGCATGTTTAGGTGGGCTATTTTTAGGCCTCTGGGTAGTTGGCCAGTGGGGGGGGTGGGTTGGCAAGCTCTGGTGGCAGGTCCGGGATTTAGCTCAATGTCCCCAGCGAGTAGGATTACTAAAATTAGTACCAGTTTTAGGTTTGGTAGTATTTTTACTGGTTTGAGGTGGGGTAAGGGAGACTGGGGAAACTGTGTGAAAAAGCCTGATGTGTGTAGTTTCAATATAGCCAGCCCAGTGTGGAAAGATGGGAGGATGATGGATGGGCCAGGAATCCAGGAACAGTGTGTCCCCAGGGGGGATTGGCCATTTGTGGTGGTGACTAGGGTGGCAGTGGAATGGGGAGAGGTTTGGGGGGCCTGGTAGTGGATTAGGGTGGAGCATGGGTGGTAGGGATGCAAATGTTGCAAGGAGTGCTATCTCTAGCATTGTTTTTAAGGCTATGTGTGGCATAGCATTCCAAGAGAGGGATTTAATGCAGCAAGAACAAAGAGAAATTGCTGTAGCGGCCACTAGTGGTGAGCTATGATAATCTGCAGATGGAAAAGTAGGCTGATTGGTTAAAATCAGTCACCTGATGAGTACTATATAATGCAGTGCTCACCAAGGGTGGTGGTGGGGGTGGCGGGGCAGCTGACGCGAAGCATCATCGGGGAAGCAACACTCGACACTGAAGCAGAGCAGTGTGGTCACTTTCTGAGATTTGTAGTACCTGGGCATGGTTTGAATGCGAATCCTCAGGGGAGGGCAGCTCCATGCACCCTCGCGACCACCAAACGATGCTACCTCCATGGGGGCTCCTGAGAAGGAAACAAAGACACAGGTGTTTATAGGGAGAAAACGTGGACGTTTGGGGGGGGTTGGGATTACAGGCAGTCAGGTAACACGTTACACAGTTCGTGATAGGCTTTTTATTTTTTTTTGTTTGTTTCTGTACTCTGCCTCGTGGAAGATTAGTAGCGTTTTTATAATTGCAGGCTCTGTGAGGGAGTGCACACGCGATCCTTGAAGCAGCCTTTTAAATGGGAGATTAGTAGCGAGTCCCCTGCTACTTAGTCACAGCACTTGTGTTCGGTTAAGAAAAAGCAAATTTAAGTGGCACAGTTAACACTTGACTCTACAAGCAACGCTCTGGTAGCTTGATTTAGTTGTATTCAGGGAGCCCTGCTACTTAGCCACAGCACTTGTGTTTCAGTTAAGAAAAAGCAAAATTATGTGGCACAGTGAGCACTCGACTCTACAAGCAGCACTCTGGTAGCTTGAGTTAGTCGTATACAGGGAGTCAGCAGGTAAACTAGCCAGGGCTTAAATTAGTACAGGAATCAAACAAATGACTAGGGGACGTTTGCAATAGAAAAATGGAGGCAGCCTTAATTAAACTGGTGCAGCCAAGGGGACATTAGCAATAGAAAAAATGGAGGAAACAGTAAAATTAAAAATGGTGCTGCCAGGGCAAAAAGTATGGAGCAAGGGAAGCAGGCCAGGGACTCGGGGGACTTTTCAAAATGGGAGACTGGCGCCAAAATGGTAGCTTAGGCTGTAATTAAGAAGTCAGGAGCTCAGGACACTATTAAACTGTACACTTGGCAGGGCTTCATTCAACTTCTTAGATGCAGAAATACTAACAGTGATGCATTTCAAGTGATATACTTAAGGTCCCATAATTACAAAGTTTCCTACTGCTTCAATCAGGATGACATTTTAAAGCACAGGAACATCAGTAATCCAGTAAGATAACGACACACTAGCAGCTAGAAGGGCTAAATAGTTCACAAATATGCCCCACTAAACTCTTAAGGTAACGAAACAGTAGCAGCTGGAAAGGCACAATATTACACAAATATGCCCCACTAGACTCTTAAGGTAACGACATAGAAGCAGCTGGAAGGCTCATAAGTACACAAAATATTCCCCACAAAAAACTATCAGCATTCGTGTGGGGACACAAAGTCTTTTAAGGCAACACTCGACACTGAAGCAGAGCAGCATGGTCACTTTCCGAGATTGTAGTACCTGGGCACGGTTTGAATGAGAATCTTCAGGGGAGGGCAGCTCCATGCACTCTCGTGACCACCAAATGATGCTACCTCCTTGGGGGCTCCTGGGCACGGTTTGAATGTGAATCCTCGGTGGAGGTAGCTCCATGCACCCTGCAACCACCAAATGACCCTTCCACCTCCATGCGGGGCTCTAGGCGGTTTGAATCACGAGATCACCAGGGGAGAACGACCCTATGCACCCATAAGAATTACCAAATGAGCTACCTCCGTGGGGGGCCTCATGGGGTGCATTTAGAGGCGAAGCATTCCTGTGTCCGTGAGATGGCCTTGGACAGGAGCCAGTGCTGCTGGCAGCTGAGAGCTCTGAAAAAGAGAGGAATGAGGTTCACAATAACAGTAAATGTATTTCAATCTTAAATTGTGCATAACAGGAATGGTGTGATAACATGGTTGCTACAGTAGTTTCAGCTTGTTTTTATGGCTGAAGAGAAGAAGCATACAAGTATACTGGAGTTTCCATTATTGAAGCTCTGAAGCTCTCATTGTCTCATTCAGCAGACTACAGTGTCAAATTACAGACAGTCAAGCTACAGTGCTGCATGCCCTTCTGCTTTTATAGCTCTTTGAGAGAGGTATTCAACTCAGAACTCAGTCCCTGTAATTCAAAACCAAGACTCTCAAGTACTGTGGAGGAATGCTGTGTATTTTTTTATACTGTAATAAAAAAGTATGCATTTGCAAACTAGAAAATCTTTGCAGTATAAACAAAATGTGTGCAAACTGGCACTGAAGGATATATGAGTGTGTGTGTGTGCATGTGTGCGTGCGCACTTGTGTGTGTGTGTGTGTGTGTGTCTTTGCAGAACTCTGTCAGAACCTCTGGAAAATTCTTTCTGCTGCAAAGGCTTACCCACTCTCTCCCCTCTTACAGACAGAACTAAGTTTTAACCCTTGATTATCCTGGCACTTTACATTCAGCTTTCTTGTAACTTAATGGCATTCTTTTATTTTACCTGCCAGTTGTTTCCTGTATAGTACAAAGTGGGCAGATACAGTGCAAGTTTCCCTGCAATATAATGAATTTAGTGTTGGTGAAAGGTAAGAGACTGACATCACTGGAAACAGAAACCCTCAGTTTATCCATAGAGATAGGTACAGTGTGGATAGAGACACCATGTGGTGAATGTAGTGATGTTGATCGGCAAGGGACTGACAGCTGTCGAGCCCCATTTATCCACTCTTACAGGTATAGTACAGAGTTTCTCCACACTGTAATGAAATATAGTGGTGGTGAAAGGTGAGAGCTGGCTGCTCTGGAGACCTCTGTTTATCCACAGATCCAGGTACAGTGTAGTGTTTCTCCACACTGTGATGAAATATAGTGGTGGTGAAAGATGGGGGACTGACTGCTTTAGCACCCCCTGTTTATTCACAGGGACAGGTACAGTACAGGCTTTCTCCACACTGATGTATGTAGCAGTGGTGAAAGGTGTGAGTCTGACAGCTCTTCAGCCCTCAGTTTATCCCAGGGACAGGTACAGTGCAGGCTTTCCATACTGTAATAAATGTAACAGTGATGAAAGTTGAGGGATTGACAGCTCTGGAGCCCCCAGTTCATACACAGGGACAGGTACAGTGCAGGCTCTATCTACCCTCTAATGAATGTAGTAATGTTGATATATGAATGACTGACAGCTCTGGAGACCCCTGTTTATCCACTGATATATGTAGAGTGCAAGATTTCTCCATACTGTGAAGTATTTAGTGTTGGTGAAAGGTGAGATGGTGAGGGACTAACAACTCTGGAGCTGAAGGCCTGCGATTATCTGAACAGGTACAAAATGGGCAGATACAGTGCAAACTTCTCTACAATATAATGGATTTAGTGCTGGTGAAAGGTGAAGGACTGACATCTCTGGGAATTTAAACCCTCATTTTATCCACAGAGATAGGTGCAGTGTTGGTAGAGACAGTGCAGGATTTTCCTAACTGTGATGTGATTTTTAGGGATGGTGAGATGTGAGGGACTGACAGCTCTGGAGACTGAAGACTTCAGTGTATCCAGAGGGACAGGCACAGTGTAGGTGTTCTTCATACTGTGATGAATTTAGTTTTGGTGAAAGGTAGTCAGATGGCACTAGAGAAGAAAGCCATCTGTTTGTCCAGTGAGCCAGGCATGGCACAGGCAGGTTCAGTATGTATTTATTGCTGGTGAAAGGTATGAAGCTTTAAGCTCTGAAGAATAAAGCCCTCTGTTTATCTACAGGTGCAGGTGCAGTATAACTTAAGCTGGTAGAGTATGCACTTGTGTGTATGTTATGAATGATTACACAAGTGGCAAGACCTCAGCAGATTGCTAACAGACTTCATTAAATTGGAGATTTATAGCAATCTCTCTACTCAGTAGTCTGTTTACCGCACTATTTTTTTCTCTGTTAGTCAGTGTTTCCCAGTGAGGGGTATTTCAATCTTAATTTGTGCATAAAATGACTTATGTGATAACATGATTACTGGTTTCAGCTTGTTTTTAAGGCTGAAATGAAGCATACATGTATACTGGAGTTTCCCTTATTGAAGCTCTGAAGCTCTCAGTGTCTCATTCAGCAGACTACAGTGTCAAATTACAGACAGTCCAGCTACAGCTTTTCATGTCCTTCTGCTTTTATAGCTCTTTGAGAGAGTTTTTTTAACTCAGAACTTAGCCCCTGTAATTCAAAACCAAGATTCTCAAGCACTGTGGAGGAATGATGTGTATTTTTTATATATTGTAATAAAAAAGAATGCATTTACAAACTGGAAAATCATTGCAGTATAAAAGAAATGTGTGCACATTGGCACTGGAGTGTGTGTGTGTGTGTGTGTGTGTGTCTTTGCAGAACTCTTTCAGAAGCTCCTGACAACTCTTTCTGCTGCAAAGGCTCATCCACTCCCCCCCCCCGACAGACAGAACTAAGTTTTAACCCTTGATTATCTGGGTAGTTTACATTCAGCTTTCTTGTAACTTAGTGGTATTCTTTTATTTTACCTGACAGTTGTTTCCTGCATAGTACAAAGTGGGCAGATACAGTACAAGCTTCCCTACAATATCATTGATTTTGTGTTGGTAAAAGGAGAGGGACCAACTTCACTGGAAACCAAAACCCTCAGTTTATCCATAGAGATAGACACAGTGTGGGTAGAGACACCATGTAGTGAACGTAGTGATGTTGATCAGTGAGGGACTGACAACTCTCAAGCCCTGTTTATCCACTGATACAGGTATAGTGCAGAGTTTCTCCAAACTGTGATGAAATATATTGGTGGTGAAAGGTGAGGAGCTGACTGCTCTGGAGACCTCTGTTTATCTGCAGATGTAGGTACAGTGTAGCGTTTTTCCCCTCTTTGATGAAATGTAGTGGTGGTGAAAGATGGGGGAATACTGCTTTGGCTCCCCCTGTTCATCCACATGGACAGGTACAGTACAGGCTTTCACCACACTGATAAATGTAGCAATGGTGAAAGGTGAGAGTCTGATGGCTCTACAGCCCTCAGTTTATCCCAAGGACAGGTAAACTACATGCTTTCCATACTGTAATGAATGTAACAGTGATGAAAGTTGAGGGACTGACAGCTTTGGAGCCCCCAGTTCATACACAGGAACAGGTACAGTACAGGCTTTCTCTACTCTGCAGTGTTGATAAGTGAATGACTGACAGGTCTGGAGACCTCTGTTTATCCACTGATACATGTAGAGTAAATGATTTCTCCATACTGTGATGTATTTAGTGTTGGTGAAAGGTGAGGGAGTGACAACTCTGGAGCCTGAAGCCCTGTGTTTATCTGAACAGATACAAAGTGGGCAGATACATTGTAAGCTTCCCTACAATATAATGGATTTAGTGTTGGTGAAAGGTGAAAGGTGAGGGACTGACATCACTGGAAACTGAAAGTTTCAGTTTATCCATAGAGATAGGTACAGTGTGGGTAGAGACAATGCAGGCTTTTCCTAACTGTGATGTGGTGAGATGTGAGGGACTGAAAGCTGTGGAAACTGCAGAATCCTGTTCATCCACAGGGACAGTTACAAGGCAAGTGTTCTCCATACTGTGATGAATTTAGTGTTTGGTGAAAGGTAAGGGACAGACAGCACTAGAGAATGAAGCCATCTGTTTATACAATGAGCCAGGCATGGCACAGACATGTTCAGTATGTATTTATTGCTGGTGAAAGGTAAGGGGCATATAGCACTGGAGAATAAAGCCCACTGTTTATCCACAGAAACAGGTGCAGTATAAGCAAGTAGAGTATGCACTTGTGTGTATGTTATGAATGATTATACAAGTGGCAGTGGTAGGACTTAAACAAGAATTTCAGAGCACATACAACTGTGCTTCAGCTATTGGATCTGTGTAGTTTTAATAGTTTTTTTATACATCCTGTTACTATAAAGGTCTGTGCACATTTGGATATCATACAATCTACTGTATATATCCCCCCACACACACACACACACAAACACACATGTTTGTGTCAGCCAGGAACTGTGGCTCACATTCTTTCATCTGTGCTAGATGTTTTTTTTCCTTTTCATTACTATAAATAATATCATTTTGCAGCCGTATTGGCTCTGGCCAGAGTTTGTTTATACTTGTTAGCTGAAGAGTAGCATGCTCATTTTCAAATCCTACTAAGCAATATGTCAGACAAAATACTGTTGTTACATGGATGTAATACTATATGAAGGGTCCACAAGATCATCCACCAACAAATACACATCTGTGTGGTAACTGTGCTACTTAGCACTGGACCTACAGAGACCCACATGAACCAGCACACATTTGTAAAATGGGTATATGCCTCAGAGACAGCCTAGTGGTGGGGATGACCTAGGTGGGGTGGAGAAACAGTGGTCTGTGTTAAGGGAAGGCACACTGAAGGCAATAAACTTTCTGCACATAGGGAGGGAAGGCATAGTGAAGCCAGCAAACCCCTGCACAAAGGAAGGAAGTAAAAGCAGAAGAAAAAAGGCCACTATGGTAGAAGGATAGCACTCAGGAGGTATAAAGAGATGCAGAGGGAAGAAGATAGGGAGGTGGATCAGGAGAATCAGAGGGAAGCAAGGAAAGTGGTGAGGAGTGCAAAGGCACAGACTGAGGAAAGAATAGCCCAAGGGATAATTAAAAGAAACAAGACCCTTTTTAGGTACATAAGCGAAAAGAAGAAGATGAGGGGAGGGATTATGCGGTTAAGAAGAGTGGGGGGGCATGCAGAGGGGGATCAGGAAAAAGCAGATATCCTGAACAAACGCTTTTGTTCAGTCTCCTCAGAGGAAGGGGAAGGGGATGGGCCACATAAAAGCAGTAAGATTATTGGGGAAAGAGAGGAAGACACAAGTCCATTTACAGAGGGAGAGTTCTGAAGGGACTTGCAAATCTAAAAGTGGACAATGCTATGGAGCCAAACAGGGCAGACCCAAACATACTGAGGGGAGCTCAGGGTGGTACTGGCAGTACCTCTGACAGCCCTATTCAGCAAAGTAACTGGAAACAAGAGTGGTTCTGGAGGACTAGAGGAGCGCAGATGTAGTCCCACTTCATAAAAGCAGTAGCAGGGAGAAGACTGGCAAATATAGGCTGGTCAGTCTGGCATCAGACATGAAGAAGGTAATGGAGTTGCTGCTAAAAAAAAAGATTGTGGAGTATCTTGAACCCAGTAAGTTACCAGACTCGAGATAACATGGATTCATGGGGGTTGGGGATTATATCAGACAAATGTGATAGATTTACATCAGGGTGGGGCAGCTGATGTGGCCTACTTTGATTTTAGTAAGGCATTCGACACCATACCACATAGGAGACTCATAAGGAAACTGGGCAGCTCAGAGATTGGTCATAAGGTAGTAAACTGGGTAAGAAATTGGTTAATGGATAGGTGACAAAGGGTTGTGATAAATGGAGTTCACCCCATGGAAGGAAGGGGGACCTGTGGGTGCCTCAGGGCTCAGTACTGGGATCAGTCCTTTTCAATGTCTTCATAAGTGACATTGCAGATAAAATGGAAGGAAATGTATGCCTCTTTGCAGATAACACTAAAATCTGCAATAGGATAGACACTCTAGATGGGGTGGAAAGAATATGCAGAGACCTGAGAAAACCCAAGAAGTGGTCAAAAGCATGGCAGCTGGGCTTAAATGTGAAAAAGTGCAAAATCATGCACCTAGGGCACAGAAACCCAGAGGCAGAGTACAAAATGTGAGAAGAGGTATTGACAGTCATAAAACAGGAAAGGGACATGGTGGTAATCATATCTGATGACCTCAATGTGGCAAGACAGTGTGACAAGGAAGTGGGTAGGGCCAACGGGATGCTAGGGTGCATAGAAAGGGGTATTGCCAGCAGAGAGAAGGAGGTGGTGTTGCCACCGTATAGATCACTACTGAGATCCCACCAGGAATATTGTGTCCAGTTCTGGAGACCACATCTTGGGAAGGAAATAGACATGGTGGAGGCTGTCCAGAGGAGGGCAACTAAAATGGTGAAGAGGCTGCATCAGAAACCTTACAAGCAGAGATTAAAGGACCTGAATATGTACACCCTGGAAGAAAGACAAAGGAGAGGAGGGACATAAAAGAGACCTATAAATAACTCACAGTATTAAATAATGTACAGGAGGGGAGTATCTATAAGAGGAAAAGATGCACGAAAACAGGGGGACATACAATGAAGCTGGAAGAAGGAGAATTTAGGAGAGATGTGAGGAAATACTTCTTCACTGAAAGAGTGGTGGATGCCTGGAACAATCTTCCAGTGGAGGTGGTAGGGCAAAACCAGTGGTAGGCTTCAAGCATACATGGGACAGGTGCAACCAAATCTTAGTTGTGAAGCAATGGGGGGGGGGCACAGATCAAGTAGGGTCTGCAGTGACAGGATTTGATAGGCAAGAAAATTGGGAAGACTGGGTGGCCCAAGCAGTCTTTATCTGCTGTCAAATTCTATATAATGTATGGTAGAACATTGTTATATGTAGAAATCTACCTTTTTATAACAACGTTTTACCATCAATGTGACATCATGATGTTGTTAACCCATCGATGGTACATTACATCAATGGGTTAACAACCGGGAACTGTCTGCACATGCACGCAACTTGATCCGACAGCCTTGAATCGGCCACAGAAGTGAGAGCATGACCCAGAGTAGAGCAGTGGTGACTGAAAGAACTTCAGTAAGGACCTGTTCTGTTGTTTTTCAAAACTTTACTGGTACCATACACTATAAAATATAATGAATGGTACATCGATTGTCAACCAGTTTTTTAAGCCATCTCAAGGTTGCCATGGCAACGTAAACCTCTCGAGCCTTGCCCTCGAGGTTTAAACAGTCGCCTTGGCAACCTCTCAATGGTTAACAAACCCGTTAACAATTGATGACCATACATTATCCTCTATGTTTCTATGAATCATTTTTGTCAAAACAGGCTGTGGTGTCATAAAGGATTATAATTTCACAGCAGGAATAATCAGAAACATAGAATCTGTTGTCAGGAATAGGCCCATTGCTCATTGTGTCTGCCATTCCTATCTAACTAAGCAATAGGAAACAGAGGGAGTCTAATGGGAAAATGTACTCTTTTCATGAAAATGTCATATGTACTGTAATAAAAAAGGAAGGCCTTGACATTCAAATTCGGAAGGAATTTTGTGTAACTGTGCTTTGTTGATGCTAACTGAATTGTCTGCTGGGAAACCAGAAAATCTATTTCTGACATCTTATAAATTATTGTCATACTCAGTTGTGCGTGTTAATTTGACACAGCCTGGTAAATGCTTTCAAGCATGGGAAGCCATGAACAGAATACAAATGTTTATATATAGTCCCTTGTTTACTTGGGATGTGATATGTATTTTAATAAAGCACTTTAGCAGACCATGGCTTGTACTGAAGAGTGAATAGACACACAAAATCATGTTGTAGTCTTTGTACTGGGTGTATGGCACCAGTCATCCAGTCCAGACTAAGCCAATGTTTGTCCTCTTTTAAAACTAAAATGATCTCTCTGAGCCACATCTCCTCTTCCAACTATAGGCAATCCCACATTCATCCCACCTTCAAATATGATTCTTCAACTTAGATGTAATCCTTCTCCCCTTACACACTCACTGCCCAATGTCAGCACTGGTAAGTGTTGGGGAGCCACTACGGCCACTAGAGCCTCATGGCAGAATGCACATCCCAGAACTAATTGCAAGTAAAGAGGACTACAGAGAGGCAAGCTGATGAGTGTCCCATCATGAGATAAATTGGAGAATGAACATCAAAAACAAATGCCTAGGGTGGTAGGGAGAGGGGTTGTTGGCAATGGAAGGTGGGAGCCCAGTGATACCAGTTCTGTAGATCGGGTACTGTAGGAGAAAATATAGGGTGCTATTCAGAGTGAGCTCCCTGCCAGTTGCGTCTTGTAGTTTAGCCTCTACTTTCCTTAATAAGGGCTTGGAGGATCCAGTGATGCCATTTCTGTATATGAAACACAACATCAGCTCTATCTGCATAGGGAACACTTTCTGGTCTGGTGTTTAGTGTTCTGCTCTTCCTAATTTCAGGTGGTTTGGAATTCTGCTACAGTATGTAATTGGTGACGTAACTCTAAACTCTTGTATGACATCAACTGAAAAATCCCTCTAATCTGTTTGTACAGCTCAGTTTTGTATAGTGTGCCATGCTTGAATTACATGTAAGCCCACATCCTCCTCCACAGCATGGAAGATTCTTGATTTTGCATACCCATAGGAGGTGTCCTAGGTTGCATATGCTGACTTTTCGCAGCAACAGTGTATCTCTGTTCCATGCCCACTCCTTTGACAAGTAAGCAATGAGACATAACAAGATAAGAACTATACTGCTATAAACTGTTGTATTGGTGTGATTTAAGGCAAAATGGTAAGCAACATGCCTATAACCTCCAGGGGCATTTAACATGGGGGAAAAGCAAAGTACTATAGCTCGAGATAAGAAATCTGGGTGGAACATATGCACACAGTGCAGTGCAACACTGGCCAGTGTAACTGAGGAGGTGCATCTGGGGTAATAGTAGACAATAAGCTGAAGGCAGGCAGACAATGACTGCTGCAGAGAAGAGGGCAAACACAATACTGAGATGCTTGAGAAGGGGTAAGAAGCAAGTCAGTGAAGGTGCTCCTCCTCCTTAACAAGGCATGCTCCTCCCTCTGTACAAGGCCTTGGCTTGCACATACCTGGAGTACTGCTCAAATTTCTGGTTCCTGCAGTAAAGACGGGACATTAAAGAGATTGAGAGAATGCCCTAAATATCAAGGCCTGCCCTGAATATTAATTTCCCAAATAACGTAAATTATAGGGCACTCAGTATTTGGGACTGAGTAACAAGTGTTTTACACTGTTCATGGTACTCATATTAGGGAATGAATAAAAAAAACAATAATTAAAAAGAATTTAAAAAGATTGTCCCTCCTAGGTGGCCAGGGCTAGTCCTTGAGCAACCCGCTCCTCACCCCAGTGAGTTCCCTCCCCCTCCTCACCCCAGTGAGTTCCCCCCTCCTCACCCCAGTGACTCCCCCCCTCCACCCTCCTTCCCTGTTCTTTTTCCAGCTTGTGTTTCTGTCTTTCAACCAATATTCCTGCAGTACCCCCCCCAGCCCCATCACTGATCTTCTCATGGACTTACTGGCTATCCACCACTTACTCAGGACCACACATGGTGGTGGCTGAGTAACCATGTCAATCATGCATGAATCTGCAGGAGATATGGGGAGGGGTTCAAATAAGACTGGAGCTTTTTTCTTTCGGTTTTCTCCCCAGAATGATGTTGTGCAGTTCAGTTCAGTGAGTGCTCACTTGCACTACCCCCTGACCTCCACCATGTGGCAGCCAAGTGGCAAGACACTGTATCCTCCCCCCACTCTGAGGAAGAACAGCTGTCAGTGGAATGCATGATCCTTCTTCCCCAGGACTGCACCCAGGGACCCGCAGTCACTGGCGCCATGAGCGGTAGTTAGGAGCTGGCATATCTTTTATAACATTTAAAAAAAAATACTTTTGTTTGTTCATGTGTAAAACCATATAGACACCTTAACAGGGGACTAGACTTGAGTATGCCAACAAAACAAAGTTTTGTTTATATGTAAAACAGTATAGACACCTTTAAAAAGGAACTAGACTTGTGGAGTCACGTGATGCTGTGTGCTGTGTAGGACGCCTCTCTGCCTGCTCCGACCTACCGCCCGTTAAATATCTTTAAAACCCTGCTCTACGGTGTTAATTACCACACATCGCCTGACTGTCACCTTCCTGAACGTTCGTGCCCCCGTTATAAAAAGTTGATAGACGAGGAGATGCGAAAAATCATTTCCAAACATACGCCTCCTGCTACACCCGAGAAGGCCTCTAAGAAAGCCAGGGTCTCCTCCTTGCAATCCTGTCTGCCTGCTACTACTGAGAGCCCTGATGCAGAACTTCTTACCCTCTCAAGATTTTTAGAGGAGTTTCAGCCTTTTAAGGCTGAAATGCAGAATATGGCAGGAGAAATAAAAGGCATCTCTAGCACCTTGGAGGAGCTCTCCAAGAAGACTGCTGATAATGAAGCTTGCATACGCTCTGTTGAAAGGAAACAGGACAAAGCTGAACTGGAGCTAGTGGCCTTGAGGCAAAAGCTAGTGAAGATGGAGGACGAGGTGGAAGATCTGGAGGGGTGCAGTCTCCGCAACAATGCGGTAATTATAGGTTTGCCCAAAGGTGAAGAGGGCTCAGACCCCATTAAGTTTATCAAAAAGTTTGTGGAGAAGGTGGCAGGCCCTTCCCTCTTTGGTGCAAGCTATATTATAGAAAGAGCTCATCGTGCACTATGCCCCCCTTCCCTGGTTGGAGTCCCCCCCAGGTCATTCATATTTCGCTTTTTAAAATTCCAGGAGTGACAGCATTTCCTATACAAGGTTAAGGAAGTACAAGATTTGCAATGGGAAGGTAAAAAGCTGAGGGTGGCGCAAGATCTGCCTTTATCTGTGTGCCAGAAACGAGCCACAATTCACAAACTGGTCCTCAAGTTGATTGCCACCAGAATCAAGTTCCGTATGGGTTTTTCTGCAAGGCTTCAAGTTTGCCTGAACGGCTCCTGGGAGACCTACGAGGAAGTGGAGTTGGTAACTTCAGGGCTCAAAGAAGCGCTTCCTGACCTATTCAAGCCTGCATGAGAATCGACCCGGTGCAGGGTGCTACGCTGAGTTTTCCATTGGTGGTGTTGTCTAGCTGCTGCAAGTTATAATTCTCTACTATGTCTTTGGGGCTACGTCGGTGACAAACCGTACATCTGGCTATTTAACTCCATGCTGCAACTCTCAAGAAGGGTCTCCTCACTGACAGAAAATGGACATTTTGCTCCCGATCTGGTTCTCTTCTCCAGGACTGTCTAATTTCCTGTTGACTCTCATGTTTTGACTCTGGCTAAGTCCAGTCTCATTTTTTGTATTTGAGTGGGGTCACTGTGCTCAAGTCAAATCCCACTCAGACAGATCTGGCAACTCATTTCGTCAGGGGCGATGTCCTGATTCTATGGAATGGGGGAGAATGCTCAGCTTTCTCTGTGCTTATAATGTGATTCGGTCTGTAACTGCGGTCCCTTCCTGGTCCTGTTAGCATGGTCTGGTCTTTTCTAGGCTTCCCTCTCTCTTTCGCTCCCTGTTGCCATTAGGAAATAAATATGGTTAGCCTGAATACCAGATGGGGACTCCGCAATTATAGACAGATGGAGATATCAGGGTTTCTGTACGCTCTAATTGGCGTTGGTCTGCCCCTCCTGTATAACCCTGTTCGAGTGCTGTTTTTGGAAGACTCCCTGTTTCTTTTTTCAAACTTCTCCTTTAGAAGTGAGATGGTCACTGTTTCTGGTCCAAGAAATGCAGTCTGGACAGCGACCCTGGAGCTCTCAGTTTTCCTCTATACCAAAGAAGGCAGTAACGGCCTGCTTACTCTCGGCCGTCTACGCCTGTTGTTCGAGGGCTGCACCACAGGAGGGCATCTGAGATTGCTTTTTCCACATATGATGCAAGTGTTTTATACACTTTGCACTCTGTGGACCATGTCGATGCATGGTTCGTGGGGCTTCTGCAGGGAGGATTACTTTCTCTAAAGTTCTTGTGCAGATAATTCCCCTGTATTATTAAGGGGTGATGACAACCAATAAGAATTGAGGATATACTATTCTTTATGGAGTGTTCTGGTTATGAAGGGGTATTTTTGTTCTTGTTTCCTGGTTCATGAGGGCGGGAGGTTGGAGGGAGAGGATCTTTTCAGTCTGCCGGTCATCATGTCCCATGCAAAAGATGGGTGGGTGGGTGGGGGTAGGGTTTATGGGGTACTTTGAGTGGGGAGTTTTCAGGGGGGTGGTTTGGGGAAAGGACTCAGTGATGGCAGGGGTTGGGGAGAGGTAGAACAACCCAGCGCATATCATGTTTGGAGAAGTACTGATGTGAAATACAAATACATGCTGTGCTTCGGAGGATTTCTGACTGGCAACATGGGTGATGGCTAGAAATATTCAATTTATCAGTTGGAATGTTAAAGGGGAGAGGCATAGGACTAAGCAATATAAAATTCTGAAACATATAAACCATCTGAAGGCAGAAATTATGTTTTTGCAGGAGACGCATTTGCTCAAGAGGGAGGCTGGCAAAATGAGACGGCAACAAATTGGGCAGATGTTCGCAGCGGAGGGCACGACACAGAGTAGAGGGGTCATGATCCTTTTGCATAGGTTGGTTCTGTTCAAACCTCTCCAAGTTATATCTGATCCTTTAGGCAGATTCCTGTTTGTAAAAGGTAGACTGCATACTCTGGACATTGTCTTGGGTGCCATCTATGGCCTGAATGTAGACTCCCCCAGCTTTTTTGTTCAGATAATAGAAGCCCTAACTCCATTTTTGGATACCTCCATGGTCATAGGGGGTGACTTTAATCTCATTTTTGATCAGGCTGTTGACAGATAAGGTCAATCCTGTCAAAGTCTCTCTCCAGCACAAAGAGCTTTTAGGGACCTGATGGACTCTATAGGTCTTTGTGATATATGGCATGTATTACATCCCAATACAAGGGAGTATACTTTTGTTTCTCCAGTGCATGCAACTTCCTCAAGGATTGATTGTATCCTCATTTCTCAAACCCTTTTACCAGGGGTTATAAGCTCTAGTATTGTCTCAGGGCCCCTGTCGGATCACTCTGTGGTCACCTGCCTAATAGCCCTAGCTTCACTGCCAAATAAAGGGGGCAGGTGGAAGTTGAATAATCAAATTCTGAAGGAACCGAAGACGGTTCAATATATAATATCCCAAATAGAGCAGTTTACTGCTTCCAACTCTAATTCTGTGGGGAAGCCTGATATGGTATGGGGTGCCTGTAAAGCATATTTAAGGGGGAATATAATTGGCCTAACATCGAAAAGGAAAAGAGAGAGGGCACCTTGTATCTCTGACCTTCTCTCTCAGATTAGGGGTATGGAGACTGCTCTCTCTCCATCTTCCTCAGAGACCTTTAAACACGATTTAACAAAATTGAGAGAAGCCTACCTTGCAATGTTAACAGAGCAAGCCAAATTTGCAATTTTGAAAACAAAAGCGGTATATACCAATCAGGGTGAGAAGTCAGGCAGAATGTTAGCGTTGCATATTAAGCAACAGGAATCCACCAGATTCATTCCCACAGTCCACTCCCTCAAAGACAACTCCCTTAAGGTCTTACCCTCAGAGATAGTGGAGGAGTTCACAAACTATTTCCAGAATTTATATGGCCCTATGGCCAACTCCCCATCTAAGGATAGACTTTATGAATATCTGGGTAATTTGCAACTGCCAACTCTTACACAATCCCAGCAGAAAATTTTGGAGTCTCCTATCTCTGAGGGCAAGATTGAAAGGGTAATTAAATCTCTCCCATCTGACAAATCTCCGGGCCCTGATGGGTTTACCTCCAATTTTTACAAAGTTTTCTCCAAGCAATTGATTCCTATTCTGCTGCCACTCTTCCAGGCTATTCTTTCCGGTCAAGAATCTGAACCCTCCCTTTTCGAGGTGCTGATTGTTTTGTTGCCCAAGCCAGACAGACCGTCTGATCAGGTCTCAAGTTATAGGCTGATCTCCCTTCTTAACCATGATATTAAAATTTTGGCAAGATTATTAGCCGACCGTTTGGAGGCAGTACTTCCCTTTTTAATCAGGGCAGATCAGGTTGGTTTTATGAAAGGGAGATCATCAGTTGACCATCTGAGGGCCCTGTCTCATGTCTTCCTGGCATCCAAGGATGCTTCTCATCCAATGGTCCTGATTTCATTGGATGCCGAGAAGGCGTTCGACAGAGTCCACTGGGATTACTTGTTTGTTACGATGGAAGTTTTTGGTTTTCCCATGAAATTTCAGAATTGGGTTAGCTCATTATACAAGTTTCCCTCTGCCAGAGTCTCATGTAATGGGGTTGTTTCCAGTCCCTTTAAATTACATATGGAGACCAGACAAGGGTGTCCCTTATCTCCCCTTTTCTTCAATATTTATTTAGAGCCTCTTATTAGGAGATTATCAGGTGCCCAGGGCATCTTGGGTATTTCTCTAGGGGAGCAGGTGATTAAAGTGGTGGCCTATGCAGATGATCTTCTGTTGCAGGTAACTCACCCACTCACATCTATTCCCACTATTCTGAAGTTAATAGATGACTTCAGTAAGGTCTCAAACTATAAACTTAATGTAGGAAAGACTGTGGTTTTTTCTCTTAATCATAGGGTATATAAACAGAACATTATCGCGATTGGGCTCACCTGGAAGTCCGACTATATTAAATATCTGGGGCTCCTTCTCACTCGGGATACAGCGCAGCTCAGACAACTAAATATTGATGCACTGGTACATAAAATAGACCTAGACTGTCACAGGTGGACCCTACTTCCCCTTTCTCTTTGGGGCAGAATCAATCTAATCAAAATGAACGTATTCCCTCGCTTGTTCTACCCCAACTTAACATGCTAAACATATGGGTCCCCCTGTCCTGAGTTAAAAAAGTGCACAGTATGATCTCTACTTTTATATGGGGCGATAAGAAGACTAGGATGGCATTCCACAAGTTAGCTGCCCCAAAGGCTAAAGGAGGATTAAGACTCCCCCATATTGGGCAATACTACTGAGCCAGTCAGACCAATAAGTATCTCAGATGGCTGACCGTGGATCAATTATCCACTGCTGCCACATACACCCCGACCTGGTTAGCCGTCGAGTCTGCTTCCATTAAAAAACACTGTCTTTCCCCTCCTGCGCTGTTATACACCAAGGTCAGTTCCCTACCAGAATCTCTACGTAGTTCCCCTATAGCCGTTTCAATCAGGGTTCATACTCAATTGTGCACATTTCTGAGGTATAAGAATCTCAAGGACTTATCTCAACCCGTAATAGGTAACCCTAATTTTTTACTAGACGGTAAGCTTCTCCCAGCCAGTTGGCTCCCTCAGATAAGAAACTGCCGTCTAGATGAGTTTATGTCATCCAATAGTCAATGGTGTTCTTTAGCTGACATTATACACAAGTTTATGGTACCTCACACAAGAATCTTTAAGATTTTCCAGCTTCATCATCTACTGGTTAAGATAATGGGTTTGACCCCCCCCCAGCTCCCCATATCAGTTTTCAGGCTACCCTAATGGAGTTGGCAGGTTCGCCTTATGCTGTATCTAAAATATACGCTGCTCTGTTTACCTGGGCTTACCCTGACAACTATGCTCCCATCTCCTTTTGGGCCTCACTCTTTCAGGGCACAGATTTGGATTGGTCTCTCCTGTGGCAAAGTTGTCATAAGTTCCTCAAGCAGGACAGACTTAGATTAATGCAATTCAAAATTCTGCACAACATTTATTACTCTCCGCAGAGGCTTGCCAGACTGGGTCTGGTGTCCTCTCCCCTTTGCACAAGATGCCAGTCTCAAGAAGGAGACCTCCTTCATATTTTCTGGAGCTGTTCTAAAGTTGTCCCACTTTGGACTATGATTAAACAGCATGTTGACCCTCTTTTAGGGCTCTCAGACTTGTTCACCCACGAAATATGCCTTCTTGGGGATTTCTCCTCCATTTCGGTGGTGAACAGGAGGTACCACATAGCCTTGATGTCAATGTCTATTAAAAAAGTGGTGTTAAGACACTGGAAGGATACGGAGGTACCATCATATGTTGAATGGCTTCAGGAGTTACTTGCGAACCTTAGAACAGAAAGGATTATTGCCAGTCTATATAACAAGCTTAAGAAGTTTGATAGGATCTGGGGCCCACTGCAAACTCTCTATGCACCACAGGCTTAAGCACTACTAGGCTATATTCATAGGTACTGGGCTAAATGTGTAATGAGGTGCTGTTTTGTTCGGGGTGGGTGCTGGGTTGGGTGGGGTGGGGAGGGAGAGCGAATCATCCTGTATTTTGTATCTGATGTATGGGGTTCATGATCTACACTGTTATGATTCGTTCTCTGTATTGGAAACTTTAATAAAATTTGAATTGAAAAAAAAAAGGAACTAGACTTGTGTATGCCAGCAGAACAAAGAACTTCACAGAGCATAATAGTTACCATAAAATAGCATTGTTGCCAAGATACTGGACCATTCCTAATTTATTGGTTGTGTAGACATCAATTTTGTGAGGCAATCAAAATTCAGAATATTTAAAATAGATTTCATAAACATGAATCAAATCCTTGATTCAAGGTTCCTATCACGAGTGGCATGCATGAATGATATGAATTTTTTGCACACTGTAAATATGCAGTTATGTGTTCTTAGGTGATGTTGCAACATAAAACCACATGGTATTGTAGCTAAGGTTCCAAATATTTCTGTTCATATATTCTATTTTTCAATGCATATTTATCAATATACAGTATCTTGGGTACTGTATTCCTCTGTACTGTTATAGATATCTTAATCTTCTAGTCTCTGAGGAGTCCTGAAAAAATTCTCTGAGGAATCCTGAAAAATGTTGCGACTAAATACATATCATCTGATGGTATCCAAGAGAACTGAAAAAGATATCATGGATCATATCCATTAATGAAGAGAATTCACACTCATCAGTATAGGAATTCCCATGCTAATCTCACTTGCTAGACACATGGTTAAGCTTCCCAAGGACTGGATCCTTACCTTTTAATGTTTGGATCTGGTGGTATTTTTCTGGATCTGGTGGTATTTTTCATTTGGATTTATGTAACAAGGTGCCTTCATCAGGGAAAGCTCCTAATAGTACATGGGTTTACATGGGATGATACTCCCAACAAAACAGTACAATAACATCCAGCCCACCACCACAATACACACACACACACACACACACACACACACACACACAAAAACAGTAAATAATACAAAGGCAAAGAGGTATGCAATGAAACAAGGGTATAGGTTCATTAGCGGAAATACCACCACAATACACGCACACACAATACAGTGGACCACAACCTTCTTCTTCAAAGTCTTATGTCTCTGGGTTTGAACGGTCCTTCTATAAACTGGTTTTCCAGTAACCTGACGAGCAGGCTACAGCTGGTCAAAGCTGATGGGCTCTTTTCAGATTCCCTGCTGATCACAAGAGGAGTTCCACAAGGGTCCATATTAGGACCACTATTGTTTTCTAGCTATATTAACTCCATGGGCAACAACATTCACAAGTACAAGCTTCATTTCTTTGCAGATGATATGGTGCTGTACACTTCCAAAACCTAATTTTCTGAAGCATGCACTGAGCTGCTGTCTGACTTCAATCAACTGCAACTCAACCTTTCTAATTCCAAACTATTACTGAATGCAAAAAAAAATCAAGGTATTGTATTTCACCTTCATTCTTCAATCAGCATCTTTAAGCAAACAGTATACACCAGTATCCATCACAACCATCTTTGGGGACACCTTGGAAGTTGTGGATCAATTCAAGTATTTGGGAATTTGGCATGACAGTAAATGAACCTTCGACACTCATACTGACTGCCTTACAAAGAAAGCAAAAGTGAGGCTAGGGTTCTTCTACAGGAACTAATCCCTTTTCACAATGGACATTAGACGGAGACTGGTGTAAGCCACCTTCCTCCCATTGTTAGACTATGGGGATATTATTTATAACTGTAGTTCTGCGACTAGCTTACATAAACTCGACACACTTTTTACTGTACCCTGCACTTTATTACAAATGCACCTTACAGGACGCATCATGTGACCTCTACCAGGCAGTGGGCTGGACGTTCTTTGCCACAAGATGGATACTCCACATTTGCTCATGGACACCAAATATATTGCAGTACAAACTGCCACAGTATATCTTCTCACTTGTGCACAGGACACATAGTAATTATTCACTACGGAAATCTGCCTTTATCATTTTGGATGTGCACAGAGTACGCACTACTCATGGTAGAGGTGCTATTAGCTATGTAATCCTGTCCGTCTGGAATAAAATCCAATCTGCACTCTGACTCACTGAGCTTGTCTTTCCAAACCATTTTAAGGCCCTGGCTAAGAAAACCTTTAATGTAACATGCCATTGCCACAATGGCTAAGTACTTTTCCCTGTACACCCAGATATGCATCCTGCAGCTTGTCCCCCAGCTATCCTTAACCCCCATCCCCACTCCTCATTTTTACCCTGTTTATTGCTGATTAGTTGTACCTTGTTCCTCAGTTATTCCCCTCTCCTTAACTTCACTCTTGCCTGCTGGCAGATTAGTTGCAAGTAACCGAGTCCTCAATCTGCCCCTCTGAAACTGTCTCCTTTATCTCCTCAACTATGCACTTTGGCTTGACTTGTATCAATGACATCTTATTGATTGTACTTAGCATTATAATGAGATGTTTGTTTCTACCTGTAAATTTATTGTATAGGCCATTCAGGACCTCCTTGTTTATGTTTGCACTCAGCTTGTCTTGTACCATTGACATTCTATTGATTGCCCCCCCAACCCCATTATAATGTGACATATGTTTTACTTTGTAAATTTTGTTCGTATATGTTGCTGTATGTTTTGTTCCTGTATGCGTCAATCAGGACCTTCTTGTGAATGAGCTTGCTCAATGGAGTTTTCCTGCAATTAACTTGAACTTGAATATGAACAGGGATGCGGAGAAGAAAAGGAATGGGTAGCAAGATAAAAAAAAAAAGCCCCAACCACAGTCCCCAAAAAGACATCCCATCAACAGTCCCCATAGTAACCTCCCTATGTGGGCACCAGTCTATTATCACTTAGCCTCTGGGGCTTCCTTGAAACCTTTGTGATACCATGCAGCTATAATAAAACAGGGTACAGGCTCAACGATGAAAATGCAGTGTGCTACCAAATTCTGTGGTGCGTTAAAAAAAAAAAACAAGCAAACAAACAAATATTTGTAATCCAAAATGCCAGTGAGCTGAACACTAGTCTTCACCTGGTTAGTCTACAAGGCACAGTCCGGCCCAGGACTATGACTGCCTAAACCCTTCTATTTACAGGTTCAGGGTCTAGAACCTGATATGTTACTCATGGTTTTCAGTCCATTAGGATTCAAAAGGAATCTGACAATGAAGAAAAATTTCTTCTGCATGGCTGTTTGACTTGAACAAGAACTGGAAACCAGTGGCACTGCAGTCACTACAGCACTTTCAGTAGCATGCAAGAGTGAGCCATGATGCAGAATTCTTAGCCTTGCAGATACTGAACCCATGTGAGGATTTTCTTCTTTACTTCACTTACGATAATATGACTGCTTTGTAATAGTGTCCTGTGAAGACAGTGACCAGTTGTGGTTATAACTATAGTTGCTCATTCCTTCATACTTTCAGTCACATTTATATGGAGACAAATAACAACAATGCAAGTAATTTACAACACATTTAGGCAGAACATTGTCAAATAAAAGGTTACCCATGGTCAAACAATCCTCAGTGTGTCTTTGCTGGTCAGCAAATTGCAATTAGATAAAATAAATACAAGTAATATAACAGGCTCGGAACCGAAATGTCAACCCTGTCTACAGCAGCAGTCTGGCAGCAATGGTATGGTCAGAGCTTCTGTTAAGCCCATTTTGGACATATTTGACGTCCATAAAAGTGTGCAAAACATCCAAAAATAGACTCTCTGGAGTAATTTACATTCACATTTAAGAACCCTGTTAAGGGCTGACGTCTGGTTTTTCTGTTGTGGACGTTTTTTTTTTTTTTTGTTTGTTTGTTTTTTTTAACCCTGCACACCGAATAAAGAGACACTTTTGAATTGAATTTGCATTAGCTTCTATATAATTCGGTTGTGATGTGAAGGGGTTAAACTGAACTAACATTATTTGCAACCCTGCTAATTAGTTTCAGCAAGGAAAAGTATGTTTATTTATGTTCTGTCATGGTCTCTTGACTCAGATAGCTAAAAGATTTATAGTCAACCTTGAAATGGCTCTTGTGCTGGTCAGTGTCTGTGTCAGTTTATTTCTGAAAAGAAGAGATACAAGAAGCCTGTTGTATGAGTGTGCCTGTTGTTTGACTGCTGACAAGTTTAACACCGTCAAATTTATGTACTACTACTAAGGCTGCATTTACCTGACTGGTCTCCATCACTAGACTTAAACTCATCACCATCTGGAGGGAACAAAAGTAAGCTTTTTTTTTTTGTTTTTTTTTTAATTATTAGAGAGCCAGGAAAGATAAGAGCTGCCTATATGTGGTATGGATAAGACAGGGGAGGAGAAGTTGTATAGTGGGCTAGCACTGTATAGCTGGAGCCTAGGTTAGAGTAACAAGCTGTAAATGAACTTGGTGCATCCAGCAGAAATGGCTTTCATTCCCACAACCTCCACTTGCATACTGTGTGACTCTGAGCAAGTCACTTAATCTCCCCTGTGTTCTCAGCTCACTCCAGAAAATAGGCACTTTTGTCTAGCAGGTCTTATCTGGTTACCAAAGAATTAAAAATAAAAATGACTTGCTTCCTTCAAGTTCAGGTCCAGAAGCAAATGATTTGATACCTTTTAATGGACCAACATAGATGTAACAACAAGAACAAAGTGCTCTAGCTTTCGGACCAACCAGTCCTTCTTCAGAAGCTCATGGCAGTTGTTTAGAAAATACAATACTTATAACAGCTAGATAATGCAGAGAAAAACAGAAAAAAATCCCTATTGGTTTAAAATACTCATTTAAAAAAACCCAGAAGATGATGTCAGAGAAGTTTAACAGTACAATACTGCTCTCAGTCCGAATGAACCTTGGGTTCAGATGTGCTATGCAACACACATACAAAGAATCCTACTGCAACTAAATTTAATTGACATAAGATAACACTGCTGAAGCAGATAACCCCAAATCAAGCCATGAGTGTCACAGTCAGTATAAGGATGTGATTACTGAAAAGGCAGCCCCACCCAGCTTAAAGACAACCTAAGATAGTTATAGGGTCATGAAATTACAATGTATGCATTAAAGACAAGAATTACCAGTAAAGTTGTCTAAAAACATCAGTGCACACTGTGTGATGTGTAAAACCTAGCTGGACATGCCACCCAGCTGTATTCTCAAGCTAAATAAAAGGCCCAAGAAATTACAAAACCTCAGGACTATATAAATGATAATTTAAATATAAATTGATAATATTAGTGTTAAACAAAAACTCTAGTCGAGGAACCTCAAGGAATTCAGACCATGCAGCCTGATATGTACTGATGTCAATATATACTGAGAATGTAGCAACTTCATGTACCACAAGTGTCTAGGAATCTGAAAAGAGATAAAATGTAATTTATCTCCTCCTGTTCATACAAACAATACAACCTAACCCACCCACATCACAATAATGTGGGTGGGAGATATATAGCTTAAACGAGATGTTGTCTCTCTCTCTCTCCCCCCTCCTTTTTCTCTCTCTCTCTCTCCCACAGACACACACACACACACACACACACACACACACACCTCCAATCTCTCTCCTAGTGAACCTATATTAACTTCAGTCGCTGTAATTGTTCCCCAAAGGAATACAACTTGTCATGAAATCCTGAGTAAAGTACTACAATATTAGCCTAATGTAAAAAGATATGTGCAGGACCCCCAAGCAAATGAGATCACACATCCCAATATGTACAGAGTTACAAAAATTATATATAACAGTATAAGATAACACTCCTGTATGTACACTAGTAGACTGGGTAATCTGAATATGGTGCAATGGAATCAATCCCCCCCCCCCACAGGCAAAGATAAAAAGTAAGGAGAAATTCTTTATTTGTGTGAAATAAAAATAGTAACACATTATAACTCCATATAGCTAAATAGAGACTTACCTCAATGTGACAGCAAGCCCCACATCTGTTATATCACATACCTCAACACATACCCACACACACATACACACACCGCATCCACATCTCACACATGCTGAAGTCCTATAATATGTCAGTTTGAAGAAGAAAAGGTCTGTGGATGTTAGTTTCTGTAGTGTCCCATAAAGCCAATATCGATCGGCCCTCTTGACCTCGTGCATAACAGCACACCAAGGCATGCGTATATCAGAGCGCGACCACACACCTCAGAGTGGTATATCTATTACATATATATATATATATATATATATAGTGTGTGTGTGTGTGTGTGGTGCACAGGACCTTACTGTTAAGCTGAGTTGGCTATGAGGAATGAGGGAGCAGACTGTTTATTAGGGGCCACACTAGTGTGATGCTGGCCATGTTGGTGAGGTGGTAAAGCTGATTGGTTAGTGGTGTGAAAATCTGCAGATTTTTTTTCAGAGTGCATTTCAGCCACTTCGCACATCTCTAATCAGAACTTTGTGAGTGACAATGGGTTTCAGCTTACTCTATGTGATGTGTCTGTGGTTCTCCATTAGCAGGCTTCTCACTATTTATCTGTGGATTTTTAGAGGGATTCACTTTTTTTTGTTCTTCAAAGAAGTTAAGTCATGCAGTCAAATGTTATATAGCACTGCACCAAGGGAATCCTCCATGTGTCTGGTGATTCTGCTTAATTCATGACAAAGCTCTGACAAATTAATGTGGGCAATTGGTGCTAAGGGATGGGGACTAAAGTGATGCAGTTACAGCTGATGGATGGCAAACACTGCTGTGATCACCCTGAGGGATGAGGGCTGTAGTAACGCTGCTGCCATCACCCCAGAGGGATGGTGCCTATAGTACTGCTGCTCCCATCACCCCCTGAGGGATGGGGGCCATAGTGCTGCTGCTGCCCCCATCACACCTGCAGAATGGGGCCATGGTGCTGCTGTTGTCATCACACTTGAGAGAGATGGGGTTCATAGTGCTGCTGCCGCCATCACACTTACAGTGGGATGGGGGCTGTAGTGCTGCTGCTGCCATCACACCTGTAGGATGGGGGCTGTAGCACTGCTGCTGCTGCTGCTTCCACTGTTACACTAGAGTTACAATCTTTTTCAGAAGCCCAAAGTGGGACATTTCTTACCGAAAAAAGAAACATGATTTTGTGCAGGACAGTACGTGACCTTTACCAATGCAACAGACTTGTTTTCTCTATATAATCAGAATTAAGGCTAAGTATTGCAGTTCCTTAGTTGCTTCAATTGTTTCTTGTCATTTTAATGTATTTTAGTTAAGGTATTGTAGTTTTCTGCAGCATTTAGTAGAAAGTTAGAAAATATTTTCTCTACTATAAAATCAGAACATGTAGTATTTTTCATGTTTTTCTGCAGGACACAGCTGCCCAAATCAGAACTGTCCTGCGAAAATCAGGACAAATGGTAACCCTATGTCACACCTGCAGGATGGGGGCTGTAGTGCTGCTGCCGCTGCCACCATCACACCTGAGGGATGGGGACTGTAGTGCTGCTGCTTCTGTCACACCAGAGGGATGGGGGCCATAGTGGGATTGTATTAGTCCTTGTAATTTTCTTCATCAAGTGATGTTATAAATCAAATCCATTCCATCATTCTATCCATCAATCTGAAATGTTTGTAAAAGTGGTTGTTGCATCTTTAACAGAAGTAAGGCAGCAGAAATGTTACAGCAACAGAGCTGAACCCTAGAAAATAGAGGGATTAACATTTTTATTGTCTCCTCACATATACTTTGTTAACAAAAACAATAACACAAAGGAAAAAGCACCTTCAGAAAAGTATGTATGTATTTCTAAAAGTAACATGTTAAAATGTTAATTCTTTACCTTTCCCCATCTGCAGGTTTTTGCATGTTTCACCGATTTAAATGCAAAAGGGCATAGATTGGAAGGTTTAGCGTTCTGTTGCCTGGATTTATGCTTAATTGAAGCTGCAAGGTATTATACTGCACACTTACAATAGCAATAATGAAGTCTGTAGCTTTCTGTCAAGAAAGACATGTCTTTTTTCAGTCACAATATTGAGGAATTAATGCAGTTTCAAATAGATAGAGAGAGAATGGATGCTTTTGCTTTTATAGCACATATGAACACATCAGCAGAAACAGTCTTCGTGGTCTATCGGGTCTGCTTGATTGTGCAGCTAGCACCTCAGTTTGCAGCTGCCCACCCACCCCTCCTTTTCATAATTACCCGCCTCTGTCCCATCCCCTCTTAAAACGGTCTACCATGCTACAGGCTGCTACCTCCTGAGGCAGAGTATTCTACTTAACCACCGCCTTCTCTGTGAAATAATGTCTCCTGACTTTTCTCCTGAATTCTCCCTCCTCCAATCTCAGCTGGTCATTTGTATTTGCACTGTTTATTCCACCTTGTCTAGCATTTTCCCTACCCTGATTACCAGTGTACATTTGTAATGTATTCCTTGTTCTCATAACACTGTTGTATTTGAAATGTATCAGGCTGATTTCCCCCAACACATTTCTAAATTATGCTGTATTCAGTTCTCTCTGCCTGTACATTGAGTGTACTTGCATGTAAATTTCATTGTGCCATTTTGTTGGCCTGGGTCATGCCTGAAAATTTTTATTACCCTGTTTTGTCCTACTCATGAAAGAACCCAGGTCAGCCCCACTCAGAGTCAAAGGAAGGAGATGTGCACCCCATGTGCCCATCAGGACAGCTGCAGTGATCACCCTACTGCTGAAGCACCTCACCTCAACCCCAGGGCAGTCAAGGTAGATAGGGCCCCGTACAATCAAGATTACTTTCATCTTCCCCCATTGATACCAGATACCTTGCTTCACCATGCCTCCTTTATATCCAAATGCTGGTTTTCCTCCCTCAATCCCCACACCCCCAAATGCCTCTTACCCCCTTCACTCTCTGGCTCTAGCTCTCCCACCAATGAAATCTTCTGCTGATCAAGCTGCCATCTACTTCTGTTACCCAAAACTCTGGGACTGTCTCCCCACTCTGATCCACTCTGCTCTTGCCTCCCTTCATGCTTTGTAATCTCACCTCCATGATTTCACTAGTCACTCATGCGGGTGCCAGACACTGGGTTCTGGACTTCTGTCTGCTGTCCTCCACCCAAGACTAGCACACACCCCCACCCAGTTTTCAGCCATTCTCCCCACCCCTTAGTATTCATTGTTGCACACTGCCTATTGTTCTTCTGCATTTTACTGTACTGTGCATTTTCTGTGCAGAAGCACCACCAGTGAAACTGCTCATACTTGTTTACATACAATTAGTTGCAATGTACCCCCACCTGTCATCTAGTAATGCAAGCTCAGTAGTTCTTTCCCGGTAAGACTTCAAAATGAATAAAGTCACCCATGTGCACCCTGTGACACACCACAGAAGGTTTGGGCAATTACCCCATTCCTTATTGCTTAATTATACTAAAAGATCAATTTCAGGCAGTCAGAACACAAAGCTACTGCCCCTTTTTGTGATGACAGGAAAGAAGAGTCAAAAACAGGACAGTGTGCCAATCCCTGTGTTGCACTTTTCCTTGTGTGTTATGGTTTGTGCTAAGCTGTCCCAAATAAAAAAAACATATCAGAATTCATTGGCAGAATTCAGGGCTCCCAGAGATGAATGGGGGAAAGTAAAACAGCATGATGGCTGCCTAACCTCTGAGCATACTCGCAGTGCACCAATGGAACTCTGTCTCACCTCCACCTCCCAACTCCTGGGAGCCCATAAATCCTAATACTTTTTCTACAGGGTCTATTCTTGGTATCTCCTTGTCGCTCCAAGATCTGCACCTGTGGTCTCTAGGTAGATTACATTCTCCTCCCATGAGGCAAGGCCGCCATCTACTTCTGAGAGGTGTGAGTCCATGTAGCCTGCCCATTTGGCTCATGTCTGCTTGGAACCCCAATGATTCTTGTAGAATCCTCTGAAAAGCCCCCGTATAACCAAATGAGTCCGTCCTGTATTTTATGATATTATTATTTTTGGGGAAGTGGGATTCTAACTTGGGTTGTGTTCTATCTATATCTCTCTGTAGTTCAATGAATTCTGTTAAAGTGGGTTAGTTTTGTCTAGTGTTTGTGAGTAATCTGCTCATGTAATCAAAAGGGTCTGCACAAACATTTAGATCCAGAGTTGCCTCTAGCAACATTTAACAGTACGAGTTCATGAATGCATACTTTATTTATTTATTTAGTTTTTTTTTGATCAGGTAAGTGCACTAGACAAATCTGCCTATTTTCAGGCACGACCCAGGGGAGGAGAAAAGAGATGAATGCCAACTGACCTTGAACCAGATTAAGCTGTTGGTGTTTTTTTAGTGAATGGGGGGAAATTGAGCAAAGGCACTGGGGAAATTCCCCTACTCTGCCTGCAGGGGGCCTTGCTTCCTGTGAGCAGAGGGGACCCTTTAGGTCTGTGGTACCAAGATGGCGGATGACAGGGTGGCTGGTGGTGAAATTGCTGGAGAGCTGGCAAGCACTGGGATGGATATGCAGCAGGCCGAGGATTCTGTCTCCTCCTCAGCACAAGATTTGCTTGAGGCAGAAATCTTCTTTGATGCTACTGCCATTGATAATGTGGATGGAGTAGAAAAATCGTCAAAAAATAAATCCAATGAAAAGAGCAGACAGCAAATCGAAGCTAATGTGGCAGACCAGAAAGAAACTCAAGATGATGCACAGAAAGAAAAAACTTTGGAACAATTGCTACTACTTGAGGAAACTAAATACTTGCAAAGGAAAAAGAAATTCTATGCCAGTTTAAGCCACAGGATACAGAGCATATGAAAGACACTAAGAATGATGATGCAAAGAAAGATCCCAGCGTTTCCATGGAAATGACCCAAACAGAGGCACGGAGCGAGCTGCGTATGGTGTTTTACACAGCGGGACAGGATCAAAGTGCAGCCTCTGTCTTTTCTTTCACTGCAAACACAGAGAAGCAGCAACCGGAGTGTGTGATAAAGAAAGGGACTCCCAGTAAACTGAGTTGGGCAGACACACCTATGATGGACGCCGGTCCATGGTCAGTCGAAGAATCTCTAAAGGCAGCTGGCTGGGTTCGCTCCCCAGAGACACAGAAGTGGATTTCTGGCTTTGCACCCATCAAAATACCAGGAGTCTCAATGACAGCAACAAACCTGAACAGCACAGTGAGTAATGCAAGCAGCTTATGGGCTGCAGAAGTTACTTGTGACATTTCACACCCTACTAAATTGCCAGATGAAAATAATGTTGAAGGTGGGGAAGTGCACTCCCCTTTACAATTATCCCCTGAACTTTAACTTACTCAGCACCCAGTACTGGCAATGATAAACTGTGAGGGGACAAGTGAACTGGAGAAAGATAATACAGATGATAGAATGAGTAACTTTTCTGATGTATCAGATATACCAAAAAATATTCCTGCAGAACTTAGGAATCAGCCTGTTGTAGTAGAGGATGTTACAATGCAGTCTACTTCTACTCAGAATTCCAGGCCTTATGCTTCTTTGTTTCAGCATACTGTATACCCTGCTAAAAGACATATCGCCATGAGACTCATTTATAAAGGTGGTTTGGATACTTTTCCAGACAGAGTTTATGCAGGCAGGACATTGTTGAAGGACAGTATGCATTTTAATGTCACAGAATTGTATGCTCTGATCCATGTCTCGGGGAGAACATATTTGATGTAAGTTTTAAATTGGGCAGTGGCCTAGATACATTTTGGGCAAGGTACCACCAGGTTAAAAAACTGCCAGTATGGGCCCCTTTTGAAGTGATTCCCCTAACCAGACCAGCACACCAAACCATAACAGTTGTCTTTAGGAATGAGGAAGCTAGTGTCACCGACCTACTCTTTTAGTTAAAGCAAAGATGCACTGTCACAGGACATCTGGAGGCCATTTTTGATTCAGAGGGGATCTGGACGGGAGGGTGGAAAATCAGTTATTTTGAGGACTGAAGATGAAGGGCTCCAACACTTGCCGAACTGTTTTTTTAGGGAGGGATAGAGGTGTCCTCTTCTATCCTGGTCAGCCCAAGACATGTTATAGGTGTGGGCAAGCTGGTCACATAAGTAGTGCGTGTGACCAGTTAAAATGCACCTCATGCCAGGAGACAGGACACACTAGTGCTCAGTGCAGAAGTGCTGTGAAATGCAATTTATGTGGAAAGGAAGGTCACACATATGTAGCTTGCCTGGAAGCAGCCCATAGCAAACAAACTTCTGCTTATAGTGAGGAGCAGCAACTCCTAGTTACCTTCGCCCAGAGAGAACACACTTAAAAAGCTGCAGAGAAGACACCTGCGGTCTCCCATCCACAGGAGCAAGCTGCAGCAAGTAGCAGAGGAACTATACCACCTGAGGACATGGGCATTAACTCCAAGTTGAACAGGGGGGCATCCACTGAGGAAAGTACAGTCAGGATGTTCCCCACGGTAGAGAACACAGAGTCAGTAGGACAAGGACAAATCCCACTTAGCTCCATGCCCCCCCCAAGGCCAGAAGAGGTAGTGAAAAGAAGAATGCATACAAGAAGGAGACAGGCCTGGTGTCAGCCAACACATAAAGTTCCCCAAATCACATTTGCCAATACATCTAATAGATACCAGGTGCTTTTGGGTACTGAGAATTCTGATAGTGAATCTGTGGGTTCCTCAGTAGACTCTAACCCACAGGAGACACAGACAAACATAGACAAACCCAAGGTATGAGAGACAAACCCAGGGAATAAACATAGGAAAGGGAAAACTAAAAAGGAAAAAATGCAGCTAGTCCCCATAACAATCTATGATGCCTATGTCGTCTCCTTTTTTTGGTTTTAACATCTAATGTCAACAGCATAAAGAATAACCTGGAGAGGGGAGTGGTGTTCCATCTGCTATAATCCTATCCCCCAGGTTTTTTTCTTATACAGTACACTGGGTTACACACTATTCTGGAATTAACAAAAGCAACCAGGGAATGGCTTTCTGGAGTGTCATATTGGTCTGTTGGTCTAGATTGGTGTTCAGGTGTGGGGATCCTTTTCCATAAAAACCAACCGAGTGTAGTTAAAATCTTTGATCTGATGCCAGAAGAGTACTCCTGCTTGATTTAACACTTAATAATGTTTCTTTTCGGATCATCAACATATACGCCCCCCCAAACAAAAGCTGACTGCATGGCTATCTTTCGGCAAATAAGCCCGTACTTACACACCGCTCAAAATGTGATTTGGGTGGGGATTTTAATTGTGGGCTGAGTAAACTCAATAGAGAGACAAAAACAACTACCGAGAAAATATTTGGGGATATGACAGATCTAAATACTGCCATACATATAGCAAACTTAAAGGATGCACTGCTTGAACATACTGGTAAAAGGGACAAAACTTTTTTAAAGGGAACCTGTCCACAAGAATCGATTTGCTTTATGTTTCTAGGGCAATAAACATTCAGGAAGCATCTGTAGTCCCTGTAGAATATTCAGACCACAAAACTTTAACTCTTACACTAGGTAGTCCAGAAGCCCCCCTTGGCCCGGGATACTGGAAACTAAACTCCAGCCTTTTGGAACAAGCTGGGTCTTTTTTACAACGTATTATATATTTTTTTTAATTTGTAAAAAATAATTGTTTGACCTTAATGATGACCCAGCTAGTTGGTGGATGGAGACCACAGAGGAGCTTAGGAATTTACTTATTTCAAATACTAAACAAACTAAAAGAAAAGACTACCTTTTATATTTAAAAGATAGGAAACAATTGCAGCATTTGTGCACTCTCTCCCAATACCCTAAACATGACTTCTCTGACCAAATAATGAACATAAAGTGTAAAATGTTGCACTACCAAGCAAAGCAGACTGAAGGTCTCAAGCTGCAGCAACAATACTGTACTCAAGGCCCATTTGAAAGTACATGCTCCTTACTTAAAAATCAAGAGCAAATCAAGAAAAAAGTAATAACTGCATTGTATGATGCACAGGGCAATGTACAGACTACCAAAAAGCAGGTTATTACCATTGCATCAGAATATGCAGCTTCCTTGTTTAAAAAAACAGAATAAAGAGATAATTGATTATTCAACTTTTTTTAATAAACTTACGATCCCATCTGTCCCACAAGACCTTATAACAGCATTAACTAGGCCCTTTTCCAGACTAGAAGCTGCAGAGGCAATAAAATCACTCACAAGGGGTAAGGCTCCTGGACAAGATGTCTTAACATCAGAATTGTATAAAATTTTGGGCCAAGAAATTCTTGACGAACTTACAAAAGTTTACAATTTTATCTTACAAAATTACAATATACCACTAGAAATGGCTACAGGGGTACTCATTTTTTTATATAAAAAAGGAGATAAATTGCAACTATTAAATTGGAGGCTCATAAGTTTATTAAACAATGATTTCAAAATTCTTACAAAAATGTTAAACATAAGATTGTTAACAGTAGCAAAATATTTAATCACCCCAGCTCAATCATGTACAGTCCCCAGAAATACTATTACAGATCAATTAATCCTGCTGAGGGAGCTCTTTGATAGAAACAATGTATCACTGTTAAAGGGACATGTTTTCTCTCTAGATCAAAAACAGGCGTTTGATAATGTGGACCATGCCTTTTTATGGCAGACTTTACTGCATTACGGTATACCTAAAACTTTTGTAGAGTGGTTAAAAACATTATATAGAATGGCCACAGTCAAACCCTGTGTAAATGGTTATTTGGGCCCCTATGTGCACATACAAAAGGGAGTCAGACAAGGGTGCCCTATTAGCCCCTTATTGTATGTCTTTAGCATTGACCCTCTCTTAAGGCTCCTCAATTCGGAGGTGGACATTAAACATATACAATTGCTACACCAAGTGGTCCCCTATATAGCTCTTGCCTATGCAGATGATGTGGTTATACTATTAGGGAATGAAAGATCAGCTAACAAGGCAATAGCTATATGCCAAGAATACGGGGCTTATTCTACACCCAAAAATGTGTAGGGAAATCATTGGGGCACCAGGATGCCTCTCAGAGCGGTGTGGCAGGAATTTCAGTTATGACAGGTAACTTATAAACTTTAGGGATTGAATTTGGGGCAGCCCAGATGGATGTAGTGAATTGGGACTTGAAAATACAGATTGGCAGGCAGATAGTCCAAAGTTGGAACCAAAGGAAAATGAGTTATCAAAAAAACATATACTTAATTAAAACATAGCTTATACCAGTGTTCCTATATCTTAGTGCAATGTTCCCAGTGCCAAAGACAAGGGAAGCAAAACTGTACAACCTTTTTTTTCAATCCTTTTGGGGGAGTAGGCTGAACCCAATCAAGTGAAACATACTCTATTTGCCCTTAAATATGGGAGGACAATATATGTTAAATTCAATACTTTTCTTTTTCTGTCCATTTTTAAATGCTAATTTAAAACCTTTGTTAGTATATTCTGATAAGTACTGGGGTGACATATTTGTTCAAACAGTGTCAATGTGGTTTAAGGATTGGGAGAAAGACCAACTAAGACAAATTAAGCACCAAGCTTCCTCACCGGGGTATCTGAGGGGGCTTTTTGTAAAACTGAGGTTGTGGAGTCTCTCAAGTAGAATGGTGATAACAAAAAATAAAAAGCAAACCTATACCTACATAATAGAGACACACTTCAGGGAGGTAAACCTTTTCCCAAAATACCCTCTAGAAAACCAAGTAGCTCTAATGATTTTTATAACAGAAAAGAGAATTCCTGCTAAATTTAAAGACACACACTGGCTAAACTGACACGAATGTTTAAACATAAAAGCAAATCAGAAACACAAAAAAGTGGTGGAAAGAATATGCTCTAGACCATTGTGTATAAATAAGTTAGAAACTATTAAGCATCTATATTTTACGTGTTCGTACATTTCTAATTTTTGGAGTTTTCTATACCAGGAATCTAAAGGAGTTTTTTTTCAAAATGTTTCTTTCCCGGTTATAATGTATGGAGAGTATCCACATTCATGGGCTAAATGGGAGAAGAGTACTTTGCATATCATTTTCATGGTTATCAAATGGTACACCTGGAATTCTAGTTGTTTATTTACACTTTAGCAAAAAGAGTTCACCTATGTCGAGCTTTATGGGAAAATTTTTAAAGCGTTACAAGACATTTATTTTCAGGAAGCAAAACATATGGAAAGAACAAGGTTGCAGAAATTTTAGAGGAATTTACCATGGATCACCGATAGTGATGTCCCTGTTACAGGAGTATAGCCAGGAATTTTAAACCTGTACTCAAAACTGATGCACTGTTGCCCCCCCATTATGTACACATAAACCAAAATATGCACTGCCACACCACACCAACAAAAGGCCCCCCCATTTGCGATGTCTGAGTTCAAGTAATCAGTATTTTCCTGTAATCCTCCTTCCTTTGTTTTTCTGCCTGCCTGGTAAGTTGCTCTTGTTTGTGTATTTGGCTAGTGGTACCACTGCCCCATAGTGAACAACAAAGGCAAAAAGGCTCAGTGCCACACAGACACAATGTGACTCACACTGTCCTTGCTTTCCTGTTTTTGTTGCCCCTGCCTGATCTGTTGCCCCTGCCTGAATTGTTTTTACTGTACTCTGTTGAATACAGTGCATATGCCTTCCGACACCCCCGCCCTGTTACATAAGTGTATCGATAATAGAATGTAGGGAATGTATATATTTTTTCCCTTTTAAGCATGAATTATACAGAATGTTAAATGGTATGTTTTTTCAGTCGCACAACTGGAAATGTTTTGAAATTCCTGTACATATTGTTTATTTTTTTTTGTTCTGGATTGTATGATTTCATGAATAAAAAATTCCTCTACTCTTTTTGAGAAGTGCCATGGGATCTTTAACATCCACCTGAACAGGCAGATGGGACCTCGGTTTAATGTCTTATCTGAAAGACAGCACCTCAGCAGTGCAGTACCCCCCTCATGCTGCACAACAGTGTCAATATTGGGATTTAACCCAAGTGCCTGGTGTGGGGATAGAACCCACAGCCTTCTGATCTCCCAGCCTTTTAGGTGAGTGTGCTACCTGCTGAGTCACTGACACTGACACTTTATGAGTTTGGCTGCAGGGAGATGGGTTTATCCAGTCTTCAGTGTGGTACTTCTCTCAAGGCAACACTCACTGTTTTCCCTTCCCCCCAACAGCATTGCCAGTTCATCTTTTGCTGCTTATGATATGACATGACTGTTTTGTGTTCATGCTGCAGAGTGGACACCAAGTTCTGAACTTTTATGTGCTTAAGAACTACCATTTTTTTTAACGTTGTGCTATTAGTGTTATTATTAGTCCTGGCAGTATAGCCTAGAGGTTAGAGTAATGAGCTGTGAAAGAGTTTAGTACATCGAGCAGACAGACCTGGGTTTGTTTCCCACAACCACCACTTGCATACTCTGCGACTCTGAGCAAATTACTTACTGTTCCCAGTGCTCCCGGTCATCCCTAAAAAGAGGCATCTGTGCCTAGTGGGCCTTATCTGGTTACCAAAGAATTAAATCAATAAAATAAAACATTTGCTGGATTTAAAACACCTTTTAAATGCCTCTGCTGTGATACATACAGATGGACTGTATCTTGAATTTGGACATCACACACAGGACACACCCCTCTTTGGTTTATCCTAGGTCTGAAGCAAGCGCTTCACCCATTTCTTTGACACTTAAAATGCCAGCTTACATACATTGGATTATCTTATGGTGCAATGTAAATGTGTAGCTGTGTAGCTAGATTAGGTGGGCTGTCTGATGCCTCTCCACAGACACAGCAACAAGGCTGTTATAGTGAATAAAACATCCCATTATTGTGACATGATCCTGCGGCCATGCATACATAGTAAGTAACTTTAATAAGAATATATTGCCTTGGGCCAGTGTGATTAGTCCCCAGTTTTGTGTAGCCTGGCCAGCACAAATACACTGTAGTCTAATGGTTAATGCACCAGCTTGGGAATCTGGGATTCACAGATTCAAATCCCATTAGAGCTAAATACTCAACACCTGTGATGAAATGATGGGTCAGATTTTCAAAGGCCAGAGAATGACACAGGATGCTTGCATCAAAAACAACTGATGCAAGGAGCAGGATGCATCAAACCTTGTACTGATTCTGATTTTTAAATGGTACTTGCATCAAAAACAGATCTGCATGCACCAGAGTGGCTTGCCCCACGCTTGCACCAAAAAAATGCCTGCACCATGTTGGAAGGGATTCCTGCATTACTGAAATGATGCACCATCCCCTTATTTGGATTTTCAAAGAATGCAAGTCCTGTCCTTGTTCCTAAGATGCCTGTCACTGTTATTCCAGCCAGAGCTAATCTAAGGGACACTAGAGTATATAAAGAGAGACCCAAAGCAGGTGGTCAGACCTGACTATGATACTATTAGGTCCAGTATTCTCCTGCAGGACTAGTTTAGAACATTTTGGGGGCTTAGTTTTGGCTATTTCATCTGCCATTTTGTTTTACTTAGCTTACGTCTTTCTCATCCTTTGCATCAGTTTTTACTGAACTTGCACCATTTTTTTTTACTCAGCTTGCACCATTTTTACTCAGTTTGCACCATTTTTTACTCAGTTTGCACCATTTTTGTACTCAGTTTGCATCATTTTCCTTCCTTGAGTCATTTTTTTGACTCAACTTGCACCATTTTTACTCAGTTTGCACCATTTTTGTACTCAGTTTGCATCATTTTTGTTCTTTGAGTCATTTTTTTGACTCAACATGCAGCATTTATTTTGGTGCATCTTGCGTCATTCCCAGCCCTTATGCCATTTTGTTGATGCAGTGGACCTCTTGTGTCAGTTTGGGGGACTTTGTCACAATTACCACTTTTCTTGCAAAATATGGCACACAGTATTTGGCGCACCTAGAGCTGACTCAAGCTGGTTATTTGACGCAGCTTTCGTGGATCTAAGGGTCCTTTGAATATCCATCCCAATGTGTGTGATTGCTTTTTCTGTAGTGTTTCCATACTCCATTTCATTATGTTTTTATGTTTCAAATTCTCAGGCATAGCTTATAATGTGAATCTGGTCATTCAGCACTTTTTCCTTCTGGTAGATTCTGATTGGAATGATATGGGTAAGACAGAGTGCCATTCCTCTGCTGAGAGCAATTAAGCCTTACGCTACCAGGCTGCCACTCTGATGTTGGACTCAGAGATTTGTTTCACTTGCCCAACTTGCCCCTGATATGTAGACCAGGTTGACAACTTAACCCAGGTGACCCACCTTTCTCTCCTCTTGGCTGATGTGTCTGTGTCTGTCATCAATCACATCACACCAGTCTGTCTGTCAGTCTCTTTCAGACCAACTGTCCTTGCACCACTCTGCTTCTTTGTACTACTTGTACAATACCTTCACTTCAGCAAAGCAGACTGGGGCTATTATTTCCACCCTACCCCTTTCATCTCTAGTGGCAAAGTAACCTACCTATGACTTAAAAAACTATAGGACTTGGAGTATTTCGACTTCCAAAATTTGTGGACTGGAATTATTTTGACTTCCAAAAATTGACAGCTGGAAGTATTTTGACTCCAGTAAAACTGAAATGACTTCCACATTTCAACCCATGGAAGTATTTGACTTCCACCCCAAAAAAATTATCTGAAGCCCTGGGTGCAGTTTAATTTATCCTGTCATTCTTCAATTCAGTAAATTAAGATTATCGCTCAGTTATTCCCTTTTAACTCGAGAAGCACTCTCATGAGGATTTTGTATTTGATGGTAAGGGTTTTAGAGACAGTTCTAGTCTTCAAGAGTTGTTTGGTAAGTGTGGTGTCAGAAAGGCAGAGTCTACACAGCCAAATGCAGACTGACTTATCTTGGTCTTATCCTGTGTAAAGAGGAGTTGTTGATCATAAGGTAGGCTGTTGCCCTGGGCTTCATTCAGATATAGAAGTCCAGCTTAATATTGGAGATATGTTCTACTGAGTGCTGAATGGAAAAACTCAAGCTTTCGGTCTCTGTATGACTAGCTATCATGGGCCTAAGTAGCAGATCACACCAGTCAGACCCTGTGAAATGAAAATAGGGTTGCTGCCTGTCCTGATTTTCACAGGACAGTCCTGATTTGGGCAGCTGTGTCCTGCAAAAAAACATGAAAAATACTATGTTTCGATATTCAGAAAAGCACAAAGTGGAGCACAAAGGTTTGTGCTGTGCTTTGCAATTGCTCAGGGGTCTGAGGATGCTCTACCCTTTCCTATAAATCAGATGTGTGCTCCCTGCCTGGACATATGGTGGCTGGCTGAGGAGGTGTGAAGAGGGCTGAGCCAGTTGCCATATGCACACCCAAGGTGGCAAGGTGATGGGGGGTTGGTGCTTGGTGCCATAGTGGGGGTAGCCACTAGACACCTGGGATTATGAAGTTGCAACCGGAGGTACCATGGATTGGTGCTGGGGGGGGACCACTGGACACCAATGGGGTTAAGTTATTTATTTTTTATTTAGTTTTTGTTGACCGGGTAAGTGCACTAGACAAATCCTGCCTATTTTCAGGCACGACCCGGGGGAGGGGGAATACAGATGAATGCCAACTGACCTTGAACCAGATTAAACTGTTGGTGGTATTTCTAGCGAATGAGGGAAATTTGGCCAGGACACCAGGGAAAATTCCCCTACTCTTTTCAATAAGTGCATGGGATCTTTAACATCCACCTGAACTACCACCAATCCAGGCAGATGGGACCTCGGTTTAACGTCTCATCCGAAAGACTGCACTTCAGAAGTGCAGCACCCCTCTCATGCTGCACTACAGTGTCAGTACTGGGATATTAACCCAAGTGCCAGATGTGGGAACTGAACCCACAGCCCTCTGATCTCCTGGCCTCAGAGGTGAGTGTGCTACCTACTGAGCCATACTATGTTATACTATGGGCTGGCAATCAGAGAGAGGGGCCACCACTAGCACCAGAGAATTTTTTAATCAGTAAGGGTTGTTGATCAGAGGGTGAGGGAGACCATTAGTAGCAGGGTGTTTTTTATTTAGTAAGGGCTGGCAATCGGGGGCATTAGCACCAGGGATACTTTTTTTGTACAGGCTGGCGGTTGGAATGGGGGACACCACAGATCTCAGGGGATGGGACTGTTTTCACAGTGGCCAACCAGCTAGTTGACTACATTACCTCCAGCAGCCACTAGGACTTTGCAGAGTAAGAGGGGGTTTTGTTAAAACCTTTTGCATGGTCTAAATCTGTTTAATATTGACTCACACTGATATTCCTGTCCACACACCCCTATTTACATACTCCCCCCATTTTGGTTTGCATAAGCTCTAACCCTGTTTACCAGCACAACCATACCTTTTCAGTATTGGTCTCCAGTGCAAAACCAGTTTGTACGGGCAAACACCTGCTCACTCACACAAAAACATTTGAATATTTGACCGTATATGTCCTGACCTTATAGTACAAAAAATATTTTCTAATTTTCCTCTAAATATTTCAGAAAACCATAGTACTTTAACTAAAATACCTTAGAGCTGGCCTGGTGGTGAAGAGGGCTAAGGCGCTGGTGCCTTACCTCGACCAAGCCAGCTACCCGGGTTCGGGAATTGACTCAGGATCCCAGGGGCTGGCAGGGGAAGGAGAGGACTGAGTGTCTGAAGGACTGCTCTCTTCTCCTGGGGTGGGTAGCGGGACTGCGTTGCACTGCAGTGGCCTCTGGTGGAGACCAGGAGCCCTGCAGATGCAACACTAGTGGGAACAACACCAGAATAGCAGACACTTGCTCCATGTTAGCCGGATGATGGCTGCCTGGCTCTCTGATGCCATCAATGACCTGGAGCCATATCCGACTCAGCAGCACCCCGGGGCCAAGTGTTGTGCTGGTCTACTCTCCAATGGTTGGCGCTTCCCCCTTAGAGGAGAGGGACCCATCCAGTGAAGGGTAATGCCGGGTTACCCTGGGATGGCTGCCATATGAGTACGGAGGCTCAGGGACAAGATGGATTAGAGGGGGCCTTGGCAAGCCTGAAAGAGAGGCTGACATGGTAGGACATTGGGGGAAAAGAAATAACACAAAAAAAAATACCTTAGAATGATAAGAAATAATAGAAACAACTCAAAAAGTTCCACACTTAAGGCCTGATTCACAAAGCCCCCCTGAATGGTGCAAGGGATGTGTGCCACAAGGAATAGTGCAAGGTGTGGCTTGCACCACAAGATGCACCAGGAGCAAATCACAAATGCAGTCTGCAGCAAATGCAGGTGCATGCATCAAAGGGGGCCTGTGCTGTGCTGGTGGAACAAAATGGGTTGTAGCATGGCACTAGGGGGCTTGTGGCAGGCGCAGACTTCCTTATCCCCTAACTGAGCTGCCAATCAGTGAGCACGTACTGCATATAGTATGTGTTCCTTGACAGTTCAGTCAGCAGCTGGCCATGGTTGTGAGTGAAGGCTGTGCCAGTCGCCAGCTTGGGTATGGGAAGGGGGAGCAGGGTGATAGGGTGGGGGGTTTGTTAGACCACCAGGAAAATATATTTAAATATTTATACTGAGAGGGGTGATAGGAAGAGACCACAGGGATGGATATATATATATATATATATATATATATATATATATATATATATAAATATATTATTTTTATACAGTAGGGTGGGTGATAAACATTGCAAATAAAAACAGATATTCTCACTGGAGTAAGATAAATGATGCTGACGTAGTAACTGTGAGACTATTTACATTTACACACACAGTTGCTACGTCAGCAAGTCATATTCTCACTCTGCATTAACTGGTAAAACAAGTGCAGGCAGTACATTTCATTGACAAGCAAAAAAATATATATCACCTGTAGAAACACATCAGTTGCACATTAAAGAGCCCAAGATACCAGTGCCAGTAATTTGACTGCTGTTTCTAATTAAATGCTGTTAATAAAACACACACTGCACTATCAGCAATTGTTCAAAGTTATGTACAGCAGAGAACACTGCATCATGGATCCACGACATGGAAAAAAATCTGAAAATCCCTCTAGCACTAAAAAACAGTGAATCACAGAATGAAAACATGCTAAACAGAGGAAAAAATTGTGCGACCATAGTCGACGAGGAAGAAAAGTAAGGCGCTTGCCTCAGACAGTGATACCAAATAAAACAGCAGTACCTGAGAAGCAGTAGGCATTTCAGAAGTCCGACGTTGGAAGCCATGAAGTCTGCTGAATGCAGTACCATATGGTTACTAAAGCACCACACTTTTCAAAATAAAGTCACACGAAGCACAAATAAAGCACTGTAAAATAAAAATAAGACTAAAATAAAATAATAAAACAGCAACGTAATACACTACCATCCCGGAACTGTTTCTCACCACAAAGCCACGTCCACTATATGTCCACTACCAACCAATAAACACACAATAACACACACTTTACAATGACAGTCACGACAAGCAGTCAATCACATCACATGAGTAACAACCTATAATGCACATTTATCCCACAAGCACAATAAATTGAAAACCACAACCACACAATGGCAACCAATCACATAACACAAAGCACATCCATTCATACAAAACAACACTCCCCATTCACAACACAGTCTAATCACAGTGGAGAAACACACAGACACAAAATAACACATTCCTTTACACACAATTTCAGTGATTTCTCACAAAAATAACCACAAAACTGCACTCCTACCCTATTTCATAAATCGAACACATGATGGGCAGGAGTGAGATATGGAAAATATTCTCACCCCTGCATCATGAGGCATGAATATCTCACTCATGCCTTCGGCACTCATGAGATATCCATACCTCACTCTGCAGGAGTGAGAATATTTTCCATATCTCACTCCTGCCCATCATGTATCCCGTATATTTATAGTAGTAGTAGCCAGAGACATGGTCAGATATTTCCAGATATTTCATGAAACTTCTGAAGAGGTTCTCTCTGATGTCCCTACTGTGGAACCAGAGAAAGCAGGAGATTTCTCTAGAAATACCACAGAAATTTCAGGAAATATCTGACCATGTCTTTGGCTGTTACTAGATATATATACATATATATATGATTGGGGTTAGGGAAGGGGCTCCGCTAGACCACCAGGGACAGATAATTAACTATTGGGGAGATCAGGGATAGGGAGGGGGTTCTGCTAGACCATCAGGGATGTGATTATATGTATTAAAATGGGATTGGGATAGGGGGCCTACTAGCCACCAGGGACTGCTGTCTATGTGGCACCCAACTGCTCCCACAGCTTGCAGCAAACCTATCAGTTGCACTGTATCTTTGGTGCACTGCTACCATTGCTGCAAGCTGCAGGACTTTGCTGCCAGGACCCTACCCAATGGTGAATCGACCCAGGGTCCTTGATGCGCTGGCAATCGGTGTAGCCTACAGCAGCCGTTGTGAATCGGGCCTTTACTCTTAATTCTGATTATTTACAGAAAACAAGTCTGTTGAATTATCGAGGTTATATATTGTCCTACAAAAAATCATGTTTCAGTAAGAAATATCCCACTTTTGGCTTGTTAGAAGGTGGTAACCCTAAATGCAAACCATGAAGCATTATAATACTGTTATGTTTATAATTATTTATTTGAATTTGGCTCCATTGCCACCTCTTTATTGGCTTGAGAGATGCTCAGTTTTGTAAGCTTCCTATATCCTGGCAATGTTGTAAACAAACTTTGCACCCTAGATGGTGGGTTCTGGACACCCTCTAGCCAGGAATTTTGTTGTCCACATAAAGTCTAACAAAACCATTTTCCTTTGTTATGTATACTCACTCTAGTCATTGAAATCATAGCTGAATATTATGCTTTTCTGTTCCAGCACAGAAACATTCTGCTCTGATGGCTCAAACAGAACATAAATAACTTGTCAGACTTCTTAGAGTTTAGGAAGGTCATTTTCTAGCCATCCCTTGCTACCTCCTGCCTTGCAAATCAGGGACAAGGCTTAAAAAAATCAGGAACAAATTATCAAAATCAGGGACACTTCTTAAAAAACGGTAATATCAGCTCAAGAAGCCTGCTATATTTAGGGATGTGCGAAGCGGGCAAACTTCATTACATGAAATAATTTACAAAGTTTGCCAAATTCACAAAGTGCAAAGTGGCAACTTTGCCAAGTTTTTGGCAGATAACATGCCTTTTTTTTCACAAGATATTATGCAAATTCACTGGCAAAATTGCAGCTTTTCCTGATTTCACCTGAAAAAATGCCATTTCCCTGGGAAAACTCAATACAAAGTGGCAAAGTGGACAATTCACAAAGTTATTCACAAAGACAAATTTCACAGCTTTGCCAGAACTTCGCCAGTGAAGTAAAACTTCACAACATCTATAGCTATATTGTGTAGTATAGTGTGAAAAGCATTACCAGAAGAACTGGATTGCAGAATTAATGTCTGAAAATATTTTATGGTTCAAATCTCCATTCTTCAGTAATAGAATTGCCAAATGGGGGAGGGTGTGGGACATTTTTGAGGCAAAATCAGGGACAACCTGAAAATCAGGGACAGTTGAGAGGTATGTCTCTGCCACCCACTGCTTACTGCTTACACCTACTAAGCACATTTCTGATCTTCATCTAACAAATGTTAGATGTTTCACATCTTCCAGCATTAATGTGATACAACTGCAGAACTTTGCCTGAACACTTTTGGTGGAACTTGCAGAGTGCAGCCCCTCTTACACAATCCAACAAATGATATACAATGCCACAAACTGAACCTATGGCTTTGTCTATACTAGGGCATTTAAACTGATTTTCAAGGGCTGTGCAGACTACAGAACAGTGATCAAGAATGGTTCTCCAAAGTGGTTTAACTAAACCAGTTCACGTTTTAAGGTCTGAAAGCTAGGGGTGTATTGAACTGTACTACAATGTCCAGACTGATGCTATACTTCTGTACCACAGTTCAGTTCTTACCCTGTTGCACTGTGGGGCTTCCCATAAGTATTCACTGAAGCTCAGAGAATCATCCTCATTATTGGTTACAAAATCATTGTCCAGACTACTGTAGAACAGATTTAGCTAAATCACTTAGTGTCAAACCATTATTTAGTCTCCCTTCATTGGGTGACTGGTTCTCAAAAATGGTTGTACAAGCATCACAGCCTGGACACTAACCAGGTTCAACACTTTTAATTCAGGTTTATTTTACTACCCTAAATTTAAAGTCATGGTTTGGATGAGTCCTAAGTGTCTAAGTCGGTTAGTGTCCAGGATGTCATGGTCAGAGAACTAGTTTTGAGAATCAGTCTTAAGACTGTCTCATGTGGTAGATTAGAGATTCATTCTAAAGTAAACCAGCTTAATTAAATCAGTTCTAATATAGTCTGGACTGGTGTTTTAATACATCTGTCTCCCATGGGTCATTGTAAGAATTCTGATTGTTGCACTATGCCTATAGATTTGCTTATGCATACTGTATCCCCCTTCCCTGGGTAACATCTGGTAAATGAGTCTCAGCTCAGTATGCCTTTCCTATTCAACAAATTGCAAATAAATAATACAAAAAATAATGTAATAGGATCTGAACTAAAATGTAGAACCTGTCTATGGCAGCAGTCGGGCTGCAATGGCACAGTTTAAAGACCTGCTGACATGATCTGGGCGGGCAACCCATACCAAGGAATTGCCTGCCCTAGGAACTGATTTAGCCAGATTTTAATTTTTTTCATTCAGTATAAAAATAAATAATTACCTCATAATGCTTGGCTTGTAACATCGTGTATGCACTTAGTGGTTGCCAAGCACTGCAGCCCAGACCTTAAAACTAGCTTAATGAAGACATGAAGTAGGAAACTTGGCTGCTGGCACTATATATTGTAGATAGTAATAGGACTGGGGTACAGAGATTGTCTAAATTCACTTACTGTAACTTTGCTGGCAGTTCTATATGTATGGGGCTAATATATAACATGTAGTATAGCCCCCTATGCGTAGAACTGTCAGTAACATTACAGTAAGTGCATTTAGGTAGCCTTCTTACCTGATCATACTACTGTCTATAAAGAGTGCCTACAGCTCTGTTCCCTACTTCACATTCTCATTAAGCTGATTTTAGGGGTGGGGCTGCAGTGTTTGGCAGATGCTGAGCTCATACACAGAAGTTATGAACCAAACATTATGAGTAATTATTTATTTTATGCTGAACAAAAAATTTTCAGATATGAAATATGTCTAAATTAGCTCCTAGGCAGGCAACTCCTTGGTATGGATCGCTTGCCTGGAGTCTGCAGTCATGTCACTAATGTGAAGATAACCAAGCAGAGTGAAAAGGCAGTGGGAAAGGCTAGTAGAATGCTGGGGTGCATAGGGAGTGGTATCACCAGTAGGAATAAGAAGGTAGTGTTGTCCTTGTACAGATCACTGGTAAGACCACACCTTGAATACTGTGCCCAGTACTGAAGGTCCCACCTCCAGAAAGACAGGGATAGGGTGGAGGCAGTACAGAGGTGGGCAACCAAACTGGTACAAAGACTGCATCAAAAGCCTTATGAGGAGAGACTAAGAGAACTGAATATTTACTCACTGGAGAAAGGAAGGGAAACAGGGGATATGATAGAAACATTCAAATACATAACATATATTAATAAGGTATAAGATACAGGAAGGTAGAATTTTCTGCAGAAAGACATACTCTAGAATAAGGGGTCACACTATGAAACTGGAAGGGGGAAGGCTCAGAGGGGATGTGAAGAAATATTTCTTCACCAAGAGGGTGGTGGAAGCCTGGAAAGGTCTTCCAGCAGAGGTGGTCATTGACAAAACAGTCACAGGATTCAAACATGCATGGGAGAGATACAAGGGGACCTTGGAAGGAACACAGGGTAAGGGACAGCTTGGGATTGTGCAAGGGCTGTGGTGGCACAGTAGGTGGGGAAAATGGGCAGACTGGATGGGCCAAAGGGGTCTTTATCTGCTGACAACTTCTATGTTTCTATGTCCACTACTCTTTAACCCACCCTTTCTTTCAAGTATGGATGTACTAAGTTGGTTTCATGAAGGAGTCTCAAAAACATCTATGTAGCATCCAGCTGGTGGCCCAGCAGAATTCCACTCCAAGCAGATGACTCGAGTTTGGGAGTAGACTCATGTTTCTGTGGCCAGGGCTGGAAAGACCACTGCCAGTGGCATCAGATCTCAGTATGGAGAGGTTCGCAATGCAGCCCACCCCCACAGCAACCCCTCATGGTCAGCACCACTGCTGCATGCACATAAGGTTCATGCAGAGACTGTGTGCAGTGCCACTGGGTTTTGAGGTTGGAGCAAATGTCACACACAGAGAAAAAGCCACCCCTTTGCCATTAGTGTAATGGTGTGGCACCCCTTGGACCAGCACCATGCAGCCTTCAGCCAACCAGAAACAGTATAAGTCTCTAAGAGTATGAGAACTGCTCTGTTGTAAATTATATTAATTGGAAGGCTTTGCCTGAAGTGTAATGGACAAGCAGCCAGCCACTCCCACTTCCTGAGCTATATAAGCAGTTCCTCTCAGCCTCCTTGTGAAGCACTTTTTCTTTGCAGCCGATGGCTCTGTCAGTCTGTCCTCTGAGCTGGTTGGGGCCTACCCCCCTCTCCACCTCGCTGCTCATGCTTGTCTGCTGGATTTCTGTGTTTATTTCCTTTTTCTGGTTTGTATTTTGCCTTCGGCTGTGTGCTTCTTCTGTCTTTGTTCCCTGTTTTCTGTGTTTGTGTGTCTTTGGTTTTGTCTTTTTTTGGGGGGTGGGCTTTTGTTTCTAAGCTCCTAGCACATTGCTCCAGAGCTTCTACTATTTGCTTTGTTACTCACAATTCTCACACTACTGCAATGCAACTGCAATCATTATCTGTGTGTGTCAGCTCAACCATAGCTGCTCCATGTTGCATACTTGATTGTTTTCACCTGACTCAGGCTTACTCTGAACCTAGCTATGCAGCTCAATCATGCTCTCATTCTACTTGGCTCATTGTAACAGCTTCATTGCACTGCCTGGTTAAACCTGCTTTCAGAAGCATCGTATCTCCTTATTTATGTTTATTGCAGTTTTACAACTCAGTGTGCTCCATGCAGATGTTGCTTCTATGTTTATTCACCCTGTTACACTCCGAGGTCAGCTAAGTCTACTGCTGAGACTGTTAAACTAGCGTTAATATCTTCATGTGGTTCTCAGCCCTTCCATCAATTTCTTGTTTGTCCTACAGTGGGGATTGGGAGGCGTTTGGGGATTTGTGGCCCCATGTGGCTAATTATTTCTGTTCTAAATGCTGCCTTCACTGCTGAAAATCCTCAGAGTATTTGTCGCCTTGATTTGGCTTTTAAATGCCTGGCTGGATTGCCCCACTATTCAGTGCTGTTTCATTGCTTCTATGTTTTGCACACCTACATGCAGGTCCACTTATTACTACTCTGTTTACTGACCTACATTTAGGTCCATGGTTGCTTACTCAATCGTTGCTCATGCCTACCGCATCCCCTGGGATGTCTGCTGCACTCAGTCTGCTTTTGACCTTGCAAAGTCTCAGCACTCAATGCTCATTATGATTCAGCATATCAGTGGGGAGCGGCTAAGAGCCCAATGTTAACAGATGGCTGGAGCTGCAGGACCACATAATGCTAAGCAGCACTGTATCACAAGTACTTTTGTGCTGTGGTTGGAGTGCAGTTCACATCTGTGAATCTTATCTTGAAGTCAGTACATTTTGTATGATTGGGCTTGTGGTACCATCATGTCCTCATGACATGCACTGATCAGAACATGCAAAATCATTTTTCCAACCCTTGGCCACACAAACATTCTGCTTATGTTAAGGACTGTCCCATAGCAACTTATATCTGTGCTTTTCCATGCATTACAGCTCTCTGAAATTCTGCTTGGGCTGTTTGAAAATGTCTTCTATACTGCATGCTAAGTTAAAACATGCCTTTCCAATGTGTGCAGTGCAAAACTACTGTTAGTGCTTTTAATAAAATATAGTACACCATATGCAGGTCTCCTCCATTTGCATCTGTGAATCCCTAACTATGTGCCACCATGCGAATAAATGTGTCCCATAAACTGAATATTTGAATATAGGAAGCTCTGCATTAAGTAGTCCAGACTCAAGGCACAATCTTCAGTTTATTTTATTTATTTTTTATTTTACAATGTTTGGCCAGCAAATACAAACTAATTGGAGGCTAGTTTCCAGGTGTGTCCTGGGAATACAAGGAAGTTAAATGACTTGCTCATGGTCACATAGTGTACAAGCGATGGCTGTGGGATTCAAACCCAGTTCTTGAAGTTTGCATCTCAGTGCTTTAACTACTATGATGTACTGCCTTCCCAAGGTTAGGCAGTGTAAAGTTATCTTTAGCAGTGCTATAGCCTTGAATATCTGGCCCATTATCTTTAGAAAGAGCTAACTTTGGAACTGTAAGGAATAGGAACTTATTTTTTTTTAATTGAAAGCTTAGAGTTAAAAAAAATGTTAAGTTCCTAGCCCATTTGGTCCCATCTGGTTCCAGCATACCTTCTGAATAAATTATCTTTAGAAAGGGCAAGACTGTTATTGTTATTGATAGAAACTTTAATTTTTTATTGAAAACTTGGAACCAGGGTTCATCAGAAGATACTAGTGGTGTTACAAAAAAGAGGACCACGCCCTTTCACTAGTTAATATAATAAACTCTTTTCACCAGTTCCTGCCAACCAAGAAAGCTGTTTCAGTTACAATAGACTCTATAGGAAGGGTTTTGTATGCAGTCAATAAAATGCTACGGGGTATGGGTTATGCTGAGATAATCACCGGCCCAGGAGAATAGTGATCCCTGACACTGCAGGTGATTGACTGTTCTATGGAAGGTGGCAGTAGGTGACTTGGTAAGGGACATAGAATGCATTGCAATGAGCTGTTTTAATAATTACCATTAGTTTTGAAAAAAAAGGTAGCAAAAGAAGACCTTGTCAAGTGAAATTCATTTTAATTTTTTATTAAGTTCAGCTTTCCAGACCAGCCACATGCGACAACATTTTGACAGGCGAACCCGACTTCTTCAAGGCTGCAGCATCTATTTCAAATAAAATTATAATATATACCAGTGTTTAATCAGTGCACGTGTACTGTAGGTTATCACACTTATCTGCAAGTCAGGGAGCCATTATAGCAGTACCTGATGTTAAGAAATGGCCATCAATTACAAATTAAACATCCTAAACTGGAATATCAACTTATTTTCTGACACGGCTCACTGGCAGTGGCACTTTATTACTGGGCATTAGGCTGAGATAAATGTATGAGTACAAGTCTGCCTCATCCAGTCCTGAGCTAGGATTCTCTAAACCCATTATATAACTGTAGCTGACAGTAACTGATAGTTTACTAGGATCTTCTGCACTTCTGAATTGTAAGACTTCAGTATTTAGTCAGTTGTGCTATTTACACAGCTGTTTTAATACAGACACAGCAGTTTCTATATCTGATCAATCCCTGAAGGTACCCCCACCCCCAACTATTCTAATGTGTCTTCTTTATCTCTTCTTTGGTTATGTTTGCCTCATTAGAAAATTCAACTGCAGTTTTTTGGACTAATTGCCAAACAAATAATTGTAAGAAGATAGAGTTAATATTAAGCAGACTTCATTAGGAATTCATGTCTAAGTGGTCCAAAAAAACAGCAGCTGTATTATTCCATTTAAGCTGCAATATCAGTATGGACTGTGAAAAGTAATAGACTGAATTTACAGAGAATATTTTTTTCTGAATTGAATTATACAAGTGCAATCAAACAGAAACATCTCCTGCCTCCGTTAGGCTTTAATGGATATGTTTTCTAATTCATAGTCTTTAGCACTTCAGCATGGAGCGTGCACAGTCACTTTAAGTCATTGTTTCAGTCTCACAGTCTAATTGGTAGAAGTATGTCAAATATTTGTTTGCATCTATGAATAGTCATATGTATGGAGTATTTCATGTCTACCAATTGTGTTACTACCTTCCCCCCCCCCCCCCGAGGAAGCCATGTATGTAGGGTGCTACGCAGGGATATCTTGCACCACATCTCATTAAATGGCACAGTAAATTAGTATATTTTGCCTACACATTTAAGTGCTCCACTTTACTCTTCTTTTTGGCATCCCAGTTATGGCAGTACATGGTGATTAGCATCTTTAGTGGTGCTGGAATGCTGGAATTGTTTTGTCTTTTTTGTGTGCTTTGTTAGTGTATGATAAAGAAGGGGACATTTCCCCATGTGGAATAAATGCAGACTTTTTGTGTTGCCCATTGTTATGTGAGACACAAATATTGAAACCTAGAAGAAGAAATTAGATAGAAGAAACTTTTTCTACCCACTATCTGCACCACTTAATTGTTTTTGCAGGAACATTCTCTTGTAAAATAAATGTGAACTAACTGGAAATGTCATTACTGAAAGGATTCTAGCAACATGGCCCACATGTGGAGAGAAAGCTCTGTTTGCTTAAAACAGATGCAAATTGTTTTCTTCAAGCTAAAGCTAGCAGGTCCATGGGGAGCTTAGAAACTCTGGCCCCAGGTTTTTACTTCATCATTTTCTTTTGTAAATCTAATTTATTCAGCTATTACAGCTTGTTAGTGAATACGCTTTAAAGTTGACATGTCTTTCCAAAGGCTTGTGATACATGTTTTGCCAACATAACCTTGAACACTTTACAAAACCTTTTGTTTGAAGATTTTCAGATCCCATAGTTGATTTATATGCAATACACTTCACTTCTAAGTATGATTTGACAGCTTGCAATGCCTCTTGCTGTTATGCATACTTTTTTGAGCAGATTATCAAGATGTCTATTACTGACCAACAAGGTTATTAAGGATGAAGTAGATGGACACTGTTTGGCAATAGGCCACAGAAGACAACAGATAGAAATTTGGGACATGCTGGATGGATTTTGGGGCATAATTTCTAAAGGATTTAAAAATGCATGCATGCAGCAGAAAAAGGTGCCCCAAGGGAGGATATCTTTGAGCATCTGCAAGTTCTGCTGCAGGCACATGTCATTTTCAAAATGGTGGGCTTGTTTGCCACTATTTCAATGGCTTATAGCAGCCTGCACAGATTTTGTATTTGCAGCTTCACCAAACTGCTACAAGCTATAATGAAAGGCATAGCGTTCTCCAAACCTGCACCTAACAGGAAATCACTGCCCATGTGAATGCACGGCTGAAAATAGCATTCATGTCGGGAATAGATCTTTCCCTACACTAGTAAGTTGTGCACTCAGACTTGATTTCTGAGATAAGCCATGCTCTTTGATTGCTGGACCCTGGACCTTTTTCTGCCCTCATTGTCTATGTTTCGATTTTACATTTAGTGTGTGTGAGTAGTTTGTGATGAGGTCTGAGTAGTGACATGGTCAGCAGAATATAGTGTTAGCTGAGGTATTTCTTTTACAGGTTAACCCCTACACGCACACGCACATGCACACACACACACACACACACACACACACACACACACACACACAGACACACACACACATATGGATATGCATACACAAGCTGCTTTGCACTGGGTTTTAAGTTTTAGAATGTTTCTATGTGGCTTGGAAATATTTACATAAAACAAATTGGAAATTATCTGTATTATTATATTATTTGTGCATGATACATACTGTGTTTCCCTCAAATTGATTCTCTGCTATTCTCTTCTATCTAGTATGTTATTGTATGTCTGACTGTAAATAAGTGTTTCATACATGGCTTGACTATTTTAGGCAAAAAGCATTTTCTTGTGTTGCATTGTTATGAATCTCTGTGAGGCTGCAAGGCATTTATGAAGGGGGTTACTTTCCCTATTGGGTTGTAGGTTATATAAACAAATTTAAACACACTACAATCAATGAGATGGAGGGTGGTAAAAAAAGAACAGATAAGCTGAAGAAAATATGAAATTAGTATGAGGACATTTACTTTGACACCTCTTACAGTAGTCCCATTGGTTCTTCTGGTAGTGTATGAATTGTAGAGTAGTTTAGCATTTACTGTACATGTTTTTAATAGTATTGAATTTACATTTATTTGAGATGGTTGTATCTATTTTCCAACCACCACACACAAGAATTTGCATACCCATGCTGCTTTGCACTGGGCTTTAGAATGCATGCACAGTATCCTCAGTAATGAGAGCAATCTCTGTAGCACACTGTGGTGCACTTGTAATCACTATCACTGCAATGGAACTAAACTCTGTGAGCAGTTCTGGTCACTACCAGTATTGCAGTAATATAGTGAGCTCAGCTTGTAGACATTTAAAAAAAAATCAAAACTATTTGCTTTATTGAATTATTTAAGGATTCCACATAATGAATATATTCCAGACTGGCTCACTCTTTAGCTGCTTTGCTCGTGTTACACTATATCTGATTCTAAAAAGTGATTCACATATTGGTCTGTAAAGGACTGTCCACTTTAGGCAAAGAATGGTTCATTTTACTAAACTGTTTTGGCTCTGTGTGGGGCTGCTAGATATTACATACAAGCTAATTGCTCAGTAGGGTCCCTTGCTGATTGTGACTTATATGAGAAATTGGGATGCCTAACACCAGAAAACAAAAGGAAGTTGTCATGGGAAAATCAGATATTTAAAGTCATTGGCCCAGATATTCAAACTGCACCCAAAAAGTGTGCAACAGCAGGAGCAAGCACTTAAGTCCACTACATACATGTGCAAGAAGCGCCTTCCAAACTTCATGAGGCCAAGATGCGCCTACCAGACACGCCACTGAATATCGCATCACCTGTGCCATAGCACAACCGGGATGTGCAGTGCACATATCTGATGCACCATAGCGCAACAAGGGATGCTCAGTGGAGCAGTCCAGATGCACCATAGTGCAACCAGGGATGCCCTGTGGAGCAGGGCAGCAATGCAATAGCACAACAGGGGATGTAGGGGCCCACCACCCATGCCACAGATGGGAAGAGGAACACACAGCAGAACAGACATCATCCCCCACACCCCATGTACTGCACAACCGGGGGAGAGATGGAATAACCACCGGCCCATGGATACCAGCAACCAACCCGCAGCTGGGCCATGGTGCCCCAGCACACTCCCTGGCAAGCTGTGACTGGCACACAAGGAGGGCCAACCACCCCATGCCACACTATCCCACCAATGAAGAGTACACCCTGCACCATGATCACCATACACCCTTCCCAGGAGTAGCGCCCAACAGTGCAGGACACCCCATGCATGCCACCACCCCCACTGTGACAATGCAACCCTGTGCACCATGGAGCCATGCAAGGCAGCCCCACCATGTGCACCCTGCTGCAGGTGGCAGCAGACAGCAATGCAACAACAGCATACACAGTGCCATCCTGCACATCCCTCCCGAGGTACAGCTGAGAGACTGATCATGCGTCACCACAGAAGGTAACCCACATGTGACAGGGCATGCCCTGGACTGCAAAACCAGTGGTACAGCACCCTGCACACCCTCCCAAGGACACATCCCATCCCAGCACTGGCCACAAGAGCCAGCACAGACACACACATTGTTGCATGGAAGCAAGCGCCACACAGGATGCAACACAGTGCATGGATAAACACCCACCCATACCCAAGGGCACACCAACACAGGGACACAGTAGCGGGTCAACCAAGCCACTGGCGTGTGGCCACGGCTGCCGTGTACACATGGCCAGCACCCCTACACGGCACAGGTGTGCCAGCCAGCATGCGTAGGCACCATGAAGCTGTATGCCACCAGCATGCTGCCAGAGCACAAGTGACAGACACTGGAGCACATCTCCTGCAACAGACACAAGTGACAGCATGGAGGGGGGACAACAACAGTGGAGGCCACAGTGCCACTGGAGGCAGACGTGCATCATACTGGTGATGGCAGGCAATCTGGCATTGTGCCGGGTACAGTTGTCATCCAGCATGGACAGCTACCACTGACATGCCAGCAGACCGTGCATATCACAGACATGCAAGGGTGTCAGCTGCACAGGCCATGGATGGTCTGACAGGGGTGCCATGCACACAGTGCATGCACTGTGGACCACTGCACACAGTCATCCAGTGCACAGAGAACAACACACAAACCACAGACAGTGACTGATCCCCCTGCCCACACCATAGACAGTTCCCTTCTGGACACACACACATGCCCATGCGTGCACCACCCTTGACGCCATGCACACCACTGCAGCTGAGCACCTATAGCCTGCTGCAAATCAGAGACCACCACGGTTGTCATAACAAAACAAATGTATTTAAAACAGGTAATAAAAACATGATATACAAGTATGTACAATGGGGGGAAGGGCCACATACCAGGTGGAGGCAGGTAAGGGGCAGGGGTGAACATATGGGAGAGGGAAGAAGGGTCCAGGGGGAGAAGGTGTAATTAGGGGCATGGATGGGCTAGCGTCTGCACTGGTCATCCTCCACATGGCGCCGATATCTCCTCCGCCTCCTCACCCCCTGGCAGTCCATGCATTGGAGGAGCTTCAGGGTTGCCCTCACCACCTGTAGCAGCTCCTGCAGTCCCCTTTCCATTGCCTGGAGTCACCGTCCACCTAGGACAAGGGAGCAGAGTCAATAGGTGTGACTGTCCAGCCCCCTGCAGCCCACCCATTGTGCATGGCATACAGCCATGTGCCACACCCCAGTTATGGTGTGTGACCACCCACAGTGACTGTGTCCACAAGACCTGCCTACCCAGGCAGCCACAGCCATGCAGACCACTGCACACACCCACTGCCCATGTCCTGCACAGCACCATCGTGGCCGTACAGTGACTTGGCTATGTGGTGTGAAGGCAGTGGCACAGCCATGTGCCCGGTGCACTCATGGACCACCATTGACACACTCCCAGACATGCAGTGCCACTGGACAGTGCTGACTGTAACAAGTTGCGTGCATGGCAGTGGTGTCAATGGATGGTGACCATGCTCCGCTGCCCACCCAGTTATGCAGCATGCAATAATAATTATGGATGTAGGGCACTCAACATCATCAGGTTTGTCCCTGTGCCTCTGCAGACCTTCACCCCTCCCGGCCTGCTGGTCCTCCAGGTGGCACCTCCTCTCCCTCGCCAGCCTGCGCTCTTCTGGGCCTAAGGTGCAAACATGAAGAGAGGAACATCAGTACAATCTGGTAGCAAAGTTCCCCTGCCCCCATGTGTGTGCAATCCCACACAGCCATACCCATCCACCCCACCACTCCGATACCACCACCACCGCCAACACAGGACGGCCCCCCCCATATGCCGGAAACATGCAACTATGATACCCGTATGGACAATAACAGTGTATGGATGGGGCACCTACCTGGCCGTGGCACTGTGCCCCTCCTGGCATGTGCCCACAGGTGGGCAAGCAGGTCCGGGTCCCTGCACCTGAGGTCCCCGTACCTGTGGTGACACTGCTGTGCTGTGTGCCCAATTTCAGTGGCCTCCTCCAGTGCATCAGCCACCTCCTGCCAAATTGCACTCCTGGTCCTGTCCAGGGGTGCATCACCATATAGAGCCCAAGCATGGGGCTCTACAATGGCCACCAGATTTGCTAGCTCCACCTGACTCCACATAACTGCCCTTCTCCGCGCCATCTCAGCAGACAGTTGGATTCAAAATGGCACTCGGCAGTGTGGTCCCACCACGTGCAGATGCTGTGTGGTACAGGCTAGCATTCTCTATCATGCTGTCACTGAACAGTGCGATGGTGGTGCACCCATGCCTGATGCATGGCGCCTAGGGAGCAAAGGTCGGGCACAGAGTCAAGGGTCTCTTGCGCACAAACAGCCACAGCACAATTGGAACCCAATGCATGTAGCACAATTGGGTGAATGTGTGCCACCTCCTGTAGCGGCCTACAGTGCTGTGGCCCCAGTGCACCTACGGTGCCCCAGTGCTGCAGCGCCATACATGTGAACAGCGCAGTAGCACCACTGGCACAATGGTGGTCATGCCCTGCATTGCCTCCCACACACAGCAAGTCAGCAGCGTGGCAGGCCCCTGCATCATCACCCCAGGCATGCGCAGTTAGGTGTGTACTGTGCATGTCACTGAACTGTGCCCTTGGCTGAGCATGTTCAACACAAGTACGCAAAGTGCAACAGCGCGATATTGAGCCGGCATGTGCAAATCAGCTAATCAGCCATTCAATGGTGGAGACACTGCATTTACATCCACTTAAAAATGCATCTCACCTCATTTGAATGCGTTGCGCTATAAAACTGTGACATTGGGCTGCACTGGCCATAGTCAGTTACTGCAGTCTATTGTGGTAAGTTGCATGCTGTTTGGGAGTGTGGACTGTGGTGTTTGGGACATGCATGGGACTGCACAGTCACAGGTAACACCTGTCATTCTCACAGGAGGAATAATGACCGATCATGAGGTGGAGGAAGAGGAACAGAGATGTAGGAGGAAGAGGAGGCCTAACTTCACCAAGGCAGAAACAGATGCCCTGTTTGAGGCCTACCTCAACCAGGAGCTGCTGCTCAGTGGACGCCAGGGAACACCACAGGCCCATGCTGCTGCATGGGAAGAGGTGGCGCGTGCCGTCAACCTGCATGGCAGCCACCAGCGGTCCATGCAGGAGTGGAAAAAGAAGATGGGCACGGACAGGCAGAGGATTAAGGAGAAGGTGGCTGCCATCAGGACAGCACAGTCATGCAACTGGTGGGGGACAGGTGGAGGTGCAATGCCTGACCCCACAAGAAGAGCAGGTTGCTAGCAGCATGCAGCATTGTGCTATCCAGGGTGTTCTGGGTGGTGTATTCCAGATGGGTGGTAGCCCATCACTGCATGGTAGGTCCTGGTCCGTCCATGGGGGGCAGGGTAGGTCACATATATTGATGCTACTGTTTTTCCCTTACAGCTCCTGAGCATCTACATGGGTCAGCGGTGGTGGGCTTTTCCATTGAGGGCTGTAGCATGGAGATAGAGGAGGGCCCATCCACCTCCACAGGCATACAAGGGTCAGGGTGACAGTGGGTCTGCCTGGACATCTGGACTGATGTTGGTAGAGCAGGTGCGGAGGAGGCCCTGCCCATGTCCCAGCATGTCAGTGTCCACGGATGCAAGCATGCTGAGACTTGGGCTGGTGCCAGATCCGTCACTGATGATGATGGAGCTAACGTCATGGGCAGTGATACATGTGGGCCACAGGATGGCCACACAGCAGGTGACATCACGGGCATGGCTGTGGGTGGTGCCACCGTGGAGGCCTGCATGACATCACAGTCCCAGCCTGTGCCTGTCTGCACCAGTGGGGCAGCACTAGTGTGTGTCCAGGACAGTGGGGCTATTGCAGCCACTGCAGTGGCACTGTTGAGCCCTGGAGAGTGGCAGCAGGAGGGGCAGTATCAGCAGTTGGCCAATAGCCATGGGGTACAGTGTCAGGGGGTGGCATCAGTGCACCACCTGTGGACATGCCCAGGCCTGGCCCTGGTGTGCAGCACCCACCCTCAAGGGGTGCTGACCATCAGGGCCACAAACAGCATGAGGGACAGCATGCCGCTCAGGCAGATGACCTCTTAGATGAGCACACCCGCATACTCAAAGCATCAGTCAATCAGCAGGTGCAGCTTGTGATGGCGATGGATGCACTCAGTGTGGCTCTGCACCAGGCAGAGGAGCGGTGCAGCAGAGACACCGCTCTGCTCCTGGCAGGGATGGACCGGTTGAGGGAGGATGTGACCGCTGCCATTGACAGACAGACATAGGCAGTCATGGCCACAATGGGCACACAGTTATTTGCCCATGCATCACAGACACCATGCAATGCAATGTCCACCCCCATTCCCGGCATCGTGCAATGCCCTCCTTGTTGACACTGGGTTCAGCTGTGAGCATCCCAAGCATGCCTGGCGTAGACATGTTCGGTGTGCTGCAGACCCCTGTGCGAACACGGTCGCATTCACACAGTGGAACCCCTGGGGGACTGTCAGTGCCACCCCATGAGGCCATTGGTCAGCCTGTCTCTGCTGGCGGGTCTCGGTGGGGCTGCCCACGCACTGTGGCACATGACTGACCTGTCGCCCAGCATGGCTACTATCTGATGCTGCCCTGTATGCATCGTGTTGTTCAGCATGCAATGCACAGGTGGGGTACCCGTCCCTGCATGCACACATGCACTCCATCTGCACACCCTCCTGGCTGCTGTCCGCTGTGGTGTGTGCATGATGATGCCTGCGTTGCGCTGTCCACCACTGTGCAATGGTGCCCAACGTCTGACACACGCACAATGACAGGCACTGGGCATGGTGGTCTGTGGACATGTGTGTGGCTGGGGTGGTGGTCGGGGTCGGCGTGCCTCCTACCCTTTGTGCATGTCTTGTGAGGTATGTGTGTGTGTGACCACGTGCCGTGTTAGACCTTGCCCATCCCTGGCGGTGTGTGTGGTTCCATGTTCGGCCACTTCCCTTGATGATATGCACCCCTGGTGTTTGTCCATGTGTGTTTGTGGGTTATGCCTTTGCCACTGGTGGTTGCACATGGCCCCATGACTTACCTGGGTTGGCTGAAGTGCTCCTCTGTGATGGTGTCACGGTGCAGCTGTTCCAGACAGATCAGTCGGGGGTCCCTTCACCCAAGGGGGGGCTTCCCATCACCATCTTCACCAGCATCCTCATTGTCCCCATCGCTGTCCCCTCTTCGACCTGTATGGCTATCCCACAGTCATTGGCCATGTTGTACAGGATGCAACAGGCCAGGAATAGCCCGCAGACCTTTGAGGGGCTGTACTGTAGGGCACCGCCAGATGTGTCCAGGCAAAGGAAATGTGCCTTCAGCATCCCGAACACCTGCTCAATGACATTGTGTGTGGTGGCATGTGCCTCACTGTAGCATTGCTGTGATGGGGTCGCGGGCCACCAGTAGGGTGTGAGCAGCCAGGGATGGAGTGGGTATCCACTGTCACCTGTGTGTAGAGGGTGGAAGTTAGTTTGGTGATCAGTGTCGCCCTGCCTTGGGCCATCTAGGTCAATACCCATGTCTCCTCTGACTATGCCCCTCCCAAGCTCCATGTCTTTCTGCGTGGTTTGCATACTCACCCACTAAGTGGCCAGTGGGGATGTCCCCACTCTCGAATCTGTGGCACAGTGCTGAAGGGTGCCAGATGAAGGCATCATGTGCTCCCCCAGGGTACGTGGCACAGACATTGATTATGCACCCCCTGGCATCACACACCACCTGGCAGTTGATGCTTGCATACCCCTTCCGATTCATGTATATGGTCCTTTTGGGGCCAGGTGGTGTGCAGATGGCCACATGGGTGCAGTCTATTGCCCCTAGCACACCAGGCATACATGCTACCCTGTGGAACTCCTGTATGTTTGCTGTGTGCTCCGCTGGTGTGCTGGGGAAATGGGTTTACTCCGCAGCATGTGGCAGCAGTGCACTGAGGAATTGGGTGAGGTGGAATGACACGTCCAACTGGGTTATGCCTGTCGTGTCCCCTGTTGGTCTCTGGAAGGTACCCGTGGCAAGCAGGCACATGCAAGCTGTCACTTTTGTCTCCACTGACAGAGCATGGCTCCATCGTGTGGGTGCCTGCATCACATCACTGCACAGCTCACAGAGCCACCTCAGAATTGCCCGGTTCAGGCGGTTCCGGCCCACGATCTCAGTATCGGTGTACAGCTCGAAGCTGGTGTGGGCTAGGTACTGTCTGTTGGGGGCACACCGCCGACAGGCCCTTCCATGGCCGTGCCCCTCTGCTGCCTGCCTTCTCACCCCCCTCATAACTGCCTCCATCTGGATGGTGGCACTGGCCATGTCCTCTGGCTTGTGTCCCCCCTCGCAGCAGCTTGTGTGCCTCTGGCTGTCTCTAGCTGGGCTACTTCCCCTGCAGCAACCGGAACACCTTCCTGTGGTGACCTCAGTGCTGTGTGTCACTTCCCCTTCTGTACTGCACTGTGGCTGTGGCTCCCCACACCTTCTCTGTTCCTGGGGGTTCCAGGTGCTCTGTCTCTGTCCTACCCTGTGTGTTTGTGTTGCCTGTGTGGCTGTCTATGGTTCAGCAACATGTGCCTTCCCTGTAGTGTTCTTGCACCTCTCTCTTGTTCCTTTTTATTTTGGCTCATTTCCTCTATCACACAACTTCCGTTTGCTCCCCGATTGCGCATGGTGCATGTTGTTGAATATCACACTGCACCATTTATGCATGGTTCCTCCCCCTTCAGTTGCACATTCATTCATTATCATTGCGCTCTTGGGACAGTGTGATTTGGGGGATGCATCTGCATTTGGCTGAATATTGCAGAATGGTGCATTTTCAGACTTGTGCTGGAGCATCCCTATTGTGCATGGCACAACCCTTTTGAATATCTGGGCCATAAACTATTATACACCTTTATATTTATATGACAAATTAGAAAAAACAGAATAAAAATATAATCTGAGAAACATAAATTTGAGAAGTTATAAAACCCCAAGGCCACTAAACAAGTATGGCAACATGTGTTTTTCCTTTATCATGTTTACACTATGGAATTCAATAAAAAAAAATTACAAATAAAGTTCACAAAAGCACAAAGTCCTTTATTGCAGAGTTAAAATATGAACTAAACAAATGGTGCATGTGCAATGGTTAGCTATGTAGATGGCATAGATACTACTATTTTAGGAAATTATTGAGTGTTGTATATATTGTTCCCTCCCTCTGATATAAATTATGTAAACTCAAGTGGATAATCCAGGTTCTGTACATACAGTATGTGTATATAGACTGTTTTATGTTGAAACTGTATGTATCTTACATGAATTTACAGGATCGCCTTGTAAATAGGACTTTTCCACCAATTTCTATTGAAAAATAAAGACATGTACTGGCTACCATAGTCACTGAGAAATTTCTTTGCTGCATTGTTTTGGACCTGTGTGGGGCTATTAAAATATAATGCAACATTATTGCTTACCGTGGCCCTCTGTTGGGTTATAAATTATCAAATAAATTAACAAACAGTGAGTCTTAAAATCTAGGAGATGGCATGGTGGCAAAGGGTAAACTTAAAACATTGCACTCGGGTTTATGTAATTATAGTCCTCCTGCCAGCAGAGTGAAGGGGTTGATTACTAGAATACTAGATCATGGAGCAATAGCATACCAAGTTGTACAGCTTCTGACAGTGAGTCTAACGGGTGAAGCTTAGAATGCAAATTGTGGTACTTGCTTTTGTAAGATGGTAAAGTAAGAGGAAGGTGCTGATTTTGATTTTGGGGTACCCTTGCCTCAGGTTGCTTGACAGGATGCCTGAGGAGGCATGGGCACCTCATAGCAGCAGCTGTCTATGGATCCATTGAAAGAGAACAACAGAATTAATTAGCCAGTAACGTGATGTCCACCAAGGATGAGCACGGTGACAGCAGTAGTGACTCCAGGGGTTTCAGAGACTGAAGGCATTAAGTATAGATCACCATTAATTCTGGGGAGTAAGGGAGACACCAGGAGAGTGTTAGAACCCTAAGGGGCTCCCTTCAAGGGAAGTCTGTGGCAACCTCAGTGGAAAGAAAGTAACTGCAAATCATGGAGCTTTCATTGTTACTTCTTTGCATTTCTATTGCATTGTGGAAAGGAGGAGTAGTAGTTTGAAGAAGGTTGTGAAATAGCTACTTAAAGTCTCTTTTTGGGTGTGGACAGGAAGGATAGGAATATAAAAAGCAGTTGTACAATCTGTCTAAACATGTACAACAAAGGGTGTAAGGGAAATTAAGAAAAGAATGCTTTGCACTGGTAGAGGGGGGAAGGGGAGACTTGGGGGAGTGTTTGGTATCCTTCATCTGGAAGGGTGGGGGGTCGCTGGTGGGCAACAACTGCAATGGGTAGGGTGGTAGGCTGCAACAACTGTGGTGCACCAATCTTTCTGAAAATTGCCTGGAGTGTGGGGGGAATTTTAGTGTGTAACCACATAGAAAAACTTAGAAAGGAGGTTGAGGGTCTGCAGGAGGAACTAAGACAGGCAAGGCAGACTGGGGGCGGGTTTAGCCCAATACTGGAGGGAGGAAGGAGGGGAGATGAGGGAGGGTGATTTGAGACAACAGTGGTGAGGAGAGGGTCAGAAGAAGGAAAGCAGAGACAAAGGGGCTCAGGCCAGGAAGAACGATTGCCAGGGAAACCAGGTAAGCAGACAAAAGAGAAATGGAAGGAGGAGATAGGGACTTGTGAGGGGAGGTGAAGAAGTGGCAAAAGTCATGGAGTGGAAAAGAGAGAACGGGTTACTATGAAAAGAGAGGGAGAGGGAGAGGGCATTTGTGAAGGGTCTTCAGAAAATAGTTTTGCACTGCTAGAAAGGAAGAAGGAGTAGGAGGGAAATGATGACATTAGAGGAGTAATTGATAAATGCCTGGACCAAACTGGAGCAGGGGGAAGTTCTGCTGGGAGAATTGCAACAGGGGCAAAAGGGGGAAATAATGTGCAGGAGGAAGAAGAGAAGCCAGAAATGAGAGAGGGAGATGAATGGAAGCAAGCAGGGAGTAAGAGGGGTGGAATCTCAGTGCTGGGGGACTCAATACTAAAAATAATCAGGTGGGGTAGCAAGGGGGAGAGGCATAGTCACATTTGGGTGGTGTCCATGCTAGGAATGACAGCGGAAAGGGTTGGACAATCTGTTCTGAAATACGCCAGAAGGGGTAGGGACAAGTCTCATTTAATTATACATCTTGGGATGAATGACCTGGCTGACAAGACAGTAGATATAGTCCAGAGGAGGTTTGAGGAACTAGGACAATTATGTGAGGTGGCAGGAAGATCAGTAACTTTTTCAGAGATACTTCCAGTACCCAAGGCAAGCACAACAAGAAAGCTGAGAATAGAAGAATTTAACGGATGGCTAATAACCTGGTGTTGAGCTAAAGGGTATGGGCTATTGGGGGGTGGGGAGGGACCTGGAAGGACAGTAGTCTCTATGACAAGGACAGACTACACTTGAGTGAGGAGGGAAAGAAAGTGTTGAAACAGAGGATGGAGGAGTACATAGAGGAAGTTGGGAATTTAAACTAGGAGCGGGGGGTGGCAATTGGGCAAGAGACATGCAGAGACCACAGGTTGGGAAACCATATGAGCTTACCCCCCATAACAGTGGCAAAGAACAAATGACAAGTACTATTGGTGATGCTAGTAAAGGAGGGCAGGAGGGGGAAGGGTGGAAGGTGGTTACCCTTAATGCTAGGAGCCTTGGAAGAAAAACTGCAGAGTTACAGGTGCTCTTGGTAGAGGGGAGGTGGACATTGCAGCCATCACAGAAACATGGGCCACCCAATACAATGACTGGGACCTGTCTGTACCAGGTTACAGGTTATTTCATAGGGACAGGGTGATTGGGAAAGGAGGGGGTGTTGCACTATATGTGAAGGAAGGACTGAAGTGTGTAAGGGAGGAAAGGGAGGAGGGTAGTACGGAGTCACTTTGGATACAAATCTAGGATTCCAAGAATAGGATTCTCAGAATAGGAGTGGTGTACAGACCGCCATCTCAGATGGAGGAGTTAGACAGGGAACTAGCAGGACAGATCAGGAGGACATGTGAGAAGGGTAGTGTGGTGATTGTGGGGGACTTCAACATGCCAGCAGTGGACTGGAGTACCCCAACAACCAGGAAGAGAAGGGAGAAAGTACTGCTGGATGCCTTCCAGGACAGCTTCCTGCTGCAAATGGTCAGTGAACCAACCAGGTTTGGGAATACCCTTGACCTTGTGCTGGCAAATGGGAACTTTGTGAGAGAACTTACAGTGGAGGAACCACTGTCAGGGAGTGACCACCACTCAGTATGGCTCACATTGGATATGGGCAAGGAAGGAGTGGAATCTGGCACAAGAGTGCTGGACTTCAGGAGGGCTGACTTTGGGAGGATGAAGGAAGTGGTAAAAGGGTACCTGGACAGAATTCAATCTAGTATGGACACTAACCAGAGGTGGGAGCTCATAAAGCTGGGGATAGTGGAGCAACCAAAACCTGCTGCAAGGCCCAGAGCAAGAAGGCTAGGGCTTGGAAACCAAGCTGGTTGAGCAAGGAGGTCATGGAAAAGGTAAGGAGGAAAACAGCTGCCTTTAGGAGGTACAAGAAAACAGGGAGAGAGGAGGACAGGGAAGAGTACTTGATGGAATCAAAGGAGGTGACAAGGGCAGTAAGGGGAGTCAAGGCATCTACGGAACTCAGGCTGGCACAAGGCATTAAGAAGGGGGAGAAGGACTTCTTTAGGTACATCAGGAGAAAAGGAGCTAAGGGACCACATAGTAAAGATTAGGAAGGAGGGGTTGGGTGGGAAGCAGAGTGCGATAAGGCAGAAGCACTAAATGATTACTTCTGCTCTGTATTCACTAAGGAGAAGAGGGGGGTGACACCCAAGGGGAGAAAAATGGCAGAAATGGGGGGAAGGGATGACAGATGGGGAAATCATGGAGGGCAGAGTTCGAGAGGGTTTGAAGGCACTGAAGGTGGACAAGGCGCCAGGCCCAGATGGCATCCACCTCAGGGTACTGAAGGAGCTAGCGGAGGTCCTTGCGGGACCTTTGGCAGACCTATCTAATGCCTCACTACATTCAGAATGTGTACCTCAGGACAGTAGGATGGCTCATGTGGTACCCCTCCACAAGAGTGGCCCCAAGGATGAACCGGGAAACTACAGACCAGTGAGCCTCACATCCATCGTGGGTAAGCTAATGGAGACTATCCTGAAGGAGAGGCTGGTGGCCCTCCTAGAGGCCAAAGGACTACAGGACAGCAGACAGCATGGCTTCATATGTGGCAGATCCTGGCAAACCAACCTGGTGGAGTTCTATGACTGTGTAACTAGGCAACTGACAGGGGCCATGCAGTGGATGTCCTGTATCTGGACTTCAGTAAGGCATTCGACTCGGTGCCGCATGGAAGGCTTGGAAGTAAGTTAGAAGGCACAGGGGCCGGTACAAAGCTGGTGAGATGGGTAGTGAACTGGCTGAAGGGAAGGCAACAGAGGGTGGTGGTGGGTGGGGAGCTCTCACACCCAAGAGTAGTGACAAACAGTGTTCCACAGGGCTCGGTTTTGGGACCAGTGTTGTTTGGGATATTCATTGCAGACCTATCATTGAACATCAAGAGCAAGATCAGTCTGTTTGCTGATGATACCAAGATAGGAGCAGTGGTGGATGACCTAGGAGGATGGCAGGGGTTGCAGGTTGATCTGGCAAAGCTTGAAACCTGGTCAGACACCTGGCAACTAGGGTTTAATGCCAAAAAGTGCAAGGTGCTGTATTTTGGGATGAAGAACCCAAGGAGGAGTTACCAGCTGGGGGAGTGCAGCTAGCCCAGACAGAGGAAGAGAAGGATCTAGGGGTGTTCATTACAGGGTCAATGCACAACTCTGCACAATGTAGGGAGACAGCTGCAAAGGCCAACAAAATGCTGGGTTGTATTGCAAGGGGTATATCCTCGAGGAGGGAGGAGGTGATTCTGCCACTGTATAGGTCATTAGTTAGACCGCACCTGGAGTACTGCATGCAGTACTGGTGTCCATATCTGAAGAGGGACATTAAGTTACTGGAGGGGGTGCAGTGCAGGGTGGCAAAGATGATTAAGGGGCTAGGGGACTTATCATACGAGAGGAGGCTGAGGGAGTTGAACATGTACTTGCTGGAGGAGAAGAGGGACAGGGGAGACATGATTGAAACCTTTAAGCACATGAAAGGAATAAACGAGACAGGTACAGAGGGGCTGTTCAAAGTATGGGAGGGGAGGGACACCAGGTGCCATGATATGAGACTGGAGAGAGGAAGGTTCAGGAGGGAGATGAGGAGACACTTTTTACAGAGAGGTGGTGGCTGGGTGGAATGTGTTACCTGCAGAAGTGGTATGCAGTAGAACAGTGGAGTGCTTCAAAAGGGGATGGGACAGGACAAGGGGGAGGGTCAATGAAGGGGAAGGGTAGAGGGAGGGGCATCTGCAGAATAGGGAGTGCTAGCTGCACATTCGAGCAGACTTGATAGACCTCTAGGCCTTTATCTGTTGGCAAATTTCGTATGTTCGTATGTTCTTAACCTTGTGGCACAAAGCAGATCTCCCAAAAGATGGGCGGGCTCTATTTTCAAAGAGTCCTTACATCGCCACAACTTGCAGCGATCCAGGGCTGTAGAAACTCAGGCTATATCAGGGACCATTCACCCAATTTTACAAAAAATGGGAGTCCTTGTACCAAAGACCCCAGAGTTGCCGCCGCCCCAGGGTTACACCAAACATGTGGTGCAGTTATGGGGTTTGATGGAGGGATCCATCACCCCCCACCTGGTATAAGCCTAGATAAGCTGTGTAGTTGGGGGGAGTAATGTGGCTGGAAGTTGGGCTCCCTCCTGGAGCAGTGGGGGTGCCATAAGGAATAACAGGGGCATGGCAGCACTAAGAGGGTGTGGAGGTGCCATAGGGAGCAGCTGACAGATGCTTGGGTAGGGAGTTTGGCATGATGACAGCATCCTAATATGAACCCCAGGTGGAGGCAGCCCTGGCACCTGCCCTACAGGATCCACAGTCACCTACATGGGGTGGGTGGCAGTGGGTGCAGGTTCTGGGGTGCCTGTGGTTGAGGAATATGTGCTCCAGGCACTGTGACATTCATGTGGTATATATTTATTTATGTATTTATTTATTTGAATTTTGTTAACCAGGTAAGACCTCTGAGACAATAAAAGTCCCTTTTTCAGGATCGACCCGGGGTCACATGTTACATAGCAGTACAACAAGTATCACAGAGCAGTACATTACATTTCATAGCAGAACAACAAGTATCACAGAGCAGTACAGTGTACAGACAGTAAATGCAAGACATCTGTGAAGCATCATCAATTCCATGTACAATTGTTATATATACCAATATATTACATTGTATATATTACATTTCATAGTAGCACAACAGGTATCACAGAACAGTACAGTGTACAGACAGTAAATGCAGCCCCCCTGCGTGGCAGTCTGCAGATGTCCAACTACACTGCAGGGGATTGTGGGTCCCATGAGGCACAACATTAGGCAGGTGCCAGGGCTACTTCCACCTGGGGTCCATGTTAGGGTGCTGTCACCATGCCAACTCCCTTCCCAGTTCGAGCGACTATCCACTACTCCATAAGGCATGTCCACCAGATGCCTCCTCTGCACACACTCAGTGCCACTGTGCCTCCATCAGTCTCTATGGCACCCCCCACTGCTTCAAGGGCCCCCAGTCCCCACCTCACAGGACCTACACCACACTCACCACCTGCCAGGCAGTGACACAGGGCCCTCAGACCAGCTTCTGGCTGGTCCAACTTGAGTCCCCTTTTGCAACCATGGCAGGGCTTCTGGAATAGTGGAAAAGGAGATGGTGCAGCCCTATTGTAGTACAACCACCCTTGTAACCTGGTGCATGGGCACTTTTGCCACAAGGATGGTGCAGGGGGGCTTTGCTGCATGGCATCCTGATATTGAAGCAGCCAGTGTTTGAAAATTGTGATAGTCGCAAATTGTGATGCAAGGTGCCACTTGTGTCATACCCTTTTGGTGCAGGCACCTTGCGTCAAAGTTTTTTTTTTTTTTTTGAAAATTGAGATGGAGGTCTTTACTTTTTTTGGGTAATCATGGTCCTTTCTCCAAGAAATGCTACCAACTGAACTGATGATAGAGAGAGACTTGGTGAAAAAGGGAGAGAACGAATTGCAAATTAAGCTGGCGATAAACCTACTCTATGTAATGGATATTCCCAAGCTCAGATGTACATTAGAGATACTGCATCAGGAAGTGGGGTTGGGCAATTGGAAACCACTGCAGAGAGTATGCTGAAGCCATGCATGCCCAGCACACTGGCTGGTAAGAGGTGTAAAGGTTAAACCGAGGCACCCAGATCAGGGTAACCATCAGGATCTGAGGGGAGACTGGGTTAAGTGGCATGATGGCCTGCTGGTCCAGGGCTCCTGAAAACCATTCACAAGACATGCCTAAAAGTCCCTATAGTGGTGCTGCCTCCTGCACACTAAATGAGTTAGACACTATGGTGTCACAAGGTGTATGCTTAAAACTATTTTAAACCCAAAGCTAATAGCAATGTGGGAGATTCTGTTAAATTCAGTACAGATTAGGATTGGCTCTGACCTAAAGTATAACCTCACCTACTGCTTTTTTACAAGGAATAGGAGGGGTCATGTGGCTCAGCTGCAATGAAAAGTGGGTTCAACCTACACAAGGAGATTCCATAGGTTTTGACTCAAGTCCAGAGTCAGAATCGAACCTGGTCATGTCATCAAGGAGACTGCACGGGGACAGGGGTTTCCATCAGTATAAAACTGTAACACTATGAGTCTCCATAAAGAGTGACAACTGCTTAAATACCTTGCAATATTATCATTTTTCTGTCCAGGTAAAGGATTAGGCTAAGTGTACACCACAGTTTTGGGAGAAAGATATTGAAGCATGCAGTGACACTGTGGAGAACCCTCTGCTTAGTATAATACCTTACTCCAAGTCTCACAAGATAGCTCCTGTTGACCCCCTAAAAGGTTTCTATTATGATACCAGCCTCAGCTGAAGTATTATACAACAGCAGCTGAGTGGGTTCCAGGATCCAAGTATATCTGATCCAGAGGTTAAAGCATGTGGGGGCATTGTCCGGGATTGCTGGACTATGTGTATGTCAGTACATCCTTCAGGATGTGACTGTTGTACTGTGTCCAGGACCTCTTGCATGGAGATGTGTGGTACGGTTGGACTGCAGAAATGCAAATTCAGAAAGCTTGTGAAAAAAGTGTTGCTCATTTGAAAGTTCTCAGTCAGAACTGTGCAATTAATGGATTGAGTTAAGACTCTTTTCTTTTTAGGTACAGAGCAGGACATCTGTAGCACTTAAATTTACATGTAATCTTTGGTACATATGCCAACATCAGCCTTTGTATATTAATTGATTAGGAAACAAGGCCACTAAAAGAAGTGTTTCTGCATTACTTACTTGTTCCTCTGTTTAAAACTTGGAAATATTGATTAGTATCTTGAAATCATATTTCCTAAACTAGAATGTCTGAAAAGGCATACAGTAGTTCAATTCTAAAACTAGAATGGGGTTGTCTGCACCTGTGTTTCTCCAATTTTTGAGTATTATATGTTTAGTGACCATGAAAGCAGCACCTAATAAGGTTTTTACTTCGTTGTCAAGGAATAGGCATGACTCCATCTGAGTCAGAATCATAAACTCTGTAATTCTATACATATAATCACAGGTACTGTATTCTGCCAACCTTTTTTTTTTTTTGCTGTGGTATTTATCCTCCTGTGGCCACCTTGATGCATCCCCATAGCCTCGCATCCTACCATTGGGGGATCCATCCACCGTCCATCTCGACCGAGACTGCTGGCACCCAGTAACCCCTGCGGCTTGCCCCCCTAACTCCCCACCACAACGGATCCAGTTAGGGTACCAGCACCCAGTGAATACTCGTGGGCGGCCATCAAGCCGTGGTAGGTGCCACCTTTTCCCTGTTCTGTTCCCCTGAGTTGGAGGCTTGCAATGACGCCATTGGGCATGAGTGCACATGCGTCCACACACATCTCCATTCCAGTGTCTGCCCTCGACTCAACCCCAGTATATGGCGTGCTTCCCTGACCCCCAGCCTCCACCAGGGGGCAGTCGGGAACCGACCATTGTGAACCCCCCCATCCCAGAGAGGGAGAGCCATCTGTGGGATGCTCAATCCATCTCCTCCCCTCCCAGCCCCCAGTGACCCACGCTAGCTCCTGAACATGGGTCACCGGCGTGGAGCGAGGTATGGTGTCCAGCGCCTCAACCCTCAGTGCTACTGGGCTGGCCTAACCTTATTTTACTACAACATAGTCCCACATGGAATGTAAATGTCTGTGTCACAAGCTTCACTATGCCAACACTTCTTATTATCTGCTAACCTCATATTGTATATTGTCCAGAGCCAGCAGCACAGGCAGCCCATGCCCCAATAGCAGTGACACATGCAGACTTATCCGCGTCTTGTCAGAAGTACACCATCTTCGACAGGAGTTAAATGATTTCAGACAGGAATTTAATGATGCCTGGTGGGGGGGGGGGGGATTGCTAAACTCCAGGGTGCTGTCTCACAAATTACTAGTTCCCATTTAACTCCCAGCCGGTAGTTCTCTCAGCTACTCCCATCCAAATATTTCTGGTTTTAAGTCAACATTATGAATCTATTAAACCCTGTGCTGCTGGTCGCGTTCCTGCCATCCATGCTACTGATCACAGACTACTGTGCTAATGTGCTAGCCTTAGACCAGGAGTCCCTAATCTATTTCAGAACTACCCATTCTCCTCTGTCCCACCCTCCCCCAACTCCCACCTGGGAACAGTCCTCCCTTGGTCCTATCACCTTGTATTTCATTTCTAACTCTGAATGCTGTCTTCTTGGCCACTACCTGTCCTTTTGCTCCTGGACAATGCACACACCCCCATCCTTACCCACTCTTCCTCTCCTGCCTAATGCTAGCTGGGGACATCGAGTATAACCCGGGTCCACCCAACTCCTGCATCACCTCCTCCACTAGCACCTGGGGTAATGCAGCAGGGCTGATTTTTGCTCATATTAACATCTGCAATCTGCCCTCCAAGGTCCCCAACCTGGAGGTTTGGGTATCTCTGCACAAGCCTCACATGCTGGGAATCTCAGAAACCTGGTTAAAACTACACCTATCTGACACCTTGTACCAGCTACCTGGCTACTCCTCCCTGTGCCACAACAGGCCCGGCAAGAAAAAGGGTGGAGGTGTAGCTGTATTCTTCAGGGAACCCCTCTCTACTATTGTTGTCCTCTGCTCTGATGCCACCTCCACCTGTGAATGGCTCCTCTCCAAGGTGAGCCTGGGCTCCACTAAGAAGCTCTACATTGGCTGTTGCTATAACCCTCCTACTGCAGGGTCCGATGGCCTAAACAGATCTTTATCTGGCTTCAGCACCCTCTCCCCCATCAGAGACACCATTCTCCTTGGTGATTTCAGCTTAAACTGGCTGAGTGCCAACCAATCTGACTACATCTGCCAGCTAAAACAACGTAATCTTGTTCAGTCTATTGTGCAACCCACCAGACAGATTCCTCGTACAGGCTCCCAAACTCTCCTGGACTGGATCATCACTAATAGGGAAGACAGTGTTCTACAAGCTGGTACTATGTCTGACTCCATCAGTGAACACTCACCCACATTCATCCACCGGTCAACTAAAACCAAGCGCCCTCCCCCCAAATACCTATCCTTTTGAAATTTTCACTGTCCAGACACTACCCTCCTCCTTAGGGAAGCATGGTCACTGGATTGATCTCTGCTTTACTCCCACACTGATGCATCCTCAGCAGTGATGTCTCTCACTCAGACCCTGCTGGAATTGCAAGATAAGCATTTCCCTCTCACTACCAGATGCGTTTATGGTGGTTGCTCCCATTGGATCACTAAAGATCTTCTCTCCCACATTAAGGACAGGGATTGAGCTTGGATTGCCTACAAGGTGTCCCCCTCCCCGGCCCTCTGGGATGTTTATAGACACCTGAGAAACCGGTGCAAACACCTGGATAAGTCCCTGAAACAGAACTACTTCAGTAACCTTCAGGAGAAAAGTCTTGGTGACCCAAAGAAATTCTGAGAGTCCATCAGATTGCTTCTAAATCCCCAAACCGGCAAGTCGATCCTTCAGCTCAATTGCCCTACCAGCCTGGTAATAAACCCCCTAGATATTGCCAAGACTTTTAATGTTAAATTTACCAACCTGACTGCACTTCTCTCCATGCTCCCAAGTAGCCCACATGATGGTTTGGCCTACCACCCCCAAACTATCCCTCCCTCCCTAGCCCCCTTTCACCCATTCGCCCTTTTATTTCATGGCTTTCTCTGATATCGATACCTCTAAGCTGCTGAAATCCCTCCCTAACCAAGGCTCCCCTGTGTCAGACAGTCTCTACCCTAACTTCCTCAGACTCATCTCCTCTACTATTGTCAAGACCCTTATTTATCTTCAACCTTGCCCTATCCACCTCTACTATGTCTGACCCTTGGAAAAAGGCCAAAGTGATTACCATTTTCAAAGCTGGTGACCCAGACTCTGCTGACAACTAGCAGCCAATCTCTATCATCCCCCACCTAAATAAGCTCCTTGAGAAAGTTATCTACCACCAGCTCACTGAACATGTCACAAAGTACAACCACTTTTGAAGCCAGCAGCATGGATTTTGCAAGAATCACAGTACCACCACTGCTCTTGCACTGTTGACTAACCACATCCTTAAAAACATGAACAATGGTCAAGACATGGGTGCAGTTTTCTTCGACCTCTCCAAGGATTTTGACTTGATAAATCATGCCCTCCTCATCTTAAAACTACATCTCCTTGGCTGCTTCCATGACGTATATAACTGGTTCCCAAGCTACCTCTCCAATTGCTACCAATTTTTCAGTGTGGGCCCTGCCTGCTCCCTTACCCTGCCTGTCTCAACTGGGGTACCCCAGGGCTCTATTCTGGGTCCCCGGCTTTTCTCCTTATTTATAAGTTCCCTACTCATGGACAGTATCACTTGTCACTCCCTCCTCTGCATGCTCAACCTTGCCTTTTTTGTCAGTGACAAATCACCCTCCCACATTTCCTCAGTCCTTACCCAAAACTATGGAGCAGCCCATAACTGGTTTGCAACCAACCTCCTCCTGGTTAACACTATAAAAATTAAGGCTATGCTGTTTGGGTCCAAGCCCTTCCTATCCAAGCTCAAATCACCCTACTTACTCCACATTGTCCCCTCCAATGGCCAACTGCTTGAAAATATTTAAACCTTCAAGTACTGTAGCTTGGTGTATTACTTGATCCCTCCCTCTCCTTCTCTGAGCACATCAACTCTGTTGTTCACAGGATTAACCAAAAGCTGGGTATAGCCTTCAGATTCAGACACTACCTCACCTCAGAGGCCTGGCTTTCCATTGTCTAGGGAAACCTACTTCCTATAATTAACTACTGTTCCTCCATCTACTCAAGGGCTTCCTCTTCCCTCACTGCCAAACTCTCCACTGCCTACAAAAGTGCCTGTCACTTCACCTTACTGGCCCCTTATTTCACTCACCACTGTGTCCTTTATCAGGCACTGGGGTGGCTCCCACTCCAAGGCCGCTTCGACTTCGCCCTCTGCTGTTTGGTTGATAATGCCATCTGCACCGGCCAAGAGTCCCCTCTTGCAGCTCTATTCCAGGTCACAGCCTCACATCACTGCCTACACTCAAACTGTACCCCCTTCCTAAGGTAGCCACCAATACGGGTGAGAGATCCCTATCCCCTGCTGACCCCACACTATGGAACAAATTGCCAGCTGGAGCTTCACTCCTTGACTACAGTACCCACTGTCTATTCAAATCCTGCCTCAAAAACTGGCCCTTGCTGAATCTAGCTGCCGGTATTTCTCCAACTTATTTCACACTCCCCTGACAGATGCAATAATCCCCAACTCTGTTTCCTCAGCCACCTCTCAGTACCCTGTAATCTGCCTCAGATTTTAACACTCTGTAGCTTATGTTGCCTAAGCCTATTGTTTTGTACTCAATTGCATTGCTTTTGCTCCATTATATTTGACTTGTCCTCAATGAACTGTTATACTTTAAATTTCTGTATTTTGTATCTATTCACTGTATTTTGTTCAATTTCTGCCTCTGAGTTTAACACGCTGTACCTTATGTTACTGAGGTCTCCTGTTTTTTCCTTCATTGCTCTGGCTCCATTGTGTTTGACTTGCCCTTTATGCAGTATTGTACTTTGATTTCTGTATTTCATATTTTGTTTATCGTTGCCTCCTGTACTATTGCCATGCCCCGGGTCATGCCTGAAAATGGTCCCTAGCATCAATGTACTTACCTGGTTATCAAAGTCATAAATAAATAAATAAATGTTGACAAAAGCATGAGCATCCTGTCTGAACTGTGTGACAGCCCCAGTGGCAATTAATGTGACAGCACAAATTAATTTGTCATTTTCGTTTTCATTTTTCTATCCTCTATTCTGTTGTTTGTATGTTCCCCCTAAAAACAATAAAAACAACAAAAAAATCTGTTCTGTCATCTTTAATCTACATCCTTTAGTCCTCGTTTCTTTATTTGTATGTAAAATAATTTGTTTGACCACTGCTGTTGTGCTTGTCACTGTCTTATGCTCCCTATATAATTCAGTCCCTTTTCTTGTTCTCTATTACTTCTCCCTGCTCATTGTTGTATTACCATTGTCCTCCTGATCCTGCCTGTCATTTGTTATGCTTAGTGGGCAAGATTATGGAGGCACTCTTAAGGAAAGGATAGTGCAACACCTGGAACCCATAGGAGCACAGGATCCAAGACAGCATGGGTTTACAACAGGAAGGTCCTGTCAAACTAATTTCATAGATTTCTTTGACTGGGTAACCATGGTGGTGGACCAAGGGGGGAGCAGTTGATGTCACCTACCTTGACTTTGGCAAAGCTTTCGATACTGTTCCACATGGAAGATTGATTAATAAGCTGGGTAGGCCCGGGGGTGAGTCAGAAGTTGGTCAACTGGGTGGCAAACTGGTTGGTGAGCAGAAAACAGAGAGTGGTGGTACATTGTATACAGTCAGAAGAGATGCAAGTCACAAGTGGGGCACTTCAGGGATCAGTCCTGGGGCCAGTCCTCTTCAATATCTTCATCAGTGACATTGCAGATGGACTGGAGGATAAGGTTTGTCTGTTTGCAGATGACACCAAGAACTGCAACAGAGTAGATGATCCAGATGGGGTGGGCAGAATGAGAAGAGATCTGAATAAACTGGTAAAATGGATGAAAGAGTGGCAAATGGGGTTTAATGCAAAGAAGTGCAAGATCATGCACATAGGGAAGAAAAGCCACCTATAGGTTGGGAGGGGAGTTGTTGTCAATCACAAGGGAAGAAAGAGAATAGGGCATCATCTTCATCACAGATTACCTGAAATCATTCAAGCAGACCACTAAAGCAGTAGGTAAGACTAGAGGGATGTTGGGGTATATTAGTAGGGGTATTGCAAGTCATACGAGGGAGGTAATAATCCCTATTTACAAGACACTGGTGAGGCTCCATCTGGAATACTGTGTGCAGTACTGGTGGCCACACCTGTACAAGGACATTAACAAAATGGAGGCAGTCCAGAGAAGGGCAATCAACATGGTGCAGGGACTGCATTAGGAAACATATGAGGACAGGTTAAAGGAGCTCAGTATGCATACCATAGAGTAAAGGAGGGAGAGAGGTGAAATGATTGAAACATTCAAACACCTTAAGGGCATTAACAAGGTGAAAGAGTCTAACATGTTTCAATATAAGAAAAATAGCAGGACAAGAGGACACAGCACGAGATTAGAGGGAGGCTGATTGAGGGGGAATGTGAGGAAGTTCTTTTTCACAGAAAGGGTAGTGGATGCATGGAATAGCCTACCTCAGGAAGTGGTGGATATGACTACAGTGCAGGGCTTCAAACAGGCATGGGATAGGCATAAGGGAGCAATAAAGATGAGTATGAATAGATAGGCCATTGACAGAGTACAGGCCTATGGCACATTCATAAGGTAGAAAAAATGGGCAGACAGGATGGGCCTTGTGGTCCTTATCTGCTGTCAACTTCTATGTTTAAGCTGGCCCAGTGGCACTGAGGGCTGAGGTGCTGGACACCTTACCTCGCGCCATGCTGGTGACCCATGTTTGGGAATGAGCACAGGTCGTCGGGGGTCAGCAGGGGAGGAGAAGGATTGAGTGTCCAAGGACTGCTGTCCGGGGCAGGGGGAGACACCAGCTCTCAGTGTGTGACTGGCCCCTAGTGAAGGCTGGGGACTAGCGCACCAAAGCTCAAGAAAAGCATTAAATGCAGCAGACACTTGGAGAAGCACGTGCGGTAGTGTGTGTGCTCACTTCTTGGCATCATTGCACACTGCATCTCGGCAGAAAAATGGAGGAAAAACAGAAGGCACTAATGGGCAGAATGACCAGATCCCTGCAGGCACCGCCTTCACATTGGGCAGTAACCCTCAGTTCTGGATTCATGAGAGACAGCGGAGGGGGTCCTGCCACCCTACCACAGGGGGCATAGCCATGAGGAAACACTGAGAGGTAAGTTGCGAGCAGGGGATGGGGCTGGGGGATCAGAGAGGCTAGCCAACAGTGCCTGAGGAGAAAAATAAGAGTAGCTGCAAAAAAAAAAAATTCTATGTTTCAATGTTTCTGTGTTAGTCTGTACCATGTCCGTGTACCCCCTCCCCTAATAAACACCTTATTCCCTTATTATTTGTGGTGTGTGTTACTTCTTAGAGTAGGTTACACCTACAGGATTACTTTTAACAACATAATGATGTGTGATGCAGTTGCATTCCATATATATGGAGTTTGCAAATGAAAGGCTGGCTCCTGCCAAAGGCTGTCGGCCGTCTGGGCCTTGTGCACAGAGTGCATAGTTTTTGAATTCAGATACCTCATGTGAGTTGCTGCAACTTAAAGTTAGGAGAGCTCATCCCAGCATATGTCCATAAAGTGCTTGTTCTTTATTCGAGTCTCAAGTGTGGCAAGGAAACAATGTAAAAAGTGCTTCCATATAACTTAGATAAAAACTCCCACTTCCCCAAGGCACCATCATTCTTTATATGTTATTGGTTATGTCACACCTGGTGCACATGTTTTTCACATGCGTGCTTTGCGTGTGAGAAAGCATGTATGTATGAAACACATCAGGCATGACATAACCTTTGATGTATCTCAAGTACGGTGCCTTGACGGAGCGTGCGTATTTATCTTAGTTATATGGGAGCATTTTTTTACATTGTTTTCTTGCCACACTGGAATAAAGATCACTTTGTGGATGTGTGCTGGGGTGAGTACTTCTTACTTTGAGTTGAAGTAACTCACATGAGGTATTTGAACTTAAAAAATACAGACTCTGTGCATAAGGCCCTGATGGCCAACAGCCTTCGACATGTACCGGCCTTTCTTTTGCAAACTCCATATATGTGGAATGTTATGTTTTGTGAAAATTATGTTGAAAGCATCACCTGCTCTTTAACATGTTTCCTCCTGCTATCCACAAATGTCAAGTATTGTGCCTATAAAAAATGGTTTCAGTATGCTATGTGATGTTGCATCACATATTGTTCTGTGCAGCATTCCAAAGATGTAACACATCTGGTGTTGCCATTGCCTAACATGCTCCAGAAGTCCAGAAATGTTTCCCAAAAAATGTTACAGTAAATTGAGACAGAAATCTGGTGTCAGTCATGCTGTTAGATGGTGTCCCCCCATCTACTGGACCTCAAACTGAAGCTTCTGCCATTGTTTACAAAGGATTACAGGCCTAATCTTGGTGCTGCCACTGCCAAACATGCCCCAGAATTCCAGAAATGCTTCCCAAGAAATGTTACATTAAACTGAAACAGAAATCAGGTCTCAGTCATGATGTTAAATGGTGCCCGCCATCCACCCGGATCAAAACATGTTGTTTAGCCCACTGCTTACCAAGGATTTCAGGCCTCATCTTATTGCTGCCAGTGCCAAACAGGCCCTAGAAGTCCAGAAATGTTTTATAAAAAATTTTACATTAAATTGAGACAGAAATCTGATGTCAATCATGCTGTTATATGGTTCACATCCACCACCAGGACCGAAATCTGTTGTTTTCTATACTGTTTACAAAGGTTTTTAGACCTAATTTTGGTGCTACCACTGCCTAACATGCCCCAGAAGTCCAGAAATAGTTCCCCAAAAATGTTATAGTAAATTGAAACAGAAATCTGGTGGCGGTCATGCTGTTAGATGGTTCACATCCACCACCAGGTCTGAAATCTGCTGTTTTCTCCACCATTTACAATGGTTTTCTGGCCTAATCTTGGTGCTGCCACTGCTAAACATGCCCCAGAAGTTCAGAAATGTTTCCCAAAAAAATTGATAGTAAATTGAGACAGAAATCTGATGTCAGTCATGCTGTTAGATAGCTCACATCCACCACCAGGACCAAGTCTGCTGTTTTCTACACTGTTTACAATGGTTTTTAGGTATATCTTGGTGCTGCCACTGCATAACATGCTTCAGAAGTCCAGAAATGGTTCCCCAAAAATGTTACAATAAACTGAGACAGAAATCTGGTGTCAGTCATGCTGTTATATGGTGTCCCCCCTGTCTCTTGGACCTCAAACTGAAGCTTCTGCCGCTGTTGAATAAGTGTGATTTAAAACCTGCAGTACTATCTGCAAAGGGCAAACAGAAATCAGAACAGGTGGCTGCACTTCAGTCTATACAACTACCTAAAACTGCTACTGTAGTCTATTCGAGTGTTAAAACACTTTTATTTTTTCAGTTACAAAAGCACAAATTGAGTAACATGGGGCAACAGGAGGACAAAAGAAAGAGATTTTAAATACCAAAGTGACAGAGAACACCACCACAACAACGATGTGCAGTAACACTGAAAAAATACTTAAATAGTTCTTAATAAAATGTCAGTTTTTAAATGGAATGGTTATTACACAACTTGAAAATAACCAGGTAGGTACAGGTAGGTTCAAGCAAGCTAAATTGTAAACCAACCACGCAGAACACCTCACAGTCACAATACAATCTGCAGTCTAGATAAGGGGTGCCTGGAGAAAGCAAGTACTGCAATGTGTTAGTACTTACTAAATACAATTTTGGCTTATAGATATATTAGATGGAAGGGACAACAAGATTTGTAATGAACAAACAAAGTCGCCTTCAACAATCTTGCAGGGACCACCACTCTCTTGAAAAATGATGTAGTTTTTTATATAGTATGGATCAGGTAGTAAACACCAGTGGTGTAACAGGGAGGAAAGGGTTATTATGGTAAGCAAATTGAATAGAAAAACAGGAACGCTGCAATGCAGAGGCTAGATCACACTTAATTTCTGTGAGCAATTCAACAATGCAGTGTACCTGGATATGGACAAGTGTTCAATGTCCACAAATACTTCCAATACAAAAATAAAGCAGAAAAATGATTAAACAAAGGGAAACAGGAACAGCACTACTCAGAATGAGTAACTGTTCAGATAAAGTTACCCAAAAAAGGGTCAATATGTAAGAAAAATATTACAAATAAGTAACACACCAATACAAATATTAAGACTAAAAAGAAATAACAGAAACTCTTTCACAATGTGTGAGAAATCTGTCGAATATTAGGAACTAGCCTGCTCTGCTTTCACACACACACACACACACACACACACCACAGTCAACCCTCCCCCACTCAGCTCCCTCACAGACACAGAGAAAACTGAAAACACTACTTAAGTTTAATTAAGTATTATCCAAAGATACTAAATCAAAAAAATGTTTACTAGCAGCACTAGGAGCAAAATTTAGATTTTTGGAGCAATTAGTTCTCAAAAATAACAAATGAAGAGGTTCTTGAAGGGGTTATTGGCTGTAATGCACCACACTGAACTGCCCTCTGACTCAACAGACAATATATTGTGCAGAAAACAGCCTGCACATGATATGTCAGCTATTTACCCACAATACATTGCAAATTTGCAGGCAAAATTGAAAAACACTGGTGAAATTAGAGAAATTTGGTGAAATTTCACATTACACAAAATCACCATCCGATGTGAAATTACGTTTCGCCTAGGTGAAAAATTTCACTTAATGTGGAAAATACGCGAAATATTTCACTAGGTGAAATTTTCCAATTTCGCACAACTCTATCTACCATTCACAGGACTGAGTCACTAAATCTCTCCCAGATTATTTCAGAACCCATTGGGCTGAATACCCACTCAACTAATCATACTCTTTTGGACTGGATTCTAACCTCCCACCCTCACTGCATTGTTGCAGAACGTGTATTGGTGGATTAATGTAGTAACCATTCCATGATGTTCTGCATCAGGAAAGTCTGGCATCCTCCCTCCCTCCTCCCCAACATACATGTGGTCCAAGTCTCTCTGATCTTTAAACATCAATGCTATACTGAGTGACCTTACTGCAAAAGACTGGTCAGCCATCATCACTGCCTCTGATATCGACATGGCCCTCACCTTTTTCCACTCCAAATTCTCATATGTCTAGGACAAGCATGGCCCCCTCAGGAAAATCCAGAGTCAAAACTTCCCACCACCCTGGATTACCTCTAAAATCATTGAACTGTGCAAGTCCCATGATCTCACCTGTGCCTATGATAAATTATCCCACTCTTCTCCTGACCTCAGCTCCTATGAGGCTCTGAGGAACAACTATATGAAGACTGTCTGGGCTGTGCAATCTCACTATTTCAAGGCCAACCTCCAGAAAAACTTAATTTCCCCTTCTAAATTCTAGAAGGTTATCCATTTTCTGTTTGACCCTTCTGCCCAGTCCACTCCCATAACCCATGTGATTGATAGTTCACATGTGTCTGACTGTACCTCTGTTGCTGCTCACTTCAATGAGTTTTTCACTACCTACACCATCCCGTTCTGTCCCCTTACAAGCTCCTCTCCTTTCCTTCCAGTTCCCCTCCTGCTCCCTCCAGTTCCCCTCCTACTCCCTCCAGTTCCCCTCCTACTCCCTCCAGTTCCCCTCCTACTCCCTCCCCACTGCTCCCAGGGTTTCTTCTTTCCCCCACCATCCAGGAATCCCTGCTTGCCCTCTCCTCCCTCAACCATTCTAAATCCAGCCCCAATGATTTGGACCCCAAGCTCCTCCACCTCTCTGCTCCTCCCATTGCAGCACCCTTCACTCAGTTCAATTTAGTTTATCGTTTGGTATCAAACCATTACATTACAGGATAAAATTCAAGACAAGGTATAAGTATACATTTGCAGAAACACAATACATATAGGCCCAGATATTCAAACTGCCCCAGGCTGTGGTGCAAGTTTGGGCACAGCGCAACTTGACTGCACAGGGGTGTGGACTGGGCGATATTCAACGGAGCTGCGCCATGGCTCAGCAGCATTGAATATCACACCCTGGCCACCCGCAGTGTGCATGGTGCAGTGGCACTGCGTCAGCGCAAGTGGCCAGAGTGGAGCATTGGGATGCACTAACGCAAGTTCCATTGTGCTATGCACAGCAACAGTGATATTCAAAACTTGACATGCAAATGGGGCCATAATGTATGCAAGGCACAAATGGGGCCATTTGCATGTCATTATGGCACATTTTCATGCAGGTGCACCGATTACCGATGACCTGCGCCTGGTGCCATGCCAGGTAGCAGCCGTCAGGGACCGATGCCCCCTGCAGCCGGCAATGTGCTCCACAGCCCGATGGTGGGCTGCAGTAAAAAATTGAAAATCATAAATCCCTGGTGGCCCAGTGGACCTGTCTGCCTGATCACGGGCTAAGTATATACTGTATATATAAAATCCCTATCATCCCTGGTGGTCCAGTGGATACTGTCTACCAGAATTGCAGGCATTTGTCAAAAATCGAAGAATTTCTGGTTCATTATTTTGGTCCAGTGGACGCTGTCGCCTCGATCACGGGCATTTGTGAAAATAAGAAGATTCTGTCCAATATCCCTGGTGGTCCAGTGGACTGTCTGCCCGATCGCGGGCATTTATAAAAATCAATAAAATATTCCAATATCCCTGGTGGTCTAGTACCCTCATCTCTACCCACCCACTGAGCCCCCTGCCCCAATCCCCAGTCAGCGCGGCGGCAGCACCACACCGCCTGCTGCCTGCCCACTGCCCACCGACCGACACCGCCGGGTATATGCCCATTTGTCCACAGTGTGAGCTGATGAGTATGTAGCTCATACAGCATTGTTATTATTCCAGATATGTGAATGGATCCACCACATATCTGAATGTAGTACGGTATGGTTTTCGCATGCCCATTGGCTCATGCTGTGACCATCGGTGTAGCCCTACTGACAGTGTTAGTCAGTGTGGTGGGCAAGCAGGCTGGTGGGGGCTGCCACACGCCAGCTGGATGGGGGGAGCAGGTAGTGGGGCTCAGGGTGGGTGGGGAGGGAGTTACCGCTAGACCACCAGGGATATTGGACATATTTATTGATTTTTATTACAAATGCCAGCAATCAGGCAGACAGCGGTTCACTGGACCACCAGGGATATTGGACAGAATTCTTCTTATTTTTTACAAATGCCCACGATCGGGAAGACAGCGGTCCACTGGACCACCAGGGATATTGGACAGAGTTCTTCTTATTTTTTACAAATGCCCGCGATCGGGCAGACAGTGGTCCACTGGACCACCAGGGATGATAGGGATTTTTTTAATTTACTCAGCCCGTGATCGGGCGGGCAGGTCCACTGGACCACCAGGGATATAGCGATTCTTTTATGTTACAAATGCCCATGATCGGGCATGGGAAGGCACCGCCAGGTGCAGCCAGAGCTCGGGTGGCCACTCACAGGTGGCAGCTGCCGTGTTATGCCCTGCAATGCAGCAGCTCACCTGTGGGTGGGAAGCCATTGTTCCTTTTTTTTTGGATCAACTTTGTGCTGGCGCAGGTAGGGGTTGCACATGCATGGCTCTGCACATCCCAGGCTGAATATTGGGCTGTGCAGGGTATGCATGGGCACGCCCCCCACCTGTGCCTGCATACATTACTGATGCACTCCTGCACATTGGGATTTGTGCTGTGCACTTTTCTCTTTTTAATGTTGCACCGGGGCACATCAGTGGGTTGCGAATGGCTCAACACTGTTGCGCCATGCTCAACCCTTTTGAATATCTGGGCCATACTGTACATAATAGCTAGAATAAGTCAAATACAGTCAAAATGTTTAAAAGTCCAACAGTGGTTTTAGCTAGGGATAAGTCTATTTAGCTTCACAGGTGGAAAGTATGTAAAAAACTAACTAGATTTGATAGTTTATCTGGATCCTGAGTGGTGAATAATTCAAATATTGTCTTATCTTATTGACAAGCAAACTTAAAGTGCTCAGTGTTTTTCCAAGCCATTTGTCTTTACGTTTTGAGTAGAGTGGACATAGTAGTACAATGTGCTTCAAATTGTCTTCCAATGATTTTCCACACTTACAATAAGGGGCAGAAACAGTAGGTCTTTTCTGCATATACTGTAATGTATGTGATTGGTGTTGTACAATTCCATCCTATATTTTGTTATTAACCGCCAATGTTCTGGTTTTGTAAGTTTAATTAAGTATGTTTCAAGTTTGTGTGTTAATTTAATTTTTTTGTATCGTCTATAACACTTGTAGTTAGATAGATGTTCAAAGTTTGTGACTATATCAGTGTCCCTTACCCTGGTTATTACATGGCTTTTAATTTCTTCCCATGGTTTTACACATATTTCATTTAACATTGTGCCCAGTCCCAAGGGAAAAAGTTATTTTTGTTTTAATTAAACAGACTATAGGTGAGGTAAAACATCAGTCCGAGCACTCTATTTGTTCTTCTAAACATCATCTGGGAAGACATGATTCTGGTAACAAGAAGAGTTTTAATAGAAAAACAAGTCTCTTTTCTTGGGCCAGTGCATCAAGTGTATATTGTCCCAATTCAAGGCATAGCAAGGCTCAGGGTGCTGACTGGGAGACCATGAGTAAATGCCTGTAAAGTTAATTCACTGGTACCTCAAGGTTCCTCAGACTACCATGGCCCCATACTTCTGCTGTGTATAACGCACCCATTTTGATCTTAGCATTTAATACCTTTAAGACCCCTAAAACTGAACTCTTTCCGAGTTTGGCATTGAACAAATGAAGGGTGACCAAAGCCATCCCTAGTCTGTTCAATACCAATGTCCTATGATTTGTCCATTTAGCATTTTGCAAGAATCTAACTTCTAAATAATCAAATGTCTTTACTGTTTCCAGTTTATCTTGCTCAGTCCAAACCATTGGATATGTTCTTTTCCTATTTCCAAAACTACTAGTTTAGTTTTATCTTTATTTATTTTAAGTTGGAGTGCTGAATGCATCTTTGAAAAGAGGTTCAGCTTCCTCTGAATCCCTAGCAATAATGTGGATAATAGGACCAAATCATCGGCGTAGACCAGTACTGGTATTAATTCATTATCAGTCTTGGGGGAATGAAAGTCTGGATCATATAGGTTTTCTAATATTGTATTAATATATAGATTGAAAAGAATTGGAGCCACAAGGCATCCTTGTCTAACCCCTCTGTTAGTTGAGAAACTATTATTTGTCTGTCCAAATTGGTTGTACTGTATTTGTGACCATGTATCTGAGTACAGTCTAATTATAATATTTGCAATATTAGAGTCTAATGCAAGTTCTTTTTATTTAAGGAATGTTTCTACTAATGCTCTCAAAAGAAGTGGTGAAATCTACAAAGCAGCAATATAACTTCTGATTTTTTATACTCGAAAATTTCCAAATAAGATGGTCAAGTAGAAAACAATGCTGTACTGTAGTTCTATCCAATTGAAAGCCATTTTGAAGCTCACTTAATTTGGAGTTACTCTCTATCAAGGTGTTCAAATGATCTAGTATGATTTTACTAAATATATTTTGGGAGACATCCATGAGACTAATTGGGCAGTACATTTTGGGGTCTCTACTATCTCCTTTTTTAAAGATTGGATATATATATATATATATATATATATATATATATATATATATATAGCGGCCTTTCCAACTTTTGGGGATTTCTAAACACTGAATAATTGCATTGAATAGTATTTTGAATATAGGTAGCCACCAATGAGGAAATGTCTTATAAATATCATCTATTACTACATCTGGTCCCGGTGCTTTATTAGAGGCTAATGATACTATTGCTATGTACATTTCTTCTTCACTTTTAAGGAGAGAGAGACCGGGAAGTATTGCTCCTTCTTAATAAGTGAAGGTAAAAGTTTTTGCTCATCTGGTGTATAATATAAATTTCTAAATTATTCTATCCAGGAATCTGGGTTTATATTTGCTTCTGTGCTTTTGGAGTATTTATTATATCCTTGGGCCACCAGGCTCCAGAATGATTTATTATCTCATTTCCACCATCTTCCTTAGTTTTTCCCACATATCTATGTTGTATTTAAGTTTCTCTTTTTCCAGAATCTGCTGATATTCTTTCCTGTATCTATTCAATTTAATGGCTCTTTTTCTGGGATTGGGAATTTCTCTTTTAGCTTTGCCTATGTCGTGATTTAAATTTCTTTTAGCTATCCTACAAGTATCATTAAACCATGATTTACCAGGGAATGTAGGAGTTTAGTTGGTTACTCTATGTTCCATACAGCGAAGTCTGATTAGAATAGAGATTTGCTGCCATAATGTTTTAGTTTTTTCAAAGACAGAGGGGGAGAGCATTAGTTCTTTAAACTGGATTAGTTGAGCTGACTCAAGTAATTCTTTGAAATTAACTTTTTGATAGTCACACATTATCCTTTGCTGGGTAATGATTTCTAGGTTAATTCTTTCAGTTACCAGAGGGGAATTATAAAGAGGGCAATCTGGGGTCAGGGTTAAAACAATTGGATATTGGGTTGATTTGTATAGTTCTATTATTTTTAAATCTTTTATTAATTCTGTGACTACCACGTTGGTCCATACAAGATCTATAGTGGAAGCACCCATGAGACCATTAAATGTCAGTGATCACTTGGTATCCCCTGGTGTGTGTCCATTTATTAAAGTCATATTTAATTCAAGCATTAGATTTTCTAAAGCCTTGACTCTATCATTTGTTTTGGGATCTGAAGGTGCTCTGGGACAAATTAGTCTTGGGTTAATAAACTGCAAATAAGGAGAGAGTTCCCCTGAATAGATTTCATTCTGTTCCTGGGAGGACATTCTCACATTAAAATCTCCTATTACTATAAGTGGAATACTTTCCCAAGTATCCATAATTTTTTCCATCTCTATTTTAAATATATGGTATATATTTTGAGGATTTCCTTTATTTGGAGGGAAATATATGTTTAATATAACCATGCCACCGTTGTTGCTCTCCATTTTATGGGCTAACAGATTTTCTGAGTCTGTCTTTATTCTGTCAGTGTTACAACTATGAAATGTTTTAATGTACATTATTATACCTGCCTTATATCTTACAAAACTCTTGCCCATAGTAGCTGGTATTGAATAGCTGCTATAGCCAGGTAGAAGTGGAGAGAAATTTCCTGAACACCAAGTCTCCTTTCGAAAGATTGTCATATGACATTATATAGTTTTTTACTTCAGCATCTACCAATTTTAAATGGATACCTTCTATGTTCCAGGATACAATTTTAAATATGTTAAGGGGCAAGTTAATCTCAGGACTATCATTATTTATTTAAGTTTTTATTGAGTTTTTGTTAACCAGGTAAGTGCACTAGACAGATTCTGCCTATTTTCAGGCATGACCCAGGGGAAGAGGATACAGATTAATGCCAACTGACCTTGAACCAGATTAAGCTGTTGGTATTTTTAGACTTGTCTTTATTTGGTGGAGATGGTTGTCAATCTTTATCTGGGGTTTCTAGTGCACTAAATCTATTGATTTTTTCTACATAGTAATTCCCTGACTTCTCTTCACCCTTGGTTCTGGGAGAAGGACTTGCTAATAACTGAGAGGAAACTATATATATTCCCAAAGAGTCTAATCTACTTGCTAATTCTAAAATTGTTTAGCTAGTTGTGGATTTTTAAAAGTTACATCAATCTGTGTTCCGTCATACTCATATCTATTTAGTCTAAGCCATTCAATGGCATTGTTTGGCATTTTCACATGTAAGGACCATGTCCAAAAGGTGATTAAGTCATTTTTTATCTTCCTTTTGGGTCCAGTTCTTATAGTTTCCCATCCAAAAATGTATCATTCTGCATTCTCATTCTCGTTTAGATTGTAGTTCTCTCCATTTGATAATTTCTAGTACTCTCTCTGTTATGTTGTTGCCTTGGTCACTTCTAGTGCCATGGGTATTTTCCTTTGAACCAGATGTCTCATTTAAAATTGGGACTTTTCGTGGGGGGAGAATAGAAATACCACATCGGTTAAGAACTAAATTTTTCTCCCAGATTTTCTTTGCAGTGTCTTCTTAAGGGCAATATATTAAGACACAATTCTGAAATTTTGAGTTTGGTGGTCTCATAACACAATGTGTCTCCGGCTCTTGTTGAATGTGGAATAATTGGAATGTCCCATTTTGTAGTAAAGTTGGAGACTCATTATCTAACCTTGGTATACTGTAAGTTTCTATTAGAAATTCAAATTTGCCCTCAGTTTCATTATTGTATTCTGCAAGAGTCTGCTGAAAGTTAACCCTATTAATGGCAGTGGTTTGTGATGTTGTTGGTACCGGTTGGGACTGTTTATTGAAAGTCCCCGATGTAGGCAAACATTCTCATTTAAATTCCATTTATTACTTCTACCCTCTTTATTAGTTATTTTTGGAGTCTGAGTTTCTGCTTCAGTTAGCTTACAGTCATTCTGGATTACAATTAAATCATTTTGGAACTCTGTAGTGTTTCTTGTATCACACTTTTGTGAATTTACTTCAAGATGCTTAAATCCTTTTTCTGCTTCTGCTGTTAGGCCTTCATTAACACTCACTGTCTGTATCACCTTTTTTGTATCTTATTTTTTGAGGGTTTTTTTTAGCTTTCCTTTTCTCCAATATGAAGGCTTTCATGTAACATTTGCATATATTGTCCTCGTCAAAAGGGGCTGGTAAAGCCACCTGAGTAGATTTGTTTGCTCTTTCTTAATTCACTCTCTGAGCTATAGTATTCTTCATGCAGATAGACTGATTATTTCCATGGCCAAAACCTATTTCACTTATTCTGGCTAATAGAATTTTATTGTAGAAAACATCTGCCCTTAAATTGGTAATTTCGTCTTCGATCCCAGCTTAATTTTCCAAAATGACTATATCCACATAGTATCTGTTTTTAATTATTTCCAGCATTTGTTTAGACATTGAGGAACTTGATATAAACTCACCCACATTTGCAAAATGCTCTGTCATAATTGATTTGCGAGGATTTAGTATTCCTATTCTTTACCTCACCATCTATATCTTGGCCCTTTTCTTTTGCTTTCTGATCCTTCACGTTAGTAATATTAAATGTCTCAAATGCTTGTCCAACTTCTAATTTTTTAGCTCTTCTATAGTTGCATTGAGATCTTTTAAATTGTGTCCAGTTTACTCTTATTAATCCCATTAATTAGGAAAACTCTGTCTTTAGTCCCCACAAAAGTAGGATGACAATTAGGGGATTTTATTGAATTTATGGATGTTTTTTCCTGATCAGATATATTATAAGGGGAGAAAACTGCTAGTGGAGTAGCCTCATATAAATCATTGTATTTAGTAAGCTCAACTGATTCCCATTCATTAGAATAAATTGATATGCCATCCATTATACTTATGTGAGAATGGGGCTGGAAATATCTGTGGGGAGGCTAGGATGGATGTTCCACAGCTCTGTGATTGCAGACTGTTTACCATTTTTGAGCCTTTTTGATTTTTTCTTATTTTCAAGGGGTGTTAATAAAGGCATTTCCTCTAGCAAGTAGTCTCCCTTTTCTTTGAATTGAGATTTTTCCTCATTTGTTGAAATAACCTTTTTTCCACTTCTTGTGTGAACCATTGTATAAATTATATAAATTAGCAAGGTGCAAATATGCAACTGTGCAAACTGTGACTTATATGCTACCCCAAGCTCAAGTAATCTGATAATAAGACCAAAAAAAACACAAAATGCTAACATACTTGTGTTTATACTATACTTAGCCCTTATGGAGCTATACTTGTGCTTATATTAATTCAGACACATGCCACATAAATTATCCACAGTTTTTTTTTATCTGTAGACAAAGTTTAAATGCACATGATAAATATTTGCTGGCATCCACACATATCTCATATATACACATTGAATCGAATAAAACCATGAAAGAAAACTTACATGCTCAATTTCTTTCACAGCATGCTCTCATAAACACAAGTCAAGGTGTAGCAGGACCTCTCACTCTCTCTCTCTTTTTAAAGGTGCTGTGCCAACTGGGTGCTGTGTTTAAATAGACCGGGAGTTGGGCGTGGGGCATAGCGTGTCATCACGAGAAGCTTGGCGTGCATCACAGGAAAGAACTAAATTGATTTAATGTAGGCCTAATAGGCTTTAATATGCCTTTTTTTAAGTGCTAATTTTTCCATTAGCAGATTATATCTTTTAGCCACTAGAGGGCCCAGTTATAAGCACACCTACCCAATCCAATACAATACAATCCTTCTGACTGTCACACCTGTTGTCCCTCCATGCATCACAGTTTCTGCTTCACTTACTCTCGTCCCTCTTTCCACTTTTCTTCCTCCCTGGAGCTTGCTTCCCCTCCTCACCTCAGCATCCTACTTGGCACTGCCTATCATCACTCAGGTACTCTCCATCATGAGCTTGTCCCCCCGCCGGGTGCTCCTTTCTGCAAATGGATGGCAGTCCCCGCCTACCACTGTACACAGGCCCTGGACCCTCTCATCACTCTTTCACATGCCATCACTCTGGGATCATTGCCACCAACCTAATGTAAGTTCCTGCAAAAAATGGGCATGTAGACTCATGCTCAGGGACTTACACTGGTGCACCCTGAAGCTTGTGCTTCTCCTCTTGCTGCTGTCAGGAATCATCCACCCTAACCCTGGCCCAATCAGCTCCAGCTCTATCTACTAGGAAAAGCCCTCAGGACCACTCTCCATAGCATCTCTCAACATTTTTAGTCTACTCCCCAAGCTGGATGCCCTACAAATCTTTACCAATCAGTACAGACCAGATATCCTGGCAGTTGTAGAAATCTGGCTTACACCCAAAATCTCTGACATGGCTATCACTCTTCCAGGCTACAGTGTTTCCAGGCTGCACTGGAAATCCAAAAGAGGTGGTGGATGTGCAATTTACCTTAAAGATTCACTACTGGGACACCCCATCACTACCCCCCTCCCAGTCACTGCTGCACAGATTTTCCCTATCAGAATCTTATTAGATGCCCATAACAAATCTCTCACATTTTCCTCAGTGTATATCCCCCCAAAAGAACAAGGTAATGGCCTTAGCACTGTCTTGGAATTCACCAGGTCCCAACCTCCTGACTCTGAAATGATTCTGCTTGGAGACTTTAATATAAACTGGCTCACGTCTGATGCAGGGGTCCATAAGGATGCCATCTCTCAGGCAATCTCACCCAGATGGTCGTCTCTCCAACCAGGAAAAACTACAAATCTGGCATCAGCACCCTTCTGGACTGGATTCTTATCAGCCACCCAACTCATATCACAAATACTTCAGTCCTCCCTGACTTGCTTAGCGACCATTCCCCTATCATCTGTGAATGGTCAAACAAATTCCGCAAGCCCCCTCCTAATATCACTAGTAGAGTCCAACAATGTGGGCAGTTGTCACAACTCAAAACATGCCTCAACCTCCAAGACTGGTTCCCTATTTACAAAGCAACAGATGTAATACTGTGCTGGATTACTTCATCAACACTTTCAATACAGTCTGTGATTCCTACGCTTCTTTTAAAAAGTGCAAAGTTAAAGCCCTTTGCAATCCCTGGCTCTCGGCTGATCTCTTACATCAACTAAAATCTAGAGATCACCTCTGGGATCTGGCCAGAACTACTGGTAAAGAAACTGACACCCAAAACTATAAACGTGCATGGAATGACTGTACTAAATCTATCCGGTAAAAGAAATCTACCTACTTCAAGAACGCTCTCACGGATACCTAGGGTAATGGGAGGGCATTTTGGAACAATATTAAAGAGGTCACTGGGAAGTAGCCAAAAACCTCCCCTACCTTGCTTAACATAAATGGGTCTACTACGCTTGACCCTAAAATTACAGCAAATACCTTCAACACTGCATTCACCGATCTCAGCAATGTTCTCCCTTCTGACTTTTTCAAGGACTATGACTCTCCCTCTCCTCCCCAATGCCTCCTCATCCTCTAGCCACCTGCCTTTTAATTTCAAAGCAGTCAAGATGCATGAAGCCTGCAAACACATTACCAAACCCATCACCAAATCCAGATCCAGCAGTGATACACTTCACCTTAAACTGCTGTCCCCTCACCCTTGATGAGGTGTTACAGCCACTGACATATATTTTCAACCTCTCACTTAGGCTCAGCCAGTTCCCTGACAAATGGAAATCCGCCACTGTTACCCCTGTCCATAAAAGTGGTGACAGGGCCACTCATAGAAACTACTGTCCGATCCCTATATTGCCACCCCTCTCCAAAGCCCTTGAACATATTGCAGCAGATCAGCTCACAGATTTCCTGGATAAATACAATATCCTGTGCTCGCAACAACATGGCTTCAGGAAAGGACATAGCACCTCATCTGCCCTACTGGAATTCTCTGGCATTCTTCACAGCTCATTGGACAATGGTCAGTTAATTGGGTCCATCTTTATTGATCTGACTAAGGCGTTTTGACACTGCCATCATCGCCTACTGCTTGTGCAACTTCTGAAAGCTGTGCTGTCTCCCAACTCCACTGCCTGGTTCAAAAGCTACTTGGAGAACCAGAGGTCTTCTCTGATACCAGGCCTGTTTGCTCAGGTGTCCCCCAGGGTTCCATTCTGGGCCCCCTACTATTCAGATTGTTCCTGAACTCCCTTCCAAATTCTTGCTCCAAAACAATCATCCTCTATGCAGAAGCATACATGTGATACTGAAAATCTGGGTGGGAGGGAGGTTTGGCCAAGTTAAGAGGGAGATTTGACTTTTAGGAGGGAGATAGCATAGTGCATCTGTTTTCCAGTGAAATAAATTCAAAAACAAGAACATTTTCAATTTTTATGCATTTAATACTTAATGTACTCCAGAATAATTCATACAAAATTCAGATGTAGAAAATTCAAAGTTAAAAAAAAAAATCAATAAATATTGTTTACTTTCTTGGGGTGGTACTGTCACTATGTGCATAAGTGCTGCATGCTGATTTAGCTGCCTTAAGTATGTTGCTATCTGGTGTGTAGTTGTAACAGTCAGTGTCAATGTTCATTTTTGCACACATTATTGATGAGATGGTGTTGTTTGATAATCTCCCCCTGTTGTCATCTTGGATTTTTCTGAGCATACTGAAAGATCTCTCAGCTGCAGCAATACTGTGTGGAAGACTCAGCACTGTCAAAGCCAGTGAAGAAAGATTTTTAAATCTTCTGGTGTTTGTTCCTGGTGCTGTTAACTGTTCCATGGAAGCCAGTAGGCATCAAGAGGCATATTAGAAGTACAGGAGGTAGCTCTTCCTGTGGTGTTAGGGTAAGTCCAAGATTTCTTCATGTAATGCAGGTTCATCTTTGCAGGTATTGAATTTCTTGGCCAGCTGCAGAAGAGATTGTGGCTCAATGTTTTCTTTTAGCTGTGGATTTACAAATCCCAGAGTCTGCAGTGTTTTGTCATGAAATGGAAACTTCTTTAGGAGGCTTGTAGTCACTTCACTATAAAAGAGGCATTATATGGCTGTAAAAATACCTAAGTTGCTGTGGTGTGACCTCATTTTCTGCTAGATACTCTCTGGTTTGTATGCCAACTGCAAGCATGCCATCAGGTAGTTGGTTTGCTGCAGTGGTGAATGGAACTTGAGTGATGTCAGAAGCTGATGTAATCACTTTTGCCTGTACATGTTTTCCCATGAACTTTCGCAGCAGGCAAGACATCTCAATATGAAGATATCCAATCATGGATTCCTCACTTTGGAACAGGGTGTTGAATTCATTTAGTGGTGTCAGAATAAATGAAAGGAATAGGTAGTAAAGATGCATCTCTTGGTTGTATAGCAATTTTACACATCTTTGTACACAATCTGGCTTTTCAACCTCCTCATGGCTTGCAAAGTAGCTTTTTAATGCCTGCCAGTGATGAAGGTATCTGTTCACACAGTTTTGAAGAGACAACCATCTGGTACTGCAGTGCTTAAGGATTTTTAGTGGCTCAGTGTCTGTGAACTCAAGGAACTCACTGTACTGTTCTTTTCTCTTGGCACTGTTGTGGAAATGATAATACACATCTATCAGGAGTTCCTCTACTTGCAGTCCAAGTGCTTTTACTCCTTTCTGTCAACATAGGTTTGCTAGAGGGCAGATGCAGCCTAAATTATACACATCAGGTTGTTGCTGTCTGATTCTGGATAGCACAGAGTTGTTTCTTCCTATCATCACACTGGCATTATCACTACCATAACCAACCAGGTTGGACCATGGTATAGTCTGATTTACAAAAACTTCTGTTAGTGTGTTAAAAATATTTTCTCCTGTCCCAATGTTACATTCAAGCATAGCCAGAAATTTTGTGCTGATTTGCTTTACATTTCAAACACACACACTAAAATGGTCAGGAGCTTGTCACCACCAAGGTCATTGATCTCATCAATTAAAATTGAGAATTTTTCATTCCTGCACAGTTCGCTGACATAATCATCAAGTTCGGGTGAAATTGCAAGATTTAATATACAGTATGTGTAGCCTTTGATCTCTTGCAAGAGAACTTCTTTGCTATGTCAGAGTCAGGGAGCATAACCTTGCAAAGTTTGGAAAAATGGTCTGCAATTAGAAATGGCAGGTTATGCTCAGCAATAAAGTTTGTGAACAACACTTCAGCTTTTATCACAGGGTCTGCTGTACTATTCTGAAACATAGCTGTCAGCATGGGAGTCTTGCTGTTAGCAGAGCACAGTAATTTATGAGTATTTGTGCTCATGTGATGACCAGCATCATTCTTACCCCCAGTTAAAATGCTGAAATATGAATTGCAAAGGCTACAGAAGGCAAACGTGTCTCCTGTCTCGCTTGTCAAAAGCCAGCAGAATTCCCCGGACCAGCTCCTGTTGAACTTGCAGCTGTATTTCTTTTTCTTTGGAGTTGCTGCTTTCTCTGGGGAGTGCAGACGCTTTGACATGCTGTGGGAGAGAAAGAGATAAACACGGAATACACAAACCAGAGCAAGAAATGAAATCCTACCTCAGACACTGTCTCCTTTTTACTCGCTGCCCAAGCCATGTAATTAAAAACTAATGAGGTGTTAACTACATTCAGGATATGCTGCTAGCACTAGTGATTAAGAAAAGATCTGCTTAACAATACACTCTTACACACTGGCACTTTACTGATTATCTTTTAATTAAACAGTTGAGTGATTAGCTTTGCTGATAAAAGCTAAGAGAGAAGCTTTCAAGGAAGATTGATTTTATGACTGTTAGCAAGTCAGGAGAATGTGATTCCCGTGCGGAGGGCGGGAGAACAGTAAAAAAAACGGGACTGTCCCGGCCAAAACGGGAGATAGCACATGTTTACAGATGGTGCTGTAATTCTTGCCTCCCACAAGGATCCTAAGTCTCTACAAGACAACCTTCAGCTTGGCTTCACATCAGTAGTATAAGTTCATATATCTCGTCAAATGTTAAATTTCAGCCAATCAGCGCGTGCCACGTCATTTGACAGGTGGGCGTGGCTTAAAACGGACCAATCAGAATCGCCCCTTGTTAAACCGGAAGTCCCTCCCTAAAATGCACTAGCCCCGCCCACTTCTGACGGAAGTGATGCAACCTCAAACCCGTGTTCCGCCCCTTGTGCAGGAAATGACATACGTTTGAACCCGTGTCCCGCCCTTGCACAGGAAATGACCTAACACCACCATTTTGTAAGCGTCTTACGCCCCTCATTCTCGTACACTCCTCGATCCCCTGCCAGACCATCCTGGCTCGAACCCGAGTCCCACCATGCTAGCTTGAACTCCTGCATCCCTCCTTTTCTCCTGCACCCCTGCCAGCCTGACTGAACCCCTGTCCCCTGCCCCTCCTTCTCGTACACTCCTCGATCCCCTGCCAGACCATCCTGGCTGGAACCCGAGTCCCACCATGCTAGCTTGAACTCCTGCATCCCTCCTTTTCTCCTGCACCCCCGCCAGCCTGACTGAACCCTTGTCCCCTTCTCCTGCACCCCCACCATCCTGGCTCGAACCCCTGCCCCCCCTTTCTCCTGAACCCCACCATCCTGGCTCGAACCCCTGTCCCTCTTCACCACCGTGCTCCTCCCACCCCAAAAAATCAGTTAGTGTTTATGTAGTGGTATGTGCCCCCCCTGTAGGCCTGGTGTATAACTGCAGGGACATGTGTGTGTTTTTTGATTAGGATATTTTCAGAAAGAAGTATCTAGGAGGGGACCTGATCATGCAGAGGTTTCACAGATCTGTGTGGAGACCCCACACCCCCGAGGGAAATTCATCTGCCTGTGTGAGTACCCTTTTCTGTTTTTGTAACAGTATACAAAATTATTTAACATGCATCTGTAGGACTGTGTCAAACTTGCTTCAAAAAGGATAGCTTTATGTATACGCATGTAACATTTATAAGCTAAAATGAGGACCTCTGTGTAAATATGATGGTTCAGCAGTTTTCTGGATAGCATTGCAACAATCGCAAAAACTAATTATTTATACTTTTGTCATGAATTAGAAAGAATAAAATGTATCAGAAAAAGGAATACACATACCTATAGTTCACCCCTCAGCTCTGTGTAGTATCAAGGAGAAGGCTGAAATGAAATGTGTGTGCTTGATATTTATAATGTTTTGAAAAATGATATATTACAACGAAAATACAGAATGTAAATGATAATGTTTCTCTTTCAAAATAATTTTAAAGCACACAGTCTTAAAATGTATCTACAGCTTTGCTTAGAGTTGTTGTAAAAAATACACACTTTGTGTGTGTGTGTGTGTGTCCTCATTAGACACGTAGAAAAAGCAATGTCTTTTATGTATGTTTAAAATATAGATGGTGGGGGTTTTAGAGCCTGGTGGCTGTGTGTGTGTGTGTATGTGTGTCCGTCCCTCATTAGGCACGTAGGAAAAGCAATGCCTTTTATGGATGTCTAAAATATAGCTGGACTTTTAGGAGCTCACGGTCCTGTTGGCTGTGTGGTAGGGGTCTTTGTCTGTTAAGACATGACAAAATATCTGTTGTTCATTTACATAGCCATGGCTACAAAGGCCTATTGATTCTCTTTGGAAACATGTGTGTCTCAAGATTTTTGGATTTCAGGGGTCTGTAAAAAAGTAGCTTTATGCTTTTGTTGCAAAATAAATGTCTATAGTTACATTATCAAAAAATTAAAATGTCATGTAGTACTAAATAGAAAAATAAATGATGTGTTACAAAGAAAAGATAGAATGTAAAATGATAATGTTTCTCTTTCAAAAATAATTTTAAAGCACACAGTCTTAAAATGTATCTACAGCTTGCTTAGAGTTGTTGCTAAAAAATACACACTTTGTGTGTGTGTGTGTGTGTGTGTGTGTGTGTGTGTCCTCATTAGACACGAGAAAAAGCAATGTCTTTTATGTATGTTTAAAATATAGATGGTGGGGTTTTGGAGCCTGGTGGCTGTGTGTGTGTGTGTATGTGTGTCAGTCCCTCATTAGGCACGTAGGAAAAGCAATGCCTTTTATGGATGTTTAAAATATAGCTGGACTTTTTGGAGCTCATGGTCCTGTTGGCTGTGTGGTAGGGGTCTTTGTCTGTTAAGACGTGACAAAACATCTGTTGTTCATTTACACAGCCATGGCTACAAAGGCCTATTGATTCTCTTTGGAAACATGTGTGTCTCAAGATTTTTGGATTTCAGGGGTCTGTAAAAAAGTAGCTTTATGCTTTTGTTGCAAAATAAATGTCTATAGTTACATTATCAAAAAATTAAAGTCATGTAGTACTAAATAGAAAAATAAATGATATGTTACAAAGAAAAGATAGAATGTAAAATGATAATGTTTCTCTTTCAGAATAATTTCAAAGTGCACAGTCTTCTTAAAATGTATCTTACAGTTTTGCTTAGGAGTGGTGCAAAAGAATACACACTTTGTGTGTGTAGTATGTTTTACTGAATTACTAATTTAAAGGACGCAGCTGTTTAAAAAAGACAAAATTTCTGTTTTGACTTTTCAAAGCATAACTTAGGCTTGCACTCCACTGCCTCTCTGTGTTTTAAGATTGATAAAAAAGCATCTGTTTTTAATTAGACTGTGACCAGCCTATTAGCACAAAGGAATTTCTTAATGCCTTCCAGCTGTCGCAGGAAGTGAGAAACAAAAGCCTACATTGACTAGCATAGGTTCTTATATATCCCCCTTGGAGAATGGGGGGGTTGTTGGTCTGATGGACAGTGCCAGATGTTTTTCACTACTTGCCATGTACTTGGGGTGGGGAAGGGGGTCTGAGTCATTTTTATATAAGCATTTCAAGATACTGGAAGCTCAAGTAGCAGTTGTAGTCTCGCTCTGTCCTTTTGTCTTGAGCTAAAAAATTAAAAATATTCAACAATTAGCCATGGAACCGTGGACTCCTGATGAAGAGCTTATTCAAACATTTAATCGTTTGGCTAATACATAGTTGAACACTACAGAAGGTGTGTATTTTTTAACTAGAAATAGTAGATGCTGCATGTTTTAGAGTTTAAATGTTGTCTTATAAAAGTTTTAAAATACGAAGTAGTGACAGGGCTTATTTTTCTGTTTTTAAATAGATCCACAGAGAAACCCTGGAGGGTGAGGCTGCTAATCCCAGATTACTGCTACAGAAGGTGTGTATTTTTATCTAGAAATAGTAGATGCTGCAGGTTTTAGAGTTTAAATGTTGTCTATAAAGTTTTAAAATACTGAAGTAGTGACAGGGTTTATTTTCTGTTTTAAACAGCCTCACAGACAAACCCTACAGGTGTGAGAGGTAAAGAGATCATTACATGAATGTGATGTTTTTCAAAGGCATGGCAGAATTTCAACTGGTGTCAGTGACCAGAATACATATAGCATAACTGAACAAGATATACAGCCATCTATGAGCAGTGGTTCAAGAGTCTCTGCAGTTGTAAATCAACCAAATGTGCCAATAAACATTGTACAGCCATCTACGAGCAGTGGTTCAAGAGTCTCTGCAGCTGTAAATGAACCAATGTGCCAATAAACATTGTACAGCCATCTAGAGCAGCGGCTCAAGAGTTTCTGCCCAAAGGTTTCAAGAAAGTGACATTGACATGATCAATATTGGGAAAGCCTATATTTTAAAACAATTGATTGTTTGTTTAATGCCTTGTAATTGAGGCAGATTATCTAGTGAGGATTACTGATCATCAGCTGCTTAAATCTGAGCTTTTTAAAAGTTCAGCTACTGTACTGAACAGTGTGCTTGGTTTAGTCCATATTTCAAAATTCTCAATCAGGGAAATGAAGATGATGCTTAGTGCCCACATGTATGAAAAGTACAGGGGCTTGGAGGAAAAAGTTGCCAAAACAAAGAACAAAATACAAAGTGAAAGCACAGAAGCTCTCATAAACTGAGTACAAGGTTGCATCACTAGCAAAATGAAAAAAATAACAAATGGGGTCAAAAAAGAAAATCTGGGTAAAAATAAAACAATACAAGAAAAGTTGATCAGAAAAGTAAAACATGCCAGGAAAATATTACAGCTGTAGGGTTGTTACAGAATGCTACAAATGGTTCTGCAGTCTGAATTAGAAAACCATGATGATGATGATGATCAGGCTAACAGGGCGCCCCTACAGTGTATTTAGAAGCTGTACAGGAATATGAACTCAGTTTAAAAAATTTAATGCTACAGAATTTCATCAAAGATATAAGTTTATAAATCTAGATAAAATAAAATCTTTTACAGAGGTTATTGCTGCAATGCACCAGGCTATAGAAGTTTGTTAGACAGTGTGAAGAGAAAAACACAATATGGGGATTTTATACAGGTAAGATTAAATGCTGCTTCTTTGAATCACCCTTGTTCTCAAGAAAGACAAGTCCAAATGAACTAAATGCTGCAACCTTCTTAGATCAGATAGCTGATATGCTACAGAGCAACATTGAAGTAACTGCTGATTCCTCTATACATCTTGTGATAACGACCATCAGAAACCACCAGGGGTCGGGGTGGGGGAGATGACACTGAGCTCCATCTTGTATAGCAGGATTTTACAAAAAGAGATTATACCTGATTGATTTAAATAACAGAGACAATAGTTTGTGTTTTGGTGGCTCCATTCTCACTCTTAAATCCACATATGAGTGACAGTCAGTTGTTGAACAAGGCTAAAATATTGTATGCTGAGCTAGGTTTGTCAGACCAAAGACCTGTCACTTTTTAGTGATGTGTCACAGTTTGAACGCTTTTTAGGAGTCAAAATTAAGATTTTATATCATAATGAAGGAACTTGGCAACATTTTCAACAGGTCCAGAAAGATTTCTTAAAACACTGTTTGTATTATTACATGAAAACATTTTATGGCATCACTAATGAAAAAATTCATAGGCGCACGGTACCTCTGCGAATATTGTGATGTAGCCTACAGCCATAAGGAAGTCATATCTGTGCACAACAGTGCAAAGTTTGTTCAACCCGTGTTGTCTCGAAAGGAAATTGGCACAGTATCTTGTCACAAATGTAAGAAGATTTGTAGGTCTTCACTGCTGGCCTAGAAAGACATTTAGCTAGAGCTGATGGTGATACAGGGTCTTGTAAATCCATGAAACTGTGTGAACAATGTTTTGTTTTTACAAGGATCTCATACATGTAAATTGATTCAGTGTAGCAGATGTGGTTCTTTCATGACAGCAGACAAGCATCTGTGTTATATGTCACCACTCACAGATGTAAAAAGCACTGAGAAATATATAGGTTTGATTTTGAAGCCACACAAGAAACGGGTGTACATACAAATTTTGTGTATGCTAAGCAGTTAGATGGGAAGAGGTCCTGGGAATTCGTAAGGTGAAGATTGCATAAAAAGATTTTGTAGGACATTTTATTGATGCCCCATTTAGACACTACACATTTATAGCACACAATGCCAAAGGCTATGACAGTTACTTTTATCATTAGCCAGCTAGTCAAGGAAAGAATTGATATTAAATTGCTCACACAAGGAGAAAAAGTACTCTGTGTCACAGTGACATCCCTACACATCAGATTTATTGACAGCCATTGCTTTCTTCCTTTTAAACTAGCAAAATCCCTGCAGCCTTGGATTTGAGAATGAGATTGCTAAAGTTACTTCCCCTTTTTTTAACACCAAGGCTAATGAAAATTATGTAGGCCCCTGCCCGATGCTCAGTTTTATGGTTCTGAATATATGTTGCCTGCAGAAAAGCAAGAGTTTTGCAATGGTACCTAGCTAACAGACATAGAGAATTTAATCTGAAAGAGAGCTTCGCTACTATTGTCAGTTAGATGTTGAAATTCTTCGAAAAGCCTGTGTCAGATTTAGAAATGAAGTACTGGAGATGACTAGGAAAGTATTTTAAAACAGTCAGACGGTGATACAGTGGAGTATGATACAGTATCCTTAGACCCTTCCAGTACGTCACCATAGCCTCAATTTCTGTAAGCGTGTACAGGTTTCTGTTTTTGAAAAGAATGCACTGTTGCTGTTCTCCCCCAGACAACTACCACAGACAATTGAAGAAATACTCACACCTGCTATTCAGTGGCTTATGTACATATCTGAGAAAGAAAACATTTCTATTCAGCATGTGCTAAGGGTGGTGAATTTAATGGGTCCGTGCTTTTTGATGGCTATTCAGTCATAAATGGAATACCCACAGCATTTGAATTTAATGGTTGTTTTTCTTGATGCTGCAACATCTGTTACTGTGGAAAGATAGAAATCACATGACAGGGACTAGTTTTGGACAGTTATTCAATAGGACCACGCAATTTCATTTTCTAAAAGACAGGGTTTTGCAGTTAGAGTATTGGGAACATGAATGGAAAGCAATGCTGACCACGTGATCAGGGTTTGAATAATTTTTTGAGGGACAGGCAGCTACCAAGCCACTCGAACCTAGGCAGTCACTGTTTGGGGAGAACAAATGCCATTTGTCTGTACTATAAGACACAGCCTGATGAGAAAATACACTATTATGATTTTACCAGCTCTACCCTTTTGTTAACAAAACCAAACAGTATCCAGTCGGTCATCCTGACATCATTTATGACAATTTTGATGACCTCACTCAGTACTTGGTTTAGCAAAGTAAAAGTCTTACCCCTAGAGTCTTTTTCTTTCCAGTGCTGCCATCCAGGATTGGTAAAAAGCTTGTGTTTACTTATGGTGCATGCGCTGAAAATAGACTTCAAACAACATCATGCACACATGATGATGAGCAACGGTCACTTACAGGTACCTACTGTACCGTAGAACTAAACCTGGCACTGGAAAAAGGCTACAAAATCATTAACATTTATGACGTTTGGCATTTTAAAGAGTCATGCACAGAGCTTTTTGCAGATTACATCAAGCTGCATCTAAAAGGCAAGCAAGAGGCATCTGGTTTCCCTTCATGGGTCAAAACTGAAGAGGATAAAGTCAGGTACATACAGCAGTATTTTGAAAGGGAAAATGTACATTTGAACCCTGCAGCCATAACTGTTAACCCTGCAAGGAGACAGATATCTAAACTGTTTTTAAATTCTCTTTGGGGCAAATTTGGGCAGAGAGCTAATTTACCGACAACGAGCATAGTAACAGACCCACAGAAATTACTTCAATATGTATTCGTCCCCTACCACGAAATCTCATCGTGCTTTTTCATCGATGATGAAACAGCTTGTTTAAGCTGGAAACATACCAGCGATCATTACACAAATTCCAATAATATCAACATATTTATAGCTAGTTTTACAACGGCATATGCCAGAGTCGAACTCTACAACCTGCTACAGGACAGGTGCCTTTACCACTACACAGACTCTGTCATTTTTGTGTCCAGACCGGGTGACTGGGCCCCCCCTCTGGGTGATTATTTAGGGAAGCTGACCAGTGAAGTTCCTGCTGATGAACACATTACAGAGTTCGTTTCTGCAGGCCCAAAAACTTACGGTTACAGGCTGTCCAGTGGTGAGGTTGTTCTTAAAGTGAAAGGGTTTACCCTTGATGTAGCCAGCAGTAAACACATTAATTTTGAAAGTCTGAAGGACCTGGTCTTTGACTATCACGGGGTCACAGATCTCTAAAGAAATTACCGTGAGTCAACTCAGCATTGTTAGGAATAAAAAGCAGTGGTCCTTGAAACAAAAGCAGCTGTCCAAGACACAGAGTAGTTTATGACAAGCCGAGTTTACAAGACAATTTTAAAACACTTCCTTACGGATACTGATTGTGAAAAATGGATATCAGGTTGCAGCATCCCTTTACTTGTCTGTTGGCTGGCCCTCTAATAGTGGGAAGAGCTTCTTTATAAAACAGTTGTTGGAACATGCTGATGCCACTTTATCACACAAGCCTGAAAATATTGTCTGGTTCTACAGCTGTTGGTAACCTTTGTATAATGAATTGCTGTTAAAGTTCCCTCAGATTAAATTTGTGGAGGGTCTACCGATGTCACTAGCTGACAATGATCTCTTACCCCCCTGGAAAGGTAAATTTTGTCGTTATAGATGATTTGATGGACTCTGCCTGTCAAAATAGTGAAGTGGAATATGGGTTTACCAAGTACAGTCATCATAAACAATTGACAATATTTTTAATTGTCCAGAATGTGTTCTGTCAAGGTAAAAAAAGCAGGACCATCACACTAAATGCCAAATACATGATTTTGTTTAAAAACCCCAGAGACAAGCTTCAGATCACAACACTAGCTAGACAAATGTATCCTGGTCAGACAAAATTTTTCTTAGAAGCTTTTGAAGATGCCACAAGAAAGCCTCATGGCTATTTACTGGTTGATTTAAGATCCAATACACCAGACGAATATAGACTGCGTAGTGGGGTGTTTCCCCCTGACTGGCCTGTGGCATATGTCATGAAAAAAACACATTCTGCTTCTAAAAAATATTTGATACTGTATTGTCATTATGTCAAAAAGACTGCAGAGAAATCTGTCTGTTTTAAAGTTACTAGTAAAAGGGCCTCCGAGCTTAAGAAAAGCTATTTTATGTTCAGCCTCTGATGATCTGATATCAGCTATAGCTGAGATAACCTTAAACACTCTCAGAGGAAATATTCCACTGTCAGCAAAGCAGTTAGGTGTACTGAAAAAAAAACAGAGAGTCATTAAAATTTTAAGCGATAAACAAATAACCTTAAAAAGGAAAAAGAAAATAGTTAAACACAAGCTTTTTACCAATCCTGGATGGCAGCACTGGAAAGAAAAGACCTCTGGGGGTAAGACTTTTACTTTTGCTAAACCAAAGTACTGAGTGAGGTCATCAAAATTGTCATAAATGATGTCAGGATGACCGACTGGATACTGTTTGGTTTTGTTAACAAAAGGGTAGAGGCTGGTAAAATCACTAATAGTGTATTTTTTCATCAGGCTGTGTCTTATAGTACAGACAAATGGCATTTGTTCTCCCCCAAACAGTGACTGCCTAGGTTCGGAGTGGCTGTGGTAGCTGCCTGTCCCTCAAAAATTATTCAAACCCTGATCCGTGGTCAGCATTGCTTTCCATTCATGTTCCCACAATACTCTAACTGCAAAACCCTGTCTATTTTTAGAAAATGAAATTTGTGCGTGGTCCTATTGAATAACTGTCCAAAACTAGTCCCTGTCATGTGATTTCTATCTTTCTCACAGTAACAGATGTTGCAGCCATGAAAAACAACCATTAAATTCAAATGCTGTGGGTATTCCATTTATGGCTGAATAGCCATCCAAAATCTCGGACCCACCTTAAATTCACCACCCTTAGCGCATGCTGAATAGAAATGTTTTCTTTCTCGATATGTACATAAGCCACTGAATAGCAGGTGTGGAGTACCTCTTCACTGTCTGTGGTAGTTGTCTGGGGAGAACAGCAACAGTGCATTCTTTCAAAAACAGAAACCTGTACATAGCCATAGAAATTGAGGCTAGGTGGTGACGTCACTGGAAGAAGTCTAGGATATTGTTTCATACTCCACTGTATCACCGTCTGACTGTTTTAAAATACTTTTCCTAGTCATCTCCAGTACTTCATTTCTAAATCTGACACAGGCTTTTGAAGAATTTCAACATCTAACTGACAATAGTAAGCGAAGCTCTCTTTCAGATTAAATTCTCTATGTCTGTTAGCTAGAGTACCATTGCAAAAACTCTTGCTTTTCTGCAGGCAACATATATTCAGAACCATAAAACTGAGCATCAGACAGAGGCCTACATAATTTTCATTAACCTTGGTGTTAAAAATAGAGTAACCTTTAGCAATCTCATTCTCTCAAATCCAAGGGCTGCAGGATTTTGTGCTAGTTTAAAAGGAAGAAAGCAATGGCTGTCAATAAATCTGATGTGTAGGGATGTCACTGTGACACAGAGTACTTTTCCTCCTTGTGTGAGCAATTTAATATCAATTATTTCCTTGACTAGCTGGCTAATGATAAATAACTGTCATAGCCTTTGGCATTGTGTGCTATAAATGTGTAGTGTCTAAATGGGGCATCAATAAAATGTCCTACAAAATCTTTTATGCAATCTTCACCTTCGAATTCCCAGGACCTCTTCCCATCTAACTGCTTAGCATACACAAAATTTGGTATGTGCACCCCCGTTTCTTGTGTGGCTTCAAAATCAAACACTATATATTTCTCAGTGCTTTTTACATCTGTGAGTGGTGACATGTAACACAGATGCTTGTCTGCTGTCATGAAAGAACCACATCTGCTACACTGAATCAATTTACATGTATGAGATCCCTTGTAAAAACAAAACATTGTTCACACAGTTTCATGGATTTACAAGACCCTGTATCATATCAGCTCTAGCTAAATGTCTTTCTAGGCACGCTGAAGACCTACAAATCTTCTTACATTTGTGACAAGATACTGTGCTAATTTCCTTTTCGAGACAAACGAGGTGAACAAACTTTACACTGTTGTGCAAGATATGATTTCCTTATGGCTGTGAGCTACATCACCAATATACGCAAGGTACCGTGTGCCTATGAATTTTTACTTTAGTGATGCCATAAAAATGTTTTTCATGTAATAATACAAACAGTGTTTTGAAATCTTTCTGGACCTGTTGAAAATGTTTGCCAGTTTCCTTCATTATGATATAAAATCTTAATTTTGACTCCTAAAAAGCGTTCAAACTGTGACACATCACTAAAAGTGACAGGTCTTTGGTCTGACAAACCTAGCTCAAGCATAATATTTAGCCTTGTTCAACAACTGACTGTCACTCATATGGATTTAAGAGTCGAGAATGGAACCACGAAACACAAACTATTGTCTCTGTTATTTAAATCAATCAGGTATCGTCTCTTTTTGTAAAATCCTGCTATACAAGATGGAGCTCAGTGTCCGTCTCCCCCCACCCTGACCCCTGGTGGTTTCTGATGGTCGTTATCACAAGATGTATAGAGGAATCAGCAATTACTTCAGTATTGCTCTGTAGCATATCAGCTATCTGATCTAAGAAGGTTGCAGCATTTAGTTCATTTGGACTTATCTTTCTTGAGAACAAAAAGTGATTCAAAGAAGCAACATTTAATCTTACCTGTATAAAATCCCCATATTGTGTTTTCTCTTCACACTGTCTAACAAACTTTCTATAGCCTGGTGCATTGCAGCAATAGCCTTGTAAAAGATTTTATTTTATCTAGATTTATAAACTTATATCTTTGATGAAATTCTGTAGCATTAAATTTTTTAAACTGCATTCATATTCCTGTACAGCTTCTAAATACACTGTAGAGGTATACCTGTTACTGATCATCATCATCATCATCATGGTTTTCTAATTCAGACTGCAGACCATTTGTAGCATTCTGTAACAACCTCACGCTGTAATATTTTCCTGGCATGTTTACTTTTCTGATCAACTTTTCTTGTATTGTTTTATTTTTTACCCAGATTTTCTTTTTGACCCCATTTGTTATTTTTTCATTTTGCTAGTGATGCAACCCTTTGTACTCAGTTTATGAGAGCTTCTGTGCTTTCACTTTGTATTTTGTTCTTTGTTTTTGGCAACTTTTTCCTCCAAGCCCTGTTACTTTTCATACATGTGGGCGGCACTAAGCATCATCTTCATTTCCTGATTGAGAATTTTGAAATATGGACTAAACCAAGCACACTGTTCAGTACAGTAGCTGAACTTTTAAAAAGCTCAGATTTAAGCGTGATGATCGTAATCTCTTACACTAGATAATCTTACACTCAATTACAAGGCATTAAACAAACAATCAATTGTTTTAAAAATATAGGCTTTTCCCAATATTGATCATGTCAATGTCACTTTCTTGAAACCTTTGGGCAGAAACTCTTGAGCCGCTGCTCCTAGATGGCTGTACAATGTTTATTGGCACATTTGGTTCATTTACAGCTGCGAGACTCTTGAACCACTGCTCGTAGATGGCTGTACAATGTTTATTGGCACATTTGGTTGATTTACAGCTGCAGAGACTCTTGAACCACTGCTCGTAGATGGCTGTATATCTTGTTCAGTTATGCTATATGTATTCTGGTCACTGACACCAGTTGAAATTCTGCCATGCCTTTGAAAAACATCACATTCATGTAATGATCTCTTTTTACCTCTCACACCTGTAGGGTTTGTCTGTGAGGCTGTTTAAAAACAGAAAATAAACCCCTGTCACTACTTCAGTATTTTAAAACTTTTTATAAGACAACATTTAAACTCTAAAACCTGCAGCATCTACTATTTCTAGATAAAATACACACCTTCTGTAGCAGTAATCTGGGGATTAGCCAGCCTCACCCCTCCAGGAGTTTCTCTGTGATCTATTTAAAAAACAGAAAATAACCCCCTGTCACTACTTGATGATTTAAAACTTTTATAAGACAACATTTAAACTCTAAAACATGCAGCATCTACTATTTCTAGTTAAAAAATACACACCTTCTGTAGTATTCAACTGTGTATTAGCCAAACAATTAAATGTTTGTATAAGCTCTTCATCAGGAGTCCACGGTTCCATGGCTATTTGTTGAATATTTTTAATTTTTTAGCTCAAGACAAAAGGACAGAGCGAGACTACAACAACTGCTACTTGAGCTTCCAGTATCTTGAAATGCTTATATAAAAATGACTCAGACCCCCCTCCCCACCCCAAGTACGTGGCAAGTAGTGAAAAACATCTGGCACTGTCCATCAGACCAACAACCCCCCCCATTCTCCAAGAGGGATATATAAGAACCAAGGCCACTGTTTTACCATAATTCCGTGATCACGGATGGAATCACGGAATTCCCATTGGCTGCCGGATTTTAAAATTTCCCGCCAGTGACTCACAGAACTCGCACTGCTAGTGTGAGCTTTCGGGAGTTTGTCCTTTAAAAGCAGACACTTAGAGCAGCTTCTTCCCATGTGCAGAAAAAAAGAGGAAAACGGCGCTTCGAGTCGGGTGTCGGAGAGAGACCGCTGAAAACCATGCGGTTGCCCTGAGAACCTCGCTACTCTGGCTGCTTTTGGATCGCTGCCACACTACGCCACAACAACCACCCCAGCCAGCTCCTGAAGGGACGCCCGGCTCCAAGAACGACTCATTCCTGAATTACACCAGACACAAACCTTCAGGTACTTAAATATATTTTGCTGGCCAGGACACCAGGAATGTCCTTTGCTCTTTGTGAAGAGTGCCCTAATATATTTTGCCCAGATGTTCTTTTACGACTAATTCAGGGGGGGCCTTTAAAGAGATGTTTTTTCATCTCATTTTTTTTCCCCTGAGCAGACTGGCTGAGATTGTGCCTGGCCCTGAACCTGACTGCTCGGGGGGGAAGGGGTTGCTTTACACTACTCTCCAATGCAGTGGCGATTCCACATAAAGCCAACCAAAAGATCCCCAGTACTTTTATTGGACTTTTATTTGGTTATTTGAATACATCCACAGGGGAGACCTTAAATACTGCATCTTATTTGGAACTGGGTCACTTTTCCTACTGTACTTTATAGCTGGGTAGGAATCAAGCCCTAGGGTCACACAGTGGAAAATGGCTAAGCTGGGATTTTGCTCAAGCTGTTAGACCACACTTACCTCTTCAGCTGGCTTACTACTACTGTTTAAGAAAAGGTGGTCATATTTAATATATGTATTTTTGCTTTCTCTGACTGACTGTCATAAATAGGAGTAGATGAACTGTATAGCCATGCATAGATCAGATCAAAAGTTTAACTCTGTAGGCTCTTCAGGTATACATTGGGAAATATGAGTGACGTTTGACCTTATAAACTACAGTACATTGTTTCATTCTGAAACCTAAAAAGATATTTGATGGAAAGACTGGTTTCAACAATAAATCACTCCTGTATTTTCTGTGAGTTCCATCAAAGGAATCCAAGACAGACTTTGCTATTAATATGGTTGTTCTTATTTGAAAGAGGGTTTAATGACTGTTTATTGCAGAAAGGAGGTTACTAACATTTTTGCTCTAATTAATTATATCAGAGAAGGAAATAATATATAGACACTGTGAGCAGTTGAGCTGTTTGCATGCTAATTTATCTCCAGTTGTAAAGAGAGAGAGAGGATAGCTGGATCACAGTTGTGTGAGCTTCAGATGTACATGAAGTGGCAAGACAGATCCAGTTGGGCAAACACGGTGGGTAGTACGTAAGGTGCCGAAGATGGTAAAAGCTGAGGGGCTGAGGAATCAAAAGGGCACTTATAAAGAGACAAGGGCACTTTTTCTACTAGTTTTGCCATACAGAAATAAAAAGTGGAAGAGCTACTGTCCTTCCGCCCCCAGTTCCGGCACCTTTGCCTGGATTTTTAATACAAGGCATCCCAACTTTCCACCCTATAATAAGGACTTCTTCAGGGAACTTAGTTATTTTTATTTGATGTGCTCTTGGGGATGTTCCTGTTTCACCTACTAGTTAACCAACGGTTTATTCTTCCTACCCCTACAAGATTTGCCTTATGTCTGTCCCATGCATTCTTGAATTCCCACAGTTTTAGACCCACAACCTCCTCAGAATGTCTGTTCCATGTGTCCACCACCCTCTCTGAAAAAATACTTCCTCACATTGCCCCAGAGCTGTCCCCTTCTATCTAAAATTGTGTACCCTTGTTCTTGCACATTCTTTTCTGAATGATGCTACCCTCTTGGACTTTGTTGTGATTCCACTGAGTACTTGATCTCAGAAATGTAAAGGCTAGCCCTTCCCTGTTCTTAAGAAATACAACAGCTCCTACAGATACCATGTGTAAGAGTCATCAATTCCCAGTCCATTCTGAACTGCCTATATAATAATGTGTGCTTTACTGGGTGCTGAGAGTGGGTCACTGTATCATTTTGCATATTGCTAGAGTGAGAGTGTTCCAGTGTAGAAGTGAAGGCTTTTTAAGGAAGAAATCAAGTGCCATACCAGAAAAAGGGTATACAACTATTGTAAAAGTACCTTCAGTGCAGTGCACCAGGGAGCTGTACACTCTTTTCAGGTACTTGGACATATTAACCTTTGGGGGTGAGGGTCTTAAGATTCTCAGGCAGCTACTGTGTCCCCAGAGCATATGTGTTTGTGGGAGAGGGAGAATCCCTAGCATGCTATGTGCACCACAGTAGGGGGAATGGCATATATATGCTAATGTGGGCATGGTTGGAGTTGGTGCATCTGTAATATCAGAGGGTCTATTGTACCCAGAACAGGTGTGGACAGTGGTTTTAGTGCCCTTGTCTGCCTGCTGTGTGCCTCAGAGCTGGTGGCATGAGGTGACGGAATGATGCAGCATGCTAACATGGGCACGCTTGGTGGGGCAGTGTTGGTTTCTGTGTGCCCAGAGCAAGTTTAGTGAGGGTGTTGGGTTTAAACAAACTCTGGTCCAATCATCCAGCACTGATCCAAAACTCCCAGGGGCTCACCTCCACTGGTGGGGCCAGTGGGTTCCCCAGCCCCCACTGGGGACTGTATTTGATGGGCCAGTGCTGTGGCCTAACTGGGAGCAGAGCCATGCAGGCACCCTAGATCAAATGTGCTCTTCCTTTGTTTTGAGGGGTGAGGTGCCTCAGAGGTGAAGCAGGTATATCCTGTTTGTGGCTCAGTTTATATGCTTTGCTCTGTAGAGGGGTTTCTAAAATATTGTACTGTTTTCTATGCTTCTGTGAAGTTTAAACCAAATAAGTGGTGACATTTCCCAGGATGTAAAAGGGTGTACAGCTCTGTTATGTGGGCATACATACAAAGCCCTCAAGTGCAAGAAGTCGATGTGTTAATAAAAAAAGGGTCCGTGTCTGTGGTGGTGGTGTTGGGGTCAGAGTTGGCAGTGCTGGATCTGAGCATATCTGAAGGGGCTGTGTTATTGCTGTGTCCCTCAGAGCAAGTATGAGGACAAAATGTTTTTCTAGATCTTCAGGGATGTCTCTTGTAGGATATCTCAAAAGGAACATAGTAGACTGACATGGCAAGACAGAGCTGCCCTGGGGATTGGGGGGGTCCCAGCCCTCACCAGCAGAAAAAAACTTACACCTGCCACAGCAAAGTGCACCTAGGTTGACCTCAGAAGCATAGCAGGCAGGTGAGAACAGTGTTCCGATGAAACAGTTTGTTTGCTTTCGAAACATACCAGCCATCATTACACAAATTCCAATAATATCAACATATTTATAGCTAGTTTTACACCGCATATGCCAGATCGAACTCTACAACCTGCCTACAGGACAGGTGCCTTTACCACTACACAGACTCTGTCATTTTTGTGTCCAGACCGGTGACTGGGCCCCCCCTCTGGTGATTATTTAGGGAGCTGGACCAGTGAAGTTCCTGCTGATGAACACATTACAGAGTTCGCTTGCAGGCCCAAAAACTTCCGTTACAGGCTGTCCAGTGGTGAGGTTGTTCTTAAAGTGAAAGGGTTTACCCTTTGATGTAGCCAACAGTAAACACATTAATTTTGAAAGTCTGAAGGACCTGGTCTTTGACTATACGGGTCTGAGATCTCTAAAGAAATTACCGTGAGTCAACTCAGCATTGTTAGGAATAAAAAGCAGTGGTCCCTTGAAACAAAAACGCTGTCCAAGACACAGAGAGTAGTTTATGACAAGCAGGTTTTACAAGACAATTTTAAAACACTTCTTCACGGATACTGATTGTGAGAAAATGGATATCAGGTTGCAGCATCCCTTACTTGTCTGTTGGCTGGCCCTCTAATAGTGGAAGAGCTTCTTTATAAAACAGTTGTTGGAACATGCTGATGCCACTTTATCACACAAGCCTGAAAATATTGTCTGGTTCTACAGCTGTTGGTAACCTTTGTATAATGAATTGCTGTTAAAGTTCCTCAGATTAAATTTGTGGAGGGTCTCACCGATGTCACTACTAGCTGACAATCATCTCTTACCCTGAAAGGTAAATTTTGTCGTTATAGATGATTTTGATGGACCCTGCCTGTCAAAAATAGTGAAGTGAAATATGGGTTTACCAAGTACAGTCATCATAAACAATTGACACTATTTTAATTGTTCAGAATGTGTTCTGTCAAAGGTAAAAAGCAGGACCATCACACTAAATGCCAAATACATGATTTTGTTTAAAAACCCCAGAGACAAGCTTCAGATCACAACACTAGCTAGAACAAATGTATCCTGGTCAGACAAAATTTTTCTTAGAAGCTTTTGAAGATGCCACAAGAAAGCCCTCATGGCTATTTACTGGCTGATTAAGATCCAATACACCAGATCGAACATAGACTGCGTAGTGGCGTTTCCCTGACTGGCCTCAGGCATATGTCATGAAAAAACACATTCTGCTTCTAAAATATTTGATACTGTATTGTCATTATGTCAAAAAGACTGCAGAGAAATCTGTCTGTTTAAAGTTACTAGTAAAGAGGCCTCCGAGCTTAAGAAAAGCTATTTTATGTTCAGCCTCTGATGATCTGATATCAGCTATAGCTGAGAATAGCCTTAAACACTCTCAGAGGAAATATTCCACTGTCAGCAAAGCAGTTAGGTGTACTGAAAAAACAGAGAGTCATTAAAATTTTAAGCGATAAACAAATAACCTTAAAAGGAAAAAGAAAATAGTTAAACACAAGCTTTTACCAATCCTGGATGGCAGCACTGGAAAGAAAAGACCTCTGGGGTAAGACTTTTACTTTTGCTAAACCAAGTACTGAGTGAGGTCATCAAAATTGTCATAAGATGTCAGGATGACCGACTGATACTGTTTGGTTTTGTTAACAAAGGGTAGAGGCTGGTAAAATCATAATAGTGTATTTTTTCATCAGGCTGTGTCTTATAGTACAGACAAATGGCATTTGTTCTCCCCAAACAGTGACTGCCTAGGTTCGAGTGGCTGTGGTAGCTGCCTGTCCCTCAAAAATTATTCAAACCCTGATCCGTGGTCACATTGCTTTCATTCATGTTCCCACAATACTCTAACTGCAAAACCCTGTCTTTTTAGAAAATGAAATTTGTGCGTGGTCCTATTGAATAACTGTCCAAAACTAGTCCCTGTCATGTGATTTCTATCTTTCTCACAGTAACAGATGTTGCAGCCATGAAAAAAACAACCATTAAATTCAAATGCTGTGGGTATTCCATTTATGGCTGAATAGCCATCCAAAAAGTACGGACCCACCTTAAATTCACCACCCCTTAGCGCATGCTGAATAGAAATGTTTTCTTTCTCAGATATGTACATAAGCCACTGAATAGCAGGTGTGGAGTACCTCTTCAATTGTCTGTGGTAGTTGTCTGGGGGGAGAACAGCAACAGTGCATTCTTTCAAAAACAGAAACCTGTACATCGCCATAGAAATTGAGGCTATGGTGACGTACTGGAAGGGGTCTAAGGATATTGTTTCATACTCCACTGTATCACCGTCTGACTGTTTTAAAATACTTTTCCTAGTCATCTCCAGTACTTCATTTCTAAATCTGACACAGGCTTTTCAAGAATTTCAACATCTAACTGACAATAGTAGCGTAAGCTCTCTTTTCAGATTAAATTTCTATGTCTGTTAGCTAGGTACCATTGCAAAACTCTTGCTTTTTCTGCAGGCAACATATATTCAGAACCATAAAACTGAGCATCAGGCAGGGGCCTACATAATTTTCATTAGCCTTGGTGTTAAAAAATGGGGAAGTAACCTTTAGCAATCTCATTCTCAAATCCAAGGGCTGCAGGATTTTTGCTAGTTTAAAAGGAAAAAGCAATGGCTGTCAATAAATCTGATGTGTAGGATGTCACTGTGACACAGAGTACTTTTCCTCCTTGTGTGAGCAATTTAATATCAATTATTTCCTTGACTAGCTGGCTAATGATAAAGTAACTGTCATAGCCTTTGCATTGTGTGCTATAAATGTGTAGTGTCTAAATGGGGCATCAATAAAATGTCCTACAAAATCTTTTATGCAATCTTCACCTTGAATTCCAGGACCTCTTCCCATCTAACTGCTTAGCATACACAAATTTGGTATGTGCACCCCCGTTTTTGTGTGGCTTCAAAATCAAACACTATATATTTCTCAGTGCTTTTACATCTGTGAGTGGTGACATGTAACACAGATGCTTGTCTGCTGTCATGAAAGAACCACATCTGCTACACTGAATCAATTTACATGTATGAGATCCCTTGTAAAAACAAAACATTGTTCACACAGTTTCATGGATTTACAAGACCCTGTATCACCATCAGCTCTAGCTAAATGTCTTTCTAAGGCACGCTGAAGACCTACAAATCTTCTTACATTTGTGACAAGATACTGTGCCTAATTCTTTTCGAGACAACACGAGGTTTAAACAAACTTTGCACTGTTGTGCACAGATATGATTTCCCTTATGGCTGTAGGCTACATCACAATATTCGCAGAGGTACCGTGTGCCTATGAATTTTTACTTTAGTGATGCCATAAAATGTTTTTCATGTAATAATACAAACAGTGTTTTGGAAATCTTTCTGGACCTGTTGAAAATGTTTGCCAGTTTCCTTCATTATGATATAAAATCTTAATTTTGACTCTTAAAAGCGTTCAAACTGTGACACATCACTAAAAGTGACAGGTCTTTGGTCTGACAAACCTAGCTCAGCATACAATATTTTAGCCTTGTTCAACAACTGACTGTCACTCATATGTGGATTTAAGAGTGCGAGAATGGAGCCACGAAACACAAACTATTGTCTCTGTTATTTAAATCAATCAGGTATATCTCTTTTTTGTAAAATCCTGCTATACAAGATGGAGCTCAGTGTCGTCTCCCCCACCCCGACCCCTGGTGGTTTCTGATGGTCGTTATCACAAGATGTATAGAGGAATCAGCAATTACTTCAGTATTGCTCTGTAGCATATCAGCTATCTGATCTAAGAAGGTTGCAGCATTTAGTTCATTTGGACTTATCTTTCTTGAGAACAAAATTGATTCAAAGAAGCAGCATTTAATCTTACCTGTATAAAACCCCATATTGTTTTTCTCTTCACACTGTCTAACAAACTTTCTATAGCCTGGTGCATTGCAGCAATAGCCTCTGTAAAAGATTTTATTTTATCTAGATTTATAAACTTATATCTTTGATGAAATTCTGTAGCATTAAATTTTTTTAAACTGCATTCATATTCCTGTACAGCTTCTAAATACACTGTAGGGGGCGCCCTGTTAGCCTGATCATCATCATCATCATCATGGTTTTCTAATTCAGACTGCAGACCATTTGTAGCATTCTGTAACAACCTACGCTGTAATATTTTCCTGGCATGTTTTACTTTTCTGATCAACTTTTCTTGTATTGTTTTATTTTTTACCCAGATTTTTCTTTTTTGACCCCATTTGTTATTTTTTTTCATTTTGCTAGTGATGCAACCCTTTGTACTCAGTTTATGAGAGCTTCTGTGCTTTCACTTTGTATTTTGTTCTTTGTTTTTGGCAACTTTTTCCTCCAAGCCCCTGTACTTTTCATACATGTGGGCGGCACTAAGCATCATCTTCATTTCCCTGATTGAGAATTTTGAAATATGGACTAAACCAAGCACACTGTTCAGTACAGTAGCTGAACTTTTAAAAAGCTCAGATTTAAGCAGCTGATGATCGTAATCCTCACTAGATAATCTGCCCTCAATTACCAAGGCATTAAACAAACAATCAATTGTTTTAAAAATATAGGCTTTCCCAATATTGATCATGTCAATGTCACTTTCTTGAAACCTTTGGGCAGAAACTCTTGAGCCGCTGCTCCTAGATGGCTGTACAATGTTTATTAGCACATTGTGTTCATTTACAGCTGCAGAGACTCTTGAACCACTGCTGCAGATGGCTGTACAATGTTTATTGGCACATTTGGTTGATTTACAGCTGCAGAGACTCTTGAACCACTGCTCGTAGATGGCTGTATATCTTGTTCAGTTATGCTATATGTATTCTGGTCACTGACACCAGTTGAAATTCTGCCATGCCTTTGAAAACATCACATTCATGTAATGATCTCTTTTACCTCTCACACCTGTAGGGTTTGTCTGAGAGGCTGTTTAAAACAGAAAATAAACCCTGTCACTACTTCAGTATTTTAAAACTTTTATAAGACAACATTTAAACTCTAAAACCGCAGCATCTACTATTTCTAGATAAAAATACACACCTTCTGTAGCAGTAATCTGGGGATTAGCCAGCCTCACCCCTCCAGGGTTTCTCTGTGGATCTATTTAAAAAACAGAAAATAAGCCCCCTGTCACTACTTCGGTATTTTAAAACTTTTATAAGACAACATTTAAACTCTAAAACATGCAGCATCTACTATTTCTAGTTAAAAAATACACACCTTCTGTAGTATTCAACTGTGTATTAGCCAAACAATTAAATGTTTGTATAAGCTCTTCATCAGGAGTCCACGGTTCCATGGCTATTTGTTGAATATTTTTAATTTTTTAGCTCAAGACAAAAGGACAGAGCGAGACTACAACAACTGCTACTTGAGCTTCCAGTATCTTGAAATGCTTATATAAAATGACTCAGACCCCTCCCCACCCCAAGTACGTGGCAAGTAGTGAAAACATCTGGCACTGTCCATCAGACCAACAACCCCCATTCTCCAAGAGGGATATATAAGAACCAAGGCCACTGTTTTACCATAATTCCGTGATCACGGATGGAATCACGGAATTCCCATTGGCTGCCGGATTTTAAAATTTCCCGCCAGTGACTCACAGAACTCGCACTGCTAGTGTGAGCTTTCGGGAGTTTGTCCCTTTAAAAGCAGACACTTAGAGCAGCTTCTTCCCATGTGCAGAAAAAAGAGGAGAGAACGCGCTTCAGTCGGAGTGTCGGAGAGAGAACGCTGAAAACCATGCGGTTGCCTGAGAACCTCGCTACTCTAGCTGCTTTTTGGATCGCTGCCACACTCGCCGCAACAACCACCCCAGCCAGCTCCTGAAGGACGCCCGGCTCAAGAACGACCATTCCTGAATTACACCAGACACAAACCTTCAGGTACTTAAATATATTTTGTTGGCCAGGACACCAGGAATGTCCTTTGCTCTTTGTGAAGAGTGCCCTTAATATATTTTGCCCAGATGTTCTTTTGCGACTAATTCAGGGGGGGCCTTTAAAGAGATGTTTTTTCATCTCATTTTTTTCCTGAGCAGACTGGCTGAGATTGTGCCTGGCCCTGAACCTGACTGCTCGGGGGAGGGTTTGCTTACTACTCTCCAATGCAGTGGCGATTCCACATAAAGCCAACCAAAAGATCCCCAGTACTTTTATTGGACTTTTATTTGGTTATTTGAATACATCCACAGGAGACCTTAAATACTGCATCTTATTTGGAACTGGGTCACTTTTCCTACTGTACTTATAGCTGGGTAGGAATCAAGCCCTAAGGGTCACACAGTGGAAAATGGCTAAGCTGGGATTTTGCTCAAGCTGTTAGACCACACTTACCTCTTCAGCTGGCTTACTACTACTGTTTAAGAAAAAGGTGGTCATATTTAATATATGTATTTTTGCTTTCCTGTTGACTGAGTCTGTCATAAATGGGAGTAGGATGAACTGTATGCTATGCATATAGATCAGATCAAAAAGTTTAACTTGTGGGCTCTTCAGGTATACATTGGGAAATATGGAGAGCGTTTGACCTTATAAACTACAGTACATTGTTTCATTCTGAAACCTAAAAAGATATTTGATGGAAAGACTGGTTTCAACAATAAATCACCCTGTATTTTCTGTGAGTTCCATCAAGGAATCCAAGACAGACTTTGCTATTAATATGGTTGTTCTTATTTGAAAGAGGGTTTTAATGACTGTTTATGCAGAAAGGAGGTTGCTAACATTTTTGCTCTAATTAATTATATCAGAGAAGGAAATAATATATAGACACTGTGAGCAGTTGAGCTGTTTGCATGCTAATTTATCTCCAGTTGGTAAAGAGAGAGAGAGGAGCCAGCTGGATCACAGTTGTGTGAGCTTCAGATGTACATGAAGTGGCAAGACAGTCAGTTGGGCAGTACGGTAGGTAGTACGTAAGGTGCCGGAAGATGGTAAAAGCTGAGGGGGCTGAGAATCAAAAGGGCACTTATAAGGGAACAAAGGGCACTTTTTCTACTAGTTTTTGCCATACAGAAATAAAAAGTGGAAGAGCTACTGCCCCTTCCGCCCCCCCAGTTCCGGCACCTTTGCCTGGATTTTTAATGCAAGGCATCCCAACTTTCCACCCTATAATAAGGACTTCTTCAGGAACTTAGTTATTTTTATTGATGTGCTCCTTGGGATGTTCCTGTTTCACCTACTAGTTAACCAACAGTTTATTTCTTCTCTCCCCCTACAAGATTTGCCTTATGTCTGTCCCATGCATTCTTGAATTCCACAGTTTTAGACCCCCAACCTCCTCAGAATGTCTGTTCCATGTGTCCACCATCCTCTGTGAAAAAATACTTCCTCACATTGCCCCTGGAGCTGTCCCCTTCTATTAAAAATTGTGTACCCTTGTTCTTGCACATTTCTTTTTCTGAATGATGCTACCCTCTTGGACTTTGTTGATTCCACTGAGGTACTTGATCTCAGAAATGTAAAGGCTAGCCCTTCCTGTTCTTAGTAATACAACAGCTCCTACAGATACCTATGTGTGGGTGTCATCAATTCCCAGTCCATTCTGAACTGCCTATATAATAATGTGCTTTACTGGGTGCTGAGAGTGGGTCACTGTCCATTTTTGCATATTGCTAGAGTGAGAGTGTTCCAGTGTAGAAGTGAAGGCTTTTTAACGGAAGAAATCAAGTGCCGTACCAAGAAAGGGTATACAACTATTGTAAAGTACCTCAGTGCAGTGCACCAGGGAGCTGTACACCCTTTTCAGGTACTTGGACATATTAACCTTTTGGGGGTGAGGGTCTTAAGATTCCCAGGCAGCTACTGTGTGCCCCAGAGCATATGTGTTTGTGGGAGGGGGAGAATCCCCTAGCTTGCTATGTGCACTACAGTAGGGGGAATGGCATATATATGCTAATGTGGGCATGGTTGGAGTTGGTGCATCTGTAATATCAGAGGGTCTGTGTACCCCAGAACAGGTGTGGACAGTGGTTTAGTGCCCTTGTCTGCCTGCTGTGTGCCTCAGAGCTGGTGGCATGAGGTGACGGAATGATGCAGCATGCTAACATGGGCACGCTTGGTGGGGCAGTGTTGGTTTCTGTGTGCCCAGAGCAAGTTTAGTGAGGGGTGTTGGGTTTAAACAAACTCTGTCCATCATCCAGCACTGACCCAAACTCCCAGGGCTCACCTCCACTGGTGGGGCCAGTGGGGGTTCCCCAGCCCCCACTGGGGACTGTATTTGATGGGCCAGTGCTGTGGCTAACTGGGAGCAGAGCCTGCGAGGCACCCTAGATCCAGTGTGCTCTTCCTTTGTTTTGAGGGGGGTGAGGTGCCTCAGAGAGGTGCAGGTATATCCTGTTTGTGGCTCAGTTTATATGCTTTGCTCTGTAGAGGTTTCAAAATATTGTACTGTTTTCTATGCTTCTGTGAAGTTTAAACCAAATAAGTGGTGACATTTCCCAAGTTATGAAAAGGGTGTACAGCTCTGTTATGTGGGCATACATACAAAGCCCTCAAGTGCAAGAAGTCGATGTGTTTAATAAAAAAAGGGGTCCGTGTCTGTGGTGGTGGTGTTGGGGTCAGAGTTGGCAGTGCTGGATCTGAGCATATCTGAAGGGGCTGTGTTGGTTGCTGTGTCCCTCAGAGCAAGTATGAGGACAAAATGTTTTCTAGATCTTCGGGGATGTCTCTTGTAGGATATCTCTCAAAAGGAACATAGTAGACTGACATGGCAAGACAGAGTTGCCCTGGGGATTGGGGGGGGTCCCAGCCCTCACCAGCAGAAAAAAACTTACACCTGCCACAGCAAAGTGCACCTAGGTTGACCTCAGAAGCATAGCAGGCAGGTGTGGAGACAGTGTTCCCTTTTTTGGGGAGGGGGGATGGAAAGCCCCCTGGATCCCCACAGTAACCTTGCGCTCCACACCTGCCTGCCACACCTCTGAGACGAACCTACAGTAGGTGCAGTGGTTTTTTCCATACCACTCTATGCAGGCACAAGCCATCCCCGCCAGGACATATATGGAAATACCCCACTTCTCACTGCAACAATGCCTTGCTATACCTGCCCACAGTGTCTCGTTTTGAGAGGACCAGGTAATCTGAGCACGAACCCATTTCAGATTGCAGAAAATCATATAAAGTGCAGCATGTTGAAGTTCTGCACTTTTACATGATTTCTACACTGCGCCTGGAGAATGGTGGCTACAGGCTGCTCCCCACTGCCATCACATCAGGAGGATGGGAGCCATAGGCTGCTGCTGCCATTGTACTCGAGAATGGGAGTCGAGGCTGCTGCTGCCATTGTACCTGGAGGATGGAGTCGGAGAATGCTACTGCTGTTGTACCTGGAGGATGGGAGTTTTAGACAGTTCTTGCCATCTCACCTAGTGAATGGTGGTCACTGGCCACTACTGCCATCTCAGGAGAATGGAAGTCTGAGCTGCTGCTGCCATCATACCTGGAGGATGGGAGTCATAGATTGCTGCTGCTGCCTTCACACCGGAGGATGGGAGTCGAGAATGCTACTGCTGTTGTACCTGGAGGATGGGAGTTGTGAGCGGTTGCTGCCATCTCACCTAGTGAATGGTGGTCACTGGCTACTACTGCCATCCCAGGAGAATGGGAGTTGTAGGCTGCTGCTGCCATCATACCTGGAGGTGGGAGTCGTAGATGCTGCTGCTGCTGCCTTCACACCCGGAGGATGGGAGTCGGAGATTGCTGCTGCTGCTGCCTTCACACCCGGAGGATGGGAGTCGTAGATTGCTGCTGCTGCCTTCACACCGGAGGATGGGAGTCGTAGATTGCTGCTGCTGCTTCACACCCGGAGGATGGGAGTCGTAGAATGCTACTGCTGTTGTACCTGGAGGATGGGAGTTGTAGACGGTTGCTGCCATCTCACCTAGTGAATAGTGGTCACTGGCTACTACTGCCATCCCAGGAAGATAGTAGTAGACTGCTGCTGCCATCGTACCTGGAGGATGGGAGTTGTAGAATGCTGCTGCTGTCATATCTGGATGATGGGAGTCAGACTGCTGCTGCTGCCTTCACACCCGGAGGATGGGGAGTCGTAGATTGCTGCTGCCTTCACACCGGAGGATGGCAGTCGCAAGGCTGCTGCTGCCGCCCGTATCTGGAGGATGGGAGTCGTAGGCTGCTGCTGCCATCGTACTTGAGGATGGGTGCTTATGCGGTGGCTGCTGCCATAATAGCCAGAAGATAAAAGTCATGGACTGCCCTATCCAGGGATCTGAGACTCCATTTTGTTGAATTTTTATCTTATCAAGCAGATTAGTGGAACACACTACTAATAATTTTTTGGTTGTGATTTCAGTATTCATACTTCCTGCATGATGTCTGCTACACCAATGAATAAGAAAGCCAAGCCTGCTACACACCCGGCTAAGGAGCGAGCTCTTCAGTTTAAAGCTGAAGGCCTCTATGAGGATGGAGGAAAACTTTTCTGTCCATACTGCAACCATGTCCTGGATCATACCAGAAAAGACACAGTCAAAGATCATCTGCTCAGCAAGAAACATGCTAGGAATAAGGAACGAGCTGCTAGCGAAGGAAGACCAGCAAGGCAGGTGACCCTGACCAGCAGTTTCAGAGCTGCAACAGAATCATCCATAGTAAGAAATGAGATGGTCATGGACACAGTTAAGGCACGGGGGGCTGCAAATATCCCGTTGGAGAAGCTGGACCATCCACAGCTGAGGAATGGATGTGCAAGTATGTGAAGGGAGTGGCGGTGCCAAAAGCAGACACCCTGAGGCAGCTCTATCTACCCAAGGTAAGAGAACAAATTGATGAAGACCTTAAAGCAGCTGTGACTGGGAAATCATTGTCTGTGATATGTGATGAGAGCACAGATGCACAGTCACGCTGCATTCATAATGTTGTCTTTGTGTTGAAGGGGCAAGACATATCTTGAAACAGCATAGAACTAGACTCTGTCAACCATTCCACAGTGGCTCAAGCTGTCTTGAAGACTCTCCAGAGTTGTAACATTGACTTTATGAATGTAGTTTCCTTTGTCAGCGACAGTGCTCGTTATATGATTAAATATTTTTAATGATGCGCCATTGGGGTTTTGGGGACCATGTTGTGCATGTGTGTTGCTGGGCACATGTCTTGTCCCTTGTTGGGATACATGGCTACACCATTTCAAAAAGTTAATGAACTGGTTTCGTTGGTAAAATATGCCTTTCAGCAGTCACCAAAAGCATAAGCGAGAATTCATCACGTTTTGGAGGATCTGAAGCTCAGGGAAATGATTGCTTGCCACGGTTCCTGTTTTAACTAGATGGAACACATGGTTTGCAGCGGTGGCATACCATTCAACACACCTGCAATACCTGAGGACTTTTTCAGGGTGGATTCAAGTGATGCCACCTCAATAAACAATCTACAGGCATTACTGGACCAGATGATACGATGAGCTACAAGCACAACTGGCATTCATTACAGATAATTCAGGTGACATTATTGCGGCAATAGAACTTTTGCAGTCAAGGAGAAACCTCTTACGACATCCACGTATGACATGCTAATGTCAATCAAGAGCCGCTTTGAGGCTGGCACAACTAAAAATGATGGCTTTGGTGAGAAAGCAGAGCTTTACCTCTCTAAACTGAGGAATAAAGTAAGAGATGAGAACATCAAACTGTTCAAAAATGCTTTCAAGGTCAGTTTGGAGAAACTGATGAAACATCTGCAGTCAAACCCATCTGTACAGTTTCTCATGGCCTGTCGAATTCTAAACCCACTCAACCTTCCCAAACTCAATAAGGACTTCCAGCTGTACTTGCCCTATATCCCAATGTTCACATTACACAATAAGAATGCACTGATAAGGGACTGGGAGATCTACGTACGGCAGGATGTGCGGGAACTACCAGAGATCGAATCATTTGATCTTCACCTGTACTGGATCTCTATGTCCTCACAGGTACCAACTCTAGCAAAGGCAGCTCTTCAGGCCATCTGGGTCCCTGTTTCTAGTGCAGAAGTGGAGCGGTCATTTTCTGCACATGGACAAATCCTGACTGACCAACGGAGAAGCCTGACTGTGGACAATTTAAAATTATTTTCAATGCTGCTATTCAATAAGTAGACCCAGAATCTCCACCCTCATTTGTGTAATTGCAGTTCTGATGCACTGTCTATTGTAGAAAAATGATGCTTCTCTGTGCAATAAAGTTGCAGACATGCAGTTCTAGTACAATGTTGTGAAAAACAAAGTGGTGCTTCACTATGCAATGACGAAGATGTGTTCTGGTGCAGTATTATAGGGAAAAAATGGTGCTCCACTGTGCAATAAGTGTCGATGTGCAATATGTAGTATCTCTGCATTATATGTAGCTATGGGTTAGATTCTACTGTCCTTCCTATAGTATGCTTTATTCATGTTGTCTGGGTAGCGTATTAGTCTGGGTAGCGTATTTGGACCATGTTCAGTAGTCAATACTTGAATTGTGTTTTTGCACGTGTTTATCTTTGAAAATCTTTTAAAATAAAACATATGAATTGCATTTTAGCTTTGAGAAGTTTTATTATACATGTCACAGAACACATTGTCAACATTAAAACAAAGACTAGCTTTTGGTGTCTATTTAGTATTGAACAGTCTTCAGAATTGGTTCCTCCTGTGAGAAAAATGTTACTGTTACATGAGACCATTTATTTTCACGGCTGCATTGATCTGAGGGAATATATGCCAGTTTGGCAAATGGAGTTTCCACGGTCAACTCATTATTAGCCTTGATAGTTGGTAGATGCAAAACTTGGATAGCTAATATAACAGGGAATATGAGATTAAATGTTCTTGTTTTCTGCTGATGTGACTTAAATCTGCATAAAACCATGATGATAAAACACTGATAGACAAATTTATTACTTAAAATGAGTGAATAATATAAAGTTTTGCATTACCGGAAAAATCCCGAAAACTGGATTCCCAAACACTGGTAAAATCCCGGAATCCAGGATGGTCAAAACGGAATTTGCTTTTTCCAAGCACCGAAAAACAGTGGCCTTGATAAGAACCTATGCTAGTCAATGTAGGCTTTTGTTTCTCACTTCCTGCGACAGCTGGAAGGCATTAAGAAATTCCTTTCTGCTAATAGGCTGGTCACAGTCTAATTAAAAACAGATGCTTTTTTATCAATCTTAAAACACAGAGAGGCAGTGGAGTGCAAGCCTAAGTTATGCTTTGAAAAGTCAAAACAGAAATTTTGTCTTTTTTAAACAGCTGCGTCCTTTAAATTAGTAATTGTAAAACATAGCACACACACACAAAGTGTGTATTCTTTACCGACTCTAAGCAAAACTGTAGATACATTTTAAGAAGACTGTGTGCTTTGAAATTATTCTGAAAGAGAAACATTATCATTTACATTCTATCTTTTCTTTGTAACATATCATTTATTTTTCTATTTAGTACTACATGACTTTTTAATTTTTGATAATGTAACTATAGACATTTATTTTGCAACAAAAGCATAAAGCTACTTTTTACAGACCCTGAAATCCAAAAATCTTGAGACACACATGTTTCCAAAGAGAATCAATAGGTCTTTGTAGCCATGGCTGTGTAAATGAACAACAGATGTTTTGTCACGTCTTAACAGACAAAGACCCCTACCACAAGCCAACAGGACCGTGAGCTCCAAAAGTCCAGCTATATTTTAAACATCCATAAAAGGCATTGCTTTTCCTACGTGCCTAATGAGGGACGGACACACATACACACACACACACAGCCACCAGGCTCCAAAAACCCCACCATCTATATTTTAAACATACATAAAAGACATTGCTTTTTCTACGTGTCTAATGAGGGACACACACACACACACACACACAAAGTGTGTATTTTTTTACAACAACTCTAAGCAAAGCTGTAGATACATTTAAGACTGTGTGCTTTAAAATTATTTTTGAAGAGAAACATTATCATTTTACATTCTTTTCTTTGTAACATATCATTTATTTTTCTATTTAGTACTACATGACTTTTTAATTTTTGATAATGTAACTATAGACATTTATTTTGCAACAAAAGCATAAAGCTACTTTTTACAGACCCCTGAAATCCAAAAATCTTGAGACACACATGTTTCCAAAGAGAATCAATAGGCCTTTGTAGCCATGGCTGTGTCAATGAACAACAGATGTTTTGTCACGTCTTAACAGACAAAGACCCCTACCACACAGCCAACAGGACCGTGAGCTCCAAAAAGTCCAGCTATATTTTAAACATCCATAAAAGGCATTGCTTTTCCTACGTGCCTAATGAGGGATGGACACACATATACACACACACACACAGCCACCAGGCTCCAAAAACCCCCACCATCTATATTTTAAACATACATAAAATACATTGCTTTTTCTACGTGTCTAATGAGGGACACACACACACACACACACACAAAGTGTGTATTTTTATGCAACAACTCTAAGCAAAGCTGTAGATACATTTTAAGACGTGTGCTTTAAAATTATTTTTGAAAGAGAAACATTATCATTTTACATTCTATATTTTCATTGTAATATATCATTTTTTCAAAACATTATAAATATCACGCACACACATTTCATTTCAGCCTTCTCCTTGATACTACACAGAGCTGAGGCGGGTGAACTATAGGTATGTGTATTCCTTTTTTCTGATATATTTTTATTCTTTCTAATTCATGACAAAAGTATAAATAATTAGTTTTTTGCGATTGTTGCAATGCTATCCAGAGAAAACTGCTGAACCATCTTATTTACACAGAGGTCCCCTGTTTTAGCTTATAAATGTTACATGCGTATACATAAAGCTATCCTTTTGATGCAAGTTTGACACAGTCCTACAGATGCATGTTAAATAATTTTGTATACTGTTACAAAAACAGAAAAAGGGGTACTCACACAGGCAGATGAATTTCCCTCGGGGTGTGGGGTCTCCACACAGATCTGCGAAACCTCTGCACGATCAGGTTCCCTCCTAGATACTTCTTTCTGAAAATATCCTAATCAAAAAACACACACATGTCCCTGCAGTTATACACCAGGCCTACAGGGGGCACATACCACTACATAAACACTAACTGATTTTTTGGGGTGGGAGGAGCACGGTGGTGAAGAGGGACAGGGGTTCGAGCCAGGATGGTGGGGTTCAGGAGAAAGGGGGCAGGGGTTCGAGCCAGGATGGTGGGGGTGCAGGAGAAGGGGACAAGGATTCAGTCAGGCTGGTGGGGGTGCAGGAGAAAAGGAGGGACACAGGAGTTCAAGCTAGCATGGTGGGACTCGGGTTCCAGCCAGGATGGTCTGGCAGGGGATCGAGGAGTGTCACGAGAAGGAGGGGCGGGGGACAGGGGTTCAGCCAGGCTGGTGGGGGTGCAGGTGAAAGGAGGGGATGCAGGAGTTCAAGCTAGCATGGTGGGACTCGGGTTCGAGCCAGGATGGTCTGGCAGGGGATCGAGGAGTCTACGAGAATGAGGGGCGTAAGATGCTTACAAAATGGTGGTGTTAGGTCATTTCCTGCGCAAGGGTGGGACACGGGTTCGAACGTATGTCATTTCCTGCACAAGGGGCGGAACACGGGTTTGAGGTTGCATCACTTCCGCCAGAAGTGGGTGGGGCTAGCGCATTTTAGGGAGGGACTTCCGGTTTAACAAGGGGCGATTCTGATTGGTCCGTTTTAGGCCATGCCCACCTGTCAAATGACGTGGTACGCGCTGATTGGCTGAAATTTAACATTTGACGAGATATATGAACTTATACTACTCACATCTGTTGAAAACTGGTTCTCAAATCACAATCTGGTCCTCAATAATAAGAAAACAAAGTCTATGATGTTCAGCAGCTTTCATAACAAGCATAAGCTGCACCCCCTATCCATCAAAACCAGTCATGGAGTCACCCTGGAACAGGTTCAAGCCTTTAAGTACCTTGGGATCACTCTAGAACCTCATCTAACTTACAGTGCCCACACTGACTCTGTAGCCAAAGCAGCAAATACTCGCCTTGACCTTCTCTTCAGGCATAGGCAACATCTTACTCCAGAAGCCCTGACTGTCGCTGTTCAGAGCTCTGTTGTCTCCATTATTGACTATATGCTTATCATCTATGGCTCTGCCCCCGCTACTGCTCTTAGACGCATATCCAGCTCCCTCAATAAGGCCTGACGACTTCTCACTGGATCCCACCACCTCACACATACGTGTGACCTCTATGCACAAACTGGATAGCCGCAACTCACCAATTGGATAAAATACCTAACCTGCACCATGGTGAAGAAAATAACGATGGGCCTTGCACCCTCTAGAGTGTGTGCACTTCTGCACCCTAGCAATAACCCCCACTCGACCAGGGGGGGGTCTGAATCACAGCTCCTGCAGGTTTCACATTGTCGTATCTCACAAGGTCAAAGATATTTTACTTACAGGGCGTCCAGCTGGTTAAATGGTCTAAACAGTTACATCTCCTCCACTCCTACCCTTGATGCATTTAAATCAAGACTCCACCTCTCTCTCACTGCCTCTAGCTCCTGTGACTGCCTCTACTAGCTGACCCCGTGAATATTTCCCTAACCTTATGCAGTTCTCTCTCCTATTAGCAGTTGGTTACCCCTTAGCATGCACTTCTCCATGTTATGTCTACAACAATGCCTCTGGCTGTGCTCCTCCTCTGTAGCTCTCCTCCCCCTCTACTCTTCCTCTCTCGTCCTCTATCCTCTCTGCACCTCATCCACTATCTCCTTGTAACCTAGCCTCCAAAACTTGTTTTGTTCCTCAGATGCTTTGTAACTCACTTTAGCTTACACTTTTGTAACCTTGTCCTATGTATTAAATTTGTAATCTGACTTACATGTCTTATGTTTTGAATTATAATCTGATGTGCAACCTTTGTAAAGGAGCCCTGGCTCAAAGGTATTGTAATCCTAGACCTAATAAATAAAATAAATTAATGTGTCTCAAAGATTCCTAGGAAAAATAGGGTTTAAGCCCCCCCCCACGTTTAAGCCCCCCCTTGCAACCCTATAGCATCAGGGTACTCAAATATTGAGCAAAGTGGTGGATAAAGACCCTGTAAATGTGAGGGTAACACAGTTCAGTATTTATATAGTCAGTTAACTGCAACCAGAGGTTTTTAAACTACAGTACTAAAGTGCATGTGCTTAGAGAGCTTAAATGCTTATGCTGGGGAATATGCTGATACAATTATATCATTTAGTATAGTAGGCATTAAAGTATTACACTTATTGTTGCATTAAGTGGTACTGATATTAAAAGCATTGTAAAAACACTAAGGTGCAAATAATATACTTCCAAGTGCTAAAACAGCTGAAACAGATAAAACATCATAAATATAAACGAGATGCCACAAGGCAATTCTGGAAGCATTTCAAGGTTAATGAAACAGTCAGTAAAAAATGGTTTGAGCAACACCAGCTAAGGTTTTTAGGAAAGAGTCTTTAGAAACAGTTTTTTTTTTTTACCATAGTCTTCCGTTTGATTATGTTTCTTTCAGTGAGTATACCTCTCTGCATGGGTCTCAGCCGCTGGTGTCTAGGATGAAATTTCAAGGGCCAAGTTCGGTGTAGAAGTCAGTGTCATTACTTGCTCACATGGTCCTGGGAATTCAAAGGATCAATAGCTGTGTGGCCAGCTGAAACTGCAAGCATGCAGTCAGCTAATATGCAGATGGCCCTCAAAATAAAATGTAGTCAGGCCAATCTTTGCCTTGCTACACTAAAAGCTTTTTGTCGACCAGTTTTTGGTACTCCAGCATTAAAATACTAGTCTTTTGGATTGCCTGCATGCCTACAAATGGTGACTGGACCTGATGGCTCTGTCAACAAAAACAGCCAAACTCTGCCACTTTGGCATTCTGCTGGCATTCACCTGTGTACTTGAGCTGAGTCAGAATCATTCTGGTCTCCTAAAAAAAGGCAGGAAATGGATGGAATTTTTATGGGTCAACACACTGAGTATCAATGAGAAGGCTCTTTACAAAAGTAAGGCAATGATGGCATACCTTTTATTACATTTATGAGCACTTGTAAAAAGCCTTTGCAAGACAGGCACCTCTGAGGTCCTCCACAGCTCTCAAGATCTGCTGCAGTGATGTCCGCTAGCTTCCAACTCCTCCTCTCTATCCAAACCCACTATCCATTAGCTGTCTTAATGACCGCCCCTCACTCACTTACACTTTTCCTTCTCCCTCTGTGCTGTTCCTCAATCCTAGAAGTCAGCCAAACTCTTTCCACTTCACAAAGGAAGTGACCTGTCCTTGGCATGGGGTCATAACCACACAAGAGAAAACCAAGCAGAAATAAATGCCACAAAGAAAACAGCGGCTTAAACTACAGCATCGGGTACTATAGCAATCTAGCAACAAGAGTGCAATCCCATTGTAAACTATGGGACTGCTTTGTTTTTGAGGGGGGCTGCACCCTCCACCCTCCCACACCCTCCAGACTCAAAATAACCAACTGCAGGGGGTCATGGACTTTGGGAAGGTGAAAATTGGGAGGGTGAATTTTGTTGCAAAATAAAATGTTTCAACAGGAGACCTAGCGGATTCAAACCACAGTCCCTAGGTCTCCTGCCGCAAATCACGTGCTTGTGCCTTAGCCACTCCACCACAGAAGTAGCTCAGCCAGACACCCCAGCACACAACAACTTAATCCCTCACAGCTGAAGCATAGAGGGACAGGAGGAGTGGTAATTTCTTACCACTATTATTCCTCTTTCACTCTAAAGCCTTTTGCACTTTGCATGGTGCAGTTGTTGCAGCGCTTTTCTTGATGTGCTATTGTGATCCGGTACCCCGTCCTCCCCTGGCAACTTCCATCCCATCTCCCTCCTCCCTGCCCTCTGTTAGCTGCAAGAGAAACTGGTCCATTCCAGGCTCCCTGACTTCCTTTCATCCGTCAATTTCCCCTTCCAGTCTGGCTTCTGGAAGCACCATTACACCATCTCCTCCCTGCTACGTGTCACTGATTCCATCTTCTCCAGGATGGACCAGGGGCACATAATGGCCACCATTTTCATCAATCTGGCTTAAACCTTCAACTCAGTGTCCCACCCCCTCCTCCTGGACAAACTGAACTCTGCTGGTTTCTCAGCTCCTGTTGTTGGTTCTATTCCTATCTCACAGGCTGTCAACAACTGCTACAGCTTGAAGATGCCCTGTCACTTCCACTAACCATCCAGGCTGGGGTAACACAAGGCACCATCCTGGGTCCCATCCTCATCTCAGTTTCCTGAATGACCTCCCCATGCCAGTGCCAACTTGCACATTCACATGTACGCTGATGACACAGTCGCCTTCACCTCTAGTCCTTCCATTGCAGCTGTGGAAGGACTGCTCCAGTAGGACTTTAACAGCATCCTGCACAGGTTCAAATCGAATCAACTCAGGGTCAAAACACACACACGCACACACAACATTGTCCATGACCTTTCGTACCAGTCATAAACTTGGCAGACTCCCTGGTGTTCATAGCTCTGGATGGCACTTCTTTGAAGCACTTCAGTTCTTCAAGTACTTCAGTGTGTGGCTCAACAATAAACTTGACTTCTCAGCCCACATTTATGTCATCCATGCAAAACTCTGGCCCAGGTTCGGTGCCCTGTATCATAATAAAGACTGCTTGTCTCTGCTGGCCCACAGGAAGCTTATTACCAAACTTGTGCTCCCTGTCTTTGACTAAATGGATGTGGTCTATGGCATCACCCACTCCACTTCCTTTCCCAGACTGGAAACCCTCTGTAACTCCTTTTGCTGTTTTGCCACAAACTCCTTACCTCACACCCACCATTGATCCCTCTGTTCCTCTCTATCCATCCTCCCTCTGCTCTCTTGTTGCCAGGTTCACTGTACCACCTTCATATCCAAATACTGATTTGGTTCCCTTCCATTTGACCTCTCTTCTCTCCCAGCTCCTGCCTGCCTCCTGTTCCCTCCATTCCAGAAATCAAAGAACTTTCACCATTCCTCACCCTTGCTCCTCTGCTAGGCAATCTGCCTTCCCCTGTCAACTTTCCTCACTCTGGAACCAACTTCCTTCCTCTCTATACCTCTCCTCCTCTCTTGACTCCCTCAGGCACCAGTTGAAACTCAAACCCCTCCCCACCTGTTTCAGTTACTCTTACTCCTGACACCTCTCCAATGTGAGTCCATCCATCCTTGGCAAAGCACTCAGCTGGGTCCTTGTTACCCAGCTTCTTGTTACACCTTCTCTTTACCTCTTTTCTTCCCTCTTCCAAGAGTCCAGGCACAATCTAGTCCTACAGCTCTCTCACCCGTTGCCAGTATTGTATTACAACACCCTGTATTGCTACTGTTTTTATCATTGCACTTATTTGGGCATCTTTATCTGAGATGTGACCACAGTTTATTCTGAGTACTAATCTCATTTTTTGTATTTATTTGCTGTACCAACTTATTTAGCAATGTCTGTTCAATCCGACTTGTTACTGGGTATCTGTTCTCCCTTTTTTCTCCTCCCCCTCTTAATAAAAGTGGTAGCAAGAGGAGGCTGGCAATTACAGGCCAGTCAGCCTGACTTTAGTGTGGGGAAATTAATGGAATCACTACTGAATGAAAGGATTGTGGAACATCTTGAACCCAGTAGCTTACAAGATTTGAGGGACCATGGATTCACTAGTGTCAAGCAATTCTCTTAGATTTCTTTTACTGGGTGACCTGGGAAATAGATCAGGGTGGAGCAATGAATGTGACCTACCTACATTTCAGTAAGGCCTTGAAAACCATTCCACATAAGAGATTCATAAACAAGCTATGCATCTCCATCTCCACAAAGACATAGACAGGGTGGAGGCTATCCAGAGGAGGGCAACCAAAATGGTGCAGGGTCTACACCAGAAGACATATGAACAGAGACTAAAGGAGCTTAATATGTATACCCTTGAGGAAAGGAGGGAGAGGGGGAACATGATAGAAACTTTAAAGTACCTCAAGGGAATCAACAAAGTCCAAGAGAGTAGCATCTTTCGGAAAAAGAGATGTGCAAGAACAAGGGGGTACAATTTGAAAATAGAGAGGAGATGGCTCAGAGGTAACGTGAGGAAGTATTTTTTTCATGGAGAAGGTTGTGGATGCACAGAACAGCCTTCCTGAGGAGGTTGTGGAGTCAAAAACAGTGGGAGAATTCAAGAATGCCTGGGACAGACATAAGGCAATTCTAGAGGGGGATAGGAGGAAGTAGGCTGTTGGTTAACTAGGATCTGCAGCATATCCATTAGATAGGTAAATGGGCAGACTAGGAGGGCCAAGCAGTCCTTATCTGCCATCAAATTATATGTTTCTATGTTTCTATGTGCAGCCTAGGAGTAGGTCTAAAAGTGGTAAACTGGGTAAGAAATTGGTCGGAGGATAGGCAACAAAGGGTGATGGTAAATGAGTTCACTCCGAGGAAGGGAGGGCAATCAGTAGGGTGCCACAAAGATCAGTATTGGGACCAGTTCTCTTTAATGTCTTTATTAGTGACATTGCAGAGGGGCTAGAGGGGAAGGTATGGTATACCTTTTGTGGGGATCTAAGAAAGCTTGAGGAGTGGTCAAGAGTGTGGCAACTAAGTTTCAATGTGAGGAAGTACAAAATCCTGCACTTGTGGAGCAGAAACCCAGGTGCAGAGTACAGAATGGGGGGAGTGGTACTGGTGAGCACCAAACAGGAAAGAGTTCACTGAGTTCACTGAGTTGTAAGGAGTGAAAAAGAGGCCATAGCCCAAAAGTTTGCTCCTATTTAAGAAAGAATGTAATAATTTAGGTTGGCCTCAATGCAATATGCTTGTCCAAGTTATTTTTGAATTGTACTTTGTTAGAACTACTTATTACATTAAAGGAAGTCCATTCTATAAATTGTATGTGCGTATAGTGTAAAAATAATTTCTGCAGGTTGTTTTAAATCTAACGGCTTTTATTTGGAATGAATGCCCTCTTGCACCTATGTTTTCTTCTTTACAATCAGTGTTTATTTCTGTCATCAATTCAGGTTCATTTAGATTATCATAAAAAAGTAGACCTGGGAGTAATCATGTCTGATGACCTAAAGGTGGCCAAGTAGTGTGACAAGGCAGTGGGGAAAACCAGTGGAATGCTAGGGTGTATAGCGAGGGATATCACCAGCAGAAAGAGGGAAGTGGTGATACCACTGTATACATCACAAGTGAGACCTCACCTAGAATACTGTGTCCATTTCTGGAGACCACATCTCCAGGAGGACATAGACAGGATAGAGGCAGTTCAGAAGAGGGCAACGAAAATAGTGCAGAGTCTGCATCAAAAGCCCTATGAGGAGAGACCGAAGGAATTCAATATGTGCACTCTGAATAAAAGAGGAAGGGGTGTATGATAGAAACATTCAAATACCTCACAGGTATAAATAAGGTTCAAGAGGGAAGTATTTTTCACAGTAAAAGATGCTCAAGAACAAGGGGTCATGCTATGAAGCTGGAGGGGGATAAACTCAGGGGAAATGTAAGGAAGTACTTCTTCACAAAAAGACTGGTGGATGCCTGGAACAGCCCCCCAGTGGAGGTGGTTGGGGCAAAAACTGTAACAGGAGCCAAGAAGGCATGGGATAGGCATAAGGGAACCTTAGTGGTGAGGAAAAGGGGGGTAAAGCTGGAGATCAACTAAGGTCTACGTTGTTACAGTAGGTAGGGAAAATGGGCAGAAAAGGTGGGCCAAACAGTCCTTAACTGCCGTTAAACTCTATGTTTCTATGTTTTTATGTTTCTTCTACTGGTCACACCTAAAATAAGGCTTTGCTCAATGTGCCTTTCCCGGTTACCAAGTTTCAAATAAATAAATAATTTCTCACAATGTTAAGCTGCAGAAACAACAGGTATACAAACAAATCTCATTTAAAAAAAAGTATCATAACCTCACACCAAGCCAACATGGCTTATGGGAACACTATAGACCACTAACATTGTTGCTGTGGTCAATGAAATACACCAAGGCATAAAAGATGATAGGCTCACTGGGCCTGTTTTCCTAGATCTAACAAATGTTTCTGATCTATTGATCACCATCTGGTGATAGATAAACTGAAATATATAGCTTTTATTAACTTCCCCTTACACTGTATCATCCTTAGCAGTGATTTCAATAAAACTCAAGTCTGACTGACTACAGACAGGCTCCTGTTAAGGGGGGGCAGTCCACACTAAGAGCACTGAGCACCACTACTGGGACATTGCCATACCAAGCTAATCTCTGTTCTGCTGAGACAGGGCAGGCAAACTGAAAGGAGGGGTTCCATTATATGTGAGGAAGGGAATCAAGACCACAGAGGTACAGGGGCACCTAGGGGAAAAAGAAGGGACTGGAGGTGCCATGGGTCATCCTGGAGTCAGGCTCTAGGACCATTATCTGTACCAGGGTAGTGTACAAACTTCCAGGACAGACCAAAGAGTTGAATAAGGCACTTGGGGAAGCCATTACTGGAATGGCAAGTAAGGGGGAGGTGATGCTACTTGATGACTTCAATCTGCCAGATGTGGAGTAGCATCTTCCAACTGTGGCTTCAACAAGAAGCAAGGCCATCTTTGACCCCCTACAAGGGTGTTTTCTCAGGCAGTTAGTCAAAGAATCCACTAGGGATGGTGCAGTGCTTGGCCTGGTGCTTAAAAACAGGGACAGCTCAGCAGAAGTCACAGTGGCAGTCCCCTGGGTAACAGTGATCACAGTACAGTGTGGCTTAACATAAAGGCAGGAACAGAGTCTAGCCATGCAAGGACAAGAATCCTGGACTATTGGATGGTGGATTTTAAATAAATGGGAGACTACCTCAGAAAATGCTTCAGTGGGGATTTCCTGTGAGAAGTAGAGACACAGTGGAGGGAAAATAAGGCAAGGCATAATTAAAGCAACCAACCTGTGCAGGAAGGCAGTGACTAAAAGCAGGAGAAAGAGGCAGTTACAATTCTCTGAGGATGTGGCAATGGTATTGAAGGAAAAAAGTGTGGCATTCAGGAGGCACTATATAAAGAAACACAGAAGAAGAAGAAGGAGGAGGACAGGAAGGTACACCAAATAAAGCACAGGAAAGCAGGCAAGGCAATGAGGGAAGCAAAGGCACAGACAGAGGAAAGGATAATTAAAGATGTTGTTAAGAGGAATAAGACTTTCTTCAGTTATATGAGTGTGAAGAGGAAAGCAAGAGGAGGGATAGTGAGGATTAGAAGTATGGAATGGGGAGACTGCACAAAAGAGGATCAAGAGAAAAACTAACATCTTCAACAGGTACTTCTGCTCAGTCATCACAGTGGAGAACCAGGAAGAGGGGTGGGGTTGGGGTTGTAGACACAACTCCATTTACAGAGAAAATACTGTAGACTGGAAGGGACTTGCAACCCTAAAGGTAAACAAGACTATGGGACCAAAAGGGATACCCCCAAGGGTACTAAAAGAACACAGGGAGGTGCTAGCTGCCTCACTGACAGCTTTGTTAAACAGCTCACTGGAAACAAGTATGGTTCCAGAGAACTGGAGAAGATCTGATTTGGTCTCTCTTCATAAGAGCAGGGAGGAGGCCTAGCAACTATAGCTAGTGGTCATGACCTATCTGGACTTTAGCATGATCTTCAACACTGTGCTGCACAGGCAGCTGATAAAACAAACTTTGGCCAGAGCCAATAGGGCTGCAGTCAAGGAATGTTGGGTAAAAAGGTTCAAAATTAGCAAAGGTATGAGCCTACAGTATGTTAGCAAAATGTAACATAGGCTGATACATTTGTTGTTTTGTAATATTTGTACACCTAATTTTCAACATAGCCTTGTTATGACCCTGCCTCATGAAGAAGGGCAAAACAAATGTTCAACTCCTGCCCGAAAGGTGATTTTTCGCGTGAACTGTGAAATCAACTTTTGGGATGCAAAAACACATTTGGGGCAGGAGTTGAAAAGGACAGCTGTCACATTCATGAGGTGCTGTAAAGAGATGGCTATACTGAAAATATGGGGTAAAAATATTGAATATTATTGAACTTACAAGCCTGTATTTGGAAAATTCAACATAGCCTCATAACTTTTTGGTTTTTAAATATTTTTACACCAAATTTAGAACATAGCCTTCTTATGACCCCACCTCATGAACAATGACAGAGGAAATTTTCAACTCATGCCTGAAAGGTGATTTTGCCCAGGGATCACAAAATCACTTTTCAGGATGTAAAAAAAATATTTTGGCCAGGACTTGAAAAATGACAGCAGTCACATTCATGAGGTGCTGTGAAGATCTGGCTATGCTGTAAATCTGGGGTAAAAATATTGAAAATTACCAAAGTTACAAGTCTGCATTCACAAAATTCAACGTAGGCTCATAACTTTGTTTTGTTTTTTAAATTTTTACACAACATTTTCAGTGTACCCTTCTTATGACCCCACCTCATGAACAAGGGCAAAGAACATTTTCCACCCCAACCTGAAAGATGAATTTGCACAGGGACTAATGTGCTAATGTCAGCACAATTGTTCATGTGGTGGGGTCCCAAACAAGACATGTTAAAAATCTGGGCCATAAATATACAAAAATGCCCAAGTTATGCCACTAAGTTCAACCTCCCCATTGAAATACATTGAACTGCATACCTGATTTCCTCAGTTTTTGGTCTGCCTTTGAAGAGTGAAGACATGTCTGTGGTCCAGAGAGAATTATGGCATTGGACTCCTGATTCATAAGTAAGGGCTTCGGGGGTGTGGGGTGGTGGGTGCTGAGTGAGAAGTTCCGGTGGGGGGAGACTAACGGCTGTAAAATACATTAATGGATGGTTTTCTTTCTAAAAAGATGGAGGATTCCTGCACTGGAGGTTTGGGCACCCGCTAGTGTCACTAATATGCTTCTTGGAGGGGGGTTAGGATGGTGGCTGCTGAGAGAGAGGGTCAGGGGGTAATTAAAAAAACAAATAACTGATCACATGTGGTAGCGAAAGGGGGGTCTCCCCCCAAAAAAACAGAATTAGTGATTGCAACACTGGGTGAATTGGGCACCCTTGGTGTCACTGTTATATTTCTAGGGTGAGGTGGTGGGTGCTGTAAGGGAGAGTCAGGTGGGGGATATGTATAATTTAAAAGAAAAAAAACTGGAAGTCACGGCACACTCTGCCATGTCCAAAATGGCCACTGCACTCTACTTCACATGCGCAACTACTAGCGCATGTGTAGTAGAGTATGGCAGCCATCTTGGTCATGACAGAGTGTGCTGTGTTCTGCTGTGTCTGCTAATTTTTTTTCTTTTAAATTATAGATATCCCCCAACTGACCCACCCTCTCAGCACCCCGTCAGAAACATAAGAGTGATACTGGAGGTGTCCAATCCCCACGTGTCATGATCAGGATGCTGCTGATTTTTAGACTGAGAAATAGTGCAGTGCCACTGGAGACAAAGAGCAGAATGCTCCACGGATGCGGAGGCAACTGTGGTGCATGTCCAACATGCTGTTCGCTCAGAAGGCATGTGCTGAGTCCTTTTTAGATTGCAAGAGGTCTGCAGAGCTATGCCCAACGCAGCCCCCAAAATTGAGCAGCCTAGAGGTGAGATCCAAAGTGATAGATTCGGTTAGAAACTGGTTAATAGATAAGAGACAGAGGGCTGGAGTGAATGGCACTCACTCTAATTATGGCAGGGTGACCAGCGTGGTACCACAGGGCTCAGTACTGGGACTAGCCCTCTTCACTGTCTTTATAGGCAGATGAATGGGAAGGGAAGGTATGCTTTTTTGCTGATACTATTGGCAAATGGGCCAGAAATCAAGCAGGATCTGCAGTGATACTATAGGAAGGGTAAAATGGGCAGAATAGATGAGCCAAGTGGTCCTGATCTACTATCAGACTCTATGTTTCTTTGTTGTTTTTTAAACCAAAATCTGCAATAGGCTAGATGCACTGGAGCGGGTGGAGAGAATTCAGAAACTCAAGGAGTTGCCAAAAACATGGCATTTGGGATTCAATGCCTAAAAATGCTAAATCAGGCATCTAGGCCATAGGAACCCAAGAACTGAGCATATGATGGTGAGGGGAGATGACAGTCACTAAAAGGAAAGGAATCCTGGCTTTTATAATATCTGAGGACCTCAAAGTGGCAGGGCAGTGTAACAAAAAAGTGGGGAGGACTAGTGGGATGCATAGGGAGGGGTATTTCCAGCAGGAGGAGGGAGTTGGTGTTGCCATGGTATCGCTCACTGGTGAGACCCCACCTGGAGTACTGTGTCCAGTTCTAGAGACCACAACTCAGAAAGGACATACAGTAGACAGGGTGGAGATAGTCCTGAGGAGAGCAACTAAAATGGTGTAGGGGTGCAAGAGAAGCCTATGAGGAGAGACTAAGGGATATCAACATGTACACCCTGGAAGAGAAGAGAGAGAGGTGATATGCTAGAGACCTACAAGTACCTCACAAGGGTGTACAATGTGGAATCTCTTTCAAATAAGATAGAGCAGCAGGACCAGGGGATATCTGATGAAGCTGAAGGTGGGGTCAAGAGAGATGTGAGGAATTATTTATTCACTGAAAGGGTGGTATATACCAGGAACAGACTGCCAGTTGAAGTGGTGAAGGCTAAAACAGTGGGGGGGCTTAGAGCCTGGATGGCATAGACATGGGGAATGTTAGATAAAAGGCTGGAAAGTGGGAGGGTCACCAGAGACCAGATAGGATTTCTGAAGACAGACTAGGTGGGGAACATCAAAGCAAACTAGTGGGGCCAAGCAGCCCTTTTCTGCTGGCAGTTTCTGTGTTTATATATTTCCATCACTTTTATGGCTACAGTGGGTGTAGCCCTGCAGCCATTTCAGGATTGTGGAAAAAAAGGAGCTAACTGGATCCCGTCTGCTCCTTTTTCTTTCTGGTAGTGGAGGCAGACACGCATCCACCACACTACTTTGTTCAGTAGCCAGACCACGGCACTGTCCGCCATGTCCAACATGGCTACTAGTCTGTACTGCACATTCATGAGTTCCCACGCATGCGCAGATAACTCCAGCAGCCATCTTGGGCATGGCAGAGTCTGCCTCCAGGTGTCCACCGTGTCAAGATGGCTGTAAGTTCTCTCGCTCAATACGTAATACAGCAAGTGCTCGCCAGTGGCCCTGTTGGACAATGCGGACTGCTGGTGGCACTCCAAAGTTGCCGAGCCCCATTAGCTGCAGCTGTGCTGTTTCTGGCCAGAGCGTGTTTACTTACTGGTTACTGCAGGACAGTAGATTGTAGCAGACTGATTTTGGTGACTCCCAGTCCCAAGCTGACATTTTCTGAAATTAAAATCCCATAATCTTGCATCTGACATCAGAGCAGAGCTGGAGAGTGGGTGAGTCAATGGGCTGAAGTGCATGTTAAAGCTTTTATAAGCTCTTATCTTTTGTTTGCTGGTCCCACTGTCCTCCCTGGGCTAAATACAGTCATACAGAACTGTACTTATCCCCAGAATAGCACACAGGAAAACATCTGGGACCCAGTATGGGAAAATGAGCAAAAGTAGAGTGCAAAGGTTTACACTGAGCTTGCCCTTAACCTTAATGCTGAGGATGCTATATTCAGTCAGATAGCACACCAGCACTATCTGACTGAATACAGAGCCATGCAGGGCACCACAAAGTTGAGTAGTGCTGCCCCTACATGGATCTAGGCTGTTTGCAGCCCATAGTGAAGTGGAAAGGACTGATGCATCCTAGACCTGTTAGCGCCGGGAGCCCCTGGTGCGACATTCAGTCAGCAACATGCAAATGAGCCCAAGGCTCATGCAAGGCACTAAGGGGCCATATATATGCCCATTATGGGCTCATTTGCATAGGAAGCTGTGACAGGTTTGCTCCCCTGTTACCAGCCTCTACCCAACCCAATCACCTGTCTTTGTACAATAAGAAGATTTCTCTGGTGTCTAGTAGCACCCCCACACTCCGATCTCTGTCCCCGTATGTGCAGAATTATTCCCTGGTGTCCAGTGACACCCCCTATCCTCCAATCCTCATACCGGCAATATAGTAAGTATACCCTCATGTTTATTGGCACCCTCACCCTCCAATCATCAGGCCCTGTAAGTGAGTATGTGTGTTTGGCATTCAGTTGTACCCCCCATCCACTGAGCACCTGTCCTGGTGGCCCCCCCAGCCCCATGGTGGCTAGTGCTCTCCAACCAGCACCAAGCTCATGAATTGTCCACATTCACCCATACTGCACTGGCCAGTGTTGCACAGATCTGATACAGTGACTGGCACAGCCCTCCTCTCACCGCCTCAGCCAGCTGCTGTATGGAATGACAGGGAGCACACTTTCTGCCTACTGCAAAGGAAGTACACATACTGTGCACTGTAGACAATACACACACTCCCTTTACAGTAGGCAGAATGTGCACTCCCTGTCCTTCCATACAGTGGCCAACTGAGGTGGTGAGAGGAGGGCTGTGCTGGTTGCTGTATCAGATCTGCATGGTGCCAGCAAGTGCAGTACAGGGGGTGTGGAAGAGTTGTGAGCTTGGTGTTGGCAGGGGAGCTGGGGGTTACTGGAATGGGTGCTCTATGGGTGGGGGTACCACTGGATGCCAGGGACACATACTCACTAACATGGCTCAATGATCAGAGTATGGGGGGAGTGCCACTAGACACCAGGGAAAATGTACAGGTTTATGGGGATGGGAATTTCTGGGAGTGTGCCACTAGACACCAGGGAATATTACAACATATATGGGGATGGGAATCACAGGGTGGGGGGAGTGCCACTGTACACTGGAGAATGTGTACACATATAAGGGGACAGGGATCAGAGGGTGGAGGGTGCCACTAGATACCAGGGAGCAGGTGTGCTCCGTGAACTGTCAGCTTGGTTGTTGGTTGCAGTGTCTCCACTGGCCGCTAGGATTGCCCAGAGTAAATCAGCCTTTTTTCAGCAGTAATTATGCTGTGCAAAGTAGCCAGCACTATTCCTTTCGTGCAGTGCTAATGCAGGGAATATTGTGCTGTGCCTGCATTCATATCCTTGTCCATCCCTTTGCACACCAACTGCATTATCTCCTTGTATGTGAGCTATCCCATTTAGTGCATGATCCTGCCCCCCTTTAATGTTTTACATAGGTGCAAACCCCAAACAAATGGCATGCAATAACTTTGCCCACCAGGCAAAGCTTGGAATATTGGGCCCCTAATCAGAGATTATAAAATCTGTAACATGCACTGCAGGCTATTGAATCTCTGACTGTTGTAGCCTGCTCTGATCTCAGCTGTAGGGGATGTAATGTGATACCTGTCTGCTAGTTATGTGTATAATTTTGATAAATGTATGTTTCTTTGAATTTCTACTTATGAGACATCAGCAGTCACATGGAAAAGACTAGCTTTTAAAGGGTCCTGACCTTTTGACCCCAATCCTCATACCTGCAAAATAGTAAGTATAGTAAGAGGAACAGCTGGCTGTAATATAACTGACCCAGTGGATAAACTAATTAAGAGTTTCCTTTTGACATCTACCTGTCAGAGCCTGTGTTAGTTGCTATACACCAGGTTGTAACAGACTGTAAAACCAGCCACTGCTTTGAATCTAGGAAACTAGCCATAAAAGGCTACATTTTTACAACATCAGGAGGAGGGAAGCCAGTTCTGCTGGATGCCTGTGACAATTCACACAGCTACGAGAAATGTTTTTCAGGATGTTTTTCTGAAGATCAAAGGGGGAATGCTCTGATGAGGAAAGAGACTGTCTGTTATAATTTAATTTTGCTATCTTTGCAGATTTCAAGTAAGCAGTAAGATGGCACCCTTTTGGGTATACTTGGTCATTTTACAAATTAATTACAGGACTAACAGTGATCTCGTGTGCTGTGACATCACAAGGAGGTTGGGATGTTAACTTTGACTATTGCCAAGCAGTCTGAGGGGACAGAGACTCACTCTTATTCCAATTTTGAAAGATCTCACACACTTGTGTTCTGGACTTAATGGCATTCTGTCAAGAATAGGTAACACTCAACTGGAAACTGAGTTAGAATTAGTAATTCAGTTACAAGGTGTTTTGTTTTGAAATTTCCATTTATTTTTGATTGTAAGCATTGATGTACATATGCTCTGTGTTTTGTATTTAGTTACTATTTTTAATTTTAGTAAACTTTGTTTTCCTTAAAATCCTGCCTGAGACATTTTCTCATTTTGAGTGTGAATGCTGGGACAGTGTTGATAATTCTGACATAACTGTTGAAATGCTTATAGTGTGTCACCATATGCAGCAAGGTAAGGAACTTCCTAGGTCTCAATTGAGTCAGAAGGAGTATTGTGAACCAGGTTTTGTGCCCGCTGGGTTAAGTATTGCACTGCCTTCCCGAAAGATAGTGTGATATTTGGACCTGTTACCTGGGCATGCTAGCAAAAATGGTTCATATTTGATCCCAGGACTTGAGATTGGTAGTTGCTCAGACCCAAAACAGACAGGAGGGTTTCCCTATTTGTCTCCTGTTCACATATTACACATTGAGGGTGGGCACTGAGGGAGCAGACGGTCTAACCCCTGGAGTGCCTTTGTGACAAGGGATTCTGGGATTTGTGGTTGCAGAAAATGGCAATTTGGAAATCAGCAGAATCAGTGTCATACAATCTAATGTACTACAGTAAACAGTAGGTAATGTTTTGGGTACACAAAATGGAAATTGGAAGTCTGGGCCAGCTCACACATGAGCATGGGGCTCTTACAACTAACTGTTCCCCTGTAAACATAGAAACATAGAATTTGACGACAGATAAGGACCGCTTGGCCCACCCAGTCTGCCCATTTCCCTACCTACTGGCTAAGCTGCAGATCCTAGTTAACCAGCAGCCTACTTCTTCCTACCCCCACCCCCCAGAATTGCCTTATGACTATCCCATGCATGCTTGAATTCCACCACTGATTTTGACTCCACAACCTCCTCGGAAGGCCATTCCATGCATCCACAACCCTCTCTGTGAAAAAACACTTCCTCAAATTACCTCTGAGCCGCCCCCCCATCTTCAAATTGTGCCCTCTTGTTCTTGCACACCTCTTTTTTTGAAAGATGCTACCCTCTTAGACTTTGTTGATTCCCTTGAGGTACTTGAAAGTTTCTATCATGTCCCCCCTCTCCCTCCTTTCCTCGAGGCTATACATATTAAGCTCCTTAAGTCTCTCTTCATATGTCCTCTGGTGCAGGCCCTGCACCATTTTAGTTGCCCTCCTCTGGACAGCTTCCATCCTGTCTATGTCTTTGCGGAGATTGGGTCTCCAGAACTGCACACAGTACTCCAGATGGGGTCTCACCAGCTGTCTGTACAGAGGGATAATAACTTCCTGTTTTCTACTGGTGATGCCTCTCCCTATGCATCCCAGTATCCCCCCAGCCCTCCTTGCTGCCTTCTCACATTGCTTGCCCACCTTTAGGTCATCTGATATGACTACCCCCAGGTCCCTTTCCATTTTTGTTGTTGTTAGTATCTCACCCCCCATTGTGTACTCTTCCCCTGGGTTTTTTGTTTCCCAGGTGCATTACCTTGCACTTCTTAGCATTGAATCTAAGCTGCCATACATTTGACCATTCCTCTAACCTTGCCAAGTCCCTTCTCATCCTTTCCACCCCACCCTGTGCATCAATTCTGTTGCAGATCTTAGTGTCATCTGCAAAGAGACATACTTTTCCTTCAGTCCTTCTGCAATGCTTATAAAGATATTGAAGAGGACTGGTCCTAATCTGAACCCTGCGGTACCCGCTAGTAACCCTCCTTTCTTCTGAGTGGACTCCATTTACTATTACTCTCTGTGTCCTATTCTCCAGCCAATTCTTTACCCAGGCTGTCATCTTGGGACCCACTCCCAGGCTGGCTAACTTATATATTAATCTTTTGTGTGGGACTGTGTCAAATGCCTTGCTAAAGTCTAGGTAGGCCATGTCCACAGCCCTCCCTGATCTACTACTTTGGTCACCCAGTCAAAGAAATCTATCAGATTCATCTGGCATGACCTTCCGCTGTGAATCCATGCTGTCTAGGGTCCTGTGCCCTTCTGGCCTCTAGATCTGTGACAATTCTTTCCTTTAGAAGTGATTCCATCATTTTCCCTATCACTGAGGTTAAACTAACAGGTCTATAGTTTCCTGCTTCTGCCTTGCTCCCACTTTTGTGAAGGGGAATCACATCTGCCCTCCTCCAGTCCTCGGGTACCACCCCATCCTCCCATGATTTGTTAAAGAGGGTAGTCAGTGGTGTCACTAGTTCTACTCTTAGTTCTTTTAGAATTCTGGGATGAATCCCATCAGGCCCCAAACAAAATTAAAACAAAACCCATGTCATTTGGAACCAAAGCTAGGACAAAAACATAACAAACCAAGTCATTTGGAACCAAAGCTAGGGTCAACAGGCACAAAACTGACTTCAAGTTATTCTCTTGAAATAACACCTCTGTGGAGCAGGTTGATAGTGTCAAATACCTGGGGCTTTATCTGCACTCCTCCCTCTCCATTCATGAACACTTTAATGTCATGACCATTTAAGTCTACAAACCCTAGGATTGTATTATAGACTTAAGGGATGTTCATCTTCTGAAATCAGGTTTGTTATAGTTCAACAGAATCTTTTATCTCTCATAGACTATGTGTCCTTAGTGTGTCCCCTTGCCTGTGTCACCTCTTTCAAAAGGAATAGCTTACTATACAAAAAAAATTACCAGATTTGCCTTAATGGTTCCTCAATGCTCCCACCATCGTCTCCTTTTTTTCAGGCAAATTGTATCACCCATAGACCAAATATACCTTTCCCCTGTACTCCCAAGTGCATAATGTAGTGCTGCATGGTCCACCAGCTCCCTTAAGTCCATCCTTCTAACCTGCACTAGAAATGCTAACCATGGCTCCTTAGAGGGGAACCTACTTAGACCACCATTCATAAAACCCTCCTTGAGTCTCAAGACTTTTGGTACCAGAGCCGCTTGAACCTGACACACTGTTCCATTACCGATTAGGCCAACCAGCTCCCACACTGAACTCAGACAAACTAAAGGCATATCATCAGTCTTAGAACATGGTTTGTAGCTGCTTCAACCAGGGCTTCAGTTAAGTCCATTTTGGGAGTATTTGACTCCAAAACATAACGGGAAACTTCCAAAATAAAGGAGGAGAACATCAATGACTTCTAAATTAAAAAAAACAAACAAAATTAAACAGATTCCAGAACTGAAGGCACAGAAGCTAAGACATGATGGATTTGTCTAAAAGAAATTGGGCCTGACTTTTAAACGAGGCTTAGATCAGCACAAGCCATGGCACCCTGCAGCTTGCGCCGAAGCCCGGTTTGCCAGGGACCCTGCACCAGATTCTGGTACAGGAGGGTTCCCGGCTCTTAAGTTCTCACACTTGCAGCAACCTCTCCCATGTGACAAACACATGGTGCTTGGGAGGGTTTGCCGCAGACTCCTGCAGCACAGAAAAGTGGTCCCCCCCATCCCCTATCCCTGGGTCATATAAACAAAACACCCACATCCAGGTGGTCTAGTGGCCCCCATCCCCGATGTCACCCATTTTGATAGTAAGTACTCATTCCCCCTCCCCAATGTTGACTGGTTTCATAGTAACTATGTATTTCCCCTCTGCTATGTCTGCATTTTCCATAATATTTAATTATTCCCCCTTCCAATCACCGATGTCTGTTGTTATCATACTAATTAAGTATTCCCCCTCTCCAATGCCTGCCCTTTTACTAGTGATCAATTATTCCCGCTCCCCGATCCCTGATGTCTGCCCCTTTATTATGAATTAATAATGCACCCTTCCCTGGTGGTCGAGTGGCCCTTCCCACCCCAGCAGGTTGTGCCCACCACCCTGTTCCTCCCATCCCAAAACAGAGCCAGCAACTGGTACAGCCCTCCTCTCACCTCACGGCCAGATGAAAACTGAACTGTCACTGAGCAGACTGTAAAAACACTTTATGTCTGTTCTGGTGACAGTTCAATTGATGACTGACTGTGGAGGTGAGAGGAAGATATGCTGATCACTAGCTCTGTTTGGGAAAGCTATCGAGGGGGAATCCTAATTACTATGACAATGGCAGACATCAGGGGTCAGGAAGGGAGAATAATGAATTATTTTGAAAACTGTAGATGTCAGGGATCTGGAAGGGGGAATAATGAATTACTATGAAAATGGCAGACATCAGGAAGGGGGAATACATAATTACTCTAACAACAGCAGATATCAGGGATCGGGGAGGAGGAATAATTAATTATTATGAAAACTGCAGACATCGGGGATCTGGGAGGGAGAATAGTGAATTACTATAAAAATGGCAGCTATTGGGAAGGGGAATAATTAATTACTATGAAAATGACTGGATCTGGGAGGGGGAATATTTCATTATTATGAACACTGCAGACATCGGGGATCATGGAGGGAGACCGCAGCACATTGCTGCAAACAGGCAACTCTCCCAGTGGAGAATTAGCCCTGGCTGGTCTAAGGGTATTTAGAATTTCTCCCTCTAGGAGAGTTATGAGAATCCTATTTACGGGGATGTGGCAGTTTGCGTCTGTCACATGCCCCCTAGCACCATGTTGCTGCCCATTTCTGTGTGCACGGGTGGCGCAAGCCTTGTTAGGTGCAGGCAGCCTGTGGTTCATGTAGGCTGCTTTTGCGAATAGGTCAGGGGGCAGTTGTTGATGTGCCATTTATGTTTGGTGCAGGCACCTTGAATCACTCTTAGGGCTTTAAGAATTGAGCCCATTGTTTTTTCCACTAATGTTTGTATGAGCATCCATAAAATGATCCTTCCTAGAATATTGGCTTTCAAATTGTGGGATATGGGAAGTATTTTGACTTTCAAAAAATTGGAATGACTTACAGATCTTGACTCATGGAAGTATTTGACTCCCACAAAAAATGAATTAAATGAACCCCTGGCTTCAACTAACTGGGAGACAGTATGGCATAATCAGAGAGACAGTATACAATAGTGTTTAAGAGCACTGACCTGCGAACTTGGAGAACTGAGTTTGAATGCCACAGCCACTACTTGCATACTGTGTGACCATGAGCAAGCCACTTAACTTCCTTGCATCCCAGGATGCACCTGGAAACAAGCCTTGGCTTAGTTTGTCTTTCCTGGCCAAAAACTGTAAAATAAAAATAAAAACTGTGCTGTACATTATAGTTTGGTGTAAACCTATATATTGTGAATATCTTTTGTATTTATTTCTGCTCTGTATTTCCTGTTCTCACTAACGACTTGTGCCCAGGTCATTCCTGCAAATGGGAGCTGCCTACCTGGTAATCAAACTTAATAAACTACAAGAAAGAAAGAAAGAAAGAAAGAAAGAAAGAAAGAAAGAAAGAAAGAAAGAAAGAAAGAAAGAAAGAAAGAAAGAAAAATGATTTTTTTTTATTTCTTGTTAGGTAATCTATATGAGCTGTAAGATAGGGGTCTCTCAACACAGTTAGTAGGCCTGGCAGGAAAAGAGGCAGCATTCTATCATACCAGACTAGTTCTGCATTGATAGAAAGTTCTTAAGGTTCATCTTGTCCAGTCCTATGGACACACATTCAAATGTATCAGACAGTGTCATTCTCCCTCAAGCTCTGTCTAGTCCTGCTTTGAAAGCCTGAACCATATTTGCTTCCACAACCCCACTAAGAAGGATAGTCCACATGTTAACCATTTGCTGTATAAAGTACTAATCTGCGTATAAGCAATCTTTCTTTGTAGCTGTTTTCCCAAAGTCACTAATCGACTTGGTGGCCCGGCTGGAATCTTTCATCCACTGTTATGTCCTTTCTGTACTGTGGTGGCCAAAACTGGATGCAGTAGTCTGGGTGTGAGGTCCCAGGCCTTGTAGTGGGGGAAGATCCCCTTCCCTGGACAATGTGCCTTAACTAGTAGGCCATAGGGGGTTGTTGTTGTTATATCTATAGGGGCATCATAAGTAACAACATACCAAACCTGAAAAGGACTGGCATGTTCCTTTGTTATGCAGTTATGAAATGGGTCAAGAAAATCTAGTGACCTGATTGGCTGAGGCCCTCAAAACCCCATGCTGATATTCTAGCACTACAGCACAGGAAGAAACTCCGACCATCCCGAGTCCTTTTTACCCTGTCCTGCCTCAGGGATACTATCACTGACTAGCAGCTCACTTCCATGCTCAGTTTGATCCTTAAAAAAAAACTTTCCACCATATCACCATGTTAATGCAACACAGTAATGTTTATTTAAAAACAATCTTCCTCCATACTGTAACACTGACTCCTTGTGGTCTGTTCTCCCACTGCTGCCTGCCACACACTCAGTTAGGTGACAACACTGCCTGTATCCCCCGTATATTGTGGTATCGCCACAGTACTGGGAAAATCCCCACTGGCTGCAATCTGCGGCTTGAAAAAAAAACTAAATGTAGTTTTAATTACTTTGCCAGACTCAGCTCCCACTCTACTCATGCAGCACAGTCAACTTCCTGTTCATCAACTACCATACGCCCATATTATATACACTTCAGTAAGACTTGTACCACCTACTGGCCAAACACCTGCACTACCAGCACTACTTTTTCCCTTTTTTGCACTTTTTCTATTTTTTTTAAATAATTTTAAATGCAATAAAAATGTCTTTGTATTTGAAAAAAATTACATACTAATACTTAATTAGACCAATTTCATAATCACAATAATGCTCTCCAGGGTGTGTGTTGTGCTGGGATAACCACATTTCTCGGGTGTGAAAGAACTCCACCTTCGGCATAATGCTTCAACCCACCCAAAGTGTGTCATTATTCCAGCACAACACACACCCTATCATGTCTAATTGCTTAATTGATGCTTTTGATTCACAGCATTCTGTCTGTGTGACAATTATTATTGCTTTTATTTTTATAAGCAAGTGTTTAAGGCAGGCTACTGACTGATAAACCAAATCTGCATACCATCCAAGTGAGTCTTATATTGCAATATGCCTTCATTTCATTTTATAAGAGAGACTGTGGAAATGCATCTAGTAGCATTCCTCTTACTCATTTGCTGCATGGTGGCTTCTATGTGCAAATCACATAGGCTGCAAACTGAAACTACTGTTAATACATGTGTGCTTTGCTGATTTAGGTTTATCAGCATGTTGTTTCTAAGATCACAACAGTACAGCTTCCCATTTATATGAAAATGAAGTATCCTTGGGATTGTAGCTAATGGAATAAAGCAATATTTTTGAAAGGAGAATTCATGTACATATTATGGTTTATAAAATGATGTTTAATCAGGATTGAGTGATATACATAAAATTGCTTAGAATGAACTCACTAAAATTCAGAATTAATATGCCATTGTCAATATAGCCTTGGATCCTAAGAAAATTTTAACTGCTTGATTTTGGCAATTAATTTTATATTTCATAGTCAAGTGCATGGGGCTTTTGAACGTTCCTGATAAGATACACATTCATACAAATGTTACAAGCTCTCTTCTTGTTTATTTGAGTTTTAGGTACCCTCACAATGTTAGCACTGCATATCCTGACAACTCAGGCTAAATTTTCAAAGCCCTGAGTATGACGCAAGGTACCTACATCAAACATAATTGACACATGTGTCACCTTGCATCAAAAGATGTGGCAATCTTGATTTTCAAACATGGTCTGCATTGAAAAGGGGAGTTGTTGTGACAAACTGGCACTGTGCCAGCCTTGCAACTGACATCAGGGTGTACCAGGTCACAAGGAGGCTTGTGCCATGGTAGGGCTGCACATCCTCTTTTTTGGAATTTTGCAAGCCCTGCCATGTATGCAACAGGGGGCTCTACTTAGACCAGCCAGGAGGTGGTCTAAGGGCCCTGTACCATAGCATGACAATGTGGTGATTGGGGGGGAACCTGCCAAGAGGAACCAGGGTAAGAAGGAGTGAGGGGGTGCCTTAGCAGGCATGGGGGAGATGGCAGTAGACCAGTGTGGTGATGTGGCACTCAGCCAGGGAGCATGCTGCAGTAGCAATCGATGGGCTGGCAGTCCAGGGAGGGTTGGCAGGGAGGGACAATGACCTGGCTCCAGGTGGGCATAGCTGTGGCACCTGCCTTAGAGGTGCCACTAGCCAGAAGCCTCTACATGAGACACATTGGCTGCAGGGTGAAAGCTGCCAGTGGTGGAGGGGAACCTTCTACAGACACTGCAGCAGTCCCCTGGCACCCAGCACCCCCACATTGTGGCAGACTGCCTCATGCATACAAGCTTCTGTCTAGTGGCACCTCTGGGACAGACGCCACAGCTGTACCCACCTGAGGCCAGGTCAATTTCCCTCCCTGCTAACCCTCTCTGGACTTCCAGCTGATCAACTGCCAGTCATTGCAACATGCACCCCAGCTGGGTGCCACATCACCACACTGGTCTTCCATCTTCCCTATACCCCCTAGGGCACCCCCATGATCCTTCTTGCCCAGCCCCCTCCTGCCATACACAGTCATATACACCCCATTGTAGACCATCTAGTGTTGTGCTGGGTGGGACTGGATCCCTGTGGCAAGTCCCACAGGTGCTCCAAATGTTTGGCACTAGCCTGTTGCTGCAGCAACTCCTGTTTTTTTTGTCACAGGGACACCCTTTTTGTTTTTTTAATTTACTATACTTTTTATGCCACCACACCTCAGCCCTAGCTGACCTGGACCCCGCCCTCACCCCCATGGGACTTACCTGACAGGCAATACCCCCTGGATTGCCCCCAGGGCAGGTCCACCTCACCAGCATGACCCCATGTCAATGGGAGAAGGTTGCCTGTAGCGGTGCCACCCGGCATTGCCTCCCAGGCTTGTCCCCCAGGGTGGGGCATAGAGTGGGCTGGATATGGCAGACAATAGGATAGGTCATCCAGTTGGGTGTGCTAGGGACTGACAATCAGGGCCAGAAGAGTGGGTGGGGCATCATAGAGGTGGCTACTGATTTTTCCCCTTAGAAAGAGGAGGTGTGACGTGCAATGATGCCAACATCTGCATGCCTCCTAAGGCAGCTAGGTGCTGGTAATTTGTGAGACCCCATCCTCTGCCATGGGTCTGACTCACACCTGACACACACACGCCCCCCCCAGGAGAAGGAGAGCCATCCCTAGGATGCTCAATCCTTCTCCCCCAACCAGCCCTCTGACTCCCAGGGTCCATTCCCAAACCTGGGACATCAGTGTTGCAGACGGATACCATGCCACTGTGCCAGTGGGCTGGCTCAGGACACCCCTTTTATAAAATTGGGCACAGGGTCCCTGATACACCCGGAGTTCACCACAGCACTAGGGTAATGCAACTTGTGTCACTCTAAGGGCTCTCTGAAAACTGAGCTTCTCATCTCTAATGTGCCCTATCTTGTACTTTCCTCTCTAAATGCTACCACACACTTCTTGATACAGATACTGTATAAACACTACAGGAGTCACTGAAAACCTTTTCTGGTTTTGCACTTTAGATGTTTGAAAATTACATGGATGAGACCTCTTACACATAAAAAAAAATCAGATATATCCTTATATAGTATCTATGGACATAATTGCCATATGCCTTTTTTGAAATTAAATATGCTTTATCGAGATGATAAAAACAGAATAACATATAACATCACAACAACAACAACAGAGCAGAACTAAAAAATAAAATAAAAAAAACAACATCCCCCCATAAAACATTAAGACAAACAACCAACCCTCCCAAGCATGCCCTCCATCCCCCATACCCGTGGCAGAAGGCTCAATAAAATATTTAGCATCTGTTAGCAGTAAATGAGGAATATCCAAAGACAACTCAACAGGAGCAAAGTATAAAGAACAGACAATGAAGCAATATGGGGAGGAGAGGAGACCCATCCAAAGTCACCTAAACCGTGTAAAGGGCATGCAACCTGCTCCATTTTTTGTTATAACTAGATAATCTATTACGGATACTATCAATTTTTCAGTATGGAGGTTATTGAGGAGTGTCTTCAACCATTCAGTATAAGAAAGTGGGGATTGGTCCAGCCAATGACGAAGAACCAATCTCTTGACTGACATTGAGATCATAGCCATAGTATAGCTCCGCTCTTTTACCAAAATCCAGCTAAAATCTCCTACCAAGCAGACCTCTGGAGTGAAATCTCCTTTGACACCCAGCAAGGGATCAGCTTTAGTTTTAATTAAATCTCACAATGGAACCACCTTGACACATTCCCAAAAACTATGATATAAAATGCCATTTGCCTGACCACAATGCTTGCACACTGGTGAGTGCAACCGACCCATTTTAAAAAGCTTGGAAAGCGTAAAGTAAAGGTTGTTCAAAATGTTAAATTGGGTGAGACATATCTGATCCTAAGAAATATATATATCTATATATATATCTGTCCAGACTTTAGACCAGTTAAAATTGAATTAGGGTAGGGTTGCTGCCCAATAGGGAGACTCACCAGTTAAATCAGGATATACCTTGGAAAACAAAAATGAATACAACTTAGATACCACATGTGGTTGAGATGCCATATCAACTGCAGATTGCAGGAACTCCTCATGAATGACATTACTGATTGTTGAGCCAAACTGTTGCAACAGACAATAGCAAAGCTGATATACTGTAAATATCAGCTTAGCACTCATTTGAAAAAAAGCAAGGATAGACTGACAAGTCAGCAGAACCCCACTGTGGAGCAAATTGCACACCCTAATTCCACTTAGGGTATCCAGTCCTCATCTATCACCTGCCCCCAATTTTGATGTTGGGGTTTCTAAGAGTAAGTTAAACAAGATCTTGACAAGGTTTATAATGCATGACCGAACACATTTGCAGAGGGACCCAAGCTGAGGTCCCAATAACAGTCTTGAATAATCGATTGGAGAACTTTCAGTGGAGAAAACATAAGTGCCAATGGAGAAAAGCCAGCTCTATTAATCAGCTCCTTTTCTAGTTGAAGCCAGATAGGGGAATAAACAGATGTATCATTGACTGATGTTGTATTTACTCACTTTTAGATATTTGCTAGCATGGCTAGCAAAGTAATAAACTAAGAAGTGAGGAGAAGGAGGCCACTTTATTATTTAGGAGCAGCTAGTTTCTGGTATGCCCTCCTAGGTGTTTTGCCCAGCCAAATAAAGACTGCTACTTTTCTATGTACAGTACTCTCCAGAACCGAGAGGAAGCAAACCACACATCTAAGATGTTAAGGGGATAAAAGAGGCTGGGGAAGTATATTCATTTTTATGACATTAATTCTACTCCAAAGAGTTAAAGGAGTCCTTTCTACCTATTTAGATCCTGTTGCAAAACACCCAACAAATCATCCAGGTTAAGCTTTTTAACTTGGGATGGGCTCCTCGACAGATAGATTTCAAGATACTTAATCTGCTTGGGTTCCCAGGATAGTCCTAAAGTCAAAATATCAGACTTAAAAACCCTAGAATTAAGGAGCATAACCATAGTCTTCTCCAAATTAAGTGTATAATTCAAAAGCCTGCTAAATTCTGCTATGGTAGATAATGCTACCAGAATGGATACTTTTGGGTTTGCTGTATGTTGTAGGATATCATCTGTATATGCGGACAATTTGAGGTTCCAAGACTCTACCTGTACTCCACACAGATCTTGATTACTTTTAAGTTTCAGAAGCAGGGGTTCTAAATAAAGATTAAACAGTAAGGGTGAAAGGGGACAGCCCTGTCATGTACCAAAGGACAAAGAAAAGGTGGAAAAGAATACCCCATTGCAGTACATTTTAGCACTAGGGCAAGAATATATAGCCTTAATCCAGCGAAGGAAGGAGGGGGAAATCCAAACACATCTAATGTAGCTAATAAAAATGCCCAATTAACTCTATCAAAAGCTTTCTTAGCATCCAGGGAGACTAGAGCAGCAGGTGCGTCCAAATCCCTGGATGCAGAGAAAATGTGGGAGAGTTTACACAAATGATCAACAGAAAAGTGAGTTGCCATAAAGTCAACTTGTTCACAACTAATAAGGACCAGCCCAAACTGCACCTATCCTCGAAGCCAATGCTTTAAATAGAATTTTAATATAATAATTTAATCAAGAAATCAGGCGATAACTGGAAACAGTTTCCAGGGTTTTCCTGGGCTTTAGAAGCAACACAATTAAAGCTTCAAGGAGAATTCAATCAGAGATGCTGGTATTGTAAATAAAATTATACAAATGGCACAAAAAGGGGGTGAGTTCCTTACCAAATATTTAAAAAAAAATAATGAATCTTCCATCCTGTTACAATAATTGCCATATATCTATCTAGTTAACCCCTGCCATTTATTTACTAACATGTGAACACCTTGATAACACAGTATGAAATGGGTAGAAAGAATGCTGGCTCCTGACTGGCCAAGAGGTACTTTCAGCTGGACTGTTATCCAGCACAACAGTCCAGATGAAAGTAGTTCAACAAAAAATTGTTTTGAAAATACATCCAATTCACTAAAAAGGACCCATTTCATAATCACAAGGCACTCCTGAGGGTACATTATAGTGTGCTAAAGGTCCTTCCTGGATGGCAGAAACACTCAGCTTCACCTCATGCTTCAACCCACCAGAGGCGAGTCATTATCCTACCATAACACACCTCCTGCCATGTTGATTAATTAACACTTGAAGCACATACTATGAAGCACCTTTTTAAAATCTTATTGATGCAAGTTAGAACCCCTTTATTGGCACATTACTACCATTGTGATACATATAACCAGTCCCCTTATTAACTCAAGTAACAACCACCATAAACACTTCACAACCTGCCACAAATACAGCCTCTAAAAAGCAGCAGAAAGAGAAAAACAATTACCTACAAAAACTACCCTTGTCTAAAACCCCTATCACTAACCCTACATCTCCCTCCAATCAGACTCACAAAACAGCCATGTCTCTTGATGCTCCAGCTTCTGTGCCTTAACTGGCTAACTGTCTATGCTGCTACCACCAATTCACAGGATGCTAACGACAGCAAACCTTATGCTGCATCAACCTGTATATACCATGCTGCTCTTCACTGCCATCCTGAATGCCTGAATAATGCTGCCAATCACACACTACATACTGCTCCAACTTGCAGACACCATGCTGCTCCCCCATTCTGAATGCTAAACTAGAGGATGGACTACCACAGGCATGCCTTCTTTTATGAGATGACCCTACACTACAGAAACAATAAGATTGCACACATAAAAAATAACAAAAATGCCACTGCACTATGGAAACAAAAAGTTTAGGACAAAAAATATTAAGGTAAACTTGGAAATGATAGCAAAAGTGATCTAAACTAAAACTAGAAAAACACTATGCTAATATAATACTGAATCTAAAACATCTCATAGCAAAGTCCCATTTACTAGTGAACTATTACTATCTCAGGGCTATCAAGCTCAAAAAAGACACTCGTCAGTTAGGATCATGGTTTTATAAGCCTGTTATCCCTTTAATGGTAATATTAGTTTATATATGACATTTTGCTACCAGAAATATGAGCGAGAGAGAGAGAGAGACAGACAGACAGGTAGACAGGTAGACAGAGAGATAGAGAGATAGAGAGCTAGCTAGATAGATAGATAGATAGATAGATAGATAGATAGATAGATAGACAGACAGACAGACAGACAGGCAGACAGACAGACAGATAGGATGGGCCCTTTTCCTCATAGAATAACCAGCTATTAGTTACTATACCATATAACCATCAATTAAATGCATTCACACATTTGTTAAAGCTATATACTACAAAAAATAAAGACATATACCACTGCAATAAAAACAGAATTTAAATTAACTACTAACTAAACCAATTAACATCTAATAAACAATTGAGTAGCAGCACATTACCATTCAATTAACAAATAAATGCTAATCATTCACTAAATAAAGATGTTTCTGCACTGCACATTTTGGCTCAATCATACAAATTTGTTATATGAAACAAACACTAGTAAGTGCTGTGTTCTCATAAAATATGCCTTCTTTGGAAACTAATGAGGTTATGATGCTAGTCAGTCTTTGGTCTTGTAATTTATTGCATTATTAGTCCGCTTTGACAGTATTATTCCCTAGTATACCACACATCCTAGCATTTATTATGGATGTATGTATAAATATATATTATAGGTGTACCTTAGCACTCTTATACTTAAAGGGCAATTAAACAAGCTTTTTACATTTTTTTTAATTACTCCATGAGCTTGTAAAGGATAGGCTGCTGTTTACATTTATACTAAAACAGCATTTTTTAAAGTAGGAGAAATGCAGTTTCATAGCATTTTAAATTTTTACACACAGCCTAAAATGGTTCAAAAATCCTGCTCTGAGAATCCTAAAATGGCTGCCTTGATGACGTCAATGAAGTGAGAGATGCCATCTGTGTAGATGTATTCTAGCTACACTAACTGTATTCAAATGTGAATAACTTTAAAATGAAAAATGATAGCAAGGTACAGTATTTTGAGCACAAAAGTTGTTCAGCACAAAAATATCTACAAAATGAGTGGTGTTTCATTTATAGGTACCATTTAGGGTTTCTTAATTAGCAAAAAAAAAAGCAGCAGAAAACACAGTTTTCTTTTTCACTTTTTCAACAAACAAATGCAAATAACTTTAATAAAAAAATGATAGCACGGTACTGTGAGCATGAAAGTTGTTCATCCCAAAAATATCTACAAAATGAGTAGTCTTCATTTATAGATACTATTTAGTTATTTTATAATTAGCAAAAACAGCAGAGAATTGCAGTTTTCTTTTTAACTTTTTTGCAACAAACAAATGCAAACAGCATTAAAACAAAATATGACAGCATGGTACTTTCAGCACAATGGTTGTGCAGCACAAAATATCTGCCAAATGAGTGGTGTTTCATTTATAGATACATTTTAGATGTTTTTATAATTAGCAAAAATGGCAGGAAAATTAATTGTTTCCCTTTTTTGGAGGTATTGCATAAATGGAATATGCTAGAAAGTTATTTGCATTTGTTTGCTGCCAAAGTGACAAAAAATTGAGTTTTCTGTGGGTTTTTACTAATTAAAAAAAAAAACTAAAAAGGTAGCTATAAATGAACCACTTTATTTAATGCAAATTAATACTCACAATCTCCTCACTATCACTTTTTGTTTAAAAGTTAAATTTACATCTGTTTGTTGCCAAAGCGACAAAAATATTGAATTTTCTGCTGCCTTTTTTACTAATTTAAAACAACTAAAAGGTATCTATCTATAAATGAAACACCACTCATTTTGTAGATATTTTTGTGCTGAACAACTTTCATGCTCAAAGTACCATGCCATCATTTTTCATTTTAAAGTTATTCGCATTTGAATGCAGTTAGGGGCACTAGAATACATCTACACAGCTGCCATCTTTCACTTCATTGACATAATCAAGGCAGCCATTTTAGGATTCTCTAAGCGGGATTTTTGAATCAGGAAAGGCTGTGCTTAAAATTGTCAAATGCTATGAAACTTTATTTCTCCTACTTTAATAAATGCAGTTTCAGTTTAAATGTAAACAACTGCCTCTCCTTTATAAGCCAATGGAGTCATTTAAAAAATGTGTAAAATGCTTGTTTAGTTGTCCTTTAAGGCTACAAATGCTTCCCTATGTCAAAGCCCAATTCGTGCACCTTAATATCGTAGCAATCCCTAGGTGGAATAACTTGAATTTTGGAATGTGTGTAGTCAGTCCCAGTATCTCTAGTTTCTGTCAATTTTGGTGACAGGATGTTGGAGGTTTCAAAGTTCTAAAAGGCTGAAAATGTGCAAAAATGTGTTTTTAAAGACAGTTTTCTCACAAATAGCACAAAATATCTGACAGCTGAAACCTGAAACTTTCAAGTTGCTTAGATATAGGGCCATGGCAGTACGTACTTATTTTGGGGAGGAAATGTAATGAGTAGAAATTTTGTTATTTTTTTGTGCATAAACAGTTAATTTTTGCATTAATGTTTTGTACGGTGATTTCCACAACACTAATATACATCAGTTTTGTGAGTCATAATCCACCATTGTGAGATAAGACTTATGATTTTGTGAGTCTTAGAATTCAAGTGGGAAACTTTGACCATTATTAACAAGAAATTCTGCTGGACATTTTAGTAAGTCTAAGAATTGTGTGCTCTATATTGTAGGGTGTAAGAATGACTGTTTAAGTGTTTTTTAGATAGTTTTTAAAACATTAATAAAATTATGTTGCTAAGTGTCATAAATACAGGCCCTGTTCTCATCACTTGTGAACCTGAACCTGTTTTTGTGAGTCTCACAGATGTAGCCAGGGTGGTTTCCTTGTTGCCAAGAAACCCTCCCACATCTTGCTTCCATTATGTTTTCATAAATAAGTTTTTGTATAGTGGGACTAAATAATAAATTTCTTTCTTGGAAACCCCATGTTCTCAAATCCTGGCTATGCCACTGAAACTCAAACCCACATTTATGGCATTTTCATGATACTTTGATCTCAAAATGGGAAAAATCTAGAACCATTTGTAGAGAAATGTGCAAAGCAAGCTACAGATGTGGTGCAGTGCATATCATGTTGAAGCTGCTTTGTGACTTTGGGACTCGCAACATTCAAGTACAGTATTCATTGTGGGATGTAACTGTATTTCTTGCACTATGTTAGTTATTTATGATGTAAAAAGATATGTTTGAAACCTGGGTTGTGCTTTGGCATTCAGGACGGTGAGGTTCACAGGCTGGTGGGTGGGGTGGGCAGAGTTAGGGTTCAAGAAACCCAAATATTGCATTTCTTTACTTTCTTAGCTTGAACAATAAAACCTAACTTCTGCATTAACACAGTTCATTGGAAGAAGCAACAGATGTGTTTGACAAAACAAAACCATGAATATGAAAAAAGAGTAGGGCATAAATGTTGTTTACTTTAAGTGTGGGAGTGCACTTGCCACTCATGCACACCCATCAACAGCTGCAAATTCAAAAGAATGTCTCTCAAAGGAGAAGAGTTCTGAGTCAGTAGCTAGTGGAGAAAAGGTAATAAGCTCTTTCAGAGCATGAGCATTGACAGAGCTTATAAATAAACATGTACCACTGAGTGAGCAATCTAATCTTCAAGAAGGACCATTTTAACAGGTCTTTTAAAACACAGTGATAGGCGTGGGATGGTGCTTCAACAACAAATGCTAATTGTTGAGTAGTATGAAGGGTCTGATGTGGACAGTGTTGAAGGGATGAAGAAGAGTTGAACTGAGCTTTTGTACATTCCTATAATGCCAGAGAGAATTATAGCAGCGAGTGGGAGTTAAGGTCCAATACTGATAAAATGCTGCTCGGCCAACACTGTGAAATGGGCTTTCACAAACATTAAACATATATTTCTGCATTGCAGATCAGGCTTTGCATATGGGCTAGTGAATAGTTTTTCCTTAAATGGCATTTAGCAACTGTGCTGATTATGGTAACTAAAGTTATGAACATTTCCTGAGGTTAACATGCACTTCAAATTTGTGAAATGCAGGGCTCCTTCTGGGTGGTGTAGTAGCTGATGGCTATTACTCCTATGTTTGGTGGCTCATGCTGCCATGCCAGCCTGTTCTGTAGTAACATAGGAATTTAAGGCTGCAAGGGATTCTAGGCCAATCCAATCCATCCTCTGCTTCATACAGTATGCAAAGATGAACACATATGCTGCAGAAACATGTACTGATTTATAGAGCTTTCTTGACCCACTCCACTATCAAGGGCTCCCTGGGATTCCCCTAGAAAGAAGAAATACATCCATGGTTACCTTGAAGGCCTGTACTGTTTTCATAGCCGCTGTTTCCATCGGTAGGCTGTTCCTTAGGCTCACTCGTCTCTGGGAAATAAGTGCTCTTTGACATTACCCTGGAGTTTACCACCTCTGAGCTTCAGGGCATGTCCTCACCTCCTACTGGAGGACATCAGTAAGCTCCCACAATAACTAATATTGTTCCTTGTCTGCTTTCTTCCCTTCATAAAACAGACACTCCACCATAACCACTTGGCCAGCTGCCCTTTCAAGCACTGTTCATTAGGAGACAAAGCAATGATGTCAAACCATAGATAAGTGGGGGGTTTGTAAAGGCATCCAACAAAAATGGATGTCCTTTTACAAATCTTGCCTATTCAGAGCCTGACATCACTTCTCTGCCTCCTGATGGGCAGAGCTTTCAAGGGCAGTAAGCCCATTCAGTAGTGTTTTCTACATGCTCTTCCCCTCTCCCAGAATTAGTAAGATTAGGGATGCAGTTGACATACCAAAGTGCCACTGACCATATGTGATTACTTTTTATGTATGGGGCTGAGTAGGGTAGGGCAAGTGTTTCATGAACAAGGTCTTTACAGCATAGTCCATTAAACATTAGAGGGACCATTACCTGAAACAGAGCTGGAGTAATGCAGAGAGCTGAGGTCCCACATCAGTGTGCTCCTGAAGACAACCTAAAGGTAAAGTAAAGGGGACTAATTCCAAGGCAGGAAAAGTGGTGAGAAGCTAATGAAAAACAAACAAAAAAAAAAACATTTTCATGCACTTTACTCAGAGCAAACATGCCCTTTGGTGGATTTTAAAATGTTAAATTAATGTTGTAATAGCTGGTTTGACACACTGATTCTAACCCACTAGAATATTGCTATAACATTAATATGAATTGTTATGGAGGACAGTCAAGAATTCAGGCTGTTACTTCTCTTAAATTGCTGATTTCTGAATGTATTACAGTAGTATGTGTTTGTGTCTGTGTTTTTATTTCACCACTGCATGTCTCAGGAGAACTGCTTTTTAATAATGTCAGATTTTGCAAATGTGTTCATTAATAGATTTCAATGGCTTTCAAAGAAACTCAGATTAAAAAAAATCCTGCTGGAAACAAAGCTGCTGACTTATGTTGAGAATAGGATAGTCAGAACTAGCTCTCTAAAGATGGGAACCCCTTTAGAATCCAAGGGTTGAAGGGGTCAGGTCCTTATTAAGGAATAGAACACCCTAGGATTATTTGGACTGAAGGAGAACTGCACTGAATTTACAGGTCATTTACCCCAATAGAAGGTGTTTCAGATACTGATTTATATTCCATTATTGCTTTAGTTAGCCAGGCTTTTAAGTTATCCATGTGAATGTTTCTGATTTAAATGCTGCTGGTAAGATCTGTTTTAGAACTGTATGATGTAGTTTATGTCCCTGTTCTGCTTTTTTGTTGTTGGCACAATGCACCCATGTTCTACTGTAGAATTCTCTGATTGTGAGGGACATAAACTACATCACACAGCTCTAAAATAATACTTTGCATCAGACTGTAAAACAGAAACACCAACTGAGGTTACTAAAAGGCATGCATAGATGGAGCAAGAATAATTTATTCTGGTACTCAAAAAACAACTTTTATTGGGAAAAATGACTTATTGGCTCATCACAGTTCTCCTTTAAGGATTCTAAGTACTAAATAAATCACTTTTGTTATTTAGACATTTCAGAAACAAGAGTTATTACCAGTCTAGAAGACAAATTAACCATTGAGAATTACATTCTAAAATGTTCCAGTGAGACATACATATGAGGAGGTGCTGCTCATATACCTGTATATGCAGCTGTGCCAAAATCAGCAGATTAGCTGTGACTCATAGCATTTTGAATGACACGCAGTTTTTCTTTGAAGTTTCTGCACATATAGAGAAACACAATATTATTGCTCTGCTGAGAGGGCAGGTTTTTTTTTTAGTTTTATTTCTCTTCTCAGTATAACATTATTCTTTCAATTCAGTTCTATGTACAACTGATATTAAATTCTAACCAAGATAAGAACCCTAGAACTATTTGAAGAGTTATAGACCAGAGCCAGAAACCAAAAATTCAATGGGTTCTGAAAACCCTAGCTGAGACCAGTTGGGATGGGTAAAAAAGTTTAGAGTGGCCTAGGTCATTAAAAAAATCCTTTACTGCATTAGCAAGCCAGGTCATTAATTGTCATAAAAAATTTAGTTTTCCAAAAGTACAAGAAAATAGATAAATTACCCATTTTGTAAATGTAGACATATGGCCCTGTGTTTTCAAAGAATTGTGATGGGTGCAATAGCAAGTTGAGTCACTTTTGCTGCGCTTGCATCCAGATTAGTGATGGTAAACCGATGAAACTATGATGCAAAAGTGACACTGATATGACTCAGCCACATTTATACCACATAGTTACATCACTTTTGCATCAAGCTGCATCACTTTAGCATCATTAATTTGAGCACAAGCGCAGGTGCAGCAAACGTGACACAATTTGTTATTGCACCCATTGCAACTCTTTGAAAATACACGCTTGTGAGTATTTTAACAATAACAGGCTAGTATCTAGCCTGCCTTCTTTATCTAACACTATAGAATAAGCAATTCACAATCAGATTAAGGACAACCTATAGCAGGAAAAAAATATTAAATGATAGACAGTCTCCCTTCAAGTACTACATTCCATAGCAACTCTCTTTCAAAATTCACAGACAAATCCTGTTTTTGATCAAAGAAAAATGTGGGGTGCCATCTTATTTTAACTTACGATCTCATTTCAGCTTAGGAAAAGATCTAACACAGTTAATCACAGGATACCAATGTCAAAATGTTAATACCTAATCTTCTCTGATATAGCCCTCTTAAACAGTTTCATAGCTACCTTGCAGAGATAAAACAGAAAACGTTCTCCAGGAAGCTGTGGCTGATCCACCAGCTTAGGAATTCCTTTGGGGCTCATTTTTTAGATACTTTGCATTTCTGACATGCACAGATGGCTTTCTTATGTTAACACATATGAAAATGAAGAAAAAGGAGCCTGAAACAAAACTGGATTGATTGGAAAAGAACAAACTACAGAGGAGATTAATAAGGAGGTGAATTGAATAGACAGGCTTGCTGGCAAGACGACATAGCCACAGTGAAAAATCTGTGAATTTGCCAGGGCTCTGCTTTAGGCCCTTTGCATTTTCTGACATACTGTATATAAATGTCTTTCTTATGTTAACACATATAAAGATGAAGAAAAATGAGTCTAAAAAAACTGGATTAATTGGAAAAGATGGCTGAAAAGGAATGAGTCCTGGTAAACTGAACATACAGTGTGGTGAAGTGATTAGAACAATGGCTTGGGAACCTGGAGGTTGCAGATTCCAAACCCACTAGAGTAAAACAGTCACTGCGTCACCTTGGGCAATTCACTTAGCACTTCGGTGCCCCAGACCACCCAGCTGTGGAAATTGGGAGAGGCAGAACCTTACTGGGAATGAAATGTTGCATCTCAGCTGGGCTATCCTGGGGAAACAAATTACAAAATAAGTGAACAGAGGTTTGATGACAAAACAGTGGAGCAGCAGTGAATCATATTTAAAAGAAGAGTGCCTTGAAAGTGGAAGCCAGTGTTTCCTGAAGAAGCTGTATTTTAAATATTAGTTCACATTCTGTCATTGCTCCATCTTTGCTAGCCTTTTGGAAAATTTAGCATAGTTTTTGATTTGCACATGGGTGGTAAAATATATTTATGGTGATATGATGTAGTTTACAGTGTTTCCTTGTCAAGGTCACAATACCGTTACAATGCAGCCGTGTTCTGCTGTAAAACTCTATGGGTGAAAGGGGCATAAATTACATTGCAGAGTTCTAATCTCGAGTTCTGATCTCGAGTTTCCGTAGTGTAGTGGTTATCACGTTCGCCTCACACGCGAAAGGTCCCCGGTTCGAAACCGGGCGGAAACATGGGGCACTCTCTCTTAGTGTCAGTGGCTCAGTAGGTAGCACACTCATCTCTGAGGCCGGGAGATCAGAGGGCTGTGGGTTCAGTTCCCACATCTGGCACTTGGGTTAATATCCCAGTACTGACACTGTAGTGCAGCATGAGAGGGGTGCTGCACTTCTGAGGTGCCGTCTTTCGAATGAGACGTTAAACCGAGGTCCCATCTGCCTGGATTGGTGGTAGTTCAGGTGGATGTTAAAGATCCCATGGCATTTATCGAAAAGAGTAAGGGAAATTCCCCGGTGTCCTGGCTAAATTTCTCTCATTCAGTAAAAATACCACCAACAGCTTAATCTGGTTCAAGGTCAGTTGGCATTCATCTGTATCCCCCTCCCCCGGGTCGTGCCTGAAAATAGGCAGGATTTGTCTAGTGTACTTACCCGGTCAACAAAAGCTAAATAAATAAATAAACAAATAATGGTACTGACCACCAGTGTTTAAATCAAAAACACCAACTGAATATGAAAGTAAAGTCAAAGAAATGTTGTGGTCCAATATTTTGTAAGTTCAATAAAAGTTATCACCTGCAATGTAATTTTTTTGTTGAATCTGTTGGTTTATTTCTTGCATGTACAAGTAAAATAAATGTAATAAATATTAGTAGAGTATTTATAAAACAGCATCTAAGGGATAAAATGAATTATAAGTTCAATACAGTTCTCCTTTCAAAGGGGATAGGAAACAATCTTAATGCCTTTAGATGCCTGCTATGTGTGTGTCAACAAGTGGCAGTGGAAAAAAAATGCAAGCTATACAAAGCAGCCCACCAGGATGTTGCACTGGTAATGCCACAGTTTCCTTTTCGATAAACTGAATTAACTGCCGTTGGATTACATCGTTTTCCTGTGTGAACTTGCAAGATAATGTCAAAGAGAGCATCATCTTTGCAAGCTGCACTGTATCACACCATAAATATGCAGAATGCCTTGTGTTTGTTTAATCAGTCACCTTATGGGATAACCAGTGCAGCTGCTCTTAAATGGATTACAGATCAGTTATTATAGGGACTTACTGGTGTGATATGTTCTACCTCAATGATTTTTTGATCACAAGCAGTATCACAGAGTTACCTTTTCACAACCTGGAAGCTAGTATTAGGAAACTGCAGGAAGCAAGGTTACATGTTCAAAAAGTAAATCAGTAAAGTCTCATGACAAAACCAGCCATGGTCAAATGCTGAGGATTCATATTCCTTCATATCCTTTATCCTTTACACTGTGTGTAAAAAGGCTTTGTGACATCTCAGCGGCTCTTACTTTAATGTTAAAATGTAAATTTTGATGAATTTTTTTAGACAGGCCCTCTTCCCCTGAAGAAGCTCACGGGGTAATACGTTGGGTCAAGACTTAAGGGTACATGTTAAAGACATAACAGCACCTGAAAGGGTATACAACTTTAACTTCTGAGTGTGGCTGCTTTTGTCATGAGACTTTCCTGATTCATTAGTGATTTGCACTCAGCCCTAGCACATATCTGTTACCTGAAAATCTAAAGGGTACCCATTAAAAAAAAAAAAAACATGTTTTAACAAGATGATGTAAATTGCTTGGAGCAAAGACTGATGTTAAAGGTACTTACTCCACGGAGGGGAAAAAATAAAGGACATTGTTCAGGGCACTATGCCAACAAATTAAACTGAACTAATGCAATTTCTGATGCTGAGAAATTCTTACGAGAAGTTTATACCAAACCTAACCACCTTGATAAAACCTATGGCACAACTGTTATAGAAAGATCAGAAACTGAGTTGGTCAAATGAAAGCATTTTTGAGAGGAAAAATATACTCTACATTCTTTGTGTTAGCACATTTTGATGCTGCATTACCTGTAGTTTTGGCCTGTGATGCTTTACTAGTTGTTGTAGTCTCTGTACTTCTCCAGTTGGTAGTGCAAAAAAAAAACTATATCCTAAGCATTAGTACTCAGGCCAAGACAAAAAGAGGATATGAACAAATGAAAGGAGGCTTTAGGAACAAAATGGGTGTCATAAAATTGTATAAATACCATTACAAGTCAGTGACTATCTCTATAAATTACACTAGCTGCTGCCACCAATAAAAATACACCAGTCTTGGGTCCTAAGATTTTAAGTAGGTGGTTGTGCTATACAGATTCTGGCTGTACATCAGTATGGCATTAGTGGTGGACGAAGTGGCCAAAATTCACTCTGCAAAATGATTCAGCGAGTAATGCAGAATCTGTGAAGTAACTGGCAACCCAAAGTGGAGTATTTCACATCATAATGAGGAACACGAAGTCCATTGAAATCAATGACTTCACGTTATTCCGCCTTCCCCAAACCACTTCTCCACCAGTTTTAAGGTGAAGTACATTGAAATCAATGTACTTCGCATCACTTCACCTTGTAATTGAGCTCCAAGGTGAATTCTGCAGTGATTCATGGGATTGCAGGTCACATGGGCTCTAGATTGTTCTGCACAACTTCAGTTCTGGGTAATTTGTGTGTAGTGGTAGCTGGAGATAGTTTGCTGTCAGAGCTCTGCAATTCAAAACCTCTAAAAGCTGTTAAAAAAGCCTTTTTGAGTCATTTTTTGCTCAAAATTTAATACATCGATTGTAGGAAACCCTCCTGTGCTCATATGATTGAGTGTTTATTGTTTGCGTGGATTTTGAATGTTAATTTAGAACATTCTGTCTGTGTAATGACAGATGCATGAAGTATGCTTTGAGGGAGGGGGAGTATATGTGGTATAGGTAGATTAACTGGGAGAAAAAGGCAGTGTTACTGTTTTGGTTATATTTTTCTTGTATAACTGCGTTAATGTACACACAGTAATATTTTCAATAACCCTTTTTTTTTTTGTGGGTGTTGTTTCTCCTGGGGCCACCAGTCGACCAATCTGTCCTCGCATCCCTTTCTGCGGCTGCTGTCTGACCCGTACTGGTCTCCTTTGGAGGGCGACCACCTAATTGCCCCATGGCTTACCTCCCATGGCAGAGAGGCAGGGGGCAACCAACTCCCCCACCTAGTATGGATCCACACATGGTGATTCCCTCCTGGAGCCAGCACAGGTGCTCACAGACGGCCATCAAGCTGCTGCGACTGGATGTTCCCTTTTTTCCGCTTTTCTCCCCTGCGGGCTCACGGTGTGCAATGACCCCAGTGATTGGGTGCCTGCTCGCTCCCATGCATGCCCCATCAAGCATCTGCCACATCCTGCCCCCATGGCATGCGGTTCCATGCTGCTGAGCCCCAGCCTTCGCTAGGGGTCAGACAAGCACCAGCTGCAGGAAACCCCCCTCCCTGGAGATGGAGAGCAGTCCATCAGATGCTCAATCCATCTCCTCCCTGCTGACCCACAGCAACCCATGCTCATTCCGGAACATGGATTGCCGGCATGGCACGAGGTGTGGCATCCAGCGTCGCAACCCTCAGCACCACCGGGCCGGCTATTTTCAGTAATTCTTGACATTTTTTTGCTGATTGTTGTGGTGCAGCAGTGTATAATTTCAGTTTCCTTAAAACTTTTGGTTATATTACTAAAGGTTTTCAATTTGCTTCACATTACTTGTTCTGTGTGTGTGTGTGTGCGTGTGTGGGTGATGCGTGTCATCAAAGCAAACACCTTTTATTGTACCACAGAGTAATTGCAACAGTGTGAACCTGCTATCCACCGCACCTGCATTAATTTTTTTTACTGCTTTGTAGTAGCTTTACTGACAGTGGACTATTACTACCATGCACTTCCCCACCAACTGGCAAAAGATATTCTTTTCCAAATTTGGATTTGTGACTTGTGAGCACTGGTTAGGTGTTGTTGTGCCTTTGCGTCTGCATCTCTTGAGTGCGCAGCACAGTCTTAATCTGTGCGTTTGCAGTACATCATTAATTTTGGGAGACTTTACATTTCTTGTTATGCTCTCATTTCACTTCATCAGCAATGGGGAATTTTCTGGACACAAGACAGTAGCATTGTGGGGGTGCACATTAATTTTGGTGACTGTATATGACCACTGTGCACATGACTAAGTGCACTATTAATTCTGGGAGACTTTGCATTTCTTGTTACACTCTGATTTCACTTTATCAGCACTGGGGAATAATTTTCTGGACACAAGACAGTAGCATTTTTGGGATGCACATTAATTCTGGTGACTGTATGTGACCACTACACATGACTGAGTGCACCATTAATTCTTGGAGACTTTGTCTTTCTTGTCACGCTCTCATTTCACTTCATCAGCACTGGGGAATTTTCTGGACACAAGACAGTAGCATTTTGGGGATGCACATTAATTCTGGTGACTGTGTGTGACCACTGCACGCATGACTGAGTGCACCATTAATTCTAGGAGACTGCATTTCTTGTTGTGCTCTCATTTTGCTTTGTCAGGACTGGGGAGTTTTCTGGACACAAGACAGTAGCATTTTGGGGATGCACATTAATTCTGGTGACTGTGTGTGTGGGGGGCTGCCAGTATTGTTATCACTTTGCCTTACTTCATGGTAAGGCAGAACGACAATGTGAAGTGATAATCAGAAGGTGAAGCGAGCCTTTCATATTGGCCACTCCTCATAGCAGAGTGACAACACAAAGTGCCCACTTCGCAGGCACTTCACCGGCAAAATTTAAATTAGCTGCATCTCTATATGGCATTTAATACAAAGCTTTAGTTCAGCATTATAATATGCAAACATTATCTAGACTGCCACTATTTATAGTATGTCCCACAGTAGAATAATACTGTAAGAGCTACTTAAAACATCAGGATCAGGCCAGAAATTACATTGTGGAGACTATCATGTCCTCACAATTTTGTGTGCTAGCACTGCTAATGTACTTGCAATGCTAATGCTACTACATTTATTAGCACCTTTGAAAAGCACTTTGAAAAGCACATTAAAGAGATTGTGAAGTGTTGAATACATTTGCTAACCTGCATTTCCTGAGTGTGATAACTTTTGTTTTTGTTGCCACAGTGCATGGAAGCTGAAAAATGTAACTCAGTTTTCAGAGTGCCATACATGGATGGTTTATCATAAGATTAAGATCCAGTGTAAAAAAAATCTTAAAGGAACAGTGTCATCTGTTGTCTGACTTTCCCCCTGTTAAAAAACATGCCTGCTGCCATCCACGTGGCCAGTTGCTGTCTATACGCTGAAAAGATGACATTGCAAGGCAAGGTAGTTTTATTTATATGGCACTCAATCTCATAGACTTTGTGCGCCTCACAGTAAGTACAAAGATAAAACACGGTGAAACAATAAATAATAAATTAAAACATTAATTCACTGTACTCAGGAGAAAACTAAGTGCTTTGGGCATTTCCTTCACTGCCCTGTCATGGTTCAGGAGCTACTTGGGTAATAGGTATCAGCAGGTTACATTTGGTCACATAGCATTATTTTAGCATCCCTGTTTGATGCTTCAACTGGCAACCCAAGACATTTCTGGAGAAATGTCAAGCAAGTCTAGTAACTTTACACCCAATGACCTAAATATTGATAGTGTTAACTGCAATAATCCTGTCACCATAGCAAAAGCTTTCAGTCAATGTTTCACTGACCTCTCTATGTGCAGTTGGGCCTTCTTCTTCCCCTCATCTCTTCTCCTGGCCCTTCTACCACTGACGCCTGCACCGTCACCGCTCCCCCCCTTGATACCTCAGTTGTGATGAGGTTTGCAGATTCCTTATTCAAATATAGGGATTTGAAGATGAAAACACTGAAGATGGCTGCCACAGAACTTGCCCTTTCTGTCATGAGAATCTTTGACCTGTGACCTGTGCCTTAAATGCACACGGTCCCTGTTATCTGCAAAATCTTGCATGTTGCTCTAGTTTGCAAGAAAGATGATTATATGAACATTGGCAAATGTAGGCCAATTGCAATATTTCCAGTACTCAGCAGATTCCTTATGAACACTAGCAAGACCCAAGCCATGCTTTTTTGTTCAGCTTGAAGGATAAAAAAGTGCCATAACCCCCTAGCAGCAGTATGTATTGATGGATCCTGTCTTACAACAGTCTGCTTCTTTAATTACCTGGGAGTTACACTTGACATCTCATTGGACTTCTTATCTCATATCTTTGTAGCATGGAAGGCTATGAACACCAGTCTGGGGCTCTCCTATAAGATAAGAGACAACCTTATACCTAAAGCCCATATTGTCATTGCCTGGGGCATCCTGCTCACCAAACTGACCTATGGAATGGCAGTCTACTACTCAGCCTCCAAAACTGTTCTACAAAAATGGGATGTGGCTTATAACAACATTTGCAGATTTGCCTTGGCCATGAACAGATACAGACACCACTATGACCTTTAAACCAAACTAAGATGGCTTCATCCACCAGTCCAGTGCAAATTTGCCATGGGAGGTGTGATACATGCTGTTGTAACTAAGTGATCACCCACATCCCTTTCAGCACTACTCATGCCTGATAGCCGATCCCATCCACTAAGATCTAATGTCCCTGGCTCCTTACACATGCCCAGAACCAAGACAGACATGGAAGAAATGCCCTTTTCCTACTTTGCTCCCACACTTGGGAACTCCCAGTCAATCAAGGTTCATCAGTTTCCTCTAACCAAGCCTCCAAAAGAGAGTAATGCATTCTTCTTAGCCAGGCTTCTGTGTGCACTTGGCCTTAGGCTGCTAGGAATTGTGTCACCTTGCCTATTTTGGCTGAACACCATACTTGTGGCTGTTTTCTATCCCTGTATCCTGATCATATGTATACTGTTGTACATAGTACTGTATCTTGCACTATGCCCTTTCATATATTGTGTCTTGTGTATTATTTCTCTTGCTGTATTTATTTCCCTGTACCACTGCTTGGCTATATGTACAGCACCCTGTTTTCTTGTTATTTGTGTACTGTTGTGATGACCTCCTATGGTGTAATCTCCTGAGTCATGCCTGAAAATAGGCAAATGTTTTGTCTAGTGCACCTACCTGGTAAATAAAAACTAAATAAAAAAAATAAAGATTTCAATGAAAATGAGAAATCCAGGTGACTTATCCTTATCTCTGGCTGCCCAATGTTAAAACACATTCACTGGCACCTTCATATCTCTACATGGCACCAAACTGCTGAGAACTCATCCGTGGAAAACTTTGGCAAAACCTAAGCTGCATCAAGTGAGTACATGTTCACAGAATAGATAATAAGATAAATTTACTGAAGTGACTCCTTTTAAGAAACAAGTGCTGTACTCTGGTTAAATCTGTGTTTGAAAGTTATGCCATGACACCGGGCATGCACATTTTTAAGCACAGTATAGCAAGCACTCGTATCTTAAAAGGAGTCACTTTAGTAAGTTCAGCACTTTGTCTAGCCTGTAAATATGTATTCATGTGATGCAGCTTAAATTTTGCCAGAGTCATCCATAGATGTGCTCTCAGCACTTTGGCACCATGCAGAGATGTGAATGTGCCAGTGAATGCACTTTTAGAAGTGGGCAGCTGGAGATAAGAGTGGGTCCCCAGGATTACTCATTTTCATTAACATCTTTAAAATAATGTTATGTCATGACATAATAGAGGCAAAAAAGTCAGACAAAATCTGACAGTGTCCCTTTAAGCGCTATACATTTACTGGGTAACCGGTGTCATATGTATGCTGTTAGCATGGCTCAGCTGACAGCACATCTACATCTGAGCCAGAAGGTCATGGGTTCTCTGAAGGAAGGCTGAGGTCAGCACTCACCTCTTTAAACCATAAGCAAAATAAAGAACACTGATGCAGCAATAGTTACCTCTCAATTCATTTTATTCCCATCGAACTCATCAGATGCACAACACAACAAGATGTGAGAACTTCCTAACCTAATGCTTTCCCCCTTCCACTTGGGGGCTTTGTCAGAAGTAACACAGTCAATAGCAATGCTGGTACATAAATCAAACAAATGAGTGTATTCAAAAACACATGCTTCTATTGGCTGAGCATCTTGTATGAATCAATCAGTGACAGTAAGTGATAGTGTACATAGAAACCAGTGTCCAAAAGAAAAGTTAATTCTTAAAGAAACAGTAGTATACAAGGTTCCTTGTTTCAAGTGTTAGTCCATATTCATATGGAACCTACCTGAGAAATAATTAATGTAAGTAACACAAACCAGATCTAGATTTCCATTATATATCAAACAGCTGAAATTTTGCCCAATTTTGACAAGTGTTCCAATTAGGATTGGATTTGCATGCAAATGGTAATGCTGCAGCTCGAGCAGTACAAGAATGTTTTCTTCTTGTAAATCAATTGTTATCTGATATATGCATTTAGCTTTTGTTGACCTGGAAAGGAGGACTAGGCAATTCTGCTTATTTTCAGGCTCATCCTGGGGGAAAGGGGGAAGATACAGATGCAAACTGACACACAGAACCAGATTAAGTTTTTGGTGGTATTTCTGGTGAATGGGGGGAAGTTTGGGTTTGGGACATTGGGGAAACTCCCTTACTCTTTTGCTGAGGGTGCTGCTTCCTGTGAAAGATGGAGGATCTCAGTGGAGAGTTTGTTGGTGACAGAGAAGGAGGAGAATAAAAAAGTGCTTCAAAGGCTGGTATGGCCCGTTCTAACTTACAATCGGAAAACAAAGAAACTACACCAGAAACAGAGGAAGCATTGTTCTGCCTGACTGCTATTTGTACAGAAAACATGGAGATTTCATCATAAAAGTTAGAACTGCAGCAAGAGTGGCAACAGAAAAAAGTTTGTCTACAACACAAAATGTCAGAGGCTGAACGTAAATTTTTAGAAACAAAACACCTGCCTGAAGAGGAGAAAAATGTAAAAGGAATTTAGGAGGCTCACCCAAAAATGCAGTGGTGCAGACAGAAAAGGTATTCTTGTTCCAGGCAACACCACAAATCCAAGACCAGGAAGTGACCCCCACCACAATGGAGGAGACAGAACTGCAAGGTCCTGAACAGGTCAACCAACAATGGTTGCCTGACATTGCCTTAAAAGGTGCAGGATGGATTCAGTCCATCAAAGGGATTTGGATCCCAGACCCAGCAGTTCCATTGCTGGGTACAAGCACTACCACACAGAAACAGAACAGAGTGCCACAAGAGAAGCAGCATTCAGAGAAGACAAGCGAAAACCAGAGTGCATTGGAGACCTCAGGAGCAGAACAACAACCCCACTACAGGCAAAAACAAACCCTACCTATGCAAGTCTCTTCTACAAACTTGTGGAGCTGGTGAAATGCTATCAGGCTGAGATACATGGGGGCATGGACGACTGCCCAGATTGATTCTACATGGGGCAAGTGCTATTAAAAAAATCATTAGGCTTTACCCTATCTGATGTGTATGCACTCATACACACCCTGGGGGAATCGACTTTCGATGTGAGTTTCCAAACCTCAGACCATTGAAATGTTTTTAGTGTAAACATACGACTCTTAAAACCAACCCATTATGGACACTGTTCCAGGCGATTCCCTTAACAAAACAGGATAATTACTATGTTATTCAGAAATGAGGGGGTCACCATAACCAATATTTTATATTGTTTGGAAAAAAGATTTACCATAGAAAGGAACTCTGAACCCATTATATAAGATGAAGGCTTTTGGAATGGTGGGTGGCAGATCACAATAAGGTTAAAACAAAACATGAATGGCATGGAACATCTACCTAATTGTTTCTATATTGGAAGACACAAGGAATCATTTTATACCCTGGCCAGCCACAGAGATGTTATAAGTGTGGTTCCCCACATCACATCAGTACAACCTGTGAAATTCAGAAATGTTCCTCTTGTGGGGAAGTTGGCCACTCTGGCTCACATTGGAGTAAAAATCCAAGGTGAAACCTGTGTGAGGAGGAAGGGTATGTGTTTACAGACTGCCCGTGGACTGCCTATAACTCTGAAAATGCCAATTTCGGCATTCAAGACTTTTGCATAAACAAAGCAGCCAGAAATGCAGCCCACAAGGGTGTCTGTCAACAACTACCACTATTTCCAAATCAGAATTCGCCTAACAGGCCTTCTGGTGAAAAAATACACCCCTCCAGCTCCCACACCCTATCCTACTGTGCCACCTTGCATAAGGAACTCAGGACAAAGAGAGGAAGAGAATATGGAAATGCCCCCTCCCACCCCCAGTGGGAAGTGAAGTGGACTTCCAAATGGTTAAGAAAAAAGGGGGGTCATTAAAGAACAAAGGAGAATCCTCCTCAAAGACCTCGGGGTTCTCTCCACACAGAACAGATAGTCGGTACTACAGTGGGGTGAATCGGAGGTGGAAAATTAATCAGACTATGTTTCAATCCACTCCTCAGTAAAATTTTATCTGAGCCTGAGACTGAAATGGAGACTAAGGTCAAACCAAAAAAAGAGAAGGATGGGAACTAGGGCTAGTTCCAGGAAAGTGCCTTGAGGCCTCAAACTGATGTATAACTGCATTCTTCACACTTTAGATTATCCTTAGCATCATTGAATGCAAATAGCATTTTGTCTGAAAGAAAGAGACTGGTCACCTATGATTTATTTACTGATGGTTCCTTTGACATAATTTTTCTTCAAGATACTAGGCTACACATACTACAGGGTATTCAGACTGCCAGTGAAGCCTGGGTGTGGGGGCCCAGTTTTTGGTCAATAGGTGAAGCGCTATATAGTGGAGTGGGTACTTGTTTCACCAGTGATTCTGTTAACATGACCCATCTAGCTGACATTTTACCAGGCAGAGTATTGTTGTTACGTGATATACATGTTCACAATACTGATTTCAGGTTAATTAATATATATAGTCTCCAGACCAAAACGGGTAGAATAGAGTTACTTAAACTTATCAGACCTTGCTTATTTACTGCTAGCGATATAGTTTATGGGGGGATTTTAATTGTAATCGGGCCACCATGGATAGAGGGTTAAAAACTTGCAAACTCTTTTGTGACACTACATTTCTTAATAGTCTCATGATTGAAACAGGTTTACTTAATGTACAGTATTTGCATCCCAATACCAAAAAGCACCACATACATGTTTTAAAGGAACACTTTCAGCAAGAATCGATTATTGGTTTCTTTCCCAAAACCTCCCCATAAAACAGTCCCAGAGTAGAACCAATATCATCTTCAGATCATGGACTACTTTCCCATACAATATCAGATTTCACTGAAAACCAAAGAGATCCAGGGTACAGGAGATGAAATTTAAGTTTGTAAGAAGACCCCTTAATAACTCAGGGTTTCACCACATCTTAGAAGCTAGAAAGTCGGTATTTTATCTTTATGATTCTTTAGAGGTGTGGTGAGAAGGGAGTAAGATGTATATCAGAAAATATTTTCAAACAATAGATAAAATAAATGGGAAAGTAAAAAAGGATGAATACATGGATTTAAAAAAAACTACACAACGTATTTACATTACAAAAGGAAACACAGATAGACATTACAGACCAAATAAATGTAGTAAAAGAAAAGATGTCCCTTTTACAATACGACCATATGAAGTCATTAGAAAAAGAGCAAAAATTCAGGACACAGGGACGTCAAGCACATACAAATTCTTTTGTTTGTTGTGCTTCCCTGAAACAAAGAAAAAAGTGGATGAACTTCAAACAGCCGCAGGGACAAAAATACATAAGCAAAAAGTTATTATGGCTGAAATCAAAAACTATGTATCTAAAATGTTTGATAAATTATACATACAGGAAATGGCCATACAGAGCTGGCTCGACTCACAAAATAAATACCTTGCCGGAGTCTATTCATTCTTCTTTAGTGAAGCTAATTACAACACAGGAATTAGATACAGTTATATCAAATTTAAAATTAGGAATTGCCCCAGGACAGGATGGGCTACCAAATGAGTTGTACAAAACCAAATTCACAATTTGTGTTAGAGGAAATGGGTCAGATGTTTAATCATTCTACTTCAACAGGGCAATTCCCAAATAGTATGCATAAAGGGTTAATAATTTTATTATTTAAATCTGGGAGCAAGGAATTTCTAGCAAATTGGGGGCCAATAACACTACTTAATTCAGACTGTAAAATTCTCATGAAAATCTGAAGTGTAAGAATGTCTAGTTTTTTTACATTTTATTATACATCCATCTCAGTTCTGTGGAGTTCCAAAAGACACATCTCTGAATACATTCATTCACAAAACTGGACTGTCTTGTACGGTATGGGCTGCACACCCATTGGCTCTTGCTCTGCACCAATGGGCATGCAACCCTACTGGGCAGTCAGTCGGCGGCGGCGGGCGGGCAGGTGGTGGGATGCTGCCGCCTCGGCGCCAGGGGAGGGGTGGTGAGGCTTGGTGGGTGGAGTGGGGGACACTAGGCACCAGGGATGTGTTTGGGGGTGTTTTCTTCACTGCATCCCGATCGGATTTACGGTCCACTGACCACCAGGCATGTGTTGGGGAGATATATTGCCCGCGATCGGGCTGGTGGGGGTAGAAACTATGCCCGTGATCGGGCCAGTGGGGGGAATTTTACACTGTTTTGCCCACAATCGGGCTGCAGAGGGCATCAGTCCCTGATGGCTGCTGCCTGGCAGGGCACCAGGCACAAGTCCTCGGGGATCGGTGCACCTGCATGCTAATGGCATGCAAATGGGGCCATAATCAGATGCAAATGACCACCCCCTGCACCTTGCATGAATTATGGCCCCATTTGCATGTCACCTTTTGAATATCAGGATTTTGCGCATGGTGCAATGATACTTGTGCCAATGCAAGTTGAATGCTCCACTCTGACCACTTGCGGTGGCGCAAGTTCCACTGTGCCATGCACAGTGGCTGTGGCTGGGGGGTGATATTCAAAGGAGTTGCTCAATAGCGCAAATCCTTTGAATATCGCTCCGGCCACACCCCTGCGTGACTATTTTGTGCAGCGCAAGGGCTTGCGCCACAAAATAGCGCAGTTTGAATATCCAGCCCAAGGACTTTAAGGAAAGGGTCTTTCCAGGGACAGACACATGTCAAGAGGTACAAGAATCAATGGAACACTTACATTTTTCTTACCTGTATATCACACAATTTTAGATAATACTGTACTCAAGGTGGAAAAATTCCCCACTTTTATTTTTGACTCCACAGATTTTATTTCTTGGAATTCTCCCTAGTAATTTTGGGATATATGATTTTGAGACCATACAGTTAATTCTGTTATGTATTAAATATCAGATCTGACAGATTCAATGCTGTTTCACAATACAGAAAAAAAGTCCTTTCTCCTGAACAGCTTTTTTTTTTGCTGTACAAAATTCAATTAAAGTAATAATGGAAAAGGAAAAAAGGCAGCATCAGAAGTAAGTGTTTAAGAAATTATGGAAAAACATGACATGGTTAGATACTGGATAATTTAAACCCAAAAAGAATGCTTTTAGCAATTTTTTATGTGGATGTTAGCAGAAGGATTTTTTTTGGTAAAATTTTGTTAAGTGTATAATAGTCCTGAGGTAAAGATAATTCATTTAATTTTAATTTAATTTATGATTTAATGTGAAGGGAACATAAGCGTCATATTATTTGAAAATAAGTTTTATATATATATATATATATACACACACACACACATATGTATATTTTTTAAGCATGAAAGAAGTAGGCAGGAGACTTTTGAGGTTCTAGGTAGTAATACTTTGGTTTACTTACAGTTTCATTTATTTTAGAAAATGGGTAAAACATTCTTATGTTTCTGATTGGCTGAGACATTTGTTTAGGTGGGCATTTATGGGACAACAATGCCCACCTAAAACAAGTCCCTTCTGTGCCAGTCCCATCACTGGTATCCTGGTATCAGTGATTTCCAAACACAGTAGCTGCCATTCGTTACTGTTCGCTAAGCAACAGAAAAGAGACAGTCAGCCTGAAGTAAAAAAAACTAACAAACTGTACCCACCATCATTATCCGACAAACTCCTTTAAACGCTTTCTCATCCACAGCCTACCATGCCACAGAATTTTTCTTTTAAATGATGAACTGCAGACAAGAAGCTAAACATTTCAAACAAGCCCTCCCACTCTGCAATACTCCTTCCCAGTACAATGTTCATCCTGCCTATCCAGTCACTTATACAAATCAGCCCCAGAACAAAAACTATCTCATTTTTTAAGTAAATGAAACTACCTCCTTTTTTTTTTACTGTAAGACTTCTTCAGCTAAATTACATGTTCCTCTCTGCTTGCGTCTGAAACAAACTGCCCCATTCTCGCTCCAGCACTGAGCTGCTCGAAGCTGTTGTCTTGCCTCACATTTCTAAATCAAAGACTGCTACTGATTCAACGTAGGAACTCCTGTTTAACTTAAAAAAATAATAATAACTGCTGCTGTCTCACACCAAACTTCTACTTCCTTACTTACTTGTTTAAAGAAGCCGGCCAGAGTCACGTGCCTAATACCCTGCATCTTCCCAATGGAAAAAGGAAAAAAAAACTTGTTGCTGGAGGGACGGTGAACTGTGTTTTCTTATTTTTTTTTAACCACAACAAAAATGATGCAAAAAAACTGCTACATAAAACATTGCAACACACTATTCTTCCATAAGAAAGGGTGCTACGGGGGTGGGGATAACTCAAAGAAAATGGCTCTGTGGTGGGGGATGACACCAGTGCCTAGAACAGCACACAAATACAGGAACTATTTTACCCTCAAAACATTTTTCTTCTTTTTATATATTTTTTTAAACTGATCTCCACTCTTATTGTATTACTTAATTAAAATTCACACAGAAACCCATTTTCTAAGCAGACTAATACCCTCCAGGGTGGGTGGTATGGGCTACACCCACCCTTCCAGGGGCTATAAGGCCCTCTGCCTGCAACGTCGGGCCTCATTATTCTCCTTCAGCTGCTGATCATTCCTCCTAAATGCAGTCACCAACACACTTACTATACCTTCCCAACATGGAACCCACAGTTTGCAATAAAAAAAGAGAAATGTACCACTATCTGTGAAGTTCAAACAGCTACTTAAAACAAATTTTTTAAAAAGGAAAGTTGGTTTTCTAATCCCATGACCTGCTCCTGTTTTGGACCACAGTTTAACAATAGATACAGTGCCCTCTACTGCCAGTACCAGCACAGTGCAGTGCAGTGCACGGACTACTTTATAAAAACTACCTTTTTTAATCCTTTCGCATTAACTTTTTTACACTATTTATTTACTTTTTTCAAACAATCCAGTTAAATAATGGCAAGCCCATTTTCTAAGCACAATAACACCCTCCAGGGTGGGTGGTATTGGGCTATACCCACCCTTCCAGGGGCTATAAGGCCCTCCACCTGTGGTGTCAGGTCTCATTACACCCTTGGGCAGGCTGATATAGCTCAATACCACCTACTCTGTCAGGTATTATTGCTTGCTTATTTGATTTTTCTTCCAGTCACATCAAATGTAGTGTAAATATCATTTCCATGGGGGTAGAATTAAAATGTTCACTAAGGCATTGTATTATGCATTATAGAGAGGCGGTTACTTTCATATTTACTTATAGTTTTAGTATGAAGTTTAATACTGCCCTGATTTTTTTTTTTATTTTAGTGTAAACATGAATAGAATGTTTTGTAAGATTTTTTTTTTTTAATATTGTCCTAGGATGGGGAGGGGGAAATACAGTTGAAACTATTTGTTAATGTATGAACTGTTTTGAGTCATTTTCACATGCTGTTTAATGTGTTTGATCTTATGATTTATTTTAAAGTTTTAATAAAAAATTCCCATACTCTTTAATGGGGGGCCCTTGCCTGTCATCTCCAAGATGGTGGACATGGAGGATGTTAGTGGAAGAGTTGGAGGTGTCCTAGTCAGGGGAATAGGTCTCCCTGATGCTTTGTAGTCTAGAATGGATTCTACACTATCCAGTATGATGCTGGCTGGAATGGAGGTAAATCCCTCTGCAACTTCTGAAGAAAGTGTTAAATCAGATGTATTAGAAAAATGCTCTGGACCTTGAACGAACCCAGATTTGAACCTTGTTACAACTGTTGTTTCAAACAAGACTGAGCCTGCCATTGACTTGCAAGAAGAATATTTAAGATAAGCCATGAAAACTCATAAATCTTTCCTGCTGAAATTGTTGCTGGAGGATGCTGAACTCTTCACCCAGTTGAATGTAAGAAAACTACCTCTCTTACAAGAACAGGTTCTGGCTTCACCTCTGGATTCTATACCGTGACAATTCTCGAATGGGACACAATCATATCCTGCTGCTGACTTGGAGAATAATGAGAACAAAAACTCTGGTCCTTTACCTTCTACGTCCTTGGGTCTCAGAAAAGGGCAAGTGACTAAGGATCAGCCAAACGATCCTATCTGAAGTCCTGACTCTGCACTTTGGGCTGCTGATTGGAAAAAATGCCCTAATGGTAAAGAATAGACCTCACCTAGCCCTTCTCAGGTGGTGGACATCATTGCTACTAATAGTCCCAAGGCTAATGATGGTGTACCTTTTACGACCCCAGTCCTCCCGCTCTGCTTTAAAAAACACAATTCTGGACATAAAAATATATCAGGTGGCCTTACTACCACTGCAAAGGAGAGAGAGATAGCATTTCTGTTCCTGCAGCCAATGGTGTTAGTAATACTGCTACAGGATCCTTGTTGTTAGGGAAGCATACGGGTGTTCATCCCGACAAGCCTTGAGGTGACTGCTGACAACAGACTGATGCGGTTAAAGCAGGGCAGGGCACAGATGAGGATTTGGACACCAGCACTCCTGAACTTGAAAAGACTAAGACTTTTCATATATCGGACCTGTTTACTAAGGTGGGGGACCTGGCTCAACTGCCAAAATGCTGTTAGATTAAAATTCACTGGGGATTTAAACAATGCTCCAGTAAGGAAAACAGTTTTACACACAATGTTAAGGGAAACAATGGATATTCTGGAACAAGAATGTTTGTTTCCATTCATGTGAAAGGAGAAGCTGTCTATGACATCAGTTTTAAAAATGTTTATACATAGGAAACATTTTGGCAAAAGTGTGCCCTTGTCAAGGACTCCCCCATATGGCAACCTTTTTTCCCCATCCACCTGATGAAACCTACAGTGAAGACTATTGCTTTATTATTTAGGAATGAGGGTGTCAATATTGCAGATGTTCAGTACTGGCTCCATCACTGATGTGACATGCTGGACTGCCCTTCGCCCATTTTGGATGAGGATTTGGTTTGAATAGGGGATTGGAAAGTGAAAGTTCATTTAAAACACACTAAAACTGGCATTTCCCATTTGCCAGGTAGTTTTTTATATAGGATGGGGAAGAGGGCTTTGTTTTTACCCTGACTATCCAATGACCTGCCATAAGTGTGGTGCCAGAATGCATTTCAGCTTGTATTGTGATAAACTTCACTGCAAATTTTATTTGGCATATGGCCATGTTAGTCTAGGATGTCCTAACCCCTTTAAGTGTAACTTATGCAATGGAGTCCACAACAGATTAGATTGTGCCCTGCAGGATCAGGAACAGCTCATTACTGAGTCCCCAGTTTGAGCACACTAAGCTTGAACGTCTTCCTCCCTGTCTGCGGTAGAATTGCAGGGTCAGTCTAGTCAACCATCTATTTCAATTGCTCAGCCAGAAACAATTGAACTGTAGGTTTCAGAAACCCTAGCCCCAGTTCCCTGTTCCTCAAAACCTGTTTTTCCTCAGGAGGATAGTCCTTCTCAGGTGGGGGGGGGGGAAGGTTAGTGAGGAAAAGATAGCATTCAGAAAGTATAAGGAATCACAGAAGGAGCAGGAAACAGAACTCTATCAGTTAAAGCAGAAGGAAGCGGGGATGCCAGTCAGAATAAAAAAGGCCCAAACTGAGGAAAAGATAGCCAACTCAGTTAAAGAAGGGGGATGAAACCTCTTATAGGTACATTAGTGAGTGAAGAAAGACCAAGGGAGGGATAGTGAGGCTTAATTAAGGGGAGGTGGGTGGGCAGAGGGTGACAATGAAAAGGCAGAGATACTGAACGAATACTTTTGCACAGTATTCAGAAAGGAAGAGGAGGGGGATATACCTAAACCAAACAATAGAAGCACCCTGGATGGGGGGGCACGATACCAGTCCATTCACAGAAGAAAGGGTCCTGAAAGAACTCCTAAAACTCAAGGTGGACAAGGCAATGGGGTCTGATGGGATTCACCCTAGAGTTCTGAAGGAACTAAGGGGAGAACCAGTGACACCACTGACTACCCTTTTTAACAAATCATGGGAGGATGGTGTGGTACCTGAGGACTGGAGGAAGGGGGATGCGATTCCCCTTCACAAAACCTGGGAGAGCAAAGCAGAGGCAGGAAACTACAGACCTGTTAGTTTGACCTCAGTGGTAGGGACAATGATGGAATTACTTCTAAAAGAAAGAACTGTTGAGTACCTAGAGGCCAGTGGGGTACAGGACACAAGGCAACATGGATTCACAGTGGGAAGGTCATGTCAGAGAAATCTAATAGATTTCTTTTGACTGAGTGACCCAAAGCAGTGGACCAGGGATTGGCTGTGGACATGGCCTACCTAGACTTTAGCAAGGCATTTGACACAGTCCCGCATAAAAGATTAATAAGCAAGTTAGCCAGCCTGGGAGTGGGCCCAGGCTGGTAGCCTGGATAAAAAATTGGCTGGACAACAGGACACAGAGGGTAACAGTAAACGGAGTCCACTCTGAAGAAAGGTGGGGAACTAGTGGGATACTGCAGGGTTCAGTATTTCAGCCAGTCCTCTTTAAAGTTTTTATAAGTGACATTGCAGAGGGACAGGAAGGAAAAGTATGCCTCTTGGCAGATAACTCAATGATCTGCAACTGCGTTGAGACACAAGAGGTGGTGGTGGAAAGGATGAGAAGGGACTTGGCAAGGTTGGAAGAATGGTCAGAAGTATTGCAGCTTAGATTCAATGCAAAGAAGTGCAAAGTAATGCACCTGGGAAACAAAACCCAGGGGAAGAGTACACAATTGGGGGGAGGTACTAACAACAACAAAAATGGAATAGGACCTGGGGGTAGCCATCTCAGATGACCCAAAGGTAGGCAGGCAATGTGAGTAGGCAGTAAGGAGGGCTGGGGAATACTGGCATAGAGAGAGGCATCACCAGTAGAAAACAGGAAGTTGTCATCCCTCTGTACAGACAGTTGGTGAGACCCCATCTGGAGTACTGCATTCAGTTCTGGAGACCCCGTCTCTGCAAAGACATAGACAGGATGGGGCAGTCCAGAGGAGGGCATCTAAAATGGTGCAGGGTCTGCACCAGAAACCATATGAAGAGAGACTAAAGAAGCTTAATGTGTATACCCTTGAGGAAAGGGGGGGGACAAGATAGAAACTTTCAAGTATCTCAAGGGAATCAACAAAGTCCAAGAGGGTAGCATCTTTCAGAAAAAGAGAAGTGCAAGAACAAGGTGGCACAGTTTGAAAATAGAGGGGTGGATGGCTCAGGGGCAATATGAGGAAGTATTTCTTCACAGAGACGGTAGTGGATGCATGGAATGGCCTTCCTGAGAAGGTCGTGGGGTCAAAAACTGTGGGAGAATTCAAGAATGCATGGGACAGACATAAGGCAATTATAGTGGGGGTTAGGAGGAAGTAGGCTGTTGGTTAACTCGGATCTGAAGCTTATCAAACAGGTAGGGAAATAGGCAGACTGGGTGGGCCAAGAGGTCCTTATCTGCCATCAAAGTCTATGTTTCTATGGGGGTGTTAGAATGTTTCATCCCATTGTTTTTTTTTTTTTTACAGTATGTTCATATACTGGATTATTTACCCATTGCTAGTTGGTTAGTCACTCCCTTGGTATGATATCTTACAATACTGGTTTATGGAAACATGTGACAAATGGGAGCAGGACCCCTAATTGATTGTGAAATGTTTTAGATCCTTCAACTTACCTCCCTTTCTTATTCCGGTTTTTGTATAGTTAAGACAGTGGAAAACAGCATCTGCTTTCATAATCTCTAATACTAGAAGGAACAATTTAATCTACCAAACTTTGAGATCACTTTTATGAAACCCCACTGTTGTCAGGTGAAAGTAGAGATGTCACCAGTACAGCTTTTTTATAGCTGACTGATAAAAGGATACCTTTAAAATTCTGGGATGTGACCTGGTTGTCCTGCCATGGCAGACTTGGGGTGAGGAATTTACAGAAACACAAAGGTATTGAGTAGCATATGTGTCCTTGCTCTGCCTACACAAACACCCTAGAAACTATTGAACATTTTATTTTCTGTGTCCTTTTTCATAGCAATTTTGGTCCCTATTTTTGACAAATTGGGGGGACAAACTTATACATCCTATCACATATGAAACAAAAAATGATAGGTCTATAGCCCCCTAGACTTTCCAAATTTTATCCAAGCACATTACAGTTAATTTTCGCAGTGTGTAGATTCTATCTCTGTCAAGCTAGATATGCCCTTTTGCTGCAACAAAAAGACATTTCAGCCTTACATGTACTGTCACAGATTAACTCATGTTTAAAATCTCGTTATAATTTAGAAAAATATATGGTTTCATTATTCACATTTTCTGTGTACTGGAAACATTGCTCTTGGTTTTTGAATGTCTGATGCTTTTCCTTCCTTCCTTTCCTATTTGTTAAAATGTGTCATCTAACACAATCATAACTACAATTGTTTCTGTTTTGTTTATGGAATGTTTTGTTGACTTATTTTTCTTTCAATAAAAATTCCACTAATCATTTCATTATGCTGAGATGTTCCATCAGCAAAGGGAGATATTTACTTTAGGACTGTTTTTTTTTGGTTCTCCCTTTTTGTTTTTCCTTGTTTTCATTTTCATTTGATCACTGTTGCATGACATATATTTCTGACCTAATCATTTTTTTGTACCTTTATTGTTTGATATTATCATGTTTAATAAAATTCCTCTACTCTTTTCAAGAAGTGCAATGGGATCTTTAACATTCACCTGAACAACCACCAGAACAGGCAGAAAGAAGCTAGGTTTAACATCTCCTCTGACAGATGATACCTCAGGAATGCAACAACCCCCCATGATGCACTACAGTGTCAGTATTGGGATTTATTCCAAGTTCCCGGTGTGTGGCTAGAACCCACAACCTTCCAATCTTCTAGCCTCAGATACAAGTGTGCAACCTGCTGAGCCGCTAACACTGCTTAATCTACTAATTATTAAGTTTGTAGGCATGGAGGTATCCTTAGCAGATGGAATGCTTGCTATGATGATAGAAATCAATACTATAGTACAATAACTCATGAGGTACAGATCTGCAGATTTGCTACTTTTGATTGAGATTTGCTTCTAAATGCCCTAGCAAAAAATGTTGATTGGCTACACCACAAGTATAATTTAAAGGCCAGAGAGGCAAGTGAATTCAAAAATATATCCTAAAGGGGTCTCTCTGGGACACTGCCTTATCTCCTTCTCTCTGATCCCACCAGTCCCCTTGCAGGGTTCCCTGCATCCTGAAGGGGTTTCCAGGGACACAACTCTTCCCCTTCCCCCACCTCACTGCTCCCTTCCCTTCCCCCTTTTCTTTCACGTAAGCACTTGTTTACTTATTAATCCAGCACTTATTATTGTCCATTCTTTCTACATGTTATGCACAACACTGTTGTGACACTGTTTTGTAACACCTGCCTTACAACTGTATGTTAATGTTGATCTTGTAACTTGAATGTTTAATGTCTCATTCCTATTGTACCCCTACCCCCCTAGGTCACCCCAGGAGACGAGCAACTTCTTGCTCTGTGTGCCTCCCTGGTGAAACATTTCAATAAGTAAAATAAATAAATAAATTACCACACCTTCTGTACCCTGTACAGAAAATTTTCAAATCACTGCCAAAATGTAATACTGCACAACTTCAACATCATTCCATGCCATTGGTGCAAAAACACATTTTGGAAAGGATTGGAAAAATAACAGCTGTGATATACATGAGGTGGGGAAATAAGAAGGCTATGTTGAAAATCTGTGGTAAAAATATTTAACATTTCCTAAGGTTACGAGTGGAGATAGTGAAATTGCAATGAATGGTCATAACTTTGCCATTTTTTCATATTTTGACCCACAATTTTCAACATAGTCTTCTTATGACCCCACCTCACAAACCCTGAAAGTGACATTTTTTTTTCAAATCCATGCCAAAATGTCATTCAGCACCACAGGTGCAAAAACATGTTTCAGACAGGATGTAAAAAATGGCAGCTGTACTGTTCATGAGGTGGTGTGAAAAAATGGTTATGTTGAAAATTTGGAGTCAAACTACTGAAAATTAACAAAGTTATGCACATGCATAAAAAATTTCAATGAAGCATGCATCTAAGACATTTTTAGGAATTTGTTCACAAAAGTTTCAGCATGGCCTTTTTGGGACCCCACTTCATGAACACTGGTGGTGAAATTTTGTTATTCGGTCCATAAAGGTGATCTTGTGCAGTGACTGTGAAATCACCTTCCAGGCCTGATTAATGAAATGACAGTGACAGTGTTCATGAAGTGGGGTCCCAAAAAGGCCATGTTGAAAATTTGGTAAAACAATTCCAAAATATGGCAAAGTTATGAACATAAGTTCAAAACGCCATTGAAACACATTATACGGCACTTACCTTTATTCCTCAGTTCACAGTTCATCTTTGAAGAGTGCAGGCATGTCCCTGTCCACAGAAGATGACAGCCTGCAACCTCCTGTGGTAAGTATGGGGTAAGGGGTGTGTGGGGTAGGGGGTGCTCAGTGGAAGGGTAGGGATGGGGAGGGGGATGGGGTGACAACTAGGGAACATTTTATTTTTTTTTTCAGTATTACTAAAAAAAAATGTCAGGGGACTGTTTTCTTTTTTACAGGATGAATAAATAAATAAATATATCAGGACACTGGGGGTGAGCTCCTCAGTGTCCCACACTGCTGGGGGGGCACTAAATCCTGACATGAGGATTGGGCCCCCAATGTCGGCTTAAACAATGGGCTATGGGGGGGGGACATCTGACACTGGTGTGGGCATCCCGGTGTTGGATATTTTAAATTAATGATCAAAAAAGCAAGTCCATCCATGGAGCAGCCAGTGTTAACCCCTTCATGGCATAAGGGGCTGCTTAGTGTAGGACATCATCCTCGGGAGCTTTCCTTACAAAGAAAGCTTTACTTTCTGTTACCAGATGGATGCCAATAAATGAGTGCACAGCAATGGAACAATTTGCATGCATTACCACTGGGCAGAATATTATTAATTAACAAAGGAAGGACAACTATTTATTACATACAGAGAAATGGGAAACATAATAAATTCTATGAAAAAAAGACAATTTTGGTTCAGTGGGACGTCTTGCCCAAAGCAATCAATAAGCAAATAAACTCTTCCAAAAAAGAGAGTGAGAAGGAGGAGGAGGCAGTCAGACACAACAGAAGTTCAGCAGCATCTCACTGCTCTTACTGCATCCCACAGCACAAGTTCCAGCTGCAGCTGCAGAAGTCAAGAAATTCCTGATGTTCTCATACAGAGATTGTGGAGGAAGCACTCCTCTCACTAAGCTGGGCATCCAGGATTTTGAGTGTTCAGAAAAAGTATTTCTGGCCCAAATTTTAAAAAACAGAGACATCAGAATCTAGCTAAACAGGCCCGTTTAGCTATGTTCTGATGTTTGATTTTTAACATGACAAGAGTTTTATGTATTTTCTAGCTTTTTAGTTTGTGAAAAAAAAAACAAGATGGCGACTCACAAAAAAGGATTTTTTTCCTCACAAAACAGGAACAGATCTCACAAGAATGAATCCTTTTTCATGAGATCAAATCCTTTGTCAAACCTTTCACCTCTGTCCTGAAAAATGAACTTCCCAAAGAAAATCATGGGAACTTAAAAACTGAATAACTTTGCAACAGGTTAATATTTTTGCACCAAACACTAGCAGTTCTGTTACCCAAGTTATTTCTAACATAAAGAAATCACACCAAAATTCCACACCATCTGGGCACAAGGCAATGAGGAAAAGATTACAAAAAGTGGTGACTTTTTACTTTTTTACACTATCTGAATCTCAGAATCCATACATCTAGCCAGAACGAAACTTGTCTAGTCAAGAGATCTACCCCATGGGACAGTGCATACTACATTTTGGGCAAATCCAATTATCAGTTGCAAAGTTATTAAAGTGCAAAATCTGAGGTTTAACATTAAACATACTACTCAACCCTAACTACAGTGGTGCTATTGCACCACTCTCCCTCTCTCTCTATCTCTAGATAGATAGATAGATAGATAGATAGATAGATAGATAGATAGACAGACAGATAGATGGATATCCCCCATTTGTGGTAGCAAGAGGCTGCTGATCTCAGGTCTTCCCTCAAGGGGGTTGTTTTACTGATCATGTAGGGAGCAGGCGAGCAGCCTGGCAACACACAAAATGCCATAGGAGAGACTGTCCAAGGCAATGCACTACTCTGTGGCCATTTAACCAGTGCATGTAGTTTACCAAGGTTTTGTCATACATTTACATATTACTTTAGAAAGGGCGCATGTTCAAACTTGTCATTGAGTCCCAGTCTAGATTCCCCATCCTGTAAAACCAGTATTGTTCCTTTTTGTTCAATATATTTTCAAAGTCACCACCTCTGCAGTCTTTCTGGACATTGTCTCTGCCTATAGCTCTGATAATATTTCCCCTTCTGTTTGTGGTAGAGTTTATGTGGACAGACATTGCGTACTCATTATTTTTTATTCTGAATCAGTTTTTAAAGCTCACTTATAAAATGGGTAGGGAAAAGCACACAATCTGATCTGTTAAAAGACATCACCTGACTGTGCATTAATTCTTAAGTAATGCCAAGTTGGGTAGTCAAACTACACAGTGTAACAGCAAGTGAGCAAAAATATTGATATTGTACCATGGTGCAGTGGAGGGAAATTTAATAACGTTTGATAGCCATCTTTTTTTCCTTGCTTAACGAGAATGATATAATCAAAGTCTACTAAAACACAATCAGTGACATTTACCCACTGAGTACAGAACAATTTTGGAGGTCCACAACCAAAAAGCAAAGAAAAAAAATTGAAATTATGAGTGATCCCAAGACTGGGATTCCACCTGACAGTGCCTGCCATCATGTATTAATGACAGACAGTGAACTTGATATACTGGAGAGAAAGAAAAATGAGCCAAATACACACAAAACAACAAGCTGGGTTCTGAGCATTTTAAATTACTGGCTTGCCTCGCAGAGCTATGCTGTTCATCTTAAAACTATGGCAGCCTCCGAGTTAGCTCCGATACTCTGTGAGGTCTATAAGTCAGTGAGAGGGAGAAGTAGAAAGTAATGCATAGTCAAATCATCTGTTGGGCTAAGAGCAGGACTGAACCAACACTTAAAGTGTTGAGTTGCTCTGAAAAATAAATATACTGCAGCGCCAGCCAGGATGCAATACAGTAATGCTGCAGTATATCACAAAATGTTGTAGTATTTTGCAGGGATCAGTGTAATTCTATGGTAATAAAGACCTTTTGTCATGCAGTATGTGTGACATGTCACTTACTGCAAGTTACTGCACAGCATCATGGCTGATTCTGCTGTAGTAACAGATCCCGAGTTTGCTTCAGTCAACAATGTTTTTTTGGCAATACTGAAGGAGTTCAGAAGAAACCAAAATGACATCACCAGCCACCACCAGCGGATCACCATGTCTGATTTACGAGCAATCTGAGCATCTCCAAACCTCACTCCCAACACTGCACAGGTGTTGGTCTGCTGGTTGTGCTCCGAACTTCAGCTCAGCTTAGCCCAGTGTGGTGGAGAAGAAGTCAGAGACCTCAGACAGAGCTTGCTCACAATTAATACAGATACAGACAGATATGGAAACGATTTTATCAACCTGTCTTTTAAGGAAAAAAAAAACTATGGCAGCTTTACTGAAGAAACAGACTCACTTGCAGGTTTCTTTTTTTTGCAAGCCTGATGACCCACACTACCCAGTTAAAATATTTAAGTATGTGTCAATATGTCACAAAGATGCTCCTGCTTTTTATTTGCACCACCAGCAATTGCCCCAAATTGTCCTTCACCAACAGGAGCTGTAGGATGGGAAGCAACCTATGGGGGTAAATTAACTAGGGGAGATAATGAAAATCTCAACTGATACTGGACTAGGCACACAATATACAAATGCATACGCTAGATCTACAAACCATTACATTCTGAGAACCACAGTCCAACTCCTCTCTGAAGCTGGATTAGCATCCAGAGATTATGGCTGTAACTGACCATTGCTGCTATTGGTCAGCAACCATCAGAGGCCGTGAGAAATGGTCAAACATTTTAACAAGCAACACAAGCACATCCATAGCCTCTGTTAGTAAGCCAGTTGAAAAACCAGCTCAGGAAGCTACAGCACCATCTAAAAATGCCCCTCAGCCACCACTGCCAAGTGTAATGCAATAGACCAGTGAATTTCAATAACTACAGCAAAAAATTTTAAAAAGTGACAAAAGTTACAAGCTGAAAAGTACCTAATAACTAAGAACTACTTTTCAATGCACATGAATGTATCAATAAATTTTGCATTTTCTCTGTTGAAAACATGTTTCTGTGTATTTTTTAAACAGTTTTATAATAAAATATTTTTTGAGAACTTTTTAAAGACAAAGGGCATACAGTCATAAGGCAACTGTTAATCAACAACAGTAGTCAACAACGTAGGTAGGTAGGAAAAATGGGCACACTAGATCAGTCAGGCGGTCCTTATCTGCCAACAAATTATATGTATCTAGCAGCAGACAATAAACTGTACAGCTATGGTAAGTGTGTTGTTAAACTGATGGTTAAAACTAAAGGGTTCAATTGATAGGGCTCCCTAGGGTTACAAAAATATGATGAGTGCCGCTGGAAGAGAGATTATCATGAAAATGTCATAACGAACATATCATTGCATAAAAGGTTGCAGTTGAATAACAATCCCTTAATTGCATTGACAATAGTTATGTAATAAAAGTAATCAAAGTACTAATGTTGTGTCTCTGTTTAATTTTTACGAAGACCATTGAGAGTATTTAAATAATAATACATTTGTTTTTCTAAATGATAGAGTACATCTAGTATTGAAGTCCACTGAGCTACCATAGGAGACAAAGGCTTTCCAAAGCCTGGTTATTGCCTTCTTTGCACTGGAAAGCGCAACAGAAAGCAACTTGAGTTGTGGCCCTCTCAGAGATAAGGATGGTAGTACTACAAACATCAAGACCAGCATAGAAGTTAAGGATCCTGGGCAACCACACATGAGTTCCAATATGAGAATAAACTCATTCCAATAGTGTTGAAGGGTTGCCCCCTCCCCAAAAAAATATATGTGCATGGTCAGCATGAACTTCTACACATGACTGCCATCATTTACCAGCTTGTTTCCCCATATATTTCATCTGGACAACTTGGGTTCTAAACAAGCACATCCAGGCAAATTCTTTGACTTAAGGGGCCATGAAAGGTTTATAATTAGATAGGGCATATTTAACCCACTGTTTTTCCCTCACATTGAACCCACAAATCTGCTGTCCAGTTGCAGAGTATTGTTATGGTAGAAACATTCTGTTAGGTGAGTCCCTGTTGTCCCCATTGATGAGTTTGAATCTGGGTGAAAGTGCATGAGAGGGGGTCAAGGAGGTGGGTGTACCATAAGTCTTGTTTGGTAACATATGCCTGGATCTGTAAGTACCCGAAATGGTCTGTGGCTATGAGGGCAAATTTCTCCTGCAGAGTTTGAAAGGGAAGAAGTCCTCTAGCATCCAACAGCTGATTGTAATATATGAGCCCCTGTCTTGCCCAGTGTTTTAGAAAGGGATTGATAGTGTTCAAGGTGGTAGTTTGATCACAGGCTAGAGATAATAATAATGAACCTAATCTCCCTACAGAGTCTCCCTTTCAGACTTTGGGAAGAATAAATGCCTTTCAGGGGAGGCATATAAAATAGTACCTACATCATGAAGGTAATTCAGCCCAATGTGCTTCCAGTGGATCTGGTATATTGGTGAGGTCCCAGTACATGCCAATCTTAACTGGTAGGCCATGGCATATAACTGTAAATCGGGGAAATCCACACCTCCCTTTTCCTTAGAGAACTATGCCAGAGAGAGCTGAAGCCTCCGTCTGCCACCCCCAGAGAAATCAGGATAAAAGTTAATTCCAAGTTCTGAAACAGATATCGACAGGCATCACTTGGGGGTTTGAAGAAGTATAGAATTCCCAGCAGAACATTCTGCTGGATAGTTTCAACACTATTTAGGAAGGGTAGTTGGAGAGAGAACCAACGCTCCAAATCTTGAGTGATGCTATTGGTAAGTGGTTCCTAATTGAAATTATCTAGGTGATCTGGATATTTGGTAATGTCAACTTCCACATATTTTAATGAGGTTATACTCCAGTGAATTTTAAATCAGGCTCATAAGGTAGGGTCAGGGGTATAATGGATTGCTAACACTTCTGTGTTATTTGTGTAGACAGAAACCCACAAGACTCTCAAATGTTTCCAAAAGATCCAGTGTGGCTGACAAGGATTTGGTGGGGTCAGTGAGTGTTACGAGAATACTGTCAGTAGAGAGAGCTATCCTATAGTCCCTGCTTCCCAATGGTATGCCCTACATCTGAGTAGATTGACGAATGTGGGCTGCTAGAGGCTCAATATGAACAGCGAATAAAAGAGGTGAGAGACCCTGCCAGGTGCCCTTCCTCAGTACAAAATGCTGGGAAAGGGATCCATTTGCACTTATGTAGGCTTATGGGTGGGAACAAAGGATCTGCAACATGGTAATAAAGTCAGAATGAAAACCATAAATCTCTAAGGTATGTCAAAGGAAACTTCAGGAAACTCTATCAAAGGCCTTCTCTGCATCCAAGCTGGCCAGGATAAGGGGCATAGATCTCTGTTGATTATAATCCATAAGGAGCAGTGTTCTGTGAACATTATCATGTGCCTGATGCTTACACACAAAACCCGCCTCGTGCATGTTCAGCAAGGGTTGCCACTGAACACGGAGCTTCGGCATCATAGTCTTCATCCAGATAAATCCATAAATCCACAAAATGCTTGTATCAGGATACAAAACTTTATTTGAACCAACATTAAGGTGCAGAAGACACCCTCCCTCAATAGTAAGGTTGGGTACGGCTCTCCAACCTAGTAGCCCAGATTGAAGGAATAAGTTTGTACTCAGAGTTAGGAACTGAGATGGGGCAATAGGATGCAGTTAATGGAGATCTTTTCCCAGTTTGGGAGCATGGAAATAGTGACGTATTGCCAGTTGGGTGGTGGAGCATCCCTGTCTTGAACAGCCCTGAAGAGTCAAGAGAGTAGTGGGGTAAAGAGGTCGCTAAGGAGGAGGATTTATTAAATTCATAGGGGGAAGTCATCAGGTCCAGGTTACTTCCCAATTTTATTCCTTTTTTTAAAATGTATAATATTGATTTTCCATTGTAATACAAAGACGGGTATATCAAAAAGGATACAGCATTACATTAACCACGTATTAAATGCAGTGCATTTTTTTGACATAGATACTAAGAAGAAAAAGCCATCTGCCTTATGGAATATGCAATAGCAGTCATTTCCCAAACCACAGTTGATAAACCAAGTATAGTGCACAGACAGAGGCAGAGAAGAAAAGAAGATATGAAGAGAGAACAGCGATCAGATCAGAGCAGAGAAGTTCAGAGAGAAATGTGTAAAAAAGGATAGAAAAGTGAAGAGAACATTAAGCAAAAAGTACAGTGCTGTGTACAATAAAGTTAAGAAACTCTGCTGCTTTGGTTGCCTGATGTTTGAAATATCATGAGAGCCTTGTACACAAATAACATAAGAGTTATTGGGGTTATAGAGAGTACAGAGGGTTGAGGGGGTGACCAGATCTACAGTATCCCATCATTTCCCCTCTGGAGACTGGACAAAAACTTTTCCATTACTAACCATCTTTTATCTTAAACCTCCAGTCTGCCTCTGGTGCTATAGGTGATTTTTTTGCATCTGGCACAATCTGCCAACTTAGTCAGCCAGACTTTGTTTTCAGGAGGTTGTTCACTTTTACATAGGGTCAATATCCTTAATTTGGCACAAATCAAAGCCATATAACTAATCTTCTGAGGACCTCATCCAATCACGGCAACCTCTTGAGGTCTCTCAGGAGGACCATTTGGGCTTCTAGTTTGACAGGTGTGTTCATTACTGCACTGAGGGTGGCCTCACCTTCCCTCCAGAAGGGGCCAAGCTTGGAACAATGAAACATCATATGGGACAGAGTCCCAGACTCCTCTGCACTTGGGGCAGAGCCCATCACGCTGACAGGAGATTGTTGGAGTCTCTCAGGAGTGTAGTAGGCCATATGTAATGTAAAGTACTGAATAAGCTTAACAAGCAACTCTTTATTATACTAAAAAGCTTAAAATCACTAGATTTACACAAATTATGTTTTAACTTTATTGTTTTCTAGTCCTTTGCTATTTTTGTTTTCTCCCCCCTACTGTTGGTCTGCTAAATATTGCAGATCATGCAGCAATTTTTTCGCTGAGTCTTTCCAACTGTATCTGATGCTCCTCTGCGAACCACACAATTGTTGTTTGTGACATCACAGTCTGTTGTCATGATGAGCACTATGATTCCATAAACAAAGGCACTGTGACATAAACAGGGGAGAGGCGAATGTTTTCAAGTGTTTTCCTTACAGACTTTTCAGATGGAATTACCAAGATGTGCTGTAAATCTTGGAAAGGAACATTGAAATAAAAAATAATAGATTCTCTACTAAACTAACAGCTGAAATATTTTATTTGTGAAAGCACATGCTGAAATGTAGAGTTGGTCTATGTGTTTACATTGAATGGGAATATGCCACCCTCCTCCTGCCAATCCAACCAGTTGACTGCAGAGGGTAGTTGGTCAGGGAGGTTGGCAGGTGGTAAGGAGGGACAAATCGGGTGCCCCATCAGTCAATGCTCACCAACGTATCTCCTCCACAAACCATTTAAAAACTATAAACAGATACCTGCCTCTATCTCTGAAATCAAACAAAGGGGCGGAGGACACTGCAGAGCAGGACATTGCAGCACAGGAGCCAGTGCTACAAAACTTGACCAAAACAGGGAACAAAACAAAAAAAAGCAAAAAGGAAATCCAAAACACTTCTGATCATAGGAGACTCCATGACTCGGGGTGTTGATATCTACCTCCGGCCAGGGGCAATGGTCAGCTGTCTCCCAGGTACATCAGCGTGGAGAGACACTGACCACATTGTTAAAATCATGCAGGAAGCAGGATAAAACATTGATGTCCTGGTACACATAGGGACTAATGATCTCGCCAGCCAGTCAGTTGTGGAGACCAAGGAACACTTGACCAGGTTGGGAGACAAACTGTCATCCATTTCATCTGGCATCTCCTCCTCTGAGATCCTGCCAGTCTGGGACGGGGGGGAGAGGGGGAAGATGGGAGGAAGGTCAGAGAAGGGGAGATAGGGGAGCTAAACATGTGGCTCAAGAGCTGGTGCCAGGCAAAAGGACACAAATGTGTAGGTAACTGGCAACAGTTTTGGGAGAGTGTTCTTTAAATTCGATGGACTGCATCTGACTAAGGAGGGAGTCAGTGCATTGTGGCAAATGTTTTATGTCTTTGCAGAATATTTAAGCTAGCAAATGGGGAGAGGATCGCAGCACCGGATATATTGAACAGGAAGAACACCCTTCCCCCCTCAGCTAGTGATCAAACAGGAGATCAGCATGTTTGTAGTTAATTTGCATCACCAGGTAAGGAAAAAGGTCTGGCTCCCCATACAACACGCAGGTGAAATGTTGGACCTCACCCAACAACTAACGCACTGAAATCTGGCCAATGGAAAATCATGTGCACAAATGCCCGCAGTCTGGAAAGTAAGATCTCAGACCTGGAGGCAACAATGACAGAGGCTAAACTGGACATAGTAGCCATTAGTGAGACATGGTTCACCAGAAACCACACTTGGGAGACTTCAGTACCCAGCTATGTACTGTTCAGAAGAGACCGAGGTGCAAAGGGGTGGCCTTTTATGTCAATGAAAATATCAAAGCTACAGAAATTCAGAATACACATAAGGAGCCAGAAGAACTGTGGGTTACCCTGGAAACAAGTAATGGGACAGCTATACAAAATGGAGTTGTCTACAGGCCTCCAGATCAGGGGGAGGACATAGACACATTACTGTTAGAAGATATACAAACATGACAGCTAAAGGGGAAATTCTGATAATGGGAGACTTCGACATGCCAGAAACAGATTGGTCAATACCAGCAGGAACATCTGCCAGAACTAGACACATAGTGGATTCCATGCAGGGGGAGGGCCTCGAACAACTAGTGCAACAACCCACAAGAGAGAGGGCTATCCTGGATCTAGTACAGACTAATGGGGAAAGGATCACAGATCTCCAAGTAGAACGTCACCTGGGGACCAGTGACCATCACATGGTATGGTACAATTTGGCCACTAGAACAAATAATCCCATTCCAAAGCAAAAATATGGGACTTCAGAGGAGCTGTCTTTGATAAGATGGCCAACAGAGTTAAGCTAGCCCTGGCAAGAAGAAATACAGGTGAGGAGGTACAGGTAAAGTGGGCAAGCATTAAGGATGCAATACTTGAAGCAACATCCCATTGTGTTAGAGAGAAAAGCAAGAGCAAAAGAAGGAGGAAACCACTTTGATTCTCAAAAACAGTAGCAGAAAAGATCAGCGCCGAAAGGCTGGCCTTCAGAAAATATAAGGGAATGCAGCGGGATGAAGATAGGGAGGCATACCAAACTTCCCTAAGGGAAGCAGGGAAGGCAGTAAGGCAGGCAAAGGCCCAAACTGAGAAAACACTAGCACGAGCAGTAAAACAAGGGAACAAGACTTTCCACAGATACATTAGTGAAAGGAGAAACTCTAAAGGGGGTATTGCTAAGATCAAACGGGATAAGGGGGAGTGTGTGGAGGAGGAGGATCAATGAAAAGCATATATCCTAAATAGATACTTCTGCTCAGAATTTACTGATGAGAATGTAGGGCAGGGCCCACAGCTCAGCACCATGGACACAAGGGGAGGGAGGTGGGCACAAGTCCCTTCACAAAAGAAAGGGTCCTACAAGTGCTCGCTAAGCTCAGGGTGGACAAGGCAATAGGACCTGATGGCATACATCCCAGGGTACTAAAGGAGCTAAGGGTGGAACTAGCAGAACCATTATCAGAACTGTTTAGTGAGTCTTTGAGCACAGGAGAGGTCCAAGAAGACTGGAGATGGGCTCATGTGATCCCGCACCACAAAAGTGGCAGCAGGGAGTCGGTAGGGAACTACAGACCAGTCAGTCTTACCTCAGTAGTGGGCATGATTATGGAGGCACTCCTTAAGGAAAGGATAGTGTAACACCTGGAATCCATAGGAGCACAGGATCCAAGACAGCATGGGTTTACAACAGGAAGGTCCTGTCAAACTAATCTCATAGATTTCTTTGACTGGGTAATCAGAGTGGTGGACCAAGGGGGAGCAGTTGATGTCGCCTACCTAGGCTTCAGCAAAGCTTTCGATACTGTTCCACATACAAGATTGATTAATAAGCTGGGTAGGCTCAGGGTGGGTCAGAGGTTGGTCAACTGGATGGCAAACTGGTTGGCGGGCAGAAAACAGAGTGGTGGTAAATGGCATACAGTCAGAAGAGATGCAAGTCACAAGTGGGGTACCTCAGGGATCAGTCCTGGGGCCAGTCCTCATCAATGTCTTCATCAGTGACATTGCAGATGGACTGGAGGGTAAGGTTGTCTGTTTGCAGATGACATCGAGATCTGCAACAGAGTAGGTGATCCAGAAGGGGTAGGCAGGATGAGAAGAAGAAGAATCAGCATTTATATAGCGCTTTCCATACATCCAAAGCACCTTACAAGCAATTCTAGACTGGTAGTGAAGTGACTGAATGTGTGGTGGCGGCCATATCGCACATCATCACCCATACACAGCCTGGATAATTGCATGAACTGGTTTTATGGGAAGGGGAATGTTGGCCAGGACACCGGCAATGTTCCCTACTCTTTGCAAAGAGTGCCCTGGGTTCTTTTACTTCCACCTGGACACCCACCAGGACAACACCAGGATGGGTAGAAGGGACCTCAGTTTAAAGCCTCATCCGAAGGACGGCACACCCCAGCAGTACAGCACCCCCCAATACTACACTCGGATGCCAGTGATTTTTAGGTGCAAGTCCAATCCCGGTGTGGGACGAGAACCCACGACCTTCTGGTCCAGAGGCGGATGTGCTACCAACTGAGCCACGCTGACATCTTGAAGAAGAGATCTGGATAAACTGGCAAAATGGTCAGAAGAGTGGCAACGGGGGTTTAATGCAAAGAAGTGCAAGACCATGCACATAGGGAAGAGAAACCCTGAAGCTAATTATAGGTTGGGAGGGGAGTTGCTAGCATTCACAAGGGAATAAAGAGACTTGGGCATCATCATCTCAGATGACCTGAAATCATCCAAGCAGACCGCTAAAGCAGTAATTAAGTCTAGAGGGATGTCGGGTTGTATTAGTAAAGATATCACAAGTCGTAAGAGGGAGGTAATTATCCTTCTTTACAAGACACTGGTTAGGCCCCATCTGGAGTACTGCATGCAGTGCTAGAGGCCACACCTACACAAAGACATTAACAAAATGGAGGCAGTCCAAAGAAGGGCAACCAAAATAGTGCTGCATCAGAAAACATATGAGGACAGATTAACGGAGCTCAGTATGTATATCCTAGAGCAAAGGAGGGAGAAGGATGATATGATCTAAATATTTAAACATCTCAAGGGCATTAACAAGGTGAAAGAGTCTAACAAGTTTCAATATAAGAAAAATAGCAGGACAAGAGGGCACAGCATGAGATTAGAGGGAGGCCAATTAAGGGGTAATGTGAGGAAGTTCTTTTTCACAAAAAGGGTGGCGGATGCATGGAATGGCCTACCTCAGGAAGAGGTGGATATGAATACAGTGCAGGGCTTCAAACAGGCATGGGATAGGCATAAGGAAGCAATACAGATGAGTATGAATAGATTAGCCATTGACAGAATAAAGGCCTATGGCACATTCATAAGGTAGAAAGAATGGGCAGACTAGATGGGTCTTGCAGTCCTTATCTGTCATCAGCTTCTATGTTTCTATGTTTCTGTGTCTTCCTCTGAGATATTCAGGCCCAATATCTCTTCTCATGTCCTTCTATAATCTATCATTTAGGTTTTGACGCAATCTGGAGATGGTTATATACTATAATTGCACGATGATCCCTTTAGTATCCTTGGAGCTATCCAGAGTTTTAGCCAAGTCTGACAGGTCCTGTTGCCACAAAGATGAGGACAGAGCCAAACCCAGAAAATACCTATTTTGTCTGTATTTAAAAGAGTGTGTTGGGGGAAGCAAGAAATGGGCATTCAACTCTGCAAAAGACAGGAACCTACCGTGCTCATAGAGATTACCTAATAACATTATCCCTTTATCCCTCCATAATTGAAAGCCTACATCCTTTAAGAATTCTGGAAACAAGGGATTGTCCCAAAGTAGCATCAAATTAGTATATAATGCCCCAGACCCCAGGAATGATGCAACCTGTGCCAAATCCAGAGTACATGTTTTATGACAGGGTTAACTCTTGCAACTTCTAGATACATCAGACTGGAGCTGCACAGTAAATCTGTGAGGCAGGAATGCTGTGTGAGCTGCCGCTTTAACAATGTATCTTTTTATTCACAATCTGTTTCATGCCAACCTTTCAGGCCTGCCAGCTGTGCTGCCTTTTAACACTTTTTGAAATCTGGGGCCTCCAATCCCACCATTCCTGGGGGTGATGCATTCTGATCAAATTTAATCCTGGGCATTTTGTTTTCTCATATCCAAAAGACAGGTGCCTCAAAACTGTTTAAAATAGGAGCTGGCACAGGCACTGGCAAGACCTGAAATAGGTACAGGAATCTGGGAAGGGCTGTCCCCCCATCTCATACCCCAACTAAGTTCTATTCTGTCTGAAACCCAAGTATTAGTTTGTATCCTGGCCATTGGTTTAGTATAGATAGCCTTCACCAAGCATATAAATTTGCTACCAAAGCCCATCCTTTCCAGGGTGCACCAGAGGTGGTCCCTCTCTGTCGAGTCAAAAGATTTCTCAGCATGAAACAAGACCACCATTGGACATCCCTGTTCATCTAAATTCCCCCTTACTAGTATCTGTGACAGGGTCCAGACATTCAGTTGGGACCCCAATTAGGAACAAATCCAGCCTGGTCTACTGCACCAGTTTAGGAAGCATTTTCTCCTATCTTCCAGCTATTGTTTTAGCATACATTTTAATATTGCTCATAAAGAGATGGTCCTATAGGAAGAAACATGATTCCTGGGTTTATTGGGCTTAAGGAGTACAATGATCCCAGCTTCAGTAAAGGAGTCAGGCTAAGTTTCACTTACAAATGCCACATATAAAGTGTAATTTAAAGGACCCATTATAGAGGCAGTACGTTTTTGTTATAAAATTCTAAAGGTAGACCATTGGGACCAAGAGATTTCCCACTTGCCACAAAGCCCAAGGCTGCTAAAATTTCCAGTTTAGTAATTGGGCCTTCTAATACAACAGTCTCCTCCTCAGTGAGCTTAAAGTCAATTTCCTCTCCCTATTGTCTTCCTTTGGGATTCTCCTGCCCTGCAGTATAAAGTGTAAAATAATAATCCACAAATGCCTCTTTCAACTCAGCCTGTTTAGTAGTGAGATGACCATCTTGCATGCAGATTCCTGTAATGTGTCACATAGCCTCCTCCTTTATAAGCTGGAAGGCTAGAAGCTTCCCACACTTATTACCTAGTTCATAATATTTGGCCTTCTGATATAGAAAGGATCTCTCTATCTGTCTAGAATCCAGTTCGTTATACTCCATCTTTGATTTAGTAATCTGATAATAGAGTCCTTCACTATACTTCCTCCTGAGATCTTTTTGTAACTTCTGAATTTTAGCTTCTAAACCTTGTGTCTGCTTATGAGCATCTTTTTCAAGCTTGGCAGCAAATGCAATGGCTCTCTCACACAGGAAAGCCTTCATAGCATCCCATGCTATCCCAATATCCTCCACAGAGGTCTTGTTGTGCTCCCAAAATTCCTTTATTTCAACCCTGGGCTGATCAAAAATTCCTCTTTATTTAGTAAAACAAGGTCCAGCCTCCAAACTTTCTGCCCCCTATTAGGTTCCGTCCCTGCTCTCCAGATAATTTTAAGCAGAGTATGATCTGAAATTAAAATGGGCTGGTACTCACAGTAAATAACTTCTTCCAATACTGCTTCTGAAGTGAACAGCATGTCTATTTGGGTAAATGTTTGGTGAACTGGGAGAAGAAGGCATAATCCTTCATGGTTGGATGCAGGGATCTCCAAGTTTTCCTGAGCCTCAGGTCTGCCGCCTGCTGTTGTATTAGAAGGTCTGCCTTTGAGAGCTGATATGGCCTACTGGAGGACCTATACAAATACAAATCAAGTATAGAATTGAAATCTTCTCCCACAAAACAGAGTCCTGGGTAACAGCGAGGGACAAGAAAAGGTCTTGAGAGAATTTCATGTTCTCATGATTAGGGGTGTAAGTATTAAGGGGTGTCACCAGTTTATGTAATAAGGTCCCCTGTACCATAATCCAGTGGCCACTTGTATCAGAACTTATCTTGGATGGGACAAATGGGAGACCTTTGTGCATAATGATCGCCACCCCCTGGCATGAGAAGTGTGCGAGGAATTAAAAAACTCATCCCACCTATTCCTGCTTTAATTTGTGATGCTCTACATCATTAAGGTGTGATTCTTGTAAATAGGCTATTTGTGCCTGTTCTTACTTGAGGTAATTTAATACCTTTTTGCATTTGATTGGATGATTTAACCCTTTTACATTCCAACTCAGTAACACAGTAAGGTCTTCCAGATATACAGGTATATAAACAACTCATATATATGGCTATGCATAATAAAGCTCCCCCCCCCACCAATATTCAAACAAGATCACAGGCTGTCTAACCCACAAATCATACCAAAGCAAAACACTGTAAACTAGAAAAGTGAAATCAGGAAAAAACATATATAACTTACAAAAAAATATATATAACATTCAAAACTTGCACCAATGGGTGTTATACAAAGACAAACAGTAAATACTATATGTATTTGGAATGCAACAGCCCACCTAAAACTACCTGTACCTCCAAGGTAATATGCATCTATGTACCTAGCACTTCAAGAATTGGTCTCCACTTTACAATGAAACTAAGAGGGTAAGAACCAGTGAAGATGAGGTCACCTGCTCCTTGTGATACAAGGTGTAACATTGTGCCCTAACTGGCTCCCCACAATAAGTACCCTGGGTAAAGGCATAAGGAGTATGGGCCTAATGTTCAGGTCAGGCAAAGTACCACAACCCTAACACTAGAGGTTGGCATCCCATATCAGGGATGCAATCAGGGGTGAAATCCCCATTCCAATGCGAGTCCACCCCGATTTATAAACAGTGTAGGACACCCCCCCTCTCACCGTACAATCACCCATCCCATCAGCACAAAAATATGCATAAAGAACACATGTTTAGCCACCCAATTACTCTATGTTACTTAATCATTACTTCCAGTAGCTTCTTATGAAGCCCAAACCATCTACTGCTTAACCTGACACCCTAAAACATTGGTGCACTTTGAGATGTTTTTATGGCATGCAATAAACCTTTTAAGCTTGAATATAAAAGTTGGTGAGTGGTCACTTTGTTCCTATGCTCTTTGTAGTTTGTATCAGGCACTCATAGGAATGGACTATTCTCTTGTTTTGAGTTTCTTTCTACCTAGGGTATAACTGAAGGTATGTCTGGTTGCATACTTTTGCATTTCCCACAAGAACAGCAACCACATTTTCTTCTGGTAGTGTTACTCTTGTGTTCTGATGACTAGTAACTGTGTGCCACCACACCTCACAGGTTTCTGCCCCTCCTGTATGAGGTGTGGAGAGGTTTATTGAGGTAAGGGGTCAGGCCTAGTATCACACTCAGGATCTCAAGATTTTTTTGACAATATTGTCTATGACATGTGTACCCCCACACCATAAGTGGTAACAAATGTGAGTCTGTTCTCATTTGTTTCATTCGGCTGAATAACACTGAGCAGTGTATCCCTGACCATAACACTAACAGCATGTTTTGCCCTATGTATGTCTGTTTCCCTGTACTCTCTCTTCCTAAGGCATTCAGTAAGTTCTGAGCCTCTATGTACATAGAGATCCTCTGTTCAGCAGTTTCTGTGGATTCTCATGAACTGCCTTTTGGTAGATTTTTGACTGTGTCCTGTAAGGCAGCTACTGGCCAGAAGCAAGCTGCTGGAGACTGTGGGTTTCTTATATAGATCTGCTATTGGACTGCCATCTTAATTTTTCTGTATCACCAGATCTAGAAAGTTTACTTCCTGTATATCTGCACTTAGGGCTATGGACTGGGATGCACTGTTCTCTGTCAAATACCTGAATGAAACAAATAACAATAGACTCATGTTTGTAACCACTTACAGTGGGGAGGGGCACATAAGCTAGCCAGTATTGTCAGAAAAATAGTGATACGAGGCCTGACCCCTTACCTCAGCAAACCTCTGCACACCTTGTACAGGAGGGGCATCAAGTTGCGAGATGTGCTGCTACACAGCCACCAACCATTAGAATACAAGACTAACACTACCAGAAGAAAATGTGATTGCAGTCCCTGTGGGAAATGTAAAGTATGCCCTACTATTACAAGATGTGATACTTTTAGGAACCCCAAAACAGGCACCTTTTAGAAGGTCAAAGGCCACATAAAATGTGACAGGGAGGCAGTGATCTACAGTACGTCCTCACCTGGTCATGTGGCAGCTTCTACACTGTGTGTACAAAAAGGTAATTGAAAGTGAGAGTAAGTAAGGAATAACCCATGAAGGGGCATGGATTTATTGAGAATTAATGAATGCCCCAGGTGCATTGTGAGGCAGGAAGCCATGGGTTATTCTGCGTATAAAATGGGTATTACAGTTAAAACAAAGTCACATCACATGCAACAGTGAGAGTGTGATCTAGCTCCTCACCTGCTCATGTGGCACCTTCTACATTGGGCATACAAGAAGATTATTGAAAGTGAGTATTAAAACTGATTCAGAATAAAAATGATGAGTATGCAATGGCTGTTCACATAAACTCTGCCACAAAGAAAAGGGAACAAGTCCAGACAGACTGCAAAGGTAATGACCTTGAAAACATCCTGAATATAAAGGAACATTATTGGATTTACAGGATAGGTAGGGGTCTAGAAAGACTGTGACTCAATGGCAAGATTGAACTTGTACCCTTTCTAAAGAAATAAGCAAAATGTATTACAAGCTTTGGTGAACAATGCACAGCATTAAACGGCCACAGAGTAGTTCATTGCCTTGAACAATCTCTCCTATGGCATTAACTGAGTTGCCAGGCTGCTCCCTTTGTCATTGGCAAAACCACCCCCCTCCCCCAAGGGAACAACTTAGACCAGCAGCTCCTCACTACCACAAGTGGGATATATATTTATACAATAGGAGTGAGTGATAAACGTTGCAGATAAAAACATGTATTCTCACTGGAGTCAGATAAATCTTGCTGATGTAGAAACTGCATATTTACATTTACACACACAGTTCCTACGTAAGTAACTTATATCCTCACAGTAGCTATGTCACTGACACTAAAAGAGGTGAAGGCATGACTGTATCCTAGCAACTACAATAAATGACATTCAACTGCCACAGCAATGAAAGCCTTGGCAAAAGAGAGCTAGTTTCCCATGCTGCCAATTGCACAGCTGCTATTAATTACACACATTAATAGTACTAAAGCACTAAAGCATAGTAGTAAAGCACTACACGATGCTCATTTAGATAGAAATTCAACCTTGAATGCAAGAGAGTACAATGCATGTAACAACCATGGAAAACTTTCTAAAAATTCCTATATTTCAGTGCGATACTGAAACGCTCACCTCAGACAAATTGGAACGGAAAAACAGGCTATAAACAAGCAGGAAGAAATTTTCATGACCTGCTCGCAATTCGAACTGGATACAGAGTCACTGTTAGACCCAACTACAGTGGAGAAATACAGCATGAATCTTGACAATAGAAAAGGCAACATTGTTACTACTTCTAAGTTATATATTGATACAAATTATCATGGTCAGTATATTGAATCAGCCAAAAATTAGAACACATGAAGAAAATCTGAATGTGACATTATTAATTTGCAGAAGTTTCTCAGAGAGAATTTAAATGTAACAACATGCACTGAATGTCTGCCACCAGATGATTTAAATAAAGTATTGTGCCATTGTTTTATTCATTGCCAAAAAAGAGACAGTTCTGAATATGAACCATTAAGCCCGCGATCGAAATTCCAAAGTTTTGAGAGACGCTTGAAAAAACACCAGTATCCTGAATCTTTGTCAAACTCACCTACATTTATGAAATGCAGAGATGTCTTGCTCTCCAAGCAAAAAAAAATTAAAAGAGGATGGTAAAGGCAATAAACCACTCACGGCTAATGAACTGACTGACAGCTTAATTCATGAACTGTATGAAAAAGATATAATGGGACCAAGAACTCCACAGTCACTATTGAACACTATGTGGCTGAACACAACAATGTTTTTTGGCATCCAGGGAAACAAGGAATGTAGAAATCTGAAGTGGGGAGACATAAAATTAAGCACAGATGAGAAAGAAGATAAATACATCGAATATTGCCAGGAGAGACAAACCAAAACAAGGAGTGGCACTGATCCAAAAGACACTCGAATCTTAAAACCTGTGCATATCCCATTGCAAATAGAAAGAAGTGTCCAGTAGCTAACTTTATGTTTTACGTGGAAAAAAGACCTTCCAAATACAATTTTGATTTGGCCCCATTTTTTTATAGAAACACAGAAATATAGACTTTGACGGCAGATAAGGACCACTTGGCCTACACATTCTGCCCATTTCCCTAACTAGAGGATAAGCTGCAGATCCTATTTAACCAACAGCCTATTTCTTCCTACCCCCCCACAAAAATTGCCTTATGTCTGTCCCATGCATTCTTGAATTCTCCCACAGTTTTAGACCCCACAACCTCCTCAGGAAGGCTGTTCCATGCGTCCACCACCCTCTCTGTGAAAAAATACTTCCTCACATTGCCCCTGAGCCATCCCCTCTCTATCCTCAAATTGTGTCCCCTTGTTCTTGCACATCTCTTTTTCTGAAACAGCAATAAATCATCAATACACACTGTCAAGTAACAATTTATGGTTTAAACACCAAGCACTAGGTGTAAATACCATTGCCAGCATACTGAAAACTATGATACAAAGTGCAGGGATTCAAACAGACAGGAGGCAGACCAACCATTCCACTAGGAAACACCTAGTTCAGCAAACGGTTGATGGTAATGTGCCTCCAAGTGAGTTAATCCAGCTCTCAGGCCACAAAAAATTGCAATCGCTTAATGATTATTCCAAAATAAATGCTGAGAAACAGAAAAACATCTCTAACCTGCTTAGCAGCCACACTGACTCAAAGCCATCTACCTCTGTAGAGTGTAAAAGTGCACTGCAGAGGCACAAGAAACTTTTTCTCTCAAATGAAATGCCAGGTCCTGTGACACAGTCCACCACCTCCACAGAAAAGCAAAGTGCAGCCAAAATGAAAAGGCATTTAACATGTACAAATCATCGTCAGCTTGTTTCAGCAATCGAACAATTTCTGCAAAAAACATTACGTTCAACATATATCAAAGTAAGCATCATACTGTAAGTTGCTACCACAGTAAAGTATTGGGCAAGTGTTGTCATAGAAAAACAAGTAAAATCATACATCTATTCACCAATCTGTTTCTTTTCACAGGTCACCAGAAAGAAAGCCCTCCTCACAAGAAAGCTAATGAGATTTCCTCAGATTGCAATTCTGAGTGGAAAGTGTTACCCGAAAGGCAGCAACCATAGCAAATCTCTGAATTCTGAAGGCGTAAAGAAGTCCATTTACAAAGTGAAAATAAAGTCAAACAAGAACCACATTTAAAAAATAAAGTACCAAAACGCAGTATTAAAATAAATAAAGATATTTCTAGCACTATAACACCAGACTGAGACTCTTGAAACCTGGAACACTTCCTCTAAATAAAGACACACCCATTCACAGACAAAAACCTATAAAAATACGAATCCCACTGTCAATCAGTGCGACCAACCAATCGTTACACACAAACACCAACCAATAAGCTACATTTCCACTAAAAATGACACACATAAACCAATAAAAACTTACTACATGCAACAACAGCCAATTAAACAACACACAACACATCCATTCATAAAAAAACAGCACTCTCCATTACCAAGACAGCCTCATCACAATGCAGCAACACTTATACATAAAACAACCATTTATATTACTTAAATATACAAATAAGCAACAAATAACACAGCTACCCTATTGTATAAATCAAACACATGATGGGCATCAGTGAGATATGTAAAATATTCTCAGTCCTGCATAGTGAGGCATGGATATCTCACTCTGCAGGACTGAGAATATTTTACATTAACCCACTCATGCCCATCATGCATCCCATATATATATACACAGTATATATACATATATATATATATAGATAGATAGATAGATAGATAGATAGATAGATAGATAGATAGATAGATAGATATAGATAAAATTCCCTTTTTGTGAACTTTAAATTTTTGGATTAATTCATCTCTCTAACCTTTAAATTATACTTGTGGTGTAGCCAATCAACATTTTTTGCAAGTGCATTTATCACCAAATCTCAATCAAAAGTAGCAAATCTACAGATCTGTACCTCATGAGTTATTTATTGTACTGTAGTATGCCAGCAATAAGACACAACAAGGTGCGGGTTATGGCCTGATAACAGCATGCCCCAGGTGCGTTATGAGGCATGAGGCCCTTGCGCCGAGCGCCTTTAGCACCTGGGAAGTGCTCTTATCAGACCATAACCCACACCTCGGAGTGTCTTATTGCACTTATAAAATGGGCCCTCTGGTAAAGAAGTTCATTACAAAAATTGCACATAGAAAGTGTACATAAAAAAAGAGTAGAAAATAGGATTATTAGAAAAAAAAAAAAAGTAGTCTTCATTGTTTTGGATTGGATTTCTAAAATCAGTGGAGGCTGGTGTCTGTCTGTGTGTCTATTCCCAGGCCACCCAGACACAAACACTGAAAAAAACATGTTTTTCTGTACTATACATCTTTTTACTTTTATCACCCACTTTGAAGTACGGCAACGGGGACCGAGCGTGCCACCATGCAGTTTCAGTGGCAGTAACCCTACTGGAAGCAGTGTATGCAATATATTTTGTATATGTGGTGTGGTGTTTCTGGCCGTTGTATCCTCGGAAGGCACGGGAGCATTTTTTTGTAATTGTTGTTGTTTTTTTATATGAGTCTCTCCTAAACAGCTGCACAGACCTGGAGCGAGCATGTCCCTCACTGAGCGCCATACAAAATGTCTTCCTGCTTCTTGGTTCTCAAACCACAGTGGTTAAAAAAAATAAATGTGTCTCAGTTTACAGCTGACAGTAATGCTGAGAAATTTTTTATTGTGAATTCTAGCAGGTGGTATTTGCAGGACAGTTCAAAGAGAGAGTGTGTGTGTGTGGAGGTTGTGCTGCGAGGACAGAGGACGAACGAGCAGGACAGAGAGATGGACATACGGGCACCCGGAGAAAACTGCCAGTGAGTAAAATGAAAAGTTAGGTGAAAAGATACGTTTGCGGCTTTTGCAGAAGGGGGAGCTTGTCTATCTTCACTGGTGGTCCCCGTGTTTTTAAATCTTTATTTATGCATTTGGACATGGCTGCTTGTGCCATTACTCTCCCGGTTCCATCAGGTGCTGGCTGAGGAGTTGCAGTGGGAGAGTGGTGGCACGCATTGATTTTTATTGTGTGGTGTGGTTTGCTTGGCACAAATAGTGCCCGTTGAATGGATATGTCCTGTTAAGAACACGGCTGCAGAGGGCTTTCAGCCAATCAGGTATAAGAATTTTTTTTGCCCATTTTATAATGTTTGTTATCATAACAAATATTCCATCTGCTGTGGATACCAACATGCCTACACATTTAATAATTAGTAGACTATAAGTGATTTGCAAGAAGAAAAATGTTCTTGTACTACTCGAGTTGCAGCATTATCATTTGCATGCAAATCCCATCCTGACTGGAGCACTTGTCAAAATCAGATAAAATCTCCACTGTTTGATATGTCCATGTCTATTTGCTTAATAATTAACAGATTATAAGTGGTTTACAAGAAGAAAATAGTCATTGCACTGCACGAGTCAATGGCAGAGCTAGATTTAGGATCCAGGGGGGCAAGTCTGTCAGATAGGGCTCCAAGACCAAGATGGCCACAAGCAAAAGTGACAATTTGAAAATGTGTATGCCTGGAAGAATAATCAGTACATTAAACAGATATAATCATACCTTTCTGAAAACATGGAAGAAACATATTTAACCAGTTAGACTGTTTCCTGTAGTAGCTGATCTTTCAATGCTGCTTAAAATGCTGTTGTTGTTCCATCTTTACAGGCCATTTCATAAACAAATTGAGTGTGTTTGAATTCCATACTGGTAGCAGGACCATTTTAGAACTGTGTGATGTAGTCTAGGTTCTCGCTAAATCTCTTACATTGTTTTCACAAGGCAGCCATGTTCTACTATGGGACATTGTGGCTGAAAGATGCTTAAACTTCACCATACAGTTCTAAAATGTCAAGAGTCAGTGTGACTCAGTTCTTAGCACATTTGCTTTTGTGCCAGAAGGTCATGGGTTCCAGTCCCACACCAGGACTGGGCTCATACCATAAATGCGGGTACCTAATTTCAGTACTAGGAAGATTTGGTACTGTTGGGTTGTGCTGTCATTCAGATGAGATGTTAAACTGAGGTCTTGTCTGTCCAACCAGTTGGTTGCTTAGGTGGACTTTAAAGGTCCCATTGCTGTTCCTGAAAAGAGTAGGAGAATTATCTTGGTGCTCTGGCCTAAGTCCCCCATTCACTATTACCAACAGCTTAATCTGGTTCAGTTTCAGTTGGTTTGCATCCACATCTCCACCATGAGGCTGAAAATAGGATATATTGCCTAGCCCTCCTTTCCTAGTCAACAAAAAAATAAATATAACTGGCCCTTACATGTGTAAATCAGAAACACCCATTGGGTTTATTAAAAGGCCATTAAACTTAAAACCAGAACATAATGGAAACCAATATTTAACAAAACAGCTTCTAGATGAAAAAGTACTCACTGGTTCAATTCAGTTCTCCTTCAGCTGGCCTTTCCTTCCTATAGCAATGCATTTGCAAGCAACAGTAATAATGCCGGAGCCTCTGAACATGTTTGCTTGGCAAATTATTAATCTTGACCAAGTTTTTGTTATCTTCTGGTTTAAAGTGTTGGCATTCTTTCTGGATGGTTTTGCTATAGTGTTTACAACCAGGAGTGAACAAATTAGTAGTCTAACAGTCAGCCCATTATATATAGGATAGTGTGTGGGTAAGCATATACTACAAGGCTATTCTTCCACCGAGTGGATATAATGCCGACTGATGACTCGAGAGTGAAGCTCGAGAGGTCTCCAAGTTTGGCATTGTATCCAAAAGGTGACAGAATAGCTGAGTATTGTATGGGTAATCATACATTATTCTATATAGTGTATGGTGACCTCGAAATTAAAAAAAAACTCACTTTTACATATTTTATGTCAGCTCTGCTGACAGCCCTTGCTTTACAACTGCCGGTGCTGGTCAGCACACCTCCGCGCGCCATTTTCCCACAGCAAGGGACAAAGCACAACTGCTGCTGTAGTCCCTTGTATTATGATGTCTTCACTAATGCAGAATGAAAAGTCATTCTGCATTAGTGAGGACGTCACTACTGTAGCGGAACAACTTTTTGTGGTGTATGGATTCCACCATACACTATAGTTTTCTTCAGGGCTAGAGTATTGCATCGAGACAAGCTCCTGAACCAGGATCTAGTCAGTCTTCTGGGCTGTAATACATTATTATAATATGCGTTTATCAGATGTGTTGGGAAATTCCTGTACTGTGATTGGTGGGATATAACAATAGGGTTATAGTACATCCCATGATATACCACACCATCTTGCATATTATTGCTTAGATCACCAGTGGTGTGGACAGAATGCATTCACATTGGGCACAATTAAGCACCTACAAAGCAATCAATATTTTTGTTGTTGTTGCTATTGTTATTGACTACTAATTCCAGTTCACATGGTGCCCACTACATAATTGATGCTTTTAACACATGGCCTTCTACTGTAATTGATATTTTAATGGGTAGTCATGGAGCTTGCAAATCAGTCAGTGGTATCCCAACTAGTTTACAGTTGCTGGAGGAATTACCTATCTGAAATATTGAGCATGGCTTGGCTTAAACAATAAAGAGAGAGAAAGAGAGAAAGAGAAGTGTGTGTGTGTGGGGGGAGAACATTTCATAGAGTGAGAAGTGCTATGGTTACAAAGTGTGCTTTCTTTTGAAATGCTGCATATTTTACATCCAAATGTACTCAAATTCAGCACCACACAGACTGATAATACATTTGATGTACTTGTTTTTAAACATACAAAATATTGAAGGATATTACCTTTACAGAAAAAAAGTTTTAACATCTAACATACTGTATAGGACAGAGAAGGGCCATAGCTATACCTGAATGTCATGCTCTTTAAGAATACAGATTGGATCTATATTGCTGCACATTTCCAACCTTACAAGCCACCCTGCTGACAGATGGAGAGTGGGTATAATCTGTTTCTGTCTCCCTTGTCTTTATCCTCCTGCACCTTGACCACCAGTTCGATACTGGGCTCTGTCTTTTGATCAGCTCCTGCTGACTTACATTTCTCCCATTTCCTCATCACAACAAACCAGGGAACTCTTGGTGGGGGGAGACACTAGTTCAAAATGGGCTGTGCTGAAGCAGACTGGGGCCAGAGTACCATGGAGCCAAGTGGAGCATCCTCGACCATGCTAGCTGTGAGTGGGGACTCTGGTTGCAGCAGGTATCTTGGGGGTCAGAGCAGCACCCCAAGGCCCCTGCCAGCAACACTCGGCAGCCATACCAACCAGATCTCTGTGTTGGGGATGAATGATCATCTCCAGTGGGGCACTCACCAAGGTGGTGTCACTGCGATCTCTCTCAAACACCCACAGTTGGAGGTCCCCCCTTACATTCAGAACCGAGTCCACAACCACACCATCTCCTATTTTGGGGGACCATGTAGAAATAACTTCTCACCAGCTGAGCAAAATTCACCAACTAGGCATTCTTCCTTCAGTTTGCATTGCTGGCGGCCACTCTGTGGACCACTGATTTTAATCTGCTGGTTTCGTCTAACTATATTTTTTTTCTTTGCACTGTGGTAAGTAAATCTGTTGCCACCATTCAAAATCCTCCAGTAATTGAAGAGCCCCTCACAGTCACTGTCTAATGAAAATCAACAGGTCAGTACCTTCAGCTCCTTCAGGAACCTTGACTATGCATAGGTTCCCAGCTCAAACTTCATTTTCGAGTGCTTCGAGACTCCCCCGGAGTTGTATTTTTTCCCTGGTCAAAATTGTTACTGCAGCCTGGGTTATGGTAGACTGCTTCTCCTTTTCTGCCACTGTCCTGAGCAGTCTTTTAATTGCTGCATCATGAGACTCTAACTTACTAAGAGTCTTTTCCATTTTTGCATCTATCGTTCGAATAGACTGTAAAAGTGTCTGCCAGGGCGGTAGCGTTGAGGGGCCCAGGATCTTGTTGTATTCTTGGTGTCTCCTGCCTTGCTGAGAGCTTGTGGCTAAGGTTTCTGTGTACCAGGCTGTTGGATTTTTTGGTGCTCCATACTGAGATTTGGTATCTATTTACTCCTCATCAACTCAGGGATCAGATGCTTTAGAGGTACAGGTTGAGTAATTAAAATTATAGGTAGGAATTCTGAGATTTGTACAGCCAGACTGCGAGCTAGTATGAGTAATGTCCTGTCTCAAAGCTGGCTCTCTAGCACTCCCCAAAAGCCACTTGTTGAGACTGACTTGCGAGAAAAGGGCATTTTGTGTAAGAAGCACGACCTGCAATTCCATTACCTACGCCACTCCTGTTTGTCAGCCATCCATTCAGAGGGATGCCACTCCACAGCAAGAAGCACCAGGGTGGGCACCTGCCCCCTGCTCCCTCTCCCGTAGCTCTGCTTCTGACTCAAGTAGCAGTGTTACCATTTGCATGCAGATCTGATCCCGATTGAAGCGTTGTCAAAATTAAGTAAAATCTCTGCTATTTCATATATAATAGAAACTGGACATGATTTGTGTTAGTTATATTAATTATTTCTCGAATAGTTGCCATATGAATGTGGACTGACACTTCAAGCAAGGAGCTTTTACTGATTTTTTGAGAATGGATTTTTCTTTTGGATGCTGGTTTCTACGGACACTATCACTTGCTGTCACTCATTGATACATACAAGATGCTCAGCCAATAACAGCATGTATGTTTGAATATGCTAATTTGTTTCATTTAAATACCAGCATTGCTATCAACCATGTTACTTCTAATGAAGCCCCCAAGTGGGAGAGGCAAAACGTTAGGTCAGGAAGCTCTTACCTGTTGTGTTGTGCACCTGATGAGTTCAATGGAAAAAAAATAGGTTGAGAGGCATCACCTGTTGCAGCAGTATTCTTTATTTTGCCTATGCTTTAAAGCAGCAAATGCTGACCTCTACCTTCCTTCCCATTACTACTTACTGGGACTAGGCATAACAACCCATGTTCTCACCTTTACCTGCCTGTCATGGCTCTCATCCCACTCTGGGATTGGGCTCATACTGTAAATGCTGGCACCCAAGTGCAGTGCTAGGTGGGTGCTGTAGTGTCGAGGTGTGCCATCCTTCAGATGTGATATTAAACCAAAGTCCCTTCTTGTGATGTCCTAGTGGGTGTGCAGGTGGAAGTACTAGAACCCAAGGCACTTTTTACAAGAGTAGGGAATTTTTTCTGGTGTCCTGGCCAACATTCCCCTTCCCATAGAACCAGTTCATGTGATTGTCCAAGGCTGTGTGTTGGTATTATGTGAAAAAATGGCTGCCACTACACATTCAGCCACTTCACTACCAGTCTCTCATTTGCTTGTAAAGCACTGTGGGATACAGTGTGTATGAAAAACATTATGTAAGTGCTGATTCTTCTTCTACATGTATCAGATGTGGATTTAAAATGTTTCATAAATATGAAATGAATATGGAATAGTCTATTACCTGACCATAGAGGGTCACTGTGAAGTGGTGGTTAGGCTTTTTCAAATCTCAGCTGCCATTTAACTAAGAACCTCTGTTTAAAGCATGAAAAGAAGAAGAAGAAATTAGTTAGATAAATAGATCAGCATATTGAGACACTGGTTATTCCATGTGTTATTTGTCAGAAGAACTGTAATATGCTAACTACAGCAGATCTTCCCCCATGAAAGTTGACTACTAGATCATGGCACAGAGTACATATAGATTTTGCAGAAAGGGAAAGTCAGATGTTCTTAGCACTAATTTATTCATACCTAATATGGCCAGACGTTTACCGGTGTCAAGCAAAACAACAGAAAAACAATAGAGATCTTGCAAAACTTTTTTGCTGCTTATGGACTTACAGATTACAGTATGTATTTTCTGATAATGGCCCATTAGTTACTTATGGTGAGTTTTAGATGTTTTTGTGGTAAACTTGGTCAAGCACACTAAATTACGGTTGTTGGGAGATGCCAAAAAATGCAGGTAATAAAAACATGCATGTAGAAGACGCACAGACTCCTCCCAAATTGTCTGAGGAATAACAAAAGGTTGAGCCTGTACCAGAACCATTGCCAGCTGCTATTAGTACATAACCACATTGTACCAGGAAGCATCTTGATAATCTTAAATATTAAATGGACAAGTTTAATCGAAAATGTCTTTTAATATACAAGGGTGGGAATGTTTTGTTTTAGAAAATTTACAAGTTATAAATGGTCACTTAAGTTGTATATCAAAATATTCTTATTGGTTTAACAAGCTTTCAAACACTGATAGATTCCACATCCTGTAGCCCAGCTGTCTGTGCTTATCTTTGTTTTGCAGCTATAAAATAGTAGCCTTTGTGTTAGAAGTGATTAGAAAGCAGCAATTACTAAAGATGCTGTTCTCTGTACATTGCTCTGGCTGACTAATTAATGTAATGAAAATAATTATGTTTTGTGAGAATGGTATACAGCTTTTCTTTAAACGTAACAGTCAGCAGTATGCATCATGCTTTTTCTTACTTAGTTATCCACTTGTGCTAAAATAATTACCATTTCTGAAATAGACTGGCAATTGGACTTTGATGATGTTTACTAGATGACTGCTGCAGGTTGTGCAAGACCTTCAATGGCACAACAAAAACTGCTCAGCACACAGCAGATCGTAAAAAAAATGTAAAATTCAAAACCTGTCCCTCTGTGCTCACTGACCTTAATTAATTCAAAAGCTGTTCCTCTGTACTCACTGACCTCAATTTAGAGCACTGATGGGTCACTCTATTATTTTGGTAGGTGGCAACAATACAAAATACACAAAGACAAGTTACAGGTCATAGATTACTAGATTTCCAATTGAATGATAATAGTCTTCATAATGACCTGTCAGAGCAAACCAGAGCCCAGGGACATGGCATTCTTCTTTTTGAAGCAAACTCCAGCTCTTTTGCTTCAAATAAATATAGTCTAGTAAGATGTGTTTCTATGCAGCTATAATTATGGAAGTCAGTATAGCGCAGTGGTTTAAGGCTCTGAGATGCAAATCTGGAGACCTGGGTTTGAATCCCACAGCCATCACTTGCATACTGTGTGACCCTGAGCAAGTCACTTAACTTCCCTGTGCTCCCAGGTCGCACCTGTAAACAAGTTTTCAGCTTAGTGTGCCACTCCTGGTTAAACAATTGAAAAAAAAAATATCTCATAATTGAGAGCATAGCAGAAGGCATTGGCATGGTCATATATTTCCTGAAATATCGGTACTATTTCTAAAGAATTTCTTACCTGCCTGCTGTACCACATTAGTGCCACCAGAGAGAATCTCTTTAGAAATATCATTAATTATCTGAATATATCTGAACATATCAATGGCTGCAACTGTATTTGTATAGGACAAATCTCATGAACTTGAGCAGCATATTACCAAGAATGCCTAGCAGCTGTTGTATATACAGTAAGCACAGAGAGAAAAGCAACATAGATACAACAAGGCAAATATGTTAAGCACAAAGAACTGGCTACTACATGTAATATTTAGTTACATAAATTATAGATGTGGTTTATAGATATGGCAGTAAAGAAAGTAACATTTTGAGGGCTGTGAAACTGACACTATACAAAATATTGCTGAGGCCTCCAACAGAATATTGTGTCTAGTTCTCAGCACAACAAGAAAGTTCTTGTAGTATTGAAAAGTTTCAAAGAAAAGCAAAAGAGATAGTTACTGTACTGTAGGGAAGATCATAGGGCTAAAATTTGAACCTAGACTACAGTACAACAGCTACATCTCTTGTCTTTGGAGAAGAGGCAGGATTAAAGTGTTTAAAATTAGGAAGAGAATGAGAGGACAGGCTCAAGTCACTTATAGGCTGTTGTAAGGTAGGAAATGACAACAAGAAAATAATCATAGGCTGAAACACAGAAGGATAAACACACATAATTAATTAATGTTTGCATTTATTTATATTTATTTAAAATGTGGTGATTGGGATAGGCACACTGAGTCAGAGCTTGTTTCAAGGTGCACCCTTAGAGAGGGGATAGAACCAGGACAGGGAGTGAAACAGCAATAACAAAGTGACAACAATAGTTGCATGAACATGTACAATAAAATCAGAGTACAAGAAATGAATTCAAAGAATGACAAAAACAATGTAAAATGTACACACTTTTGTTGAGTATGGGGTAACTAGGTTGAGAGCTACTGTATGTACTACCAATGCTGGACAAGACATTTGTGCAGAACCAATGTGGCATCAAATTCAGATTAGTGAGTACACTTAGTTGTAAGCTATATGACTGTGCAGGCAAGAAATGAGTAAAACAGGTAAAATAGCAGGTGGGAGGATGTATAAGGCATGCGTTGTTGTAATGAGGAGAGAATAGGAAGAAGTCCATCTGCAGGTGCATTCCTTAGTGAAGTATATTAGTAAGAGCATGTGGAGCTGCTCCCCTTGTCCTCCCCTCTGCTCTAAGCCCAGCTGGATCACCCATGGAGCTGCTCCCCCTGTCTGCCCCTCTGCTATAAGCCTAGCTGGATCTCCCATGGAGCTGCTCCCCCCGTCTGCCCTTCTACTGTAGGCCAGTTGAATCGCCTGTGGAGCTGCTCCCCCTGTCTATCCCTCTGCTATAAGCCCAACTGGATCACCCATGGAACTGCTTTCCCTGTCCACACCTCTGCTGTAAGGTACACTCTGGATGCCATCAACACCATGCTTGCCTTTGTCTGATTTTTTGAATTTGGTGCCTTTCTCTTCTATCAACTCTGCTGGCTCTTGCGACTTAGCTTTCCAGGGCTCTTCTTATTTTTTATACCTTGTTAGCCCAGAGGACTGATTTTAAAATCAAAACGGAGAACTTCTCCCAAAACTTTAATTTGTTTCTAGTCTAAAATCTAATTTGTGCCATCTGGGATCACTGGTGCACCCTGTTCTCCGTGACTTAGTGTAATTAATTTACTCTATCTGAAACTGCAGATCGTTTTAATTTTGGGCCAGTGCTTTACTTGGGATGCTACCTCTGTAAATTATATTTTGTTTCCTTAGGGCCAGTGTTTTAACTGGGAGGCTACCTCAGTAAATTTTATTTCATTTCTGTGCCTGAGCTATTTCTAAGAGCCACTTGTAACTCCGGAGGCTCAGTCTCTTCTGCCCCGCAGCCGTTACGTGGTTGCTCCCTGCCCACCCTCCAATACCCTCCCACCCTTAGCTGGCTTTAAATATATAGGAAGCAAATAACACGTGATGTAGGCGTGTTCTAGTGCAATTTTTTCTATCTCCCTTCTTTCTCATCTGCAGTCTATATCTTTTCCTCACTAGATGTTGCCATCACCTTTCTTCTGGTCCATTACTTCAATTTACTCCACTCAGTACAGTTCCACCTGAGCTTTCTCACTATACACTCCTGGTTACTCTGACTTGTCTGTTCTGGCCTCTTTTCCTTTTATTCAAGCAGGTCACAATTTAAACCTCATCTCACCTGTCTCCAATTTCCTACATCCTTATCTTTCCCTAGCTTTGCTTACTCATCCTTCCCAGGGATAGCATTTTCTCCTAGCTACCTCTCTGTCTTTCTTCTCACTTCCCTACCTGCCTCTTACTCTAACATTGGCATGCACTATGATTTATCTTGCAAAGTACCTCCTTCCTTTATTCTTCTCTGCACTACTTATTTTTGACTTATTTGCTTGTCCACCTGTGTCCCCCTTAATTCGCAATGAAGTCCCACTTGAAAACTTTTACTACTCCACCCTTCTAGCTGGGGTACCTACCACTTCCTTACCTCTACCGGGACTCTGCCACAAATACTTGGAGATATTCTTGAGATATTTGACTCACAGGAAATGTATCTCCCCTGGTTGCTGCCCTTGTGCCTTTGTGATTGCAACAATTTGGATAATAACCATATTCCTAACCCTGGCTGAGGACATTGAGACTAACCCTGGTCCTACCATCCACACTTATCCAATTTACTCCTGCTCCTCCAATCTACTGCCCCAGTCATCAGGCATAACTTTTGCTCACGTTGACATTCGGAGTCTGACAGCCAATCTCCCTGACCTTGAGGCCTGGGTACGAACAAATAACCCTGACGTCTTAGCCTTATCCGAAACTTGGCTAAACCCTCAGTGCCCAACTCCTGCTCCCTACCAGAGTACAACATGCTTTGGACCGGCTGACCTAACTCCAAAAGAGGGTGTGGCTTGGCACTGTACTACAAATCTCACCTAAATATGTCTATCATGCCTTGTCACTCACTAACAAATTGCGAGGTCCTTCACTCACTCCCACTCCTCAGGGGTGTCAAGAAACTCCACATCCTAAGTGTCTATATACCCCCAGAAATTCAAAACTTGGTCTTGAAGAACTCATAGATCTGGTGCCAGCTGTGACGAAGAGTAATGAAGTAATCTGCATGGGTGACTTTAACCTCAACTGGATTGGTCCCAACTCCTCCCTCCTATCCTCCATTATCAGTAAGGTGACCTTGTGCAACTCATCCTGGCTCCCACAAAAGATCTCTCAGAGTGGTTCCTGCCATACTCTTGTTGACTGGATTCTGACCCACAAGAAAGAGAAATTTCCTGTTACCAGAGTCCTACTGTACCTGACTTTATTAGTGACCACTGCCCTGTGTATTGTGTGTGGGACACTTTATTTATTTATTAATTTATTGACATGTTTCACCAGGAAAGGCACACTGAACAATTTAAAATTGTTCATCTCACAGAGTGTCCTGGGGGAATGGGACAAGGGATTGCATAATCATATAAACAATAGTGTACAATTGTCGACTGAGAGCTCAGTGGCCACAGAACATAATAATCAATACAATAACACATTACATCCATAAAAATAAGCAATCCATAAAATCTATAAAATAAGCAATGGGTCAGATCAAGGCATAACATTAAGAGTTATGTTATATTTAGCATTGTAGGATTTATACAGTAGAATTATAGGAATTATACAGTACAGTAGGAGTTGTCCCAGTACCAGGGGTGAAATTACATAGTAGTAATCAAGCATTTTGTAGATAATTACTATACAGTAGATGAAGGTACTGAAATTTGCTTGTTGTCCTCGACAAGTGTGGAGACTAGAGAAGAGGGGGTGATTTAGAGGACTAGGAGCAGTTGCAAGTAGGAGAGAGCGAGGAAGCTATGAAGGGAGGCTATGATAGACCAGGGGAGGAAGAGTGCCTAATTTGATGAGGCAGTGCATTCCATAGTGTCGGGAACCTGTGAGGAAAGGCAGTTTGGCCTATGGAGCTGGAGCGCCAAGGGATGGAGAAGGTGCAAGAGTCATTAGATCTGAGGGGGTAATGAGCTGAGGGATGGGTGGCCAGAGAGGAGGAGAGATAGGAGAAGAGAGAGCTGAACCAGATTTTTGAGATGAATTTTATACAATGAGCAAGTCGTCTGTTTTCCAGTGAAGGCAGCGTAAGTGAGTGACAGAGAGTACAGTGGTGAGTGAGTCCAGGGTGAAGTGACAGAAAGCATTGAGGAGGGTATCCAATCTGGTTAAGGAAGACTGCGGTGCAGCATTGTAGACTATGTCACAGTAATCGAAAGTAGATAAAATCATTTTATGGATGAGCTCTCTCCTAGCTGAGAGAGGTAGGCAGTTTTGGTTGCTGTAAAGGGCTCCTAGTTGGGGTCACAACTTTTTCAGGATGGAGTCAATATGTCCAGAAAAGTTGAGGTGCTGATCTAGCCAGACCCCAAGATACCTAAAAGAGGATGTATCATCTAGAGTTGTACCACCAATGGTGTGGAAGGAGGGCCATTTAGTTAGCTTAGAGAGTCTGTGCCTAGTGCCAAAGGTCATGGAAACTGTCTTCTTAGCATTGAGGAAGAGCTGATGGGAGCTTAACCAGAGCTTAACTTCATCGAGTCATGCTGGAGATTGGAAGCAACATCAGAGGGGGACTTACCAGAAAAGAAAAGGACCATATTGTCAGTGTACATATGGATCAAGGTGGAGGTACAGACTGATGGGAAATTATTCAGGAAGATGGAGAATAGTTGGTGCCAGAGGACAGATCCTTGAGGCATACCAGTGATTATTGGGGGGTGGGGGAATGTGGAATAGACAGTTTTAACTGATTGTGTTCTGCCCACTAGGTAGGAACTGAACCAGTGAATGGCTGAGTCAGACAGGCCAGCCATACTCAGATTAGCTAAAAGGAGGGGTGGGAAACAGTGTTGAAAGCCTTAGCGAGACTGACAAAAATGGCTGAGGTGATTAGACCACTATCCATACCTGAGAGAATGGAATCAGCGAGCCTAAGAAGGGAAGTGGTGGTAGAGTGGTCTTTCCTAAAACCAGATTGATAGGGGGTTGAAGAAGGTAGAATTAGAGAAGAAGGTGGTTAGTTGTGAGGGGATCAGATGCTCCTGAAGCTTGGCGAGTATAGGAAGAAGTGAATAGGCCAGTAGTTCCCCAGAAGAGAGGGATTTCTTCCTTTAGGCAGAGGGAGAACCAAGGCAAGTTTCCTGGAGAGAGGGACTGTGGCAGTTGAGAAGGATAGGTTTAGTAGATCAGTCAAAGGAGAGGATATTGCATGAGCGAATATGGTCAGGAGCTTGGGGTCAAGCCCATCAGGTGAGGGCCTTTGGACAGATTGAGGGCAAGGAGAGCATTCAGGGTGTCTGATTGAGAGACTGTGGCAAAGGAGAAGCTGACAGAGTGGTTAAACATTTTAGGGGCTTCATTTTGGTCAGGCGAGTAGGAGGAGCCAGGAGTGGGAGAAGTAAGGAGGGTGGAGGCACAAGAAGTGAAGTAAGAACTGAATTCTGTTGCAACAGCAAGGTGGTCAGAAGTTAAGGCATTGTTTACAAGGAGGAGTGGTGATTGTGGTTTTGTTGGCAGGGAGAAAAGGGAGTGTACAACTTTTCAAAATTTTGAGGAGGTGCTTATATTAGTTTCTAAGGTATAGAACAAAAGTACTCAGACTTCGCCAGATGAATTGCTTTGGAGCAGGAGTTTCTAAGTGTGCAGTATGTGTCATGGGCAGCTTGGGACTTTGAGGTCTTTTGAGCCTTCCAAGCTCTGTTGCAGGGCGACACAAGCCAATAATTCCGGGGGGATCCACGGGAGGTGGTTACCCCATACTCTGGCATGTTTAAAGGGGGAGTGTGTGTTCCAGATATTCAGAAAGTGACCTTGGAAGTAGACCAAGGCATCATTGACAGAGGAAGTTGAGTGTATAGGGGACCAGTCTGTTTGGGTGAAGTCCTGGTGTAAATGGGAGAGGTCAGGGGACTTGGAGATGTGGATTGATAATATTTTGGGTGGTACTTTTGGGCAGTGTATTCTATGGACCATATAGATCATATGGTGGTCACTTAGAGTGTCTGGGAGGAGGCCAAAACCAATTACTCTATGCTTGTGAGTAGTTAGTGCCAAGTTGATAAGCAAGTGGCTCCCTGTTTTAGGGTTTAGGGTGAGTAGATTCAAGAATCATTTGCATTAGGTTGAGAGCAGAGATGTCATTGCAGACTTTACTTTGGGTGGGGTCTAACCAGTTTAGATTAAAATCTCCCATGATGTACAGCTCTCCATAGAGGTGAGTGCTGAGATTTCGATCAGTGGGTTTGTGGCCATGGTGGGGGAGAGGCCGGGACAGCAGTAGACCCCTACAATGTAGATAGAAATTGAGTGGGGAAGGGAGAGTCTCAGGACAAGGGCTTCATATGCAGCAGACAGGACCATGGAGGTTTGTAATAAGGTAGAGGTATATATCAGTACTCTGCCTCCCCACCTTGCGCGGTGTTGTCTAAAGATATTGTAACCAGGAATGGTAATTGATTTGTCATGGAATTTATTATTGAGCCAGGTTTCAAATAGGATAAGGAGGTCACGGGCAAGGGTAACAGCTAGTGCTTGGAGCAGGACTTGTTTGGGCAGTAGGTTCCTTATATTGAGGTGGAGTAACTTAAGGCCACATGGGAGGCTAGGGATGTAGAGAGTGGAGGACGCAGTGGGAGGAGAAGGGAGCATTAGGATGGTAAATGGAGGAGGACCAGGGTTTGGATTTATATCCCCTATGGACAAGAGGAGCGAGATAATTATAAAATGTACCTTTGTGCTCTTATACTAGGGTTTCATTGTGGAAATACTGGTAGGGGTAGGAGAATGATAAGAGTTGGAGAAGTAAAATGTTAGGGGAGCGTAGTATGGCAAAAGAGTTAGGGATGGATGTAAGGGAAGTGCAGGGATAGGAAAGAGAGTGTGGCCAATAATGGTGAAAGGGAGAGGAGAAACCAGCACATGGGAGCGTAGTGCTTTGGGTTAGTAGAGGTGGATTTAATAGGGGGTTACCAGGGTAGTTATTTTGGTAATGCAGGGGGTGATCAGGGTAAGTGAGTAGGGGAAGATAAAGAAGGTAAGACATAAGGCAAGAGACTTTGTAGAAATGTAACCCATAGTGAATACACTTAAAGTGGTAAATGAGTAAAGAAATAAGGCAAATAGTGTCAGTAAGGGAGGCAGTGGGCCTGAGAGATGAAGTGCTGCGGGTACATGATGAGTGCCGCTAGTTACAGCAATTGAGGCAGTTATAAATGAAGACAGTCCAGTGAATCAGTACAGGCATATGCAGTATCCCAGATATGAGTCGAGCACCTCTAGTGGGCAGCAATTATAAGCTGCATATTGGGATTTGGGACACTTAGAATATTTCCATGCAGTCATGTGACCAACAGTGGTGCTATAAATAAGAGGTCAGATAGGGTGTGGTGGAGGCGGCGGGTAGGGAGCCATAGGATGAGGGTGGGTGGGGGGTGGTACACAGTGCCATCGGGGAACCCCTGTCCTTGGTGTGGGCGATCATGGAGTGGCAAGTGGCAGCCAAAGAGGCTCTGCTCAGGAGATGAGGGTAGAAGTGGCTGGAATTTCAAAAGCTGTGCCTTCAGGAGCAGACAGAGAGGGGAGAAGGGGTGGTGATTCAGTATTGGGAATTTAAGAAAAGGCAACTTTTAGGATAGGACAGGGCAAGGAGCAGATTAGGCAGGAAGGCAGAAAATGAACTTAAACTAGGCTGTAATCATTGAAACCTAAATAGCAGACAGGAATTAATTTAATACCACAGAAGCTAGCACAGTTAGTCTAGTGGTTAAAACCCGGTATTAAACTGTAATACGGTTGCCACCTGTCAGGTTTTTAACCTTGTGATCAGGTTTTCAGGGTCTCTATTAGGCAATCCGGTTTTGCTCTGTGCTGGTCAGGTTTTTCTATCCATTTTGAGTGCTCACATACCTTTGAAACAGATTTTGTCATATCATTTATGTTTCAGCTGCAGGTCCAGGTTACGAACAAGTTCCATTATTATTGAGGTGTAAAGTATGGCCATTAACACCACTAGCACTTACTTAACCTAATATTTTCCAATACATCTTAAAGTAGCATAGCAGCAGAGCTGCCCCCACTTTTTGTAACAGAAACAGAGCCTGTTGTCTTCCACTTTCATTTGATGGTAAACATTTTCATCTCTAAAAGAATTAAGGCATTTTTAAATGTTTTAAATTATTTTTTTTCCTCAAGAAAAAAAGTATGGTCACTTCTTTGTGTAACCCCTAGGTGGCGCTATCCCAAGGGCTACTACCCCTTCCTGATTTGCCACTAACAGGTTGAGGGGCCTGGATCCAATGGCGGGTGCCTCCACCCAGAGGTCAGGGTTTGCAATAGCTAAACTAACTTGGTCACAGCCCTCTGGGACACTGTGACCCCCCTTTCTTCCCACTAGTGGCCCACACAATATATCAGAATTACCTTCACAGTATACACTTACCCCAGGACTGGTCTCGGTCAGCGTGACTCTGGGACACCCTGTAAACAAGATGATACAGTGCAAAACCACAGTACAATACTTTAACATAGACGAATACCTCAGGCAGTGTAACGCTGTTGAAACAAACAGATCTGATTTATTTAGGGGATATAACAAAGACAGGGGAAATCAGGTTAATTAGTTTAAATGCATTAATAATCACAGTACTGTGCACATATTTCAGAATCCCAAATGTCCCTAATGTCACTCTTACTGGGTACCCAGGCAATAAGAGGCTAGCCTATTTGGTGCAGCTGGTTGGGGCCTGAAGATGGAAAATGCATGCACAATATCCAAATTGTAATCCGGAGCCGTAGGCTCAGTTCGTGGAGAAAGAAAGGAAAAGTAATCAGATGGAACACTTGCAATTAGATGATGGCAGGAGCTACCCTGATTTGTACTCACAAATTCGATGCTGAAACTGAATGGAAGGCAGATTGTCCTGGATTGCCAGGAGGAGCAGACCATGTGGACAAGGTCCTTGTGACTGGACCCCACGGCAGTTTAGAGCAAATGGATGTAGTCTGGATTAAGCTGGGGTTTACCTGCAGCTTCATGCACTCAACTCACTGTACAGGGGATTTGAAACGCGAGTCCCCACAAGCACTACACACATTTATATGGAAAAAGAAAGTACTATACCAGGCAGGCTGCTTCTCTATCCCGATCGCAATTACTGCGTAATACCCGGGAGAACACACAGCAGATTCAGTTCCTGACAGACCGAGCGTGATTCATCAATTTCTCCAGTCTTCTACAGGGTGAGCCTGGTTTCTACTCTTCAGATCTCCTTTGATTCTCTTCACAGGACGGATTCAGTCCGAACAAGCAGTTGCACAAGCTGCAGACCGAAACTTGGGGCCTTACACGCGTTTCCCGACTAAAAGTGCGTACCGAAGGAGGACAGGGCTCCTTCTCTCTTCACTGCCAGAGCTAAACTGCAACTCCAGTAGACAAAACCGGGCACTTCTTTGAGTTCCTCCCAGTTCTTGGCTGGATTGGCTGTCACTCAATAGCCTCCCTTGTTGGTGCAAAAGGCCAAGTCAAACTACATTTCCCAAGTCACTGCCCTACAATCCTCTTGTGGCTGGCTCAGATTACGAGTCCAAGTTCTGATTCGTCCCACAGGCACCATTTTAGAGCTCCTTAACTCACACTGATTGGTCCAGTTCAGCAGTTCAAAACTAGAATGGGGAACTAGGCAAACATCAGTTCTGATTGCAAAGAAAAGCAGGTTAGACAAACTGTATTTTCATATTATTTTAAATGATTTCTGGCAAACAGTTACATCTTTCAGATAGGTTCCCTTTGCACTCCTAGTGACTGCAAAAGCAGGTGAATTGGCAGCAGCTTCGAGTGGGACTCAAGCAGAGAAACACACAGCCCCCCCATACAAACTAATTATGTCGCAAGCAGACAGCTCTTAAAGAGACAGTACCAGAGGCTCTAAAAACACTCACAGATAAATGGCTTAAACGCCAAACACCATTCAGGCTCGGAGCATTCAAGCAAGCTCCTGGAAGTCTTTTGGGAACCCCTATTTGCAGGGGGGTTATATTTGGCTTTGAAATAGTACTGTGGACATGAAAAGAAAATGGAGTCAGAAAAATATATAAAGTACACATTATAGGAAACAATTTATTTATTATGTGTTATATACCATGGGCTGGATATTCAAACTGCGCCCAAAAAGTGCACAATAGCAGGAGCAAGCACAAGTCCATTGCGCCCATGTGCAACAGACGTGATATTCAAAAAAGGAGCAAGCCAAATTGCTCCAACAGCTAACGTCTGAATATGGCACCACCTGCGCCATAGCACAACTAGGGATGGGAAACTGAGCAGATACGATGCGCTATGGCGCAACAAGGGATGTCCAGCTGAGCAGTCCAGAGGCGCCATAGCACAAGCAGGGAGCCCCCCAGCAGCAGAGCAATGTAACTGCACAACCAGGGAGGTAGGGGCCCACCACCCATGCCACAGATGGGCACAGGAACACACAGTAGAACAGACATTGTCCCCCCACACCCCAAGCACATTCACAACCAGGAAAGGGCTGGAATAACCACTGGTCCACGGAGTCAAGCAACCAACCCACAGTCTGGCCATGGTGCCCCATCACACCTACCAGCAAGCTGTGACTGGCACACAAGGAGGGCGGACCACACTGTGCCACACCATCCCCCTCCAGTGCACAGCACACCCTGCACCGTGACCCCCAGACAACCCCCCATGAGCAGTGACCAGCACTGCAGGAATCCCCATGCATGCCACCACCCCCACAGTGGTAATGCAACCCTGTGCACCACAGAGCCATGCAAGCCAGCCCCACCATGAGCACCCATCAGCAGGTTGCAGCACACGGCAATGCAACACCAGCAGACAAAGTGCCACCATGCACAGTCCCCCAATGTACTGCTGAGAGACCGACCATGCGTTGGCACAAGAGTGACCCCATATTGGATGGTCGTATAAGTGACACCTCCTCCAGTGGTACAGCGCTCCGCGCAGTATTCCAGTAACACACCTCGGCCCACCACTGGCCACAACAGCCAGCACAGACACCCACAGTGGTGCGTGGAAGCATGCACCACACCAGATGCCACAGGGTCTGGACAGACACCCACCCATACCCAAACACAACAACACAGGGACGCAGTGGTGGGGCAACCAAGCCACCATCTGGGCCCATGTAAGCCGTGTACACACAACCTGCAGTCCACCATAGCACTGGAGTGCCAACCACCATGCGTCGGCACCATGGACCAATACCCCACCATGAGTCACCCGAAGCACAAGCCACAGACAGTGGGGCACATCCCCTGCAACACGCACAAGCCACAGCATGGAGGTGGGACAATGACTGTGTTGGCCACAGTGCCACCTGAGCCAGGCATGCACCACACCAGTGACATGGGCAACCCAGCAAAGTGACGGGTACAGTGTCCACCATGCAGGGAATGCCACCACTGACATGCCAGCAGATCATGCAGGTCACAGACAGGCATGGGTGTCGGCTGCACAGGCCATGGACAGGCCGATGGGTTCACCAGGGACACAGAACATGCGCCATTGACCACTGCACACAGCCATCCAGTGCATGGGGAACAACACACACACCACAGACACTGACTGATATCTACCCCCACACCATAGACACCTCCACACGGACACACACACATACCCATGACTGCACCACCCCGATGCCATGCACACTACTGCAGCTGAGCACTTATAGCCTGCTGCAAATCAGAGACCACCATGGTATTCATAGAAAAGTTAAATGTATTAGAAAACTAAATAAACCAACTATTTACAATAACAACAACAACTATATACATGGGTTGGGGACACAAAAAAGGTGGGGGTGGTCGGGGGAAGGGGTGGACAAATGGGATGGGATAGGAGGGTGGGAGGGTGGGTCCAGGGTGGGATGAAAGGGCAGGACAAGGGACTAATGTTGCCACCGCTGGTCCAGGCTCTGGCTCCCCCTCGCTCAGCACCTCCTTAGGACCCCCACCTCATCAATCCTCCGCAGGATGGTCACTGTTTCCTGGGCCAGGGCCAGTAGCTCCCTCAGGGTGTCTCTAATCTCCCTCAGATGTCTCGCACCTAGGACAAGGGAGCACAGTCAATAGGTGGGAATGCACAGCCCCATACAGCCTGCCCATTGTGCATGGCATACAGCCATGGGACATACCACTGTGATGGTGTGTGACCAGCCGCAGTGATCACGTTCACAGGACATGCCCTCCCAGGCGCATACAGCCATGCGGAACGCTGCACACATCCACCAGCTAAGTCACGCACAGCACCACCGTGGCTGTCCAGTGACATGGCTATGTGGTGCAAAGACAGTGGCACAGCCATGCATCTGGTGCACGCATGCACCACCAATGACGCACACCCAGGCATGCATTGCCACTGGACAGTGTTGACCGTAACCAGTGGCGTGTATGGCAGTGATGTCAGTGAATGGTGGCCATGCCCCGCTGCCCACCTTGTCACACAGCATGCAATATTAATCATGAATGTCTGTTACTCACCCTCATCGGGACGGTCGGGTGACCGTTGTGGACCCTCTACCTGCCTGGCTGTGGCTTCCACCGCCCTGCGCTCTGCCCTCAATCGGCGTACCTCTTCCGAGCCTGTGGGGACAAAAAGGAGAGAAGAACATCAGTGCAGTCCCGAAGCAAAGTCCCCCTGCCCCAAGGAGTGTGCCCCCACCCAGTCAGACCCACCCACCCCACACCCTGTGAACACCGCCATGGCCAACCCCATACAGTCCCTCCCCTATGTGCTGGACACAAACAACAATGTGACTCATATGGATGATAACAGTGTGTTGACGGAACCCCTACCTGGTCATGGTACCGTACCCCTCCTGGCACGTGACCGCAGTCTGGCCAGTAACTCAGGCTCCCTCCTCATAAGGTCACCATATCAGTGCCTGCACTGCTCTGCCATCTTGTCCCTGCCAGTCCCCGCCTCTAGGGCTGTGGTCACCTCTTTCCACATCTGGGACCTAAGCCT